>OX637512.1:7240500-8490500 GCA_951799955.1 Apamea anceps
TAATGCCCCTCTGTCATATCAACTCTGTATACCTATAAACGATCTCCCACATTTAATTCTACACAAAATGGTCCTCTTCGCTGATGACAGCACAGCTATTGTAAAATGTACCGATCCGAATGATTATCAAAATGAAATTAATGAAACTCTTCTTAAAATAGTAAATTGTCTTAGTGATAATAATTTAGTTATTAATTTAGATAAAACAAAAGTTATGCACTTTCATCAGCGTCGTGAAAACCCAGCTATTAATGTTTCATTTAAGAATTATAAAATAGAAGAAGTTACTTTTGCTAAATTTTTGGGTATCAACATCGATAATAAACTCACATGGAAGCCCCATATGGAAGAAACTTGTAAACGATTGAGTAAATCAACATATGCCCTTTTCCAATTATCAAAAACAGTAAATATGCAGAGTCTTATAACCGCCTATCATGGACTAGTCGCTTCAGTTCTAAGGTACGGTATTGTTTTTTTGGGGACAATCAACTGAAAGGGAGACGGTATTCTGGATGCAAAAACGATGTATAAGATCAATGTGTGGTCTTAAATCAACAAATAGTTGCAAACCACATTTTAAATCGCTTAAACTGCTAACATTACCATCCTTTTATATTCTGGAAACTGCACTGTTCGTAAAAATAAATTCACATTTATTTGTAAAATTTTCCTCTGTAAAAAAAACCCAATGCATGCAATATGTGAATAAATTGTGTCTAGTGAAATGTAAAACGTCGTTGATGCAAAAGAGTTTTTTTGTTATAGCTCCAAGAATTTATAATAAAATACCTAATGATATAAAAGATCTGCCCTTGACAAAGTTTAAAAAGGTACTTGATAAGTTATTGATTGATAAATGTTATTACACAATTGAAGAATTTTTAAATGACGAACTGAAATAATTTTGAATTTGTATTATTAAATCTTGGATAATTATGATTATGATTTAATTTTGATATGGTTCTAATTTAATTTGATTCTAATTTAATTTTGACTTGATTTTGATTTAATTTTTAATTTAACTTGGATTTAATTTTGATTTGACTGATTTAATTTATTTACATAATATTATTGACTGTTTAATTTATAACCCTATTTCTACTCATCCATATTTGTATGTCTTGATGGCACAACATAGCGCACTATCTATATTATATTTAAGATCCTCAAATGTTTACCTATGTTTCACAAGGAAATTATTTTGATTTTGATCCAAAACGTTTTACAAAAAAAAAAAAACAACCGAGTTCCATAAAAACACTACAAAGTGAAAAATAATTTCGGAAGTGGATTGGATTTCGTACCACCGAATTCCGAAATTAAGGTTATTTTTCAGAAGTTATTAAAGTGTTTTTTTTAGAAGTCGCTTGTTTTTTTTTTGTAAAAATGTTATTATTTTCCTTTTTAGTGGTGAAAAGCAAACAACACAATTTTATTTACTCGAATTTTTATCCGTTACTTTGGTTTAAACCAAACTACCTACTGAACCGATAATGATAAAATTTCTATAGGACCAATCTGAAAGTAGTTTCTTTCACATGAAAAAAGAATTTTGCAAATCGGCTTATAAATAAAGGGGTTCTGAGGTGACAAAAATAAAAAAAATACAGTCGAATTGAGAACCTCCTCCTTTTTTTTAATTCGGTTAAAAATATCAGACGAAAGGATATTGATAAAATAAACAATTCTGAGAGCAGTAGCTCAGTGGAAATGGCCGCGACTTACGAGTTGTAGGCCGTAGGTGCGAACCCTGACAGGCGCTTTACTTTGTGTAAAATATCCCTTCACCACTGCTCTCAAAACGTTGAAGGAAAACATCGTGAGGCATGTCCTGAACCAGAAAATCGAAGACATGTGACATCTTCCAAACCGCGTGGTAGATTACGATCCACTCCCTCTCACAGTCCCAGCAATGGGATTATAGACTGATAAAGCAATGCCAACAGCTAACATAAAACACAGACAATATTACCAACAGAGATTTGATCAGCCGTTCAAGCAGTGCAGGTGTGCCTTATTAAAAGTATGACTATCGTAAAAAATTTATAGGTCTCCCCAAAATGAACTAAAAGCCAAAATAGTCTGCATTGTCACGTCACCAAAATACCATAAAAAAACTCTCAGATACTCCTGCATCAATTTTCAGAAAGTAGGTTGCACATTGGTCTCGTAAAAAATGCTATCAAATATGAAAAATGACGTCAAACGAACGAAATTGGGGCTGCAACACCGTAACCAAGTTAGCATGTCGAATAGAGTTAGGTACAACTTTTTTACCTGGAACTTTTTATTTTATGAAAAACTGCCATGTAAACTAAACTTTTTAAAGTCGCGAGTAATTTTAATTAAGTAACATGTTTGCTATCTATGTAGCAGCTGGATGAGAGTGCTCATAGGTCGTGTTGAATGGCATCTGATTGGAGAGGCCCAGGTCCAACAGTGGACAGCTGGGCACATACTGACACTGTGTAGTTTTGAAATGGAAAAACTACGGAGTAACGTATAAACAACGACGACGACGACGTATAAACGCTACGTTGATACGATACGTTAACGATTCGTTCCCAACATAGTTGGGAAAAGGCTAGGCAGATGCCTTTTCCCAACTATATTGGGGTCAGCTTCCAGTCTAACCGGATGCAGCTGAATACCAGTATTTTACATGGAGCGACTTACTACTTTATAGATACAAGATATACAGGGTCAAATTAAATTAGCTAGTTAAACTCCGCAGATGTGACGGGTATCGGCATCTAAACACGACGAAACAAAAAAAGAATTGATGTGATGATTTTTGTGGGGTCAACGATCTCTTGTAGTTTAGTTACTTGAAGTGGGGGGGGGGGGGGGGTATGGGTTGACAACGTCAGCTTTTATGTTTTATCGTGTTCATAATATTACGATACCCCATCACATCTGTGAAGCTTACATAAAAACTGATGAAATACAAAGTAAATAAATACCTACAGTAGTCAACAACTATTTTATTTACTCAAAAATCAAATTAATTGAAAAATAAAATCTCAAAACAACAGCAATTTTTTTTTATCATGTTTAGATATCGATACTTAACACATCTGCGGAGTTTCGCTAGCTAATTTAATTTGACCCTGTATAATAACATCCCCGTAGGTGATAAACCCTTTGAAGCGCAGCTGGTAGGCAAATATCGGCATCCAAGACTCCTGTATACTAAGCAATGTTGATTCATTTTCGATACGTTTTGGTTAACGGTTATTTACTCTTCTAACATACCGAAACACAAGGCATACCGAATGTGTGTAGGCTCATAAATACTGTATGCAATTTAGCCCCATGAACATGATTACTTCGTTTTCTCGATTGGTTACCAACTGGGCCGTCAAACCGAGGCAGCTGACCCTATATCTTTCATTCAGAGACCGCTGACCTCGACGAAATTAATCTTGCAAAAAAATAAATTCATGTTATTTCTTTTATTCGACGAACCATTTTCATACACAGCCAACATTTTTTCTTTTAAAAATACAGTACACGAAAATGTTTTTTTTTTTTTTTTTAACAAAAATGACAGCCTAAACCGCGTAGTCCCAAACATATTTACATTACGACGTGAATGCAAAAAGGCTTCGTATTAAAATATTTAGATACCTTTATTCAGCAAAAACACTTATCATACGCCGAGCCAAGATATTACAATAAAATAGTTTATTTATTCGTATAAAACCATACCAAAAAGTGTGTCATAAATTCTGATTGTACCGCAGATAGTGAATAATAAATGACAGTCGTAAATCTTGTATGAAAACCCTATAAATCTAAACGGGTTGTTCTGTGCAGGTTAACCGCAGACGAAACCGGGCTGAATCTGGCTGAAATTAACCCTAATTACGATTTCATTAGTTTATTTTTGTGGTACCACGGTCGGTTGCTCGCGGGAGCCGATTAACGAATTCATGGACGCGTTTTATGAACACGCTCTTGTTTTATTGGGTGGTGATGGGTTCAGGATCATGTACTGAATCCGTGGTAGCAGGTTGCGCGTCAATGTGCCTTTCACCCCGTATAAATATGGCGTAATCATGCGATGAATCTAGTCGCGCTTGTGCGTCACGATTCATACAAACGATCGATCGGTACGACGATCGCTTATAACCAAAAGCGATCGTCCCGCCATAGCGCGATCGTGGACGCAGGACCTGTCCTACTTCAGGGCAAAGTCTCTTCTCATACGGAGGCACGACCATTGATCACCACGCTTGCTCAAGACGGGTTGGCGATTTCAGGCTAATATTAACTTAAAGTTCAGGTTTCCTCACGATGATTTTCCTTTGCGGGCAACGATTTGAACTACCTCAAAACTGAAAAATAAAATGGCATCTCTTTTGACCTGAAAAAACTTTGACCCAATATATCTGAAAAATGCAGCCAATTACCTACATACGTCGTTCAATTCACGGGTCCATGCGTGTGTGAACTAAAAACATTTTAATTGAAAATACGCACTGCTGCTGTTATGTGTGCTAATTAAAAAGGGCTATTTGCACGTTAATTAGTGCCAGTGATTAGTGAAAGTTTATACCGCATTTTATGTGGAATAAGTTTCAGGTGAATATTTTTATGCAGCTAACCAGAACTGTGTGTAGGTACAGGAATCTATAGATGGATGTGGTATAGTTAGTCGTAGAAGATAATATTGCATTGACACATTATTTTTGAAACCGATGCATCCTATATTTTGGCATCGCTTGTCTCGTCAGATAGTTTTGGTGTTCTTCGATGTCACATATTAATTTGTGCTGCCACTTGTATATGCCTTCCACAAATTATCACATATAATTCCCGTCATATACCTACTAATGGATGAATCTTGCAATCAAATATTATTGCCGAGCTGTTCATAGTAATATTTATGCTCAGGATGCTGTACCTATTAATAAAAGTATGAGCAACAGAAGTTAGCAGACAAAAATGGAAATCTCGAAATCGAGTAGACTATTCTTAGTGGTCGTTATAATTTTGGCGAATCAAATACCATGATTCCAGAGAAAAGATTATGTGACAAATAAAAAACTGTTTGTTTGTACATTCATTACCATCTCGACCCCCAAGAAACAAGCCCTGCTTAGTTTGGGGGTGAACGGTCAAACCAAGAAATTGTGATGTACAAACCTTATTGTGGTTATGTATTATCTATATAACTGTCTGTCATTCATCACCTTTCCGTTGGTCGATATAACTTTTTGTATTTGTATTTTTTTTTTTGTTATTACAATTTAATAATTACGTTCCCTTAATTCAATTGAAAGGTACCAACCAAAGAGTCGCGTCTGCCGTTGTATGACGTACTCTTGTTTTTATAATATAATTATAATTTCAGATAATTTTAAAGTTATGGAATAAGAAACTGAATGTCATACTTAACAATGTTCAAATTCCATTGCAATCAAAAACTCATCCACTTACCATTTTGTTACAAATGGTCACTCAAAAATCAACTTAGAATACATTTTACTAAAGTAGAGAACTGATTAAGTGGCAATGGAATGTAAATTATCTGAGATTATAAACACTGCTTATATTATAGTGAATAACACTACAATGGCAGCTGAAGCCTGTAATCTAGATTTCTTTATTAGAAAACTAATCAAAACGTGTCAAATTACATTCCCCCAGAAAAAAACCTTAATTATTTCAATCTTGTTTTCATTACATCGCTTCTATTGAACCATCTTAATTAATTATTTCATTTCAAGTACTTAGCGAATCCATCATTTGAAAGCAGCTTTGTGAGAAAAATAAACTTATTCAAATAAAAGCACTTTCATATCTGTCGACATAAAAGGCAAAATCCTCTCGAATTAATTTCTATAGTCGATGGAATTGGTCTGAATGCGAGCGTGAAGCGCTTTACTTTGTGTAAATTATTTTATCAGCAATGCTCTCTAAACGGTGAAGGAAAACATCGTTAGGAAACCGGCATGTCAAGTCCTACAACCAAAAATTAGAAGACATGGTGACATCTACCTATCCGCACTGGGCCTGCGTGGTAGATTACAGCCCACTCCTTCTCAAAGAAAAGAGGCCTGTGTCCCAGCAGTGGGAACAATATAAGCTGATTATGATAATTGGTATTCAGCCTCATCTGCAATTCTCAAACGGAGCAAATATAAAAACCTTATTGGAGCTATATGTTTGAGCCATTGTGGGTTGAAACACTAGGGCCAAGTATTTCGGGACATCGGCAAGTTGTTATTCTTTAAATACGCTTCACGTGACCAGAGGGTTGGCCTAATTTAGGTCAAAGAATCAGCATTTCCATCCAAAGTGGAAACGGACTAATTTTTTGATGTCCATTAAGCTCTTCCCTTTTACTTTTATCATTTATATACTTGTACGTACTATTTATATATTAGTGTTAGATTGTATGTGTAAGATGTCTGAATATGCATGTAAATACATTTATAATATATTTATTAAGTAAACACACCTTCCAATATATAAATATAAAAGGATAATAAACGTAGTATATAAATCCTTATAACAGCCTTTCCTTGGTGTTCCTCCATTAACCCTAACAGGTTATGCAATGTTTTAAAAACTTTTTACCAAAGGTTTTACAGGGCAGTTCAATTTCATCAAACATATCAAAAACGGTTTCTATGGAATATTGCAGACTTACATAACCACATTTTAGCTAAGTACCGTTACTAAACTGACATTCCAATCATTTTGTGTGTACCGACTTATAGTAACAAAAAATTGCTTAGACTAAATCCCACACGTGGCTCCACTGTCGGACCAAACCTAATTCGAAATTATATTATTCGAAAACTTTCTATAAGTTAATGAAAAGTGATGTCGTGTAAAACGTAAATCTATGGAACCACCAATAAGTCTGAGTGAAAAGTATACTTTACAATTCTACTGACAATATCCCAAAGTGACGCGCACACTTTATTAAAATTAGCTTTTACGCTGCCATGATGTTTTTTTACATCGTCGTTAATTGGATTATTGGATACTCATCTCGAGCACTCAAAGTTCCTTGGGTTGAGATAAAAAATTAAAGCTGGCGGACACTGAAAACATTCGCGTTTCTGTGAAGTTGGTTTTTTGTTATTCCAGTGATACTTTTATACAAAAAAGATACCAAGGGCAAATGTTTTTTACAATCCATTTGCCGGAAATTCCTAAAAATAAACTCAAAACATTTTGTATCACTTTCTTTTCATATTATTTTCTTTACAATACAATATTTACATTATATAAGCTACCATTTAAAATAATAATACATATGTACTTTTCACATGTACATGTGAAAAAACAAGCAAAAGAATCATAGGACATCAAAAAATTCGTCCGCATCGCTGTCAACAGGAATAGTGCCCAAAAGGCTGGCAGCATTGCCACGTTGTATGGCGATGCTAATTCTTTGGCCAAGAAACAGGCCAGCCCTCCGGTCACGTAAAGAGTTGACTAACCGCTTGGCGATATCTCGAAAAACCAAGTGGGCACTCGGACCCCATGGCCCTAGTGTTTCAACCACAAACGGCTTGAAGATATAACTCTGGCTGGAATGAATATTCCAGCCTGATTGGGATTCAGGTTTTCTGCACCAGCAGCAGCCGCTCCAGCACAGCCCACCGTGCTAAGAAGATGGGATGGCGCAAGGGTGTCGACACATGTTGAATCCCACACCAAAGGTCTGCCTAACTACCAGGGCATTATGGTCATTCCGTCTGGTCTCTTCCCATCGTCGCGTGCTAGGCCGTTGGGTTCTAAAACAGCTGGCACCCCGGCGGTGACAAGAGCACGACGGATGATGTCATTAATACTGGCGTGCCGTGCTATTTTCTTTTCTATTAATATTCAATTAACACAAACACCAACAATTGCAATAGCATACATTGAAACCTTATTCATTTATATTTCAGCATCTTTGTCCCAAAACAAACCAAAAGCTTTTAACAAAAACATTTTCAGAATAAAATAAATCGATCAGTTTTGAAATAAACAACAGATCTTTATGCCGAACGGAATTCACACAAAAATAATAAAAGTTTGTAAACAATATCGCGCAGATGACAAATTGGCACAAATAAACATTGTTTTTGGAGTACGTGACTGTTGGACGATGGATACTTTTGCACGATGTTGCGCCACAATTTTGCAGTTAGCACACTTGTTGGGTCATAATCTGACGCTAAGTTAATAATAATAATAATTTATTTACTCAGACAACCATTGATCCATTACATTAATAATACATTTAAATTGTTAGTATGAACTTAAAAAACTATGTTAGTATCTAATAACTAAAAGAGACTTAGTCTTTTGGGTGAGGCTCCACACCATTGGGCTATCTAGCTTACTGCTTAAGCTAAGCCTTGGATTGTTATAATATAGCTATAATAGTTTTGATTTTGGAGAAATGCCCAAAATAACCATTCAATTTAATAAATAGGAGTTTATAGTAAAATTAAATAAAGATCCAGTATTTTATTTTGATTGATAGCCATCTGAAACTTTATTTCAGGGTGTGCAAATGGATTCTTTACAAAACACACAAAGGATACTTATGCCCAATATTGCGTCACAATTTTGTAGTTTCCACACTTTTTGGGTTATAATCTGATGATAAGTTTAGCCTTTTCTTTTGTTGGGTGTGAAACCATCAAATGACCTCTCCCGCTCTGGGCTGAGCGGAAGGGCGTGTCAGACTTTTACTGACTAAAACTCACCCGTGTTCCTTCAGGGGCCACGGTATCTCTTTCGAACAACCCGCGGCCCTGGCAGGCATCGGCCCTAGCGGACCCCGTCAATGCCGCTATGAGTTCCCGCCGGAGCTCTGTCCGCTGTACCGCGATTTCTCGCGGCAGCGGAGTTACGCCCCGGCATTTTGCCTCCTCTCGCCACTCCCATGTGTGGGCGAGGACTTTGGCCTCCAGATCCCATGGCGGCAATCCGGCAAGGAGGCTCGCCGCCTCAGCGAAGACCGTGCGGTATCCTCGGACCAGCCGGACAGCCACGACTCTTTGGGACGCGTTCAACCGGCGGGCTGGTCGCCGCCTCAGGGAACGCGCCCATACCGGTGCTCTGTAAAGGGCCATGGACCGCACAACCCCGCATAGAGCCTCCGGCAAGAGGTGTTTGGGCCCCCTAGATTGAGGAGGAGCCGCCTCAAGGCAGCCCCGGATGATAAGTTTAGCCTTAGGTTGTCATTATATTATTATTTCAAAGAAAAAATAAATAACTATCCAGGGTCCTTTAATATTAATTACAAAAAGCTTACATTTAGGCACAATTCCACCATTCTGATTGAAAGCCGTCCGAAACTTGTAACATAATGTACATACTCACAGTTATCTTCATTCATTCCTCCAGGTCAGAACAAGCATTCTGCTACCGTTAGGCGCTGATCTGATTATTCCTCACAACACGTTTTATCCACAATCAGTACACAGACACAGCTCCCACTTTAACATAAGACTACGACGATTTAGTGACATCCAAGGGTTGGGAATTTCGCCCACATTAATTGATATCGTTTTTTCCTATAAACACTATACTTTTAATACAAAATAACTATAGATTTTGTTGTATTTTATTAATACCTATATATTTTATTATGACAGCTTTGACAACGACGTTTAATACGTCGCCATGACAACTTTTCTTTTAAATTCTTAACGGCCTGTAACTTTTTATCGGATTATACATTCATACTTCTCCAAAATTAATCATGGCCACTAACATAACTCAAATTCATATTTTCTACATGATATTATTCTCCGAGTTGACATGAAAAATCCACGCAATGCGAGGATCATTTCCCGTTTCGCCTCTAAAGCGAATACATGAAATAAGCCTGATACTCCAGGACCACCTAACCCGGAAACACACAGCGTGCCTTTCCTAAAAGCTCTGGTATCTAACGGACCCTCCCTACACCTCCGTCCTCCGTCCTCCGTGAAGGCCTCCAGTACCAGTCGGACCGTCGCCAGCGACGGCGCGTCTCGGCGGAGCACTCTGAAAACCAACTGTAGCTATTGGACCGCGCCTTATCCGAGGGCCACCTCAGAAGACCCTCCTGTGCCTATTGGGCCGCGCCTCACCTGACGGGCTGACAGCGTCCCCGCCGTGCCTACTCCCTTCTGCTGCCGTGCTGTGTCCTGTTCCTGCTGCGTGGGGCCCCTCTACGGTCGGTCTACCTCTTCAACTCCATCTTCAGCTCCGTCTCAGTTACCTATAACGCATCGTCATCGTTCCTCACTCACACTACCACACACCACTCTTCATTCCATCTCCAACTTTTTTCTATCTTGTAAATATATCTTTAATTGATCTTTCCTTCCCTTTCTTTAATTTAATTACCTTTAACTTTTAATTGTAGTTCAATTTAAAGTCAAAGTTAAGCTTTTCTTGTCGCTACACGACAAACTTAATTTTTACAAAACACTAGTTCTATATTTCGGTAGCCGTCACAGCTACATTTCTCTGTTTAATGGATATTTTAAATTCATTTCCCATTATATCGCAACAGTAAAACCCACCGCAAAGTCTTGAATGAAAAACTTAAAAGCTGAAATTATTAATACTTCAACATGTGATTCATTTATCATTTATTTATTAAAACTGTATGCACAAGTAAACAAAAATAATGTACAAAGGCGAAATTAATACCTGAGGCATTTTCTACCAGTCAACCATAGGGCGATGCAGAGACAAAACATGGCAGGTGCAACATACGGGATAAATAGCTAGGAAATTACTATAAAATACAAGAATAAATGGTAATACATAGATAGATACATACATACATATAAACAAAATGAACTGTCAGGAGGAAACGAATCCAGCAAATCAGCGCTGGGATGTTACGGCCAACTTCTGACGAATATGTTCACGAGCCTTCACTCTAAAAGATACCCGACTGGTTGCCGTTCTGATGTTCAGAGGTACTTTATTAATGTACCTCATTTGTTTAGAAATTAACAGTAGGTAGAGCTTCACTGAATCAACTCAGCCTGTCGCAGTCTACTGCTGGACATAGGTCTCCCCCAGACTGCAGCACAACATCCTGTTCTCCACTTTCCGCATCCAGTCTGTCCCAACTACCTTCTTCAGGTCGGCGGGCGGTTTAGCTGGGGAGCGTCCCTCATTACGCTTACCGATACGTGGAACTTCACTAATACGAGTATATTCGTACCAATTTTGAATAAGTTACACACAACTGAATGTCAACTCTTGTTTGATGAACAACTTAAATGTACCAAAACTATATAATTGAGTACGTTTCCAACAAAATCCGTTGCTTATTGTTCAATTTGTGCTATCTAGTGTGTGATATCTTTCAGCGTGTCTTTCAAGTTCTAAGCCCAGAGGTAATTGACTGAACTTCGTTGGTTGAAAGTATGTAAACTTTAAGTCACTACTTTCATGCAATTTGCAAGTTAAAGCATCCATATTGTTTCCCTAGAGGCGAGGGAGTCTGAGAGACGAAAGATAGTGGGAGGAAATGTCATAGCAATGTAACCTTTATGTTTATTTTAGTTTGTTATTTAGTGCCTTCGAGCAAGGAAATATTACAGTGAGAAATCATGTGAAACTTACTCAACACACATCTTGTAATTATGAGTCCGTTCTTAAGTAAAATATCGTTGTTCGTTCTTTGTTATTCAACATGTTATTTGTCGTAGTTGCTGAATTTGAACACCAGCGAAACTCGATTCAAATGAAAAACACACAAACGCCTGCATTTTGGATGGTATTATTAACGTGCTTAGAGAAATAAACGTAAGTAAATACAACAGACGGTAATGCTTGCAATAATCTTAGTAAAATAAACAATCGTGAAAGCGTAAAGGTTAATTTACATGACGAATGTTAATCGCCTTGAATAGACGATAATCGAATAGAGATAAAAAGTGGACTAGTAAATAGTACGTGCAATAATCGCATGTCGGAAGGCGGGAGTCGACTCGGTGTCAAAATAAATTTTAGGAATTTTAATTTCGAATTGTCAAATATTTGACGTAAAATTGTCGTAATTTAAAAAAACGTTGATCTCAGTCTCAATCTGTCAAAAATACCTCTAATTTCCTTACATTTTTGACAAGTTTTTGGCATTTGTTTGTCACTGAGATGAGCCTTCTGTAAAAAAATCGCCTTACTGCCTTAATCATAATCGCAGGCAATTCCTTTTTCTCACTTCAATGTAAGTAAATTCATGAGCGCAATAATGGCAACCCTCCTATTAAACTCGCATGGACATTCTCGCTTCTCGACCGGCGAGAAACTCTCTTTGAGTAAATGAGCCATAACACCCGAGGATTTGGCGCAGAAATGTACTTCCTGAAACATTAATTTAGTTTATCCACGTCTAATTATTAAGTTTGTTTGAAATATCGTTTTCATCGCAACAAAAACTTTTGTTAATGAATGTTGGCGGAGAGAGATATAATAATTATACTTCAGAATGTTGAACTGTTTGAATTATTCCGTATACTTTGGGTTTCGTACTAAGATTAATATAAATCTTCTGTCTTTCAGCTGTGAAAATGTAGACAGGAACGCAGCGCGGTTTTAATTATTATTTGATTTTCTTCTGTTTTAAATGATCTTAGATTTAAATTCTGGATTTTTAATGGAGAGGATGTTGTTTTAATAATGACAGATATTTTAACTCTTGGTAATGTATGTGATAGATTAGTTGACATCATATGGGAGTTCACTTCACTTCGTCGCAAACTCGGTTAGAAGGATTGGCAGCTCCGCCGATTTAAGTGCTTGTAACATTTTTTGCGGAAAACCGTGAAAACCAAAAGTTTAGATGTGAACCTAAGTGAGTCATCATCTTCCTGCCCTTATCCCATGTTACTTGGGGTCGGCGCAACACGTTTTTTTCTTCCATTCTCCTCTGTCAACCGTCACACTATCATTCACTCCCTTCTCTTTCATATCATTCCTCACACAATCCATCCATCTTTTCTTCGGCCTTCCTCTCCCTCTCCAGCCATCAACATGTATATTCATCACTCTTTTAGTCACATGCGTTTCGTCCCTTCTCATCACATGCCCATACCAAGCCAAACGATTTCCTTTCAACTTTTCTGTCACTGGCGCCACTTTCAAACTTCCTCTTATATACTCATTTCTTACTTTATCCATTCTCGTCACTCCACACATCCATCTCAACATTCTCATCTCCGCTGAATGCAATCTTTTTTCATCCGTCTTCTTCACAGCCCAGCATTCAGATCCATAAAGTACGACAGGCCTTATCACGGACTTATAAATTTTCCCCTTTAACTTGAGGGGCATCCGTGGGTCGCAAGTTGTTCCTGTTACCTGTCGCCATTTCATCCATCCTGAGTTGATCCGGTGCGTTACGTCTCGGTCTACTTGAACCTAAGCGAGTAAAGAAAAATAATAATTTCATGAGTATAGAAATGTTGAGAACCGGTTGCCGAAAATAATGAATTTGTTTTGAAGTTAATGAAGAATTGGTGGTTACTGTAATGAGAAATCTAGCGGCAAATTGTTGTTAATAAGACGGCTAAGCATCACCAAATCAGGCAATTTGCATGGATTCATTACAATAAACCCACCATATGATGGCCAATTTCTCAGTAGTCCGGAGTCTGTGTACATAGATCGTAAACGTATCTGGCAAAATGTGGGTGGACTATAAGTGCACCTCTGCCTAAACTTTCGGGAATGTTAAACAATTTTATTCAAATTCACGGCTCTACAGATATAACAGCACTAGCTGTGCCCCGCGGTTACACCCGCATAAGTTTGGATCACGTGGGAATATCGGGTTAAAAACTATCCTATATGTTAATCCTGGTTATAAACCACCTGTGTGCCAAATTCAGTAGTTTTTGCGTGAAAGAGTAACAAACATCCATCCATCCATCCATCCATCCATACAAACTTTCACATTTTTATAATATAAGTAGGATAGTAGGATAATTCAAGTTTATTTTTATTATAAAATTCTACAATTGTTTTTCCAAGTTCTGACTCAGCTGCAATAATGTTAGTCTAATCTCTAGTTAAAGGGGTAATTTATGTTATATAAAGGCCAAATTGTTTGTAACAAACGACCTGTTTGCCCCCAATTAGGAAGAATTTAAGCCACCCTACAAATATTTAAGCAAGTGCGTCAAGTAGAAATAATTTTACAAAATTGTTAACAAAACTCTTTAATTAGCACAAACTCTGGACCTGCGTAAATGATTTAAAATCCCGAATTTATAAAGTCCACTGCTATCCAAATTTATTCCTTAGGGAAAGAGGAAAGTCGGTTTTATTAAAAAAGTTCTAACGCGAGCACAAAGCGGTCGCCACGAATAGTCTCAACGCACACTTATAGAAGCACTGCACGGGATTAGAATCGCCTCAACTCAAGCTATTCAGGATTCTTACAATGAAACTCCGTCCTGCAACGCGCATTTATAAGCATCGTGGCAGCATCACCTCGGCTCGGAGTCGGGTTCAAATAGTAAACAGTAGTCACCCTGGCAGCGATCGGGCCGATCACTCGCTTACGGCGAACCGTTGCCTCGTTTCTACGTGTATGTGATTTTGCCTCGCTTGTTTGCCAGCTTGCGGGTAGTTGGCCCGTCGTAAGTGGGGTGACGCTTCGAAGGTGCTGAGCAGATCCGGTTACGTGTTTACGTTGGGTAACCAGACCCATCCATGTCGGCTATGTCAACTCGTAACCAGGCGTCGACAACCATATCGACGCCTGGTTTACAACGGCCCAATGAGGTTCGGTGATACATATCCCGTGCAGTGCGTATAGATGTGATTTAACCTTTAATCGTAAGGGTTCAACGGATTTGAGTCAATATGGTCCTTAATTCTTTACGTTAATTTATAGTCTGAAAAACCTAATCATATCGACTTTAATGGTTATTGAAAACTGTTCAATATGACGTTTTTATTGTTTCAGATATTAATGGAGTTGGTTCCGATTACCATTGGCATCGTCATAAGTCTGGGCCGTAATTTTAAACTGAGAGCCGATAACACGTTATTGAACCCATTAATTGTTGAACTGAAATTGTCTGAAAACTCTTAAAATGTCTGCAATTTTGACGCACGTTTGGGAGGGTTCTATTTTACACATATCAAGGGCGAATTTCACTAAACAGCGTTCAAAAGCTTTCAGTACCAATAACCCACAAAAATAATGACACTAACAGCTCTTAAAAGCGGTTTAAAGGTACTGATCGCTTTTAGTTTCATTAGTAAAATGCGCCTTAAGTAGGTAGACAAGTAATGTAGGAGATGAATTGAACGAAACGCATAGACAGAATAAAAGTAAATAGGTATCCATCCCGGCAATCAAATTGGACAAAAAAGTAATTAAGTAATAAAATAAATGGCCTGGCTTTATTCTGCCTAGGAAAAACTTTTAGAAAATTCAATTTTTACCAAAGCTTGTTTATTACTGTGGGTTTTATCTTATTCAAATAGAGCGTATTTTGAGGACTTTTAGTGACAAAAACACATAGTCAGAAATAGCTGTAAATTGTCTAGCTCTCCAATCAGCTAATACCTGAATTGATATTGAATAGCCGTAGTTATCAGCACCAGCTCAGTATTCAATCGAAAATTCACTC
The DNA here is from genome assembly GCA_951799955.1 of Apamea anceps. Taxonomy (NCBI): domain Eukaryota; kingdom Metazoa; phylum Arthropoda; class Insecta; order Lepidoptera; family Noctuidae; genus Apamea; species Apamea anceps. The sequence goes on from OX637512.1 coordinate 7,256,121, forward strand.
CCTAACGATTGAAAGACTTGAAATCGAAATCAACGGAATTCTTTTGATGCAATTTGCTGTGTGAAACGACGCGACGGATTTTCAACGAACGGCATCATGGTCCTGACGTCACTAAGGCAGGTCGATGAACCGTAATGGTCTGCGTAAGCCCTTGATTCGCCTCATCGGAATAATCTTGGTCCTTTTTTAAGCAATCTCTTCTCGACGATTTTAAGAAGTAATCTAAAGCTTATCGGTTGGAACCAACAGAGCTCGAAATTAGACTGCGACCCTGGTTGGTAGGTATCTAGATGTAGATAAGTTTTTGTGGTATATTTTTATCCCAAATGAAGAATTCAAATGTTGTGGTGACTTTTTAGGATCGTCATCATTATTATTTCAGCTGAAAGACGGCCACTGCTGGACATAGGCCTCCCCCAAGCATCGTCACTTCGACCGGAACTGTGGATGTCGCTTTTTTGGATGGCTTGATAAATTCCAATTAAACAGTAACACGGTAATGCGTTAATAACAGCTTTTATTCTACCACCATATTTTGATAGCGGATAGTTCTTCTAAAGACAGTAGATTAGATTAGATTAGATTCATTTATTTGCCTGAAATATGGTATTTTACAGATTTTATAACACACACACAATTGTTCTTCATATTCCGCCTACTAAATTCGGCATGCAAATATTGTGACAATAATAATAATTCTAATTAATTAATGAAATCAATTTAAACTAAATGATTAAATTCCAATCTCAAAAAATTACTAAATCAAGAATTGTCTACATATCAAATTAAAAAATGTCAAAGAAAAATAATTAAATTACAAAATAAGTGTCTAAATAATAGCTTTCAGTCAGAAATTAAGTTACAAAATGTCAAATAGCTTAACATAAAGATGTCAAATTTAATTTGATGTCCTGCAACTTTACCATTTGTCGAGTAAATGGACATAGTCATGACTGTAATCCTTAATTTTAAAAATTACTCCGCAAAAAGCTTGTTATAACCAAAACTCGCAAATCTGAAAACCAACAAGACTCCCTGCCATAATCTTGAACCCCATTTACGTAAGACAGAACTCAAACCGTACGTAAAATTAAACATTTTCTTTACGTCAAAATTATTTCCGACGACCCTTCGCTTTAAGCAAAACTGTGACAAAAAGAAAGAAAGAAACGAGCCATCGTAATAACGGTCCTTGATCCAAATGTGGCCATTGTATCAAAATGGTCACACCTCCAAGAAAATTTAAATTTTATACGAAATTTGCGTCAACGACGTGTAATTTAACAAAATGACGTGTATAAAATTTTGCAGGATGACGTCATTTTATGTATATTTTTCGTATGTAAATTCCAACTTGGCTGTACACGTTTAACATAAATTTTAATGGTATTAAGCTTGAACCTACGTGTTGCGTTGTAATGTCTATACCTACTAACATGAATCTCGAAACATCCTTTGAATGCATGTAGATAATAACAATATTTTAGCATGCCATTAAAATGTAATAGGGAAATCAGGTGTTATGTGCTCGGAAATACCACTTGCTTCCCGTGGGCGTAGTAAAAGATGACTAAAGGATTATCTACGTCCATAATAGGGAAGTGAACAACGATCCCACTGGATACTGCAGCATCCAACAGTTTCTCGATATTCTTGACTTCTTTGACCCTGCTTCTAACCAACATATTATATCTATGAAAATACATGAAGTATTACTAAATTAATTTTAATATGACGTTTACCTTAAACTAATTAATTTTCGAGAGTCCAGACGCACTGCGGGATACCACCCCTATTTGGTTAACATACCATATATATACGCACTAAGCGCTTCTCATCATATTTTCTGATGCGCACAGCTAAGGAGTGGAATTGTCTGCCTGCGTCTGCATTCCCGAGTTCATACAACCCGAATCTCTTCAGGGCGAGAGTGAATAGGCTTCTTCTGGGCAAGCTCGTTCCACCGTAGATCTCATCCTTGCTTCTAAGCTGGATTGAGGTCAAGAGTGAGCCCATTCCCAATAAAAAAAAAAAAAAATTAACGCCTTTTACCCTTATTATGTAATAGCAAAATTAAATTAAAAATTTAAAAACCCCCGACTACGAGAAACCCTATAAAAAGAAAAAAATAACCTTGAAATTATGACCCTACGTAAGTACGTATGAAATTTTTTGATTAAATGTTGCCCTGTCGGGGGACCGCTCTAATTATTAGCCCAACGTTCTGTTAAAGTTTAAAATAGTAGCGGTCCCCCGACAGGACAATATTTAATCAAAAAATTTCATACGTACTTACGTAGGGTCATAATTTCAAGGTTATTTTTTTCTTTTTATAGGGTTTCTCGTAGTCGGGGGTTTTTAAATTTTTAATTTAATTTTTTATTTCATGCTTTTTGTAGGGACTCCTTATTATTTCTTTTCTTTTATTTTCTTGCGTTTTAAGATTCAGGTAATCTGGTATTTAATCAGGTTTTTTGTAATTCGCCATTTGTGGTGGTGGCCACCTTGGATTTGAAATTTGTTCTATTGTATAGTATTCTACTAGTCAAGCCCTTTCGTTTGATACCCATATTGAGGGAGTTGTGAAAAAAAATGTAATTTGCCATTTTGTGGTGGCGGCCATCTTGGATTTGAAATTTGTCATAGTGTATAGTATTCTACTAGTCAAGCCCTTTCATTTGATACCCATATTGAGGGAGTTGTGAAAAAAAAAATGTAATTCGCCATTTTGTGGTGGCGGCCATCTTGGATTTGAAATTTATCATTGTGTATAGTATTCTACTAGTCAAGCCCTTTCATTTGATACCCATATTGAGGGAGTTGTGAAAAAATATGTAATCCGCCATTTTGTAGCGGCGGCCATCTTGGACCGATTTTCATCAAACATAGCTAAGAACACTCCCGACAAATTCAACTTTCAAACAAAAAAAACAAAATTAAAATCGGTTCATCCGTTCGGGAGCTACGATGCCACAGACAGACATACACACACACACACACACACACACACACACACACACACACACACACACACACACACACACACACACACACACAGACACGTCAAACTTATAACACCCCGTCGTTTTTGCGTCGGGGGTTAACAAACCATGAGGGAGTTGTGAAAAAATATATAATCCGCCATTTTGTAGCGGCGGCCATCTTGGATCGATTTTCATCAAACATAGCTAAGAACACTCCCGACAAATTCACCTTTCAAACAAAAAAAACAAAATTAAAATCGGTTCATCCGTTCGGGAGCTACGATGCCACAGACAGACATACACACACACACACACACACACACACCCCTGTTTGTACAGACACCCTTACGAGGACCTTGTTAGTCCTAGAACGTACCGAGGACCCTCCAAAAAACTGGTTTAAATACCTCGTTGGCTTTTTAGAATAAGATAGAAAGAGACAGGTGAATAAATCTATAGTGATGAGCTTATTGGGATAATGCTATCTCAACATTTTTCTGTATGAATTTCGGCTATCATACTGAGGACCTGAAATACACAGCAAAATGTGACCAGCGATGCACATACGAGGACTTTGTGTAAGCCAACCGAGGACCTCTTACGTAAGCCCTGCGACGTCCTTCCGAGGACGTATTTTTACACAAAATTTCTTATAGCTTGTACAAAGTGCGGACGTTGTGTTAGACTTTATATCACTAAACCGAGGACAGTTTTTCGCGTAGAATTTGTACAAACCGAGGACCTGGAAAATCTACCTACCTAAAATATTTTACGTGTAAGATAATAATTATATCAATGTAAGTAAAATGTTCCGACTTCTTTCTTACACACTTTTTCTAAAATGAAGTACCAAGCGAGGACGAGTCGATGTTTTTACGTTTGCCGTTGATGTGGACCGCGAATAAGAAGGGTGTAATCACTGTGGAGGAAAGGTAATTTAATTTTATATAAACAACTTTAAAATGAGTTTATTATTATAGTATCAGATGTTGCAGCCAGGGTCGTCTCTTCATGACGGTACTCCTTAGCACTTGATAGCATCGTCTTCAAAATTAGCATACGCATTAGGTTTATCTAGTAACACTAAAATTATTACCAGTTTGTGCTGATGCTGCAGTCAGGGTCGTCTCTTCATGACGGTACTCCTTAGCACTTTATAGCATTGTCTTCAAAATTGGCATACGCATTAGGTTTATCTAGTAACACTAAAATAATTACCAGTTTGTGCTGATGCTGCAGCCAGGGTTGTTTCTTCATAAGGGAGCTCCTCAATAATTGATAGCATCATCTTCAAATTTGGCATACGCATTATGTTTATCTAGTAATATCAAAACAATTACCAGTTTGTGCTGATGCTGCAGCCAGGGTAATTTCTTCATGAGAGAACTCCTCAACAGTTGATAGCATCGTCTTGAAATTTAGCATACGCGTTAGGTTTAAGTCGTAAAACTAAAATAATTACCAGTTTGTGCTGATGCTGCAGCCAGGGTCGTTTCTTTATGGGGGAATTCCTCAATAGTTGGTAGCATCGTCTTCAAATTTAGCTTACGAAAATAAAGTAAAACTAGAATTCAGGTTTAAAATGAGTAGATAAATCAGAATTCAGAAACTTCAGTTTCATGATATTCAATACAATATCAAGTTATTATTTCGTTTCTTTCAGATAAGCCGGGATAAAGAAGAGAAAACTGAAGTCTAAATTCTAGATCACTAAGATGCTGGTATTGATTATAGGCTTCTTCTGCCTGCTTAGATTATACAACATTATGATTTGCACCATAAAATATTGTATTGGCATGAGCTGAATACGTGTGCTCTTCATAAAGAACCTAATAGAGTAAGATCCCAGAGCCACCAGACGTCACGTATTTTCTGACGAACGAAATGTGGACGATTGAGTAGTGTTAGTATGTACATACTAAGAACGCATGCCTACCTGCTAGCTTGCTGAGACGGTCAATTCTCAGGTATCAGGTAATCAAGGTACATAAAAACATTACTTACCTCACGTAAATTCTCCAAGCTGATTTTAACGTATATTTTAGGCAATATCCTTAAAAATAAGTCGCCAATACTCCCAGACACTTTCCATCGGCCGTATTGCTTTGCAGACGCTTTAAAGCTCCCAAAATAATTAGGTACTTAACTTCACGTAAATTCTGATGCTCCATTTTTATATATGTCCACCAGACAACTATTTTAAAACCCTTTACAAGAAGCCAGACCGATCCAAAGGACCAATCATCCCCTAAACTCAATTTTAATGCCTCTGTGGGTAGGAGCGCGAGGGCATATCAATTTCAAAGACAATGATAATGAAGATTAGAGGCACTACTCTGAAATGTTGAGAGATTAATATTTTTCTACTTTGTTTTTTATGATTAATTCCCAATAAATAAATTAAAAAAAAAAATTGAAGTTAATTCGAATTTATCAAAACAGCTTGCAGGATAAAATTCTAGAATTATTGTGGTCAAATGAGCATTTTTAGCAAGTTAATCTTTAATTATTTATCTGATTTTTTAATTGTTGGCTGATTTTTAAAAAATATTAATAATTAATTGATATGAGTAAACTGTAAGAGCGTGTGAGAGAGAGAGAGAAGTCAATATATCCTAATACACATGTCTCACTCAGTCTCATGCGCGTGGATAATGCCAACGCGCTTCTACCCACAGAGGTATTAAAATTGAGTTTAGGGGATGATTGGCCCTTGGATCGGTCTGTCTTCTTGTAAAAGGTTTTAAAATAGTTGTCTGGTGGGCATATATAAAAAAGGAGCATCAGAATTTACGTGAAGTACCTACCTAATTATTTTGGGAGCTTTAAAGCGTCTGCAAAGCAATACTGCCGACGGAAAGTGTCTGGGAGTATTGGCGATTTATTTTTAAGGATATTGCCTAAAATAAACGTGATAATTAGCTTGGAGAATTTACGTGAGGTAAGTAATGTTTTTTGTATCTTGATTACCTGATACCTGAGAATTGGTCGTCTCAGCAAGCTAGCAGGTAGGCATGCGCTCTTAGTACAGACGCCAGCAGGTCAACCTACCCGAAACTGTCAAATTTTCCCAATGAACCTTGAACCATAATAGTCTAGCGATAAAGTTGAAAATCTATTAAAGAAATTTGACAGATTGTAGTAGCTTGATGTGCTGGCGTCTGTACATACTAACACTACTCAATCATCCACATTTCGTTCGTCAGAGAATACGTGACGTCTGGTGGCCCTGGGATCTTACTCTATTAGGTTCTTTACGAAGAGCACACGTATTCAGCTCATGCCAATACAATATTGTATGGTGCAAATCATAATGTTGCATAATCTAAGCAGGCCTAGGTACTTAGTACACAATGCAGAAGAAGCCTGATTATTCCTCGTGCACCTATTAGCTACTAACGATTTGTTAAGGATTCAGTCTACCTTCGCTTTTCTCCTTCATCATTTTATTTAAATGATAGCACATAAATCGTCTTCTACACACGAGGAAAACTGTTAAAACGAGGACTAGAATACACACTGTTCGGAAAATCTAGCAAACCGAGGTCTTAAATACACATTGTCTGGAAAAGCTACTTAACCGAGGTCTTTTGTGTTAAAGTTAACACATAGGTCCTCGGATAATACAACAAACGTGAAATGAGTGTAAAGAACCTGTGTATGAGGCGAGAGTGGCACCATCTGGTGGATACACAATATTTGTGTAAGATTATGAATTTTCTTGATCAAACCGAGGTTCGGACAACTTTTTCGTAATAAGTATATAGAAAGACTCAAAATCGCTTGCAGAATACGAATCTTTGGTCAAGTCAAACCGAGGACCCTCGAAAAGGTCCTCGCTTTGAAAAGGTCCTCGGTCGTGCCTTGTGTATTCATATGCACGTCCTCGGATGGTACTTAAAACAAACACACACACACACACACAGAGAGACACGTCAAACTTATAACACCCCGTCGTTTTTGCGTCGGGGGTTAAAAACCATTACATCCAATTCAAAGGTAAGAAACGATTGAACTGAACAAAATATAGGTAGTCATAAAATAATTGAAGACAGTTCAATTACAAGACACCAATTAAATTGTTTACAGTCCAAGTCACACTGCGGTCCACAGAACCCTCCTCGGTTTTAAGATCAAAACAACAACATTTAAGTGCGCACGGTACAAGACACGATTTTATTGAAATAAAGTAATTGCGATGTCTAAAGCCAATCTTGAAACGGAAATGGATTTAATATAGATATGGTTTTCTATTTCCGTACACAAACCATTGTAAAAAACCACGGAATAGGGTTCGGATAGAACAGCATCGATATCGAAGTTTTCTCATGAAATGCATACTGCATAATAATAAACACAAATGAGAAAAGTAGGTACCGTGGCAAGAAACATGGCTGTTATTTCAGTTTTTATACAAGAATTCAATGAAATTACGATGACAAAATGAATATATATATTTAACTAATCCTTTACAATCTTTATCAACACTTTTTTAGATTAAGTCATTGACTGCCACCGTGGTCACCGGTGTCCGCCAACAATAGATTTTCTATTGTTTCAGTTATCTGGCAGTCAACGTGTTGAACCTCTAAAAACTTTTTCTTTTGGGCTTCTAATGATGCACACATTTTTTAATAAATGAGCCTCTTTCTAAATTTGTGGCCTTTTCTCACAGTTGATCGCAGTAACTAAAATAGGGCAACTAATTGGTAAAGTTAAGTTAGAACTGCGAACAACCGCGCGCGAGCCGAGCGAAAGCTTCATCCAAGGTTGTTGCGAAAAATTACTATTTATTATTTTTAGGTCCGCAAAATAGGAATTATTAGAAGTCCGCAAAAAGAGGCGCAATCATTATATTAGAGTGTTCCATAGTCAAACTCAAACTCAAACTCAAATCATTTAATTCAACTAAACCAATTACAGGTACTTTTGAATTGTCAAAGGGTCGGTCAGTCAGAAAGATGAAGCTAGTTGCCCATTCCAAAGCGTAGGTACCTATGGAGAAGAACGGGCAAGAAACTCCATGGACACTCTTTTAAATCATAAAATTGTTACAAAATATTTTATTACATCATTTGAAATTAACCATGTGAGAACGATGTAGAAATACGTGCAAGTTAAAAGCGTCCGTTATAAAAAAACAAAAACAATTCAGAAATTAAAAATTAAAATAAGCCGAGGCAGCTAAGAGATGACCAGTCCCTACTGGCGGCGCCCGTTCACGAACATGACGTATGGATCAGCACCATTCAGCTCAACCATTTTGGAGGGAACTTAATGATCCAACACACACGCCACCACCAGGGAGACATTTGAGTGAGCATGACATACTCACAGCTGCCAGGGCACATTCAAGTCAATGAAAGTCGTACCCAGTAAATGGTAGCTTTATAGAAAGTACATAGTGCTCACACGTGTGCTATGCAATTATACAATTCTAAGCAATTGAGTTTATACAATGCAAAGATAGTTTTTCTTTTCCAATGTTCAGCAGCTCCAACATTGTTTCCGAATGCTAATTAGTTTATGCGCCTCTGTGGAGCAGGACCAGCATTGAGCCAAGCATTTTTGTCAACGATGTAATCTCCTAACTTATAGTATGCTTGGCTACATAGTGTGCGTTTAATACAAGATTTAAATTTCGTTTCATTCAGTTGGAGTATGTGGGGAGGAATTTTATTGTAACATTTTAAACAGTACCCCATGAAGGATGAGTCTACTTTAGCCAGTCTGAAACCTGTTTGAACTAATTGGTCCCTATTTCTAGTCCTATAGTTGTGTCTTTCACCTCTTTTATTGAAAAGATTTAAATTTTTTCTTACGTACATGATGTTTTCATAGATGTATTGACAAGGTACCGTCATGATGTTAATATCTTTAAACAGTTCCCTTAAAGAATCGCGCCTGCGGAGGCCATATATTGCTCTGATGGCTCTTTTCTGCAGAATAAAAATGGACTCGATATCTGCAGCCCGTCCCCATAGTAAAATACCGTAAGACATGATACTATGAAAGTAACTGAAATAGACTAGCCTCGCGGTATCTACATTAGTAAATTGACGGATTTTTCTTACAGCATAAGCTGCTGAACTTAGCCGTCCTGCAAGAGATGTTAAATGAGGACCCCATTGCAGCTTTGAGTCGAGCGTGATCCCCAAGAAAACAGTTTTATCGACGAATTCTAGTTTCTCTTTGTTCAATACTATGTCACAATCACTACTTTTAACATTTGGTAAAGCAAATCTTATGCATTTAGTTTTTTTCCCATTTAATACCAAATTATTAGCAGTGAACCAATTTTGTACCTGCAGTAGGGCGTTATTTACGTCGTCAAGATTTGATGCACGCCTATTTATCTTAAAAATTAAGGAAGTATCGTCAGCAAATAACACCATTTGTGGTTGGTTCTTTAATAAATGGGGTAGATCATTAATATATACTAAAAAGAGGAAAGGACCTAAAATCGAGCCTTGTGGAACACCCATTTTTACTTTTAAACCAAGAGAATTGACACCATTTATTTGAACTTTTTGTTGTCTATCATATAAATAAGATTTTACTAATCTGAGCGCAAGTTGACCTAGTCCGTAATGCTCGAGTTTAAAAAGTAAGGTTTCGTGATTGACGCAATCAAATGCCTTGGAGAGGTCACAAAAGATTCCTATGGCATCTTGGGCCTCCTCCCACGCTGTAAAGATGTGCTTTAATAAGGTTACACCGGCGTCAGTCGTACAACGTCCTTTGGTGAAACCATATTGCTGATCATGTAAGATTTTGTTGGTGTTAAAATGATTAAGCATTTGATTGAGCATTACCTTTTCGTACACCTTGCTGAATACGGGCAACACGGATACTGGTCTATAATTGTTGGTGTCTTTGCTGTCCCCGGATTTAAAAAGCGGTATAACCTTACTGTATTTCATTAAATCCGGGAAGACTCCTTGATCTACACACAAATTAAATATCAAAGCTAAGGTATGGCGCTATAGTTTCGATTATGGATGTACAAACTTTGATAGACATTCCCCATAAGTCTTCGGTCAATTTGATTTTGATTTGCCGAAAAGCTTTTATAACAATCATAGGGTTTATATGTTTAAATTGAAATTCAACCGAGCAGCCTGGAACGTTAGCTCTTAATAGATCAATTGAGACAACGGGTGAGGAATTTAAAACTTCCGTCGTTTTACATGGTATATTAGTAAAGAAATTCACAAATTCCTGAGCTACTTCTAAGTTAGAGCTTATGGCCCCACGTGAAGTCTCCAATGCGTAATCATTGTTTCGTATTTTATTCGCACTAGTTTCGTTGTGTATAACTTTCCAAACAGTTTTTATTTTGTTTTCCGCCGTTTTGATCTTGTTACTAATGAACAGGGCTTTAGCTATCTTGCAGGTATTTCTAAAAGTTTTGGAATACATAGCAACATACTTGTTGAAAGTTTCAGTGTTGATATAAGGCTTAAGGCCGTACAGCTCGAACAGTCTTTCCCTACTAATCCTAATACCTCTAGTTGCCCAATCACTAAATATAAAATTAGGGCAGATATTTTTTATTTTCTTTTCAAAAGTTTTATTGAATTCAGTGTGCACTATTGAAAAGAAATCCTCATACAATTTATTTGCATCGTTCATATTATGATCCAGAACATTTAACTTATTATTTACGGTACTATTAAATCTATTTAATTTGCCAGTCGTTATTGGTCTAAATTGTATTTGCACTTTTTGCAAAGGTGTTTTAAACTTAAAAGTTACCGTTTGTCCACTATGATCGGACGGCAGATAATTTACGATGGCTTTATCCAAATAATCACAATCGCAGAAGACATTATCGATACAAGTAGCAGAAGATGGGGTTACTCTAGTCGGTTCTGTAAAAACATTAAATAAATTGAACGATTTAAAAAGGCTTAATAATCTACTGCTATTTGAATTATTTTCCAAAATATTAATATTAAAATCACCACAAATAATTGTGGTTTTGTTACTGGATGCAAGTTTTGCTAGGACATCTTCCATTATTGACTCAAATAAATAAAAGTTCTGATAATTAGGGGGTCTGTAAACGCACACTACAACATGCTTATCTAGCTCAACACAGGACAGTTCGATACAATGTTCAACTGATAAATCCACGATAGTATTTTTAGGACCGCAAAATGGAAATTATTAGCGATTAGAACAAAAACATGCCAGAAATAAATAATGTTTAGTTATCTCATTCGGACAATAGTAGTGACAAATGTTAAAAATTGGTTTATTATCATCATTTCAGCCGAAACATAGGCCTGTCCTAAGCGTCGGGACATCCCGCTTGGGCAGAGGACCGCCGTGTCCTCGTAGAGGCGATCGGCAGCGGCGGCGACCTCTCGCGTCCGGCCCTGGTTCAAGCCATGGTCCGGGGCTCGAGGGAGTGGGAGGCAGTCACCTCCTTCTGTGAAGCAGTCATGCTAGTGAAGGAGGTGGCGGGGTGGACGAGGGAGAGAACCTCACGCCTCAGCCGCCGCGGGAGACGCTCCGGGCGTCGGGAGCCGCGTGACGACTCCCGGCCACCGTAGGCGCGGGCCTGCGGGCGGAGAGTAATGGGTAACTCACCGTCCGATCAGGACCAGGCCCGCCGGACGGCGTGTATGTGTTCCACGCGCGCCTCAAAGAGATGTCAGCACGAGTGACGGGGCCCGATAGGTCCGAAGCCTGCCAGGGTAGCGGGATCGTCCGAAAGGGTTACCGCTGCCCTGGAACATAAAGGGCTAAGGAAGGAACACGGGTGGGTTTTAGTCAGTAAGAGTCTGACACTCCCTTCCGCTCCACCCAGAGCGGGAGGGGTCATTTGATGATTTCCCATCCTCAAAAAAAAAAAAATCTTCGGGACATCGACCGGTCCAGTCCGCTTCTCGCATCCAGCGGATTCCGGCGGCCTTTACAATGTCATCGGGCCATCTTGAGGAAGGCCTTCCAATGCTGCACCTTCCTCTAGCCTTTTACAATGGTACGCCGCCCGTCGCCATTCCAGAACATTTAGGCTAAAAAAAACCTACTTCCCAAAAAATAAATCTGTAAAAGAAACACTAAAACATTAATCTATGTCAATAATACTTAGTAACAAAACTAAATCTGAGCAGAAAATACATCAATCTTATCCATTGTTTTTTGTCAATGTTTTTTCGAGCTAAATAAAATATGTAAATGTTCTAGCAGTGTGGTTAAGACAGATTCCCGATAGTTATTCCGATCCGTATTTCTAAAAGGTCTTTGTTTTAATGGGATGATAAGCCGGTAATAGGATTACTGGCTAAAACTGTAGGAGACATATCTCCGTTAAAATCAATCTTCACAATGTTTGGGGCTTAAATCTGGATTTTACTTAGTAGAAAGTTTGAGTGACCATAAGGATCTGTCGTAGTCTTAAAAGTTTTATAACTTCGTTTGCTAAAATGAATAAATTTCTTTAGATATTTGGAAGCTCAATTTAGTATCTAGAAAGTACCTACGTAAGTGAATATTTTTTTATAAATAGAAAATATTAAGTCATCATCATCTGCGTTGCCTTTTTCCAACTACATATTTATGTTGGGGTCGGGTTTCTGTCATCGTCATCATCAATCGGATGAAGCTGAATACCAGTATTTAACCCCCCGGATGAAGCTGAATACCAGTATTTAACGACAGGGTGTTATAAGTTTGACGTGTCTGTATGTGTGTGTGTGTGTGTGTGAGGGGGTGTGTGTGTGTATGTCTGTGGCATCGTAGCTCCCGAACAGATGAACCGATTTTAATTTTGTTTTTTTTGTTTGAAAGGTGAATTTGTCGGGAGTGTTCTATGTTTGATGAAAATTGGTCCAAGATGGCCGCCGCCACAAAATGGCGGATTACATATTTTTTCACAACTCCCTCAATATGGGTATCAAATGAAAGGGCTTGACTAGTAGAATACTATACACTATGATAAATTTCATTTGCATGGAGTGACTGCATATCAGACCTCCACAACCCAGTTACTGGTCAATATTGACCCGAAACGACTGTCGGCTGTTGAATAACAGCCGGGACCAACAGCTCAACGTGCTTTCCGAGGCACGGAGGGGTCTTGGTATCTAAAGATGGTCACCCATCCACGGATCAACCGCGGCAAGCGTAGCTTAACGTGATTGATCGACCCGTGCGGCTGTTATTACTTAGCCACAAGTCCCAAGAATAGAAAATATTAAATATGGAGGCTAATATAAATAATTGGAACCTATATAAGGATTATTATAATGAACAAACTGTATGTATCAATGTCGAGTGCAACTAGGATCTGTAGGCGCCTGAATCTGATTCACAGGGAAGTATTGTTAGTAAGCATTTGTGAAATTGTCACAGAAATTGTTATGACAAAACAAGAAGGTGGCGGTATAGTTTGACCGAAACTGCTGTACCACGCCTTAGGAATGCGCGGCGAGGCGGGAGGAATGCGCGGCGAGGCGGGGGGACGCCGTTAGCAATGACGAATGAGTGGCCTGCACTGGCCCCCTCGCCGCGCACATACCGAAGAAGCGGTACAGCGGTTTTGGTCAAACTATAGTTCTAATTTAGGCCACGCGCAAAAAAACCATTTAGCGTTGTATGGCTATTATTAACTAAGCACATTGAAAGAACTATATACTAGCCTCGGTCACTGGATAGCCACCGTTTCACCTAGATATAAATAGCATTTCTCTAAGATACGTCTATCACACGGTGAAGGAAAACATCGTGAGGAAATCGGCATCTTGAGACCAAAGATTCGGAGACACCTACCAACCTACACTTGTCTTGACGGAAATAAGGCTTGTCCCAGCGGTGGGAACTATGGATGCTATCTTTATGCTATGTCTATCAATATTTACATATTATTAGAATCTCTCTATAATATCTCACACTACCCTTTTTGAAACAGCCAAACTTTTACGTAGTAACCTAACCATACTTTATATCATGCAGAAACACATAAAGAGGTTATTCTGCTATAATACCAATACCGCTCTCCTTTTAATACGTTGCCAGATTCTCGATTCGATGCGTTTTTCCGGAATTGAAATTCGATCGGAATCGGTACCGAGAATCGAGTGTTAATGCTTCCATTGTTTCTCTTTTGGGAGTATTTTATTGGAGAACGTTCCGATCCGAGTACGATAATACCATTGTACGAATTGTACTTGGATTCATTATAAATTGTATGTAGTCTTTGTTCTTTTCCGTTTCTATTCTGTAAATGTATTGGAGTGCATTTAAAAGAGGCTTAATGAGTGTTCATCCAGTGGATTCGTTATTGATATTGCTGATTGACTAAACTTCATACCATGTAAGCTATCTATTATCTTATTAATTGTACGGATACTTGTAAACAGGTGATGAAGTTACTGTGACCATCAGAACTTAAGTTAATAGGAATGTTCATTGTTTCAGAAACTTTTTTCTAAAAGAATTGACATTTCTATTAAAAAAAAATAGAATTGACATTCCTCACATACATTTTGTTTGATTCTCACGGAGTCAATCAGAACTTAACTTTATATGATTATAAGTTATTGCAGAAAATAGAGAGATACAGACTACCTACTATTTAGTTGCATTCTCACCGAATCGATATTTAAAAAAAATGGACAATGCAGTGGGTCAATCCTCACAATTTCTTGTACCTTTCTGTTTTCAATTATAACTAAGTGCAAGACAAACAGCCCTTTAATCGACACATCCACACCACTACAGAAAAGGGTTCACCCACATTAGGAGTACGTGTCTAAACAAACATTCGATCACTGCGTAGACAATAAAAATTGCAGCTTACCAACAGACCCACAGCCTATGTTACGTGAAAGTTTTATGGCCCATCCTTATTGGCCAAGGAATGGCTTTATTGCGCTTTTGATACAGATCTAAGGGCGTATTCTGATCAGCGAAATTCACGGCAAGGAAGTTTTGGGATATTTACAGACGAATGTTAGTGATAGTGAGATGGTTCTGCTTTGTTAAAATCGGGACGTGCTAGCGTGCAGCACAGCAGTGCGTTGCTACTAGTCAACATAAAGTTGAACTTCTATTCCTAACTACATAGAGCATACTGCTAAGTCACGTGACAAAAAAGTCTTCTCATGTAGGTTTATAATCTAAGCTAGAATTATAAAGAGAAAAGATTTGATTTTTTGGATGTTTGTTTGTTACGCTTAT
Organism: Apamea anceps; assembly: GCA_951799955.1. Lineage (NCBI taxonomy): Eukaryota > Metazoa > Arthropoda > Insecta > Lepidoptera > Noctuidae > Apamea > Apamea anceps. Next base: position 7,271,297 of record OX637512.1, read on the forward strand.
ACGCTAAAACGGTTAAACGGATTTAGATGAAATTTGGCACATGGGTAGACCATGACCTGGATTAGGATCAAGGATATTTTTTACACCGATATTCACAAGATATCGAGACTTATACGGGTGAAACCGCGGGGCATAGCCAGTAATAAATAAGGTAGTAAAAACTCAAACTCCTTCCCTTCTCTTTTTCTCCACATATAAACACGATACGACGTCGCGTCGTAAAATCCTTCGATTTACATAACAAAGATGCCACCATTCATTGTCAGATGGTGACCGTCAACGATTGTCCGGACGGCTGCTAGTGACAGACTTGGCATGTATCATGCTGTCTTGTATATGCTTGAAGGCGAGATCACAACGTAATGGCATTATCTGACAGTGGCATTGTATGGCGTGACGTCGTATCGTGTTTATGTAATTCTTTCTTTCTTAGGGAACAGAGGAGGAGGTCATAATATAAACATAGACACTGAATTTAAAAAAAATGTTTATTTTGCACAGAATAAGATCTCCAATAAATAACCACTACTGTCCCGTAATTGTGTTCGATAAGAAAACCACGTTGGAACGTTGGCGCATTTGCCAAACAGTGACCAATGCAAACCAACGTTATCCGAGCTTGTTATTTTATTCATGCCAGCAAGATTATTATATATTTACCCGAAATCTCTGTGTTTGCTTCTCTATTACCTTTGCGAATAACCAGTGCCAGGTTCTGGGCACTTCGGTTCTACAAATTAATTATTAACATTTGAATTTATAATTCAATTAATTTAAACTCCGGTCAACACTTTGAGATGGTTTATATTTACTACTATTCGGCAAGCGTAGCGTAGGACGCTCCCCAGCTAGATGGACCGACGATCTTAAGAAATTGGCTGGGACTGACTAGATATGGAAGACGGAGGACAGGGTGTTGTGGCGCAGCCTGGGAGAGGCTTATGTGCAACAGTGGACTGCGTTAGGCTGAGTTGATTGTTTTGATACCTACAGGAGGACGTTTTCTATGATCAGTAATTATACCTATAGAGTAGTAATTCCTTTTCCCAGATAAAGAAGTTTATAAAGCAGCGACTTCTCTACAAAAAAAAAAAAACTTTTTAAAAATAAAACCAACCGACTTCCAAAAACGACATTATAAAGTGAAAAATAACTTTAATTTCGGAAGTCGGTGTCGTTGGGTTCGCATTTTCGTTGTTCGCCACCGATTGTGAAAAGTCCCGAATTGACAGGTGAAATGTATGGAGTGACAGGATTTTGCGATCGTATTCTGTCGTAAAGCGATCGCTATGAATGTCGAGACTGCTGGGGCTGGTCTCGTACATGGTGAAACTCCTGCGAGGCATAGTGCACAACCCGGGAGTGCTGCAGCGGTTGCACTTGTACGTACCCGACCGTTATGTGTGGAGGCGACGGCCCCCGCCACTGCTGGTCGTACCATCAGCCAGGACCAACTTGCTGGCCAAAACTCCTCTGACTCGAGCAATTCGCACCATCAATTATATTCAGGTCGAAATATATTTACAGGTCACTGCGGTGAATTCGCAAAAGTACTATTGTTTACACCACTGTGTTACAAACAATGATCTTTATGAACTTGGGATGTAGTTTGTGACTTATTTTTAATTTTGTGTGTGTGACTTGGCTATATCGCATTAGGTTAAGTACCTGTAATGATAGTTTTAAGGCATTTAAATAAATAAATAATAAACAAGTGCCTATTATAGCGGGGCAGCATACTAAAGAACAAACATCATTATCATCACAATTCTCCTGGCCTTCCCTTAATTTATTTGGGGTCAGTGCAACATGTCGTTTTCTTCCAACTTCTCTATTAGTCGTTATCTCGGTAGTCACCCAATTTCTAACCATAATATCATCATCCACACAGCCCATCCATAGTTTCTTTGGCCTTCCCCTACTTTTATGCCATGCCAAATATGTACCTAATTCTAAAAATATTTCCAACTCATCTTCTGCCTAGCCTTTTCCCAACTATGTTGGGGTCGGCTTCCAGTCTAACCGGATGCAGCTGAATACCAGTATTTTACATGGAGCGACTACCTATCTGACCTCCACAACCCAGTTACTGGGTAATACGATACCCCTTGGTAAGACTGGTTGTCAGACTTTCGGGCTTCTGACTACCCGTAACGACTGTCAAATATCCACGAATGACAGCCGAGACCAACGGCTTAACGTGCTTTCCGGTACGGGGGGGTCTCGGTATGTAAAGATGGTCACCCATCCACAGACCAACCGCGGCAAGCGTAGCTTAACCTGACCGATCGACCTGTGCGGCTGTTATTATTTAGCCACGGGCTCCTCTAAAAATATTTCCAACTATACAAATATTATAATTTCTATACGGAAACCGGCCTACGTTAACAAGGATTAAGTTAGTAATTTGTTTGAAACTCTCACTTTCACCGCGTTCTAGTTAACAATGGTACGTTTAAATGTGGTTTAGAACACTGCGAGTGAATAATTAACTTCATTCCACACTGAGTGGCGTCGGTTGCATGTTTTCAGAGCCGTGATTTTAGGCATTCTAATAGGTTTATAAGGTGAAAACTGCGCAGTGTTTTACGAATTACAAGGTTGATAAGCATAATCAGCATTTATAATGTTGACGGCACGGTTGGCGCAGAGGTTAAGCGATTGATTGCTGCGCTGCGTGTCGCGGGCTCGATTCCCGCACGGAACAAATATTTGTATGACGTAGTTGTTCCAGGTCTGGCTGTTTGTGTATGTGAGTTTAAATGTTTGTAAACGCACCCACGATACAGGACAAATTCCTAGTGTGGGGCAACGTTTTTTTTTTAAAAAAAAAAAAATATTGAAAGGAATAATGTAATGCTGCTGGGAGACAAACCTCCTCTCTTCGAGTGGGAGTGGACGTAATATATCACGCGGGCCCAGTGCGGGTTGGTAGATGTCACATGTCTTCGAATTTTGAGAGCAGTGGTGATGAAAATGTTTACACAAAGTAAAGCGCCTGAGTTCAAACCCACGACCTACACTGGTCGTTACCACTGGGCCACAAATGCTTTTTGAATAAACAAAGAAGAGAATGACCCTAAACGGCTGCATAATAAGTTTCTGATCTGCTACAAGTAGAAGCTTCGGTATAAACCGGTTATTAAAATCAAGTTCGAGATACCATTAAAGTCATCCCATTAAAGAAAGAATAAAAATAATAATAAATAAATAAAAAAAATAAAAACAAATAATAAATAATAATGCGTTTATTGGCATTACACAAAATGAATACACCTTAAAACTATAAATACAGAAAACAAAGATTATAATGCCAAAAGGGTCTCAGCTCAGCATAATAGAGGTATCTGCCCTAAGATTCAGATGAAAACGACCTATGCACACCATATAGATGTATTCCGATATAATCCATATCACCGCGTAACAACGGTAAACGGCGGGGCCCCGGCCCCAACTTACGAGTAGCAAGTCGTGGGTTCGAACCCAGGCAGGCACTTACTTTGTGTAATTTATTCATCACCGCTGCTTCAAAACAGTGAAGGGAAATAACGTGAGGAAACCGACATGTCCTAAAACCAAAAATTTGAAAACTGATGACATCTACCACCCCGCACTTAGGCCTGTGTGGTGGATTACGGCCCACTCCTTCTCAAAAGAGAGGAGGCTTGTGTCCTACCAGTGCGAACGCTAAAGACTAAAGCCGGATTTACGTTAATGTGTTGTGTCGCCTTCTGACGCAGTTTTAACCAATCAAAACTCGTTGTCATTTGACGTAGCCCTGAACAGATACGTTTGATTGGTGTATTCCGCGTCACGCCACAACACAACACAGTAATGTGCCGGTGACTTTATGCTTATGTTACCGCGTGACAGCTGGATTTGTCCGGATAATTAAATGCTCAAAATATATATAGACGGTACAGTACTGACAACGCTGTTATACAAACAAACAAACCAGAAAAAAAATTGATACTGTTGTCCCTGTAAAAATAAATTTTATCATCCAAATACCATTTAAAATTAAAGAAAATTAACCTTTGAAATCCGTCCGGAACATAAACAACGTTATCAAATGAAACGTACGCCTAATTGTTAGGCACTTTAATATTTTCATAGGACAGTGTACCTGGCTGAGGTAATGAAAAAATAACACTGAGGTATCGATTTTACGTCGTTCCACAAGTGGAGAAGCTGGCCATACACCCGCTACGCTTTAGACACGACGTGTATGTTTAAATTAAAATGTATAACTCCCTTTTTCCGTCGGGGGTTGATAAAATATTCAAATTCAAATTCAAAACTGTTTGTTTCTTCAACCAGATTACAACAATTAGTTTGTGATTGGAGCCTTCTTTTAAGCAAACAATGCTTGTATTAGAAGACTCCGCTCTTCCATAACAAAAAAAAAGAAAGGTATAATAACATATTTGACATAGGTAAGTAGACAAGATTGGCATAAGTATAGTTTGTGTGTGTGAGTGAGTGTGTATGAGGTGGTGTGTGGGGTGTGTACGAGTATGTATGTGTGTTGTATGTTTGTGTGCCTGTATGAGAGTATAGGTTACGTCGTGGGTTTCAAAAGTTCTTCCGTTTCCTTATAAGTAAGTGATTTGATCCATTTCAGTATTTTTTTTTGCATTCATAATATTGGTTTTTATATGGGTATACATATTACTTTATTTATTCTATTATATAACCGAGAAGACCGTGTATTAAATTGCATGGAGGCAACCAAAGTTTTTGTTTGGGGGACTTCTGCAATAGCATGCTTTCTTCGCTTTGCTAGTTTAGATGCATCGTAAGGTAGGGTCTTGTGTTTCTTTAATATAGTTTGAACTATGTATAAATAGCAGGTGAGTTGTTAGGTACACATTATTTATCAAGTTTTCTTCTTCTCCGTGTCGCTATCGCGAATGTATTTCAGGTCTTGTTAGCGTATCGCCACTATCATGGCGTCGTCGCTTGCAGCGCAGAGGTCACGTTGACTGCACGTTTTGGGACACAGAGGGCAGGAGAGCAGGTGGAGCATACTTTGCGACCTAGCTCCACAACCACATCCTAACTGCCGTTCCACCGAGGTAGCTTCACATAACTAGGTTGAAGTTAAATCATTGATCAACTAAAACTACTACATACATAATTCTGAAGGTCTAGGACAAGTGGCAATCGGTTTAGAAGCATTTCGTATTTCTATAACGACATTCAACAGGATTGACTAGGTTTTCGGTAACTAACGTCTGTCCAATACATGTATGACTTTTCCACCATCATTATCGCTGATCACTTTGTGTAGGTCCTCTGATTTACAGTTGGACATTTTTACTCCTCTTGTGTGGCCCAGTTTAACATGAACTATACGAGAAAGGGTAAAGGATTACTAGTCTGGCTGTCAAGAGTGCGTCAGTTAAAGAATCGTCATTTAAAAAAAAAAAATAATGATATAAACTACTGCTTGACTGCGATTCCGCCTGATGAAAAGCAGTGCTGCAATTGTTGATGGTAAAGCGCACTAATTTATTATGAGCCTATTCGCTCTAACCTTGAAGACACTAAAATTATAATCGGACGGGAAGACCGCTGCATTTCATTGTCATTTCTGGAGGCTCTTTTTGCGTGGTTGTAGCCTCTCTTCCTAGTCACTTCGCTTAGTTAGGCTATTGCAATACGCCTTTATTGTCCCAAGAAAGAAGTCTAGAAAGTTCTGTCGTAAAAGTCACTCGAAATAATAAAATTCCTCGATATTTTCATTGTAGTTTAAGAACTGGATCCTTACTTTTTAGTAATAAAGTTGAATATTGACATTGCATTGTGACATTTATTAATGGCAACACAGACAGACAAAGCCTTTTCGATGGATGTCGTTACAAAATTTAATAATATTAATTAACAACGGGAAAGCGAATCAGATCTCACAGCGGAACGGGAAATAAATTGGGTATTTTTTTTCAAAATTCATGTTTCATAGGAATGAGCGGTATTTTATTTTTTGTTTTTGTTTATTTCTGATTGGACCTCCAACACATTATGTCACGGGTTTATGAATACAGTCTGAAAAGTAATGAATTGGTCGAACTTTGTTTACTGTTTTTCATATTTTTTGCAAGAAATTAATTAAAGATTAGATTTAAATCCTGCCCTTGCCTTAATGAGATATATAAGCTTTAAGCTACCAACCTGTTCTTATCTTTTAAGATAAATAAAAAATATAATTATTATTAAATGCCATAAAAATAATAAAGTAAAATAAAGGACAATGAAATCATAAACGTCATATAAACCGGTGTAGCTAGGTACTAGCGAGGAGGGGCTCGTGGCTAGATTTTTCAGTTACATTATAAACAAAATAACAAAAGATATTGCGTACGTTATCGCGTACGTACTTGCTTTTATTAAACCCAATTACTGAATAAATAATTTATTTCAATCCTGAATAAATAAAAACCGGAAACCCCTGGCCAAATATAGTTAAATACAGAAACAACGTAGGTATGGGGTGTAAAATATTTCTGTAAACATTTGTAATAGCTATACAAGTATAAACATTCCCTTTACCTACATTATGGAAAAGGGCTGAATCCGGCAAAACGGGAAAACCAGGACGTGATTTGAATAGAGACTGCCAAATATCATTGTATTGACCAATTACGTTAATTGAATTAATTGAAATCTATACTTATAATAAATCTGTAGAAGTGAAAATTCTGTACATTGAAAATATCAAAAAAATAAATGGCAGGGGGTGTTACTAGACCGACACCGAACCCAAAAATGTGATTAAAAAAATTTTTGTCTGTCTGTCTGTCTGTCGGTCTGTCTGTCTGTCTGTCTGTCTGTCTGTTTGTTCAGGCATCACGCAAAAACTACCGGTTCGATTACGATGAAACTTGGTATAATTATTCTTTAATATCCTGGGCACCACACTGGGTACTTTTTATCCCGGAAAAGTATATACAATAAAAAACAAACTTAATTTTGCGGTTCGATCCCTAGATCCGATTACTGTGCCAACCGCAAATAATAAGTTTGTCGTAGGTTAGGTCACACGCAGTGGAGTTCATTTTTATTCCTTTTACTTTTTAGAGTTATTTAGGTTTATTTTTATATAAGTCGTAGGTATAGATTTTAATTTTAAAGTATAGGTAGTATATTTGATAGTGTACGTAGTGACCGTAGGTTATTTTATAATACTGTTAGGTAGGATAGTAATTTGTATAGATATTAGTTTTTAGAGATTTTGCTTATTTATTGAGTTTAGATTGAGGGGCCCGTGGCTAAATAATAACAGCCGCACAGGTCGATCGGTCAGGTTAAGCTACGCTTGCCGCGGTCGGTCTGTGGATGGGTGACCATCTTTACATACCGAGACACCTCCGTGCCTCGGAAAGCACGTTATGCCGTTGGTCCCGGCTGTCATTCGTGGATCTTTGACAGTCGTTACGGGTAGTCAGAAGCCCGAAAGTCTGACAACCAGTCGTACCAAGGGTATCGTATTACCCAATAACTGGGTTGTGGAGGTCAGATAGGCAGTCGCTCCATGTAAAATACTGATATTCAGCTGCATCCGGTTAGACTGGAAGCCGGCCCTGAACATAGTTGGGAAAAGGCTAGGCAGATGATGATTGAGTTTAGATTAGTTATCGTCATAAATAGGTTTATTTAGGTAGGTAGGTATTTTATTTTCTGTTATTGAGTTTATTTATTTTTTTAATTAGGTAGGTACTTAGGTAAAGATATCATATAGGTACCCTCTTAATCACCATTAATGAGACACAATTGGTTTTCTATTGTAATTAGCCACAAAGGGCCCGCGAGATAGATGGCATCCTGGTGCACATACATTTTATCCTGTTAGCACGTTCCCGTGGGATAATTTCCGAAATCCACGCGGGCGAAGCCGCGGGCAGAAGCTAGTAACGAATAAAATCATTGTAAAATAACAATCAAATGGCCATAAACATTATTTTACTGTTGGAAGAGTAATATTTCATCTCTCGTGTCGTGGGGTCTATTTCCTAAGCACGAAGTCCGTTGTTTTGACCGAAGTTACGGGCGTGTCTCATTCCGTATCACTAACGGACATAAGATTCAAAATCAAAAGTTATTTATTCAGATTAGGATGACAATCAGCACTTTCCGAACTTCAAAATTACAAAAGTCGCTTGGGGGGACTGCTGAAAACGCCCGCCCTTCACCACTTCTTAGTGCTTTTCTGGGAGCAGTAGTGGCGTAACAAACACCCCAGCAAAATTATGATTAGTTCGGTTCTCGAATTAAGATAGAATGACAACACGATTTGACAGTTGTCCCTACTGACACTGATATGATTCTGCCCGTCCGAAAAATTTAATTTGACTCTTGTTATGACGGAACCACCTATTTACATTTCAACATTTTGACAGTTCAACAACATTCATTGCGTTATTTACGTTGTTGAGCACACACAATCATGTTTCGAACATATGAAGTAATGGATCAGCAATATCCTTCAAAATGATTCAGATTGAGATCGATAGCAGTTGGGGGTGCTGTTCGGGTAGGTCGTAAAGGGACCGACTGCCTATACCTAGATGACGCTGGTGATGGTAGTATTGACAGATATAAAAGTCATTATGATGCACTCCTTTGAAGAATAAAACTAATAATTTGATACCACGAATCCACTTCCCATTCCAACTTAACCATTGTGCTTCATTTTCTGAACCTTCAAGCCCGTGCAACTTAGCGTAAAGACCATTTGTATTGTATCTACTTCTTTGGAAACCCAGTTATTTAATTTTGCAATCCAATAAATACATTTGGCTACTGGAACTTGCAATACGTAAACCGGTATTTTTACTGTCCGTTTCCTTAATAAAGTTACAATATCATACTCAACTGTAAGGATTGGGCATCTATAATATTGTGAGTTTATTTATAAAAGTTTAACGTTTTATTCGTTCTGCTAAAGAACCCACAATCAACTATTGCAAACAATCTTACGACCAGTACCTACCTACTTACCATTTACTATCCTGTTTTTTTCCACTGCTGGACAAAAGTCTCCCCCATAGCTTTCCACTGTTCCCTGTGCGTTACCTTTTGCGGCCAATGTCCCATAAACGCATCTAAATGTAACACGAGCGGCAACTGCAGCTGTCGACACTCGTCGAAGGCAGACACCGACGAGTGTCGAAGGCAGTCGCCGACGAGTGTCGAAGACCGCCGTGAAATTCACCCGTGGGTGCCTCTATAAATTAAAACCTCCGGCCAGGGTTTAAAAAACTTAAAAACTAAGCAAATACACGCTAAGGGCTCTCTGTGGGGTACGGACCTCGGCTTAGGCGGTCACTGAGAGAGGGCAGCAAGGGACAGGCTGGATCGGATTAGTTAGCAAAAGTACATGCTCCATGTAACTTTTATAAATCGCGGCCGAAGACTTGTTGACGATGATGTAGGTTTTATTTTAATCCTCTCTATTTAATTTATAAAGTTTAAATATAAAGGCTGCATCATCTAGTAAGTTATGCTCGTAACTATAATAAACGAGCCAATCTTTCTCATCTAATAAAATAAGTAATAAGTGAGATTAATAAACTCGTTTTATCTCTTACTTAGACTAAAAATGCTCCAACAATAAATCACAAGACTAAATAACTTTGATGGACTCGAACTGGACATGAAAGAAGATAAAAGAGCAATGACCGTTTATGTGGAGGTCATATAATTTGAAATGGGTTGAGGTCGATATAAACCAGTTAATAAATAATCAATGTTTGTTGAGTAGCATAACCAACCTAATACATTCCCACTGCTGGGACGCAGGCCTCCTGTCTTCGAGAGGGAGTGGGCTATAATCTACCACGCGGTCCCAGTGCGGGTTGGCAGATGTCACATGTCTTCGAATTTTTGGTTCTAGGACATGCCGGTTTCCTCGTGATGTTTTCTTTCACTGTTTTTGAGAGCAATGGTGATGAAATGAATTATGTAAAGTAAAGCGCCTGGCTGGGTTCGGACTCACGCCCTACAAAACGGCGGAAATAATGAAAGTTTTGTTTGTGGTAAATTCAGAGGAATTCTGACGTTATGCCTTTCATAAAATTTGCTATGTGGTCCATATAAAGCAATACTGTGACGTGTGTATTGCATGGGGGTTTTAAAATCATAGAACGTTATATTTACTGCGTTTAAGCGAACGTGTTTACATGAACGCGGCTACACCATCACTGGCTTTCCTAAACAAAAACCTACTTGATACAAAAAATTGAAAGCTCATTCTAAGTTTTTTTGACTGTTCGAATGCAACCAGAGTATTTTTATGCCTGCCTGCACTACAAAAGGTCAACTTTCGCAGACAACCTTAACAGTACCTACTGTGTACCTCTACTTGGTAATTTTACTATAAAAGACAAAAAAAAAGGTAAATTCCATTTCACGTTCTCTCCCACCAAAATAAAATCAGAAGTATAGTAAAATATTTAGAGCATATAAAATCAAAAATTTATATCTCAATATAAAATACGAAACGAATAACTTTCCTCCAGACGGTTTATCGCCTCTTTTCAACATTACAGAACTAATTTTAAAAGAAAACCTTTTGGCACTAAAGGAGAAACTTATAACGACTAAGTAATAAATATTGCCCCCCTTACTGCCTTATTATCTTCAAAACAATACGATAGCATCTGCTTACACCTCATCCATTGACTACTGATCAAAGACAGTTCGACTCTAAATTCAAACAAAAGCGTACATGAATACGGTCTTTGACAAAAATCATAGACGATTTTTGGTACGTTAAAAGAGGTCTCCTTTGAAAGGGTATCTTTATTAGGCATAAGTATTGGTGAAAACTTTCCCCAACTGTATTGAATTTATTGTTTCAATTGTTTTTGACAAAATTACTGCCCTCGCACTATTAGGTGTAAAATATGGGGGAATTAAATAAGAGTCAGGGGAGGGTTATATTTTCCGCATATTAAAGGTTATAAAGTAACCTTACCCATAGGTAAAAGGTTAGATCATACTATAAATAATAAGGTTCATATCTGTATTTTAGCTACACTAGAAAGAAAATTGCGGATTATATTTCTTTGCTGGCAACAATTATACTACCTACATCACGTTGCTTTTTGAATTATCCTACTAATATTATAAACGCGAAAGTTTGTGAGGATGGATGAATGGATGTTTGTTACTCTTTCACGCAAAAGCTACAAAATGGATTTTGATGAAACTTTACAGTAATATAGCTTATAAATCAGAATAACACATTGGATATTTATTATCCCGATATTCCCACGGGATCGACACTTACGCGGGTGAAACCGCGGGGCGCTGCTAGTATGTTTATAAGGCTGTTGCCGTTTGTAGTTTTCCTAGAACTTAATGCAACAAACAATTTCTGCTGGGGAGTTTGTTGCGCCACTTCTTCTTCCCAGCGATAGCACTAGGAAGTGGTGAAGGGCGGGCGTTTTTGGGGGACTGTCTTTTGTAATTTTGACGTTCGAAAAGTGCTGATTCTCAGCCTAATTTGAATAAATGACTTTGGATTTTGATTTTGAATGGATGCCACAGAATTGCTGTATAACAGGTATGATTTACAACATAGTAATAAACTAAGTACATATTATGTTAGAAAGGCACGTTAAGCCGTTGGTCCTACGCCTGATCTCTCTCCGGTTGTGTCGGATTGCCGTCCTACCGGACTATAAGAGTGAGGGAAGAGAGAGTGCACCTGTGTCTGCACACACACTTGTGCACTTTAACATCTCCCGCGCCGAAGGCTAGTCTCCGTTGACATTGGCCGCCATGACCAAAATACGGTCTGAAAGACTATTATTATTGGGTAAGAAAGGTAATGATTTAAAATGTCCATTCCCTTCCTTATAATCAAAATATCCCACACAAAACAGAATCCGTTTCACATCCGAACATATCCCCCAACAACAAAAACAGTATCCTAAAAATATAGCAAAGCAAATTGAAGGACGACAAAAGGAAACCGCCTTTTATCACTTCAAAGGAACTTGATAAACCTATCTTCCCAGACAAACAGAATTATGTACACACACTGTTTGTTCTACCGTGTAAGGAAAAACGGAACGAATCGGAACAGGCTTCAGAGGATCGGTAACAATACCTGAAGATGTCGCTATGTTGGTTAAGTATAATGGTAGGGTAAGGTTGCGCAAGCCGTACTTACCACTAAACGAAAGTTGTTGTGGATTTAGGGTAACTTAAAGTAAGCCCATTTTTTATTTGTTAAGCTACAAGTCATGTGGTCTATGGAGTTTCTCATCGGCAACTTGTCAGGAAGTTTAGAGGATGAGCTTCCAAAAACATAATCCAACTTCCGTACCCTTTATCATTCATCATATTCAACCTCTTTAGGGGACAAGTTTCCAAAAAACGATGATACAAGCAACTTCAACTTAAAGAGCAGTCTAAGGGCCGGTTGTTTCAAATAGTTTGTTAATGTAACATACGTACCTCAAATATTAACGAGTACGTAATCGTAATTATTTGACCTAATTTAAGGCCATAATTCTGTAATTGAAACAACACTTTTTTTGGTTTGATGATAGTTAGCGCCATTTTTGACGTTCGTATACGTCAAAAATGGCGCCAACTATCATCAAACCAAAAAAAGCGTGAATGGACGTGAAACAACCCGCCCTTAGTTACAACTCTTACTTTACAAACTTAAAAAAATACGAATTTTACCCATTTTTTACCATATTAACTCTCATGCCTTATTTAACCCCCTTTCTTACTTGGTTTGTCTGACAGTAAATTTAAATTTTGATGTCGTTGAACCGTACCCGAAAAGGAAGTTTTGCGAATCGTCTTTGTTTTTAAATTATGTTATTCAAAACAGCGAGGCTGAAGTAGGAGTGGGCCGGACACGTCGTGCCCGGAGCCCCCAGAGAGATGGGCAAGGATCGTCACTCACTGGACGCCTGAAGGAGGACTTCGCCGTCGAGGTAAACCACGGTGAAGGTGGTGTGATGATCTAACGAGGTTTGCAGAGCCAACATGGCCAGAGATCGCTCAAGACAGGGAGGTTTGGAAGGAAAAAGGGGAGACCTTTGCCCAGCAGTGGGACAAAATATAGGCAAAAGCAAAAAAAAAAAAATTCAGCGTCACACGTATCACGTGTATAAATTCATCTTGTGTTCTAACTTCCCTTGTTCCGATTATGAGTTGAAATTATGCACGTCCGTGTAATTTTGCTATTAAAACAATGTAAGTGTTTATGTTTATCATCTTATAATGAAGATGTAAGGTATTTATTTGCTGCTAGCTTCTGTCTGCGACTTCGTTCGCGTGGAAATCTTAAGACACCATCATATACAAAAAGAACAGTTACATTTTCAAAAATCTTTCCTGAATACTTACGTTTGTAGTTTTAGTCAGAGTAGCCAAAATATGAAGAGAGTCAGGACTGGTGACGCGGAAGTAAGTGACGTACAGAAACGGCCGCTCGGGTCCCAAGTTAACTCATGCGGGTTGTAATTACTTTCAAAGTTATTTTCAGTCATAAAACAACTTCACGCACCAATGACGAAAAACATAAAGGTATAAGACGCATTTCAAAATAATTACTTCGACATGTAATGTAATAAGTTTCTATCTGCCACTTGAATCGTTGCAATCATAGCACTAATGTAGCCATCCCAGCGGGCTACGACCTCAGAATGTTTGATTGAAGTAAACATGTGGGGATAAGAAGAAACTTAATACTTAATAACCAAGTATGAGTGCACTTGTTATAAGTGCTTCTAGACGTTTGTAGTTCAAGTTTGTTTAAGTTAAGTGCCACTTCAGTATTGTGCCAGTAATGTGGTTACACTTTAATATTTGCTCAGTGATATTAAATCTGAGATTTTATAGTTTTAGTTTGGTACTTAAGTGAAGTAAGTAACTTTTGTAATTCGGCAGACTGTTTGGCAGTTTAAAAGTGATGATAAATGGTCCAATTCAATTTAATGCTTTAACTTTTTCTGACTTCTATCGTTAAAAGACTACTGTTTCATAATCAACACTAAGTTGCATTTTATTAATAAAGTGGTACCTATTTGTAATATTCGGTTGGTAACCAATAGAATGATATCCCTAAAAGACAACCAAATAAAATTAAAATAAAACATTTATTTTGGACCAAGTAATTGTACATTTTATAGACCTGCCAAACTGCGTGACTGTTTGTCGGCAGGATTAGTGCTTCTCTTAGGACATTTGGTACACACAACCTAATTAAACCCCCAAGTATAGAGGCCAGAGGCTAAGCAATGCCATATAACGTGGTAACGCCGCCAGTCTCTTGGGTACATTACCAGTCGACAGCGATGAATTTTTCGACGCTATATTTTAGTTTGTGTATAGTTTTAGTTAATTTAGGATATAATTTTGTTATTTTTTCATAATAGGGTAGTTTCCAGGATAAAAAAATGAGACAAAGATAAAGCGCGTCAAAATTTGGGGGTCGTGACGTCACGCCATGCTACAAAGTGTAGCAAGGCGTGACGTCACGCGGAACTTTAACGGGCGATATCTTCATAATTTTTTATATAATTGACAAAAGAAAAAATACGGGTCTAATATTTTTTGATAATCTAACTGATGGACTAATTCGATTTTTGTAGGAAACTAGCCTATTAATTAGGTACTTAGGTATTAGTTGTTATTTACTTGCTTATTGTTTTAATTTACAGAAATAAATACTTTACAGTAGGAAGATACAGATACTTTAAACGGACGGTAAAAATATTATTATCACTATAGGATCGCGGGCTGCCGCTTCCGCCGCGCCGGCACACACTCTGGCGACGGCTCGCGCTGCGTATGCTGTTTCTGAATTATGTACCTACATTATAAATGTACCTACACTAAATAACAATATTTGTAACTGAAACTATGATTATCTTAAAGTTATACCTCATCAAGTTCACGATAAGTACATTTCATTTTACCTAAAAATGCAGCGAAATGAGAGATATCTACAAAAAATTGTAAGTAAAGAATTAGCTATTTCTAACTAAACGCTCTCGGTCAATCAATAGGCGTTTTTTAGCGTTCCGTAGTCAACTAGGAACCCTTATAGTTTCGCCATGTCTATCTGTCCGTCCGTCTGTCCGTCCTCGCTTAATCTCTGTGACCGTTAGCACTAGAAAGCTGAAATTTGGTACCAATATGTACGAGTATATCAATCATGCCGACAAAGTGGTAAAATAAAAATTGGAAAAAAATGTTTTATTAGGGTACATATAGGGGCTCCCTATATGCAAAGTGGGAAGTTATTTTTTTTTTTAATTTCAACCCTAACGTGTGATATATTGTTGGAAAGGAATTTAAAAATGAATAGGGATTTACGGAAATCATTTTTTGATAATGTCAATAATTTCGGAAATAATCGCTCCAAAAGTAAAAAACAATGTGTCTAAACTTATGGTTCAAAAGTTAGAGCATACAGAACCATAAGTTTAGAAAATATGAAAAAAATCTGAAAAGTAGAACTTTATAAGGACTTTCTAGGAAAATCATTTTGAACTTGATGGAAACAACAGTTTTGTACAAAAAAGACAAAAAGTTGTACCAAATAATTTCTGGACTAAGTTTGTAGTATAATCGTACTCGTATATGCAAGCATTTTTTTTAACTTCGTTTACATATTTTTTTTAGTTATCACCGTCCTTTGTGGGCCCGTTTTTAGTGTTGCATCGGCATCACGATAACTCAGGGAAATAGAATGTATGGAAATATATAACGGGCACGTTTTTCCATACATATAATGGGCGTGGATGTCCACGATAATATCGTGTCGTTAGAAGTGATAAAAGCACACATTCGTAAGTAAAACTCTGTTCCTACAAACAGAAGTTAGACTATTTTTGCAAGAAACTAATTCACCGACGACGCTTGGTTATAAATCCCTTCGGCGCTGTGCTGTTGACACAAACAAATGCATAACGCTGAGCGTCGCGACAAGAATGCGACGCTTCTCATTTTCCTGAACAAACAGATGGCTTGCCGAAAGATATGAGGAAATAATCAACGAAATAGTTCCTTGATTACTTTTGTCTGGGAATGCATATTATAATGTTTTCTAGGACTGGATATCTGGACGTGGAATGGGACTTTAAAAAAGCATGAACAAGCAAAGGTTTGCTTTTAAATATTGAATCGATTTGAACTACTTACCCTACAAAAATAACTAAAACTACAGGCTAAAAGTTACATTTCCTGAATGTTAATAACCCTAATAACAACCCAACTCGATAAAATCAAAGCAGAACAATTCAAATTAATACCAAATAGCTCGATCAAATATTTATACAAGTAATCGCGTGCTGCCATATAATTTGAAGGTACGACTTTCATAATTATACATTGTTCAAATGTTATAAGGCTATTAAAATAAAACAAAGCACGAATTACGTACAATAAAGCATTACACGCCATCATGACTTGTACTAGCACTTTACAACCGAATAATGCAGGGCATTGTTCCTTAAATTTCAACGTTGCTTATGCAAATTACGTGGCTCCACTGAGGCTCAACAATAGAAACTTGCGGAGTCCATATTCTGTACGGATATCCGAACGTGAACAATTTAAATAGGCTGAATGGTGACGTTTCATAGCTGTCAGCTTTTGGCGCGAAATGGAGCGGTTGACAGCTGTCATTTCGGTTGCATAATGGTTTCATCCCTGTCATTGGTCACACAATAGTGTCCAACTTTGTTGGATTTTTAAATAGGCTTTTATTACGCAAATAATACTTCACATAGGTACCTGTAGTTACCATGACGCTCAGCAAAGCGTTAAAGATTTTTTACACTATGTAGGATTACCTAGAAATACACAGCGAGAACACTCTAAGAACAAACTCAGGTACCTACCTTTTTATCTCTAACACTTGCAAACAACATCTAGGAAGCAAAGCGACGATGCTCTAACGCGAAAATAAACGTAATTCCGGAATACAAACTTCCCTTTTCTATTCATGAAGCAATTTAAAATATCTCGGCCATTACAACTGACTGTTTATGAATATCACGAAATATTTAAACGGCTCACTCACGAATGTACACAAAAGTTCGCGTTGCTGTTGAAATTCCAGCAGAAATACTGGTAATGTTGTAACGGGCAATGGTTTTACAAAAAAAAGTTGTTTTTCGCGGTTAGATCATGAAATGTAAAATGCGGATATGGTTCAAATGAGTTTTTGTTTTGAAATATGTGCACGGAATTTATAATACTCATAAAAATTGTGAACACCAACGATATCAAGAATGTTGCATAAATTACAATAGTAATTGGGAAACAACGAAAAAATATCATAAAAACAATGTAGTTTTTATCATAATAAATTATTTACACAAAGCGATAAGTTGGCGTGTGTGGAATTAGGAACTGTCAGGCACACTGTTTACCACAGCGCAGCGTAGCGTAGATAAGAGGTTAGTTTTTACTTTGTGCCAGTGTACCAACGAGTAATTTAGTTACTTTCCGGAAAAAAACAAAATGCTATACACTTGCGTGCAAAAAGATGTGTTATCTTAATGAAATCGAACAACCATTGGCTCCTAAGTACCAATTGATTGAAATTATATGGTATTTTGCATATCTTCATAATCATAACACAGGCACTCGTTAGAATTGAATCGACAATCTTCGAAAAATTCGCTTTTGAATTTTGTTAAGTGAATACATTTTTTGCACGTAACTGTAACTACGAGTGCTATATTCCTGGCTTGAAAAAACACTCGTTGGTTCTCTTTTGCAGACGGTTTTTGTTTGAGGGCAGTGTAATTAACTTTAATTTGGGTTATGTACATGCGCTAGGCAGCTTAGAATTACTACAGGCAAAATGTTAGTTTCCATGTTGAACACAGTCGCAATCTACTTGTGAAGGCTGCATTATATTTTGTTATTTATGAGACCCACAGAGGAAATGGCTGCGTTTAATTAATAGAGTTCGCAAACTGTTCCACCATGTTTTGTATTGTTCTGCACAGAACAAAGAAACTGTATTGCCCGTGGCGGCGGCAAAAATGTAATTACATAATTGCAAATTATTATTTTTTATTTTGATTGTTGGATTTTGCCTGCCTGCACCTGCACCGGTTGACGTCATCACGTCAACGCCGGCTGTCGCTGAAAACCAGCTATGGGGCCGTCTCGTATAGGGTCTTAGCATTATTTGACATATCTGACTGTCGCAAAACTGAATGCAAGAATAAACTTAAAAAAAGGTTACTTGAATTAAGCTACACTGACACCGAAAAACTGATTGAGATGATTTCTTGATTTTTGCATTTTAGAAGTTGAATTTACATACAAACATACATTTATATATATATGAGTATAATGTGGTGATGTATTTCAAACTGACACACGTACATACACACACGTATACACACACACACACATACACGTACACTCATGCACATACACACGCATAAGCACACATGTGCGCAAGCTTGCACATTTAGTTCATTCATCCACTCACATATCTGCTTACCCACGACGTCGATAGTCTGAGCAACATAATTTAATGGGGGGCCTGGAGGTCTAAAATACAGGCCTAGGCTTAGTTTAGACTCCAGATCTCCCACAAATTACACACTTTGCCAAAATGTCTGTGTCTAATTGTGACTCACGTTCACGTTGATATGTAATTTGTGGAGATAAATAAAGATTTTTATTATTATTATTTTATTATTATGCTGAGCGATAGCCGTTTTGGCGTGGATGTGACGCATATTTTCCCCTAACTTGTTATTTTTTTTTTGTCTGCGTCATTTTTACCGCAAACAAACGTATTTTCTTTCTTTCAAATTAATTTTGTTTTTTCTGAATACCCAGATACTGGCGATATATTTTGTAAAAACCACACCGTGCTAACTTAGGTGAAGTTTGAAGCTTGAAGTAAGCTGTCAATAGTGGCGACCCCAGCGTCAGCTGGAAAGACTTCAAGCTCACTTCACCTTCGTTTTCACGGTAAGATTTTTACAGAATAGACCGGCTGTTCTTACGATAGATAAGTTATTTATATGCAATTCAGTCGTCGAATAACCATCAATGTATATAAAACCCTACCAATTTACCAACCAGCTTAAAGGTATGAAAAACTGAATATTTAAAAAATATTTATGCACATGTTTCTATACTTTGATATATTATATAGATAGGTATCTAACCTAGGATGACAGTAGATACTCTCATCCTAGGTTTATGCTCGTGACCCAAATTCTACAGGATGCTTCCCAAAACATAGTGAAAGGGTGCTTCAATTATTCAGCAAGCGGTCTTGAAGTCCGCTGGGCTTTACGGTACTGAGGCTTTTAAAGTGTGCCTACCGCGAACCGGAAAAAAATGTCCGTGCTCAAGTCCTTGAATTTTTGTTGACTATAAAATAAAGAAACCTGTACCAAAAAAATCCGACCAAAATGGCATGGAACATTGTGGACGGAAATACCTACCTAAGAACCTCTAAATACGAAGAAGTCGAAAAAGGGTAGGTAGACCGTTAAAACCTGCTTAAAATAAAAATATTTACAAAAAATAAAACTCAAAATACCTCATAATTAGCTGATATGTACGAAAAGTAACTTTTTATATTGCACTAGCTTCTGCCCGCGGCTTCGCCTGCTTGGATGTCGGAAATTATCCCACGGGAACGTGCTAACAGGATAAAATGTATGTGCTTCCCCAGGATGCCATCTATCTCTACGCCAAATCAGAAGTTCAGTGGTTTAGGCGTGAAAATGTAACATACAGTTTCAAGTTCAAATCCTCGCCTTAAAAACTGAATTACCCCTTTTTGTCCCGTCAGTGGTAAATTTTCGACAACTTTACATACTTATTATTAATTATTTTCTGTCAAAACTATCAATACTGAGTTTTGAGTTACTCGGACCGCGCATTCAATTTCTTCCACACAAACTTCACACCTCTATATCCCCCTTTGAGGGGTAGTTTTGAAAAACTTATAATGATAAACTTTATTACTTAGGCAAGTATTCTTGCCAAGTTTCAAGTTTATTAACTAAATGAATAAAATTTTTCATATAAACTGTATCCCCCGCTTTTCACCCCCACAGGGGGGAATTTTGAAAAAATCGTTTGGGATTATTCATAACTTGATTCAAAGATTATTTATACCAATTTTCGAGTTAATCAAGCCACGCATTATAATCCTCCCTTGTAAAATTAACAACCCCTTTTCAACACGTTAGGGGTAGATTTTCGAAAAACCCTGAATTATGTTACTCTTTATTTTTGGTCTTAAGTATAAACACTGAGTTTCGAGGTAATCGGACTGCGCATTCAAATTATTCCAAACAAACTTCAACACCCCTATATCCCCCTTTGAGGGGTAGTTTTAAAAAACTTATAATGATAAACTTTATTACTTACTTAGGCGAGTATTCTTGAAAAGTTTCAAGTTTATTAACCTAATGAAGAAGATTTTTCATATAAACTGTATCCCCGCTTTTCACCCCCACAGGGGTGAAATTTAAAAAAAATCGTTTGAGATGTATTCATAACTTGACTCAAAGATTATTTATACTAATTTGCGAGTTAATCAAGCCATGCAGTAAATCAATCCCTTATTAGGGGTAGTTTAGAAGAAAAAAAACTAACAATCTTCATAATTTATTAAGATAAGTATTCGTGCCAAGTTTCAATTTTATTAACTCAAGGAATAAGATTTTTCATACAAACGAATTCCCCCCGTTTCACCCTCTTAGGGGTGGAATTTCGAAAAATCCTTTCTTAGTGGATGCCTACTCTTCACGAAGAACACACCCTCCAAATTTCATGTCTCTAGGACCAGCGGTTTAGGCTGTGCGTTGATCTATCAGTCAGTCAGTCAGTCAGTCAATCAGTCAGTCAGTTAGTCAGGACTTTGAATTTTATATGTATAAATATTGAAAAAGAGCGAGATTTATTGCCCTTTTTTATTGCCCTTTATTTACTTTCAGAAACTTTGTTTACAAATAATTATCTTTTCCAAGAATATTATTTTACCAATTAAAATCATATTTATTGTAAAGTATCTAGCAACAATCCATCTATATCAAACAAAACCTGCTTCAAAAACTGCTTCGAATTTTTGCGAAATTAATTCTATTGAAAATAATAACATGATTGCTTTGTTATAACGTCACAAACAGGATACCGTTATTATAGTCCCTATGTTTAGGCGGAACTGTGGATTCCGGCATCAGAGAAACCACATTTAATGAATATCATTAATCTGTCAAACAGGACAACCTATTTATAGAAACGATTTATTGTTTTGCTTTCCGTTACACTTAAAAACATGCTGATATATATAATTTATCTATTACCTGGAAAGGGGTAATTGTAGGCATCATTATGAACGACTGTTTCTATGGAAACAACCCTGAAATTGCAAAACAAACCGCAGCTTCATACATTAAGGTATGTCTGCATAACTCGGCAAAAAAAAAATTGGAAACCACTGATTTCTTTTTCATGATTACAGACTGATACATTACATGATTATAAAAAACACAGAATATTTATTTCTAAATATTGAAATAAATATTCTGTGTTTTTTATAAAAGTTTAAAACCGCCTCATAGAAATTTTTTTCTGCACTAAAAAGGAAACCATTCCGGCAGATTTTCATTTTGTAAAAGTATGCCTACGTAATAAAAACAACACTTCATGATTACTTTTTTAATTTAATAAAATAATCATAGTTACTCGTTCATGCAATCAGATTTCTTACGAGTAAGTCGATAATGGACTATGTAGCTGCTTCCAATTATGCTGAAACAAAAAGATACAATTTAAACTTTAATACTTTGGTCAGTAAGTATTATCTACATGCAAATTCTGTCAAATCCAACTATCACCCAGCGCTATTATCCCGTGTTAATTAAAATTATAATTACGTAGCAATAACGACGTAAAACCTGCCAATTCGCGTATGAGGACCGCAAATTGAAAATGGTAAAACAAAATACATGATCTATTTGTCCAAAGACGCCAACAATGATCGGAATGCAGTGGCAAAAGACAAAACAATCGGTTTCATTTTGACAGTTCAACAACATTCATTGCGTTATTTACGTGTTGAGCAGACAAATTTTTCGAACTTATAAAGCAATGGATTAGCGATTTGCTTCAAAATTATTCAGATTCCGATTGATCGTGTGTTACGCAATCAGGGTGAAGGTCTCTGTTTTGGGTTTTTCATCAGCAATATATGTCGGAGGACCCTCCTGGCTCTGACAGCGTATTATGATCAGAAATATGTACGTAGGTAAATGTAATGATGAGTTTACCAATATGGGGTATTGAAGCATTGTTAATTTGCTATCCTTAGAGAAACAGTTACAATATGTGATGGGCATGTAACTTCAACCAACCCGCACTGGGCCCGCGTGGTGGATTACGGCCCACTCCCTCTCACTGACAGGATGCCTGTGTCCCAGCAGTGGGAACATTATAGGCTGATTATGTTATGTAACTTCACCGGCACCCATTCACGAATAGCTGCAAACTCAACGATGCTACTCATAAGTATAAATTGGTATGGTAGAAATACGAACTTAATCTAACAACGGAAGTGTATCAACTAAAACTAGACTAAAGATGTTAGTCTTACTAAAAACAGCGTTGCTTCAGACTCGGTTCAGTCAGAGCCATTTTTAAATTTCGTAAGTTATTCCGACTACTAAAGTTGTCAAAAAATAAAAGGTAAATAACCTATTACTTTTCAAGTAATTCGTCTATAATATATTTACATTTAAAATTTATAACTCCATAATAATTACGTTATTATTATGGAGTTATAAATTATAAATGTTATGTCTAGTTGCAAACTTTAGGTAAATATAGACGAATTACTTATTCCAAATAACATATTTTTTTAATCTATTTAAAAGTGTTGTCCCGAATTTCGGGATAGATGTCCCGGAAAAAATTATGTCCTGAGGAAGTCTCCGTTTCTTGTCTCTGTTCTTCGAAGTTTAGGCAAATAGGCACTACCTATTCCTATCACTGCCAATAACTTCAAAAGAAACCACTTACAGCACTTATCTTCATGGACACATTTACCCATGGAATTTCTCAGGTAACCATAATCACAAAGGCAGGCTGGATCAAAGCAACTAGCTTGAAAAGAAGGACAGTCGGGAGGTCGCTTCAATTCAGCACAGGTCTTAACACACTGCTCAGTTTGGCATTTGTAGTACAGCTCGCCTACAGGGCAATCTGAAATATAGAGAGGAAATATTAATTTCACGATACTACGTTATAAATCCATTAACAAATTCCATCTATAACATCCATCGTTCATTGCGGAATTTCTTGCTGACAAAATTTCTTGTGACTGATCCTGTATTTATGATTTATAATGTAATATTCCTATCTAAAGACTTTTAATCTATTTAAATTGTATCGTATACAGGGTGACTGGCAACTCGACGTATTCCTTCCAGTGCGTGTTAATGTGACCCGTTTGCAATAATTAAGCACATAAAGCCTAGGCGACAATTACTGGAATCCGAGAAAAACCGATTTTCATGTTTTTTTTTTTTAAATAATCAACCAAATTTCGATGTAATCGATGTAACCAAATTTTCTAAAATATCTATCAGTTAAAAGTTAAAGTAAGAAGTTTATTAACTATTTTCAAAAATCATCTGCGTACGAGTACCTACACGAGCTTTGACATCAGCTATCTCAAAATTATACTATGACACTAAACGTACAAATTACGGGGAAGACATCTTCATTTAATCAGCTATGCAACGAGGTACATACAAAAGTTTCATAAATGTTTATAGGTGCCGATGAAACAGTCGATAATGTTGGCAAAGGTCAAATTTGCAGATTGTTGAAATATTTTAAAATGATGTTATAATCGAATTAATTAACTGGTTTATGATATACCTATTACCTTCACCTCACCTCACCTATTTTAGTGACGATTTCTGGGAAATTAAAAAAAAAAACATGTAAATCGGATTCCATTAATTTTCGCCTAGGCTTTATGGGGTACTTAATTGTTGCAAATGGGTCACACTATCACGCACTGGAAGGAACACGTCGAGTTACCAGTCACCCTATATACTGTTTTATTTAATTTCTAATCTTATTAAATTAAAGTGTTCTAAAGGGTACATTTTTGAGTTTCTATAAAATAGGCTGTAAGACCTGTTATATCACCAAATATCGCACTAATAAATACTTTGACTTAAATAATACGCAAATATACTTATGTGTTTACCTATAGAAACTTAAGGATCTAAAGCAGGTAAAATCGTAAATAGTTCAAAGTTTAAAACAGCGTCCTAACCGAAAGCGACTGCCGCGCGATCTCTTTGAGTGGAAGTTAGCAACAGTACTGTCAGCTAACCTCCGGCATATAATATTTCTTCACTCTTTAAGAATCATAAACTCATAATAGGTAATTAAAAACAAAAAAAAAAATATTCTGATCTGAAGTAGCCGAGTTGTGTTGTTGTTGTGTTGTTTTTGAGATTAAAAAAATAACTATGGACACCATTAACAATGAATTTTATCTTACATCCATAATTATAAACAAATTATAATCGTACAAATTGTGTGGTCGAAAGTGGATTTCACCACACTAATAAAATGAAAACAGGTGATAAAGACTTACGAAAAAGGTTCTTTTCAGCTGGTGCGGCCAAAACAATAGTAAAAAGTGCAACGAACAAACAAACTGGTGACATATAGGAAGCCATTACTTTAGTAACGTCAGTCAAAGATGATCCCGACGAAGACAATAATCTAGTGACGCATTCGCCTGCTTATTTATAATATAATAAAGTTTGGCAATGTGCGAGTCGTGTTAATAAATCTAGTTTATAAATAACAAAGAATGACACTTTGTGTGTAATTAAAATATTTTAGCCGACAGAATAAGGAAACTGAATCTCTTCAGTTCAAAAGATTTCTATCGCAACAAGCATTCTCATGAGAAAACGTTTTTTAGACATATGCCTTTATTATAAGGCAAAGGAATACTCAAGAAATTACTCATCCTTGCAGAAGATACCATTTCCTACCAAAAGAAAACAGACGCCATGTTAATGACGTGACTTTTCTGCTAAATATTGTCATAGTAAAAGCAAACAAGTAGGACATCTTCCTACATTCGCACCGCGCGCGGTTTGTATGTGAGCGCGCTCGTACGTATGCGTAGTCGCACGCACACACTGACAAAATTTATCGCTGCTAAAGGTGCGCCAGTCCTGGCTGTGATGCCGGTAATATCGCCCGCGCCCGCGCACGCTTCGCCGCTGCCCTGCTGCTCGTAATAAATAATTTGTACGTGTACCTACCTACCTCCTTTAACTACAAAGACTTCATAATCATTTCATTTTATTTGAATAAATACATGATTCAGTAAAACCACGTTTTTATTAGTCATATTTCGATCGTAATTTTTCAAATAACTAAACAGATAACATGACGTAGGCAATGAAAAAAATGTAGTCGGCTCTGGTCTATGTACTTACACACGGCTACACGTCAAGCTATACAAAACCAGTTTGTCTTGGCCTCACTTTGTATGATATTTTCTCACAATGAACGGTCAGCTAATACTGGTTTTGCATAGCTTGATGTGTAGCCGTGTGTAGAACAAATAATTTAAAAAAACTTTGTATTAAAGGTCCCTGATGCGTACCCTACAGGGGAACATTGTTTTGTATAGAGATTGACTATGCATTTTTGACGATTGAATAAAGTATAGTGACAGCCCTACGAGTTTAGGCTATTATCGCTCGCTCGGGGCTTGAGTTGGCATACTTGTTTGCTTTTATTATGATATTGTCAATAGCTGCATCGATTGTTCCCAACTTCTATCAAAGGTATCACTCCAAATCCATCACGTAGGCTTCAGGCAGCAACTACTTCTTCCACATTCCATTCGCATCCACAAGTTGAATGCCTTTTTCTCACGTAGTGCAACATAATCAGTCTATAATGTTCCCACTGCTGGGACACAGGCCTCCTCTCTGTGAGAGGGAGCCATAATAGCCACAATAAACCACGCGGGTTTAGTACGGGTTGGCGGATGTCACATGTCTTAAAATTTTTGGTTCTAGAACATTTCTTTCACACGGCACAACAATTTGTGCCACGTTTCTTTACGATGTTTTCTTCACCGTTTTGAGAGCAGTGGTGATGATAATATTTACGCAAAGTGAAGCCTGGGATCGAACCTACGACCTACAACTCGTAAGAATTTGAAGTTTAAATTACTGGCATTTTTCCATTGTGATCATAAAAGGATGAAATGGATAAACAGAATTAATATGTGTAGCAGTGTGCAATCCACAACCTTATCTCTAAACGAAAAATAAATAAAATATTTTTTTTTGAAGTAATTGTCATTAGTAACTGTCAATGGAACATTAGTTAGTTAAAAATGTAAATAAAAAACAAAATGCTATAAAAAAGTTTTTATGTAAAAATGAACATTGTAACATTTATTTCTTCGGTCGTGGAAGTAGAATGTGCACTGGTTCGGGTCCTGAAATAATAAACAAAACACTGTTAATAATTTTATTTTGACATCTACATAGCTCTATAAATATAATAAAAAAATTAAAATTATCTAAAAGTAAAGTAACTCTCAAGCCTCTTCCCTATGTTAATTAAAATATTAAAGCGTAGTGAATTGCCATCGTGATTCCTTTAACATTTTGAGACAATACGATTCAACAATCAGATTGCTTTGCACAATTTCTATGAAAAGTTCATGAAAATTCTTCTACCAGAATTGTGTCACACCATCGCGTCGCGCCTGTCTGCGGGAGCCTATACTCACCAAAGTAAGGAGCTTTATTTTAAACTGCCTTTCTATTATTAAAGCGCAAGTAACATTCCCTGCTTAAAATGTATACCGAATAAGTTGGTAAATGTGGAAACTTTTAGTGGATTATAACAGGGCCAATAAAATTGTATTTGTGTACCAATTATTTTTTTGCAATATTTTTTTTTTTAGATTAACAATCCTGTTGCTGGGAAGTGGTTACCGCCATTTGTTATGTTTTAAAATAACAAAGTTGCAATTTCCAGCCTGGATAGGCCTCTCACTTCGCCGGAATTATAGCTACTTGATTTTTTATAATTATTTATTATGAAAGGTGTGGTATACGAGTATTTTACGTGATGCGACCTTTCGCATTAGGAAAGTAAACTCTGCTGATAAATAGTGCCCAGAACGTATTTTAATTGTTATAACTACCTTCTAGTAGCCATAGCTCCGGTGCTATTCAACTTAACATACGCAATACCGTCCGTCCGCAATAAGTCCGTAGACGTGCTGGGTATCTATGTTAACCGTCAAAGTAAAAAATTTACGAATTTTTGGGGTCAATGACCTTTCCTTGCGTTGTTACTTGAAGTATGAGTTGAGAAAATCTGTTTATTTTGTTTTATCGTGTTATTCGTGTTTATATCAACACCCATCACTTCTACCGAGTTTCACTAGCTAATTTGATTTGACCCTGTACTACCTGCGGTTGATAATCCCAAAAAACTCATCGAATTTATTGTTTGGTCATGTTTAGATACCGATCACTTCTGGAGTTTGGCTAGATACTTCAATTTGACCCTGTTTAATATCAAACAAAGTTACTTACAACAGTGATTGTAAGGCACACATTTGCCCTCAGAATTCCTTAGGTAATCCCTTTCGCAAAGACAGGCAGGTTGAAAACAACCAGGAGCAATGGAGGGGCAGGGGGGTGGCCTTTTCAAATGATCACAAGTCTTGTAGCATTCTTCCAATTCACACTTGTAATACTTCTCATTGGCAGGACAATCTGAAATATAGAATAGCATACTCTTTATTATGTACGGGCACATCAAGCTGTCAAATTTCTTTAATAGATTTTCAACATTATCTCTAAAGCATTAAGGTTCAAGGTTGATTGGGAAAATTTGACAGTTTCGGGTAGCTTGACCTGCTGGCATCTGTACATCATATAAATTACAAAACGTAAGTATATTCATTTTACAAAGGGTGACACAATGGGCGATCTTATCGCTAAAATCGGTCTTTTGATGGATGGATGGATTAAACTTAAAAAGAGACGAATAGAATATTAAAAAGGAAATAATAATTTGGAACGATACTTTGAACGATAAAGATACATATGACACGATTGTGGTTTAAATGGTTTTTTTTAAAGCATACAAAATTTCTTTATGAAATCAAGTTAATGGTACCTACTTAATTATTTTGTAATACTGATCACAGGAAGTCATTAATCATACTAAGCATCAGAAGGCCAATTTCCGTGATTAAAAACGTTCAAAATCTATTCGCATTCTCATCTCTGCGACAATCAATGTCAAAAATGTAGGGAAATTAGAGGTATTTTTGATAGATTGAGACTAAGATTAGACTGTGAACGTTCTTAAAATTACGAGAATTGCCCCTCTGATCACTAAGCTTATCAGCTTTTACGTATTTTGATTTACATTTTAATTAATTATTTTTTAGCTTGAGTACGTACATTTTTTATTATATTTGTTGGTATATTGGCGTGGCTTGCTATGGCAAATAATTTAATTTTATGTTCTGTGCCTTGTAATGTTAATTAATTAATACCTAGTATTGTATACAATCAAGTATCAAGTATTTTCTAACTGACAGCTGTGCTGCTGGAGAGTTTCTTGCGCCACTTCTTCTTCCCAGCGATAGCACTAGGAAGTGGTGAAGGGCGGGCGTTTTTGGCGGACTGTCTTTTGTAATTTTGACGTTCGAAAAGTGCTGATTCTCAGCCTAATTTGAATAAATGACTTTTGATTTTGATTTTTGAGCATAGTTACTATACTAAATATTAAAACACATCTTCGTAACCTTGACAAACCTCAATCTTTTGATATTGATATGCTACCATATTCAATATGCAAATAAAAGATACTTAATAATAATATAATCAAGCTAAATAATTTGGTTTAATTCATTTTTTTCTTTTTTAACAAAAAAAATAATAATAAAAACACACGAAAAGATACAAAAAAAAATCAAATCCCGTATGTTAATAGACTTGATTGTGGTAAAACTACTTAAACGCTTAAAAATTTAAGCACTGTCTAGGGGTCGTTAAATGTTAGGTATCAAATGGTAAAATCGGGACCAGAATTAATGTGTACTGGTCTGCAACTAAATACTAATAATTACTATGAAGGTCAACATTTTTATATTGTATTTTTTGTTGAGTTGAGAGACGCTTAACCCAAAAAATTATACATAATCTGCCTAGCATTTCTCAACTATGTTGGGGACGTTGGGGTTGGCTTCCAGTCTAGCCAGAGTTGTAATTGCATAACACACTATCAGTAGGCTTTCATTTTGTCAATTCAACAACATTCATTGCGTTATTTACGTTGTTACGCAGACAAATTTTTAGAACTTATAAAGCAATGTATTAGCAATATCCTTCAAAATTATTCAGATTCTAAATGATAGTGTGTTATGTAATTCGGGTGCAGATGTAGCAGTATAACAATAGGTACAAATAAAAAAAACTTACCAAGAGGCTTCTGGTCAGGCGGAGCAGCAGAAACAATAGTTAAAATTACAGCGAACAGACATATAGGTAACTTAAAGGATGCCATTGCTATAGTAACGTTAGTCAAAGGTGATGCCAGTAAATATAATGATCTAATCAGGCGTCCGGCTTTTATTTATAAATCTTGTTGTTTGGCTAGCAGCTAATGTGTTGTGTGGTGAAGTGTGAGTTGCTTACATACCTATACCCAGTTTATTAAGCGTCATACTTAAGGCCAGACGTTCCGTGAATAATGCCTGCTGCTAACACAGCTAAATACTGCACTAGCCTACAAACACTTGATTTTTTACAAGCTTTTATTTAACTTGCGATGTATGTGTATGTATGTTCGGGTGGACTCTTGCAACTCAATTTTGAAGTAGATATCTTCAACCGATTGAGCTGAAATTTTGCATGCATGTGTAAATCGGATGACAATGCAAAATTATTATGACATGGAGCTGATCTGATGATGGAACCGGAAGGTGGCCATAGGAACTCGGTAGTTAAACGACACGACGCCATCGAGTTTGGACTCGTTTGATCCGTCTTGATGAGAACTTTGGGTGCTAGATGGTAACCAGGGTCTAATGATGAAGCTGGAAGATGGCCATAGGAACTCAGTAATTAAATGACATAACCCCATCGAGTTTGGGCTCGTTTGATTCGTCTTGACCAGGACTTTGGTGCTAGATGGTAACCAGGGACTAAAGATGAACAGGTAGCTTAAGTGCAGTAAACGCATATAACGGAAAAATACTGCTACGCGCTCGAACTACGCCGTAGTCAATCTCGCATCAAAAATACTTAAAAGTTAAAAATTAAATTAAACGAAAAAAAACTTTTAAAAAACAAGCTTTTATTACTTATTAATAAAAAGGATTAAAAAGTTAAAAATAATTTAAAACTGAGAAGAAATAAATAAAAGCGTGTTACGTTTTGATGGAACATTAAAGAACATTTTAGAACACAATATAACACGCTTTTATTTATTTCTTCTCGTCGCCCGCAGCAAAACTCGAATAAACACATTGCCTCGAACATGATTTAATTGTGTGCAACATTGACATTAACAATTTCTGTTGACGCAAAATCATAACACATGTGTTTACCTAGGTTATGAAGTGCAAGAAACTATTTTACGCAAACTAAATAATTACGTATACATATATGACTTTTTGTTATTTTGGTCTTTAAGGTAAATAGTATGTAAGTAAACTAAGTACAAAATAATGAATTCATAAATTTTGGTCATTATTTCAAGACTTGTAATGTTAAATATTATTAAGAATTTTATTGTCCTACAATTACCATAAAGTTTGCTCATGCCGCCTGTGATACAGGTTTATCCTAGTACAGGCATCTAACATTATTATACCTTTGTAAGTTATTTCTAAGACTTTATGTAAACGCTTTACCAATTGAATACTGAATAAATATTATGTTCATGTTTTAATATATCTCCGGTTGGTGTAGGACTATTGCAGGATATGGAAAAATACAAATTCGGACTATGGGTTTGGGTGGCTAAAGTAGACTGGTTCTTGCGAGTATCCACTCAAGCCGGCCAGAAAAGGCAAGAATGAGGTGGGAGCTCTGTTCCTCGTCATTGTTCACTCCAGCCGGTCAATAAAGGCAAGCCAGAAGTGAGGAACAAGATTTCTCCCGGGAGGTGGGGTCGCTACCGCCCAACAGCTCGCCACATGCTGCCCCGCGGGTTTTTGTATCTCTCTTGGTCTGGCTCCTCACCCTAGACCTGTTTCAGCAAAGTAAACTCTTACGGCGTAGGCCCAGAGTTTGGTGCGCGCAAGCCCCACCACAACGTCAACATAGAGATACGGCGGTGGCGTTATTATTATTATTATCCGCCAAGCCGCACTTGGTCTGCGTGGTGGATTATGGCCCACTCCCTCTTACTGAGAGGAGGCCTGTGACCCAGCAGTGGGAACATTATAGGCTGGTTATGTTTAACCAATGATCTGAATTATCTGGTGCGGGCCGGTGGCTCCTATTGATTTCACTAGAGCAAAGGTTTTAGTGTTTTTTATCCAAGTGAAGTGAGTGCAGAAGTGTTTTTAGTGGTTAGTCAAATGATGCCAAAATCATCATTCGACTAACGACCGGTCTACTCTAATTATTGCTTTTTTTTTTATTCTAGTAAAAGGGCTTTGTCGCACATGCGATTATGTCGCCCTAGTTAGTTTTCTTAACTTAACTTAGGTTTCTTATCTTTAACTAAATCTTAGCATCGCTAGTCTGTAAAGTGCTCTAGCTGCGTCAGAAAGTGGCGCAGCCAGAAGACTGTTGCAGTAACCTATTTCTCTAAGCCTAGAATCTAATTTGTATCTACATTCTGCGTTGCGAACACACTTAGTCATTATGTGATAAACATCATCAACGGAATTATTACAAAAATCACACCTATCTGTTGTTGATTTTGCCATTATGTATAAGAACTTATTACACGGTCTTATTATTGCTTGTATATTGCCATTTCTTTCTTGAATATTCCTACTTCCTACATGTTATTAGTAGCTAAACAATTAGAAAACAAACA
Organism: Apamea anceps; assembly: GCA_951799955.1. Classification (NCBI taxonomy): domain Eukaryota; kingdom Metazoa; phylum Arthropoda; class Insecta; order Lepidoptera; family Noctuidae; genus Apamea; species Apamea anceps. The sequence continues at coordinate 7,303,421 of OX637512.1, forward strand.
AATAGTGAAAAAAGAAACGAAAATTTATAAAAAAAAATATTTATTGTACGAAAGCAAGTTATCGAAACAGATTTCTTCTATCGGCCATGGAAGTAATGGTCCTCGTGATTCTGAAAAAGGAAAAGAACAACGAGTTACGAAGATATTAAACAGTAGCTACATGTGACATTGTTCTTGAGTAGTTCCTATAACGTTAGGAAAAACACAACTGCTTTTCCTCAGTCGACACTGGTTGGCACACATTTAAACGTAACGTAATGTTAAAGTAAGATATACAGGGTTATTATTCAAAGACCAGCCAAATTTAAGGATGTGGTACAGACCATCAAACTGAACAACTTTCTCCATGGGAAAAATAGCGTAATCGCCAAAAATTTATTAACTGTCCCATAGAAAACTTCAATACCTACTCGACCTAAATGTATGGGATGGCTGAATTTTTATTCGCGATTACGATGTTGGTCCCATGGAGAAAGTTGTTCAGTTTGATGGTCTGTACCACATCCTTAAATTTGGCTGGTCTTTGAAAAATAACCCTGTATAGTTATTTATCACTTGAAGCGTGACATGATTATCTTTTTCATTTTTTCGTATCGATGGTACTCTTCCACGATGATGATGATAGAGGGGCTTGTAGCTAAGTAATAACAGCCGCACGGGTCGATCGATAAGGTTAAGCTGCGCTTGCCGCGGTTGGGCCGTAGATGGATGACTATCTTTACATACCAAGAAAGCACGTTAAGCCGTTGGTCCCGGCTGTCATTCGTGGATCTTTGACAGTCATTACGGGTCGTCAGAAGCCGGAAAGTCTGACAACCAGTCTTACCAAGGTGTTTCGTATTAACCAGTAACGGGGTTGTGGAGGTCAGATAGGCAGTCGCTCCATGTAAAATACTGGTACTCAGTTGTATCCGGTTAGACTACAAGCCGACCCCAACATAGTTGGGATAAGGGTCAGTAGATAACTGGTACTCTTCTTCGTAGTTGTTTTTTTTTTTTTATTAAGTCCAGTATGTCGCCTGGTTAACTTAATTATCATTGACTACTTACAACATTCGCTCTCAGGCACACAGGTGCCTTCCGAATTCTTGTAGTATCCGTCAACACATTCACAGCCAGGCAAATAGCACCCTGGAAGGAGAGGCAAGCAAGGCGCCTTTTCCTTAAAATGATCACAGGTTCGTTGACAACGATATAGGTAGCAGAAATAGTACTCCTCATTTTTCGGGCAATCTGGGATATTTAAGAGGACATTATTAACATTACCACCTACTTAGCAATATAAGAAAAGAAAAGAGCAACATTATGAATAGAAAAGGACAAGAAAAGTAAATAAAGAAAATAAACTTTTAATGAGAAGGATAGAAGAGACTAAATTCTTAATTGTGATAACAACTATTCATCACGTGAGAGTATAACATTAAATTTTCATGTAATTTGAAGATTAAATAAGAATCAGAAAAAATAAATCAAAATAATAGCATCTTACCTAGTGGTTTATCATCAAGTGGTGGATTAGCAAAAGTTATTGTTAATATACTAACAAACAACCATAAAGGTAGTATGTAGGTAGCCATTGTAATTGTACCACGCATAGATAAAATCGGAAATGATCAAAATCTGGTCGATCGTCAATCTTTTATACACACATCAAAAGAGTCTAGGGATCAAGGACGCTTGAGAGTATCGCCACAGATTACTAACAGATAAAATAATCACACCAAACAAAACAAAATTTTCAATACCTACTGCTATAATAGCCAACACAACACGTGCCCACACGGCGACCTTCGAGTCGCTAGACGCTGTAAACGAAAATGTACCTAACCTTACAAGCGTAAAGTGAGTTTTGCTTTGTAGCTGCGCGCCGCCGCGTGGTTATTGTGAATTGCCAGGGCTGCCTCTTTCGATAAAGATGTCACTAGGTATTTGTAGTATTTTTTGTGGCAAAGTTAACAGCCTCAGTTGTTACTAATCTCCAAAAATAATAATAAGGAAGCAATTTTTTTGTTTCTTGTCTTATTGATATGGTTTGAATAAGTTAAAGGAACTTTTTTATTTATATTTTATTATTTATCGGATGCGTTCAAAAATATTTCAATTTCCTTGGAGAGATTGATCGAAATATTTTTTTTTTTTTTGTGCATATATTTACCTTCACGGAGCAAAGTAGCCTCATTTTACCGGTATTTATTTAGAAAAGGATTATATCATGTTTATAAAAATTTAATTAAATATTTAAAAAACCCCCGACACAAAATAATAATAAAAATAGTATGAATGTAAAAAGCCTAAAACAATTTTAACTATTGAAACTAAAAAACTATTGAAAAAATAGCCACAAATAGAACAAAAAAGGTATAATGGTGAAACCCTATAAGAAGAAAAAAATAACCTTGAAATAATGACTACGTAAGTAGGTACAGACGCCAGCACATCAAGCTACTACAATCTGTCAAATTTCTTTAATAAGTTTTCAACTTTATCGCTAAAGGATTAAGGTTCAAGTTTGATTGGGAAAATTTGACAGATTCGGGTAGCTTGACCTGCTGGCGTCTGTACGTATGAAATTTTTTGATTAAATATTGTCCCGTCGGGGGACCGCTGCTATTTTAAACTTTCACAGAACGTTAGGCTAATAATTAGAGCGTTATCTAATATTAATATATTATTATTATTTCCTTTATTTCATTTAAATACTTACATAATACATTTTTAAATATTTTTATAAACAAAAGGATAAAAAAACATTTAAAAATATAAAAAGTAGTAGCCCACCGGTATCGGGAACAGGGTCCAAGCTACCGCCGGTCAGGGCTCCAGAGAGAGGAACTTCCTGACAATGCGAGCCGTGTCCAGAAGTACCGCTTTCTGAATCAAGCCCTTGATCCAGCTGCCCAGCGAGACCCTCCTCAGGTGTTGGTCGAGGCTCTTGGCTATTAAGCCATTGGCTGTCACGACTATCGGCACAATGATCGCTGAGTCCACATCCCACATGTCGACAACCTCGCGAGCCAAGTCAAGATACTTGATTTGTTTATTATTATTATTATCGGGGGTGTTCTTTTTCTCAGCACTAAGGCTGGTTTTAGCCACATTTACGGGCCAAAGCCAAGTAAATGCAGCGTTATTATTATTATTATTATCAATATTATCTTTAGTTAATTTCACTATTTGAATTAAAAAATTCCTTAAATTTTCATTTAAAATAGAAAATCACCTGTCGATCAGGATTCTTATAATTTAATTTACTTTTATTTTGTTTTCTTTTTATTTAATTAAAAAAAATACAAAAGGTGTACATTTAGCCTAGAGTAGCAAATGTTCCATACAATTATAGTGCCTAAAAATAAACTACAACGAAAATATTATTTTATTACAGGTGCAAGTAATGATGGTTCGGAATTCGAGTGTTAGGTAGCGACCCACCCGAACTAGGTTTAATTCTAACCTATGTTTCAGGCCATCACTTTACATTTCAATGAGGGTATTGAATTTTTAAATAAAACTAGTCTAAACATAATTATTTAACAACTGTATAAAAGTGTGTAATAGCGTTTTTACAAAACCATTACAATTATGGCATCGGAACTGAAAAAAATATGGAGCGACGACATCATTTGACAGGAGAAGAGATGATGAGCGCCGTTGGAATGTTGTAAGCAGGGGGCCTACTCCGAAGTGCAAAGTCTGAATGTTCGGATCGGACCGACACATGGCCGAACTGAATATTATTGAAAAATGCGAAAAAAGTTCGGATCGGCTCAGTTGGGTCGGGATCATAGTTAATATTCGAAAGAGTGTAGGATTCCTACACTCTTCGTAACAGGAAACGGCCGAAAATTCGGCCGATACTACTTCAGAGTAGACCCCCTGGTTCCAGGCAACGTACTGTGGCTGTCGCTCTTAGCACTACACAGAGCGTCATAAGCCACCTCTGGACACGCTATCGCATCACGGGTAGCGTGGCCGAGCGACATGAAGGACGATCTCGCATCACCACTCGCATACAGGACCGGTACATCCAAAATACTGCTCGACGGAATCGTACCATGACCGTCATGATGTTGGCTACGAGGCTCCACAGCTCTTCAGGCTTGCTGATAAGCCAACCAACCATCCGAAATTGTTTACGTGAAGTGGGTCTACGTTCCCGAAGGCCGCTGAGAGTTCCACCTATAGCATCCCGCAATAGTAGGGCCCGTTTACAATGGGCTTGCGAACACAGAAATTGAGAGGAAGAAGACTGGCGTTGTGTTTGTTTTTCCAATGAATCTCGGTTCGGTATGAGGCCGGATACAATACGTACTCGAGTTTGGAGGACCTCTGGACGTCCAGAACGTGTGAAATTTTGTCAGAAAGTTCATTCATATGGAGGAGGAACAATAATGGTTTAGGCCGATGTTTGGATCGGTGGAAGAACCGATCTCATTTGGATCAGGGGCAACCTCAATACTCAGATTTATGCGGAGAGGATTGTTTCAGACGAAAGAATCTCTTTGTGAAGCCGGTTGAGTGATTCGTTTCGACTAATGCACGATAATGCACGTCGACACACGGCTAGAGTCGTAACACGCACTCTTGCCGATGCTCGCATCAACGTTCAGCCGTGGCCTGCTCAATCGGCAGACCTCAACCCAATTGAGCACCCATGGGATATGCTCCAAAGAAGAGCTCTGCCGAGTATGGATGCCGTGCATACCCCACAACAACTTTTGGATTTGTTAGAAAGAACGTGGTCGGCCATTCCTCAAAGTGTTTTTGATGAACTGATTTTAAGCATGCCAAATCGCTGTGATTGTGTGATTCGTGTCAATGGTGGAAACACAGATTATTAATATTTTTGGGATTCTGCCGTTTTGCCAAAACATAATGACAAAATTTCACTATCCGAACATATTTTAGCAACCTTTTTTATACCAATGCAATATTTGGAATGATTTTAATACGCACATTTTCATTTGGTCAAATGTTTACTCGGCAAAATATTACCAAGGCTAATGTCATTAAGGCATTTGGTCTTTAATCAAATGATTTTTTACAGCAAACAATCTTTAGACAATAAACATTTAGTCAAATGATTTGTTATGAAAAAAAAATATATAAAGACAAAAATAAGATTTTTTGGGAATGTTATAAATAAAAAATGCACTTTTATTTGATGTCATTTGCGTACTTCTTTGTGTTATGTGTCTGAATTTGTTTGAAACAAGTCAAATTTATGGTTACGAACGACAAACGAAAAACGAACTGCTACCAGAACTGTTAGGTTAGGTTAGAATCCATTTTAATGTTATATAATATTACTTAATGTATAGTTTGTTGTTATTGTACCATGTATAGTTTATAATTTTCTTAGAGTTTAGTGAAATTTGCAACATAACACGCTTATATATTTTGAAATCGAATCAGCTAGGTTAGGTTAGAAATGTGACCACAAAAAACATATTTTTGTGTTTTTAAATGTTTTAGTGTAAAACCAAACCAACAAAACACATTGTAATTTAATTTGTATATTTTGTGGAACTGACATAAAGATGCAAATATTTTATCATTGACTGAATAGAAATTGTAAATTGAAAACTGATGATACTAAATATTTGGCTTATTTTATTTTGCGTAAATGTGTTATACCAACTGAAATATTTGACTACATTAAAATTGATAAAAGTACTAGTTGGTAAGCAAGTTTTGTTTAAACGTTCACTTGCCAAACATTAATAAGCTTGCGTTACAATTATTTGTGAAGAGTTTATTTGCTAAGTAATAATTTGGCAAATGAAATTATGCGGAAAATTGTTTGGGAAGTGATAATTTGTCTTTTTTTTTTTTGACGAAATAATGGCGACCCAATTTTTTTATCTTCACAATAAAATTTTAAAAAGTCCTCATTTTTATCTTTTTTTGCCATTTAATTGACGACATTAACTTAGGTTAATTTCTCACAATATGCAAAAATTGCAATTTTTCTTAATTTTTACAAAATATAGGGATAAATTGTTAACGTTAATTAAAGTAAGAAGCCAGTCTGGAAGACTAGATTTGGTAAATATTAATTGGATATTTTTTTATAGTTAATAATGTATTTGATCCCTAGATACTTTTGATGTGTGTAGTTTAAAATTGTTTGCAGAGTACACAAGACAATTCGTAATCTCGTTTTACGCAAAATGTATCTCGTTTTCAGTACTAAGTAAAGAAATATACACAAAGCTAATGAAATGATTGTTTTTATTTACAAAAATCGATCCACAATTGCCGAAGATATCGTAGCGCAGCATATCGTAGCGTAACACATATACTAGAAAAAAACAGTCGAATTGAGAACCTTGTCTTTTTTGAAATCGGTTAAAAAGTAAACAATTTTAGAAATAGATTATTTAGTAGATTCCGAGTGCAGCTGTTGCTTCTTAATATGCTGAAACAAAAAAAAAAAAATACTGGCATGCACTCATTTCAAATATCTTTATATCTAGCTCTGAAAGTAGCCTCATTGCTAAGGTCTATCCACACATATCAGGCCCGTGTTCGGGACGTGACAGGTCCGTGGCACACACAAGGCAGATACTGAAGCTCCGTCGACGTCCCGGATACGGACGTATGTGAACGAATTCATATAAAATATATACACAGATATTTTTTTGAGCCATCGGAGCTGTCGGAGCACGGTCCGTTCACGTCAACTATCTCACAAGCCTATCCTCCCAAGGTAATTAACATTGTTAAAGAGAAGTCGTTAAATGTATGAGTAACCATCACAATTTGGGGTAAATTGATGGTCACAGCATAGGTCAGGCGGTTTTTTCTGGAGATATCATCTTAAAACCGCATTTACACTATGCAAGTTTCTTACATGTGGCATACAATAAAATAGCTACTGTTTAGACGGTGCAACTGAAGGTAAATAAATTGAACCGAGTAAATTAGTCCAACTGCATCATAAGAAACACAGGCAGGCACAAAATAACTTACGGCACATATCGTGAGGCACACATTTGCCTTCAGAATTCCTCAGGGTATCTTTTACACATAGACAGGCAGGTTTAAAACAATTAAGGTCCAGGGAGGGGCAAGCCGGTGGGCGTCTCAAATGTTCACAAGACTTGTAACAGATCTCCTGATCACATTTGTGATACTGTTCATTGGCAGGGCAATCTGAAATGTTGAAGAGGAAATAATAACTTTCAATGTTGTTGAATTTTTGGTTTGGTTAGAATTTCGTGCCATGTTATTTTGTATAGTTATGAAATATGTGTAACTTTAATAAATTAATTTGAATGTAGGAATCACAAAGGGAGGACATTTTTTGATGAAGTTTTGTTTATGAGTAAAGCCATCGAGTCTGAACTAAAATACTTCAGATAATTACTTGTATATATACCTACCATTATTGTAATATATACCATTATTATTGTTCCTATGTTCAACAAATGAATAAATGACTTGTTAGCATCAGAATATCAAAGGGTACTCTGATCATAGCATTAATTTACCAATCACGTTGTTGCCTTGAAAAGTCACAAGTAAATACGATGTTGATGATCTAAGCTCAAACAAAATGAAGACATAGTACTGTAAGGCGACGATAAAGATAATCACTGTCCTAATTTTCAAATAGCAACAGACAAAACAAAAAAGTCATACAATGAAACAGTAGACTTAACGACCAGCGCACACTGGCGGACGGTGGGGGACGGCATTGAGGAGGATTTGGCGCTGGCTAGCGTACACTGATGATGAATGAACGCTGCAAGCTCCAACGCATTCTCAAATTATTAATGGTGCAAAAAATATTAGTAATGAAAAAGTATTAAAAACTTACCAAAAGGTTTCTCATCAATTGGAGTAGTAGAATCAATACTTAAAACTGCAACGAACAAGAAAATAGGTAAAGCGTAGGAAGAAATTGTAACAGTTAGCGACTACGTTAGATAAAGATGATTCCGACGAAGAAAGTGACACCAGTCAGCTGGACACGATTGTATAGTCAAGCCTATAATGTTCTCACAGAGAAGAGGCCCGTGTCTGAACTGTATCAGTTTCTGGGCAGCAACTGACAAAGTTTAAATTCCTAAAACACATATTCTTTTATAGTACTTTCACAGTTTTACCTCTGATTTTGCATCCGAGTGATATTTATGGAAATTTGCTATAAAAATGGTCACAAATTTTAAACTAACGATAAAACGATAACATTTATGATTTGAGAATGCATTCTCACCTGTCAATCTCATACAAATGAATACATGCTTTACGAATTTGATCTTTATTTGCTACTAGAATGGTCACTGACAGGTGTCCGGAACTTACAATATACATTCTGCAATTAATTCAACATATAGGATTATAGGCGACTAGAATCAATTTTATTTTAATTTTGTTTTTGACGTTCAAAAGTGCCTTTTATGTACCTATTTGAAATAAATGATTTGACTTTGACTTTATAACTAAATGTATATCACTATATATACAATAGAGTAATAATAATAAAAGAAGATCTCAGTAATAAAAGAAGATACAAATAATAAAAACATACCAAAAGGTTTCTCATTAGGTGGACCAGCAGAAACAATAGTTAAAACTGTCACAAACAAGCCAATAGGTAATATGTACGAAGCCATTGCTACAGTAACGTTAGATATAGATGATGCCGACGAAGAAAATGATCTAAGGAGACATCCGTCTTTTATTATAATACTTGCATTTTGTTTGGCTAATTAATGCATTGTCTAGCTAAGTAGGGGTCGTGTAAATATAACAAGTTCATTATTACCACGGACTTTATTTAGACTTAGTGCCTATTCTTAATATAAAGGCTAGGCAGGAGACAATGATGAATCTTAATATAATGAAACCTACAATCCATACTCAACACTATATAATATTATATGAGTATATATGCGAAAGTAACTGTCTGTCTCTTACCTTTTTCACATCTTAATGACTGAACAGATTTTGATGAAATTTGGCGCACAGGCAGACCATGACCAGCGGGTTAATTGCGTATCACACTATCAGTAGCAATTGGTTTCATTTTGACAGTTCAACAACATTAACATTATTTACGTTGATGACCAGACCAATTTTTCAACCGACTTCTAAAGAAGGAGAAGGTTCTCAATTCGGATGTTTGTATTTTTTTTTATGTTTGTTCGCGCTTACTTCCGTCGCTTGCCAACAGATTTGAAAAATTTCTTTTTTTGTTGGAAAGGGATACTTCCCAAATAGTCCCATAGAAATTTCATCAAAAACGGTTCAGTGGTTTGGTTTTTAAACCAAAATTACTGGTAAAAATTACAACTTAAAAGTGAAAAATAAAAACTTTTTTGAAAAAAAAAAACAACTGACTTCCAAAAACGACACTACAAAGTGAAAAATTTCGGAAGTCGGTGGCAAACAAGGAAAATGCGAACCTAACGACACCGACTTCCGAAATTAAAGTTATTTTTCACTTTGTAGTGTCGTTTTTGGATGTCGGTTTTTTTTTTCAAAAAAGTTTTTTCTAACATATTATTATGAAGCAATGGATTAGCGATATGCTTCAAAATGGAATGATTTTGAAGCATATCGCCAATCCATTGCAATCTGAATAGATTGTGATTGATTGTGTGTTATGCAATTACGGTGCTTGGATATAAAATACTTTTTTATCCCGGTAGTACAGACGCCAGCAGGTCAACCTAACCGAAACTGTCAATTTTTCCCCATCAATGTTGAACCTTAATAATTCATCATTCAATTCGAAAAATTATAGTCACTACGAAAATAGTCAATCAATCAATATACTACAATAGTCCCAAAACCAACAATTTGCTAGCAAACAAACATTAACGGGTATTACGGCAAAGACAAGAATCAAAACTAAGGAATAAACATTTTTCACGTAGCACTTTCAAACAATCGTATGGTAATGACGATATTTCGCACATCAGTACCTCCACATATTAAATGAGCGCTAGGGATGTTTTTGTGCCAACTTTTTATACCTACATACGTATAAACAACGGTCCATTAGTGAAATGATATTCCTCTTAATGTGTCCATGAGGCGACAAATTGTAGCATATGAAACGTAGCTGTGGCATACAACTGGAAGAGAACATAAATATGCGTCGTAATGTAAAAAAACTTGGTGGCAATCTGTAAAATATGCATTGAGGTACAGTAACACATCGTAATTTAGGGACTTATTAGTCCCTGATAAGAGTTAAATATTATAGAACGTGTACTCTTTTCTTAACTTCATGGTGCCAAAATCAAAATATTTTATTGCACATAAACCAACATGGGCACTTATGAAACGTTAGAACCTAGGTGCACAGTTCCAATTGGTCGTTTCTATGGAGAAGAGCCGGCAAGAAACTCCACGGTACTCTTTTAAAAATAATTGGCTTTTACAATGTTTTCAAATTACAGTATATATGGGAGGACAGCGAACAGCATACTTGTTGACAGACCTACTGTCAACAAGTACCAGGTATACGTAATTGATAAAATAAAAAATGTTCTACGGATCTAAACTCTACAAGGCCCACAAAGTCCTCACATTAACAAAATATAAAATAATCAATCAAAAGGATAAATAAAAATGAAAACCTATTAAAACCAAGTGCCAATTCGTGCGTGTCGCCTATAGAAAAAATATATTATTTAAAAGTGACGATGCCCGATTCTGGCTAGTAAATTCGTGAGAATTGACTATTAAGCCGATTTAGAGGTTTCGATTGTTGAAACAACCGATTATTACAGACGCCAGCACATGAAACTACCCGAAACTGTCAAATTTCCCCAATCAACCTTAAACCTAATGCTTTGGCAATAAAGTTGAAAATTTATTAAAGAAATTTGACAAATTGTAGTAGCTTGATGTGCTGGCGTTCGTAAATTGGTCACCATTTCATATTTTCAACACATCTACATAGTATCCACAGAAGCGCTCAGTCTCGATTGGTATTCAAGTATGGCAATTGGCATTAACATAATCGATATTACATCTGTAAACTATCTGGCTTTAGAACATCAGTATTGATACTATGAAAAGATAAAAAAAATGCTAGGCAGATGAAATGGTTAGAGAAATGAGTCAAATATCCAAAAATATTTGAAGGATACTTTCGTAGTAACCGGGTTGCCAAGCAAATTCCTAAAATAATATTCACGACGAAAACATTACAATAAAATTCACAGTCAGGAATATTATTGATCTTAGTTTGATGATAACGACATCCACCGGAAATTATGAAGTAATCAAGATTCGTGAGTAGTTATATTGATGAGCAAATTGGAAAATAAATGTCTATATTCTCTATAAACTAGGCATGAATGTAAAAAAATATATGCCTAGGAAGAGAGGAGGAAGAGAGAGGTCTTTTTTTCTTTTTTTTTTGTCTCTTTCTTTCTTTTTTTTCTTTTTCTCTTTTCCTAGGCATATATTATTTAGTTTCAAGCCTAGTTTTTATTGTCTCTTTTGAATGCCACCTCATTTCTTTTATAAGGTGTCCAAATTAACAAACAAACCCCTTTTGCGCATTTTACAAACAAGAAAAACGTATCACCCAACTTGTTACCCTATTATCAATAGCATTGGGCTTTAAAAAGTGAAAAAAAAACTGTTCACTTTGCCAGGAGTCCCTTCCAGCACATCTTTGTAACACTACATCATAACGCTAATGGATTTTGCCGAAGAAATTGCAAAGTGATACCTAAGACTTCACATTGTTGGGTCATCTCTTGACAAGATTGCAACTTTTTCTCCGAATATTATTAAGGTTGTCATTTTATTACACTCCCATAAAGGAAAACCATAAAACGTCCCTCCAAATACCATAATCCTGTACGTTTATAGCTTGACTGACATCTGTGAGTGTGATTTATATTTGAATTTTGTCAGTCATGAGGAATTGAGAATCGGACTGACACTGTCTTTCTGTAAGTATCTTAATTCACGGTTCTGCCTTTAATACTCGTATATTTCATTTTTTGTCACCTTGCGATCTATGCACTTATAGTTCTTGTAATAGTATTATAAAAAGACTATTAATTATTATAAACTGTTTCCAGCGTTCATTCTAATAAATAAAACACACGAACAATTTAAAATAGAAAACATGTTTCCATTTTGCATTTTTTACACATAAAACTTTTACAAACGTTGCGTTTTTCGATAGATGTGCAGGTATTTTAATACGCGTGGTTTTTTGGATCGCACTGCAGTGTTACTGGTCGAATAAGTACTTTTTGTGACTATTAAGTAGCTTGACCAAGATTAAAGAGATCGCCACAGAGACCAGCAAATAGCTTTACGTTGGTAATGGAAAAGAAAAGAATTCGAAAGTTATAACAAAACACAAAAAACAAACAAATAATAAAGCAAAAACAACAAAACAAAACAATCAAAACAAAACAAAAACAACAAAAACAATCAATCAAAAATAATCAATCAATCAATTTAAACCATTTAAATAAGGTAGAACAAAAGCAGTGTAAAAATAATAAGTAATAGATTTTGTCCGAAATCCACTATTCCTTATTTGATATCACATTATATGGCATTGTTATGTAATTTTTGATGTATTTCGATTATGTTATTTTTGTTAAGACGCTTATTTAATGTAATTCATGAATACGTTTTGATGTCAATATTGACTAATCTAATTCTATGGACTTCAACGTCTGCAAATAAATGATTATTATTATTATATCAGTGGCTATACCACAAATATCTATGGGCTATACCTATAAAATGATTGTTCTACGAAATTGATACCTAGCATTTTTTTAAAGCGCCACTGGCAACCCAATTCTGAAATTATATGATACAGAAACATAAAATTGCATCAAATGTTAAAGTCAATGTCATTTATTTGCAGTATTTGCGGCATTGTTAGTGCAATGACTCATTTCGCATTAAATTGACATGCGAATATTAAAATACATAATAAGGTGCTAAATTCAATAATGAAACTACGGAAGCCTTCGCCCAGCAGAGGGACATTTACAGTGAATAAACAAAAGAAAAAACAATAAGCAATTCCAAATGAACACAATATTAAAATATTTAAAGTTTTAACATACACACAATGATACATGTTATAAACAATAGGGTTCGGGGCAAAGACAAAGGTTACTAAAACATATACGCTTACGGTGAGCAGCTCCCAGTTGACGGACATCACACGACTCTGTCAAAAAGGGGCGCGCTTCGTATGTTTCCTTAAGGAAGCTTCTAGAATGATCTAGAAGCTTCGACTCGCTCTCATTGGCCGGGCGGGAACGAGAGGCGTTTTTTTTTTTTTTAAATTTTGCCCCACACTAGGAACTGTATCGTGGGTTTCCGCCAGAAGCGCGTGGAATGTGGCGGGAGCGGTTACAAATAGGCTCGCGTTATATCCTCCTCCTTTTGACCGGAGTGGCAATTCTCGTAATTTTAGGAACGTTCACAGTCTAATCTCAGCGTCAATCTGTCAAAAATACCTCTAATTTCCCTACGTTTTGACAAGTTTTTGACATTTGTTTGTCGCCGAGATGAGACTGCGACTAGATTTTGAACATTTTAAATTACGATAATTGGCCTTCTGTTGTCTGATGCCGGAACCCACAGTTCCGCCTAAACATAGAGACTATACAGGATAAATTTTTATTCAGTGCGTAAATTTTCACAGGGTGTTCTACCCATGAATATGAACAACTTTCACTATGGGACCATCTCTGAAATCACAAAAAAAAAATCAGCTGTTTCTTATAAAAGTTCAATACCTACTCGGCCAAAATGTATGAATCTGCTGATTTTTTTTTCGTGATTTCAGAGATGGTCCCATAGTGAATGTTGTTCATATTCATGGGTAGAACACCCTGTAAAAATTTACGCACTGAATAAAAAATTATCCTGTATAGTAACGGTATCCTGTTTGTGACGTTATAACAAAGCAATCATGTTATTATTTTCAATAGAATTAATTTCGCAATTATTCGAAGCATTATTTTGGTTTTGTTTGACATAGATTGCTAAATACTTTACAATAAATAATGTAAATTTTAAAATTCATAAACTCAACATTAAATTACCTTTCAATATTACAGAATAGGTAAAACATAGACATCTATCTATGTATATCATTATACTTGTTGGTATTAATATCTCAGAGCAAAGTAAAACCAGTTTCTGGCTAAGGGACTGAGAACATGTCACGATTGTTTTGATTATAAACAATACTCAATATTACATAATACTAACCTACTATTATTTATAGACTGAACGTGACTATGTATATTTCTATGTAAATAAAATATGCCATGGCCTTGGCCCTACTTGAATAAAACTCTAAAAAAAATGAGTTCCAAGTTCCCGTCTACCTTCAAAGCAAGAGTGAGCAGGCATCTTCTGGGCACGCTCTTTCCATCATAGATTTCATCCATCGCTTTTCATCAGGCGTGATCGAGGTGAAGAGCAGGCCAATTCAGCAATTTAAAAAAAATATATTTATTCCTCAGTTTTACCTAATTACACCTATCACTGTAAGTTCGTCTCTGCATCACCCAAAGGTTGCCTGGTAGAAAATGCATTACTACGTATTAGTGCACCTCTGTACATTTATGTGCTTGAGGTATTAAATAAATAAATATTTTAAAAATATATTTCGATATACATAGGTACGTAAATCTATACTTATAATAAATCTGTAGAAGTGAAAATTCTGTACATTGAAAATATCAAAAAAATAAATGGCAGGGGGTGTTACTAGACCGACACCGAACCCAAAAATGTGATTAAAAAAATTTTTGTCTGTCTGTCTGTCTGTCGGTCTGTCTGTCTGTCTGTCTGTCTGTCTGTCTGTTTGTTCAGGCATCACGCAAAAACTACCGGTTCGATTACGATGAAACTTGGTATAATTATTCTTTGATATCCTGGGCACCACACTGGGTACTTTTTATCCCGAAAAAGTATATACAATAAAAAACAAACTTAATTTTGCGGTTCGATCCCTAGATCCGATTACTGTACCAACCGCAAATAATAAGTTTGTCGTAGGTTAGGTCACACGCAGTGGAGTTCATTTTTATTCCTTTTACTTTTTAGAGTTATTTATGTTTATTTTTATATAAGTCGTAGGTATAGATTTTAATTTTAAAGTATAGGTAGTATATTTGATAGTGTACGTAGTGACCGTAGGTTATTTTATAATACTGTTAGGTAGGATAGTCATTCGTATAGATATTAGTTTTTAGAGATTTTGCTTATTTATTGAGTTTAGATTGAGGAGCCCGTGGCTAAATAATAACAGCCGCACAGGTCGATCGGTCAGGTTAAGCTACGCTTGCCGCGGTCGGTCTGTGGATGGGTGACCATCTTTACATACCGAGACACCTCCGTGCCTCGGAAAGCACGTTAAGCCGTTGGTCCCGGCTGTCATTCGTGGATCTTTGACAGTCGTTACGGGTAGTCAGAAGCCCGAAAGTCTGACAACCAGTCGTACCAAGGGTATCGTATTACCCAATAACTGGGTTGTGGAGGTCAGATAGGCAGTCGCTCCATGTAAAATACTGGTATTCAGCTGCATCCGGTTAGACTGGAAGCCGGCCCTGAACATAGTTGGGAAAAGGCTAGGCAGATGATGATTGAGTTTAGATTAGTTATCGTCATAAATAGGTTTATTTAGGTAGGTAGGTATTTTATTTTCTGTTATTGAGTTTATTTATTTTTTTAATTAGGTAGGTACTTAGGTAAAGATATCATATAGGTACCCTCTTAATCACCATTAATGAGACACAATTGGTTTTCTATTGTAATTAGCCACAAAGGGCCCGCGAGATAGATGGCATCCTGGTGCACATACATTTTATCCTGTTAGCACGTTCCCGTGGGATAATTTCCGACATCCACGCGGGCGAAGCCGCGGGCAGAAGCTAGTCGTTAATATGTACGTACGTTAATATGTAATAACCATTCGTGTGTTTCGGGGGATTCCCGTGGAAGACTCGTGTTTTTATTTTTTCATTATAATACTGGCTGTGATCATCAGTGGAATTTCCCCTTATGGTAGATAAAAATGTTCAAACAAGATTTTGCGCTGATATGGAAATAAGAATCGAATCTGCACGATAATTATTATAAACCACATTATAAGTAATTATGGAAGATTGATGCACGTCATAGTTGTATAAATAGGCATCGAGGTTTCCTCCTTTATTTAGGTACCTACTTCATCATAGGCCTCATCCATCGCTTTCCATCAGGCGTAATCTAGATCAAGAGCAGGCCAATTCAGGAATTAAAAAAAAATATTTACCAGTTTAGCAGGGTTTTTAACCGACTTCTAAAAAAGGAGGAGGTTCTCAATTCGGATGTTTGTATTTTTTTTTTATGTTTGTTCGCGCATAACTCTGTCGCTTGCCAACCGATTTGAAAAATTCTTTGTTGGAAAGGGTATACTTCCCAAATGGTCCCATAAAAATTTCATCAAAAACGGTTTAGTAGTTAACAAAAATTACAACTTAAAAGTGAAAAATAAAAACTTTTTTGAAAAAAAAAACAACCGACTTCCAAAAACGACACTACAAAGTGAAAAATAACTTTAATTTCGGAAGTCGGTGGCAAACATCGAAAATGCGAACCCAACGACACCGACTTCCGAAATGAAAGTTATTTTTCACTTTGTAGTGTCGTTTTTGGAAGTCGCTTGTTTTTTTTTTTTTCAAAAACGTTTTTACTAGATAAGTTTTACATTGATGTTTTCGATTTCACGTTCAATATAAAATAATAAAACCCTTCAAAGGGTCTGTTCCGTATGGGTGTGGTGTGACCGCAGCTCTATAGTTATCAATCTATTGGCATACGTCATAAAACACTTCTCGCCGAATTCGAGCGTTTAGGTGCGGGTGTCGCCACAAACATGTTGAACACACAAAACATAGCTTAGACTGAATTTTCGTCAAGTTAAGGTTGAATTTCCTTTAGTCCGGGTTATTTAAGGAAATCCCAACCATTTCATAGTCGACAAAGCGTCGATCTTTACAAACAATGGGAAGAGGAAATCGACGGAACACAAGATAAAGATGATTTATAATTTTGATAATAGGTCCAAATGGAACTCTTGGCTCGTATTTTATATCTATACTACATAATAATAAAGCTGAAAAGTTTGTTTGTTTTTTGTTGGTGTGTTTGTTTGAACGCGCTAATCTCCGGAACTACCAGTCGGATTTAAAAAAATATTTTTGCATTTGAATGCCTAATTCTTGAGGAAGGCTATAGACTTAGGACCCGAGCAGAAATAAAAAAAAATAGAAAGAACGCTAAGCCAAAACGAAGTAATAGCGTGGGCAGGCGATGCGATGCGAGGGGGTGGGTTGCAGGAGCAAGAAATTTTACGTGAACGAAACCGCGGGAAGAAGCTAGTAAAAGATAGATGGAATAATTATTGATAAAACTTGCGAGCTCTCTTTATCTTTCTAAGGTGGAGGAAAGTCCGCAACTAAATCATTTGTGTTCCGATAAATTTTCATTGTAGAACCGCACCCTAATTGCGTAACACACAATCAATCGGAATCGGTTTCATTTTGACAGTTCAACAACATTCATTGCGTTATTTACGTGCTAGGCAGACAAATTTTTCGAACTTATGAAGCAATGGATTAGCAATTTGCTTCAAAATGATTCAGATTACTATTAATTGTGTGTTACGCAATTAGAGTGCAGGTTCTTGTGGCGATGCTTGCATCAATGTAATCGGGTCCATCAGTACGTAGATGTTTTTTGTTTATTATTATAATATTCTCAAAGTATTAGAATTCACAATATGAAAATAATGTTGAAATTATTTTAATCCAAATTAACATAATATGTATGTATATCTATTTACTAGCTGCGCCCTGCGGTTTCACCCGCATAAATTTCAATCCCGTGGGAATATCGGGATAAAAAGTAACCTATATGTTAATCCTGGTTATAAACCATCTGTGTGTCTAATTTCATCCAAATACGTTCAGTAGTTTTTTTGTGAAAGAGTAACAAACATCCACCCATCCATCCATCCATCCATACAACTTTCACGTTTATAATATAATAATACCTCTATATCAACCGGCTCATCGAGCGACTGAGCTGCACACATGTCGGCTGCCACATTAACGGAACGAGTGTCAACAATATAAGCTATGCAGACGACATGGTGCTTCTCAGTCCCTCGATGGGGGGGTTGAAGAAGTTGTTATCGACCTGCGAGGCCTATGCGGAGGAGCATGGCTTAATATACAATTCGAAGAAGAGTGAGATTCTTGTATTTAAGGCACCTAAGCAGCAGCTGCGCAGTGTTCCTTCCATAAGTCTCAACGGTGTCGCACTTAGAATTGTGGATAGTTTTAGGTACCTTGGTCACGTTGTCACGAGCGACCTAAGGGATGACTTAGATATAGAGAGGGAGCGCAGGGCGTTGTCTGTGAGGAGCAATATGATTGCCCGCAGATTCGCTCGTTGTACTACAGACGTCAAAATAACCCTGTTTAAGGCGTTCTGTCAATCGTTTTACACGAGTGGCCTGTGGGTATCATACACGCGCCGAGCCTACAACGTCCTGCGTGTTCAATTTAATAATGCTTTTAGGATGCTGTTGGGACTGCCATGGCGTTGTAGCGCTTCAGGAATGTTCGCTGAGGCTCGCACAGATGGCTTCCATGCCATCATGCGAAAGAAAGCGGCCTCCTTACTACAGCGCTTGCATGGTAGTAACAACAGCATTCTGAAAATGATAGCTGCCAGACCGGACTGTCCCTTTCAAGGACACTGGGTTGGGGCAGTCATAGGTCTAACTAAATAAATATTTTTGTGAAAACTAACAGTATTATCTTACTTATTTAAGCACCATTGTTACTAACACCAAAATACTAATATATTTATGGACCTTTTAGTCTGAATTAAAGTTTTTATTATTATTATTAATACTAGTAGGAAGGAGGATTTGTGCACAATTTATTATTATCTTAAGTATACTGTTGACATTACAACTATAAAGCCGCCAGTAACAGTCACAATACCTCCTGTACTAGTTGATACTTTATTACAGTATATCGAACTAAGCAAGGACCTACTTTACACCGGTAGGTTTTGGGCATATGGACGAATAAAAAACAATGATTGATTGGACATGTTCAAGGGCAAAGTGCAACGTTTGTCTTGTCATAACGTTTGAAGCGCCCAGGGCTACGAAAACCTTTGCTTTATCCTTATTTAGCTCAAGAAAAGCCCCTGCCACAATGTCTGTTATTCCTCAAAATCATCTGCTCACAAACACTGACATCCCTCTTTGAGAGAACACGATAACAACTTCAGGACAATAAAACTAGCGTAACCACTAACTGAACCTATATTTCCCTATCTCTTCAACCATATATTCGGTATATCTTGCATCAAATCAACCGCGGCATTCGCCTGTTTATTTATCCGTCCCACTTCATCAAAATAAAACAATACCTCCAGAATTAAGCCGCCCTACGCAATTTCCGTCCTTGTCTGTGAAGCTATAAATCTCAATTTAGCTTCCCACAATATTGGAAGTAAATAAGAAACTGTTTACCCTGAAATTGAGGACTGGATTTTTATTATCTCAGTGACAAAGTCGTTTGATTAAAAATAAAGTTGGTTTTAACTTTCTGAAACAAGATACAAACAAACATGAAGTATTCTGTTTGTATTGTCCTTTAAGTTAGGGACGACAATTACTTGAGCGCCCCGTTTTGTAATTTTGTCTTCAAGTTTTATGACAAAGTCAGATTCTATTGTGGTTAAATCTGATGTAATTTTTCGTTAATGAATGCATAAACATAAATTGAACCCATTAGTGAACCACCTCGGAAAAATCATTTCAATTTGAATACCACTTTCACAGAGGTTTGTCCACTTGACAAAACCCACAGCCAGCTCTTAAAAAGGCTTCAACCAAACAATCAGCTTATTTGACCAGAGTAATATGCCCAAAATATTCAAAAGAATAAATCTCGCAATTCAAAATTTCAACCAACAACGAAGGAATTATGTTTTTAAGTGTAATGAGGCAATTTGCCGACCGACTGTAGTATTCCGTGAACCCGTAGAGTTATTATGAACCACTCGTTTTGTTCCCTCATTACTGCGGGTGATGCGTAGTTTAAAATGCAAGAGATTTCCTCGCTTTCTCTATTTTCGGCTTTGTAGTTTTGGCTAGGCAACGAAATAATCTATTCAGGTAGAAAGTAATTTTGGTTGAAATTCCATTCCATTTGCTTGTTATGTTTTTCGGAGCTTAAATGTAATTAACGTTGCTTGGAGCAGTAGTTGAGAGCAGTGGTGGTCCAGTGGAACGGCTGGCTTACAAGTTGTAGGTTGTGGGTTAGAACCCAGACAGGCACTTTTCTTTGTGTAAATAATTTCATCACCACTGCGCTCAAAACGGTGAAGAAAAACATCGTGAAGCAACCGGCATGTCCTAGAACCAAAACTTCGAAGACATGTGACATCTACCAATCCGCACTGAGCTCGCGTGGTAGATTATGGCCCACTCCCTCTCGCAGAGAAGACGCCTGTGTCCCAGCACTGGGATTATTATAGAGTGATAAAATTTATGCTTGTAGCTTGCTTGGAATGTATAAAGATAACTTACATAGGTAAGTTACCATAGGTTAGTTTATATTTTCGAATAATACACAGATCAGTTCATGCAACTGTGAAAATGCTGCAAGAAGACGCAGAATTAACCATTGTTGCTATGTTTTTTTTAAAGATTTACAAATCATTAAAACCGATGTAAGCCTTACATCGGTTTTAACACATAAAACGACCGAACCTTTTTTTAGAAATCCTAAAACCTATCCCTAGTTTTACCAACCGTAGCCTTTGTACATAACAAATCCTGTAAAAAATTCTAAAGGTAATCTTACCTTTGAGGGAAGCCTCTACAGAGGAAAGGGTTTCTACTTTAGACAATCACTGTTCTTAACGGTAGAAATACAAGAGTCCTATCTCTTGTATTTGAGAACTTAGAACGGTCAATGCTTTGTATGTAAGAATCAGGCATTAGTACCAGAGGGGCAATTCTCGTAATTTTAAGAACGTTCACAGTCTGATCTCAATCTGTTAAAAATACTTCTAATTTTCCTAAATTTTTGACAAGCCATTTGTTTGTCGCTGAGATGAGACTGCGACTAGATTTTGAACGTTTTAAATTACGAGAATTGGCCTTCAGATATTACGAGTAAGACACAACTTGAAGGTTCCGTCGGTGTACCAAATCAAACGACTAAGGGTGTCATGCTCCGCAGCAGAACCACTTTGACTATATTATGTAAAAATTACAAGATAAAATGTAGATAATGTCTATATTTTCTTAGCTTAATATCAAAAATTGTGTATTGTTAGTTTCTTGGAAAATATCAATTGAAAGTGGTCATGCTAGAAAGCATACTCTCCAGCAGAGCCACTTTAAAATAACGGTTATTTCACGCTGATTACGTACAGGTCATAATATAAACAAATGTATATTTGTTGTATATTAAGATAACATCTACATATTTAGATAAATACTTACTGATTTTTAGTAACATGTAAATGTTTTATCAGAATGCGCCTGCCATAAATTGCTTAGCAAATAACAGCATTAATAGATACATACATACGAGTATAATATATTTCTTTACGAAAAATAAGTTAATAAATTAAATTTATACCGTGTATTCCCGTTGTCCCCGTAATCGGTGTCCCCGTCACGGGGACAACAGAACGTCATATAATTCCTTACCGTTGTCCCCCTTGTGTCATATGGTCAACGGGGACAACGGACAGATAAGATTTCACGTATCACTGTCCACTTTAATTTTTTATTTCTTTTTTAAACGTGGGTAATTTAACGTATACACCGTTAAATTTTGATCGATCCATAAAAGGGGTCATTTTACTCATCATACCAATTTTTACTACTATCAACCCTGAAATCGTGAAAAAAAAATCAGTTGATCCATACATTTTGTCGAGTTATGCGAACATAAATCTATGGATCAACTGATTTTTTTCCACGCGAACATGACACGACTAAGGGTCAATTTATCGAAGAGAGAGAAAATTATCAAGCGTGCATGCACCGTTGATAAATCATTCAACCAATCACAGCTTTTTACACGCGCTTGACAATTTACATTAATTAATTAACAATAATTTTGCGATAATTTTCGTTCTAGACCAGCCCGAGAAATTCCTTCTCATAGAGAGGAGGCCTGTGTCCCAGCAGTGGGAACGTTGTAGAAACGTTGTAGAGAGAAATATGGTCGTAATCCGTCAATTACGACCTTATTTCGTTTTAAAATTCTAACTAGTTTAAAAGGCATGACTATTTTTCCGAAGGCACATCTCAGTTGTGTCATATTGTAATACGATTATCCTTCTTTCAATTGTTCGAAGAATATTTCGCTCACCGCACTCTTTACTTATATTTTCTTGTGGGCAAGCGGTATCGTAATAGCGTCCTAAGTCTGCTTAGTGCCGGACACACAAGTGTTCATAAATATAAAGTCCGGGACAGCGGACGTCGTGTGTTTCACTTTATTACGTTGTAACGTTATTATATTTAGCTCTCGGAGGCACTGTCATATCTGTGTGATATGATTTACAGATAGGGCTTCGCAATTAAAGTGAGTTGGTCCGTTTTTTATTTCCAATGTTTGTAGAATGAAACTTCTTTTGTTTAAGAGTTTAATTAGATGATTGATAACGATACCACTAGAAACATCAGTAAATGACCATGGCTGAGTTCCAATGGCCTCTGCCATAAATGTTCCATAAATTAACCCAGTAACTGGGAAATACGATTTATGTTATGGAACATGGGTTGTGGATCAGATAGGTACTCGCTCCATGTAAAAAGAGATGCTGCATGGAAGACTAGAAGCCGACCCCAACATAGTTGGGAAAAAGCTAGGCAGATGATGAAATAAAATTATTTATTTTTTTGCAAGCATGAGTATTTAGTAGGTACATAGAGGTTTTATTATAAGCGTCCACCATGTTCGTCACATGGGCATGCACACCATATACTATTAGTTTTACCTAACAGATAGTACTCACACTAATGCAACCCATACTATCGTAAACTAGATACATTAATTTGTCTATTCCACCCTATTTTATTTCGGTGCCCAATGATCTTTAAAGATATTATAACTTATAATAACAATCAGGAAAATAAAATAATACAGTATAAATACAGTACAAACTAAAGTCAAATCGTTCAAATAACAGTAAAAATGGAAAGCGAAAGTCCGAAGCGATGGGAGGAAGTGCGATAATCATCACGTTCGGTCATCATCATTCGTTCGTTCGTTCGTTCATCATTTTGACTTTTACTACCTAGTAAAAGTCATAATAATTGCAGAACTCTGCTGCTGACTCATCCTCTTGACGGGACGGACCACGCAGACCGCAGACAGTAGAAAATAAATACCGAATTTTTGATCATATTTTTACCACATGAAATAATTAATTAGCTTAAAGCAAAGCGTGCATAATTGGAAATCACACAATTCGTCGAAAGTCGGAATTCAATAATTCTGTCTGTAATTATTAATTTTAAAATTACTATTGGTGGTGTATTTAATTTATTTCCAAGTTATGCTTTTACAAATATGATTCATTCAGACACTTCCTGCCTTCATAATATATGAACGATAAAAGGAATGATGTTAATAGACAAAATAACGAAATGAGTTCATTACAGCAAACGTTAGGTTTTTCATGAGATAGGAAATTGGGCATTCGATTTACACTACAAGAAACAGACCATCAACAAGACAACTGAAGAATGTCTTAATTATAGGGTACAGACGCCAGCACCTCAAACCCCGAAACCGAATTACCCGAAACTGTCAAATTTTCCAACCTTGAACCTTAAGTTAAAAATCTATTGAAGAAATTTGACAGTAGTAGCCTGATGTGCTGACGTTTGTACATACATCAGGAAAAATAACAGCTGCATGGGTCGATCTGATCGATCAGGTAAAGCTGCGCTTGCCGCGGTCGGCCCAGGGTTCGGTAACCATCTTTACATATCAAGACCCCTCCGTGCCTCGGAAAGCACGTTAAGCCGTTGGTCCCGGCTGTCATTTGTGGATCTTTGACAGTCATTACGGGTTGTCAAAAGCCCAAAATCTGGCAATCAATCTTACCAAGGTGTATCGTATGACCCGGTAACTGGGTTGTGGAGGTCAGATAGGCAGTCGCTTCATATAAAATATTGGTATTCAGCTGCATCCGGTGAGACTGGAAGCTGACCGGAGTTGGGAAAAGGCTATGCAGAGTATAACTTCGGGCAAAATGCAAAATTTGATCGGAAGGTACTAAAACTAAGGTACTTTCTTTTCTATCAAGGGTGAGCAGCGATGGGTGCACTGCTATAGCTGGTATCTAGGTATACTAATAATAAAGATGAAGAGTCTGTTTGAACGCGCTATATCTCTAAAAGCACCAGTTGGATTTGAAAAAATATTTT
Organism: Apamea anceps; assembly: GCA_951799955.1. Taxonomy (NCBI): domain Eukaryota; kingdom Metazoa; phylum Arthropoda; class Insecta; order Lepidoptera; family Noctuidae; genus Apamea; species Apamea anceps. The sequence continues at coordinate 7,327,923 of OX637512.1, forward strand.
TGCATTTGATAGCCCAATTCTTGAGAAAGGCTATAGGCTATTAACATCACGCTAGGACTGTTAGGAGCCAAGCAAGAAGAAAAAAGTAAAAAAGAACACATACCTACACATATGCATAATCAGCCTACAACGTTCCCACTGCTGGGACACAGGTCTCCTCTCTGTGAAAGTGAGTGGGCCGTCCACCACGCGGGCCCGGTCCGGGTTGGTAGTTGTCACATGTCTTCGAATTTTTGGTACTAGGACATGCCGGTTTTCTCACTATGTTTTCCTTCACCGTTTTGAGAGCAGAACGCGAAAAAAGAGCACTAAGCGAAAATAATTAATAGAGCGGGTAGGCAATACGATACGATGAGTCGAAGTCGCGGGCTGAAGCTAGTCTACTATAAAAGTCTACATAATTCATTGCAATAATTAGATTGAACCAGTAATATATTCAATTATGCAAACAAATAATTGTATTAAGCTAACAATTCAATATGTCAGCCAACAGATTAGGGAGATTTACTGTAAGATGACCCAGATTTTAGTGAGGAAATGAATATGCGATAGTTATTAATAGTAAGTTAACCTAAACGGAAAGTAGACACTTGTAATACGAGTATCAACACTAAATAGGTAAGTTTGTATCATCTCCCGCTAACAAAAAACAAAATAAATCGCTAGCTCGAGCCGTACACTATACTCGTACGTCATCGGCTAAACTCGGCCGGTTGAACCAAACATAATGTCAAAAGAGTAAGTGCATCCGATCACTGGCTATTTTAGTTGAAAATTATTTAAAAATACAAAATTCACAAAAGTCATTATAAACGAATACGACACCTAGTCCAATACATTCGATTTGTTAAGTTTCGCCAGATCTGAGTTGAGCTACACGATTACTGACACATGCTTGCACTGTCTGGACTGGTCCACTGGTACTTTCCACAAAATACCATTTCAGATATCAATGTACATGGTTTTCACATGATCTGATCAAGATTATGCCTGGACTTTAAAATGTTTGTCTCCGTGGAGTTTCTTGCCCGTTCTTCTCCATAGAGATCTACGTTTTGGAATGGGCAACTAGCTTCAACTTTCTGACTAACTGACCGACTATTTAATTCTGGCAATTCAAAAGTGCCTGTAAATGGTATAATTGAAATAAATTATTTGACTTTGAGTCTGTGTTTGATAAGGAGACTGTGACTTCTAAGTTTTTTCGGCCTTTCTTCTTAGAGTAGTCAAATAGGAAACGCAGACCTCATTTAGCTTATTATTTTTTAATAATATGACGTGTAAAAGTGATTCTGATAGCCTATTTACAGAATAATAATAATTACATTTCATTCGAGCAGGACTATGAACTTCAAGTCCAGCAGAAGACGTGGAGCATGTCTAGCACATCCAAGTCCGATTTCACAAAGAAGTCGTAATTTATTTTCGTCAAAACAATAGAAGTAAGGCCTAAAACAAAATTCCTTGAACAAAGAAAAAACCCAACCGCAACATTGTTAACATTTAAAAAAAAACTTCAAAAAAAAGAACTGCCCGTCTTCTCAATAAAATCACTTGACAAGCAATCTCGCGACAACGCAATCACTGGCTGTTTAGAGAAAGAAAAAAAAGTTACAAGTTACTGTGAAAAGTTTTAAAAATGGCGACGAACGAGCGTAATATCGTTTCCTACTTCACTGAAAGTCCGTGGCAGAGGGAGTAGCTGGCTAGTTAGTGTTATTAACAGTCCGCCGCTGTAGGTCCATCATGCTGGCTAACTTTGTGGGATAGGAAAGTTTATTGATAGAAGTTCTGAGGCTAAAAATATTATAAAATAAGGGTAATTATGCACAGGTTTTAGCTGTTAATGATTACATTTTTCGTCAAGATCTTAAAGAGGCAAATTGACCACTTTATAATCCGATCAAATCCGAACCTACTTGGCTTACCCGAAAGAAGTAGGGGGTAAATTATCCAAAATACAATTTTGTATTACCGCCATGGATTCAGTACATGATTCTGAAACCCCATGCGTTGAAATTAATCGTCAATTATTAAAAAAAAATTGCTGATCCATACCTACATTTTGTTCCGTAGGTATATCGTACTTTTCTATTCGAACGAAAAAATTCTTCGCGGGGTCTAGGATCATGTGCTGATTTCATAGTTACAGCTTACGCGTTGATGTCCCTGCCACCCTGTACTGGAGCAAAATGCAACAGAGCACCTGCACCATGAAGAGCGACATCACTTCGACATTTTCATCAGATAGACCAAAAGGAAACTTAAGTAGGTAATTTATTTTTTGGCGACCTTAAACTAACTTATATTAAAACAAAACGCAACTAAAATTTTCGACCGCCTTATAATCTCGTTGGGGGCAAAATAAATGACCTCATTAATAATAAACTTACTTATCACCTTAAAAATGAATGAGTAGGACCCACCCGGTGTGAAATGAGGTTACACCATCTCGATTCGGACATCCTTGCCACACGAATAAATGGGTACAGAAGGTCGTGTCCATACAATGAGCGAAAACACACGCACACATTTATACTTTTAGTTTATAAGCAGCGTAAAATTACATAACACACTTACAGTAGCAATAATGGCTTTCACTTTGACAGTTCATCAACATTCATTGTGTTATTTACGTTGTTGAACAGACATTTTTTTCTAATAAATGAAGCAATAAATTAGCAATATCATTCAAAATCATACAGATTGTCATTGAAAGTATGTTACGCAATTCAGGTGCAACTTCTATGCAATTTCTTTTTTCTATATAATTTTATGTAAGTATAATTTGGTAAAGTTTACTTCTAATTACCACGGCGCTTTTGTAAACCAATGTTGAATGTATATGCTGTATTGGTGTTCTGTAATAAATAAATATAATACGAGTATATATAACATATTATGCTTTACGTTCAGCGAGCGATTGCCATTTGTTTGAGACTCCCATTTTTGGTGCAACCTTGTTACGCACACCGCCTTTGTGTGTTTGTTATTGGATTTAAAGCGTGTCATATTCATACTGTCACTTTATTTCTTTAAAATATGTGTTTTTTTTTATTGAATTTTGGCACCTTGTATTTTCTTTATATTCATGAAATTTGATATAATTTAATTATGCTTTTGTGTGTAGTGCTATTTCTTTTGTGTGCACTAAATAAATGATCTAAGTATTTATTTCTGTACGTGCCTACGCGTCAATGTGTGCGTGCACCACGTTTCGCTCTGTCTGGAGCCGACCTTCTGCCTGTACTATCTATTCTGTGTCCTCGCCGCTTGTCGCTTGGGATTATTAAAACTTTCCATCCTTCATAATAAAGTTTTATATTGAAAGAGCTGAGGCGGATTTTTTAAAGCGAGTCATCTTTAATTGCATCAAGTTATGCAATTTTGTAACCGGCGCACAATTTATAAAATGGCAACTTGGAAGTTAGATCGGTTTATTAAATTATGCTGGTTTTGAATTTATTGAACAGTGATTTTGATTTAAGCTGAGAAGATTTTATGATTAGCATTAAACTTTTATTATCATTAGTTTTTTTCCCATACATACATAAGCATAATCAGCCTGTAATGTTCCCACTGCTGGGACGCAGGCCTCTCCTCGAGAGGAAGTGGGTGGTATTCAACCACGCGGGCCCAGTGCGGGTTGAAAGATGTCACATGTCTTCGAATTTTTGGTTCTAGGACAGTTTTCTCACGATGTTTGTTTCTTTTTCCCATAGAGGACGGTGAAAACTATAAAAGTACATTTTACTTCGTTAACAATAGCCGATGGGCCGAAAGGTTCTGAAATAGCAACGGCGTACCGGAAGACTGCCGACAAACTGTTTTGCAGTTTGGCAGACTTTATGTTATTTTTATACAGATTTTGAATAAATACATTAAAAAAAAAAGACTTAGCGTTGGATGGCCTCCCAAGGTGAACCGATGAGCTGGTGAAGGCCGCAGTACTCATAATGATTTTTTTAAGTTTAGTAATAATAATTCGTGACTAAGAAAAGTTTGAAAAGTGTGCAAAAGGGGAAATATTCTACTCTTTTTTTTTTCTTTGTTGTTTTTAATTGTTTGCGCAGCTAGAATTTTCTCTTTAGGAACTTTTGTTTTCTTGTCTTTGAAGAAGTTTTCTTGAAACATTCCTTTAAATATTTTCCTTTGTTACTATTTTCTAACCTTATGATCATTTACGTTATAAGAAAGCTTTTACCTTGTTTAAGTAATTATTTAAATTCAAATAATAATGAATAGAGCATGTGTGTATGCTTTCATGAAAATATTATTAAAAAATGTAAGCTTTAGGTAGGTAGGAACATACACTGAAATCAGAAATAAAAAAACAATACCTAATAGGTACAGTCACGAGCAAAAGTATGTATACACTCGGCTTTTTTCAAAAGCGATTTACTCCTTTATTTTTTAATGTTTTATGTTGTTACGAACATAGCATTTTCGAACCCATAGGTTTATATAATGTGTCGTATTTCAACGTTGCATTCGTTATTTCACGAAAAAATCGCAATTGAAAGTAGCTATGTGTAGCTGTGTGTGTGTGTGTGTGTGTGTGCTATATTGGTGCTCGTGACTGTACCTACTGTGACCTACCTCCTAAATAATAGCACTAGAAAGTGGTGAAGGGCGGGCGTTTTGGGGAACTGTCTTTTGTAATTTTGACGTTCGAAAAGTGCTGACTCTCGGCCTAATTAGAATAAATGACTTTTGATTTGATTTGAAATGAATACATAATAATATAGGGCTCTCCATCTTTGATACTAGACTAGTCAGTCTTTTTTATTATCCTACAAGATGCAATTGATGCAATATTTTAAACTTCTCAAAATCAAGACTCAATCTTCAGATATTTTTATCCAAAGATTGAAAGATAGGTTCGCCCTACCGCGTCAAAAGATAGTCGCGTTTTGTTTTGACACACAATGACGCATTGGCTTGACTAAAGGATGATCCACCAAACGGCTCGCATCGCATTGGATCGGAACAGATTTTACAATCTTTAAACGATATTAAATCGTGTATACAGTATTTAAAGTTTAAATTACGAAGCCGTGCACAGCAGCTTGACCGCGGGGGCTTTCGCGACACGCGATCGTCGCCGAAAGTATGCTGTGACGCGCGATCGGCTCCGTTTGCCTGCCGTCGTATCCGATCGAATCCTTTCGGCATTAGGACACGTCAAAAGTTGAGTAGGCGCAGAAACGGATACGTCCGCAAGCGATGGCACGGAGCCGATCGTATGCGTCGACATCCTGCTGGACGCGATCGGCTGTCGCCGCATCCGTTCGTATCCTTTCCGATCCGGTGCGATGCGAGCCGTTTGGTGGAAATCATCATTTATTTATCATGGAAGTACCTCAGTATTATAGTTATCTTAAATCTTCACAGTATTAACACTTTATCGTGCGACTAAAGTAGGTACGGTGTGGGCAAATCTAACGATTGACATTTTTGATTTTATGTTAGTCTTCTGCTAAACAAAAACTATCCCACCTCGGCCCTCCATACTCTTTACTTACCAAATATTGGTAGCAATAGTGATATAGTTTGACCAAAACCGCTGTACCGCGTCTTCGGTATGTGCGCGGTGAGACGGGGGGGCAGTGCAAGCCGCTCATTCGTCATCACTCACGGCGTCCCGCCCCCCGCCATGCCGCGTATTCCTCCAGCCTCGCCGCGCATTCCTAAGGCGCGGTACAGCAGTTTCGGTCAAACTATAGTACTAAGATTTTACTACCACACAGGCGTAACTTAATTTTTGTGCTGCTATGAATGTTCTAGGCACTTTAAATTCAATCCAAATGTTTTTGCAGCTCCCGAAACCGTTTACTGTATACCATACGAAAATGGACTGTAAATTGATCTGCTGAAACCTGTATTATCTGTTCATAAGGCACAAAACCAACACATCGATTCCGCAGTATTTTTCTGAATAACAAAGCCGGCCCGGAAGCACTTACTACATATACTCGCTTTTGCCACCCGGTTGTACCGATTAGTGCCGACCCGTACATTCATCTCATGTTTGAGACATTATAAGAATCATGACAAGAATTTACTTTCGTTGACAGCATCTCATTGAAAAAAGACCTTCTTCAATGTAACATACATAGTTTAGCCACAATTATAAAGTTACTTCATCACCTAATATTAACCAACGAAACTATGTAAGACTAGATACGTTATATTCGACATAACTACCTACCTCAAAAGCCAACAATGTAAAAGGAATTAAAACTAAAACTATGACGCATATAATTTGCATTCAACTTGAACGTTAAGTTTTAGCAATTGCATGGCGCACTTCAATTAAGACAAGGAAACTACGTCACTCGTTCCAAGTATTTTACTAATTGGAAATAAATTTAGTGGAATAACAAGAGAACAGGTAAAGCTACCTACAATAAAATAAATAAATTGATCGAGGGCAATTCCTATTTTATTTTGAGGCAGAAAGTAAGTGTTTTTGCGGATACTCTTAAGAGTTTTATACCAAAGCATGAGATGATTGAACTGCTGCTGCTATAAATATCCTAAAAACATTTTGTGTTAGCTATATAGCTTCTGCCTGCGGCTTCAGCCGCGTGGCTGTCGGAAATCATCCCACAGGAACAGGCTACTGGGACAAAAACTAGCCTATGTCCTTCCCCAAGATGCCATCTATCTCCTTCTCAAATATCGAAATACGTTTAGTGGTTTAGACGTGAAAATGTAACATACAATACGGACAAAGTTACTTTTGAATTTATAATATTAATATCGGTTAGACATCTGCAGCAGGAACAAGGTAACCGACATAGCCCAAGAACTGAAAGGTTTTGGAGTGGCGTGACTATGTAGCGGAAGGCGCAATGTGGAAGGCCTTCCACAAAGCGGACCGATGATATTGTGGAGGCGGGAATCCGCTGGATGTGAGATGCATAGAACCGGTTGATGTGGCGAAGGGCTTGGGGGGCCTATGTCCAACAGTGGGCTACCTATAGGCTGAAATGATGATGATCAAATTATTATCAAGTCTACAACATCTAAACTATTATAACGCCGGCTATAATTACTTATAAGCAAATAAAGCCTACGACAGCTAACAGAATCACATTAATACATACCTATTCATGCAATGAACAGCCCTTCAGACCAAAGTTGATTAAACTTTCAATAGCAACGCATCGCTCACTCAAATAGAAGTTTCAACAACTTCACAAATGTTTTAAACATACACAAAATGGTTCGCAAAGTTCTTTACACACGGGAATACTGTACCTGTTTTCACTAAACGAACACACTGGCACATTTCAAACTACTTCCTGCTCAACTTTGAATTTAGTGAACAACTCTCATTCGACGATATTTATTTTTCCTGAAGTTTCCTGACTACACTTAGCTCCTTCATACGGCTAAAATAGATTACAACGACGTAAAAACTTATGTAGTTTGCAACAGCTTCGACTTTTACTAGCGTTATTTATATTCTTGTAAGTTCGGAAGGGTTGTTTTCTATCAAAATTGTTTAGTCAGATTCCTTCGCATCCGATCTGTATTTGTGGGAGTTTTACGTTGTCTATTCCTTACAATGTTATCCGCAAATAGGACACTGCGTTCTGCATCCCCCTCATAAACTAAAGAGAGATCAGCGGGGTAGTTGTGTATCACACTAACAGTAGCACCGATTTTCATTTTGACAGTTCAACAATATTCTTTGCGTTATTTACGTTGTTGAGCAGACAAATCTGTCGAAACTATAAGCAACAGATTAACAATATCCTTCAAAATGATGCAGATTGTGTTTGAACGTGTGTATGGAATTAGGGTGCAGAATTGATGCTGTTGCAATTATTTAGGAATGACATGATCAACATAGGTAGGTATTAAACGCATTCAAAAGTTTCCAATTATTTACACGTCGATTCATCACTGTCGTTTGTCATGTTTCAGCGCCTATTATTTGTAAAGGGCTCAACGCCAACGAAGTGTGGCAAAATTGCCCTCCTGTCCTATGTGCGTACCATATGCACCAAGAAACAAAATTGTATGTATTTATAAAGTGAATTACTTTACGAATGCGAGCATTATAGTTGTATTCCGAACGAACGAAACGAACGATTATAAAATTGAAAATACTCGTTTCCCATATAATGTTAACTTAGTTTTTAGAGTTTGTTGGTATTTTTGCGAGAAGCACAATAATAGTAGATGTACAGACGCCAGCACATCGAGCTACTACAATCTGTCAAATTTCTTTAATAGATTTTCAACTTTATCGCTGAAGCATTTAGGTTCAAGGTTGATTGGGAAAATTTGACAGTTTCGGGTAGCTTGACCTGCTGGCGTCTGTAATATTATTGTGTTGTTAAGTAGTTGTCGATTCGAAAATCGTTTGATTATTTGTCCCGCGTTCGTGTCAGGGCCTGTGAACACCACAATTGGCGGTTACAGAACTTTTTGCTTACCATATTTTTCTTATCAATCTGCCTAGTCTTTTCTTAGCTATGCTAGGGTCAGCTTCCAGTCTAACTGGATACAGCTCAATATCAGTGTTTTACATAGAGCGACCGACGACGGCCTATCTGACCTCCACAACCCAATTACTGGGTAACACGATACCTCTTGGCAAGACTGGTAGTCAGACATTCGGGAATCTACCCGTAACGACTGTCAAAGATCTTCAAATGACAGCCGGGACAAATGGCTTAAAGTTCTTTCCGAGGCGCGAAGGGGTCTCGATATGTAATGGATAACCCACGGACAAACACACGTTATTATTTAGCCACGAGCCCATTTTTCTTATATAGTCCGGAATATATTTGGCTCGTGGTAAAATATATCCCCGTTTGTATGTCTCGTAGCTTTGCATGTTTCAGTAACAATTACTTTATTCTTTTGTTTTCAACATAATACGATCTCGACAAAAAGCTTTTATTGAACTTTCGACGAAACTTTGCAGTAAAGAATTTATTATGTTATAACTTTTATGAGACATACTGTTTATTAAATTTTTTACCGTTTACTCACGTACGAACTAGTCGGAAAAACCCAGTATTAATGAGTTAGTAAATCATAAAATGAGCAATAATAGTTATTTGTTATACAAGAGTGCAAAGTTGCTTTTTAAGCGCGTGTTCAATTTTGATGACCGAGCAAGCGAAGGATTCTAAAATTGAATCACGAGCGCAGCGAGTGATTCAAAATTAGAATCCTGAGCGTTAGCGAGGGAATCAAAAGAGCACGAGGTGAAAAATCTTTGCACTCGAGTGCAACACGTAACTTTTCATTCCACCTCAGCGAGGAAATGACTAAATGCAAAAAAAAAACACACAACAATCACAAGATAGGTACACTTTTATTTCAGTTTAGGTATTAATTACTACATTATGACAGGTAAGTATTACAGAATAATCTTTAAATTATAACAAAATAATACTAAGGTATAATTAAGAAAATTTTAAAGTAACGTTGCTACAGTTATTTAAATTGAGTGTAATATTTTTGTTTGGTACTGTAATATTGGTGTTAGTCACTTGTGTACTGTTTTTCGGTAAACTATCTGTCATACTTAATAGTTGTACCGATTCATCGGATTCCCTTGGCGTGAAAATGCCGCGTAAAGAACCGCGTACAAAGCAAATTGAAAAAAGAACACCAAGAAGGTTCCGAGTCTGAGTTTTTAACAAATTTAAAAAAAGTTGTATGATATATTCGGCACCATAGAGGTAGCAGTAAATAGGTTTAATGTTTTTTTTAATTCACAAACTTAGTGCACACGATGTTCTAAATTCAATTTACTTTATCCTCTAGAGAATAAAAACGGCTTTTCCACTCAGATATTGAAGATTAAAAATACTCTTTCCGAGATGGTGGGATGAAAAGAACTTTTTTAATTCGGGTTAACTGCGTGACATACCAAAGCAATGCCTTTCATTTTGACAATCCGACAACATTAATTGCGTTGTTTACGTTGTCGAGCAAACGAATTTTTCAAATAAGTAAATCAGTCAATTTATCAATGGATTACGAATTTCTTTGTTGAGTGAGATTGTGTGTAACGCAACTGGGTATTGTATTGTATGTTCATTGTTTTTAATACTTACCTAATATATTATCATTTTAACTTTTATCGATGCAAAATGAATTCGATAAACATTTCCAACCTGCAGCGGCTCCCCATCACTTGCCTAGCCTTTTCCCAACTATGTTGGGGCCAGCTTCCAGTCTAACCGGATGCAGCTGAATACCAATCTGCATGAATCTGCGGCTCCTCCTCTTTTATTTCTGTTTTGTGTGTGTTTTAATGTTAATTAATTTTTGAAATTGTATGTCTAACATCTAGATAAAATTACATCAAAAATGATTTTTGCTACAGAATCAGATATTATATTAAGATCAAATACCATCGCGAGAGGTAAATTGAATTGTTATAAGTACTCAAACACCCGACCAAAAATTATAAACACGAAGGAAACGGGATAAGAGGCTTTTGAAAAGAAATCCGTTAGACGCCGAGAGTGAATCGAGACAAATAGAGGGAATTGAGGGGGAAACTGTCTTTGCCCGGAGACATTTTGTCACCGGACTATTCTTTAGGATTCATATTTTGTTGCTGGCCGAATTTTTGTATTCGAATGTTGAGCAGCATTTGCATATTTTGTTATTCAATTTTCAAAAACACTGGCCTAGTGACAGCTTTATTTGACTTTGAATTCAGAATTCTGTTCCCAACTTTTAGGGCTTTAGGCAAAAGTTGTTGAACACAAACTAAGTTAGGGGAAAAATACTTTACAAGTACCATTCTGTGTATTCCAAGCCATCAGCATAAATAGAGATACTGGAAATACGTGCTCATACTCATAAGATAATCCAACAAATACCGCATTCTTATCACCGCAGCCATAGGAAAAGGCATTACCCTACATCACAAGGAAAAAGCCGTGCAAAAACAAAAGATGAGCGAAAATCACGTGATTCAACTAGAATTTTCCTTTTAACCCAAACAATGACCGAATCAAATTAGAGTCGATTTCATTCACAATAACAATTAGCAAATTAATTACATTGCAATTGAACTTGAAATACGTTTAGATTTACAGGGAAAATGTCATGTCAGGTTGTGTAATATTGTGAATTACTCATTCAAAAGGAAAAAGTTGAATGTCAGAGAGTCTAGAGTTGATTTCAATTAGTTTTGAAATACCACTGTTGTTGTGTTCGACGGACGTAGTGGACGCTTATTTGTTACAATGTCTAAGCTGTTTGTGATAGTTTTTGTGGCCACTTATTGGGTTTATTTCATACATAGTGAAGGTAAGTTCGACTTGTTTTGTAAGCGGTTTATTATTGAACTGTTTCTGTGCATAACGTTAGTAGCGTTTAAGGATATCAAGAAAACAATTCTTTAGGAATTTTAAAGTTATAAACAATCTAAAGGGTCTCCGAAATGATCAATTGCAATGGTCAACTTTTATGTGATTGCATTTGAAGCGACTGACAATATTACTACAAAGCAATGAATTGCAATTGGTCGTTTCTGGGACTATTTAAGGAAGTTGGAGACAACGGCTGCTCCATTTCTACATTAACATCATACAACGTTAAAAAAAAGGTATCTAACTTTCAGAGTAAACCTCATCATGACGAGCTAACCATCCCATGGAGGTAGTACAGACGCCAGCACATCAAGCTACAACCATCTGTCTCTTTAATAGTATTTCAACTTTATCGATAAACCATTAAGGTTCAAGGTTGATTGCGAAAATTTGACAGTTTCAGGTAGCGATGTACTAGCATCTGTACATGCATAATTTCAACATGAATGATGAAGCACCTGCCATCTAATCTCTTCACCACCCTTGGTTGACTGGTAGAGAATGCCTAAGGCATTAAGTCCGCCTTTGTACCTTTTTGTGCGAAAAGTTTAAATAAATAAATAATGATGTAACCAATATTTTGTAACCATATTTTTTCTTTGCCGTTCTTTTCTATAGATCCTACGCCTAAGAATGGGAAACTAGTCTAATCTAATCTAATCGACATTTATTTCCACGTCAATCAGAAGTAGTCGATCGCAATCATAGCAGACGCGATGACAGTGTTCTCTGTCTACATAGATCGAAAACAACACTTATGCACAAAAGTGTTTTCTGTATGGCCCCTAAAATTTTCAATAAACTCCCAAGTAGTTGGAAGGAGCTTAATGTCCGTCTATTAAAAAATAAATTAAGGATACTCCTTGAAGGAAAGCATATTACTTACAGTATTCTAGAATTTCTTAACGACAACATTTGATATCATGTAACTAATATTATCAATGCATCTTTGACATAATCATAATAATAAACCAATATATTAATTCTATGACTGATAATTTAATTGAAATTTTGTAATTGTAATTTTATTTATGACTATTTCTTTTTTTTGTCTACCAAATTAATTTTTAACTAAATATTATTTTGTTTAAATTTATCAGATTTTTATGTTATTTACTGACATTTAAATATTTGTACGCCACTAAGGCCAAACATGACTGATCTATTAATGTATTGTGATAACTTGCATGCTCTGTATGTATACTCATGTTTCCACAAATAAAGAATCTTGAATCTTGAATCTAGCTTCATCTTTCTGACAATTCAAAAGTGCCTGTAATTGGTTAATTTCAAATAAATTCTTTGAGTTTGAGTTTTGAGTGGAGTAGTAAAGTAGTTTTGTGATTTTGTCTGTAATACTTTGTACTATAGTGTCGGAAAGTGATATAAAATCCTCAAGCCAAATGACTATCCCGTCAGCAAGTGCTTTAGGTACCTACCGGGAAAGACATCCCTAAGTTGCTGCGGTGGATGCACTTATCATTAGGTATTTGTATAGGCTTGTATATAATACGTACTTTATATATTTATATATACCTTATTGTACATAGCATAAAAATACATGACACACTACAAAATATACAATGGGCGGCCTTATCGCCCAAATACTATAATACCTCAACTGTAAAAGGATAATATTTCTAGAAAATAATATAACAGAATTCATTATCATACTCTTGTTTATATCTCTTTTTTATATGTAATTTGTTCCTTGCCAAAGGTTGGTAGGGTTAGTTGTCAAATTATCCCCTTTTCTAGCCATATCATATTTGACAAATAATACACATTTTTTTTTTTTTACTAGCCTACGCTGTCCCTCTCCTGGGCAAAGGCCTCCCTCCACTTCAATAATATTAATGGACTAGCTGCGCCCCGCGGTTTCACCCGAATAAGTTTCGATCCCGTGGGAATATCGGGATAAAAATTATTCTATATATTAATCCTGTTTATAAACCATCTGTGTAACAAATTTCATCCAAATCCGTTCAACAGTTTTTGCGTGAAAGAGTAACAAACATCCATCCATTCATCCATCCATCCATACAAACTTTCACGTTTATAATATTACTAGGATAGAATTATATAAATGGATTAAATACAATTAAAGATATCTGTATCTGCTCTTAGCAAAATATTTCCGACAAAGATATTCACAATATCCTGTTGCAAGTCCTCGTTGCATTTTTATGAGGAAGAGGAAGAAACATGTAGGTTATCGATATGCACGCTTTCTGAATCAAATATTTAAGATACATACTTACGAGATTCTTGCCTTTAAAGTTCCAAGATTTATTCGAGAAAATCATATTGGATAACGATCCCCGGTACTATAAGTAAGGGATAATAGTTATCGTATCGTATCATAATCAGCCTAAATTGTTCCCACTGCTGGGACACAGGCCTCCTCTCTTCGAGAGGCAGTGGGCTATAATCTACCACGCGGGCCCAGTGCGGGTTGGTAGATGTCACATGGCTTCGAATTTTTGGTTCTAGGACTTGCCGGTTTCCTCACGATGTTTTCCTTCATGCTTGTTGTTTGTTTTTGAGAGCAGTGGTGATGAAAAGATTTAAATAAAGTAAAGCGCCTGTCTAGGTTCGAACCTATGACCTACAACTCGTAAGTCGCGGCCGTTACCACTGGGCTACCACTGCTCTCCAATAGTATAAGCAGTCAAAGAATACACTATACATTAAATTTAATTGGATACTAGTAATGATATTACATTAATGAATGACTGTTCTTTCAATCATTACCTTCCTGCTCAGACAAAGGTAGGTGACTGGGGGTCGGCGCAACACGTTTCCTTCCTCCATCCTCCCCTGTCAACCATCACGCTATCATCCGCTCACTTCTCTTTCACTGTCCTTTCAATAATATCTTTAAAAAATAACGAAGTAAATAAACAATCATCGATATTTTTATTGAACTGCGTCTTCCAGTTCTTATAAATGATTTTCTCACATCTGAATCGAAACTGTAGTGTAATCGCACGAAAAGCAAATTCCAAGAGCGTTGTATCTCTGATTTGTGGGAACCCGTCTCCATCGGTGCATATCTGAATCGAATGAATTCAAACCGTGTAAACGTAGCCTAACATTCATCTTCAACTTTTTTGCGTACCTACATATGTACCGTCACCAAAGGAGATAAGTAACCAGGTGCGTCAGATATAGTTGAAGTTTAGTAAGAAACGGATTGATGTTTTCGGATAAAATTTTATTTAATTAATAGTAAACAAACAGTTCATTTATCAAACTAAATTTAATTCGAAAACATCCATCGGTTTCTTACTAAACTTCAACTATATCCGACGACCCTGGTTACTTATCTCTTTGGTGACTGTACATAATAAACGTGGTTAGTTCACAAACTTTTTAAATTTACCGAAAGTCGTATGAATTTTCCAGTTTTTTTATTCCTTAAGGGGAACACTTCGCTCTTTCATATAAGAATATGAACGAGCAAAGTGTACACCTTAAGGAACGTTGTAGAGGAAGTAATAAAACACTATGTAGTTGCAGAGTACGCGTCTTACAAAGACGTGCTATTTAATATCGTCTGGTTCAAGACATTCGTCATTTAGTTCAAAAAGGAGTTTTCTCACTTCGAGGGACGGACGCCAGCACATCAAGCAACTACAATCTGTCAAATTTCTTCAATAGATTTTCAACTTTATCGTTAAAGCATTAAGGTTCAAGGTTGATTGGGAAAATTTTACAGTTTCGGGTAGCTTGACCTGCTGGCGTCTGTACAAGGATAAAAGACAACTGCTGAAACTATACGCTCATCCTTCTTTAGAAGTCCGTTTCGAAATTAATTCAATTGCGAAGAATGAAACAAAATTCGAAACACCGCGTTCCCTCGTCACCAATCATTTAATTTCGCGGACGTACATTTTAAAGCAAGAGATTTCTACGGCATCCTAGTTTTTTTTTTTTCAATCCATCCAAGTCTTTAGTTTACGTTTGCATTTAACCGAATCATGGATGCTATTAAAACTACACTGACCTCTAATTAACAAGTACAGTCAACAGCAAAAGTAGATGATCAAAATCAGAAATTCAATACTAATGAACGGAGTTCGCGTCAGAACTGTGTGGCGTCGAAGTGGTTCAAAAGTATGTGATTGTAAATTATAACAAACATTTACTACTAGTACAGCTGCCATATTGCTGCGAACTCCGTTCATTAGTATTGAATTTCTGATTTTGATCATCTACTTTTGCTGTTGACTGTACGCTGGACTAAATATACTATACGAAATGACAGTTGTTTTTTGTGCCTTTTCAAAGCGCCTTGCTCGAGCTTCTCAGGAACTAAAATTGATACATTGCAAATGGCCGTCGTGTTGTGTTGGTACGTCTCTGATGATTTAGGTCTAAATCGTGGAATAAGACTTTTTTGTGTATTTTGTGTTTACTACGAGATATTTAGAACATTTTTATAATGAGAGTATGCGCATTTTATAAAACTCACTATTAAAAATATTAGTTCCACGGACGCTCACAATGCTATCAGCGCCAAAATGGCGAAAATCAAATGTCTTCACTTTGTCATTGATACTATGATGCCTAGCGTACTTGTAATAATATACATTGTTTTGTATAAACCCACAGAGGTTTATACAAAACTATGTGAAGAAGTTCTGTAACAAATTACATTTGCAAAAACATCATTATTCTCTTGCCATTATCCCAGTTTGTTTGGGATTCTTCTTTCTTTATTAGTCATTATGACCTCAGTGTCACCTATTATACATATACAGGATAATTTTTTATTCAGTGCGTAAATTTTTACAGGGTGTTCTACCCATGAATATGAACAACATTCACTATGGGACCATCCCTGAAATCACGAAAAAAAAATCAGCAGATTCATACATTTTGGTCTAGTAGGTATTGAACTTTTATAAGAAACAGCTGATTTTTTTTTGTGATTTCAGAGATGGTCCCGTAGTGAAAGTTGTTCATATTCATGGGTAGAACACCCTGTGAAAATTTACGCACTGAATAAAAAATTATCCTGTATATTATGAATCTAATCTTTCAATGTTTTTTAGTCGTGAAACGCGAAGTGTGCAAAGAAAACGAAGTGAACGTGGAGTGTGTACACTGCGGACCGAAGACTTGTAATGAACTGGGACACCCGATCCGGTGCGCGGGGGGCACCTCGCTGTGTAAGCCGGAATGTGTGTGTATAGACGGCATGGTTCGCGACACTAATGAAACTTGCATACCGAAGACGGACTGCCGTAAGTTGGATGTTTTGGATTGCATACCGATATTATATACATAGTTGGATAATTATGTGGGTGGGTCATTTTAGAGATCAATAAGAAAGAAAGAAGAAAAAAGTAATAGTAGTATCTAAGAAGAAAGTTCAATAGTTATACATATTTAAAGAGTATTATTTTATCAATAACTTTTGAACTTCCTTCCTAGATATGACTATTTTGAGATATTTCAAAAGATGCGGCATCTTTAAAGTGGATAGGTAGACTGTGAGTTATTTTAGAGATAAACTTAATAGAGGAAGATACGTTACTTGATCACAGCGCGCGGTTCTACTGAACCAAGTCCAATGGACGTAATGACACTTAGTGACACGCGGACCATCATGTAAACAGCGCACGTCGATAAATTCACATCAAAATGCCCTCTTGTGTATCTATTAGGTGTTTTAATCACTCAAGAAATAAAAGTAACACAAATTCATAATCGTAAAAATTCGGTGGGTAACGCGATTGCGCTCGCACGACTGTGCTGGGTCCTATCTCTGACCTTGTTTTTCGGTAAATGTAAGTATGCACCGAGCCCAGAAGGCCAATTCTCGGCCAAATCTAGTCGCAGTCTCACCTCGGCGACAAACAAATGTCAAAAACTTGTCAAAATGTAAGGAAATTAGAAGTATTTTTTGACAGATTGAGACAGATCAGACAGTGAACGTTCTTAAAATTACAAGAATTGCCCCTCTGGTTTAGTGATTGTGATGTTAGAGCGTAACGTGCCTTCCCCTAATAAGTTTATCTAAGGGTAAACCTCATGTGCTGTGGGTGAACCACTTTCCGGACCGGAAAGTGTGTACTCTGACTCAAACTGATGGTATGATGGATTACTAATGGAACTTCCATACTGAAGGCCCGATGGTCGTAAGGTAGATGTTGACCGGATAATTCTTAGACATGCTTTAAAAAAGTCGAGGGGGTTTATCTGATTGTTATTATTTGCATACCGTAAAGTATACTTATACCTACATTAAGTAAAAACATAACTTTTCCTTAATAACGTTACTTGTAAGTTAAATAAAATACACTGGAAGGAAAATACAAAATCACGTACGTGATCTCAATCTATCTACAACACGGACCCAACCCATATGCTAACATTCCAGTAATTTGAATGCCTACAATAACATGTCAACCCACGTTATATGTAGTAGGCATATTTGTAAATATATTTGTTTTATATACATTCAACTAATATATTACATGAAGTGTCACAAAGACGTTTTTCACTCCTTTCAATGCAAAAATCTCCAAGGACTTATTGTGAATAAGAAGGCTTGGATACGCGCACCCATGCCATTACTTTGTTTTTGTATTCTTTCTTATTTTTTTTTCTTTTTACTCGGTTCCTAAGAGTGCTAGCGTGATGTTAAATAGCCTTTAGCCTTCCATAATAATTGGGCTATCAAAAGCAAAACCAATTTTTCAAATCCAACTGGTAGTTTCAGAGATTAGCGAAAACAAACAAACTCTTTAGATTTATTATTAGTATAGATACATTATTCAAACTCCTGTAATACTTATCAACGATAAAGACAAGAGGAATCTAAAATTTGAATTGGTACAAATTAAACAAGCTGTAGGTGGAATAGGTTTGTTATTTGAAGTCGCCCAAAGTCGGTAGGAACTAAAATATGACTCAAGTTTGTGGTCTGTCGCAGCGGGTACATACGCTGAGTTTCCTAAGTAGGTATACTAAGATTCAAAATTCAAAAAAATCAAAATTCATTTATTTTTTGTGAACACAGGGTACAATGATATAGTGTATATAGTATAGTGTTTGGTCCAACCTATGTTCCGCCGACAGGCATACAAAATAGTGATGCTATGATCAAAATTAAATTATTTGTAAAAAGAAAACATTCTCTTAAACTCACAATGTCAACAAATAAGAATTTTCAAAAGTTTAATAAAATAGTACAGAAAGATAAAACAATGTCAGCAATATTAGTCGTCAAATTAATTAAATTAAAATAGAAAAAAGACTGTGACTACACTTATTGTGGTAGGAATTGGTAGAATTCTCACAACACAATGGTAACTGCTCAAAATGATCATTGAGACAATGATTGGCATAAACGATAATAAACTTGTTTTAATAAAAACTTAAGCATGCTGTAGATAGACGTTTCACTTACAAGATATAATCAATAATTGACTAAATTATATCCATAATAGACGTTTTAACTCGTAGAACTAATCCGAAACGGGCTCTAAAATCCTTGATATAAATTGCTAGAACTACCAGGCAATATATCTATAAAATATATCTTAGAGCGGTGCTTAAGTCGCATATGAATTGTCGAATCCGTTGTTTTACGTAACCTCTCTGCTTCCGCTAAGTGTTTTACAGATCAGGCTCCGTTATGTGAAACAACTGAACGACGTTTAGCGGTTTTTCATCAAATTTACTTAACTTTAGCACGTAGAATTGCATAAACGTTTTGCATTTATCAATGCAGCGGGTTAACGATAGGGTTTATGTAAAACAGCGTGAAATGAAACATCACATTATAGATTTTAGTTTAAAATGTTGTCGCTCGTGGCTCTGTTTGTCATAACCATAATTATCATACCCATCTGCTACACTTATAAAATCATTCAAATAACAAACTTTGTTTACCTACATACACTTATATACAATCATTCAAATAGCCAAGTTTGTTCACCATATTATGATAAACAAAAGAATAGGTGCTATATTCATAATAGAGGTAAAAGTAAGAATTGCTTAATTCAATTATTATGATTTCATTTAGGTACTATTATAACCCAACCGCGGATAAATATAATTAGTAATCCACTCCACAGTACACGTCAACAGAAGTAATATGGTGGACTACGATAAGTCACGTAGGCTTTACAAGACGTCATGACAAGAGTAAATAATATTGTGTAAGGTCAATAATAATAATATTTATGTAAATTTATATTTTACCCGCGTGGTAGATTACGGCCCACACCAGAGGGTGTGACACAGAGAGGAGGCCTGTGTCCCAGCAGTGGGGACATTATAGGCTGATTATGATACTTCACCAATGGCTCACTCCCTGCCACATAGTGGAGACTGGTGTCCCAGCAGTGGGCGCATGTTATAGGCATGATGATTAATGGTATGCGTCAAGCAAAAATGAAAAGATACTTTTAATAAAAAAATTAAAATCGAAGTGTTAGGCAGAGTTGCACCTCTGCCTGTATCGTATACTATTTAATAGCTTGTGTGACCAAAACCCTCACTTAAGTCACAGAAAAGCGAAAATGGACTACTAAGTCACAGAAAAGCGTGACTTAAGTGCGGGTTTAGGTCACAGTGCTATAATGAAGATTAATGGGAAATTTAATATTACAGCTAGCTGCAACGGAGACAATAACGCCACATCTGGTTGTGGTAACCACTGCGGCAACTCTTGCTCCGACTACAAGGAAGTCAACAAAACTTGCTTCAGCGGCTGTCGGTACAACAGCTGCGACTGCAAGTCTGGTTATGTGTTCCATGAAGGATTGAGCTTGTGTGTTCTGCCTGTTGATTGCTGTAAGTATATTTATAACTATTTCTTCTTTTTCATCATTGTCTTCTAGATCCTTTTACTGAAACTTCAAAAAAGCATTTAGTAGATGTTCAAGTAAGCCATTTCATTATACAATAATAATAAATACATAAAATTTATTTTTTCACCACAATATTAAAGTCAACAAGTCCTGCTTAGTAATAAGCTATTAATACACGTTACAATACTGTGGGAGACTGGTGCCTAAGCTGTGCCGAATCCTGTGTTTCAGTACACCAGGTCTCCACCCCAAGGAACAATGTCTGGGCGTACTAAAGCGTTACAATGGGAACACAACAAACTAAAGGTTTTATCTGGAGCATTCAGAAATTCTATTTTACATTCAAAGAGTAACACCGGTTGACAGTTATTTTTGTTATAACCCTTAGAATTTTTATCGCCACGAGGAACAAAATTTTAATTTTCCCAAAACTGTTTTAAGGATTTTTGCTTGAAAATTGTTTTAATAGCTTCACTTTCCTGGAATTATGGGAAATTGTGTAAGCGGCTTTGTCGTGGAATGTCGGGAAACATTATGAGATGCGACCTTTGCAATTAGTATTGTTGAAGCAACAATTATAACAGTGGCTAAGTGTGAACTTGACTCTAGAGTTGGGATTTCTACAACAGTGTCTTCTTCCTCATCAGTTTTTAAGCAGATAAATACGTAAATTAATTATAAATAAATACGTAAATTAATTATTATTATTTGTTTTGTTATTTTGCAATCTTAAAACGGTTATTGTCTAATAAAAAATGCTTTAAATGGTTTTTAAGGTTGTGATCAATTATAATATTCAATTAAGCGTGCTTTAAATGCTGATATGATGCTGGTATGAGGAACAGGGTGTAAAGTTCAATAGGGAGGATCCTCCGACCAGACGGGTGTTGAGATTGGTAGACAACTGCCCGACGATTGATGTCTAGATAGTATATGCTAGTCGCGCGGTAAACTCTGCTTGCGTGATGGCCGGATTTTGCGTGACATCAGTATCACGCGTAGTACGCATGTGGCGGTGTAGATGCCGCTACATAAGCATTTAATGTATATGAAATAAATAAAACCTCAATGTAATTTAATAAACAATATTAAGCGTAGAGCAAGTTGAATGACTCTAATAACTAAGTACAAAATCTCACTCTTCGATGAACCTTTTATGTACAGACCCTTAAAAACTCAATTGAGGATTTCTCTCACAACGGGACCTTTTATTTAATTTACAGGAAAATTTTTGTTGCGAACTCCGAAAGAGGAACTCAAGGAACTTAGGATTTTCAAGAGAAAAAAAAACGAAAAACCAAGTTTCACCCTCCAAGATAATTACGAGGGATTCTGAAGACTGACCAGCTAATTAAGCATTGTATAAATTAATCTTAAGTCTTACTAATTTAGGTGGAACTTTAAGGAAAATAAATTTAAAATATTTCTAGATTTTTTTTTTTTTAGTTGTTGGTAAGTAATTATATCCGTGAGTAACATTTCTGTTTTTGCTAGTTTTACAAGCTTAATCTTTTTTCCTGTTATTAAAATTAAAATGATTGATTTTATAATATATTTTAAACTAGCTTCTGCCCGCGGCTTCGCCCGCGTGGATGTCGGAAATTATCCCACGGGAACGTGCTAACAGGATAAAATGTATATGCACCAGGATGCCATCTATCTCGCGGGCCCTTTGTGGCTAATTACAATAGAAAACCAATTGTGTCTCATTAATGGTGATTAAGAGGGTACCTATATGATATCTTTACCTAAGTACCTACCTAATTAAAAAAATAAATAAACTCAATAACAAAAAATAAAATACCTACCTATCTAAATAAACCTATTTATGACGATAACTAATCTAAACTCAATCATCATATGCCCAGCCTTTTCCCAACTATGTTCAGGGCCGGCTTCCAGTCTAACCGGATGCAGCTGAATACCAGTATTTTACGTGGAGCGACTGCCTATCTGACCTCCACAACCCAGTTATTGGGTAATACGATACCCTTGGTACGACTGGTTGTCAGACTTTCGGGCTTCTGACTACCCGTAACGACTGTCAAAGATCCACGAATGACAGCCGGGACCAACGGCTTAACGTGCTTTCCGAGGCACGGAGGTGTCTCGGTATGTAAAGATGGTCACCCATCCACAGACCGACCGCGGCAAGCGTAGCTTAACCTGACCGATCGACCTGTGCGGCTGTTATTATTTAGCCACGGGCGCCTCAATCTAAACTCAATAAATAAGCAAAATCTCTAAAAACTAATATCTATACGAATGACTATCCTACCTAACAGTATTATAAAATAACCTACGGTCACTACGTACACTATCAAATATACTACCTATACTTTAAAATTAAAATCTATACCTACGACTTATATAAAAATAAACCTAAATAACTCTAAAAAGTAAAATGAATAAAAATGAACTCCACTGCGTGTGACCTAACCTACGACAAACTTATTATTTGCGGTTGGTACAGTAATCGGATCTAGGGATCGAACCGCAAAATTAAATTTGTTTTTTATTGTATATACTTTTCCGGGATAAAAAGTACCCAGTGTGGTGCCCAGGATATTATAGAATAATTATACCAAGTTTCATCGTAATCGAACCGGTAGTTTTTGCGTGATGCCTGAACAAACAGACAGACAGACAGACAGACAGACAGACAGACCGACAGACAGACAGACAAAAATTTTTTTAATCACATTTTTGGGTTCGGTGTCGGTCTAGTAACACCCCCTGCCATTTATTTTTTTGATATTTTCAATGTACAGAATTTTCACTTCTACAGATTTATTATAAGTATAGATTAAAGTCACTTTTCGTGCCTGTCTGTGTTGTGTCTGTGTGCGTTGTTCTTTTAAACTTCGTTACGGATTTTGATGCAGTTCCCCCCATCATTTTAGAGAATTTATTCTGGAAGTTATCATGTATATTATAAATTAATATTATTACATAATTATATAATATCTTCTAAAACTTCATATTTTGTCCAGTTGCAAAAATCGTGCGAAGCAGGGGCTAGTCGCTAATCTTTAATTATTTAATATTTATTATTGCATTTTTCTTTACTCAAGACACTCATCACTCATTGTGGATAAGATAACATCAAGAAAGTCTATGTTTCGAGAGAAAAGTAAAAGAAAAATAGTATATTTTTATTATAATATCTGCCCAATGACTTGGTTCCGCACAAAACATCCTTGTCGAGATAATTGCTAGCGAAATCTAGTCTGAGATAGCATTGTTTGTGGAAACCTTGCTTTCTGTATAATTTGCTTTTATACATTTTTTTAATAAGGAGGATTACTACAACAGGATATTTCTTTAATGACGATGTATTTCCGATTGTGCGATATCTATTAAATTACATTCTATTTACTCTCTTGTTTTAGGGCTGATTTTGCCAACGCCAGATAATTTAACGGAGGAATAATTTAGAATTTTTGACAGGTTGTCAAACAGTCGCCAGAGAGAGTGATGTGAGTGAGTGTTGTCGGTCATTGTTATTGTATTTTATTCCACGAATAAAAATTATCTGTAGATTGAAAAATCAGCCCTTAAATAATACTCCTATTTATTCACTCCTGTTTTTAACCCCCGACGCAAAAACGACGGGGTGTTATAAGTTTGACGTGTCTGTGTGTGTGTGTGTGTGGGGGTGTGTGTGGGGGTGTGTGTGGGGGTGTGTGTGTGTGTGTATGTCTGTCTGTGGCATCGTAGCTCCCGAACGGATGAACCGATTTTAATTTTGGTTTTTTTGTTTGAAAGGTGAATTTGTCGGGAGTGTTCTTAGCTATGTTTGATGAAAATCGGTCCAAGATGGCCGCCGCTACAAAATGGCGGATTACATATTTTTTCACAACTCCCTCAATATGGGTATCAAATGAAAGGGCTTGACTAGTAGAATACTATACACTATAATAAATTTCAAATCCAAGATGGCCGCCACCACAAAATGGCAAATTAATTTTTTTTTTTCACAACTCCCTCAATATGGGTATCAAATGAAAGGGCTTGACTAGTAGAATACTATACACTATGACAAATTTCAAATCCAGGATGGCCACCACCACAAAATGGCGAATTACAAAAAACCCGATTAAATACCAAATTACCTGAATCTTAAAACGCAAGAAAATAAAAGAAAAGAAATAATAAGGAGTCCCTACAAAAAGCATGAAATAAAAAAATAAATTAAAAATTTAAAAAACCCCCGACTACGTGAAACCCTATAAAAAGAAAAAAATAACCTTGAAATTATGACCCTACGTTAGTACGTATGAAATTTTTTGATTAAATATTGTCCCGTCGGGGGACCGCTACTATTTTAAACTTTAACAGAACGTTAGGCTAATAATTAGAGCGGTCCCCCGACGGGACAATATTTAATCAAAAAATTTCATACGTACTAACGTAGGGTCATAATTTCAAGGTTATTTTTTTCTTTTTATAGGGTTTCACGTAGTCGGGGGTTTTTTAAATTTTTAATTTATTTTTAAACTATGTAGGTAATAGAAACCCGGAACAAAGTCATTTTTTTTTACCGTCACATGGAAATATGAGCACAAACGAGTACTAAACACCTTCACATACAATACATAAATGTTTAAAATTGTACAGACGCCAGCAGGTCAAGCTACCCGAAACTGTCAAATTTTCCCAATCAACCTTGAACCTTAATGCTTTAGCGATAATGTTGAAAATCTATTAAAGAAATTTGACAGATTGTAGTAGCTTGATGTGCTGGCGTCTGTACACAAGACTGAATTATTGACAGTTGCCAGTTTCAATCAACTCAGCCTATCGTAGACCACTACTGGAGATAGGCGCCTCCCAGGTGACGCTACAACATCCTGTCCTCTGCCTTCCGCATCCAGTTTGTCCCAGCCACCTTATTGAGGTCGTCGGTCCATCTAGCTAGAGCGCTTGCCGATACGTGGTCTCGACTTGGCCAGTTATATTATACAAAAATATTATAAAAATTTAAATGTTTTTATTTTTACTTAATTTTTATGTCTAAAAAAATGTTTAAAAATGTAATAAAACAAGATAATTAAATAAATAAATGACAGTATAAAATAATAATAATTGTATAATGGATATAATATTGTAGATGGATAGCCACAAATCTCCAACTCATACAAACATCAGTATTTAACCTCAAAATCTAGTTTCTTTAGTGTTCGGTAAGGATCTAGGTTTTCTTACAACTATAATAAAAGTAGGAGTAGGGCACTTACAGTGGACAAATATTTGTATTAGATCCCAAACTTTTGTAATCACAAAGTTGTTTCTAAAAGATAGTCTTGTATACGTATCCCAAATAACCTAGAAGTGAATGATACTATGAATGGTAATATTAATGATATTTCGAATATCAAGAGCGTAATTACATCCTCAAGTTCTTTATTGCTGTCCAATTACGTAGTTTCCTACCTACTCGTAGCTAATCTATGACGCCTATTTGTCAAGATTATCCTGTAGTAAGTATTTCATTCGCCTTTAAGCAAAATAATTGGAATACAATTTTATGAAATACTTATGTACCGAATTACTACCTAAGTATGAGTGGCTTGTAGCTAAGTCATAACAGCCGCTCGGGTCGATCGATGAGGTTAAGCTACGGTGGCCGCGATTGGTCCGTGGATGGGTGACCATCTTCATATACTGAATACCCCTCCGTACTTCGGAAAGTACGTTAAGCCGTTGGTCCCGGCTGTCTTCATCGATCTTTGACAGTCGTTATGGGTCGTCAGAAGCCCGAAAGTCTGACAACCAGTCTTACCAAGGGGTATCGTATTACCCACTAACTGGGTTGTGGAAGGCAGATAGGCAGTCACTCCATGTAAAATACTGATAACCAGCTGCATCCCGTTAGACTGGAAGCTAACTTATGTACCTAAATCTTGTTTTTTTTATGTCTTAGGCAATATTCATAATTATGAAATTCTGGTGACTATTATTATCCAAATTAAAGTTAGAAAACCAAATCAAGTTCTAAAAAGTATACTATATCTGCTACTATTCGCTCTTCTTACTTAGAAATAAACGTCCTTCCAATGGTTTATACAAAGTCAAACCACAAATATTATTTCCAGAAAAAAAACTAACTTAATCACAAGCCCAGAATGAGCGTCTAAAAATCAAATTAAGACCTCAGAGAATTTCTCCGTCCATCGACGCTCCATAAATCACAGAAGAAACCCACACAAACAAAAATAACGTTCACACAGAAAAAATCAAACAAAGAAATAAAAGCAAAATCAACGGCGAACAAACAAATAAGACGAAATCCAATTACAGTTCGCAGAATAACATTTATCGTAACCAATTATTTAGTTAGAGTTTCAGGAGGAACTAATATGGCTGATTAATCGAACGTTACTTGGTTGACGGCCGGCCTCGTCCAAGTACAGACAAAGTGGACTAAAATGAGGCTTTCTTTTACGAGTTTCTGTGAGGACCGTCTAAGTAAACGCAAGAGTAAGTCTGTAGGCCATTTTTTTCGTACGGGTTGTGGATATGTATATATATTATATATACCTAACTAGATTTTAGAAGGCAATAAAAAAAATTCTTACCTGGGTCTATATAGCCACGAGCATTAAGTATATATACACTTGGCTTTATTCAAAAGCGATTTACTCCTTTATTTTTTAATGAAATTTTGTTGCTACGAACATAGTATTTTCGTTATTTCACGCAAAAATCGCTAATGAAAGTTTCCAAGTGTTGACATATTCGTGCTCGTGACTGTACCTACATCGAAAAAGAAATTGTTAGAGAAATCAGTGTTACTTTATTGAATAACGTAACCTGCCCCGTGGCCTAGTCTGCTTGAATATTGTGTTTAAAATACTGGTTTTCGCAAAAAATGGTATTTTTTAACCCTTAAATGCGCGATTTTTTTTTAAATAATATATTTATTAGTAAATAGGTTTTATTTTACAGGATAAATTGAAAAAAATAACTTTATTCGAATTTACTGTAGGTACTTTTTTTTTCAAAAATGTTATTGTTGTTTTAAAACAACATTGCGCATTCATTGGAATTGTGCTAGTATGGATCTGATGAAAACAATAAACGGTTTTGAAAGTGTTTATTTATGGGTTATTGTGGTATTTAAAAAACAGTTTTTTTTTTTGATGTCACACAAAGAGACGAAATTTTTGGCACTTTTTAAAAGTAAACCCTAAATATTTTGGGAACTTGCACCTTTGCTGCTTATCCATCCAATCTGCCCAGTGAGAGGTCTGGTCCAATCGCACATCTTTCGATGGAGCTGCTTGAGCTGGACCTCGGAACTTCTTCAGCTCAAGTTCTCCTTGTAAGGCGCCCCCATTAGGCCGACCACGTTGAACTCCATTTGTAGGTAGACCAATTTGACACAGTGTATCAGCAAGTTCTAGCCTAAACTTACCTAGATTGAGGAGTTTGTTGTTGCCCCTTATCGAATGTACATACTTTCTCGTACATTATCAATGAATTTATTGTTGTGAGGTCCAGAAAATGGTAAAATAAACGCATTGTCCACTTGTGACTTTTCATTGTAATGTGGTAACGACGTATGAACGAATCCAATAAGTCTACTCCTGCCATATGCGCATTGTACTCTCGAATGACCTTTGGGCATGGAACAGCAACTCTTTCTTTCTTAGATTTATCAAAACGTGTGACTGTAGTTGCTAATTCTGCTCCTATATAAGTGGAAAGAAGAGTGACGGGCTTCCTGTCCTTCCATACGACAGACCTTTTTTTTTTTTTTTCAGGATGGGAAATCATCAAATGACTCCTCCCGCTCTGGGTGGAGCAGAAGGGAGTGTCAGACTCTTACTGACTAAAACCCACCCGTGTTCCTTCCTTAGCCCTTTGTGTTCCAGGGCAGCGGTAACCCTTTCGGACGATCCCGCTACCCTGGCAGGCTTCGGCCCTATCGGGCCCCGTCACTTCTGCTGACATCTCTTTGAGGCGCACGTGGAACACATACGCGCCGTCCGGCACGGGCCTGGTCCTGATCGGACGGTGAGTTACCCATTACTCACCGCCCGCAGGCCCGCGCCTACGGTGGCCGGGAGTCGTCACGTGGCTCCCGACGCCCGGAGCGTCTCCCGCGGCGGCTGAGGCGTGAGGTGCGTTCCCTCGCCCACCCCGCCACCTCCTTCGCTAGCATGACTGCTTCGCAGAAGGAGGCGACTTCCTCCCACTCCCTCTCGCCCCGGACCATGGCTTGAACCAGGGCCGGACGCGAGAGGTCGCCGCCGCTGCCGATCGCCTCTACGAGGACACGGCGGTGCTCTGCCCAAGCGGGGCAGACCTCCACCGTATGCTCCACCGTGTCCTCTGGGCGATCCTGACAGTGGTGACACCCGGGCGTCTCCTCCCGCCTGATGATATGCAGGAACCTCCCTGCGTCAGGCGGTAAGTGAGAACGCCGTGACGTCTCTCTAGCCACTCCTCAAAGAGGGGTCTTACCGCCGCTATCGTGGCGTGCCCTGCGCTATACGACAGCTCTTACTTGTGTACCATCTACAGTCGCCACATTCTCCTCGTAAAACCCTCTGGGCACGTCTTTTGTCATAATGGTGTTTTTGTCGGGCAATTTGCAGTTTCGTAAACGGTTAACGCGTACTGTTCCAAGCGAATAAATTCCTTCTTTAGCTAAATAGGTGACGAGAGGCAGAGAGGTATAAAAATTGTCGAAGTAAATTATATGATTTACGTTGCGTGGTACCACCCTGGCTAATCTGACAACTGTATTTCCATACTCCCAAATCTGGCTCGCCTAGTAGGATGCCGTTTTTGGAATCTCATCCAGAATAAATCTCGAATCTATGAGCATACCCTTGTAGACTACATATGAGATACAGTTTGAACCCCCATTTGTGGGGTTTGTTTGGGAGGTATTGTTTTATATAGTGACTCAGTTTCGTAGCACACATCTGTTTGTCCATAAGCCTTGGTTCTACAGGAACCTTCCTAAATTGGCAGTTGAGCGTCGCCTCAACTGGTCTTATTTTGTAGAGCCTGTCATAACCCGGATGATCTTTGGGTAAGCACTTGGTGTTATCAGCAAAATGGATAATAGATCTTATTTTTTCGAACTTTTGGGGATGGCAGGGTCTTGCATATTCCCATTATCGTTGGTTACAAGAGGAGTTTCCACCAAATCAGGCTGAGTGTCCTCACCTTCAAGGTCTCTTGTACATTTTGATAATACTGACCTTCATCTTCTACCTCGCAGTCTGACCCATCTAATCCGTCTTCGGAGTCCTGAAGGTTTTCTAAGTATGATAAAATATCCCGTTCTAGTAAACGTGACATGCTGAAACGTAAAAGAAAAGCCCTTCACCAAACATGCAATTATTTACATAGCAATGCACACTGTAGTTTTCCTACAACAAAAAGTTTTCCTACTACATACGGATTTGAGCTTATATTGTCTACAAAGATATCAATTATTTTCAATATTTTGTCATTTATACGTATAATTGAAGATATAAACAAGCAAATATAAATAATTTTATAAACTTACGTAATATTTATTGAAGTCCAAACACAGTTTCAAAACATGGTTCGCGCCACAAAACAAACTTTTCTTTAAAGTGACATTTGACATTTAAATTCTGTCAAAGTAAAAAAGCATTGTTTATGGCCATTACGAAAAATAAGTATAAATACGTTCAGAAACCAGAATTAGTAGTTATAATTATTAAAAAAACATAAGAGGTTCCTCATAATCTGTGGTTTTTAGTATGTCGTTTTTAAAAAACACCGCGTATTTAAGGGTGACCTCAACAGATTTCTGCGAATTCGGCTGTTACCGACTCTCAACTCTGCTCCATGTAGAGTATTATTGTAGAACCTTTTATGAAATTATTTAATACAGGAATATTTATAATGCTTGAAATGTAGTTTCTTTAAAGATACCAGCAGGGCGATTCTGTAACCATCTCACCGTGAAAACTTAGGGGAAGTGAGCATGGAGTGAGCTGTCATTCCAACTAATGCTAGGGATTGACACTATTGACAGCTCACTCTAAGCTCACTTCACCTAACTTTTCACGGTGAGATTTTTACAGAATCGATCGGCTGTTATATTTTCAGTGAATATACAAAAACGACTTTTTAGCTACGTATTTTTGAACAGCGAATTTCATACGAAAACATCCATCGCTTTCTTCCTTAACTTCAACTATATTCGGCGACCCTGCATACCTATCTCTTTTGTTGACTGTACATTATGTTCGTGAGTCTGTTACCGTTTGCTAAAAAAACCCCTAATATATTCCCATTTAAAAATCTCTTTCCATATCTGTACATAAAGAGTAGCAAAAAGTTTAGGGGGAATCTTTTCGCCGCGGATTGATTTATGACTCCCACAAAAACTTCCCTTCACAATGCAGAGATTGTTCGCTTATAAACGAGACGTAGACACCGTGCAATTTTTCTTCTTCTATTTTGATACCTGGTGACGTAAGTAAATGTAGTTTTTGCTTTAGAAAGTTTGGAAGATGTATTATATTTTATGTAGGTACATACCAGCAATAAATGTTATATTATTTTTTTGTTGTGATTATTTTTTTGGGTGCCAGGCAAGACGACGTTCTCCTGAGATTTGCAAAAGTAAAATTGAGTTATTATGTTAGACAGTTCTATTATTTGAGAGAAAATGTATCCTGAGAGACTCATCAATTCATCACTAAATAAGAACAACGCAATTTAGCCAATCGTGAAGCGACCTGCGGTTAACATGTGTTTGAGATTGCTCGGAGTCCGGACAGCACAGTAATTAAGCCCCCGGTTGTCATAAGAATACCTAATTATGGTTTGGCATAAAAATAAAAACTGAAAATTGCCCTAACTGACGCTGTCACAACATTCGCTTCGTGTTTTTCAAACCTAGATAAGACCTATTTGTTATATCTGCCTACTAGAGACACCGAAAACAAACTAAAAGTCCAAGGACTCTTTTGCTTTTATTACATTCCGGAGGTCAGAAGGCAGTCGTTCCGTGTAAAATATTCAGCCGCAACTGGTTATACTGGAAACCTTCACTATCAGTATGAGAAGACAAGGCAATGTTTAGGGACTTAGGGAATACCCTGTCAAGGGTAATCTACACTACTTTGTCTAAAACTTTAGTTTGTAATTAAATATGGCTGGACTAGTTGTTGCCCACGACTTTGTTTTCGTACAAACTTGAGCCCTTAGAGCTGCTTTGGGATATAGTTTAAAAAAAGTCTATATATAGGTTCTTCCTTCCTTTCTCAATACCAGCCCGGAGTCTGGCGATGTGCCCAGTTGGTGGTAATAGGTTTGGACCCAAGCGAAACCGGCGAAAGTAGTCCTCTACGTATCCGTCCGGAGAATACAGTAGTGACGTTATCTTTCTCAATTTCATGGGTCTATGTGTGATATAGGGTGATGTTAAATGCTTAGGGACGTTGTCTGTAAATCAGTCAGTGAATGTCACAAACCATGCTCCACCTTCTATCCTGCCCTCTGTGTCCCAAAACATGCAGTCAAAGTGACCTCGGCGCTGCCACCGACAACGCCGTGGAAGTAGCGAAGTTTTGGGAAAACAAGACTTAATATACAGTCGTACCAGCGACACGAAGAACAAGTGAATATCAGTAAGAAAAGTATTTCTTTCGTATAGATTAACATACATCTTCTGCAATATTCAAACCAACAACAGCTCTCATCGTCAGTTTTACAGAGTAAAAACATGTTTGGTAAGCTTTATTAATGGCGCAGTGTAGGTATGTATCTATAAATTCGGCGGAAATCCATTAAAGTCTATAAAATATTTAATGGCTGCCTCGGATCCAGTAACCCACTTCACTATAATATGTTAGAATATTCGAAAATCGACGTGACGCACTATAAACTGAAATATACTGACTTATGGATGACTCACACAAAAAATGGAAAGATGTATCGACGTTAAGCGCTTCTTGCATCCAGCGGATTCGCGCGACCTTCTTAAGCTCATCGGTCCACCCATTAAAACTATCATGTGGACTCTACGAGTAATGCACCCTTTTTAGTTTTTTTTGGTGCCAAGTCATCAAATAACTTCTCCTACTCTGGGCGGAGTGGGAGGGTACGTCAGACTTTTCCTGACTGAAACCCACCCGTGTTCCTTCAATTGCCTGTGCCAGGGGCCACGGTAACTCTTTTGAACAACGCGCGACCCTGGCAGAAGTAGTGGACCCGTACTTGGACAATTGGCCTAATCTTCTCATCACAGCAACAGTAATAGGTGCCGAATAAAAGATTCGACAATCTTTTTGTATTAATCTTCAAAATGTTTACGAAGCAATTTCAAAATATACATGCCTAAATTCTTGACAAACACCCTCTTAAAAACTTTTATAAACACAACAGGGGATACTAAACAACTGTATACTCAAGTACCTACATAACTTAAATAATACGAAGATAACTTTAAAATTTGATTCAAACAGACAACAAGGGAACATTAAAATATCAATTTGACGCCTTAACGTTCGCCGGAGTTTGTTCACTTGGTACTAAAACTTTTATAACTTCGAAAATTTGAGAGGTATTTTGTTCAAGAATAGAGGTGTCATCGAGAAATTTCGAAACTTTATATCAAGCTGGTTCAGTTTCAATTTTGAAGTAAACTATGGAAGATGAACGAAGCATAAGGATTATGGAATTCCCGGAGCTCAGGGTAAATTCGAAGAAGAAAATATCATATAGAATACGAGAGTTTCTGGGCTTAATGTTTCAGGAAAAAGAAATTACTGCAACACAAAGCAGATGTGAATGAATGCAGTTATTTTGCCTCTCTATCATAACGAAGTTTGTTTCATTAAAAGCTCTTAAGCTTAGTAGCCACAAATATACCACATAGTTTTTTGACGCCTATTCTCAAATATTAAAATCAAACATCAAACTAATATACTCCTATACACACACAATGACGGTAGATCAGACTTAATTCAATGGCAAATATTTATTTACTGATCTAATAGGATATATTTTAAATTGGTTAGTTAAACTCCGCAGACGCGATGGGTATAGGTTTGAAAAACTGACTTCGTTATGATAAAGAGGTAAAATCATTTCATTCACATCATCATTTGTGTGTTGAGGTACATACGCCAGCGCATTAAGCTACTACAATCTGTCAAATTTCTTTAATACAGACGGACAGACAGGCGGACAGACGGACGGACAGACAGCGAAGTCTTAGTAATAGGGCCCCGTTTTTACCCTTTGGGTACGGAACCCTAATAAACGAACCATTAATGAACGAACCATGTAGTTATTAACGTTACAAAAGCACCAGATAAGTCATTAAATGGACCAAAACGGACTTAAATTTTCATCGATGTAAGTATGAAACATGGGTAACACGATGCTTTTAAGCAATCAACCAAAAGGCAATAACTCTGCACTTTACAGTCGTTCTGAGGAAATATAAGTGCCCGTTGGCATTGAGTCACTGCAGCCACTGTTACATTTTTTAAAACAATCGGGATATTAAATTCTGAGTTTACTTTGAGCCTTTGTTTATGTATCTTGACTTTCATTATCTGAGATGAAAGATATTTCATAGCAAAATATTTTAAGTGGAAGGT
This sequence comes from Apamea anceps, assembly GCA_951799955.1. NCBI lineage: Eukaryota > Metazoa > Arthropoda > Insecta > Lepidoptera > Noctuidae > Apamea > Apamea anceps. Next base: position 7,361,733 of record OX637512.1, read on the forward strand.
GAACAGTTCTAACGTTGCGATATGTGTTAGTCATCACTTATCAGTGTGTAGTCAACAAAAAATGGAATACCACAGTGCACTGGTTAATCTTAGCATCTGATCTACATGCTGAGCTAGCTTGCTTCTTTGTGCCAGACAACTACTGCCGCGGCAGAAAGCACAGGCTGTTTGCTGTGCTTCCATGTCGCACACTAGCGCGTGCTAAGTCCCCAATACCACGTACTCTGGCCGCACTTAATGATCTCTTGGACTCTAATCCAACAAACGATCTGTTTGCGGACGAATGGACGAAGATTTTGTCGGCATGTTGTGTGTGTGTGTGTGTGTACTGTGAGAGGGATTTATGAAAGTGTTGTTTTACTTGATGATTTGATATTTTATCTTTTGTGTACTTTTTATCTTTTACTTTATCTTGTGTTCGTGTATATACAAATTGTATCTTTAATTACTGTAATTGGTTTTAAATCGTTTTAATTAAAGTAATAAATAAAATAAATTAGCAATTTCTGGATTAATAGCACTAGGTTTACTCTCACTGCATTATTATGAACCAGTATTGCTGATCCAGTCACCTTCACACTCACAATTACCCACTCCACTCACCTTTTACGAAACCCACGGATTGAAAGCGGTGATCCGGGAGGCCAAGCTCTTTCTCAGTGAGTTTCTAGTTATAATCAGGCCATATGTCCCAAGACGACGCAGGCCTCCTAAGTCATAATCAGCCCATACCGTTCCTGCTGCTAAGACACAGGCCTCTTTTTGTGAGCGGTAGTAGCTAGTAATCCACCATGCGGGCCCGGCACGGCTTAAGGACATATCTTTGAAGTTTTCGGTACTAGATATTTTCTTTCACCGTTTTGAGAGCATTGGTGATGAAATAAATTACACAAACTAAATTGCCTGAGTTCGATCTGATAGGTATAAGCATCATCAGCCTATAATGTTCCCACTGCTGGGACAGAGGCCTTCAGAGGGAGTGGGCCAATGGGTTCGATCTTACGGCCTTAAGTCGGGACCGATATACTTAAAAAAAAAACTTAATATGTATATGTTAACTTTTATGTATAACTTTTATTACCTATAATATGTTAATTATTTTCACTTTTCATATACGAAATAGTGATAGGAACTTACTTGGAGTACTTGGCACCATCGAAATTCTTCAAAACAAACCTGCGAAAATGGATAGACCGATTTGTCTCCCCACACAAATATTTTGCGAATAACAAATTAATAGTTTTTATTTGATTCAAGAGCCCTTCCCTTTATTGTACTTTGTGGGAAAACAAGAATATCTTTCGAAATAAAAAAAATATCTGCGATTCTTACGAAAATTGTTTATTTATCAAGACTAAAATTTGATTTCGTTTCAACAAAACAGAAATAGTGTTTACTTATTTTTATCAGTTTCGAACAAGAACAGAGTAATAAAATAAATGATTTTCCCAAGGAATATTAATTGTAGAAGTAGGCCGGTCTTGAGAAGTGGAGATAATAATTCATCCGTGCTCAGCAGTCTGAAAAATAACATGTATTAATTAGAATAAGTGATTATCCCCTGTAATGTCATAAGTATAAAGTACCTAACAGGCACATGTTTAGAAACTGGAAAGTTTACCTGGACAACTCTCCGGATGGATGCATTTTCCATCCTCTTCATTAAGAACAAATCCTCTTTTGCACACACAGCCGCTTGGCTTGCACTCATCTGTGCAGTTTTGAGGATTCGGGTTAGTACAAGTGGGTTCACAAGCACTTGGACTGTCTTTATACTCTGCGTTGGGATCTCCTCCACAACCTATTTTAATGAAAAATAGTACATTATAATACGTGTGACTTAAGACGTCCATTATTACTCGGCGTGAAATTAGCGCCCGAACGCAGCAAGGGTGCTAAACGCCGTGCATTTATACTACTTAAGTCACACGTATCATATACTATTTTATAGCACGTGTGACCTAAACGCGCACTTAAGTCACGCTCTTCTGTGTAAAAATGGACTGCTTAAGTCACGGAAAAACGTAACTTAAGTACGGGTCTATAAAATTAAATTAATAAACGCATCAGCGAAAAGTTAGATCAAAATGTGATGCTACAACAATAAATACCTACCCAGGGTTCATATTTAATACATTGAAGAAACTATTACCTGGACAATCCTCCAGTTCGATACATTTTCCATCGTCTTCATTAAGAACGTAACCCGGTTTGCACACACAGCCTGCCGGCTTGCAGTCCGCGGTGCATGCTTCGGGGTTCGGACATTTACACGTCGGTTCACAAGCACTTGGACAGTCGCTGTGCACTGCATTAGGATCCCCATTGCAACCTATTGCTGTTTTAGTAAACCACATGTTATTATTAGGAAACATTAAAATGCAGCCCATTTTTATCAGGATATGAATTTCAAAAACCCAACGGAAAGAAAACGGAGCGAAAAGGTACGGCGAAACTGCCGGCGTCCGGCATGCACGGAGTTTAGTTAGATGTTTTTTATAGATTCGGGTCCGGATCGCCCCGCGCGTCCTGCGATCGCTGCGATCACAATTTCGAAATTCAACTGAACGCATATTTGCACGCCAGGACACCGGACGCAGACGGTTTGGCCGTACCTAAAGGAATACGGAACGAAAAGCAATATAAAATGCACGATATAGATATATAATATACATTGCAATAGAGTTCAACTTACGACAATCTTTAGCGGGAATACAAATTCCAGATGAATTCCTGAAATGATTCTTCTTACAGATACATTTAGGATTACAGTTCAATATCAACGTATAGCAAACAGTTGGTTGATTGGTGACATCTTCACAATTTTCAGCAAGGCATGCTGATGGACAGGAACTCCATTTTTCATTAGGTCTTGTGCAATTTATCTGAGCTAAAACGTTAAAACAACTTTTTTTTACTGAAATGCACACAGGGTACGTAAATCTACTACATTCTTGCTTGCTGCTACTATTCTTAAATCATTTTCTTCATCAGTACCAATATTTGTATGTGTAATTGTATGTACGTGTGTGTGTTGTTGTGTGTATTTTTTTGTTAGTGTATTTCCTAAACATACGAACTATTTTATCACCAAATTCAAAAACCTATTATTGATATACAAAACACAGTTTATCCTTTCTTTTCACAATATTAACTACTTCAAATATTATAATATCCACTATCAGTAGATACTGCTCTTAGTTCACAATCGTGACAAGCATTACAAAGCTTTACTTCTGCATAGGGAGCAATAAAACCGATCAATTTTCCATTCAAGTCCTTCTCTTTCTCAAATTTTTTTGCAATCTTCGCAAATCGAAAATGCAATTAACATTAAAAATCACTTACGGCAATCGGACGACACGATACATCTCGGCTCCGCGCGGCTCTTCCTTCTATGATTGAAAGTACAAATACAGCCCGATAGGCATTTCTCTGCTGGGGGATCACAAAATACTAAGTCCCGATTGTCGTCCACTGGGCAATAGTCTCCTGGGCAATCCGTCTTGCAATCGACGAAACGTCCATTTTTGCCACATGGATCTCCACCTAAAAATATTGTGAAATTTTTTTTTTCAAATACATCCCTTGTCTAAAATATAACTTCTGGAGCTAATGTGGTGGCAAAGTCAAAGAGCAAAAAAGCTCGATTGAAATCGAAAAATCATCCACCTTGAAATTAGTATGTAAGCGATACTTTGACAGATCTAGGTCTAAGGCTATTGTTTAGCAAGATGAGCCAAAAATGCCAGCATTAGAAGAAACCTCATCATATTTCTTCATTTTTCTGGTCTTAAATTCAAAATTTGTCAAAATGTTACTTACCTGGACATTTATCAGGTAAGATGCATAGACCAGTGTCATTAGATAGTATATATCCAGATTTGCATTGGCATCCGATTGGATCACACATTCTCTTGCAGGGAAGTTGGTTAGGTGATTTGCATGTAGACGGACATGGCTTAGGGCAACGTTTGGGTCTTGCGTTGGGATCACCGTGGCAGGCAATTTCGGCTGAAATGTTATGAACAAAGAAGTTATTGATAAATAGAGATAGACTATTGAGTTCCCCACTATAGAATTCCCCAATAATATAGTCGGAAGCAGTTTTGTTTCTCCAAAGACATTTTTCAACACTCAGATCTTTTGAACAATATCTACTAGCACTGCCTTGCTTTGGCACATCGATTTTATTTTTGAATGAGAATTTAGTTGTTTATAATACAACTCCACGGAGAACCTTCAACACGAACTGCAATTATAAACTTTTTGAGACTTTTCAACACTGCTCTAATTTTAATTTCGAACCTAACAATACGAGTAACTCATAGGATTAAATCAACCCAATAACAATTATTTAATGTTAACCAGGCAATGATTTGTACCTTTAATATTGCATAAAGTTTATTAAATAAACAAATAATACTTACGTGGACATTCGTCAATAGGGATGCAGTCCCCTCCTATATCTGATAGGATATATCCATCTTTACAATCGCAACCGTGCATATTCACTTTTGGTGGATTATATACACAGTTTAGAGGATTCGGTTCGGCGCAGGTTCGCTTGCATTCATCGGGAATTTGACAGGCTGCAATAGGAGTGGAGAAGGGGTTAATTTTGTTTCGATACATTGTTGCACTGTTTGAAATTAGTATAGTATCTTCATATCCTTCGGTTTGTAACATCAACCTGTGATATACCTAATTCTTATATTAAAGCTATAAACACTCGTACTTCATAGATCAACTAACAATATAACTCATAATACCAATTGCAGCATTGGCAAATGCTACATTATAATTTTATCACGAACAACCTTCTTTTTTAATAAATCCAACCTTATTTATAACCAGAAAAGTTTTTTCTTCATTTTGGTTTTGAATTTTGAATCTAAAAGTGTCATGCCTTTAACCCTACCGATATTTTTCATTATGAAGGATTTTTTGACACACGAAATTTAGTGAAAAATATATTTTATCTTGGACTTACAACCAAATAATGAGTGAGTATAATTATAATGGATTGAACGACCGAGTTCTGTGCGGACATCCAATTTATCCAAGGGTATGTTTGCTTTACTATTGATTATTCAAAAGTTCTTATCATTTCTTAGATTTTATTCCATTCTTCTCTTTGTAATTTAGGCAGTATTCCCGTAAATAAACGTATCACGTACGTACAGCATTAAAAACTTGTCTCGAGGCGAGTCAGGTTTCTTCATTCAGACTTGGTATGTTATTTAACTTTTCTTCAGCTCTTTTGTTATAAAAGATTCTGCCCGCGTCTCGGATTATCATTTTTCGTTATTTTCTGTAGATTTGTCCGAAGACTGAAGGCGGATCTTAAATTCGCCCTACCGCTAGCCTGGGGCCAGACGACTGCAAGCTTCCTATTGGGAATCGAACCCAACGCAGGTGGATTCTGATACCAGCTAGCGAGGAGTCTTCCGACTGCCAACGTGAAGTCTAGGACCGGATTTGCGAATAATTTTTATTTTTTTTATTTTTCAGTTGTTACTATTGTCTCGATTTAGTTAAAACAGTGATATAAATTATTTCTTCGCTGCCTGATAACCGATTGACTTGGTGCAAAGTTACCCATTTAAGATTACCAGATATTTATTTATTGCGGGAGTTATAGGAACGTTTGCAAACGTATAGCGACTGACGCGTAATAGTGAAATTTACTATAGGGCTCTAACACCAAGGACGTCGCGTCAGAGTTGTAACTTAATTCTTTGAAATTAGGAACCGTGCTATGTTCTTCATTAAGTTTTGCTTACAATATTTTTTATTTTACTAAATTAAACGTGTACAAGTGAAGACCTGTTTTTATTTCGCTACACAATCTATTAACCTTAAAAACTAGTTATTCAAATACAACATTTACTTCCACGTTTCGGAAATTTTGTTTTCAACTGATGTTAAATGGAAACATACAAAATAGGTAGTGGATAAAAAACAAAAATAACATTGTTCTAAAATATGCTGTTCAATCAAAAGTACAATAAAAATTTGGTTAAGTGTCATATTTTACATTCGCATTCCTGATATTTGATATAACGTTAGATAAGTTTTCGAATAGGAATAACAATCGGAAAAACAACATAACATTCTGTAGCAAGATATCAATGCCAAAAAATGGTAGCTACCCATGATCAATAGTTATTAGCCTGCAGCATGCTTTAAACCTTGTCAACTTAGTAGTAACAAAGCAAAGAAATGAAGAAAAAAAAAGAGAGGAAGAAAAGAAAAAGAAAGCAAAGACAGTCAACATGAACCATATCTTACGCGCAGGACACTTTTCGCTTGGTATACATATTCCTCTGTCGTCCCTTAGATAATTGGGAACACAGTCGCACCCTGGCTCACAGGGTAAGTCATCAACACAACGGAATAACGCGTACTTGCTCAGGCAAGTTTGTGGTGGGCAAATCCGTCTGCAGTCTCTGGCTATTTCGTTTAACCCACACACGGGAGTTGATGGATCTAAAATCATGTACAGTGTCGGAATTGAAGTTGATGTGCTTGGTGACAGTGATGTTTAGTAGCATTTTTTGTGTGGTGATTCAATGTTTCGTGTTAAGCTTGGCAAAGTTTATGAAACTCTAAGGCTCGATAGTATAAGTGTTTTTTTATCATACAGATTGAACAACGTCATTCATTTAACAGATGATTGGACCGACTGTCAAAATATACTATTGACGCTATTTTATCCACTCCATGCAATTTAGTTGAAGATTCTCTTTCTTGTGACTTGATAAAATAACAGGTGATGGGCATGCCAGAGGAAAAACTCTTACAAGTACACTCCTCATTCGGTACACATATCCCGCTACCATTCCTAAGATGATCGGGAAGGCAGTCGCATCCTGGTTCACATATTTTGGATTCATTGGTACAAGCATATTCAGTGTATGCGATCTCACAGTTTTGCGGTGGACATTTTTGTCTGCAGGGTACCGCCACTTCGTTGTAACCACATGTTGGTTCAGCTATAAAATAATGGGGTGAAATGAACTACTGATTGCAGAAAACATCATTTTTGATTTTACGTTTAAGCGCCAAGTTAGACAGTAATCCAATCTCAGTAAAAGATATTGGGTCTCAAACAAAGACTTTAGGAAAAAGAAGAGGAAGTAAAAAGTCAGAAAGTAAAGACAGTCAACGTGAAACATATCTTACGCGGAGGACACTGTTCATTCGGTATACATGTCCCGCTACCATTTCTAAGATGATCGGGAAGACAGTCGCACCCTGGTTCACATATTTTTGATTCTTCAGTGCAAGCATATTCAGTGTACGCGATCTCACAGTTTTGTGGTGGACATATTTGTCTGCAGGGTACTGCAACTTCGTTGTAACCACATATCGGTTCGGCTATAAAATAAGTAATGGTGTAAAATGAACTACTGAAAACAGTAGTTTTACAGATGATATCTAATCATCTTTCTTGCTTTACATCCGCAATATACAACACAGTAGTTCAATCGCAACAATAGACTTTCGTATCTCAAAAAAAATCTTTAAAAAAAAAAGAAGAGGAAGAAAAAAGTCAGACAGCAAAGACAGTCAATCTTAAACATTATCTTACGCGCAGGACACTGTTCGCTCGATATACATATTCCTTGGTCGTCCCTCAGATAATTGGGAACACAGTCGCACCCTGGCTCACAGGGTATGTCTGCAATACAATCAAATAACGCGTACTTGCTCAAGCAAGTTTGTGGTGGGCAAATCCGTTTGCAGTCTCTGGCTATTTCGTTTATACCACACACGGGAGTAGATGGATCTAAAAATTACGTAGAGTGCTGGAGTTGAGGTTGAAAAAGTGATATGTTTTATGTAAAGCTTAGAAGTCGTATGATTTATGGACCATTAAAGCTTTGTGATCTTCATTAAGACTGCAACTTATTGTGTTATTCAAGTCTATATATTGTGTGATTTTTTCGTTAATTTTGAACTTTGTGATTTGTCCAACGGCCAAGATATAATACGACTATTAGCGCAGAAGCGGGTTTGTTTCCACATTTCAGCCTTTCCACTGATGCCGGTAATATCATATTTAAATTATAATTATGGTTCAATTGGTAATTCTCTTTTAAAGTTAAAAAAGCAACAGCAGTGCGATTCTGTAACCATCTCACCGTAAAAACTTAGGTGAAGTGAGCGTGGAGTGAGCTGTCATTCCAAATAATGCTAGGGATAGACACTACTGATAACTCACATCAAGCTCACTTCACTTGAGTTTTCACGGTGAGATTTTTACAGAATCGACCGGCAGATGATAGTCATGCTGAAGTTAAACGCTTACAATGACACTCCTCATTCGGTAGGCATATTCCGCTTCCATTCCTAAGATGGTCATTAAGACAGTCGCACCCTGGTTCACATATTTTTGATTCTTCAGTGCAAGCGTAGTCAGTGTATGCGATGTCACAGTTTTGAGGAGGACATATTTGTCTGCAGGGGACTTCTATTTCGTTGTACCCACATTTTGGTTTGGCTATAAAAATAATGGTGTCAAATACAATATCGTACGTGACATCACAGTGGGCCCTATCAGAATACCAGCGCTCACGCTGCGACATTTATTTTTTAAATGTCGCAGCTTTATTCTGAGGTAAGAGCCTTTTGGCCTGGACTTTGTTTTTTTTTTTTTTTGTTACTTTCGTTTTATATAATTTTGTTTTCTTTTTTAATTTTTATTTATGATTGTGTTAAGTTTAGTTTGTGATCTTTCTGTACGAAATCAAAATATTTTATTTCACATAAACCAACAAGGGCACTAATGAAACGTCAGAAGCTAGGTGCACAGTTCCAATTGATCATTTCCTATGGAGAAGAGCCAGCAAGAAACTCCACGGTTACTCTTTTAAAAATAATTTGCTTTTACAATGTTTTCAAATTACAGTAGGTATAATGGGAGGACAGCTGCGTAGGCGTCAACAAGTACCAGGTACTAGATAAAATAAAAAATGGTCTACAGATCTAGTCTAAAAGGCCTACAAAGTCCTCACATTAACAAAATATAGAAGAATCCATCAAAAGGATAGATAAAATATAACGAGTCACAATAAATACTTTTTCTTACTTTCTTTCTTCTAAATAATCTCGTGTTGTTTAATGGGGCCATAAAAAATATTGTTTAAAATAAACTGTGACATAGGGTGAATGTTACATAAGCTTCTCAGTTTACTTTTCGATTTTAAGAGCACTTACTTTTCAATAATCAACAAAGGAAAAAAAGTAAAAAAAAATATTATTGGAACAGTTCAACACTGAAACAAAGTAAAACTTAAGTGATTCACAAAAAGTTTTTTAGTGGTTTCACTTTCAAGTGATATGTAAGTGGCTCTCTGTGGGGAGTTAATATAATACTTGAAGAAAAGTTAGACTTATTTTTCTTTTGGGGATTTAAATCCCAAAACAATATTCATTTATACATTTAGAAAAATAAACTGGATACGAAACAGCATTAGTTTACAAACGAACGCTAGCTTTAAATCAATTTCAAGATGGTTATATACCAACCCCTTACTTGAAAAGGCAGTTAAGCCCTCTGTACCTGACTATCATCTACAGAGGCTGACACTAACGCATTTGGAGGTTTATAAAGCCCAACCAAAATAATAGAAGGCCTGATTTCAGTTGGTGCTGATACGATTTTGACGTTGATGGACCCGTTGTGGCTTTACTTGAATAATTTGTGTTTGAATTTAGAGCACAAGAGTGACTGTTAATAATGCTCCATCCTTTAATACTGGCAGTCATTAGATTAAAACCTTCTTTTGATACCGAAGTCGAAACATAGTTCTTCTATTCCTTGATTTGACTTGAGAATGTTATATCATTTTAAACTGACGACAATTAAAGTTTCTTAAAAAAGACGCTTTCAGTAGCTCCCAAAGTATTGGTACTGCCAATACTTTGGGTGCTTCTGAAGGCGCCTAACTCGTAGCCAAATTCTGTACCTATACAATTTAGATTGCCATCGACTTACTGAAGAAGATTTTCTTCTCTCGTAAAGTAATTCGCATTTTTGACATATCGTACTACTGAATGAAATCGAATAAAAAGTTTTTTTTTAATTGATATTCGGTAAAAGTCCCGGCACGTGAGAATAGTTTTTTCATTTCAGCGGAATGAAAAGAACGAGTTCCAGGGTTCTAGAACTCTATCTGTCTGACAAAAAGTTACTTAATAAAGCCGAGTCCGAGTTAATTTGCTAAATAAAGTATATAGAGGTGCACTATTGCATGTCTTTCCAGTTCACTGATGAAGTGATACCAAAACATATCACACGATAGCAAAATTAACCGTCCTCGTTGAACTGTAATTTTTACAAATTCAAACTGTCAGCAATCCATATATGAATCCTACTATTCTACTAATACTATAAACGTGAAAGTTTGTATGGATGGATGGATGAATGTTTGTTACTCTTTCACGCAAAAATTACTAAACGGATTTGGATGAAATTTGGCACACAGGTGGTTTATAACCAGGATTCATACATAGGATACTTTTTATCCCGATATTCCCAGGGGATCGAAACTTATGCGGGTGAAACTGCGGAGCGCAGGTAGTAATATTATAAACGCGAATGTTTATGTATATGGATGGATGACCATCGCCGAGTCGCGATGGATGGATAGATGTTTGTTACTCTTTCACGCAAAAACTACTGAACGGATTTAGATGAAATTTGGCACACAGATGGTTTATAACCAGGATTCATACGTAGGATACTTTTTGAACTGATTTTCCCACGGGATCGAAACTTATGCGGGTAAAACCGCGGGGCGCAGCTAGTATTTCATAAATGCGACATCATTTTTCCCCAAGAAATTGTCAAATAAACACGAGTTAATTAATTTTATATCAAAAATAAAGGAAACATTGGAAACCAATGTACCGTAAATTAATGGCAGTTTAATTAATTAAATTCAATTAAGTGAAATTGCTTGGCAGGCGAGTAGAACGAAATTGACGATCGTAGTAATAATAATAAAGGAGGATTTTCTGAGAGTCAGTCAAGTCGAGTTAAAGTAAAGACTCTAGATTTAACAATTAATAACTTCATACCTCAAAAATTATATTTGAATTATCTATTTGGCGTCAACCTCAGCTGCCTAGTCTATACCGGTTATTCTCGGTTATTAATATCAAAATAAACGGTTATTAAAAAAAAATTGTGGGTTGCCAAGCATGTCCCGAAGAGAGAAAAAGTATTTATTGCGACTCGTACAGGAAGATCAGAAACTAAACTAAATTAAAAAACTAAATTATATAAAAAAAAGAAAAGAAAAATGAAACAGAAAGTCCTAAACGAGGCCAAAAGGCTCCTATCTCAGCATGACGCTTCAATAGGCTCGCTCCCTGTTATATGGGACTTGATCCTATCGTGGGTGTATTAAAGGTACACCTCTGCATATCCCTTCGTCCTCAGTAGTGATGTTATGATACAAATTATGGCTAATGAACCTAAAAAACCTGCCCTCTTCACTTACGAGTATGTTATTCGGCTGTTTTCATCCAACACAAAAAATTACAACTTATTTATAAACATAAACCTAATATCACCTTTCTCCTCCACATAATTTGCAACACCACTATGAACCAAACAAAGTACACAAACAGAAAAATACACGAACAACATTTTTCGACACTATTCCTCTCAATGAAATACTACTTATATTACGAACTCGGCAAAACAAAGTATATGAGGAAATAAAAACACTAAACTCGACCGAGATATGACTCAAACGATGTAAAATGAGGTACTGTGAAGTTCGTGACGTAGTTCACGCGGGGATTTTTTCGCTCAAATGTACGAATTCTGTATTTCCTGGCACCTAGCGGTGGAACTCGTGTTTATGACATTGATAATATTGTAATACTGTCATTATAACATTATCAATGTTAAAAACAAGTTCTCGATAAAGTTTTAGATATAATTTACATAATGCACTTATGTATATCAACTATTCATACGAGTATGTGTCATGCTTCTAATTTGTCTTTTTAATCAAAATCATTATCAGCAACCAAAAACTGTGACCTCTGACAACGTACCGCTACAATGGCGACATTAATTTAATACACGGGTTGGGTTAGTGGCCAGTAACCATTAAAATTATAAAAACATAAAATAATTCGTAATTTAAAAACTACCGCCTGCGCCGCTCGCTAACATAATAACTCTCTCTCTTTCCTTCAATTCGCCTACTCTATGCAAGGTATTTGTTTTTTTTTCATAGATGTGATGTTATGATCGGCGACCCCAGCAAATGACCCCTGCACTACGGTGTACAGGTTGCTCAAGATGCTATTTTAGAAAATTGAAAATAAATAAACAATAAAGTTTGATGAAATTAAAATATGTTAATTAAACGAGGACGCGAAACCGTATACGTGTATTAATTTAATGTCGCCATTAAAGCGGAACGCTGTATACCCTAGATCCTGATAATCTATTGTCAACTTGTGAATAGATTTCCGAGTTTACCATTATGTAACATAAAACAACATGTTTTGCTGAATAACGTACCTATCTATAGGCCAACCGCTTAACTGAGACGTTGCCTGAGGTAGCAGTGCGGTGCGGGAGGGGTGTGGTGACGTGATGCGAGAGCTCAGTGATTCGTCAACTTGTGACAACTATCACCCCTCCCGCACCGCGCAGCTACCTCAGGCAACGTCTCAGTTAAGCGGTATTCTTTCTATTGGTTTAGTTGTTCCACCAAACTAAGCCAATAGAAAGAATAAGGGAAAAAACAAAACACGATACAAAACAATACAGTTCAAAACACTAAGGGCTGCTTTCCCATCGCCATATAACGTTTATTCGAGGAATAAAATTGACGTTTGACAGTTTTTATATGAAAGAACTGTCAAAAATTCAAAATTATTCCTGTGATAATATTATCTGGCGTTGGAAAAATCAGCCCTGAAGAACAAGTAAACAAAAGACAGACGAACAGAATAGCGTGTAACTTAGTAGCAGCAACTGACACTCCATTATGACGTAACAGGTACCAGAAATGTGCAATATTGTGCATATAAAGTTACTTTGTCAGATAATGTTCCATTTGATATTCCAACCTAAAGTAAAATTTTAAAGTGCGCTTAAAACAATCTTGCCTTTGTATAAAACATTTATGAGACTCTTATTTAGTACACCAAGAGAACTCAAAACAAACATTCACAAATTGAGCAAGTAATATACCTATCTAAAAGAAAATATTTAAATAAACAATAACAACAATAAACAATATTATTATACTTAAACCTATTTACTTAATATTTTGTACCTTAAATTATACTGTAACTTAGTAAATTATTACTTAACTAGCTACACCCACCCGCATAAGTTTCGATCCCGTAGGAATATCGGAATAAAAATCCTGTGTGTTAATCCTGGTTATAAACTATATGTGTTTCACATTTCATCCTAATCCGTTCAGTAGTTTTAGCTTGAAAAACATCCATTCATACATCCATCCATATAAACTTTCGCATTTATAATATGTTTAATTAACGTTTCTATAATTAACTTATCAAGGAATAAATTGACTGTTGCTCGAGACAGCGCTCTTGGCAATAAATTCATTTCACAAATTTCCATTAGCACATTTTATTGTATACTTCGATTAAGACTCGTTCGACAAATACGATATCACTGTATATCCAAGTGAAATCCTCTAAATAGTATTTCACGGTTAAAAGAACGTCACCTTTGAAAGAAACGTGGCGATATAGCGTAATCCAACTTCGGAATATTTTCTATTACATTTACTTAAATCGAAGGAACCTGTTCTACTTGGGTTTCCACATAAGCCATCGACTTTTCTTCCAAAAAGCCGGGATTTATTTCCACTTTTCAGTTACATGTTATTCGCTCAATGGCATTTGAACAAAGTGATTCAATAAACAAAGGTACATACCTGTTGGGATTCTGAATTGTTCAAACAATAGTTAGAGTAAACGCATTTCTCATTTAAACATGGTAGCGACGGAATTGTTTGAAGACAAATAATCAATTTGTCTGAGCAGTTTAATTAAAATTAATTTGACCTAAACCATCCTACATCTATTAAAATAATTAATTGAATTGAAGACGATTTGTCAGCATTAGAAGAAAATTCTTGGTAGTTGAGACAACACTTAAGAAAGAATTATGGAAGTGACTATGAACCTTGACAACAAAACTTTTCAACACATACATTCTTCATGCAACAATAGAGTCCTCAAAAATATTACCCTTTTTTACAACCATTTACCTATGTTTGTCTGTAATCAAATCTTGCAAGTTAAATTTGATCCACTACCCGGTTACCGATTGAGCTACAATTTTGCATGCATGTGTAAATTGGATGACAATGCAAAATTATTATGACATGGAGCTGATCTGATGATGGAGCTGGAAGAGGGCCATAGGAACTCGGCAATTAAACGACACAACCCCATCGAGTTTGGGCTCGTATGATTCGTCTTGACGAGTACTTAGCGTTAGTAAAAGCGTGTTACATTGTGATTGCAAAAGAAAAATAATGAAGGTGTAATATGCTAAAATGTTCTTTAATGTTCCATCAAAATGAAACACGCTTTTATTTATAAAAATTGGATTTTTCTTATCAGGTTTAAATTATTTTTTAACTTTTTAGATCTTTTTATTCACAAGTAATAAAAGCTTGTTTTAAAAAGTTTTCTTTTTCTTTTAATTTGTTGTTTTTTTTTTTGAGATTTTGAACGTTTTAAATTACGAGAATTGGCCTTCTGTTCTGAAGGCCAATTCTCGTAATTTAAAACGTTCAAAATCTAGTCGCAGTCTCATCTCGGCGACAAAAATGTCAAAAACTTGTCAAAATGTAGGGAAATTAGAGGAATTTTTGACAGATTGAGACAGATTAGACTGTGAACGTTTTTAAAATTACGAGAATTGCCCCTCAAATCAAAATCTCCCTGCATCCTGACTAAATTCAAATGAAAAATGTGGTAAAAAGGTTCAGTGTCCAACCGTCCCGGTTATTCTGTTGCAATATCTTTGAAATGCAAGCGACAATAAATCTTTCTCAACTCCACGTAGATGGAACTGAATATTCTTATTCTAAAGGTTTTTGTCCAGGTGAAAATTGAGTAAGTACGTCTTGCTGTGAATATTATTAACAAAACTCTTTTTGAAGATTTATGACCTTAAATCTAGGTATGCAACGAGACTTCTAGACACCTACCAACACATAGTTCAGTACAAAGTTCTACTTATCATCTTGACGTAACGAAATAGCGCTACCACACAATCTGCGAATGTGGATAACTAAAAACTGTTCAGATTCAGAAGTTTCTTCACTTCTGTTTACTGCTGCGATATTACGTAGAAAAAGTTTCCTTCCGGTAATCTAGGAAAAATATTAAGGTACTTACGACATTCTTGAGCAGGAATACAAACACCATCTTTATCTTTGTAGTAGCCTTCCCTACAAACACACTTGGGCCGCCCGGGGTTTGGATCTTCGCATGTGTAATACATTTGGTCACATCTCTCATAGTTGCAACTCGAAGGACTGGGATCCCATACTTCGTTCGGACGTGTGCATTCCCTTGAAGCTGCAGGTGAGACAGAATCTTAATATTTTCGTAAAAATACATAGCGAAATCATTGGTCGAAAGATTTTGCATAACACTTATTGTTTACATAGTTAATATTTTTTTAAACATTAAACAGTATGTGAATCAGCTTCGTTTTAGGGTGGTTCTAAAATTAGAAGCCTAACCTAATTTTGTACTATCGTGAAAACTGAGATCTTATTTTTGTAAACTATTTTTTGTAAAATAAATAAGAATACTCACGACATTCAGCAGCCAAAATGCATCGTTTATCAGCCTTATTCGGCATCAAATAGCCCGGTTTGCACGCACAGCCTGACGGACAGGGCCATATGGGATCACAAATTTTAAATATTTCATCCTCGTTCTCTGGACAATACTTCATCGGACAATCGATCTTGCAATTGACGTAAGTCATGTTATCACCGCAGTCTGGAGATCCCCCTTAAAATAAAAACATTACTTGTTTAGTTCTACGCGAACTGGATAACGCTATGAAAAGTCGATGATCATTTTCGCTTTCATATGTATCATCTAAATTGACACAAAATCATTCGATACACTGGTTTTCAGTGTTGTTGTGTACAACTTTGAGTTTTGACAATACCACCTGAAGGTTCGACTTTTACTACTATTTTTTTTTTACATTTTTAGACTATTTATTTAATACTATAAGCACACAAATGTACAAAGAGGACTTAATGTCACAGGCGTTTAATACCAGTTAACCTTTGGGTGATGTAGAGACAAACAATAATGCCACCCATTGTATATTTTGTAGTGTGTCATGTATTTTATAAGCCATGTATTTTTGTGGTGTACAATAAAGTATATACAGGATAATTTTTTATTCAGTGCGTAAATTTTCACAGGGTGTTCTACCCATGAATATGAACAACTTTCACTATGGGACCATCTCTGAAATCACAAAAAAAAAATCAGCTGTTTCTTATAAAAGTTCAATACCTACTCGACCAAAATGTATGAATCTGCTGATTTTTTTTTCGTGATTTCAGAGATGGTCCCATAGTGAATGTTGTTCATATTCATGGGTAGAACACCCTGTAAAAATTTACGCACTGAATAAAAAATTATCCTGTATATATATAAATAAAATAATCATTTACTTCAGGAAGTTATTCCCATATTAAGCACTACAAATTACACAGAACAAACGCAACAAATTACATACATAAAACATTGCTTTAAAAATAAATAAGTTAGTTGAAATAAAAAATAAAATAAAATAAACAATTGTTGGTTAAAATTGAGGAAAAAATATTTTTAAATATAAAAATACGCAAAATCCTATCAAAACTATGAATGTAATATATAGGTAATACGGGCTGGTGTCTATATAATATATACATTATATACCTAATCATTTAAACATTATTAATTTAGTTCAACGCGAATTGGATAGCTGTTGCTACAAAATGTGGTAAGAACAGCAACAAAAGTCGATAACCAAGTACTCTTTTATAAAACGTTATTTTGAAACCCTATGCAATTTTTTTTTTTCTCTGAACCAGAATCGAAGAATCCGTAAAGAAAAAAAAATATCGTAATAAGTTCCCGAGTACTGTAAGAAAATTTGAAACTAAAATGTTAATAGTATATAGTTTAGATTTCTAATGCGCACTCTCTCACACAGGAGAGGTAAGGTGTGGGGAGCGAGGGACGCGGAGATGACGCCAGAGTCGGTCTATTCATCAAACGCAATAGGCTATTTTCCTAAAAAAATTTAATTAGTCCGTCAGTTAGTCAGTTTAAAATTAATACTTAAATGGAAATTCCCTTAAGAATAATTATGTAATTTAATGGTAAGTTTTTGAAATAAACATTTATTATTATTATTTAGTTAGATTATCAAAAAATATATAAACCGTATTTTTTCTTTTGTCAATTATATAAAAAATTATGAAGATATCGCCCGTTAAATTTCCGCGTTTCCCCTAATTAGACTCCCAAATTTTGACGCGCTTTATCTTTGTCATTTTTTGTTTGATTGACAAAAGAAAAAACACGTGTCCATTATTTTTCGATAATCTAACTGACGAACTAAATATTATTATTATTTTTTACCCAGGCAACTACCCTATTACGCAATGAAGAACAAACAATTACCGACCAGTTATGACGCGGCTGTGTATATTCTTTATTAAATTGCTGAGTGTTCTAGTATCCTTAAAGACGGCATCGAGTTTCTATCAACTTTGAAAAATAAAAGTTAAGGCATGAATTACAGAAGAGGCAGGTTAATAAATTATATTTCAGTTAAAGCTGAAATTACTTCAGGCGGGGATAGATAAACTTTTCAAAAATGACATTGATTCAATTTACTTCAATTCCTTTATATCAATCAACAGTTGGATCATATAATAGCATTAATAAATATCATTATTGATAGTTATAATTTAATGTATTAAATCATAAATATCGTAATAATCATAATCATATTTAAAAATAAAAATAATAACTCATAAAACTATTTAATAATTATCATGGTCTTACCTGCGCAGTCGTAGGGTTTAATACAAGGACCATCAGGTTCCAACTGAATGAATCCCTCATTGCATACGCAGCCGGATTTTGCACAGTCTTTGGTGCATGTTGGATCAGGGTTGCAGCAGGTTGCAGGACATTTACTGGGACATTCCGAGAGTGTTGCATTCATATCGCCTTTACATCCTTTTTGAGCTGCAATATTTATTCTTACTTATATCTTTCTTACTAGTCGGTAATTTACAGTTACATAGATATAATACAATCGTGCCGAAGCCAAAAGCTAACATGAAAATATCTGTTATAATCCCTTCTAAGATGTTTTGCTTCACTGTTATCACCTAATGAACTATCACTTTTTATCTTTTCAATTCAATTGAAGGCATTTCTGCACGCCTGGACGCCACGGCGCCGCGCCGAATAATTGGCTGTGCCTAAAGAAATACGGAACCAAAAACAATATAATATACACAATAACACATTGTGACAGTACAGTTCAACTTACGACAATCTTTAGCAGGAATACAAATTCCACTTGAATTCCTGAAATGATCCTTCTTACAGATACATCTTGGATCACAGTTCAACACCAAAGTATTGCAAACAGTAGGTTGATTGTTTATATCTTCACAATTTTCAGCAAGGCATGCTGATGGACAAGAACACCATTCTTCATTTGGTCTTGTGCAATGTACTGGAGCTGAAACGTTAAAACAAGTTAATTTTGATAAAATAAGGTTTTGAATCATCTACATCTTCTCTCATCTTCATCTACATATTTGCTTGCTACTACTATTATTAAATCATTTTCTTTATCGGTACCAACATGATGTGTGTTTATGTTGCCTTTATTAACGTCTTCAATATACGTACTCGTACAATTTTAGCTTCAAAATCTTTAAATACTACTGTTATAAAAAACACATAGTTTATACTTTCTTTTCACAATATTTACTTTACTTTCAATCTTATATTCCCAATTAGTAGCTATTGCTCTAAAATCACAATAATGACAAACATTACAAAGCAAAATTGCTTCTGCATAGGAAGCAATAAAACCGATCAATTTTCCATTCCAGATCCTATTATTTTTGCAATCCTCGCAAATGGAAAACGCAATTAACATTAAAAATCACTTACGACAATCGGACGACACGATACATGTCGGATCTTCGAGGCTTTTCCTTCTATGATTCAGATTGCAAATACAGCCCGACAGGCACTCGCCTACTGGAGGAGGTTCACAAAATGGTACGTCCCGATTGTCATCCACTGGGCAATAAAATTCTGGGCAATTCACCTTGCAATCGACGAAGCGTCCATTCTTGCCACATGGATTTCCACCTATGAAAATATTGAAAAATTGGTTTTATCAGACGTCCCTGATATGGATAATAACTTGGATAACAATAGTCAGAAAGCTATCAATATCCAAATTAAATCGAAAAATCATCAATCTTAAAATATATTTAAATATGCCTTGACTGATCTAGGTTTTAGAGAAACATTTTTTCATGGTTATAGGCTAAAAATGCCTTCACTGGAATAAAAAAATATTGACGACCAAAAAAATTAAAAGTGTGGCAAATATGCAAAGAATAAAATATGGAAACAGGACAAGATTTTTGCCATTATATCTTATCTAAAGTTTTTTGTCAATACACCTTTTTATTTTTATGGTATTTTTTTTTATTACTCATACAAATATGTATCTGTTTCACTTACCAGGACATGTATTAGGTAAGATGCATAGACCAGTAACATTCGATCGTATATATCCAGATTTGCATTCGCATGCGATTGGTTCACACATTCTCTTGCAAGGAAATTGGTTTGGTGATTCGCAAGTAGATGGGCATGGCTTAGGACAACGTTTGGGTCTTGCGTTGGGATCACCGTCGCAAGCTATATCAGCTGAAATATAATGAACAAAGGAGTTATTATAGAGATATACTATTAAGAACCAGATTGTTGAATCGTGTCCTGCCCATCGACCTAACATTATATTTATTTATTTATTTATCCATTTATTTCAGGCATCAAGGCTTATATAAACACATACAATACAATATTTGCACGGTTGGCGCAGTGGTTAAGCGATTGACTGCTGCGCTGCGTGTCGCGGGTTCAATTCCCGCACGGAACAAATATTTGTATGACCTACATGTATTTGTTCCGAGTCTGGGTGTTTTTCTATCTATAATATGTATGTATTTACAAAAAAAAAATGTATATAAGTAGTTTATCAGCCATCTTGTTACCATAACACAAGCATTAGGTTGCTTAGCTTGGGACTAGATGGCGCTGTGTGAAATGTCCAGGGGATATTATATTAATATTATAGTCGCGAAAACGGTTTTGATATGCTAAAGTTTTTTTTTTTAGATTTTTCAATAATACCGACTAGTACTGTAGCTTTGGCACATCGCGACTTTATGTTTGTATGATAATGAAGTTGTAGAAGAAGTATCAGTGCGGAGAACCTCAGAATGTAACTGCAATTTTAAACCTGTTGATTGATTCAACACTTCCCTTATTTTAACCTAACCTAACCTAAATGTATTCTGTAGAATTCTAAAAAGAATTAAATTAACTCAATAATAATAAGATAGCATGAAATAAGATGCTGATACTTACGCGGGCATTGATCAATAGGGATGCAGTCCCCTCCTAGTTCTGACAGAATATATCCATCTTTACAATCGCAACCGTTCACATTCACTTTTGGTGGATTATATACACAGTTTGGAGGATTCGGGTTTGCGCAGGTTCGCTTGCATTCATCGGGAATTTGGCAGGCTGTAACAGAAGTAGCGACATGGTTCATTATGTTTAAACATACGTTCATCTGGGTTTTTCACAAGTGTCGCCCACCGCGCTCGGTGGGCGACGTTGGGTACCCCCAACGTCGACTTCCCAACAGACAAAGCTTGTATGTAGAAAAGCACTTTATTGTTTGATAGATATTGGCACGAAGTCGTGATCAAAAAACAATTGTTCAAATGTATCCAGTACAGTACGCGAGGTATTTAATAAAACGTGTTTGGCAAAACATAGAGTGAGAGATTTTTCAGAAACGAGACAAACCTGTTGCTTTAATTAAACCTAACCTTGACCTAGTAAAATTCAAATCTAAATAAGTTTACACACAATAGTTTACACCGAGACCACAAGTATTGTTGCTCAACTGACAGATTGCAATAAATAATACTAAACCTAAAATTTTAACTTAAAATAAGAGAGGGCCACGTTCGAGTTTTGGAATAATAAGACAAAAAATTGCTGAAATAGTAACATACACAGAGTTAAACGGGAGCAATACTTACTTTCCTTTTATCTTCTAGATGTTCAACCTTGACAACTTAAAACTACTAAAGAAGAAGAAATGAAAAGAAGTGGAAGAAAAAGACAGAAAGCTGAGATAGTCAACATGAAGCATATCTTACGCGGAGGACACTGTTCATTCGGTATGCATATCCCGCTACCATTCCTAAGATGATCGGGAAGACAGTCGCACCCTGGTTCACATATTTTTGATTCTTCACTGCAAGCATATTCAGTGTATGCGATCTCACAGTTTTGTGGTGGACATATTTGTCTGCAGGGTACTGCAACTTCGTTGTAACCACATATTGGTTCGGCTATAACACATAATGGCGTCAAATGAACTTATGGTATAAGTGCAGAATACATAGTTTTTGTTTTCAACGTCATGTTAGTCAGTAGTATAATCTCAATAAAAGACTTTAGGAAAAATAGAAGAAGAAGAAAAAAGTCAGAAAGTAAAGACAGACAACGTGAAATATATCTTACGCGCAGGACACTGTTCGCTCGGTATACATATTCCTCTGTTGTCCCTCAGATAATTGGCAACACAGTCGCACCCTGGCTCACAGGGTAAGTCTTCAATACAATTGAAAAACGCGTACTTGCTCAGGCAACTTTGTGGTGGGCAGATGCGTCTGCAGTCTCTAGCTATTTCGTTTATACCACACACTGGAGTTGATGGATCTAAAATCATGTACAGTGTCGGAATTGAAGTTGATGTGCTTGGTGACAGTGATGTTTAGTAGCATTTTTTATGTGGTGATTCAATGTTTCGTGTTAAGCTTAGCAAAGTTTATGAAACTCTAAGGCTCGACAGTAAGTGTTTTTATCATAGAGATTGAACAACGTCATTAATTTAACAGATGATTGTACCGACTGACAAAATATACTATAGACAATATCGGAATTGCGGTCGAAGAGTTGTGGAAATGTAGCAATTTTGATGTGGTCGTAATGTTTTGTGTAAATGAAAAAAATATGGAACCGTGAAGCCAGGTAATGTCGTGGATTTAAATAATGTTATGTACCAAAACGAACACACGAAAGGCCAAGACATTGAACTGGTGAGCAAGTGTTTTTTTAATCGCATTTCAGCCTATACATTTGATATGAATCTACTTTTATGCCATGCATAGAACATTTTAGCTTTGTTGCAGATTCCCAGTTTTTCTTTTAACAGCAAAGGATGATTATAATGATGAAGTAAAAACGCTTACAAGGACACTGTTCATTCGGTATACATATCCCGCTACCATTCCTAAGATGATCGGGAAGACAGTCGCACCCTGGTTCACATATTTTTGATTCTTCAGTGCAAGCGTATTCAGTGTACGCGATCTCACAGTTTTGTGGTGGACATATTTGTCTGCATGGTACTGCCACTTCGTTGTAACCACATATTGGTTCAGCTATAACACATAATGGTGTCAAATGAACTAATGGTATGTGTGCAGAAAACATTATTTTTGTTTTCAACGTCATATTGGTCAGTAGTCTAATCTCAATAAAAGATATTGACACTCAATAAAGGACTTTAGGAAAAAAAGAAGAGAAAGAAAAAAGTCAAAAAGTAAAGACAGTCAACGTGAAACATATCTTACGTGGAGGACACTGTTCATTCGGTACACATATCCCGCTACCATTTCTTAGGTGTTCGGGCAGACAGTTGCAACCTGGTTCACATATTTTTGATTCTTCAGTGCAAGCGTAGTCAGTGTATGCGATGTCACAGTTTTGCGGTGGACATATCTGTCTGCAGGGGACTTCTACTTCGTTGTAACCACATTTTGGTTTGGCTATAAAATAATGGTGTCAAATATTCTCATCTTGTTTAATCTGGCCATGAAAACAATTGTTTAAAATAAACTTGTGTAGGTGAATGTTACACAGGCTAGTTCTTTTTAGTTTTATTTTAGAAGCAATTCGTTATAAATATCAATAAAGCATTGAAAAGTATAAAAGATATTGAAACACAATTCAACACGCAAACAAAATAAATTTAGTTGTTAGACAAAAAGTTTCTAGTGGTTTTACTTAAAGTAATGTGTACTCGTAACTGGCTCCCTCTAGGGAGTTCATATTATACTTGAGTAAAAGTTAATCCCATGTGAAACAAAAGAAATTCTAAATCCCAGATCAATCATAGATCCTTTATCCCAGAGTACTGTAGAGATTATGACATTCATAGTTTACGGCATGCGACCTTTTCTAGCAAATTTAGGATGATGGCATAAATTATAAGAAACACCAATACGAATATACAGGGTGGCAGGGACATCGACGCACAAACTGTAACTGTAGCTAGCACATGAGTTTAGACCCCATAGCGTCGAAATTTTTCGTCGGTTATTAAAAAAAAATATTGCTGTTCCATACGTTTTGACCGCGTAGGTATTGCACTTTTCTATGAAACAGAAGATGTTTTTTTTTTGATAACCGACGAAAAATTTCTACGCTATAGGGTCTAAACTCATGTGCTGAATTCATGATTACAGTTTGCGCGTCGATGTCCCTGCCACCCTGTAGAAGGCAGAAAAAAGGATTAGGGGTCTGTTTAGCAGACAACGGGATGTCATGGTATAAAAATGTAATAAACTTAGAACCGTTTAAAGAAATAATGATCAAAATTGTACGACAAACTTTTGTTTAATGTATTAGTCCTAGTACAGTTAGCATCCGATGCTAACAGTACATACCTTGGAAAAAAAATGACTTCGATTCGAAACAGCATCAGTTTACAAACTTACGCAAACTGAAAATCAATTCCAAAGATGGTTATATGCCAAATCCTTCCTTGAAAAGGCAGTTAAGCCCTCTGTACCCGACTATCATCTACAGAGGCTGTCATTAAGGCATTTGGAGGCTTATAAAGCCCCTGATAACGACCAAAATAATAGAAGGCCAGATTTCAGTTGGTAATAATACGATTTTGACGTTGATGGGCCCGTTGTGGATTTACTTGAATAATTTGTGGTTGAATTTAGAATAAAATGAGTGGCCTTATGCGCGATTTTATATTACTGGCAGTCATAAGTTGAAACTAGCCTTCTTCCTGTCTATACCAAAATCGAAGCTCGCAGTTTTTGAAGTGAAAACTTCTTTAGCGGCGTTGTGCACTTTTGTTGTGATGGGTAAACAATGTTAAACTCGCGTCAGGACACGTGACCTGATCGAAAATTCGTAAGACGGAGCTCGCGTCAGGACACGTAACCTGATCGAAAATTCGTAAGACGGAGGGAGAGTGGACCGCATTCCAAAATATCAAAAATGCACAACGTTAATATTCAAGTTTTCACTTCTGCCGGCACTCCCGGGGTGCAACCGGTTTGTTTTTTTTTAGTAGGTATTCTTAATAAAGATTGGTCCTTGGCAGCTCTGGACAGAGAGAGGTGGAAGGAGAGTAGGGAGGCCTTTGCCCAGCAGTGGGACACTAAGGGCTAATAAAAAAACACTGTTTTATAAATGAGGGATTACAATAATCCGTTCACAGCAATTTTACCTCTGAAAGCAGCAACCTAACAGCAACCTTATTATAACGAGTATAAAGACCATAATGATTTTGAAAGACTCAGAAGTGGCAGCAACCCAACAGTAACCTTATTAGAATGAGAGTGATGCGAAATCAGTAGTAAAATAGAAAATATAGAAAAAAACAAGATGGCGGCGTTAGTTTCAATTTCGGCCACGCGCCAAAAAACCCTTGTATAGTTTACGTTTCTTTATTAGGACGAATTGAATAATACGATCGGTAGGTAAATTATTTCGCATTTTGGTCATGTCATAGCCACTGGTATACCCGGTGGCTATGACATGACCAAAATGCGAATTAATTTACTGAATGAAGTAAAACAAATTTAAAATATATGTATAGAAATTCAGAAAAAGGCACGAGAGTATAGTTTTTTCATTTTACCGGAATGAAAAGTACTGTTCGAGTTTCAGGGGCCTATACCTAAACTTTTTCTGTCTGAGAAAAGTTATTTTCACTAAAGGCTGATTTTTTCATCGCCAGATAATTTTTATTCGAGGAATAAAATTGATATTTGGCAGTTTTTGTTTAAAATAACTGTCAAAATTTCAAAATTATGCCTCGAATAAAGTTATCAAATGATTGAAAAATCAGCCCTAATTAATGGCGAGCTCGAATTAATTTGCTAAATAAAGGATCACAAAAGGACATTATCATACTTTCAATTCACTGATGGACAATAATATGTAACTTCATAGCAAAATTAACTGTCCTCGATCATCTAGTAAATTTTCAAATTCAAACGGTCAACAGTCCATGTTAGGATAAATTTAATCCATATTTAATATTCACGCCATAATGACTGGCTGAACGGATTTCAATGAAATTTGGCACAGAGGTAAACAAACCATGTTACCCATTAGGACATATTATACTTTTTATTTAGTAGTACGTTTCCGTGGGGTAAGTTCCAACATTGGTAAACAAAAAAACTTGGAAAAACCATAATAATTTCTGGTCATTAAGAAGTCACTGAAAGCAAAACTATACTTTTATATTAAAAACAAAGGAAAAATCAAAAATATTTTACCGTAAAATTTTGGAAACTATATTAATGAAACTCAATTAAGTGATGTTGTTTGGCGGCTGAGAAGAACGACAAATGAAAATAGTAAAAATAAAAGAAAGTAAATACAGATTTGGCCAAATCGAGGTGATGTAAACACATAACATTGGCCATTAAATAGCCATAAAACTTTTTAATAGGTAGATACAAAAATTACAAATAGTGGTTTTGCCTTTGCATTGAAAGGATTCGAATTACTGATCACCGCGTGTGAGGTATGTGTCAATACCTCACACGCGGTGATCAGTAATTCGAATCCTTTCAATGCAAAGTTCGTAAGGCCCAAATGCCTGCCTACCTACCTACCTCGTAACTCATACGAGACCCAGCAAGTTCTGAGTTGAGCTGCACGATTTCTGACAAATGCGTGCACTGACTGGACAGGTCCTCTCAACCTGTGTGGTTCTTTCCTCAAAATACCATCTCAGACATCGACCTACATGGTCTTCATATGATCTGACCAAGATTATGTCTGGACTTTAAAAGAGACTGTGACGTCTGAGTTTGTTTCGGCTTTCTTCTCAGACTAGTCAGATAGGAAACGCCGACCTCATCTAGTTTTAAAATATGATTGACGTATAAAAGTGTTTGTACAAACCTACTTACAAAAATAAAATCATTTATCATTTATCAATGACGAATAAATGAATGATTGATATATTTTACTAGAATATATGAACACTTGACTTACAAAATCTAGTCTTTGAACATATAATGGCTTGCGTTAAAAGATTGCTATACTTTCTACGTCTTCTTCTTCTCTACATATTTTTTAACACCAATACCAACTAAGCAAAGTACACACACAGAAAGATACGAACGAACGAACAACGTTGTTTGACACTATTCTTCTCAATTATGACGACACGGTTGGGGCAGTGGTTAAGCGATCAACTGCTGCGCTGCGTGTCGCGGGTTCGATTCCCGCACGGAACAAATATTTGTATGACCTACAAGTAGTTGTTCCGGGTCTGGCTGTTTGTGTATGTGAGTTTAAATGTTTGTAAACGCACCCACGATACAGGAGAAATTCCTAGTGTGGGGCAACGTATATAACGATCTCAATGTGAATAATTTGGAAGAATATTGCTAATCCATTACTACATTATGTTCGAAAAATTTGTCTGCTCAACAACGTAAATAACGCAATGAATGTTGTTAAACTGTCAAAATGAAAGTCATTGCTACTTAAGGTGTGTTAAGCAATTACCCTCCGGGATATGACACAGATGATATAAGATTGCACTATGAAGTTTGTGACGTAGTTCACGCGGGGATTTTTTTTACTCAAACGTACAAAATTCTGTATTTCCTGGCAGAGAGCGGTGATGTTCGTGTTTTACCTACGTCATAGAAATGCGATAAAACGGCATAGAAATATAATAAATTGATAACATTGTACTGATAGGTTATACCAGTGTAAATGCTATAAATATTGTTTAAACCATGAACTATATTGTTCACATATGTCATGTTTCCATAACAAACAGTCATTGGTCTACAGTCAAATGGGTGAAGAGTTCTAATTTGTCTCTTCCCCGGGTTGACTGACTGTCTACTCAAAATCACTATCAGCTACTAAAAAATGAGACATCATATACCCTTGATCCTGAAAATCTCATCGTAACTCGCAAGTAGATTTCATTGTTTACCAGTGACATAAAACAACATGTTTTTCTGAACAACGCACCTAAGTGTTCGTCCTTCCATCAAACAAAACCAATACAAACAACAGGAGAAAAAACAACACGCGATACGTAACAATACAGTTCAAAACACTTCGTAAGATGAACAAGAAAACAAAAGAAAGACGAACAGAATAGCGTGTAACTTAGTAACAGCAACTGACACTCCATTATGACGTAACAGGTACCAGAAATGTGCAATATTGAGCATATAAAGTTACTTTGTCGGATAACGTTCCCACCATTCATACATTTTTGCAAGCTAATATTACAGAAAATAATTTTCCTAACGTTTATTTTTACGGTGCGTTTAAAACCATTTTACCGTGGCGTAAAACATATTTGAGACTTTTAATTAGTACACCAAGCGCTCACAACACCTCAATGAAAACATTTAAATAAAAATAATTAATGAACAATAATTGCAAGCTCGTTTTAATTAATTAAAGTTTCTATAATTAACTAATCGAGAAATAAATTGACTGTTGCTCGATACAACGCTTTTTACAGTAAATTATTTTCACAAGTTTCAATTAGCACATTTCACAGCAGTTCGATTAAGACTCGTTCAACATATACGACGTATAATTGTAACAATTATGTCCAATTAAAATCCCCTACATACGTATTTCAAGGTTTGAAGAGCGTCATTTATAAAACAAAGATGGCGATAAAGCGTAATCCAACTTAATCCAGCGAAATGTATACATTCTACTTGGGTTTCCACCTAAGCCATCGACTTTCCTTCCAAAAAGTCGGGATTTATTTCCACTTTTCAGTTACGTGTTATTTGCTCAGTGGCATTTGAACAAAGTGATTCAATAAATAAAGGTACCTGTTAGGATTCTGAATTGTCCAAACAATAGTTGGAGTAAACGTATTTCTCATTTAAACCCTTGGACAGCGACGGAATTGTTTGAAGACAAATAATCAATTTGTCTTAGCAGTTTAATTAAAATTAGCATTCTACGTTTATTACAATAACGAATGAATTTTCAGCATTAGACGAAAATTATTTGTAGTCTAGCCAAAAAGAATTATGGAAGTGACTATGAACATAGACGTCAAAACTTTTCAAACGGTTTACACGCATAAATTCTTCATTCAACAATATAGAATGCAAAAAAATCTTTCCCATTTTTGTTCAAACAGATTTACGCTCAAGATCTCCCTGCATCCTGACAAAATTCAAATGAAAAATATGGAAATAAGGTTCAGTGTCCAACCATCGCGGTTATTCTATTGCAATATCTTTGAAATGCAAGCGACAATAAATCTTTCTCGACTCTACGTAAATGGGACTGAATTTTCTTATTCTAAAGGTTTTTTGTTCCAGTGAAAAGTGAGTAAGTACAGCTGCGAAGATTTTGTAATGGCCAGCCCTAGTCTTGCTGTAATATTATTAACCAAACCCTTATCTATCTATGATTGTATTTTGTATCGAGGTGTAAGTCATCACTCATAATAACGCTGCTTCTAGTTCACGCTGGTTCGCGCGTGGTCCTCACATCGCTCGCACGGCTGTCTCTTTGTCGCCCGCAAACTATTCTCTTCTCGAGTGCTATGTTTGCCAGTTCGCGTAAAGTAAACTAAAACGAAATGTAGAAACGTGGGTTTCTTAAGCGAGAGCACTCACTAATGTTCGCAAACCGGTCTGGCTGAAAACTAATCGTTGATGCGAGCACGGGGAGCTACCAAATAGTAAGCGGCGCGTGAACACCAAGCTGTCATCTCACTGGTGACGAGCCAGCAGCGAGCGGTCGTCTTGCTGATGGCGTATTGGCGACAGGCCGGTGAATTTTTTCCGAGGCGGTGCGGGCCGTTACTGCGCTGGAGCGGTACGGCTATAGTGAGTGATGATTTTAAGAGTCCTCAACTCCTACAACCACATAGCACAGTACAAAGTGCTACCCATCTTCTAGGCATGATGAAATTGCACTACCACACATTCTGTGAATGTGGATAACTAAAACCTTTGTCCTTTGTGCCGCCGCTGTATGTAGAAATGGTTTTCTACTGGTAATCTAGGAAAAATATTAAGGTACTTACGACATTCTTGAGCAGGAATACAAACACCATCTTTATCTTTGTAGTAGCCTTCCTTACAAACACACTTGGGCCGCCCGGGGTTTGGATCTCCGCATATGTAGTACATTTCGTCACATTTCTCAAAGTTGCAAATTGAAGGACTGGGATCCCATACCTCATTAGGACGTGTGCATTCTCTTGAAGCTGTAGATGGGAAAGACATTAAGATTTTTGTTAGTAGACAAAGCGATCATTGTCAGAAGATATTGCATAATACTTTTTATTTACATAATAATTTGAGAAACTTCAAACATGATGTGAATATGCCTTGTTTCAGCGCGGCTCTAAAATGATTAGCCTAATCTAATTTTATACTATCGGAGATGCTCAAGTCTTATATTTGTATTTTTTTAGCTATTTTTGAAAAATAAATAAAAAAACTCACGACAATCAGCAGCCAAAATGCATGTTTTATTAGCTGTATTCGGCATCAAATAGCCTGGTTTGCACTCACAGCCTGACGGACAGGGCCATATAGGATCACAAATTATAAATATTTCATTCTCGTTCTCTGGACAATACTTCATCGGACAATCGATCTTGCAATTGACGTAAGTCATGTTATCACCGCAGGCTGGAGATCCCCCTAAAAAGTAGAAACATTACTATTTAGTTCTACTCAAACTGGATAGCGTTATATAATCAACTATAATTTGTGACTGTTTATTTATTTTAAGCACACAAGTGTACAGAGAGGACTTGATGCCATTTAAAGACTTAATGGCACTTTCTACCAGTCAACCTTTGGGAGATGCAGAGACAAGAAACAGTGGTACTTAGGTGGAATTGTGAAAATTGAGGAAAAAACATTTTTAAATAGGTATAAAAAAATACGCAAAAACCGATCAAAACTGTGAATATAATATATAAACCTAATTATATATTCAAAACACAGTTTATATAAATACACGAATACACTTAATTTTTTTTACACTATCATATCACTATCACTTTTACATACTATCAAAATGTAAGTACAGCCTTGGATTACAGAAAAGGCAGCTCAATATATGCTATTTTAGTTAAGCTGAAATTTCTTTTGGTAGAGATAGAAAATGGTCTTACCTTCGCAATCGTAGGGTCTTATACAAGGACCATCAGGATCAGTCTTAATGAATCCCTCATTGCATACGCAGCCGGGTTCTGCACATTCTTTGTCGCATGTTCGATCAGGGTCGCAGCAGGTTGCAGGACATTTACTGGGACAGTCTGATAATGTTGCGTTCATGTCACCATTACATCCTTTTTGAGCTGCAATATGTGTATCTTTGTTACTGGTCAGTATTACATAACTTAGATTCTTCGTTATTTAAAAATATTTCACACAACAGTTTGTTTTTTCTTTTTGTATTCCAATCTATTTGTTTAGACATACAGCAATAGGTAGGAATTTGTTGTCAGACTTGCTCGGAACTTGTCCATTGGCAAGTTCGCTTTTCGATTTAGTCTATAATAATAGATCCTGAGGGCTTTTTCTTCTGAGCCTTCGTGGCATGGTTGGTTCATCATTGTAAAATATTGATTTGATTTGATATTCCTAACTACTTACACTAGTATTACACATCACAGTAGGTCTATTTTTGACTAAGGGTAGCCCTAAATCTTAAAGGATGAGGGAGTGCCCTAAGTCTAAAAAACTTACAAGAACACTGGATGTTGGCCATATCTGTTAGACTTGTTGCTTTAGCCTTACTGTAGAAAATATTTAAAAAATCTTGTGCCTGTTTTATAGGAAAACATGAATATTTTTTTTTTTTTTTGTATTTCTTTGGACGAACTTTTTCATTATAAAAAAAAATACTCACGACATTGACATTCCGGTACACAGATATCATCCTTGTTTCTATAGTAGCCTTTAATACATCTGCATCTTGGTGGACCGGGGTATTGGAAATCACAAGGAATGTCTTTATCGTCACATCTTTCATGTAAGCAACCTGGAGCATTTGCGTCCCATACTTCGTTCGGTCTCGTGCATTTTAATTCCGCTAAGAAAACATTAATAAATTTTTTTAAAGGATTTTTGCATTTTCATTTATCTCGAGAGATACAGACGATGTTAGCTTTGAGGTATATGCTCCCATAATTCCAAAACATGAGAGCTATTAATAAGAATCATCATCAGCCTATAGCAGTCCACTGCTGGACATAGGCCTCTCCTATTGCACGCCATGCAACTTGAATTTTGGCAACTCTCACCCAGCTGCTACCAGCCATCCTGCGAAGACCGTCACTCCACCTAGCCTGAGGGCGTCCTTATGTTTGCCGATTCACGGTCTCTACTCAAGAACACGTCTACCCGTCGTTATTTGTTAATAACAATGCTCCAATTAAATCAAACGGGCAATTCACGTTTTTTTATGAACATACGCAGTCTCATCTCAGTTTGAATCTGTATAACGTTTACGTTAATTTTTGACATTAGATTGTCGCTGGCATGAGATTGTGGCTAAATCGTTCAAGAAATTGGCCTTCAGTTAACATCTTCCTCACAACGTCGACCTTTAACTATCAAACTACTAAAAATTATTTACACTTACGACATTCTGAAGACAAAATGCATCTTTCATCTTCCTCACTGAACATCAAGAAGCCTCCTTTGCAAACACAGCCTCCGGGGCAAGGAAACGTGGGATCACAAGCGATCATAGCCAGGCTGTCATCGACTGGGCAGTAGTTCGTTGGACAGCCTACTTTACAGTAGACGTAGGTTTCATTCGCTTGGCAAGTCGGCCATCCACCTACATTAAAAAGAGGAATATTAATATATTAGTAAGTGTGAAACGGTGGGCACAGTCAGGAATCAGGATGGTCACAACAAACGATGGCGCGCCGGAAGCTGACAACCTGAAGGCGCCAGAATGGTTATTCAACAATTCTGATTATTTTAAACACCAAGAATAAATCAAACATATAACTGAACAATTTCATAACAATTACCTATTAAATACAAAAATATTGACGTTAAAATGATTATTTAAATTACTAAGTCGAAGTGGTATAAGCAGGACCGGAAGTCGATAACATAAGCTATGAACAACTTGAAACTTTCCACACCGATAAAAGGAGCAATCTTCAATGCAGGCAAGTCATTTTCGTTTTGAATCCTATGGGGAATGCCTCCAAACTAACAAAGCAACCAAGCATGGTCTTCGTATGATCTGACCAAGATTATGTCTGGACTTTAAAAGAGACTGTGACGTCTGAGTTTGTTTCGGCCTTTCTTCTCAGACTAGTCAGATAGGAAACGCCGACCTCATCTAGTTTTAAAATATTATTGACGTGTAAAAGTGTTTGTACTAACCTACTTACAAAATAAAATCATTTATCATTTAGAAATTGTTGGCTGCAACGAGTAAACGTAATTTCAAACCCTACCCGCTGTTCTATTCACGTGGACAACAGTCTTACTTAGATCAGTTCGACGCTAAACTTGACAGATGACAGAGCAATTTGCAACTTACTTTCTAAGCCTTACTAGGCTAAAAATTAGCTTATCTTTCTCACCTGGACAGTCTTCGGGCTTGATACACCGTCCACCTCTTTTGTTCAGAAGATATCCTTGTTTACACACACAGCCTGGGGCCGTACACTTGTCATTGCCTAGCCCATCAAAGTCAGGATACTTACAGGTGGGCTGGCAGTAAGTTGGAGACTCGCTGAATGTTGCATTACGATCCCCATTACATAGATCTACAATTTTAACTGCAATATTATTGTTTTACCAAAATGGCGTTGCGGTCGCCGATGGATCCTAGACGTACATTATTTTTCTAATAGTTGTCAAAAATAGTAAATAAAGTGTTCATACATTTGAGTTGGCAATCTGAAACTGAGATCACTAAATTTGATTAAATACGGTTACTGTATGTTACTGATTCCAGACATATTTACTGATGGATCAGTAGCGGTTACTGTGAAATACGCTCTATTTTATGTTTTGTCAGCCAGTTGAAAATCCTACTACATAATATTATAAACGTGAAAGTTTGTATGGATGGATGTTTGTTACTCTTTCACGCAATAACTACTGATCGGATTTGAATGGTTTATAACATATAGGATACTTTTTATCCCAATATTCCCACAGGATCGAAATTTATGCGAGTGGAACCGCGGGGCGCGGCTAGTTATAGATATTTCTGAATTATCAGCAATGAACGAATTAGGAGCAGTGATGGCCATGTCGTAACGGCTGCGACTTGTAGGTCGTAGGTTCGAACCTAGACGGGAAGCACTTTACTTTGAGTAAATTATTTCATCACCACTGCAGTCTCAAAACGGTGAAGGCAAACATAGTGAGGAAATCGGCATGTCCTAGAACTAAAAAAATCGAAGACATGTGACATCTACCAACCTGCACTGGGCTCGCGTGGTAGAATAGAGGAGCCCTGTGTCCCAGTAGTGGGAACATCATAGACTGATTATTCTTATGGTTACGCTGAATAACTTGCGTTTGCATTGTTTGAAAAAAAAAAACAAAAAAACATACCTGGACATTGTTCGGGTTTGATACATTTTCCCCCCTTTTTACTTTGAACAAATCCAGGTTTGCAAACACAGCCGCTTGGCATACACTGCATGGTGCATATTTCGGGGTTCAGGTTGGCACAACTCGGTTCACAAGCACTCGGACACTCTTTGTACACTGCGTTAGAATCTCCTCCACAACCCGGCACTGTTTTAAAAAAGAAACTCAAAGTAAAACTCTCAAGTCACGATGTAAGTCAAGTCTTTTCGACAATAAAGTAATTTGTGAAAGAAAATACTTTTATTTGCGGCAAACATGACTCATAAAAATAACATATAAACACAAAAACAAAATAACAAGTTGGGGGTAAATATGCGTCACATTCACGCAAAACGGCCATCGCTCAGCATAATGCTAGCTAAGACCCAATATGAGACAAAGCTTTAGCTCTAAAAAAACAGTGTAATCAAAATGTGACGATACTACAGGTTTAAATTAAATTAGCTAGCGAAACTGCGTAGATGTGATGGGTATCGATATCTAAACAAAATAAAATAAAAATAAAAAATATTTAAAACAAATTGAGGTTACTGACCGATTATTTTTCGTTTAAGCATGAATTGCGTGTGTTATCGTGTTTAGATATCCATCAAATTTGTGTAGTTTACACAAAAATGTGTATGTGTGTGTGTGTGAACAAACACACGTTTGGTTTAAACTGATATTTCTAAAGTAACTACACTACCTATGGACCCCAACAAAAAAATATCATAATTTTTTTTGTCATGTTTAAATATCGATACCCTACGTTTGCGAAGTTTCTCTAGCTAATTTCATTTGACCTTGTATGATAACCCGAAACCGAACCGAAATCCTTTTATTATTAAAATGAATTTGAGAAACTATTACCTGGACAACTTTCGGGCTTGATACATTTTCCACCTTTTTTAATCCGAATAAAACCTGATTTGCAAACACAACCTGTTGGCAGGCACTCCCTGGTGCATGGTTGATTAGAGTCTGGTTTTTCACAAGTCGCTTGACATGCACTTGGACATTTACTTTCCTCTGCGTTTGGATCTCCTCCACAACCCAGCACTGTTTTTATAAAGGAGTGAAAATAATTATAAAAAACTACGACTGAATAGGGGAATTAAATAGTAGTTGCACCAAAATTGACGATACTACCAAAGGGGGACATGAAAAAATCAACCTTATTTTAATGATCCAAAACTCTTTTTCAAACCCGATAAAATGTACTCTCCTCTCCGAACCGGTCTGTGTGAATGGACACTTAGATCATAAATGATAATCCTGTAAGGCTACGTACGCACTGACAGATAGCTTGCTTCGCGCTTAGTGACTTAACATCCTTCTATACACGCTAGGCGACTAGCGAAGGTGCCAAGCGCACAGTGCGGCCGGTTGTAAAAATTCTAAAGAGTTCGCTACTCGCAAGGTAGCTAGCCTCTGGGCAAGCTACCTGTCAGTTCGTACGTAGCCTTACAGAGGTCATATTACCTGGGCAATCTTCAGGCTTGATACATTTTCCACCCTTCTTAGTAAGAATGTATCCCTTCTTGCATACACAGAAGCTCGGATCACACACAGCGGGACACAATCTGTTTTCTTTTTCTATAGTGTGCTGATTCTCACAAGTAACTGGGCAAGCACTTGGGCACTCTTGATATGTTGCATTAAGATCACCGTTACATCCTTTGTCGATAACTGTAATGTGAGAATTGCAATTATTTGTGAAGGTAAGGAAATGACCAACTCAATCCATCTTCCTAGCCTTTTCCCCAACATAGTTAGGAAAAGGCCAAGCTAATTTTTTTTTTTTTAATGTTGACCCACTAGTAATTTCTCCTGTACCGTGGGGGCGTTTATAAACATTTAAACTCGCGTATGTGAGTTTAAATGTTTGTAAACGCACCCACGATACAGCCAGACCCGGAACAACTACTTGTAGGTCATACAATTATTTGTTCCGTGTGGGAATCGAACCCGCGACACGCAGCGCAGCAGTCAATCGCTTAGCCACTGCGCCTACCGCGTCGTCAAAATATATCGATTGATTGATTGAGTCGGCTTCCAGTATGACCGGATCCGGCTGAGTATTTTAAAAGGAGCGACAGCCTATCTGACCTCCAATACCCAGTTAGTGAGCAATACGATACCCCTTGGAAAAGCTGGTTGTCAGACTTCCCGTGGGAATATTGGGATAAAAAGTATCATACGTGTTATTGTAATGTATAAGCTATATTACTGCAACTTTTCATTAAAATCCATTTCGTAGTTTTTGCATGAATCCTCATAAACTTTCGCGTTTATAATATTAGTAGGATTTATGTTACCTGGACAATCTTCAGGCTTGATACATATTCCGTCTTTATTCTTTACGTATCCAGGGTTGCACTGACAGCCAGCAGGACCACACACGAGTATACAAGGCTTCGGGCTCGGTTCTGCGCACGTCAGAGGGCACCTACTGGTGCAATCCGTGTATGTTGCGTTCCAATCACCTTTGCATCCCACAACTAATATAAAAAAGACAGTTCGTTAATTTTATTGAATAATTGTGTTAATTAACAAAAAAAAAAAACAATCGGCTTAGCCTTTCCCAACTATGTTGGGGTCGGCTTCCAGCCTTACCGGCTCCAGCTAAATACCAGTATGTTACATGAAGCAACTACCTATCTGACCGCCACAACCCAGTTACTGGATAATACGATGGTTGTCAGACTTTCGGGCTACTGACGACCCGTAACGACTGGCAAAGATCTACGAATGACAGCCGGGATGAACGGCTTAACATGCTATTTGAGGCACGGAGGAGTTTCGATATGTAATGGTAATACTTTATGCAAGCATTTTTGTTACCTGGACAATCTTCAGGCTTGATACATTTTCCGTCTTCATTCTTCACGTATCCTGGGTTGCACTCACAGCCAGCAGGGCCACACATTTCTATACAAGGCTTCGGGTCCGGTTCTGCACAAGTCAGAGGGCACATACTTGGGCATTCGTTGTATGTTGCGTTGCAATCACCTTTGCATCCCACAACTAATATGAAAAAGACAGTTCGTTAATTTTATTGAATAATTGTGTTAATTAACAAAAAAAAAACAATCGGTTTAGCCTTTCCCAACTATGTTGGGGTCGCCTTCAGTCTTACCGGCTCCAGCTAAATACCAGTATGTTACATGAAGCAACTGCCTATCTGACAGCCACAACCCAGTTACTGGGTAATACGATGGTTGTCAGACTTTCGGGCTACTGACGACCCGCAACGACTGCCAAAGATCCACGAATGACAGCCGGGATGAACGGCTTAACATGCTATTTGAGGCACGGAGGAGTCTCGATATGTAATGGTAATACTTTATGCAAGCATTTTTGTTACCTGGACAATCTTCAGGCTTGATACATTTTCCGTCTTTATTCTTCACATATCCTGGGTTGCACTCACAGCCAGCAGGGCCACACATGTCTATACAAGGCTTCGGGTCCGGTTCTGCACAAGTCAGAGGGCACATACTTGGGCATTCGTTGTATGTTGCGTTGCAATCACCTTTGCATCCCACAACTAATATGAAAAAGACAGTTCGTTAATTTTATTGAATAATTGTGTTAATTAACAAAAAAAAAGCAATCGGCTTAGCCTTTCCCAACTATGTTGGGGTCGGCTTCCAGTCTTACTGGCTCCAGCTAAATACCAGTATGTTACATGAAAAACTGCCTATCTGACCGCCACAACCCAGTTACAGAGTAATACGATGGTTGTCAGACTTTCGGGCTACTGACGACCCGTAACGACTGGCAAAGATCCACGAATGACAGCCGGGACGAACGGCTTAACATGCTATTTGAGGCACGGAGGAGTCTCGATATGTAATGGTAATACTTTATGCAAGCATTTTTGTTACCTGGACAATCTTCAGGCTTGATACATTTTCCGTCTTCATTCTTCACGTATCCTGGGTTGCACTCACAGCCAGCAGGGCCACACATGTCTATACAAGGCTTCGGGTCCGGTTCTGCGCAAGTCAGAGGGCACATACTTGGGCATTCGTTGTATGTTGCGTTGCAATCACCTTTGCATCCCACTACTAATATGAAAAAGACAGTTCGTTAATTTTATTGAATAATTGTGTCAATTAAAAAAATCTGACCAACTGCGAGTCGGACTCACGCACCGAGGTTTCCGTACAAACTTTCAGTTAGTTAAGTGAGTTAAGTAAATAGTTCGTTCATCAAATAAAGTTTCGAAGATTTCCCCAATATATCAGTCTCCAAAAACGTACAAACTTAATTTTGCCGTTGGAAAACTGTTGCCCCCATACATCAACATAGGTCGCGGTTAGTTTACGAACTGCAAATAAGTTTGTAATCGCAAAACTAATATATATTTTTAAAATATTTCATATTAATATTATTATTTTTTTTTTTTAATATTTTATATATATATATATTTTTTTGTAATATTTATTTTTTGTGTAATTTTTGTATCAACTTTAAAGGGAACCGTCAGGGTGGCCCGTGAAATTCAAATTTTCTTACTTTTTTTGCAATTTGCAAGTCAGTGTCAGGTTGTATGTTGGTCAAAATTATGATCCGCGAGCGTAACAAGTATGTATTTACAGAATTGTAATCCTTAAAATCAAAAACAGCCCTCTAAGTTCATATAATCCTCATCATCATCATCATTTCAGCCGAAAGACGTCCACTGCTAGACATAGGCCTCCCCCAAGCATCTCCACTTCGACCGGTTCTGTGCTTCTCGCTTCCAACGGGTTCCTACGGCCTTCACAAAGTCATCGGTCCACCTTGTGAGAGGCCTTGTAGGGGCATTATAATCCTATTTAATGACTATTTCAAGAAATATCAATTGCAAAAAACGTAAGAAAATTTGAATCCGCGGGCTACCTAGCGCACCCCCCTTCCAATGTTTGCCATAGATAAGTTTATAGTTAGAATGTTACCTGGACAGCTCTCAGGCTTGATACATTTTCCAGTCATTTCATTTTTCACAAATCCAGGTTTGCAAACACAGCCGCTTGGCAAACACTGTTTGGTGCATACTCGGGGGTTCGGGTTAGTACAAGTCGGTTCGCAAGCACTCGGACACTCTTTGTAGACTGCGTTGAGATCTCCTCCACAACCTGGTGGCAATGTAACAGGGGCAGTAAAGTAACAAATTCTTGCCCACACAAACTGGGGCATAACATGATAGATTTATGATCCATAGGTATACAGGGCGGCAGGGACATAGACGCGCATAGTTAAAAAAATGTTCGACGCGCAACCTGTTACCAATACATGGTTCTGAACCCCTGGGTTGAAATTTTTTGTCGGTTATTTAAAACAAAACTGTTCCGTACATTTTCTACGCTGGAGGGTCTAAATCATGTGCTGAATTCATGCTTACAGTTGTGTCTGTGTCCATGCCTCCCTGTATATGATAATGATTCACGATCCGTTCCAGTGTTTATTAACTTTTCAC
Source organism: Apamea anceps (assembly GCA_951799955.1). NCBI lineage: Eukaryota > Metazoa > Arthropoda > Insecta > Lepidoptera > Noctuidae > Apamea > Apamea anceps. Next base: position 7,401,522 of record OX637512.1, read on the forward strand.
GTTTGTGATTGTAATGATAGGCTTGTTTTCAACATTGATCACCACAATTTTCGAAATGGTATAAAACTCTGCATGCCAATTGCTCATTCAAATCCGAGACATAGGCTTCTACTGAAGATAAAGATAATTCCCTGTCATTGCCCCTGCTGTCAGTCGTCAATCTATGTTAAAGCTGGCATTGATGTTTTGAGAATCTTTACCTGTACAATTTTAGTCTCGAGAGACCTTTTCGCAACTATGTTGGGGTCGGCTTCCAGTCTAACCGGATGCAGCTGAATATTAATATTTTATATGGAGCGACTGCCTATCTGACCTCCACAACCCATTTACTGGGTAATACGATGCCTGGAAAGACCCGTTGTCAGTCTGTAAGGTTGAAAAAGTCTTACCTGGACAGTCTTCAAGCTTGATACATACTCCTCCTTTCTTTTTGGTCAATACAAATCCGGGATTGCACTCACAGTCGTCTGGAAGACATATTTCTATGCAACCTTCGCTTCCAGCGTTTGGATCGTCACAGGTTTTTGGACATGGTGACGGACATTGTGTGAGTGTTGCGTTAAAATCGCCCTTACAAGAAAGTGGTGCTGTAATATTTGAGAAACAAACAATTAGCATAGAGCAGCCTATAATGGACACAGGCATCATCTCGGTGAGAGAGAGTAGGCGGTAATCTACCACGTGGGCCCATTGGGGGTTGGTAGATGTCACATGTCTTCTAATTTTTGTTTCTAGAACATGCCGGTTTCATCACGATGTTTTCCGTCACCGTTTTGAGAGCAATGGTGATGAAATAATTTACACAAAGTAAAGTTCCTGCTTGAGTTCAAACCCGACCTACAACTCGTAAATCGAGGCCGTTACCACTGTTATTAAAACAATGAAATTAATTAGCAAAAACAACTAAAAAAAGAAAACTTCAGTAACAGGTAAACCATTTCTTCTGAACATTAAAATTGTAAACCAGCAGGGTGAATCAGGTCCTGCTTATTAATGGTATTTAATGAACGGTCATATTGTTAATAAAAATTAAGTTCCTTAAAAAAGTGTTCCCCTTTAAACGACACCAGCGTCTTAGAAGAAATTGACCAATATTACTTGCTGACAACCACACATCATATAAAACAGCTTAATCTAAAGTATAACTTACGGCATTCTGAAGCAGGAATACAAATATCGCTTTCATTCCTGTAGAAACCTTTTTCACAGACGCATCTTGGCCCAGGGTACGGGTTAAACTGGTCACATACAGTGCCTCTGTCTTCACATCTTTCTAGGAAACAACTGGAGGGATTGCGATCCCAAACTTCATTTGGTCTTGTACATTCAACTTCAGCTGAAAAATTAAGTAGAAATGATTTCATTGTTCAGTAGAACTCCTTCAATTTAAATCCAAAATGAAAATTGGATATAGAGTGAAATGAATGATGGATGAATGAATGAAAATTATCTTCCATCATGCTCCTACAGAAAACTAACCCTTATTGCAATCGAAATAAGTGAAAATGTTAACTTACGACAGTCTGGAGCTAACACGCATCGCGGGTCTTCACGACTGACTATCAAATGACCGGCTTTACAAGCACAACCGCCTCTACAAGGATATGGCATGGAACAAGCTACCTGAGCCCGACTATCATCAACTGGGCAGTAGTTTGTTGGACAACCTATTTTGCAACCGACGTATGTTTGATTTGCTCCACATTTTGGCGATCCACCTACAAAAGCAATTAATATTTTTAAAAGAATTTATTACAATTTATATGAAGATACATAGCAGGTGGCATTATAGGATTCCTTGAAAAGTAAAACAGTTCAAAGCTCATAGTTAAGAAGGAACAAGCGCTTGGTGACCCAAGCCTTCCCAAGATCCTGTAGGTACTTTCGTTAGTCGATCGCTACTCAAGAAAACTTCTCCTACGAGTACTTCGCCATGCGTCATCGTCATCGGGTCAGCAAGTCTATGATCAGGAAAGACTAGTACAAAAGAATATATTCACTCACCTGGACAATCTTTTGGATCTATGCAATACCCGTCACCACGTGACCGAATGTATCCTGGCTTACAATCACATCCGTTTAATATGCAAATAGCAGGACACACTGTAGGGTTCGGTTTTCCACAGGTCGGTGGACACGCATCACTGCACCCACGCACGCGTGTTGCATTGAGATCTCCGTTACATCCGGCTGGATCTATTTTTTTTATTCGGTAGAACAACCAATTACACATTATATTTTACAAGGAAATAGAACATAAGGAGTTATAGCAACCAACAACATTTTCCACAGATACATAAAAAGATAAAGACAATGTTGATAAAGTTAAAGTCGGACGGAATACATAAGTACATCTATGGTATGATAAAGAATGGTAAATGAGTACTGCTCCTAAGATAGAACCTTGTGGCACTCTTTGTAATACTGTAACCAGTCGATTTGTTAGTCTGAAAGTATGGGGCGGTAAATTGAAAAATAAAAAAATGTAAGTAAGAATTAAGTATTACGCCTACCTCAGGTGAAAAGATCGTGCGTTATAATAATAATTATTTATTTATTTTTCACTTCCAGACAAAAGCATCAGTGTAGCCCTGGCTCTTGTACCAGAAGTTCCTGTATCACAAGAGCCAGACCTCTCAATTTATAGAGAATATGATACAGAAGCGCGATAGTTTATCTTGGTTAGTAGCACAATTGACTAAATTAAAGATAATGGTATTATGAACACAGCGGAAGCAAGTTAACACAATACAGACTTACAGCAGTGTGATTCTGTAATCATCTCACCGTGACAACTTAAGTGAAGAGAACGTGGAGTGAGCTGTCATGACAACTAATGCTAGCGATTGACACTATTGACAGCTCACTCTAAGCTCACTTCACCTAACTTTTCCCGGTGAGATTTTTACAGAATTGATCGGCAGGTAGCAGAAGTGAACGTTGGTCAAACGTAGCATGAAATGTAACACACGTTGAAACAAATTCGCCTTGTTGTTGCGATACATTTCATGATGCATTGCATGATGTTTGGACAGCTCATTTGTGTTACATTTCATTTTAATAAAAATAAAACCTTATCTATTTCAGTTCAACACGCACCGTTAGAACATTCATCACTCGGCACACAGACGCCGCGACTGTTCCTAAGATAACCGTCAATACAATTACATCCAGGTGTACACTTCTTTTCGGAACACAAGTATGTTGTGTACAGGCTTTCACATGACTGAGGGGGGCATACAATTGCACAGTCAGACCAGATTTCATATGGTCCACATTCTTTCGCTGAAAACAAAAATACCCGAATTTTAATTGACATCGTAAGTGCAGCTCCAGATGTTTAGAAAAATTTGAGGGATGCAAGAGTACATTGAACAGGAGTGGTCACCCGGTGGTATTGGCCCAACTTACGAGTTGTAGGTCGTGAGTTCGAACTCAGGCAGGCACTTTACTTGGGGTATTTAATTTCATCATCACTGTTCTCAAAAAGGTGAAGGAAAATATCGTAAGGAAACCGGCATGTCTTAGAACCGAAAATTCGAAGACATTACTGTGACAAATACCAACACGCACTGGGCCCGCGTGGTGGATTATGGCCCAATCCCTCTCATAGAGAGAGGAGGCCTGTGTCCCAGCAGTGAGAACATTATAGGCTAATTATGCAGTTAAAAAAAGATTATAAACAAGAATACTTACGTTCAGGTTCGAAACAATCCTCAGCCGGGATGCAAACTCCATTTTTATTTCTCAGATAGTTGTTGAGGCAGTTACACCCTGGCTCGCAGTCGGTCGGGAGGCACGCGTATTTAGAGAAGATACTTTCGCATGTTTGTGGAGGACAGATTATCCGGCAGCTAGTTGGTGTTTCATTAATTCCACAATGTTTCGGAATTGGTGCTAGAAAATTGAAAGTATCAACATTATTTTAGGATTCATTTTCAATTTTGCAAGCGATTTCATAAAAAAGTCCATTCTTACGGCATTCCCTGTCAGGTATGCAAGGTCCAGTAAAGTTATCATATTTTCTGACGAAACCTGGATTGCATTTACATCCTGTGAATGGAACGCAGGCGCCGGCTACGTCACTAGCAGGTATCAATCTATTCCCACAAGTTTTTGGACATTGGTTATCGTTTAAAACGTAATGTGAATGTTTTGGGCAACTTATTGGCACTGAAAAAAATGAAATACTTATTCATTAAAATCTGTCAGTCAGGAATGAAGGAGCGCGGTGTCACAGGAAAAAGGGAAGGGCGGGTTTTGCCAAAAAAAATGTTATAATTATGTATAAAATGCAATATTAGAATAAAAAAGTTTCAGTAGGTACCGGGACAATCTTCAGGTCTGACACATTTTCCGTGCATGTCATTGAGGTTCAGTATAAATCCTGAGGCACACTCGCATCCAAATTCAACGCACGCCCTATTACATACTCGCTTTGGAAATGGTTGATCACATGACACAGGACATGGATTAGGGCAACTTTTGAACACTGCATTTGGATCTTTGCATTTGTTTCCTAAAATATTGAGAAAAATGTTGGTTAAAAGAAGTTAAAATATTGGTAATATAATTTTTAAACAGTGTGCAGTGATAATTCGAATAATGCATATTTCTTTGATCAACGTTATCGGATAAAGAACCTGTTAAATTAATAGAAATCAAAAACAATTTTTGAAAAATATTGAAATTCGTACCCGGACAATCCTCCGGCCTGATACATCTACCGGTAGCTTCATTAAGAACAAATCCTGGGGCACATTCACAACCTCCTTTATTTATGCACATTAATGCACATGGCCTTGGATTTGGTTTAGCACATGTCAAGGGACATGGATTGGGGCAATCTTTGTATACTGCATTTGGATCACTGCATCTTTTATCTGGAATATAGTGACACAGTACATTGGCAAATGAAGAAAAGCAAAATATCACCAAAGAACTAATAAACATATAGTTTACTATTTCTCAACTCAATTTTGAGTCAAGCTCGCCTTGTACCTACATCAAATGACCTTAAATGGATACGTCAAGTGTAGGCTTTGGCCATCGTTTACGGTCATGTCCTAACCGAAAGTGATTCTCGCGCAAGTACCTACACGATCGTCGCGCTAGTTTTTATGGATATGACGTACTCGCGCGATCAGTGAAGTCACGTTTGTCAAGTAATTCACGTAAACGATCGCGTAATCGCCTATTCGTGCAATAGTCGCTTTTGGTTAAGAAACGGGGTAGCAACGACAGGTTGGCAACTTTTCCGAATTGATTGTTTAAATGACATTAAACCAGTTACACGTAATAAAGAAAATTACAAAAATAGTTGACGAATGTAACAGTAGCAATAAAAACCGCACCTTATGTTTGCTTAAAAATCAATAAAATAAATAAATAAAAAAGGATGACAACTTTTTTCTTTTAACCGCTTTGTACAAAAACCCTAGAAACAGGGCTAGAACGGAACTCCGTTCTAGCCCTGTTTCTAGGTATTTCTTGTTTATGTAATAATAATTTATGGTGTAAGCTGGTCAGGGTCATCTGACTTAGACCAGCTTGCACCATAAATTATGTTAGTACCTATTTAAAACATCACTCTGTCTCTATCAATTTCAAACTATTGACAGAGACAGAAATCATTGACAACAATTATACGAATTTAGTGAGTTGTGGTGCAGGCGGGCTTTAATAACTAAATCGCACTCCTGACTCCTTCTCCATATTAAATTCAGGTGGAGTTTCTCTGAAATCATGTCCACTTACGGCATTTTTGTTCAGGGACACAGGGTCCACTGGCATCATCGTTGAGTCTTACAAGGTCACCATCGCAGACGCATCCCGTGAAGGGCTTGCAATCATCACGGATCTTCACCTGTTTGTTGGCACAGGTCCTTATGCATCGTGGATTATTTCGTGTATAATGTTCATTGTTTGGGCAGGACGGATCTATAAACGTGAACATTTAATCTCTTATTCAAAATCAAAAGTCATTTATTCAAATTAGGCTGAGAATGTCAAAATGTGATGTCAAAATTACAAAAGACAGTCCCCCAAAAACGCCCGCCCTTCACCACTTCCTAGTGCTATCGCTGGAAAGAAGAAGTGGCGCAGCAAACTCCCCAGCAGCACAGCTGTCTGTTTAGTTAGAAAATACTTGATACTTGATTGTATACATTACTAGGTGTTAAGTAATTAACACTACAAGGCACAGAACATAAAATTAAATTACTTGCAATATGTCAGCTAGCCACGCCAATATACCAACAAATATAATAAAAACTATACGTACTCAAGCTGAAAAATACTTAATTAAATTGTAAATAAAAACTTACTACCTAAATAAAAGCCTCCAGGCATAAAGGGCGTGACAGCTTACATATTTATGCATTGCTGGGTTCTGGTCACAGAGAGAGTTGTCACTTGCAGTCATAGATGAAAAACTAGGACCATCGAAGTAAAATAAATAAATAAGTTAATACCAATAACAATAACCTGTCAGTAAGCTAATTCTGGAGAAATATTAAATTCATACTTAATATTATAAATGCGAAAGTAACTCTGTCTGTTTGTCGGACTGTCTATGTGTTATATTTTTACACCTTAACGGCTGAACAGATTTGGATGAAAGAATTGTGGTACACGGATAGACCATCCTGGGTTGACAAAGGATAGTTTTTATCCCGGTAGTGCGTCTCCGTAGAATTACACTTTCAAGGGTCCTATAGCCGTATAGGACCCTTGAAAGTGTAATCCTACGGAGCTATAGCCGTCATAATAATAAAACCGCGCTGGAGCCTGATAATTTCCTAACAAATGATCTTAAATGGATGATTACGAAAGAAGAAAATTATGTTACATAAAATATATAAAGAAATATAGAAGAAAAAAAGATACAAATAAAAAGAAAGAAAGAAGAATCACCTCTACAGTTACTAACAGATGTAGAAGAAGATGATGATTTAGAGAGAGATGAAGCGTTTGCACTGGAATGACTTAATGATTTTCCATCTGAAGTTGCTGCTGCTGCGGAAGCCGTAGCTTCTGCATGAGCTGTATATACTTGACGCTTTGGATTATTCGGATTTTTTGGATCGTCTCTACAAGCTGAAAAGGTAAATAATGAAAAGCATGATTCACGAAATGTCATAAAAGTATTTTGATGAATGTGAAAGATATGAAAAGATATAATATACGAAGTTTAATTGGTCATGATGCGACACTAGTAAAAGAGATGGTACATAATTTAGGCGATTAACATGCATGGAATGCAAGTAAAATTACACAATTTTACTATATTTGCAAATAATAAGCTTCTAACGAACTTATTTCTCTAACAAACATTATACTATTTCGTGTGAGTGCAATATGTTACTGGCAGTCACCTCTGTAATAACTCCTGCCACGATCTTTCAATTCGGATGTTCCTCTGAAATAATATCCACTTACGGCATTTTTGTTCAGGAACACAGGGCCCACTGGCATCATCGTGGAGTCTTACAAGGTCACCGTCGCAGACGCATCCCGTGAAGGGTTTGCAATCATTGCAGATCGGCACCTGCTTGTTGGCACAGGTCCTTATACATCGTGCATTATTTCGTGTATAATGTTCATTTTTTGGGCAGGACGGATCTATAAACGTGAACATTAAATATCTTATTAAATCCATACCTCCATACTAAAAGGTAAAGTAATACTGTCTGTTTGTCACAGACAGAGTTTGGAGCTTTAACGGCTGATCGGATTTGGATGAACGAATTTTGGCACACGGATAGACATGATCTGGGTTGGGACATACTTTCTAACCTCCAAATGGGCGAAGCCGCGAGCTAGTGGAACTGGTAGGACTGGTCATACTGACACATCTACCGCTGGCTTGACTGATAACAAATCCGTGAAACCGTAGTGAAACCGTACATTTGCAAATGAAGAAAAGCAAAATATCACCAAATAACTAATACTATATCTCAACTCAATTTTGAGTCAAGCTCGCCTTGTACCTACATCAAATGATCTTAAATGAATGATTACGAAAGAAAAAAGTTACATAAAATATATAAAGAAAGATGGAATAAAATATAAAAGAAGATACAAATAAAAATAAAAAAAGAAGAATCACCTCTACAGTTAATAAATATAACAGATGTAGAAGAAGATGATGATTTAGAAAGAGATGAAGCTTTTGCACTGGAATGACTTAATGATCTTCCATCTGAAGTTTTCTTTTCTTGAGTTACTGCTGCGAAAGCTACAGCTTCTGCATGAGCTGTATATACTTGACGCTTTGGATTATTCGGATATTTCGGATCGTCTCTATAAGCTGAAAAGGTAAATAATGGAAAGCATGATTCACGAAATGTCGTAAAAGTATATTGATGAACGTGACAGATATAAAAAAATATATGAAGTTCAATTGGTTACGACACGACGCTAGTTAAAGTGATAGTACCTACATAATTTAGGCGGTTAACATACTTGGAATGCAAGTAAAATAATACAATTTGAGTATATTTGTATAGTTATTAAACATCTAACGGACGTATTTTTCTAATATTAAATATAGAATGGAATATGTTCTTGGAGATGCCAACAAAAAATTGGTAGCAAGGCTAATTAACCCTGCTCCCAATTATACCGACTTTTCAACAAAAAAAAAAAACACCTACTTCTAGGTTGTGTGAAAACAATGTCAACAAAAAAGTATTAACGCTTTTTTAATTATGTACGTTTTTAAAACAAATAATGTTGACGCACGAGATTGTTTTAAACCTCATGTTTATTACGTATCTAAGTACCTACTGTTGTTTATTAGACAAATAACAATTATATATTAACCGTAAATGAAACCAGCTGTGTAACTTTTTAAAACACTTGTGCGATATATTGTTATTGCAACGAACAAGTCTGGTAAACATATTATACATTATTTAATTGTACCATCTGTTAACATTTCATATTAATTAGATTCATATAATGGCAGTTTATACTAAAGCATTACGTATAATATCACGACATGCAGTCAATCAATTCATAGATAAACACCAGGAATATAAAATCCCGTTATACCTCGCTTTTGTTGATTATTCCAAAGCTGTCGACAGCATTTCCCACATATCCATTTAAACATTGATCCCACCTATATAAATCTGTTACGCAACATTTACAAAAATAGTACAGCCGCAATAAAACTTGAAACCACCGGTCCAAAATTTGAAAACGAGAAAGGAGTCAAACGCTATCTCCAAAACTGTTCACCAGTACCCTTGAAGAAATCTTCAGGAAGTTGGCAGCCAAATGGAGGCAAAGAGACTTTGTCCTTGGCGAAGCGAAACTGACAAATCTACGTTTCGCCGACGACATTGTTCTCTTTTCATCTTCAGCCACTGAACACGGATGCTCCAAGAACTTAGCAATGCAAGCAAGCAATATGTCAAAGACCAAAGTTATGTGCAACGAAGCAACTCCTAGAAGCATAAAAGACGGGGAGATAATACAACATGTCCACGAATACCTTTACTTGGGCCAAGTAGTCTCTTTCCAGGCGAGACAAGATAAAGAAATCACAAGACGAACGGAAAACGCCTGGAAGAGATACTGGTCCTTAAAGGATCTATTTAAGGGTGAGTTGCCTATGGCACTGAAACGCAGGCTCATGGACATGTGTATTCTTCCCGTCTCAACCTATGGTGCACAAACTTGGTCTTTGAGTAACATCCAGAAGTCCAAACTCAAGGTCTGCCAACGAGCAATGGAGCGCAGTATACTAGGCGTTAAGATAGCGGATCGTGTTCGAAACACAATACTGCGCTCCAAAACAAAGATAGCTGACGTGGCTCAAAAGGCTGCCTAACTTAAATGGAACTGGGCAGGACATGTCTGCCGCATGCCGGACAAACTGTGGGCCCAAATAGCACAGAATTGGTGCCCTGAGACAGCGAGGCGAGAGAGTAGGAGATGGTGGGACGAGCTGGATAGGTTCCATCAAAACTGGAAGGAGGACGCACGGGCTCGAGAAAGATGTAAGGAGTGGAGGGAGCCTTTGCCCAGGGGTGGGACAGCGTAGGCTAACATAAAAAAGGTACAGACGCCAGCACATCAAGCTACTACAATCTGTCAAATTTCTTTAATAGATTTTCAACATTATCGCTAAAGCATTAGGTTCAAGTTTGATTGGGAAAATTTGACATTTTCGGGTAACTTGATGTGCTGGCGTCTGTATGTACTCATTTGTTTTCAAGCAGAGACACTGCACTTCAAAGTGTAATTTATTTGTTAATGAAGAAAAGGCTGGTTATTGTGTGTTGACTTATAAAAATAAGAGTAAATCGATAAATTGTAAAGTGTGATAAGAAGATGGATTGTGTGAAAGGTGATATAGCTAGAAAGAGTGTAAATAGGTATATGTAGGATAATAGATAATGCTGCGATAATAGATAATAATGCAAGATGTATGGAAGAAACGTGTATTCTGCGCCAACCCAAAATGAATTGGGATAAGGTCAGGACTCAGGAGGTCCTCCTCGAAGATGAAGAGGTTTAACTAGACTTAATTTCTTATAGCGATCCACCTCTTAAACGCAGGTTACCATGACGGTAACCTGCCTTTAAGACCCCGTCGTCTCGAAAGCGATCGTCGCGCGAATACGTGACAGTCGCGATCATTTTGTCACTCATATACAACGTGTCCCTGTTTTAACTTTTAACTGTAATTTACAGAAGGGGTATTCATGGTTACGTCACAGAAAAAAACTGACGAAAAGTTAATATTTGTAGTCACAGGACTTGAAAGATCATCACAGGGTGTCACTTTTTGAGATTTATTTTTGAAGCCATAAAATTTGAAAAGTACATGACCAAGATTTTTTTTTCATATTTTTCTAATAACTGTCATGACTTGGCCTATTGCCCGTTTTCGGCTTGACGTTGATTTCTGGGACACGTTGTATATCTAAATACACAGTTAAATTTTGATCGTTTTAATCCTTAAAAGGGGTAATTGTACTCATCATTAAGAACAACTTTTACTACGGGACCAACCCTGAAATCGTGAAAAAAAATCAGTTGCCAAAAAAACCATACGTTATGTCGAACATAAATCTATGGATCAACTGATTTTTTTTCCACGATTTCAGTGTTGTTCCGTAGTAAAAGTTGATCATAATGATGAGTACAATGACCCCTTTAAAGGATTAAAACGATCAACATGTAAGGGCGTATAATAATCTACCTAATTTTCTTTGACTAATCAACATTCTGGTTAAAATATATTTTTTTAAAAAACCATGAAATATAAATAAAGAAATAAGCCTACCTGAATCACATGGTGGTGGCTTTTGACTGCAGAAAACACCTCCTGCAAAAGTTAAAATAAAAAAACCAACGTACACCAACATTACAACTGAACTGTCTGTACTTAGTACAACCGCATTAGTATTTATTATCTTCGCCGTGCAAACATTAATTATTCAATATCAATTGAAAACGTTTCAAACAATTAAAAAAATATGCAAGATTACAGTTGAACAAATTCGATAAAATAATTAAACGTTGAGCGATTATTTGCACGATTAATCAATAAAAAAAAACATGTGCACCGTTTAGTCGTAAAATAAAATAACAGGTCGCATGTCGCATCATTAGCTTTGTGAGCGACATTTTAACAAACGCGATGCCCTGTTTCGCACGGGTGATTCTTTAACGCGAAGATTTTCTTCGCGCATTTGATTTTCAATTCTCGGTGTTGGGCCGAGAATTGACAATCCATCCCATCCCAGCGCTTCAAAATAATACACTGTAAAATTTCAACTCTCGGCGCTCAGCAGTGCGTTGAAAATCCAGTGCGAGATTGAAAATCGCCGCGTTAAAAAATCGCCCGTGTGGGTACAGGATCTATGTGTTCTTATCGGGACATAGCTCGGTTTTCGTTTTTGTTGTCAATGAAAATGTTCAAATTAGTTCAACGGGAATATTAATTGACTGGGTCGTTTTGTTTTTTAATTTAGTAGGTAGGAATAATATAGTAATATGGAAACGATAAACTGTGTTTAATTTTATTGTTCTAATTATGTGACTTTGATATATTTTGAGTACTTAAGGTGGATGCTCCAAGGTAGCCCGCGAAATTCAAATTTTCTTACGTTTTTTGCAATTTGCGGGTCAGTACTAAGTTGTACGTTGATTAAAATATGATTCGCGGCCGTAACAAATATGTATTTATATTTTTTTTTGTATATGTATATATTCAGGGCATACTCTGAAAGCGAGCTAGCAACATATCTAAATTGTAGTTGGAAGCCGCTAGATGGCGCTGCTTACCCGCGTCAGTGATTTAGACGCATAAAAAGCAGAATTAATAGTATATGACCGATTTATGATTTGTAATAAATATGAAAAAACTTACAGCGAAATTCAGTTTTGGACCAAACGTACCATGTAAGTCTCCACGTTTTGGTTCAAATCAATGATAGATTAATTATGTTATAGACATATGGGGCCATATGTCTATAACATAATTAATCTATCATTGATTTATTTTGAATTCGTTTTACTTACTGTAGTATAGTAATTTTGTTCTAGATGCCTCGTATTCACATATAGTTATATAATATAATTAATGTATACAAAATATTGTAAAACATTTTAAAAGAGTTACAGTGGAGTTTCTCGCTCATTCTTCTCCATATGAAACTACATTTTAGAAGGTATCGCTCGAACAGTTCCCAAAGAAGTGGCACGCAGTGCACGCCTTTATGGGAGGACGTGCGGTCGTGGGATCGGCTGCGCTTGGCCAGCCTTGCTTGCTAAGCAAGGCTGGCTGATACCAGTCGGGGGTGCGGCGACTGACCGCTAATGTACATGTATCTCTCGGTCCCCCGACTTATGGTAGTAGAAGGAAGAGTGGAGTTTTAGTCAGTAGGAGTCCGACATAACCGTCCGTTCTCCCCAGACGGAGAGTATCCATGAGGACTTCCACACGGGAAAAAATGGTTTTTGTCATTCATTTTCTTGTGTGTTTACTACTGACTGTGTTATTGTTATTGGCATAATGAGTCATGGCTCTAACCTTGCGTTTGTAATGACCCTAGTATACTAGGATTACTTGTGGACGTCAATGTTGCTTGTAAACCTTTGTCATTGTTTTATGTGCAACTAAGTAAATAAATAAATAATAGGTTACATTATAAAAAATACATATTCAAATTGTTAAGTGTGGAAAATAATAATATGTATAACACAATAAAAATGAGAAGTTACACCCACACAACAAAGCAACAATAGTTTGATTTACGAGTACATAGTAGGTAGGTGAGGTTTTATGGATGAAGATTTACCGTATTAATCATGCACTATAAATTCGAGTAGGTAGATATCTAAGTAGGTAAGTTAATGCAAGTCGACCAGAGCCCTTATCATACTCGATACTCAATTATTTATTGCATTCCACAATGTATATGCTTAGGTGGTAAAATTAATATCTAAGTCATGAGATTTTTTTTTTTGCGGATGGGAAATCAAATGACCCCCTCCCGCTCTGGGTGGAGCGGAAGGGAGTGTCAGACTCTTACTGACTAAAACCCACCCGTGTTCCTTCCTTAGCCCTTTATGTTCTAGGGCAGCGGTAACCATTTCGGACGATTCCGCTACCCCGGCAAGCTTCGGCCCTATCGGGCCCCTTCAATAAGTCATGAGTTGACTTAGATATTAATTTTTATTTCTTTGTTGGTTTCAGTCCAGTACTAAGCCAACTTGGTCTACATGGTGTTCAAGTGTATCAATCGAAGAATTTTTATTGATCCTTCAGTTGTTGTAATTTTTTTTATCATGCGCGCTTTCTATTCCAACTCACTTTTGACATTGGCAGAATGGTCGACTTCGACTTTGCTTGCCATTTCATAAATATAGGATGAAATTGAATAGGTGCGCCAAATTAAAATATCTAATTCAACGTATTATAAAGTAAATTTAGAGCATGTCAAATGTCAATAAGGAAAGGGATGCTGCGCCCTTTTTCATAGGAAGAACGGTCGAAATTAGGTAAATATCGCTAGTTCAACGCGTTGTCAACTTGCTATATGTTGTTAACTCTGGAACCGGGATAATTCGTGTCTACTTGAAGACAAAAAGACTACATTGTATTATACAATAAGATGAGACGTATATCCTACGTAATTGAAATAAGACATCATAATTTATCTTCACTTAGTCCCATAACTCATCAAGCGCATTAGTATGCAAGTAACGATGGTCCGGTCATAAGCATTAACAGACTATTAAAGCGTTAAGGCTAGGTTACACTGTCGTAACATCGTGTTATTCCGCTGCAGGCACCATTTATTTATTACTTTATTTAAAACGGTTTAAAACCAATTACAGTAATTAAAGATACAATGTGTATAATTATACACAAGGTACAAGATAAAATAAAAGATAAAAAGTACACAAAAGATAAAATATAAAATCATCTAGTAAAAATAAAATATAAAATCATCTCGTAAAACAACACTTTCATAAATCCCTCTCACAGTACTTCTGACATGCCGACAAAATCTTCGTCCATTCGTCCGCAAACAGATCGTTTGTTGGATTAGAGTCCAAGAGAACATTAAGTACCATGCATTAAGTTAGAAATTCAGTGCTGTGCTCTTTGCTTCAACTCAACTCCACTTCCAATTCAACCGGATGCAGCTGAATACCAGTACCTACAATACATGCAGCGACTGACCGCCACAAATATACCTTCTGGTAAGACTGCTTGTCAGACAGTTTTGGGTATCTGACTACCCGTAACGACTGTCTCGATGTATAGTTATTAGAAACAGGTTCAAAGAGAATTTTATGGGCACTTTTTAACAACGAAATATCTTATCTCTCAACGTAGTCATCACGATGAATGTAAACTTTTCTTACGTAACATCGTCGCGAGAGGAATTTATTATTATATGAACTTCTTCGGTCAGCTCCAAAACTAACCGGGAATATTCCAAATAGGTATACCTACTACATAATAGCTTGCTCCAATGTAGCAAGAATGCACACTATTGCGTCCCCGTTTCTCGTCTTTACTATACAAGGGAGGACAACGTCTCCCACGCCAGCAGTTACCGAGAAACATCAAACTGAAACTAATTTCACAAACATTAATTTGTGAGCGATGTCCGTCTGGGACCTAAAGCGGGTGGTCCAGATATTTTATGGGTCAAGTTCGGTTCTCTATATATCTAAGTATAAGATGGTTATTTTTTTACAGTTAGGACTCCGTTTAGGTACATGCAGCTCCATTTTTGTCTGACGTGTATTCTCTAGCACTTGATACAAATCGAAAAGAAGGTTTGATTCATCTACATAAATGTTAAATCAAAGGTGAACTCTATACTCTGGGCAAATACACAGGAATGTTAGTAAAATTAACTTACAACAAAGATCACATTACTCAAAAACTCGCCGGTAACTCACTCAGCACCCAAATTGCGCAACACACTACTAATCAGAATCTGAATTATTTTGAAGGATATTGCTAATCCATTGCTTCTTATAATCGAAAAATTTGTCCGCTCAATAACATAAATAACGCAATGAATGTGGTTGAACTGTAAAAATGAAAGTGATTCCTACCGTTAGTGTGTTGCACAATTACCCCGCAGGTCGGCAACGGAATAAGTCATTAGGTAAGGCAACATAGAATTTTATATCATTCGACGTTTCTGTAATTCCGCACGACGTTATATTCCCAGAGGACCGCGCTACAAAGAGATATTAAATTTAAAAATGTACGCAAGCAAGATTGCTTGGCGCGGACCGATGTGCTCGCGAAATATTCGGGCGCCCTGTGAAGGGTTGAAAATGAGATTGGGTAATGTAATTACTTATGCACCATTTGCACAATTTTTAATTTTTATTGCGAAAGAAATATTCTGGTTAAAATGAAAAAATCCGTCACTATTAATGCCGTTTCATCAAGTTTGAGGCAGTAGCTTTTCAGTAGGTTTACACCAAAATTGTGTTAATTATTGGACAGTATTTTTTTTAGGCCAAACAAAATTATGACCCGTACTCATTCGCGATTCAAAGTAATTTTTTTTTTCGGCCAGTCTTCATTGCATCGGCCAATCCATCACAAAAAGTAAGTTGGTGTCTCATTTCCTACAAAACGTATGGAAAAAGTTTTTTGTAATTTCCGCCTTTTCTAATACAAAACCTCAGTTGGTCCGAATACAGTTTTTTTATCCTTATAAGAAACATCTTCGATTGGCATCAAAAATTTTTTGTGAAAACTGCCCATTTTCTGGTTGAGTGTAATTTTTTTCAAAATTTGTGAACTCAGATCAAAATTTCTTAAAAGTTAAGGACAGTCTACTAAGACCGTTGTCCTGCCCCATCTCAAAAATCCATCCTGTATAATCGAGCCCTTATTAACCTGTTACTTGGGATCCTGCTGTTTTGCCGAAAAGATTTTGCCAAAATTTCACTATCCAAACAAATTTTAGCAACCTTTTTATGTACCAATGCAATGTTTGGAATGATTTTAGTATGCAGGCAGAATATTATCAAGGATAATGTCATTTAGGCATTTGGTCTTTAATCAAATGATTTATTACAGCAAAAAATCTTTAGACAATAAACGTTTGGTCAAATAATTTGCTATGGCAAAAAATATAAAGGCAAAAATAAGACTTTTTGGGAATTTTATAATTAAAAAATGCAATTTTATTTTAATATAATCATTGATTTAATACAAATAAGGAAAAAAAGAGATTATAGTTAGCAGGCTATCAAGAACCAAACTAGATAGAGGAAGTTAATTTAAAAAAAACATCCTACGCACCGCGTGACGCGGCAGCGGCCGCCGAGTGGCAGAAACGACTAGATTATATATATATAAAAAAAAAAATATGGGAAAAAAACAGGCTACCCGAGACTGAACTAGTTAGACTATAACAATTGACTGAATAGAAATGATAAATTGAAAACTGACGATAAATAACTACTAACTAACTAATAACTAACTAAATATTTGGCAAATTTCATTTTGCGTAAAATGAGTTATTCCAACTGCAATATTTGACTACATAAAAATAGGTAAAAGTACTAGTTGGTAAACAAGTCATTGTTTAAACGTTCACTTGCCAAACATTTGGTTTGCGTTACGATTATTTGTGAAGTGATTTTTTGCTAGGTAATAATTTGGCAAATGAAATTATGCGGAAATTTTTTTGGGAAGTGATAATTTGGCAATTTCTTTTCGATGAAACAAGGGAGACCCCTGTTACTTACCCATAACATGTTAATGCTCTTTAAGTAATGAGTTGGGAGTCCACATTTTTAGTAGGTAATCCTTCTCCTGGAAGCAATGAAACAAGTGCCTCTCGACATCTCCGCGTTTTCACGATCCATCAAACGTTGACGCTCGCGGTTTCTCAATGAGGTCCCTTCTTTTTATGTACCTTCCCTAAGTAAAAATGTAGGGCTGCAGGGTGGGTTGAATTTTGAAATGACAAAATAACCTTGGCACTAAGATAATGTACCTACTGGTATACATATCTACAGGGTGACTTGTAATTCCACGTATTCCTTCCAGGATGTAATAGTATGAACTAACTAAGTAGTTTGTAAGAATGAGCAGTGGTCGCCAAGTGGTAACGGTCGCGACTTACGAGTCGGTCATAGGTTCGGACCCAGACGGGCGCTTTACTTTGTGTAAATTATTTCATGTGAAACCGGCATTTCTTAGAACCAAAAATTTGGAGACATGTGACATCTGCCAACCCGCATTGGGCCCGCGTTGCGGTACTGGTAGAGTGTGCCGTCTGGGAGGAGCCGCGCTGTGCCCTCATCTCAGGAGAGGGCAGTGACCTGTTGCTGCCGGCCGTAGTCGAGTCGATGGTCGGCAGCGAAGAGTCCTGGGATGCAGTGGTTTCCTTCCGAGGCTGCGAAAGGGGAGAGGGAGATCTCGTCCACTCACCTAGCCCGCAGCAGGCGCACCGGACGTCGTCGGAGGGCGGCCCCCCCCACTAAATGGGTCCAGAGGCCGGCCGGCACCAGTCGGGGGTTGCGGAAGGGTCGTACTTTCCCGCGACCCCCGGCGTAGGTGTGAGATGGAACACCGGGGTGGTTTTTAGTCAGGAGTCTGACAGACCCTGCAGCCCTCCCAGGGCGGCGGACATACATGTGGATTTTCCACCCCGGGAGAAAAAAACAGGCAAATCTAACCATACTTAACCTTTTATTTTTGTCGCTGAGAAATGCTTTATGCATCCCCGCCTCCCGGGGGACGAGACGGGGTATGTGGGACACCCTGTCGGAATGACAGTATACCCACTAAAACTCAGCGGTGTTCCCGCGTCGCCGTGATGGGAGGGCCATGGGAAACCGGCATAGCCTTTACTTCCACAGCCCTCCCGGCGCATGCCCGCCAAGATGGTATGGCGGGCCCCACATGCCCCCCAGGTTGGGAGGCTACGGGAATGGCCGGGAACACTTGGCCATTTCCGTCCCACAAGGTGGAGGCCTGTGCAAAACAGGCAACGGTGCCCCCGCACCCGTTGCCTGCTGGCCTCCACGCCCGCCTAAGAGGCAGGCCCCGCATGCCCCCCCAGGTTGGGGGAGCTACGGCCGCAGAGGATAGGGAGAGCGGCAACGAAACACCGACACTCCCCTTCCCCTGCGGCCCCACCGCGTCCGCCATCTAACGGTGGCGGCCCCGTCAAGGCCGCGGAAGGTAGGGAGAGCGGCAACGAAACACCGACACTCCTCTCCCGCCGCGGCCTCCAATCCTCAGCCGCGATGTCTCCCTCACGGGGGACACCGCGGCCCGCCTCAGGTAGGCTGCGATATCGCCCAAGCGGCACCGCAACCTACCCTACGGCCGCTACGTCATTGGCTAAGCCGCAAAGCCTTGACGAGCGACCCCCGCTGGGGTTCCTCTTCGCTTCACCGTGGTACCCCATACCACGGCTACTGAGCCCCCCCGCCTCGACAATGCGGGAACCCACCGGGGGGGAACCATACTTAATCTAACCTAACTGTTATCAACTGACCCTAGATTTTGAAGGAAGGTACTGTAAAGGTTGTCCGCTATAGTCAACGGCAGGGCAGCACGCTAGCAATAATTTAGTGCGGGTTCCTTTCGAATAGTCAAGCAAGTTTAGAACACGTAGTCAAATATTTTATTAGGTTTTTTGTTTAGTAAAAAACAGTGCTAGTTTAGTCGGTAATATGTAAAGACGTTCAGTCAAAATAAACATGAAGAAATTGTAACGGTGTTTGATTTCTTAGAAGGGCTCATCAGCCCTTCACAGTACCTACATGGAACTCCTCAACGATGAAAAGCATTTATGTTTTCTTGCGACTGGGTAATTGTACAAAACATCAATGAAAACAGCTAGTTAGGATAGACAAGGACAAAAGACAAGATTAACATATATGTTGACATAACAGTGATCAACTAATCTTGGGTTTTTATAGAAAGGGCCGCTGCCGGATTCGTAATCGGCAAAAATTATGAATTTCCATAAAATTTTCAACGCCTATTCAATGAATTTTTATAAATCCGTCCGTGTTAAGAAAATTAGAGTCCCATTCACAATGATTAGTTTAACATAAAACCCATGAAATCACTTACGAATTAAGTTTCGACGGATTTCCACCGGTTTAACTTAATTCGTCATAGAAGGTTAAAGGAAAGGATTGGGTTTGATCATTAAAATTCTATTTGACACGAACACGACCATTCAGAATGGTATAAAGGGGTCTTTGGGTCTACCCTTTAAATGCGTTTTACGTCGCCCTTAGGGTACACTATTTTACTGTGTTGTAACTTAGGAGATATGGTATATTGTAAGGGTAGGTAAGTGGATTTATTTGTGTTGAGCTATAGTAAGTTCCGCGAAGTGATATTTATTGAAATCCTGTTGTCATATCAATTCTGAACAAAGTAAGTAATCTGCATTCGCGAATTATTCGCCAAAAAAGTGAAATATGAGTTTATGGAAAAATTATTCAAATCTCAAATCGTTTATTGCAATCCTTAGTGTACAATTACAGGTGGTAAGTAAAAGAAAAATAATAGAAACAATTTATGGACCCTGTCGGGCACGGAACATTTTAAATAAGTAGAGAGAAGAAGAGCACTTTATTAATTTTCTTTGTTAATAAGTTAGAATTATTTTATATTCTATTAATCATTTTATATGTATATATTTATATTTCCATTCATTCACCTACACAATAAAGTTCAGTTTACGCTACAACGCGGTACCAAAACCACCACCAGATATGTAAAAAAACAGGTCGTTGCAAATACAAGGACGGTACTTACTAGAAAATGCATATCTAAAAAACAAACTACAAAACTTCCATTGCTTTTTTTGTTAAATCTATTAAATTTTGTTAAAAATCATAGAACTAAAGTCGTTGTTTATGCTGTTACTAATATTTAACGTTTTAAAAATAACCCTGTATTATATCGAGAAGGTCAATAAATTGAACTTGTTTACAATAACATGTCAATTTGAAATGCAGACGAGCCAAAATTTGAGTAGATTGAAATGGGAAATTTTATTCAAAACAAAAGCTGATAATAAAAATTAATTTATTTCAAAAATTATATTAACAATTTTACCACAAAATTATGATACAATTTATTCTTCACAATCAAAATAAACATTTTATTATTTTACAAGATATACAATGAAATTACATTAGGTAACATTTTACTCTCCAATACGTAATAAATAAAATAAAAAAAACGTTAGTATCGGTTTGGCACAAATCACATTTTGAAGCCAGATTCAAAAATAAAAATTCTATAAAAAAAAACTGAGCATTTTTATTTATTATGCTAATTATATTTTATTTTTTATAAATCTACGCCCACGTATTGTTATGATGGTATAAAAATGTTTCCTTCTTATAAAAATAGGAGAAAGTTCGCGTTTTTGCGGCCTTCCGCACGCAAGTAAAGACGTAGTAAAAACCTTATAATACATTTTAACAGTAACTGGCACAAAATTCGTAAAGAATATGTAAAAAGAATAAAGAAAAAAAGTTTTGTTCTCAAGAAATCTAGAATGAAATATCAGATAAAAGCTACATCTAATCGTAAGAAAAATTCACTTTATCGCCAATATATTGGGTCCAACGTTTGATCCCACAAGGCAGTCAAGGATCGATTGTTTACAAAGTTTCAGAACAAACATTGGCGCCAATATAAACGATGTCAAATTACGTATAAAATTTAAACGAAGTTGATAGATGGCACTTTGCCAGAGATGCGTAAAAATAGAGATTTACAAAAATAGTAAAGAAGTCTTTGTACCTGTATTTACAATTCAGGTACCTTAAAAATATACATCACCATGTAATGCCATATTTACATCATTATTATGCACATTTGTTCATAAAAACGGGACTAGCCTTGGCTAAGAAATCACGTTAGCATTAAGTACAAAAATATAATTATCTAAAAATTCGTTATTCACATTTTTAAACTTTAATTATTTGATAGTTCAGTCGTATTCTTACACGAAGAGAATTATTATATTCGTTGAACACAAACGTTATAAAAATATGTTTTTAAAATTAATTAATGATTTTCGGACGGAATCCACTTCTATTCACTTCAGGGTTTAGTCACTTTATAAGTCTTGTGTTAGCACTAACAGAGAAAGTCTTGTTATTCACTATTTATGTTATAGTTGTGGTTTTATAACTCCGTAGTGGTCTCCACTGGTGATTGGTCGTAATTATAACCGGAGAAGTTTCTCTTGCCGAACGTTACATTATCGTTGTCTGATGCCCTGGAATAGAAAAACTATTATTATGATAAGCAATTCTTGTTTAATAAATATACGCGCTGGGCTAACCAAAAAGATCGAACGCGCGAATATGCGATCGTCGCGTTCATGTCACTCATGTGTTCGGGAAACCGAAAGGCGCTCTCTGTCGATAACACCACGCGTTCTGGTTCGCTGAACAAAATAAACGTGACGATGCCGTAACTTAGCCAACCGATTCAACGATAGAAACATCAAGAGGCCACGTTCCGATAAATATCGGAACGTGGTATTTGATCTGAAGTTATCCCGGACTGCAGTATAGCCACTCGGGACCCAACAATAAGTTAGTACAACAGAAGACAGATTTAGCTAATCAAAATCAAAAGTCATTTATTGAAATTAGGCTGAGAATCAGCACTTTTCGAACGTCAAAATTACAAAAGACAGTCCCCCAAAAACGCCCGCCCTTCACCACTTCCTAGTGCTATCGCTGGGAAGAAGTGGGGGAACAAACTCCCCAGCAGCACAGCTGTCTGTTTAGTTAGAATATAGTTGAATGTATACAATACTAGGAACCTATGTTCAGTAATGAACATTACAAGAAGCTTAAATTATTTGCCATATGTCAGCTAGCCACGCCAATATATATAATCTAGCAGATAGATCGATCTAATGCGTAGCTTTTGTATGAACAGTCACGGGCAAAAGTATGTATACACTCGGCTTTATTCAAAAGCGATTTACTCCTTTATTTTTTAATTAAATTTGATGTTGTTACAAACATAGCATTTTCGAACCCATAGGTTTATGTAATGTGTCGTATTTCAATGTTGCATTCGTTATTTCACGAAAAAATTGCAATTGAAAGTTGCCAAGTGTTGACATATTGGTGCTCGTGACTGAACATCCGTGTCTCTCAAACTTCAGGTAATTAAGCGTGAAAATACAAAAATCAAAACGAACCTCTGCAATCCAGGTATCTCATCATACGCCATAATAGGCTGCGTAGCTTTCTTCTTATGATTGTTCCCACCATTTATTTTCCTTCCCAGCGTCGTAGCCAACAACCCGCCACCAACTCCATTGTTGTTGACGCGTGGTAACGTTCCTATCGCATTGTTGAGCGGATGAGCGTTTGGCACACGACGGTTGAGCGTTTGAGTGTTGCGTATGAGTGTCGTGTTGTTGGCTATTGGCTCAAATAGTTGGCTGTTGTGCATGTTATTCAGTGTGCCGCCATTCTCATTGACGCTTGAGGCGCGGGCTGTGGTTGCTGTTTCTGAAAGGGTTGGGCTGCGTTCACCTAAAAAACACGATACTAATTATTACGTTGTGTTAGCCATATCATATTTTCATGTTTTGATCAGAAAAGGTTGTCGATTTGCAAATATGTTTTTGCAGGTAATT
Organism: Apamea anceps; assembly: GCA_951799955.1. Classification (NCBI taxonomy): domain Eukaryota; kingdom Metazoa; phylum Arthropoda; class Insecta; order Lepidoptera; family Noctuidae; genus Apamea; species Apamea anceps. The sequence continues at coordinate 7,424,693 of OX637512.1, forward strand.
AACATTTTTTACAGTGTTTAGGGATAAGACACGTTGTAGTGATAAGCTAAGTCATTTGTATCGCTTGTTTGAGCGACTATTGAGAGTTATTATGCAAGAAACATATTCAATGCCTCTTGTATGATCCAAGACTTTATAGAGTCGATTTATCGGAACGTCCGCTAAGGATATGAAATGTAGGTAATGTAGTAATTGTTTTTAATTACCCTTAGGCTCATGAAATGAGGTGTATACTGGTTTACAATAATGTTGGCTGGGTTTTTATTCAATAAAAATGCAAGATATTTATATAATTTATAGCACTCAGGAATAATGAAGCTTGCTACCAGTGATTTTTTTTTAAAGAATTGGGTCTTTAACGCCGGAGATTACCCCTTACATACATATAAACAAACAAAAAAAAACAAATTTTACCTCTTAATTACATTTGTATAGATACAACAAGTAAAACTTACCATTATCTTTCGATAGGTACTGCACGCTGTGTATGTTAAAAGCATGGTTGTTTGGGCTGAAGTCTAGCTGTAAATCTGCGTCATCTACCGCCATATTTAGGACCTGTGAATTTAATTATATTAATATTTTTAACCACTATCTAAATCGTTGTCAATGAATAATGAGCGAATTTTGTTGCGAAGTTACAGCGTGCAAAAGTTATACTTATTATTTTCTAATGTTTTTTTTTTTTTTGCAAGACATTAAACATGCTAGAAACAGTGCTACAAGTTAAACATATAAATTGATAATTCATTTGACAAAGCTTTTGGTTTTTTTTTGGGTATCTTATTCATGCCACTCTTGACCTCGATCTCGCTTGCTTTTAACATAATTTATCGAACTGCTGTGCCCAATAAAATATTTTAGTACATTTTCCGTTTTGATTTTATCCTTCGAAGAAATTCCGAGCATAGCCCGCTCCATAGCGCGCTGAGCGATCTTGAATTTGTAGACCCGCCCGACTGTCACTGTCCACGTTTCGGCACCGTATGGGTGGGATGGACTGGTTGAAGACGAGTCTTTAAACGAGAAATCCAGAAAAGAACCGGATTTACCGATATAGCTTGCAGAGTAAGCAAAATGAAGTAGCAGTTGGCGGGCCATGTTCGTCGAAGGTCCGATGGTCGTTGGAGCAGAGGAGTCCTGGAGTGGAGAACGCGTATCCGCAAGTGTCACGAGGGACGCCCCCTGCTAACTGAAGATCCAGAAGAGTTCTACAACTGCCTCACTCCTGGAGACTTCCTAACAGGAAACCCAATATTGTCTATGCCGCTCTCCGATTACAATGACGTAAATAACATCGATTTACGTCGTAGGTGGCAGCTTACCGAGCATATGTTTCAACAATATTGGAAAAACTGGTCAAACGATTACCTTACTACTCTACAAACACGTAGTAAGTAGATCAAGCCTTCTAGAAACGTCAAAGAAGGCGATATACTACTGGTGAAAGAAAACAATCTACCACCGGGAAAATGGGCCTTAGGCCGTATACTGGAGACTCATCCAGGAGCTGATGGAGAAATCCAAGAAAGAACCGGAGTTACCGATATAGCTTGCAGGGTAAGCAAACTGAAGTAGCAGTGGGCTGGCCATGTTTTTAGAAGGACCGATGGCCGGTGGAACAGACGAGTCCTTGAGTGGAGAACTCGTATCGGCAAGCGCAGTATGAGACGCGCGGAATATGATATGCGGATATGCGGAAGGCGGAGGACACAGTGTTGTGGTGCAGCCTGGGAGAAGCCTATGTCCAGCAGTGGACTGTTGATTTCACGTCCTATTTGCCGATTTTAAAATCGCTCCAATAAGTTAAATAAAACTTATGAAAACTTACGTGCAACATTTTTCATCTCGCATGCGAAGCCAGCACTAATTGTTACCATGCGAATGTATTGAAAAAGGTAGTACATACTCGTCTATTTACCTGTGTTTCGTACCGGGGCGCGGGTTCGTCTTCACTAGATTCGTAACCCGACGCCGGTCGTGGTGTTGGCATGCTCATACTGAGCGTACCGTACTGCTGTATGGCTTGTTCTTTGTGTTTCTTGTATCTGGGGACAATAAAGTTAGTGTTTTAGTACAAAATTATTTCCGTATTCCATTGCAGCTCTTTAACATCTATAACTTAACATGGGTTTCTTTAAAGACGTGAGAATAAAAATATGCGTGGTTAGTGGGAAGTTCTCTGGAGATTAAATTGAAGAAGATTTTCGATACTGATTATTTATTGGCTAGATATAAGTCCATTACCAGTTCCGGTATATTTAATAATGTAAGAGCATCAAGTTACAATCATCATATTACAACATTTATCACAAAGGTATCGTCGTATTTAGGGGTGTGTCCATCAAACTGAACAATTTTCTCCATGATACCAACATCGCAATCACGATAAAATAATCACCCGCCCCATACATTTGGGTCGATTAGGTATTGAATTTTTGTATGTGACAGTTGATAATTTCGTTTCGATAGAAATATGACCTTTAGTGATAGATGTTGTATAGAAGAAAACTGTGTGGTTTTAGAAAGTCATTTAAACCTTTGTTTGGTCTGTTGAGCATGAGGTCCAAGGTTATATTTACAGATAGGGCAAAGTTTTACTGGATTTCTGAGTAGCAGCCCGGATTCTGGATTTTGTCCGGTCGATGGCAATAGGCTTGGTATTACATGGGACTTAAATCTAACTGGCGATATGTCCTTCTGTTTTTTTTCTTTAAAAAAAAAAACCGTTGCCCTACACTACGAATTTTTCCTGTATCGTGGGTGCGTTTACAAACATTCAAACTCACACACACAAACAGCCAGACCCGGAACAACTACTTGTAGGCCATACAAATATTTGTTCCGTGCGGGAATTGAATCCGCGATACGCAGCGCAGCAGTCAATCGTGCCGTCGCATATGTGGGTGTACTATAGGTGTATATCTGACACTTCGAGGAATATAGGTGTGTAACCTCACCTGTTCCAAGAAGCACAAATATAGATGGTGGCAGCGATGGCAGCAACTAGTACGACGGCCGCTAAAGCGATTAAAGCGGCCGGCAGCGCCGTGGCCAGCGGTGCGGCCGCCAGCTGCGGCTTGCGGGGCGGCGCGGCGGGGGCCAGCGGCGCGCGCGCGCGGCCCACCGGGGCCTGCAGGCGGGCCGCCGCGGCCGCGTGGATGCCGCTGTCGAGCGCTCTGGAAAGTGGAAAAAGGTTGGTTAGTTTGATGTATTTAAGGTAAGGTAAAGTTAACGGTCCCCCCCAGTGGGTTCCCGCTTTGTCGAGGCGGGGGGGCTCAGTAGCCGTGGCTAGCAGAACCACGGTGAAGCTAAGAGGAACCCAAGCGGGGGCCGCTCGTCAGGGCTTGGCGGCTTAGCCGACGACATAGCGGCCAGCGGGTAGGTTGCGGTGCCGCTTGGGCGACATCGCAGCCTACCTGAGGCGGGCCGCGATGTCCCCCGTGAGGGAGACGTCGCGGCTGAGGATTGGAGGCCGCGGCGGGAGAGGAGTGTCGGTGTGACGTTGCCGCTCTCCCTAACCTCTACGGCCGTAGCCCCCCCGACTTGGGGGGTATGCGGGGCCAGCCATACCTTCTTGGCGGGCGTGCGCCGGGAGAGCTGTGGAAGTAAAGGCTATGCCGGTATCCCATGGCCCTCCCATCACGGCGATGTCGGAACACCGCTGAGTTTTAGTGGGTATACTGTCATTCCGACAGGGAGTCCCACATACCCCGTCTCGTCCCCCGCGAGACGGGGATGCATAAAGCATTTCTCAGCGACAAAAAAAAAAAGGTAAGGTTTAGGTAATGTAAGATAAGGTTCATAACTCATTTGTTGGGCTTGGTATAACCTTTTATAACAAGATACCCTCTTCTTTGCTAGACTTGCCTTTTAATGCGTTTAAAGCTCAAGTAAAATACAACCTTTGTTCAAAGGCTTACTATTCCATCAACTACTTACACGATAAAAATAGTTGGTCGCCCTAATTAACTCAAGACAATGTTCCTGTTTTTTCTCCAGAATTAGATTACTGACAGGTTATTGTTATTAGTATTAACTTATTTATTTATTTTACTTCGACGGTCCTAGTTTATCATTTATCATCAGTGACGTCAAGTGACAACTATGTGATCAGAACCCAGCAATGCATAAATATGTAAGCTATCACGCCCTTTATGCCTGGAGGCTTTTATTTCGGTAGTAAGTTTTTATTTACATTTTAATTTTAATTAATTATTTTTCAGCTTGAATACGTATAGTTTTTATTATTATATTTGTTGGTATATTGGCGTGGCTAGCTGACATATGACAAATAATTTAATTTTATGTTCTGTGCCTTATAATGTTAATTACTTAACACCTAGTATTGTATACAATCGAGTATTTTCTAACTGAACAGACAGCTGTGCTGCTGGGGAATTTGTTGCGCCACTTCTTGTTCCCAGCGATAGCACTAGGAAGTGGTGAAGGGCGGGCGTTTTTGGGGGACTGTCTGTTGTAATTTTAATGTTCGAAAAGTGCTGATTCTCAGCCTAATTTGAATAAAATGACTTTTGATTTGATTTGTAAGGTCGAGAGGAGCACAGAACCGGTCGAAGTGGAGGTGCGTGGGGTCTATGTCCAGCAGTGGACGTCTTTCGGCTGAAATGATGATGTCAGAACATTGCATGCTGTCTGCCAGGGCCGCGGGTTGTTCTAAAGAGTAACCGTGGCCCCTGGCACAGGTAACTGAAGGAACACGGGTGGGTTTTAGTCAGTAAAAGTCTGACATGCCCTCCCCGCTCCCGCCCAGAGCGGGAGAAGATATTTGATGATTTTAAACAAAAAAAAAAAGAACGTTGCATGTGCAATGTTTGAAATAATCTAGATTTTATGGATAGCATTTACGTGAAGCGAGTTTTTTTTTTTGACATGAAGGATATTTTTGACATGAAACTGCTATAAAACTTTTCATTAGTAAGACTCAAACCTCAAAAACTGAAGTCACCTAATTAGTAATAACAGAAGAGATGAACTCTTTCCTATTTTTAGACTATTTACCACATAATCTATGAAAAGTATAATAGGAATTAACTTACTTTTTAACAGGCTTCGATTCCCTACTGAGAATCTCTCCCGAATTCGGATCAATGAGATACAACCACACATCGGTGCCCTTCGTATCACTCTCAAGCGTTCCATTCTCTCCTAAGTAATGTCTTGAAGTCAGTTTCTCTAAACCGGCGTATAGTCCGGTTTTCTCTTCGATGACAGTGAGTAAGCTTCGCGATCGTCGACGCATAACGTCTGCGTTTAGGTCTGACACTTCGAAGACTAGTTGGTTCTCTTTTTGGAGGAGGTTTATCTGGAAATTGAAGTAGGTATAATAATAATAAAATAAAAAAGTAATGAGTTATAATATAAGGTTTAAAGGACTATTGAAATATTTCTAAATAAAAAGTAGGAGTATCACGCAGGGTACGCAAACAACATCATTAACAATTCGCGATTCGCAATTCGTATCGCGGGTTCGATTCTCGCACGGTACAAATATTTGTATTGCCTACAGGTAGTTGTTCCGGGTCTGGCTGTTTGTGTATGTGAGTTTAAATGTTTGTAAACGCATCCACGATGCAGGAGTAATTCCTAGTATGGGGCAACGTTTTTTTTTTTAAAACAAAACTAAAAATAAATCGGCACTAGGTAACTATTTGATAGACAATAATTTTCCTTGTACGTATTGATTACGCAATTTGAAGTAGGTTTTTCAAACCATTGCACAACTTTGTCTTAAAGAAAATATCAAATTCAATACTGTATCTAGACTGATATTAACCCAACTGACAATATAAATTACAAATAACAATGTTTCACTCTTGATAACATTTGAATACCAAAAAATACGAAAAAAAAATGTGCAAGTACTCACAATAACCGAAGCCCTCGCAATATTGTAATCCTGCGCAGAATTAGGGTTGTCCCTCGCAGTCACACTAAACTTGAACGGTAGCACTTCCTTAGGCACGTTCTCAAAAGTCTTTATATTGCTTATCACTCCGGTATCAGCATCGAGACTGAAGTACTCTTCGGCAGCCTTCGTCCAGGAGTTCTTGTGGTATTCCAGCTTGCCGAAATCCCCACTGTCCTTGTCCTTTGCCTAGAGTTAAATAAGTGAACGGTTAGTAAATGGTTTACGATTAAAAATGATTCGTAATATTAATGGAATGATAATGATGTAACTAATTATCTAGTGTATTGTTAATTAGTGTTATCATTACATGATTAACTGCGCTATTTAAATAACGAAGTACAATTTTACTGCATAGTGTGCAGGGTAGGATAATTTACGTGGTAGATAATAGTTTAATGAAGTTTGAAAAGCATTAATAACTGGCAAGCTGCCATAATGCATTCCCAGCTATGACATTCGGGTATTTCTGTTGTACAATTTAATAATTTTATTAAAAAAATAATTGGTGGAAGAAATGGTGAGATATAAAATTGGAACCCTCTTAATACATATTATGAATGTTTGAATGAATGTTACTAATTGAACAAAGTTTTTTTACTTTCATTCGATGCTTTTGGAACAGAAATTAGTAAAATAAATACTAAAAATACAATAAGTATGAAAACTCACCTTGATTTGTAAAACATTGGTCCCCAACAACATATCTTTGGTCACGATTGCGAAGTACTTTCCCTTCGCAACCGGAACGCTGCTTTGTTCAGGGAACACAAACACTGGGTCGTTATCATTCGCATCGGTTACATGCACTTTGATCGTTGCTTTACTGCTTTCAGGGTTTATCAACCCCTGGATGGATTCTAGTTGGACTTCTAAAGAGTATTCTCCAAGTGTTTCGTAGTCTAAGGAACTTGTATTGAGGTAGATTGCGCAGTCTCGTTCGTCTGTTAGTTTCACGTAGAATACTCCTGTGAAAGATGTTTTATGTTAGTTAAAAAAAAAAAAAACCGGCCGAGTGAAAGTCGGACTCGGATACGAAGGGTTCCATACCACAAGACAAAAAATGCCGAAAAAAACACGTTCCTTGTGAGGAGACCCCTTTAATTTTTTACTTTATTTTATTTTTATTATTTGTTGTTGTTATAGCGGCAATAGAAATACCCAATCTGTGAAAATTTCAACTGTCTACATATTACGGTTCATGAGATACAGTCCGCTGACAGACAGACAGACGAACGGATGGACTGAAGGACAGACGGGCGGACAGTAGAGGCTTCGGACGAGTGGACACATGTCGGGCATTTTTTAAACATATCGTGAATATTTTGGATTGTTACTGACCACACTTCCTCAAAACAGAATTCTCTTCTTAGAATTTTACGTAAAACCTTTTAAAAAATAACTCCTCAACATTACGTTTTCATTAAAAGTATAAATGTTAGCAATCACTTTGGAAATAAGGAAAATATTATCACCACAGTTAACCAAAATACATACAAAAACATAAAACTAAAGAAGTAGGTACAGACGCTAGCAGGTCAAGCTACCCGACAGACAAATTTTCCCAATCAACCTTGAACCTTAACACTTTAGAGATAAAGTCGAAAATCTATTAAATAAATTTGACAGATTGTAGTAACCTGATGTGCTGGCGTCACAGAGTAGCAAAAAGAGAAGTAACACAGAAAAACAGTGAAATCTTCATTTTGCCACTAACCTTGCACCTTACCTTGCTGTGACGACTCGGTGAGGCGACACTTGAGTGGCGTGTCAGGAGAGTGTTCGCGTTTGTTCAACAATGGAAGAATTCTGACTAGCGTGCCGTTTGCAGAGTTCTCTGCTACGTGTTCCGTATAAAGCGTGTCTGCGAAGCCGAGGCCCACCTGAAAGAGATAGAAATAGGGGGATTAGGAAAGTGTTAAGAGAGAGAGAGTTTGAATTTTTTTTTTAAATACATAAAGTTTATAATAAACAGGTAGGCGCCAGACGGAAACTCGACTGAAGACAATGTCTCCTTTTCAGCTAAATCGTATGTGTTTATTTAATACATATTAGTTTATTTAATACATGAAGTCCACCTCTGTACATTTGTGTGCTTTAAGGACACAATGTGCTTTAAGCACACAAATACAGAGACAAATGTACAGAGGCGGACTTAATGCCACATGCATATTAGGTGTTTCTGTCTTTAAAGCAGAGTTAAGTTAGGTACTTGTTAAACACTCGTATTGCAATAATTATTTTTAAAGTTAGGCGTGCTACACACTTGTGGGCTCGGCATTCTTTTACAGCAAAATCGAATATAATATTATGAATTAATTGCTTTGGGTCGGCTTTGTTGTTCCTCAAATATTGCCGAATCGAATGAGCCAATCCGAACAAGTATACCACGCCTTAGAGAGTAGGTAAATTAGCCTTCAACCAGTGACTGGTAAACAATTTATTTTGCTGTTTGTTTCAGATTTATCATGATATACTTTTAGCTGGCAATGCTTCAGAGTAGGTACTTACATCTGGCGGCACAGTAGCAGAATGACTGACGTAAACAGTAAGACTAGAAACTGAAGACATCATAGGCTCGCCTTGGTCGTAAGCTTGCACGTCCACCTGGAAAATTAATGAATTAATCATATAAATTTGATGAATGAAAACATGTTGGAAAAGGTGGTGAGTAAGTTATTTTCAACATAGCTTGACGAAGGCTAAAACAAGAATTAACAACAACTACTTCTAACACACGTTCTCATCATCATAATATTATGGCAATAATGCCCCTTATAACAATTACATTACAGCACACATTGGGATTCTGTGTTCACATTAAATCAGTTTATGGACAGAAAATCTTTATGATGTGCTTCAACATCGCTGTCTGTACCTCAATACTTCACGACTTTCATCCTAAAAGCAGTAGCGTGCACTGGTTTTCAGAATAGATAGGCAGGAATTTAATTTCTTCGATTAACTTGACCGAGTAAAGACCAATGACAATGTGCGAATAGTACAGCCGAGTAGGCCGTCTGGCGACTGCCTACTGCCGCGCGAGTTTGTATGGAGATTTTGTTTTTTGTTAGGTATGAAAATTTTGTGAGTTTCTTCATTATTGCTGTACCTAGTAAATAATATGTGGTCGCCTATAATTGGAGGCACACACTTGTATTTGTCCTTGTTAATGTTTACATGCATGTAACTGTGTAGCCTCTGTTGGCGATCCAATAAATAAATAAATAAATTATGGGGCACACACACTAAAATGTAATTGACAGGCTTATGGTGATTTATCGAGGTAGGCACTGCTTATATGCCTTTATGCAATGCACGCCACTGCCTAAAAGGGACGTAAAGCATACGCAGAGTTTACATTATTATTACCCTTTATTTTCAAATCACACTAATATAAAGGCGAAAGTTTGTGAGTGTGTGTATGTTTGTTTGTTACTTCTTCGCGCTTAAACGGCTGGACCAATTTTGATGAAATTTGGAATGGACGTAGCTGACACCCTGGATTAACACATAGGATACTTTTTATCCCGATATACCCACGGGATCGAAACTTATACGGGTGAAACCGCGGGGCACAGCTAGTACTTAAATAAAGGCTAAACTCGTAAGTCTGACAACCAGTCTTCCCAAGGGGTTTCGTATTACCCAGTAACTGGGTTGTGGGGGTCAGATAGGCAGTCGCTCTATGTAAAATACTGGTACTCAGCTGCATCCTGTTAGACCGGAAGTCGACCCCAACATAGTTGGGAAAAGGCTCGGCAGATGATGACTTAAATAAAGAAAAAATAATTAAAAATGCTACTCACAGTATATTCACTGTCAGTCTCCTTCCGCAGATCATCCCGTACCCTAACAGCGCCAGTATCAGGTTCAACATGGAAGTATATGGAAGCCTTCCCCCTGCCCACCAGCTTGTAGCGCACCCGGTTGTTGGGCGGCGTGGCGTCCGAGTCCATCGCGACCACTGTCTGCACCAGACTGCCGATCGAAGACGAGCCCTCGATAGTAACGGGGCGAACAACGGATGTGAATATAGGGGCGTTGTCGTTTTTGTCCTGAAAATAAAATACAAATGTTGTCAAAAATAAATAGATACGACACTACTTGCGTTTTAGCGTTTTTGGGATGAAAATTACGTACCTTAAGTCATTACGATAGGAATGGAACAATAAAGGTTTAACGCTATTTGACTGGTCATACAGGAGAAACCGAACGAAAGGCTGATCAATGCCCTGACCAGTAATTCTCATATATATAATTTTTAATTGGTTGGCATACATATTACAGTATATAGAGGGGCCCGTAGCTAAATAATAACAGCCGCACAGGTCGATCGGTCAGGTTAAGCTACGCTTGCGGCGGTTGGTCTGTGGATGGGTGGTGGGACATACCGAGACCCCTCCGTGCCTCGGAAAGCACGTTAAACCGTTGGTCCCGGCTGTCATTCGTGGATCTTTGACAGTCGTTACGGGCAGTCAGAAGCCCGAAAGTCTGACAACCAGTCTTACCAAGGGGTATCATATTACCCAGTAACTGGGTTGTGGAGGTCAGATGCCTCAGTCGCTCCATGTAAAATACTGGTATTGAGCTGCATCCGGTTAGACTGGAAGCCGACCCCAACATAGTTGGGAAAAGGCTAGGCAGATGATGACATATTACAGTATATTTAATTCACGAAGAGACGCGCTTTACTAGTGGTAAGTGTACAAACACGCTGTCAATGTGTGCGTGAAGACGAGTAGTCTTCGACTTCGCCATTGTATCGGACGGTACCGCGAGCTTCTGCGCTTACACACACATTCACAGCGTGTTTGTACAAGTGTACAAACGCGCGCTTTACTTGCTTACCAAGTGGTAAGCAAGTAAAGCGCGCGTCGCTTCGTGAAATAATAGTGCTATATCTGCAAATCGAATTATTTGACATGACGTAATTTGGTGAGAATTTACAGACCATGACATTACTTCAATTTGATGTGAATTCGAAGACATGTGACATCTACCGACCCACACTGAGCCCGCGTGGTGCATTACGGCCCACTCACTCTCACAGAGAGGAGGCCTGTGTCCCAGCAGTGGGAACATTATAGGCTGAGTATAATGTTCAGTTCAAATGGGATTATCCCTTTCCCTCGCGTCAGATTTTGAATTAACATACCTTAGACGTTATACATTACATAAGACTAAAGTACCGTCCGCGGGTACTACGACGACGAAGAACAACTTTACTTGCTATTAGATAACTTATTAAGTTCGGTAACAATAGAATTAGTAATTGTGTCTCATTAGTGACAGTTGAGCGCTTAACGTATTCATTACTCACATCAACAAAAACTTCAACAGTAGTACTAGCGCCGGGTCCTTCCTCCATATTTTCCTCAGTCCCCACAATGATCCGGTGTCTCGCCGACGTCTCTCGGTCTAATGCCTTAAGCGTCCGTATCATACCAGACTTGCGATCTATTGAGAAGAGCTCGGTGTCACCCATAAGGATCGTGTAAGTTATTTCTGGTATCGTGTCTGGGTCTTCGGCCTGAAAAATGATAATTACACGTTAGTTAAATGTACGGAATAAATCAGTTCAGATTTTTGATTGGGGTTAAGTTAAGACGCTGCTAAACTTTAAGGTGGTTTGCTACAATAGAATGTCGTAGAAGAATATAGAAGGATGAATAACAGAATAGGTTTGGTGATCGATACTTTTCTGAAACGAATCCAGTAAGTAGTCAAATGTAACATAATTCATTAAGTGCATTTTACGAGCCCATGGAATAAATTATTCATAGTTAAAACGACAGGAAGGAAACATTATGTTAGTAAATACATATTTCTTCTTTGGTTTTGCTGTCAATCCTTCCCATTTATTTACATAATAGTGTAAGATTGACAATGCTGCTATACTAACCTCAACCTTAACAACAGGGTAATTAGCCGCATTTTCGGGCACATGCACCGAGTAGACGAATTTGGTGAAGACAGGCGCTTCGTCGGGTATGTCCGTCACTTGTACCGTGACTGAGGCGGTGCCGAGTCGTTTGTCTATCGCGCCGTCCATCGCTGTTACTACGAAAGCGTAGTCCTGGAAAAAGAATTAAGAATAGTTTTATTATGTGACCATTTTTTATATGATAAACTGTATAATGCAACATTATCTATGATCAAATTGTTTATGGTTGGATGCACCGTTAAATTTTGATCGTTTTAATCCTCGAAATCGAAATTTCAGAGTTGGTCCCGTAGTAAACTTTGTTCATAAGGTTGAGTACAATGACCCCTTTTAAGGATTTAAACGATCAAAATTGAACGGTTTATATTAACGCCGGCTGATCGACACTTTGCGTGACCAAAGGGCTGGGTCGTTATTTGGCCAAAGAATTAGCATTGCCATTCAATGTGGCAATGCTGCCAGTCTTCTGGGCATGTTTCCGGATGACAGCGATGCGGACGAGTACTTCGACGCCTAAATATCCTCATGTTTTTGTGTTTATTTCCATCGTTAGTTAGTCTTTTAATTTAGTACCTTAATATACATATATTTGTATCTTACCTTAGTTTGCTCATAGTCAAGTTTTGTGTTGGTACTGATCATGCCGGTTCCGTTGTCTATGCTGAACGGCAGGTGCGTCGGTATGCTGTAGCTGACCATAGCGTTTACTCCTTCGTCTATGTCTGTTGCGTGCACGTAGCCTACAAACTCGTTTGCGGCGCCTGGAAGATATTAAATTGGTATGTAAGCATATGGTCTTAAACCAATGCATTTTATTGTGTGCAGCCGTGAATAAATTGAGATAAGTTATTTTAGAGGTATTGGGTATGACGCTAAATTCTTGAATCCATTAGGTTGACCGTGTTTTGACAGCTGTCTTAGAATGAAACTATTGTTACGAGCTTCGGGTTCGTGACAATAAAAACTACCGAGATAAATGACCAAAAATTACACTTTAATTAAACAACACTAATAACAGCTCAAACACTAATTATAAAACACAATTGCTCTTAAGTCGCACTTGAAGATCGCTTTCGATATATTCGCTCGTATCGTTGATCCCAGTCTGATTGCTCGCGGCTAATCCCGGCCTTATATAGTGCCCCAGATAGTTCCAGAACCTTCTATTGTAGAAACATCTAGAATGTTCGAGTACATACCGGCCCCGACTGACCAGATATCGAAATTTCTAGAAGGGTAAATTAGTTCTGCTATTTGATACTAGATGGCGCTACTGGTAACTAATGTTCGATGTACCAGGCATTAATTGTGACGCGTAACACTATTGTAGATTACGTAAAAGTTAACTTTAAAATGCGTAAAAAAATAAATATATAAACTGCCTTATCTTATTGAATTATCTTATTTATAGCTGCTTTGATATATGTGTGTACATAAATGGTAAAATAAATAAATAAATAGCTTCTTACAGATATTATAATACCGTACGTGTATCAATCAATGTATTGTGTGTTGCTGCAATCACTAGTTCCATCTGTCAAAAAACGGTTTACCTAATGGTCAGGGTAAACCTTCATATAGGCAGTCTGACATCATGTTCTATAAGCTCTGTTTTGTGGCTGTATACAATACTTAATAACAATTTGGAAAAGTAGATGTCGAGTTGTTGTTGTTATTGTTGTTGTGTTTGTTGTTGTTGTCTGTAACCATACCTATGTTTAACAAAATAAATGATTGATTGATTGTTCATGTGGTTGTCATATATCTAGTTTTTACCTTCTTTAACATGGAACATGTAGGAATCCTCGTCGAACTTGGGGTTATTGTCGTTGATGTCAGTGACTTTGATGTTCACAGTCGCTGTGCTCGACAGTCTACCTGGGTCTTCCGCACGTACCATCTGAAATATTATAAGGATTTTGTCAAAACCTCCCATAGATCTGAATCCGTCTGTAGACAAGTATTAAATAGCATATTATTCGAGTGTAGCAGTGGACACAGGTGCCAAGCAAGTACAAACATATATTGTGCCTCACGGTTACACACCGGGCACTTTTTAATGATGTCGGAATCAACAAGTATGCTCTACAGACCGTACTTGCCGTGACGTAAATTCAGAACTGTTTACAATGCATCTTTACGCAACAAGAGCGCGAGAGCAAGCTTGAGCTTACTCCCACACTGAGCGTTTGAAAAAAAAAAAGCGGGCTCATCATCGTCAACATTTCAGCCGAAATACGTCCACTGCTGGACATAGGCCTCCCAAGCACATCCACTTCGACCGGTTCTGTGCTTCTCGCATCCAACAGGTTCAAAAGCGCCCTATGAAGAGGTCAATTTACTGTCTTCGTCATATGGAAAACAAATGACTTACCAGCTGATATCTCGTCAGCACTTCTCTGTCCAGACTGCGGATGACTGTGATGATGCCAGTGTTGGAACCGATCGCGAATTGTCGGAGATCGTTGCCCGATGCAATGGAGTAACTCACTGGCTCGTTTTCTGGGTCTTTGGCCTGGAAATAATTAAATAAAAGTTTTAAAGTAAGAAGAGAAGATTGACTCAAACTTTTAAGGTTTTTTTTTCACAATAGGTTGAGGCTGGGCAGTGTTCTCGTTAAAGTGACCAACATATGGCAAATAATTTAATTTAATGCTCTGTCTTGTAATGTTAATTACTTAACATACTACTATTATTGTATACAATCAAGTATTTTCTAACTGAACAGACAGCTGTGCTGCTGGGGAGTTTGTTGCGCCACTTCTTTTTCCCAGCGATAGCACTAGGAAGTGGTGAAGGGCGTTATTGGGGGACTGTCTTTTGTAATTTTGACGTTCTCTGCCTAGTTTGAATAAATGACTATTGATTTTGATGCAGTTTTGAATATGACGGTTAAACATAGTTCCTATACAAAAGCTGTCAAACCGGTTTTAGTTTTATTCTTCAAATAATAATTGAGATTGAAAATTCGCTTTAAAAACAAAACGTCGGTAGACGTATTCAGTATCTAAAGGTAAAATATTTATTTCTTCTTCTTATAAATTGAACCGTATCTCTTTCACATAAAGTCTAAAATACTTACAGTTACAGTAGTGACAGTAGAATTGATAGCAGCGCCTTCAGAGATAGGCGCGTAATAATCCCGGGATGAGAACTGTGGAGGCCTGGTATTAGGCCCCGGTGCTACGGACAGTTCAACAATGCCCTGAGAACTGAGGCCTTTAGCGTCTGTGGCCCGAATTGTGACGCTGTATTGTTCGCCTGCTTGTAAACGGCCTGTGCTTGCTGCGGAAGAGTAACAAAGAGGTTTTAATATTTTGTTTCTTGACTGGAAACGGTGATTTAGTTTTTGTTCCAGAGAATAGTGAAAATAAATCATGGTTACTGGTATAATTGTAAATCAAAATACATACAAGAAATGATGAAAACAAGAAACCTTTTGGGCACTTATCTCATTGACAGTGACGCGGACGAATTTTTTTATGCCCAATGAGCCCCTGCCTTTTTCTATATTTTTTCGTATTCTAAAATTGTATATACTTACAGGGTTATTTTTTTCCATGGGACCAACATCGTAATCGCGAATAAAAATTCAGCCGTCCCATACATTTAGGTCGAGTAGGTATTGAAGTTTTCTATGGGACAGTTGATAAAATTTTCGCGATTAAGCTATTTGTCCCATGGAGAAAGTGGTTCAGTTCGATGGTCTGTACCACATCTTTGAATTTGGTTGGTCTTTGAAAAATAACCCTGTATATTTTAGTGTTAGCTTGTAAAAATAGTAATTAATCAGTGTATGTTAAATAAATAATAAAAAGAAATGATTAAGTAGTAAGGAAATCTAAGTGAAAATAGAAGAAATTATTCTATAGTGATTTCATGCTAACACAGTGATGTCAATCAAACACACAAAAGAGGTCGTATCTTTACGATTCATTTGAATTGATACAGTTTTTCTTTCTTCGTTTTCGAGTACTTTTCATTATGAAGCCGAGTCAAACATAGTTGGGAAAAGGCTACGCAGATAGATTGAGTTTTAAATATTGTACTGTGGTACAAAGCCCTTCATGTTCGACTCCTAGTCGCAATAGGGTAGTTGCCTGGGTAAAAAAATTATAATTACATTTAGTCCGTCAGTTAGATTATCGAAAAATAATGGACACGTATTTTTTCTTTTGACAATCAAACAAAAAATTACAAAGATAAAGCGCGTCAAAATTTGGGAGTGTCGTGACGTCACTTGCTTGCAAAAGTGTCGCAAGCAAGTGACGTCACGCGTAACTGTAACGGGCGATATCTTCATAATTTTTTATATAATTGACAAAAGAAAAAATACGGGTCCAATATTTTTTGATAATCTAACTGACGGACTAATCAGATTCTTTTAGGAAAATAGCCTATTGGCCGGTTTTTTATTCAACTGTATCAACACAAAACCACTCGTACACATACGACCAATAAAACTGACTCACAAATACCTCTCTAGACACAGCTAAATCTAGTCGTATTCAAATACAAAGTGCAACTTACATATAACTCCAGTGTTTGGGTGTATAGTGAACTTGTTTCCGCCATTATTAGATACGTGATATATGCTGTACGTTATGCGTGCGTTCTCACCCTCATCGATGTCTACCGCCTCTACCTGTGGGTTTAAAGAAAAAAAAAATTTTTTTAACAGATTTTTTTTAAATACAACACCCCATAAACTAAGTCTTTAAAAAAATCACGACAAACTGCTCCGTTATCGTGTGAAAGTAACAAACACTTTGCAAAAAATAGTAGAATGGTGATTTAGTATGTTCCCAAAGGTCCTAAACACTGTACAAAAAATAAGTACCAGTATTTAGGTTTTTTTCGAGCCCTTGTTTTTCCGATGTAGTCCAATTTAAAAAGTAGGATTTTGTAGGGTAGACGAGATATTGTATCTCACTAAATCCGTCTGTTCGGTTTGTTAGTGCAAAATAATTAGTTTTAACGTTACGTTTCACAAGGCTAAGCTTTGTGTCCCGAGTGTTTAGTTGTAAATCGCCGTGCTTGGCTTTTGATAACTATTTTATCCTCCTGCAACAAATTGTATTAAAAAACAAAAATAAGTATACTGACCGTATGCACTTCAGCTGGTTCCAAGCTGGCTGGTACAATGATCGGTTGAGTCTTAGGTATGACTGGTGCGTTATCGTTCTGGTCTAGCAACTGAACTGCCAGGGAATATGGAGCTGATGCTGCACCGCCATTCGCTTCGCGGGCGACCACCTGAAATAAGCGCATAAGAAAGAAAATATTTAATGGATGAAAAAGGTATTTTGGACTTTAATGACAGGTTTTATGGTCTATTATGGAATAGTTAAATATTTTATGATTGTTGAGAATTTTTGGAAAAGTAGATATTGTAGAAAAATATAATTAGGTACTTGATTATGCAATCGTTAAGATTAGACAACAGGTTGTTTGTGTATATTTGTATGTTTTTTTTTTTCTTTGTTTGTTCAAAGTATATGTAAGAAGCAAGCAGCAAATGGTAGACCTGCCGCTTATTCTTATGGACCGACGTTTGGCCATAGGACGTAGGACGAGCAGTACGGGAACATAAATGGTCTGTTCCAAAAGAATACGATAAAAGTGAAAATAAATCAGTCACCAACCCACACTGGTCCCGCGTGGTGGATTATGGTCCACTCCCTCTCACAGAGAGGAGGCCTGTGTCCCAGCAGTGGGAACATTATAGGCTGATTATGTGAAAACAACCCCTGATCGGGTTACAAAAGTACATCAGCAGCTGTATCAGATCTTACCTGGAATCTAAATTTGCCTGGGTTCGGTGGGTCTCGGTCAAGTTTTTCGTCGCTGACAACCAGGTAACCATCTTTGTCGATGTCGAAGAAGTTCGTTGTTAGTTCAAACGTATATTTTGGCACTGGATCTCCGGGTCCCTAAAACACAATACATTGGTTTAGAGGGATAGATCTTAATCTGGCAATAGATCTCGTGTTCCGACGGTGTTGCGTGCTAAAAACTGTTTTAGCAAGGCTGAATCAAAACTCTACACTCAATTATTGCAAAAGTATTCTTAAATTAGCCTAGCAGGCGGCCTTCCACAGGCGTTGCAAATTTATCTCAAGAAAATCTTACAAATCCTTATCTTTTCAGGCAGTGGATGTATGTACAACAACTGTTTTATACCAGTACTTACGTACTCATAGCTGGTATACATGATAAACCATCCTAGACACATTAAAGCGCTTGTCTAATACATTCAGCCCAACCATTCGCAGTTCATTATCGTACAACTTACAAAACGTAACACTTGCACTACGAAAATCGCCCTTACTACTACGACATAAAAGCAGTTTCAATGTCAAATAATATGCGAATGACTTTCAACTAAATGTATATGAATGCATTATATTCATTACTTACCAAGTCAGGATCCGAAACAGTCAGTCTAATAGGGTTTTTATCGGCGTCCAGTACTTTGGTGCCTTTAGCGGAGTTTTCTTCCACCACACCTTCGTCGGACGATGCTGCTACGACGGGCGGGCTCGCGTCTACCGGACGTACTGTTATTGTTAGCTTCGCTGTCGTGAATCGACGCGCTTCTGATACTTCTTCCGCCTGGAATGAACAATTAAATAAAAAACCGGCCAAGAGCGTGTCGGGCCACGCTCAGTGTAGGGTTCCGTAGTTTCCCGTTCGTCACAATAAGTGTTCCCACTTATGAGTTTAAAGGTGGGTATCCATTATGTTCGCGCTCCAGCAGCGCTCCGCGCTCCTGCAACTGCTCCCGGTAGTGGGTACGTGCGCGAACACGGAGCGTGCAACATTGCACGCTCCGCGGCAGGCGCTCCGACTCGTGACGGTTTTTAGCGCGAACACAAAGGGGAGCGCATGTAGAAGTGCGCGCGACGTATCCATTGGAGCAGTTGCAGGAGCGCGGAGCGCTGCTGGAGCGCGAACATAGTGGTAACCCAACTTAAAAAAAGGCTATTTGTTACGGAACTCTAATAATTACGGAACACTAAAAAGGGGCCCACAAAGGACGGTGATAACTAAAAAAAGAGTTATAGATTCTAACCACACATGGAAAGTTCGAGAAAATGTTGTCTATTTTACAGCGCCATCTCTCGGGGAATTGGGTTACTAATTAATACATAGACGTGCCAGAAGTTTTCGGTGGTAATTCTGGATTGCGAGAACCGATTTTAATAATTCTTTTTTTATTTGAAAAAAGATACGTTCAGGATAATAAAATATGTAAACGAAGTTAAAAAAAATGCTTGCATATACGATTATACTACAAACTTAGTCCAGAAATGATTTTGTACAACTTTTTGTCTTTTTTGTACAAAAACTGTTGTTTCCATCAAGTTCAAAATGATTTTCCTAGAAAGTCCTTATAAAGTTCTACTTTTCAGATTTTTTTCATATTTTCTAAACTTATGGCTCAAAAGTTAGAGGGGGGGACACATTTTTACTTTTGGAGCGATTATTTCCGAAATTATTGACATTATCAAAAAATGATTTCAGTAAACCCCTATTCATTTTTAAATACCTTTCCAACAATATATTACACTTTAGGGTTGAAATTAAAAAAAAAATCACTTCCCACTTTACATATAGGGGGCTCTACCCTAATAAAACATTTTTTTCCAATTTTTATTTTACCACTTTGTCGGCGTAATTGATATACATATTGGTACCAAATTTTCAGCTTTCTAGTGCTAAAGGTCATAGAGATTAAGCGAGGACGGACAGACGGACGGACAGACATGGCGAAACTATAAGGGTTCCTAGTTGACTAAAAAAAATGAATACGGCTCTGCCTTTCTAAGTAGTTTAAAAACGACCGCTCCTTTATTATAGCCTGCCAGTCATCGGGTGGTCTGAAGAAGCGACGATGGAAGTGAACATATTTAATCAGGATCAACAATGATCGGTCAATAATTCAATCAATTCAATTCTACATGGATGCTCTTGGTTCTAGTGAATTTATCTAGCAGTGCATTCAATGTGTTAAAAAAAGCAATTTCTCAAAAATGCTTGGAAATTCGAGCATTATTTTGACAACTTTCTTGTAAATAAATCGAAAATGCTGTTCTGGTCAAATACATGCGAGCAGCGTCCGGCAAAGTTAGTTTGAAAATCCATATCTGACATGTTTAGTGGCCGAATAAATTATTATGAAAACTCATATCTATCGTGTAATTTATGATGCATGAATTGAGAAAAGCCTTGGCTGCAACCAGGCATTGATACTACTCACGCATATTGTTCTTACCTTTATAACCAACTGAAACTTCTTGGCAATGGAAGTATCGACCGGAACAAGCTGCCTAACTCCTCCAGTATTAGGATCTATAGCGAAGTACGTAGCCCAGGAGTCAGGTTCTCCACTGTCGATGGTATACTTGATGCGAGCGTCCAATGTGTCCATGTCGACTGCTTGGATCTTCTCTGGTTCGATTGTTAGGATGCCTGCTAGGACGCCGCTGTTGACCTGGGGATTTCAAGGTGGATTTAAGAATAATAATCGCAAAATATATGAAGTTGAATGAAACATTTTGCATGTCATTTCCTTTTATTGCCACTAATTATAGTGAAGAATAAAAAGAAGTGGGCAGGGAAGAATGCTCGCAGAACTGATGGCCGATGGGGCCGAAAGGATCTGGAGTGGCGACCGCGTACCCGAAGACTTAGCGTTGGAAGGACACAAACTGGACCGATGACCTTGTGAAGGACGCAGAAACCCCGTTGGGTGCGAGAAGTACAAAACCGGTCGAAGTGGAGGTGCTTGGGGGAGACATATGTCCAGCAGTGGACTTCTTTCGGCAGAAATAATGATGATGATGATAGTAAATAAAAGAACGGAAATCTCTATCATCTATAATTTCGCCGTTAAGTTCCTAACATCGTCAACACGTGTGCTGACAATTTACAGGTCGAAATCATGTACGCTTCGAGTTAAATGCATAGACCTTTTCAATGTCTGATTATGGTCTTGACATTTAGAAGAACATGACGTAGTCTCGACCTCCTATAGGTTCCCGAAGGTGCCACATTTTACCGGTGAGAAGTACTTTTGGATACATTACTACTACAAATAATACTTACAAAACTAGTATACTCCGGATTGAAGCAAGCTCCCTCGTGTAGCGTGCATCCCTTGTATATGAAGGACGGATCCTGATCATCGTCGTCTTGTATGTGCACTGTTAAAGTTGTGGTGCTTGATAGACGTCTCTTCGTGTCGCGGGCACGGTCCTGAAATTATTGTGAAAAGGTTTTATTCAATGGAACTTCATATCGTTGTTCATTTGTTTTATAAAAGGACAGATGCGAGATTTCGATTCATCTAATATTTTCTTCCTTCGTAGTAAAAACAAATGAAGAATTAAATTCTTTTACCAACACCTTCCTTTTTTTGAATCCGTCTTGCGTAGGTACCATTTAGAAAAATAGGGCGAATCGCGAATTTAGCAAACACTGCATTTGCCTCTAACATTTTATCAGCCAGAGTCAAACTCAAACTCAAAGCATTTATTTCAATTAAACCATTTACAGGCACTTATAAATTGTCAAAATTAAATAGTCGGTGTGTAGTCAGAAAGTTGAAGCTAGTGGCCCGTTCTTCTCCATAGAGAAGAACGGGCTCTGTGGAGAAGAACGGGCAAGAAACTCCAAGGACACTCTTTTAAATCAAGATATTATTCCAAAATCCTGGATACATTATTCTTGTTGCTTCTATATGTGAGAACAATGTAAAAAAAAACAAATCAAAATCAAAAGTCACTTTTCGAACGTCAAAATTACAAAAGACAGTCCTCCAAAAACCGCCCTTCACTGAAGAAGGAATGTAAAATTAAAAATAAGCCTTGGCAGTTAAGAGATGACCAGTCTCAACCGACGGTGCCTGTTCACGAACATGACGCGCAGATCAGCACCATCCAGCTCAACCATTTAATGATAAATGATTTATTTTGTAAGTAGGTTTATACAAACACTTTTACACGTCAATCATATTTTAAAACTAGATGAGGTCGGCGTTTCCTATCTGACTAGTCTGAGAAGAAAGGCCGAAACAAACTCAGAAGTCACAGTCTCTTTTAAAGTCCAGACATAATCTTGGTCAGATCATACGAAGACCATGTAGGTCGATGTCTGAGATGGTCTTTTGAGGAAAGAACCACACAGATTGAGAGGACTTGTCCAGTCAGTGCACGCATATGTCAGGCACGCATATGCCTATTTTGTAGGGAACCGAGTATATTTTGAATAGCACCTGCCCTGATGAGGCAATGGTATCACGAAGCTTCCAGAGCCGACTATTGCGTATACCCTCTTTAAAATCTAACCTGGTATCAATATAAAATCTCTGAAATACTTACAGAAGCAAGGATAGTGACTAGATACTTCTGCGTGCGCTCGTAATCCAAACTCCTGTTGACTGTGACTTGCCCCTGATGAGGCAGTGGTATGGCGAAGCTTCCATAGCCGTCTACTGCATTAGCTTCCTCTATCGTTGCATTATCTCCTGGTATTATGAAGTACTCTGATAGACCGTTGACGCCTGCGTCGAGGTCTAGAGCTTTGATACCGTCGAAAATTGTGGTACCGATTGGTACCAGCTGAAATAATACATGGATATCATTAAAGTAGAGTATTTCATAAGAATTGTTTTGTGATGTGGGTGAATGATTATATTTAGTCTATTTTAAATGAAAATAAATTAAATCACATAAAAGTAAAAAAAAAACAGAAATGCTGAATTTAATGAATTTTCATTCTAGATTTTGGTAACATAGTGAAAGCAGAAGCCTGCGCTCAAAACAAAGTTTTGGCTCATTGCCTTAAGTTAATCGTTTTTTTGCATGTTCATTAATTGGTATTTAGTTGTTTTGATTCATCTCTATATAAACACGCAATACTACACCCAGAATACAAAACAATTATGTGTAAAACAATGTTTAATTGAAAAATGATGAATGAAATCAAATGAATGATGTAATTGTATGCAAAACAATTGGGCTGTATTCTAATAGACAATCATTGACAGCAAAGGATAAATTCAGTCTGTTGTAAGGAGGTCTACTCCCTAATCACTAAATCCGTAGTTTCGGCCGAAATTACGGGCACTTCCTACTCCGTATCACTTACGTTGCTTAAAGTTCAGAGACGTTCAAACGTCATAAATTTAAAGAGTCGCTAATCATTACTGAACTATAAGCAACGTTTATAAATAAACCCCATTATGATTAGTTCAGGGAAAGAAATAAGAATAAACGAAAACACTATTTGATAGCTGTCCCTACTCTCAATACGTATTTGCCCGTCGGAAAAAAAATTGTCACTTGTTATGTTAGCTCAACTACTTTCGGGCAAGCCCGTAACTTCGTTGACGGACTTCGAAAGTAAACCCTCTGTAGTACCAAACATCCATCATCAATCACTGGCGATTGAGCACAGACATTTACTGCAGCTTTTACATGTCTAATGTTAAAATGAAATGTAATGTTTATTTATGTAAGTAGATCTTTTATGACACGTTTACATGTCAATATATTGTTGGTCAATATTATAAAATTAGATGGCGCCGGCATTTCCTAGCTAAATGATTCCTGAGGAGAAACGTCTAAACGAACTCTAAGATCATGGTATCTTTTAAATTCCAAACGTTTTATTGTTAGGATTTTATGCAAGTCTAACAATGCAGGACCATGTTTGGAAGGGCCTTTTGAAGAAAGAGCCCTTGCAGCTTTGAGTTGACCTGTCCCATGCATGCATCAGTCATCGTTACTATCTTACCTCAGAAACAGTAGATTCGTATGGCGTCCCTTGGAAAACCGGCGCGTTGTCGTTGATATCCGACACTCTTACTATCACTGGTATCGTTCGCCGCTTCTTCGTCGCTTTCACCTGGCAAACCAGCTGCAACACACCCATTAATTATAACCAAATTACTTCTAACACAGATTACTAACTACCATATTGGCTTTAGGCGATATATTAATAGACTTAATTCGGTTAAAGCGATATCGGTCCACATTTGCATCTACAGCAGCAACAGTGAATTATGAACTTTATTTTTGTAGGGTAAAGTTGGAAATTGATTGTACAAAAATTTTAAGTGGCAACTTATGAAGCGACTAGAGATCTTTATAAATTATATGACAAATTATCATAAGATGATTATGATAGATTATTTATTTTAACAATGATAAATAATGGCTGACAGAGAGTATATTCGGATGAATTGACAATATATTTTTGATCGTGGGAACTGTATAAGAAATACTGAATATTTGTTGTGTAACAGTGTTGTGCAACATTTGTTGTGTTTTATCGATGACCTACAGTCGCGGGAGTATGTTCAAGCCATTTAATCGTCCGTCCAGACGTTTCTTTGAGTTATCTAACAAGATTACGTGCACCTTATTATGTACTTCGTAAGTATGCAGTGCTATAATAATATGATATGCATATGCTAAGCATCAGAAGCTAACAAACATGGAGTTGTGGCTACTACGTTAAGTAGTAATAAAGAAGGTTTTATGAGAGATTCTATGGGTTGGCACGTAAATCTTTTACATAGCTAAACGAACTAAATACGAGTATAATGAATTACAACTTCCCTTGTTAGTTGGAATAATATAACCCACTTCTATCTAATACGCAGGTGGTGTAAAAGTGACTGAGAAATATAGATATGTCAAAACACAAGAGGATGGACAATCGCAAAAACGTCGACTGTTCTGAGGGAACCAAGTTCAACAGAACATTTTCCAGTCAGTTTTATAACATTGAGGTTAGGTTCGCTTGGGCGATTTTTTTAACGCGACGTTTTTTTTTTAGTGCACTAGATATTTAGCTCTCAGTGTTGAGCCGAGCATTAAGAATCCAACAGAGAGTATCCCAGCGCGTCAAAAAATACAGTGTTGAATTTTCAACCCTCGGCTCTGAGCAGTGCGTTGAAAACCCAGTGCACGATAAAAATCGCCGCGTTAAAGTTAGCAGTAAAACCATTGATTTAGAAGCGTTTTCTTCCTATAGTTAAAATAAATCCACAATACCTGAAACACCATATGCGACAAGTTATCCTCATCTCTATCGAGAGGCTGTAGGAGCTGCAGCCGCTTCCCATCGAGCTGGAACAACGTGGGGCCCTTAGGAAAGACCGTGGATAGCAACACGTCTACACCTGGCTCCCCGACTACTGGCAGCTGGGCTGGCACTGTGCTTTGGTTCACCTCTGAAATTGAAGGAAATGGCCATGAGATTATTATGTATTTATGTATAGCTGTTAGGAACAGCTTATAACAGAAGGATAATGATTAGATTGGAAACACAGAGAAAATTTCAATCGGGTAAATCACGGGATTATGGTCCCTTACATTAAACAAGAATAAGGACAGACAGGAGTAATGGATTTTCTTTAGCTTATCACTTCAGCACACACATGGCTTTTATGACTTCGTGACTGTCTAGTAGGTTCTCCGTGCAGGTTCATGCGCATAAAAAGTGTGATGAAGATATGACATATGGTTTGTTACTTACGATCTCCTCTGCTCTCTTCAATATCAACTATAATGCTAGACTGGCCCGTTTCCACTTCACATGGACCTGTAAAAACAAAAGAACACTCATCAAATCATTAACACTTCGCGAATTATGGTAGAAAACCAAGTACCTACTGTATCATTTGAACTAAGCGACGTTCCGGATGCTAGCAAGACTCATAAAACATTCACAACACTTTTTCTTAGACAAATTAACTACTTAATTACTTCAATTAACATAAAACCATTTTTCAAACACGACTTTTCCCTACATTTCCAGCACATCGTAAAACAAATATGTGGGCCATTAATCCCACATTTATCACCGTGGAAACGAAACACAATGCATTAAGATAAGGGAGACTACAAAGCCCGCAGTTCCAGAGATAGAGTAAGCAAATACTCTCACATGAAACAAACAGTACCTAATAAATAAGAGAATCGACAGGTGCACGAGACCTTCGCTTCGTTAGGCCTTTGAACAATTAATTAAGGTTTTGCAAACGTAGCCTTTCCTTTTCCCATTAAATTGTTTAGAGATAATGTTAACTGTATATTGAGGTGCGCCTGCCAGAGATATCAGAATGGATAGACTTGATCTTGATTGTTTATTTCAAAGTATAGTACAAAAATATTTCGATATGTTTTTGTTTTTTGAACAAACCTCTTTTCCTAAGAGTTGTATGTTCAATTTGAACACTCTGATACTCTTATATACCCCATTCGTACCTATTTGGTTTTTATAAAAATTAAGATGTTTTAAAAGTTGCTTTAGATTTTTTAATATGACTGAAATCCTGAGAGAAGACTTTTATCGAAACCTTTTCTTTCTTATATCAATGATTGAAACACTTTAATTGAAAAATATTGAATAATATTATTTTTTTTTTTTTATTGTTATTATATTATTATTTATTCATTTTTATTGAATAATATTCTAATCCCGGTTTCTGAGGCTTCAAAGCTGAGTTGACGATGTATCTATTCGATAGTGTTGGTTTGATATCTTGAAACAGTATTGACACATTTGTACACTCGGATAAGGAATAACTTTGATTAAATAAATAACCCAACTCACACTGGCCCCGCATGGTGGTTTATGGCCCACTCCCTCTCATAGAAAGAGGAGGCCTGTGTCCCAGCAGTGGGAACATTATAGGCTGATTGATGTAATTAGATAAGTTTGTCGAAGTAGTTAGAGCTATTAAAAGGTTGTCTAAGGACTTCAGAGACCCAGCTATAGCAAGTCGCGAAACTTCCAGTTTTCCTTATCCCGTTATTGAAAAAGGCTATCAAAAGTTTATGGACATCCAGTTATTCGTATCGACACGCTAATCACCTATTAATCTGGCTAATAAAATACGAACCCATAAACATACCTCATATTACAACGAAAATTATAAATAACTTAGTGTAAGGGATAGTTTGAGATTGGTCGTAAAGTTAGTAAGTTTAATAATGAATAGCCACGAGAATCCTGATTTAACTATTATTACACAGTCTTTGAACTAGGTAACTGTAGTTATTTCATAAATTTAAAAATTTTCATTATTGTTGAGTTAAGATATTACTATAACAAGCTGTTGCATGCAGTTTTACTCGCATTCTAAGGGAAGTACTTTATGCATCCTGATAAAGTTATCCAGGAGAAGGTATTTCTGTACAGCAAAGTTCATTTTTATCAACAGCCGTTTAGCAGTATCACGTATTGAATATTTGTCATAAGTATTTGTAGAAATATTCAAGAAGATAAAACATTAAGTACTGCCGACAAATTGCTTTGCAGTTTGCCAGGTGTTATGAGAAAATGAAACTGTAAAAAATAAATTAAAAAAAAAGTATTAAGTACTTATATAAATTAACAACTATTAAAAAAATCCGGAAAATCACACACATGAACGAACACGCTCCTCCAATGAAATTCCCTAAATTAAAAGTAAACTTGAGTACTGAGAACCAATCAATTAATTTTCATGGCATTCCTTGCAATAATATAAATAGTAACCATAAAAGACAGTGTTAATTAGTACCTATATGTGATCTTAATAAGCACATATATTTTGCTTCCTCTAAAGGAAACCGGGACTACCCATATAAGTATTTGTTCCAATTAGAAAATACTGTTCGTACCGTTTTCGAAGTACGTAGGATTCTTGTAAATTGTTCGTTCAAGCTTTTAGGCAATTAATACTGTGTTTGTTGTAAATAAATTAGTTGGAACTTGGAACGTGCTGCGGTTATGATAAGGGAACAGTTGTAGAGCCATTTTTTTGGATGCATGGTTTTGTTGACTGTACAGTCCTTGGGGTTGTTTGTTTTTTACAAGGTGGGACAAAAGTAATGTCATAGAGTGAATGTGTCAGATTTTTGCAAATGGCGTCATAATATTATTGTGATTTTAAACTTATGTTTGAGATTAGTAGATAGAGAATTAATTGACAATGCAATGGAGCGATACACTCAGGCAACGACGAAAATTTGGAAAAATCAATTTCCGGATCGTGTGATTGGTCATCGATCGACGTTTTGGCGATTTGATATGTCACGCAATTCTCTTTATGAAATTACTTTTGCCCGGCCTTGTAGTTAGCGCCACTTGTACAGACGCCAGCTGCAGGTCAAGCTACCCGAAACTGTCAAATTTTCCCAATCAACCTTGAACCTTAATACTTCAGCGATAAAGTTGAAAATCTATTAAAGAAATTTGACAGATTGTAGTAGCTTGATATGCTAGCGTCTGTACCTAGCTGAAATTCAGCAGTATTAGCTACTTTAGGACAAATTGTACATCAGCTATAATTACAGGTCTACTTTTGTTACGTAATCAAAACGTTATTAAACTTTGAAATTTAAAAAAATATCCTTTACCATCCAAAAAGGGACATAAAAACACAATACTTATCCTGCCAAACGATTATTACTTTTCCGATTCAATGAAATTCAATAGGTACAAGTGATTTTACAAGCTTCACTGAATGCGTTTAGTTTCGATGAATGAATGAAGCGATGACGTTTATTTTATTACTCGGTCCATTCAACGGGTATTATTTGTAAACACAATACAATGGAGTATTGATCTGTTTGTTAACAAACACGGTTAATGATTTGTTCTTGTTGTTTTTGTATGTTTTAAATCGCGTCGCAAAATAATTGGAATGATTTTGACGTGTGTGGCCTTTCTAGAAATTTGTAGCTCTACAAGCTGTGTGCCCGATGGGATATCCCGTCGGCTAAAATGACGAATTTCCATACAAACCTCCATACAATCCCTTTTTTAACCCCTTTTGGGAACCAATTTTCAAAACCTTTCTTAGTGCTCACTTTCGCTATACAGGGTGGCAGGGACATCGTCGCGCAAACTGTAACCATGAATTCAGCACATGAGTTTAGACGCGATAGCGTCGAAATTTTTCGTCGGTTATCAAAAAAAAAACTTCTGTTCCATAGAAAAGTGCAATACCTACGCGGTCAAAATGTATGGAACAGCAATTTTTTTTTTTAATAACCGACGAGAAATTTCGACGCTATGGGGTCTAAATTCATGTGCTGAATCCATGGTTACAGTTTGCGCGTCGATGTCCCTGCCACCCTGTATAAGTAACTCCTACTCAACTTTCAGGCTGTAAGAGTTGTCTGTCAGTGAATTAATGGATTCAAGATATTTATTAAGTAGATCGATTTCAACACGTCCGCTTTTCTCAGCAATAAATTTTCTAAACTTTGTTTTACATTTTACAGTTTGACTACACACTTCCTACCAACTTGTGAGAAAATACCATTTATGGACCCGGCCATGCATAAACTACCACATAATTATATTGCAGGTATCGTAAAAACCTACTAACCCTAGACTAGATGGGGAACAAATTCTTAGATTCATTCGCCAGTCTTGAATAGCGTTGGTCCATTAACCTAGACATCGTTTGTTTTAAAGGTCTATAACATAATTTTCAGTATTCCTAAACACTTGGATGTGATATTATTTTTGTTCTATCTATTTTACATAGTAAAGGCACCGTCTAACTCCCTTTAAGGTGCACTTGCACCACAAATCACTAGGTAAAGGAATTTAAGGCTAAAAGTATTTACAACATCATTCTGTCTCTGTCATCTTCAAACTATTGTCAGAAGTAGAACGATGTTTTAAAATTCATTTTTAAATTGGTGCAAGTGGACCTTAGAATGTGTCCTGCATCCTAATTGCGTAACACGCTGTCAATCACATTCTTAATCATTTTGAAGGATATTGCTAATCCATTTCTGCATATGTTCGAAAAATTCGTTTGCTCAACAACTTAAATAACGCAATGAATGTTGTTGAACTGTCAAATGAAAGCCATTCCTACTGTTAATGTGTAACGCAATTACCCCGCTGCTCAGCCAAACTGCAGTTCGAGATTTCTCAGGTTCTGTCAAATGTATGATCGATGAACCATTGTAAATAGTTCACTGTGGTAAAGGTTTTAATAAAGGAAGGTAGGTACTTACCGGGCGTTGCCCTCGCCAATTGCAGTAGGCAGAAGAAAACAAGCCAAGCCGTTGATTGTCCATGCTGGAGCGCACTCCACCGCGCCATCTCACTGTAACAAGAGAGAATAACTATAAGAAAAACTTTCAAAAAAATCCACTTCTTTTATTTTATTCAGAAGCTGTGTGTGAATTTGAAGTAATTTTCTTTAGGTATAATATGTTTATCAATATGTCACTAAGCACCAAATTATAATGTATATAAACCTTTTTTTCAGGCTCGTAACTGACAATACCGATATTAAAGTCAGCTTAAAAATCTAAACATAAACCGCATGATATTTCAAAGATATTATGGAAAAGAGGTGATTATGAATTACGACTACAAATAAGCAGAGTCAGCATGTCGCCTCATCGTGCATCGCCCACGAGCATCAAAACAATGAGCTTTATGTACAGCTAAACATGAAAATGTTAATCTTAATACAATATCATGTAAAACTGCATTTTTATTCTCACTGCGATGGGTACTTCAAGGAAGTACCTTCGTGAATCACTTGCACTTAAGCTCACTCACACAACAGTTATTTTGGAGAAATTTCCTCAACAATTTGTCGTAGCAATGGACCCATAATTTGTGAAAAGACAAACGATTAATAAAAATACAACACACTCGGCAATATCACTAGGCCACAGCTCAATCTACAATAAATATTCTTCATAAATAATAAAGAAAACAATACCTCAAATACAATAGAAAATCCGACAACAGTCCTATCCACATGCGATATCGTCGAACAATAACTACACGTGTTTTCACTCACTCGATTATAGACAAATGAAATAAGAACTGTCTACTGACGAACTAACAATAGAAACGTAGAAGAATAACAAAATAAATAACAAACAAGATAATAAATCTGCAACGAAGCGTAATACGAATCAAAGCTTATCTTCAACTCAGTTCCCAAGGGATAACATAGCTGACACTAAACTGACAAGCCAGATTGCGATAAAAACGCATCAAGTTTATTACAAATTAACGCTTATATCTATGATCTTATTGATGGTAATGGGAAAGCTTGTAATCGATGGATTTAAATTATAATAAACTAGCTTTATACTGCAATATACCAAGTTAATGATGATTATGAAACTTTTGTCCGCGGATTTGGCCACGAAGATTAGGTTTCTCGAAATAGGTTCGATACTATTTGAATTACTAAAGATTAAATTTATTGGATATTTATATTCATAACATGAGACTATATTGATACAAAATTCAAAGTAGATCGATTCAGTTTAACAGCCGAGCCATAAGTGGAACAAACTAATTCCCACATTTGTAATAACAGCTAGGATTAACACAAATAGTTCTGACCTTATTGATGGTAATGCGAATATTTGCGATCAAGGGATTTAAATTATAATAAATAAGATATTTACAAGACTTAGTTTCGAAGCCACTAGAAATATCAGAAATGCATTAAGGGCTGCTACTTATCGCACCAATGCAATAACAGTAAAGCTTTGGAAGAATCTGCTAAAGATAAATTGTGGAGCAGATTGTGGATACCACAGTAGTCAACTTAACAGAAGAATCATTGTAAGTGCTACGTGTTAATCTAAAACTCTCATGCTAGTTGTGCATTCTTGCTATATATTTCAGAGATGTTCTTGATAATAACAATATTTCAAGCACGACAAACACCAAAAACTTTACGTTCAGATAGAAATCGCTTTATCTGCGAACCTTGAAAGTTGAAGGGTGCAATGATTAAGAACATTACGTCAGTCAATTATTTAACTAGTCAAGATTTTAGGTAGCTAGTTACAACTGTCTCTGTTCCAACAATATTTTACAAGTGAACATGACAGGCTACCAATAAATCCCAGGACTTTCTGGTAGATAACATTAATCGGATTACAAACTACATAGTTATCGCACCTCCAATTCTCACGATTAAGCAAACAGGCACAGCCTTGGGAGCACTTTACAAATCTATTTATATCTTAATGCAATTTACAATCATTGAAATCCCACAAGCTAAAGCAGAAAAATAAATGGTGTCGTATAAATTATTTGTATTGATACCCCGGTCAATATATCGTTTCGAAGCTTAAGACCTCAAAGCCTTCGGGTCTACATTATAGTGGAATTTGTAGGCAGATAGTTTGTAAGTGATATTCAGCAAATGTATGAACTCACGTTGCTTGCTTTTGTAGCAATGTGAATCGTGTTTGAATTGTAAACAAAAATCTTTTACGAACTAAGTATACGAATTTCTGATCTCCTTCTCTCAAAATTTTTCTGTTTCCACTTCTACACATAGCTACGGTCGGTTTTCATTAAGAAACAGGTAGTTAAAGCGTTCATTAGCGGTTTAATGTCGTAATACTTCATCCGCAGTATTGTGAGATTCTGGTTTTACGCGTGAATGCGTATTTTCAATTTCTAGTACTTGCACACAATGTAAAGACATTTGCACGACATTTCATAATTTAACTTCAGGCTACATTTAATCGAAATTAGGGCACGCATAAACTATCTTATTATTGTGTCCAAAGTTTCGTAATCTTACTTCCTAAATCCTACATCACAAGATTCAGAAAACATAACAAAGGACAATACTCCTTTGCTTGCAAGCACTGTAAATTCTCATTACGATTAAGGTCAAGCGCATATTGTAAGTCAATGTAACAAAGTAACAAGTAAATAGTCAGCGTAGACACTAGAACGTGAGGCTTTTAAAATGTGTGCAGTTCAGAACTAACGTCGGGAGAGTGCAATGATATGAAAGGATATATTTTAAGTCCAATGCACGCATATTATTACTGATGTCATATGCTGCCTCATACGACTTGGAGAAATGCTTACGCATCTAATGTGCATACAACTCCTAGCATTACAAATAGAAAAACACGAGAGACAGCATATTCCTAGCGGAAGACATCTTTCTTCCAGACAAATTATGAAATTGCTACAATACCAGCTTACCGGTTAATGTCCCCACATAAATAAATTCTTATTAACACAATCTTATAGTGTTTATTTTTATTACAGGTGCGACGGGCTTGCTCTATGCAGATCTGCAAATGAATGCATCACCTGCTCATAATCCCACGCGGTTGAACGCAAACAAAGAAGCGAAATCTTTTCATATATTAAATGGAGCTATTTGATTTTATGCAAAAAGTCTCAAGGCGTTGTCTGTAATGCGCGCTTGTTCTAAGTGAAATTATTTATAGTGGTTTATAGGTGCAATAAAACAAGCGAAGCGGTCCTGACCGGTTGCAAGTCAGTGCAAAAAGTAGACCCAGTATTAACAGGCTATCCAGAAGACAGGGTAAATCATGAGAAATCGTTAAAAGTCTAACGCAACATCTAAGTTTGTGGGCGGAGACGACAATAAACAAGATAATGCAATGGATACAGCTAACGGATGAACTTACTTTTGTGTAAGTGCTAATTTTTTTTTTATAAAAAAGAATTGTGAGAAAGAAAAGGGAAGCCCCAATGGTTGCAGTTGTAGATTATAACCCAGATTGGAATCGTAATTTGAGTTCTGGATGAAACTAGACTTTAACAACTTCCACATGTCAAAACGTGGAATGTAAAGAAAGAACTAAAGAAAAACGCGTTTATTGGCATTGCAGCAAAATAAATACACCTTAAAACTATCCAAACAGAACAAAGATTATAATGCCAAAAGGGACTCAGCTCAGTATAATGTTAGTTGACAACACAAGGTGCACCACCTGACGCTGATCCCAGCGCTACCCACGAGTGCCATACGCTGGAATAACGAACACGTAGAGAAGTGTGTGTCTGTTATAATAAATAAAGTAAGCAGGCAAGGGCAACCTATCCAAACACATCAAATGTAATATACAGTGCCCTCCAAAGTTAGTTGAAGTTGAAATTTTTTCACTTCAGCTGTAACTGCCACACTATGATTTAAGACCCTAGTTTCAAGTGTTTGAACTGTACAGTATAACTTTTTTATTGAAAATTACTGATATTACCTATAAACGTCAACTAACTTTTGGTGACTGGATTTCAAGTATTTTACAACTAAAAGCTGGTTAAAAAAAATCCAGGTAATCCCTTATCATAGATAGGCAGTTAATTTTATAATATCAGTCATTTTCAATATCAATTAGTCAATAAAAACATGTACAGTTCAAACTGTTGAAACAAGAATTTTAAATCATAATGTGGCATGACAGCCGAAGCGGAAAATGTCAACTAACTGTCGGAGGGCACCGTAGGTACAGAATAAAAAACAATAACCTTAGGGCTTCTAGGTTGTCTTTAAGAGATCGCTCTTAGCGATAAGGCCGCCCATTGTGTCACCTTTTGTAAAATGTTATATATTTATGTTCTGTAATTTGTATGGTGTACATAATAAAGAGCATTCTATTCTATTCTTCTAGATTCCACCTGTCCCCCTCATTACCATTCACTAGGAAATTATTCTCTCCGATAGTATGAAGGAGTGTACATACAATTGTACATTCTTTCTTCGTTCTCATAAATCATTTCACAATTAGCATTATTGCTAGGTTAGACATCGGATCGAAGGATCGAAGCCAGCGTTGCTTGCACGTAGCTTTAATTTGTCACGCCTTGTATTTGCATGCTAAAGGGATGTCTGGAGCAGGCCCCCTGGCGAAGAGACATAAAGTTTGACGGGACTACGAATTACTATTTGTAGAACACGCTAGAGATGTACACGGAATCCTGATAAGGTTCTGATAAACTGGTTTGCAACAGATGCTAATACAATCAGAGGATTTTTTGGCTAAAATGAAGAATAAGAAAACATCGACAAGTAAGAATATAGTTTGTAAGTAAGACATTATTATCTCGTTTATTTGTCAATTTAACCATTTAATTACATTTTTAAATATTTCTTTAAATATAATAAAACAGTATAAAAAAAAATTAAAAATGTAAAAAAATAGTGATCCAGCAGGGTCCAAGCTTCCGGTGGTTAGGGCTCCAGAGACAGGAACCTCCTCACAATGCGAGCCGTATCGCCTTTTGAATCAGGCCCTTGATCTAACCGCCTAACGGGAACCTCGATAGATGTTGATCGAAGCTTTCGGCTATCAGGCTATTGGCTGATACGACAATCGGCAGAATGACAGCCGAGCCCACATTCCACATGTCAACAACCTCGTGTGCTAAGTCAAGATACTTAATTTATTTCTCTAAGTAAAACATTATTATTATAAGAAATAAGTAATCGGTTTATTAAATAACCCCAATCCGGAGGCTATCGTGTAAGTGAGAAACTGGAGGAGTATCGTTTGATGGATCGTCTATGTTCGTAAGCGTAGATAAGTACATAGCATCAGCTTGAGCTCGGACTAGCGGTACTAGACTCGATAGTATACATAAACCCCTTGGTGATGTTAAAACCAAACAAATTGGAATACATATGGAAATAACAAAACTGAATTATGTTTATGCAGCTAAAGGTGTTATATGAATCAGAATATTCAAACCAAAACAGAAATCTGATCAAATCGTTTTTAATTCCAATATACCTATAAAATACCTTAAATACCTATTCTAATATACCTTTAAAATGTGGCTGGAACAAAACTGGTTGCGGAAGGCGGAGAACAGGGTGGTGCACCCTGGGAGAGGCCTGTATCCAGCAGTGAACTACGATACGCTGAGTTGATAGAGGTCACAATAAACACATCGTTTAAATGGAAGCCCTATAAAAAACAAGATAAATCAACGCCTTTATTCAGATATATACGATTAAGGTTAGCCTTGATTACGGCCGTATAATCCGTTAACAGCATTACGCTGAATTACGAACAGTAGGACACGTTGATGTCTCTCGTAATCCTATTAGTATCGTCTTAGATTCGTGTTCCGAACATTAATGTTTCGGAAATTGGCCTTCGTTGTCACGGTAATTTAGGGTATTACAAAATATTGGATAATGTAATGACTCTTGTTCGACTGACGCTAAGATAATTATGGTGTTTATTGAATCCGGATGACATAAAAATATGGCGCATTCCAACCTTTTGAAACTGATGATTCTCGTCACGGTTATTATGGATTTTGGCTGCGTAAATCGTTCTCAAGAATATTGACCATTATTTCCCCCAAAACTTTCTCGACCATTTCACATTTAATCGTCGCTGAAACATTGATTTAATCACATCGCAAAAACAAATCATTGCTAACAATGCATCATTTACGACGTTAACAGGTTCGATAACACAAATTATAAATAATAATAATAATAATAATATCCTTGGACATTTCACACAGCAAATTAAGAAAGAAGCAAATCTCAAAAATAAAAAAAAAATAAAATCTCAAACCTTTCTTTTTAAAATAAAGAAGTACACTGTAATTTTATTACCTACTCGTTAATAACTGAGGAGATGAGATGAGAGTCTAAATGAATCTTAGACCATATTTATATAATATTTTGAACCCTGTATGGGTTCAAAATATTAATCAAGCAAAATTAATGATCATTAACAATTCATAACCGATGTTAAACATGGTGGTTATAAAATGTAATTAGGTAAGGAGTATTAAAAGCAACATAATTAAAGGATACTAAAAGGAAATTTAATGCTATATATAGCCAATTAATTTTTTGTTAGTTCTGAGTTATAAAATAAAATCTAAGTATATACATAAAAATGAATCACCGAGATGTATGTACGCGCATAACTTCCGATCGACTGCACCAAATTGGATAATTCTTTTTTTTTGTATTTGTTATTGTCAGGAAAAGGTTTGTATACATAATTGGACCCGGTAGGTGGCGCTGCTTTTTCGGCCAGGACGACGTCTGCGTCTAAGTAATAATTGTTTATATTATGATGATAGACTACCCAAGAAGATTGTCTGGCCTATACTTACCGACAATTCATTAAAAGTATCAACAGCTGGCGCAGAACTATTCAACTCCATGACTACAAAAACTCTTAACTGTTTTAAAACCTATAGAATTATATGCATAGTGTATATTTCTAGCCCACAGACCGAACAAATATTGACCAAGCAGACGCGAAAATTGAAAACGTCATATAAATAATATATATTAAAGCTCTAACTGAAATCGTTCAAGAACCTATGTGCAATTTGCACACGGAACAATGAAAAACGTCTGGGAGGCGGCTACGGAAATCTGCACACATGTAATTTGTGTTAGGAATTTGTATTGTAACAACAGTAACCCATCGCCATTGTCTTAACGGATTGCGGTACACTCTTGCGCACGTTCGGGGGCAGACTAACACCGATGAATGTTGATAGGTTCCTTTGGAGCATTTCTGTAGATAATGTTTCCGATTTATTGTAAGGTAGTTTGGAATAAGCTGAGCAATGAACAGTTAGAACGGCTAAGGGAGACGAGAATTACTTGGAAATGCACTCAGTAAAGTGTTTACAGAATTACGTCAAAGTTGAAGCAAAAAGGAATGGGAACACACGTATAGAAGACGTAAAGTTCATTTTCAAAATAAACTTAAGTAACTAATTAGTAGACAGCAATGACTTTTAATTCTCTTTGGTAGACAGTCACTTAATACTACTTAAACTAGTGCCAACGATTACAGAATAAAAAATTCAACCTCAGAGATAACGGTCAATAAATTATATCATTATCAACATTTTGACACCCGATGATGGATCGTTTGTCGAATTACTTTAAACTTTCAATAAATTAGTAGTCATTTATTATTATTGCGGTTCGTTTGATAGTTAACCTATTAATGGGCTTACTTAATTGAGGCCTGTCAAACGTAATGAAAAGCGGTGAGGTCCAAAATAAGAAATCAATCGAACTAAAAGACAGTGATGACGCCCTTCAACTTGACACAAACCCAAAGTCAATCAATAAAGAATGTTAGAACAATAACCTATAATCTAGATCGCACCCACATAACCGCTGTGGGCATCGTAAAATTTCAGATGCAAAGCTAAATCATCTGCCTAGCCTTTTCTTTGTTGGGGTTGGCTTCTAGTCTAACCAGATGCAGCTGAATACCAGTATTTTACATGGAGCGACTGCTTATGTCACCTCCACAACCCAGTTACTGGGTAATAGGATACCTCTTGGTAAGACTGGTTTTTGTCCGACTGTCAAAGATCCACGAATGACCGCCGGGACCAATGGTTTAATCTTAATGTGTAATGATGCTTTCCGAGGCACGGAAGGATCTCTGTATGTAAAGATGGTCACCCATGCATCCACTGGCCCTAATTCACTATGACCACTTAATGATTCCTTACATCGAAACCACGTCAATTCCTTAGCTAATCACGACATGTGCTAGTAAAGTATTCTCTATGACACAGTGAACGGAACCGCGCGAAATGAACGCAAAGTTGTTTAAGAACGGCGCAGTTTGAATTGTCAAAATACGACGATTGACAACCGTACGTGACTTGCACGTGGTAAGATTACTCGGGGAATATTATTGACCACACAGAATTGGGGCCTTCGTTTTCCGAAGGGCATTAATGGCGCACACTACAAATAATCTTAATAATAATAATAATAATATTTTTTGGCAACACCAACGTCAACAAGTCAACGTCCCGATATTTCATATTTTTCGTCAAATACATTTTTAGAAGCAGTTTTTATACCTAATTATTGTGAATTACCAACCATAAACCGAATACTCCAACCAATTTTCCATTTAAAAAATACAATGATCAATAATGCAACAAACTTTCACCAAAAACTGCCGAACCGGAGGTGACATCTGTCATGTTACCTCCGGTAAAACACAAGGAATATCTTAATATCGGAATGCAAAAATGTTGACAAGATCTGCCGCAAGACGTGCACGCCCACCACCACCGGACTCTTCGCTCAGCTCCGCCTCGCCGCCGCCGGTACCCAGCCCCACTGTGAGCGCTGTGACGACACCGGCCGCGGTAGTTGCGTCGAGCTCGAGCGACGAGTATTTCTCTCCGCCCACGACGCCACCACCTGTTCGTCGACGGGGAGGACGCCGGCCGCCGGACGGCTTAGGACCTCGAGGCCCACTGGCCTCTGATAGGGTCCCAGCTCCCGGCGGAAGTGTGCAGCGCATGAGATGGACACGATCCATCAATGAAAACGTCATGCGCTCATACTATGGGGCTACAGAGGGGGGAAACAATCTGACCGCGTACCGTGTTCGGATGCTCTCTCTATTTCAGGTGCTTGAGCCAGCTGTCAACGTTACGGCACAACGACTATCGGATCAGGTGCGGGTTATCCAGCGTAATCACATGCTGGATGACACTGTACTTGATCGCCTGCGAAATGAAATACAGAGTAGCCATGTCATCGCCCCCCAGTCGCAGACTGCTGTGGTACTACCGCAGTTCGACACAAGTCATGCTGACGAGGGGAGTCATGACAGGGCTACAAACGTAAGTACCCAGTGCAATGAGGAATTGAGGAGTGCTTTGGAAGGTGCGATTCAGGAGTATCGGTTCATGTCGCCTGAACTTAGACCACGCTTACCTCGTTTGCCCATGCATAACAAAAATAGGGCGCTGGTGGCGGTCCTGGATTCGCAGTTGTCAAACTATTTTGATACCTGCGAAGACCTCATCGATACTCATTCGATTCTGTATTGCGCGGCTGTAGCGGCATGCCGTGTAGCTCACGTCAAATTTGCCAATGACTCTAGAGCTACACGACCGAATCCAACCGTACCAGCTTGGCAGTACAGGATTGAACGCCGTATTGGTGGGGCCAGGACGCTCATCGGCAAACTAATCTGTTTCAGGGAGGGCAATACTCGCCCTAGAGTGATGCGCTTTGTGAGACGGGCGTTTTCAGGGACTGATATCAGTCCTCAAGACTATATGTCTTGTGTCACAGAGCGCATCGACTTCCTGAAGCAGAAAGTGTATGCATGGGCGAACCGTATTCGTCGGTATAAGCGGCGAGTAGAGCGATACACTCAGAATCGCACCTTCCAGAACGATGAAAGGTGGGTTTATAGGGGTTGGGAGCGACCGGACCAAGGTGTGACTGACACGTGCCTGCCGGATGATGATGCCATGTGTTCCTTTTGGCGTAGTATCTGGTCGGCACCTGTCAGTCACACCGAAGGTGATTGGGCTCGGGAAGTCGAGCGAGCCTGTGATCCAATACCAGAAATGGAGGCTATTACCATCTGCCCCCAAGATGTAGCTCGTACAGTCCGTCCGTTACCTAACTGGAAGTCTCCAGGGCCGGATGGGCTGCACAACTTTTGGATCAAATGGTTTACAAGTTCGCACGCTCGCTTGGCATCTCAGTTCCAGACTGCTTTGGAGTCTGGTTCGCTACCCCAATTCCTAACGACAGGAGTTACCCACCTGCTCCATAAATCAGGTAGCACCGCGGAACCCAAAAATTATAGGCCGATTACGTGTTTACCGACGGTCTATAAAGTTCTTACATCCATTTTGAGAGCTAAAATTAACAAACATATAGACAATAACTCCATTATGTCTGCCTCTCAAAACGGATGTAAGAATGGGTCCCGCGGTACTAAGGAGCTACTCCTCATTGATATGGCCATTAGCCAACAGGTTCGTCGTTCCCGAAAGGATCTGTCGACATGTTGGATAGATTATAAGAAGGCCTATGACTCGGTGCCACATACATGGCTCATGAGGGTGCTGGATTTGTATAAAGTAGATGCAACTCTGCGTACCTTCCTGATGTCGTGTATGGGGCAATGGAGGACGGTTCTTCGCTATCCAGGATGTCGAAATATTCAGAGGAATAGCGAACCGATAAGGATCGAGCGAGGCATATTTCAGGGCGATAGTTTGAGTCCGCTTTGGTTCTGCTTAGCCTTGAATCCTCTAAGCACACTGCTGGAGGACTCAGGTCTAGGCTATCGGCTGAGGAGAGGTGGTCAGGTTATATCGCACCTCCTCTACATGGATGACCTGAAACTCTTTGCTCCAAACAATTTGCAACTAATGGAGCTACTGAAAGTAACTGAAACTTTCAGTAGCGCCATCAGGATGGAATTTGGTGTGGACAAATGTGCGGTCATGCATGTAAAGCGAGGGGAGATTGTGGAATCCGTGGGAACCCAACTCTCGGATTCCACAAACCTTAGAGCCCTCTCCGCATCCGAAACCTATAAGTATTTGGGTATGTCGGAAGCGTTAGGCATCAATGTTACTGACATGAAGCAATCGTTGAAGGAGCGCTTCTTTGGCCGCCTGAAAAAAGTACTTAATAGTCTTCTATCAGGCGGAAACAAGGTGCGTGCCTTCAACAGTTGGGTCATGCCGGTTCTGATGTACTCTTTCGGCATACTCAAATGGACTCAAACCGAACTAGACGCCCTGGATAGGAGGGTCCGGACGCTGCTGACTGCAAATCGAATGCATCACCCACGATCGTCAGTAATGAGGCTGTATATCCCGCGAAAATGTGGGGGTCGAGGCTTTTTAAACGCTAAGACCCTCCACAATCGCGAGATATGCAGTCTC
This sequence comes from Apamea anceps, assembly GCA_951799955.1. NCBI lineage: Eukaryota > Metazoa > Arthropoda > Insecta > Lepidoptera > Noctuidae > Apamea > Apamea anceps. Next base: position 7,466,086 of record OX637512.1, read on the forward strand.
AGGGAATATTTCTTAGAAACCGACGTGGGAATGCATCGAGATGTAGTCGCGGTGGACAAGGGCCTCACCCCGCTCTCCTTGGCTAAAGAGAACTGGCGCAAGCCAGTAGTGCTTGACACCAATGATCGCATGGAAGTATGGCAGAGTAAGGAGCTTCACGGACGCTTTTACCGGGCCCTACATGGACCCGATGTAGATTTACTAGCGTCCGTAGCCTGGCTGCGTTTCGGTGACCTCTTTGGAGAAACCGAAGGTTTTGTCTGTGCAATTATGGACGAAGTTATGATGACGAACAATTACCGGAGATTTATTGTGAAAGACGGCACGGTTGACATCTGTCGGGCATGCCACCGGCCGGGAGAATCAATCAGGCATATTATCTCTGGGTGTTCTCGTCTAGCTAACGGAGAGTACTTGCATAGACACAACCTTGTAGCCAGGATAATCCATCAGCAACTGGCTCTGAAATACAGCCTTGTGGAATCTGAGGTGCCGTACTACAGGTATGTGCCCGACCCAGTTCTCGAAAATGGAAATATCACATTGTACTGGGATCGATCCATCATCACTGACAGGACTATTGTTGCCAATAAGCCTGATATAGTGGTGGTGGATCGATCAGAGCGGCGCGCAATGATTGTTGACATAACCGTCCCGCATGATGGGAACCTCGTGAAAGCCGAGAAAGATAAACAAATCAAGTATCTTGACTTGGCTCGCGAGGTTGTCGACATGTGGGATGTGGACTCAGCGATCATTGTGCCGATAGTCGTGACAGCCAATGGCTTAATAGCCAAGAGCCTCGACCAACACCTGAGGAGGCTCTCGTTGAGCAGCTGGATCAAGGGCTTGATTCAGAAAGCGGTACTTCTGGACACGGCTCGCATTGTCAGGAGGTTCCTCTCTCTGGAGCCCTGACCGCCGGTAGCTTGGACCCTGTTCCCGATACCGGTGGGCTACTATTTTTTATATTTTTAAATGTTTTTATACTTTTTATATTCTAATATTTAAAAATATAATTTATATGGTTACTTTAAAATAAAGGAAATAATAATAATAATAATCTTTATTTATTCTAACATTAGTACAACACATATACACATATTACATGTAATTCAGCTTTACAAGATAAAAAACAATTTATCTCTGGCCCCCACACTAGGATTCCCTGTGTCGTGGGGTCCAGTCCCTTCCGTAAGTTCAAAAAAGAAATTTAGCACATGCAAAGCGCTAGTGTATAATTTTATATTATCATTATTTTATGTGTAACAAACTTAAAAGAGAAGTATACAAAAAGAAGATAGAATACTAAACGAAAAACAAAAAAGATGCATGACACGCGAAGAGCGTGCGTTGAGAATGATATGGTGTGTTTGGGTGCGTGATATTAATTATGTAACAATGTTTAAAATGTTCTCAGTATCGGAATAGTCTTTGGGTATAAGCCATTTCTGGATGTTGATTTTAAGGCGGAATGAAGTCATTTTTATTATTGCATTGTTTGTTTTATAGAATTTACTATATAGGTAGGGCCCCATAAAAGTAAAAGATTGACGAGCAAAAGTAGAACGAGCCATCGGTCTGTCCCATTTAAGAGTTCTGTAAGAGCATCGCGCTGTGTTCTTAGCAAGTTTATGAAAGCGGAGAAGCACCGAGGCAATATAAAGCTGTCTCACACTGAGAAGGTTACATTCTGAGTACAATGCATTTGTAGAATGACGCCAAGGTTTTTTAAACGCTATTTTCAAAACAGCTCGCTGAGCACGTTCGAGCCTGAGAAGATATGTTTTTTTCGACGCTCCCCAAGCAATGATACAATAACCCAAAATCGATTGACAGAGACAGAAATATACGGCTCGAATAAGTCGTGGCTCCGCCACAGACCTGATTTTTTTAAATATGTGAGCTAACTTCCTTACACGTTTCGTAACTGCATCGATATGTAATTTCCACGAGAAGTGTTCGTCTATCAGTATGCCTAAGTATTTTATGCACGAAACTTGTTCAATAGTTGGGCATTGACATTGCAAAGAAGTTGAATAGTTGGCAAGCTCACATGTGTGCAGTTTAACATTTAGAGCTTGCTCAGGAGCAGATCTTTTTGAGATACTTAAAGCTATGAGTTTTGTTTTGCTTGCGTTGAGAGTCAGTAAATTGTTTTTCAGCCAACTGGCAGTAACTTTAAGGCCCTCCTGAGCCACATGAACAACCTCTGTCCATGTTTTGGCATGGAAAATTATAGCAGTATCATCTGCAAAAGTAAAAATATCAGCCTGTGGCAGTTTAAGTGAACAGAGATCGTTGATATAGGTCAGGAAAAGAGTAGGACCCAAAATACTGCCCTGAGGCACGCCGTAAGCAATATCTGCATAATCACTTGTATAATCTCCTATTCGTACTCGCTGCCTCCGCTCGCTTAGGTAAGACTTAAACCACTGCAACGCTATTCCTCTAACTCCCAACCGTTCCAGCTTTTTTAGCAGTATTGATCGCGAAACAGTATCAAATGCTTTTGCCAGGTCCAGGAAAACACCTACACATTTTTGTCCGTTGTTAATTTTATTAGTAACCAAATCAACAAGACCCGTGACGGCGTCTTCCGTGGACCGGGCAGCTCGAAAACCATATTGGTTAGGAGCCAGAAGGCCATTTACCTCTAGATATTTAAGTAGTCTCACATTGACTATCTTCTCAATTACCTTAGACACCGTACTCAGTAGTGATATTGGCCTGTAGTTAGCCGGTTCCTGTGCATCGCCTGTTTTGAATATAGGTATTACCTCTGCAATTTTAAGATTATACGGTACTATTCCTGATGACAAACTAAGATTAGATATATAAGTTAGGGGCGTCGCAATCACATATTTGTTAAATTTTACCATGTCATTACTGATGTCATCGTGGCCCGTAGCTTGACTGGATTTAAGCGTGCCCATGAGTTTGATGACTTCAATTTCATCTGTTGGTTGGAAAAACAGTGAATGGGCTGACTGATTAGAGTTGCAGGTTAGATCTATATTGTTGCCCAATTCGGTTTCCGTTATATCCAATTCACTCAAAATTGTCTCAGCCAGGCGCTCACCAACAGTACTGAAATAATTATTTACACTATTTAAAGATTCAATGGCATCGGTTTTTATTTTTAATAATTGATCATTTTGATTTTCACGTTTATTTATATTACAGATAGTTTTTAGAGCGCTCCAGGTCTTTTTTAGATTATTTTTATTATCCGCTAGGAGGTTTTGTTTATATTTGTTTTTTTGTTCATGCAATAAGTTAACACAGATATTTCTATAGGTCTTATATTTATTTTGTAACTCAAGATTATTTGGATTTTTCCGCACATCGATGTGTAATTTGTCACGAACTCTAATTGATTTTAAGAGACCTGGCGTAATCCATTTTTTTACAATAATTTTGGAGCTTCGAAACTGTTGAGTATATTTACTTTTCTCAATAAGGTTATTCACGTTGGAGATAAAATATTTTGTCGCTTCCGTAACATCGGATATATCATAAAGGTTTGACCAGTCAAAATTCTTTAAGTCCTCATGTAAGCTTTCGTAGTTGATCCTAGTGAGAGTTACTTTAGATTTTTCTTTGTAGTGATTTGAACCAATACTACATAGTACGCTACTATGATCCGTGACATCGGAATGACAGACAACAGTTGTAAACGGTTGAGAGGACTTGATTAGGCAATGATCTAGACAATTTGGCCCTCGTGTTGGTATATTATGCCCCGGTACGTAACCATAATGAGCCATTAAACCTAGGTACTCTTCCGCTCGGTTATCAGTGGAGTTATCTTTAATATCAAGATTGATATCGCCTACCAAAACGCAGTGTTGACCTTTACATGTGTTCATCACATTTTCTAAAGAAATCAAAAAATTATTTACGTTTTGAAAGGATGGTGATCGATAAATCGCTATTATAGTATGAGTAGCTGTATCTAATCGTAGACAGTTAGCATCATTAACTTCTGGTTCCGAAACGCATATTTGTAAGTCCACTTTAGAGAAAATCACTAACCCGTCACATTTATTTAGATATTTAGTTGAGTAAGAGCATTTATAATTGTCTAAGTGTAATCCATTAAATGATTCATCCAGCCAACACTCAGTTAGCACAATAACATCCGGTCGAAACTGTAGACGATGCAGAAGTACGATTAAATAATCAAAGTTTTTGTTTATACTTCGTATGTTTTGCGAGAAAATTGTAAATTGTTTCGAAGTATCACCAAGGTGTTGTTTACAAATATCAGGATTATACAATTCTACCGAATTAGTTAATCTCACACTGTCAATATCATCTAAAAGTTTATTATTATCGAACATAGTGACAGGCAAGATATCTGAAGTACATCATTACTCGGTATGTACCGACATACCGAGTAGAGTAATTTAAGTAAAAGTAAATTAAGTATAGGGTATTTGTAAACATGGAGCATAGATAAAATAATTGTAAGCGATTGATTTGTGTACCCTTAGCAACGTTGTATGAACTATGTTTTATTCTTGATACTGTAAAGTTAAATATATGAGTATATATTAAGTAATTAGGCATTAAGTAATTAAGACACGCGTCTATGTTTTGAAAGCATGTATAAGTGTAGTTGTGATTACAAATGTTTGTATTAGGAGTGCTGGTTCTCAGTTGAAGTGACTTGTGTTTTTGTATACGTAATTGTGTAGGTGCAGATTTCTGGTAGCTACATACTTTTTTGTTACAGTTTACTTTACATGCATTTAAAAGGAATAAAATGATTATAAAATAGAAAAAATATGGTATTATGGTAAGTAAAATTAGACCTAGTCACTCTGAGCCTCTCAATTTCACAAGCTGAGCTTCATTCTTGATCTGTATGTATTCTGAGCCGTCTTCCTTTTTCAAGTACACATTGCCGTTTGACGTCCAGCAATATTTAAATTTTGATGATTTTGCAACATCTCTTGCGAGAAAGTGTAGCCGTCTGGATTTAGCAGTAAGTGATTCCGATAAAAATAGGGCCGAAGCGTTATTTTCAATTCCCAGGTTCAGGATTTTCAGTTCCTTGGTCTTATTGTATTGTCTGGCGGTGCTCAAGAGTTTACTCTTTAGCTGTGTATTCGAAAATTCAGCAACTACAGTGGTCTTAAGAGGATCTTTCTTGTTTGGCACACGATAGACGTCACGTACGTCGCCAGGGTGAAGAGTGATATTTAAACACTTCGAGAGTTCAGTTATGTAGTTGAAAAGAATGTCTTTATTTTCATTTTGTACTCGAGGAATATATCTCAGTTCGATACTGGTTTTTTTTAGAGCTTTTTCAAGAAAATCGCATTTTTCATCGATATTCGAAATTTGGCATATTAGGTTCTTCCGTTGATCCTCCAATCCGTCGATCTTGGATTGCATTGATTTAAGTTGATGGGACAAATCATCGAGAGAGTGTTCTATTTCTTGATTAGTGGTAAAAATAGAGGAGTTCTGAGATTTTACCTCTTGAAGGTGCCTGTCCAGTAAGTCCAATCTATTGTTTTGGGTGTCTTGAAAGCTTAGCAACATTTCCTTTATTTCCATTTTGAACGCTGTAAGTTCATCATAGCTTTCATCAGACACCCGACGACGTTTATCTCTCGTTGTGATATGAGAATGGCTAACATCCTCGCCCTCACCAGGCTTCGACTCAGCATTAGTGTCCGATGCAGAGGTTAATGTTTTTTTGGGTGGCGGAGAACGTTGCATCTTGTTTATTTATATAAGTAAGCTTACTTGATAAGGTTATCCACTGCGCTACGCTTTACGTAGCAGTTTACCCAGTACGCAGCTGCGGTCCCGCTCCTTCGCTCGTGTTGAAGGGAGAGAGAAACACGCGCCTGCGGCTCAAGCTCGGTGCCGCTGAGCAGTACTACGATGACGACTGGGTCCAGCGCATTGGTGCAGGAGCGAGAGGGAAATTATTAGGTGCCTCTCGCTTACCCGAAGAGCGCGCGGGACACGGGCGATGACGATGTCAGCGGCAGTGATAGAGCGAGAGGGAAATTATGAGGTGCCTCTCCTTTACCCGAGGTGCGCGCGGGGCAGTGGCGATCTTTTTATTTTAGAAGCTGTTGCTAGAGATTTTTAAGCAATAGGGATATCTGTTTGCTACCAATTACGTACTAAACTCGCGTGAACAGAAAAAGTTTTTTTTGTAAAAAAGCCAAAAACACGTCTGCTTGCAATGACTATTCGAACGGAAGGGGGGATTCAAATGGAAGGTCCTCAATATCACATTCATAACCCATTTATTCCCTTTACTCCTTTAAAACTAAAGGCTCATCCATTAACCGGACCGTTACATCTTCAATATCACGGATCATTCCATCTGTTTCCGCATCCACCCCTCGATTTACTTTGCTAACGGCGGCGATTGTGCGCCGGCGCAGTCAAATGATCGATGCTTTATTGTAATGGCCCACACGCGGGTGAATCTATTAACGTTCACAATAAGCGCCGTGAGTGCGAATATTTTACCTTGTGACGTAATACAGCAGTGAAGATGCCTAGTGGGGAGTTAAAGGTGGATTTCATGAGATAAAGGATAAAAATATTTATGGAGAGTAATAATAATATTGAACAAACCTAGAACTGAACTGGAAGAACTGGTCCTTAACAGCTTTAAACAGAGAGAAGTGAAAGGAGAGTAGGGAGGCCTTTGCCCAGCAGTGGACATCACTGGCTTTTAATAATAATAATGATAATATTGCAGCAAACAATCCATAACAACAATTTTATTACAAGAGCTTTTATTTAAAACAAAAGAATTAAAAACATTTGACGTTCGATTGAAGTTTACGAGCCAAGATCTGTATACTGCAATCTACAGTTAAACATAAGCTTTAATCGACCTAGAGCAAGATTGAAGGAAATGACAGATGTATTACAAATGCCTACGCTTCTTAAGAGCTTGAGAACTGAGAGGATATCGAATTCCTCCCACACGGACCCCTATAGTGTTACAAGTATTATCTTCAAAACGCTTGGCGTCTGCAAAGCTTTTGATAGTGACAGGGATGGGATAAAAGATTACTGATAGCTAAAAGATATTAAAAGACACTCAGGTGCTTCTGGCTATCACTCTGATGAAGATAATCTTGTATTTGTAACTGTGACAACAGACGGGATAAATAATTGTAAAACTTTTCCATTTACCGGAACCGCAACGATATCAAGTAGCTTAATCGCAATCGTAATAAATAAGTTCTTAAAAGTCAAAACTAGTTTTGAAATAACTTCATCGATAAAATAATAAAAACGCTTAAAAAAGCAGGTTTAATAAACTTGATATATGTCCCAAGTATCTATACGTCAATGTTTTAAGTAATAAAAAAGAAAAACATGTGTAAAACTTAAAATCGAACTTAAATTATAATAAAGTCGTGTTATTGGAAGTTGGAAGTGTCGAACGCAGAAACGAGTCTCGTGTTACGTGGCATTTACTTTTATCTCGGTGATCTAATTAAACAACAAATAACGCCTTAAGTAGACTCGCTTTTAAGGGAACATACGCCGTTTTTGAACAGAGCTGTAATGAGGTAGATTAAAGTTTCTTGATCCTTCGCGAGACAGGTGTAGAACACGCTCTCAGTGTTGCGTTGAAAATCGTGCTTTACCCCGTGGGAAAAAGGTCGATATTAAACTGATATGATTTGACATGATTTAAGTTCCCTTTTATTAGCTAACTCCCGTGCGATTTCAACAGCAGCTTACTTCAAGACTCGAATGTTGTTTCCTAATAAAAAAATTATAAATGTTTTTGCTGATTAAGTATTTAGTATTTATAGCCAGTAAAACACCAGCTTAAGCTGGAAACGGTAAATCATAACCCATGGTGGATTATAATGACAATATAAATAATAAAGCTACAATATATAACCAACCTTTGAACATAAAGAAATAATATGTTACCTACAGGGAAAAACGAACATAGGTGAGTAAAAGTAGTGTAGGTACTTACATCGAGGCCCACACAATGAGAAAAGACACCAATAAATCCAGGGTCTGCCACGGGTCGGATTATTTGAACTTGTTGGTCCTATCTCCTATCGCTGATACTATCTCCACATACGACAAACAACATAAATTCCTACACGTATATGCAGTAAAGGGCCGTTTACGGCTAAACGCGAAATTTCACTGTTGTTAAAGTGAATTGTCCTACAGACATGGAAAGTTAGGGGCTAAACTAAAGAGATTATGGAGCTGTATTTACAGAATAATACTGAGAAGTGAATTCACTTACGAACGTGTTTTGCATATTGAATTTCAAGTCCATATCGGTAGGTATATACTAGTGTGTTTTCTAAGCGAATAAGTGGCAAATCCATAGTTCAAATTCCAAGTGGTGAACCCATAGTTCGACAGCAGCACTGTCTTGGCTACGGAGCAAATCTAAAACTATGAAAAATAGACAGCAAACGCGAAAATAAGAGAGTTTAACTGGTCCTTAACCAGAAAAGGTGCGGAAAAACAATCGTATGAAAAGCATAAAGTGTGAATTTTATTACATAATAAACCCTTAACAACGACAACAAAGATGGAGAAGATAAAGCAACAAATCAAAACCCTCACGATCCATTCCCTTATATTACCTTAGCATTACGTATAGAACCTCTATTAGTTCGTGAAAGTGTTTACATAAAGCCTGTGTTTGGTGCATCCTCGTGATTTGCATAGGCTTACGTAACATCTTCATCTAAAGTTCATTGGGTCGCAGCTTAGTGCTCGTGACTAATGTAAATTAACAGCGCTGCAGCGTCTTCGTGTCAGCGGATTCTGATGTATGACTGTGCTAGGGTTAGCGCTAAAGCGAAACAAAACTATTCAAAATTTATTTAAAAATTAATATGCTCTGTCGATTAAAGTATTTATTTAGGTAAGTGAAAGATTTAAATAAGACATCATTTCACAGTTTACGAAACTCCTCCTATACTGAAAATTAGATTGTATTTGAATCAAAACGTCAATTCATCGAAATATAGACGTGAAAATTGGCATTAGGTATTGGAAACACGAATTTCATCGAAAATGAATTGCTGAAATTGGTCTGGTATAAATTAATATCTGACAATCAATTTTAACATTTTAAGTCGAACATTTAACGAATGATAACCCTATAATACAGAGCAGTAAAACTATACCCGATTTGTGAAATAGAGATGTAACGTATGATCAGTTGCTCGCAGACTTAATGACCGAGTTGCTAATGAACAAAATATTGCAAAGTGCAAAAGGCCAACTCTAGCCTGAAGTTAAGTAATTAGTGCAGCGCAGTGTTCGTTACTGGTTAATCATAATTTATTATTTTAATGTTATATTAGGATATATTCGGGCTAAGGGAGTCAGTTGCTGTGCTAACAACCCAGTCACTGTAATAACCTGCTTTATTGCGAATAGTACCTAACTGAGAATGTTATTGTTACGGCTCCCGTACACCCACTTTGGCCCACTTCAACGCCCACTGCGTAGTTCCTACAAAAGAGGTCTATTAAAGTAGCAATTAAATCAGCAATGGTTGTTAAAGTATACCTAACCAAGACCAGGAGCCACAAAGGAATAAGCATTATCGTCAGTTTATAGGCTATTAAACTGAACTTGATTAAGGTTTATTTCCCTGAAATAAATTAAGAGCAACCGTCCATCAGAACTACGAATAGCTGAACTAGGTACTTACATCAAATATAAGACAGACATCAGTGTTACCGTTAAGCTTGCAACAACATAATCAGCCTATAATGTTCCCACTGCTGGGACACAGGCCTCTTCTCGGTGAGAGGGAGTGGGCCGTAATCCACCACGCGGGCCCAGAGCGGGTTGGTAGATGTCACATCTGTTCGAATGTCTGGTCCTGAGACATGTCGGTTTGCTCACGATGTTTTCCTTTACCGTTTTGAGAGCAGTGGTGATGAAATAATTTACACAAAGTAGTGCGTAGCGTCTGTTGGGGTTCGAATCTACGACCTTTCAACTCGTAAGTCGCAACCGTTACCACTGGGCCACCACTGCTACTCCTTAAGCTTAAGTTTGCCGTTATTAAATGAAATAAAACAAAAGACAAACTGCTTGCAAGTTGCAACATACAAAAATTATTATTATTATTATTACACGGACCATTTAAACAACATGGATTCTTAATTTATCACCAATAAAAAAACTATTTTACTAACATCACATATTGTTTCATAACTTTTGAATTCACACGAACACATTCAGATAAACGACAAGATCTTGCATGTTTAACTCCTCATTTGAATATTATTTCATTATGCGGTTAGATAATAAGATGCAGATGTGATTAACATAACTACTCGTAGATAGATGTTACAATGATTATAAAGCCGGACGTTATAAAAACACAAAGGAAACGCTGATTAAAATGATTTTACAAAGTTTTGGACACTATGTAATCTAAATTAATTTTTGAATACAAAAAGCATGTATTGCTCAACATTGAATTGGATAGCACTTTTGATATTTCTCGGGACCCTGGGGTGCCGGACCTTTGGAAGGCGTACGAGGAGCCCAAGCCAACTCACAGAGGACCGTTACAATCATATTGTTCTTAATGAATTGAGGCACCAACCGACGATTATCCCTGTTCGTACTATGGATTGCACTTATTATCACAGTCCTGGACCGACAGACATGGGGGTATTCTTAAAAAAAAAGTGATATGTATAGCCAGCCTTTTGGGCACTTTTCCTGTTGATAGCAATGCGGACGAAATTTATAATGCCCTATGATTCTTTCCCCTTTTCTTTAATATAAGTACATGTTACTGTTGTAAGTTTGTTAGCTTATATAATTATTATGGAAATATTATCTTGTTTGAAAATAAACTGCATAATGAAAGGGAAAATAGAAAAGACACCTGAATAGATGTGAAGTAATAGGTAAATGAAGAACTAGGTATAATATCCCAATCGTACGATGTAAATATTAAGAATGGAATATCTGTGTCTATGTTACTAAAAAATACTTATTATAATTATAAAAAATCAAATCAATTACACGGCTACAATTGAAATGCTAGCAAATAATGTAACGATTAGAATTGTCCATATATATTTCAAGGCTGTCTGAAAGATTGAGCACTAAATGATTGATTACAGTGATCAAGCAAATATTGCCCAACCACAATAAAACTAATTTCACGGATTAATTCAAGTTCATAATATTTGATTTTTTACAATAATTGTTAGATCTAATCTAAGACAGCAATTCTAGATTATTTTTTTTTTTGGGTGGGAAATCATCAATTGACTCCTCCCGCTCTGGGCGGAGCGGAAGGGAGTGTCAGACTTTTACTGACTAAAACCCACCTGTGTTCCTTCAGTTGCCTGTGCCAAGGGCCACGGTATCTCTTTCGAACAACCCACAGCCCTGGCGGAGCAATTCTAGACTTGACATCGTAATATCGCTGAAGGATATCCACCATCCACTGCTAAATATAGACCTTCCTTAGGAGAGCGTCATAATCAGCCACGTGCCCACTGTTGGGACACAGACCTCTTAGTGAGAGAGAGTGGATCATAATTCACCTCGCGGGCCCAGTGCGGGTTGGTGGATGTCACATGTCTTAGAATTTTTGGTTCTAAGACATGCTAGTTTTCTTCACGATGTTCTCCTTCACTGTTTTGAGAGCTGTGATGATGAAATTAAATACACAAAGTAAAGAGCCTGCCTTCGAACTCACGACCTGCAACTCGTAAGTCGGGGCGGATACCACTGGATCACCACTGCTTTTTTTAGACCTTCCTTAGTAGACCGTATCATTAAATAATCTTGAGCATCACTATTATAACCTTGTTTGGTTTTTATGGCTTAAACTTGTCTGGAGGACCAACAAGCCTTCTAAACAACTGTTGACTTACTACCACTCCGTTATTCCAAAGACACCGGACACATCAGAAAACAACCATCCAGGAAACAAAATTCTAAACAAAGATAAAGTGATGCTGATGTATGTGCATAATAAGCACACTATTGTATGTATGATAAAAACGGACAATTTTCTAACCACTCCCACGAGACTGAATCACCAGGCCTCATTAAACCAGGAGCTTGAAGATCGGATCGGCACGCAAGGAGATCCGATCTAGATGTTATCACCGCGACATCGCCACCGAAACCTCTAAGAATAAATCCAGTGCTGACTTTACTTTTGTTGCTAACTTTTTCATTTAAATAGGCGTGCAACGTGCTGGCTTAAAATGCACCTGCTTGAATGAATTTGGCAAGAAATGCAAGGTGGTTAATGCTAATTTTTTAATAATGTACTAACTGTAGAATGTAGTACAAATATTTTACGCTTGTCTTTAGCATTCAGCAACAATATCAATTAATATTAGATAGGTGTATATATATTATTTCTTTATTAATGGTAAGTTTACAAAAATTTTGCTTATAAACTATGCCCCACAAAACCGTTTTCACGGTTGACATATACTTGTGACAAAACAAGACATCAAGCCTAAGGAATACTCTTAAACGTTTTATTGCTTTTAATATTATCAACCAAGCAACAGGACTTTAATGCATATTCATTGTTATTGAGAAATCACGACTAGCGACTAACAATCATGTCATCAAAATAACAGTAAAGGCATATAATAATATACTCATCCTTTACACTGAATAACACATCTGACCATCAACGGCGATTTAGCATACCATCTTATGGATATCGGATAACCATCAGTCAGGCGGCGCGTCTCCTGCGGATTTCCAAACATACGCTTACTGATGAACATGAACCTGATAAAACCCTATGACCATGTCCAAAGGTTCATTTTAGAATGGTCTTTTTCATAATGGATGGTATTGTTAAGTTTGCAGTAATATCCTAAACGATGCCAAATGTCAAAGGGGATATAATGACCGAACATCATAAATAGGTAATAAGCTCCTCTTATCCGACTGTGGTAATCCGCAAATTTATGAAATAGGAAGCAAGTTGACATAAAATATGAGAAATTTATCGCTGACGCGTTTTAATGTTAAGTTTACTGACAGTTTCAACAGCGAGCAATCAACGGTTATGCTGAATAAGTGCGCTGTAAACTAACGTACAGGCGATTACACTGTTTTATGGGTATTAAGATTTTGCGGTGTTAATAAAGAAAATGAGTATGCGTAAAAAGCACTGTGGTTTTTAATATGGTGGCATTGCTTTATATGTCGGCTAAAAACAGCTCACCTATATATTATTTATCTCGTTGGTGTCGTAAAAGGCGTTAAAAGACGTTTCAAGTAAATGGCAGTCGCATCTCCCTGTAAATTGTTAACAACATACTGCAAAAGCCTGGTCATTAAAGTTTTGAGTTCAGACGTTAATTATTTTCAATAAAAACCGAAACTGGTAAAATCAAGGCTTTGATGGAGTTGATTGGAAGCTGTTTCGGCTGAAGAATTCTAGAGCTATTTGCAATGTTAATGTCCATTATTCGAGCACATTTCATGTCCTAACACAAGTTCACGTTTCGTCACATTCAGAACGGAATAATTCCACAATTAACATCCAATAACCTCTAATATAGATAGCGATACGCTGAACCGTTGAGAAAATAATTGACAGATCCCATGAATATTAACTGAACCCAATTGTTCTGTCAAACGGATTCTGATACGGCTGCCCCGTTTTCCCAGGATACAAGCGAACCACGACTGTAAAGTTTCCTCTTAAGGTAACAATCCATTAACATTTTGCCTCTAACTACATATCAGAGAGCGAATGTAAAGCGGCAATGTACATGCAATTAAGAGTTTAATTCGTGGCCAATGTATAGTTGGGTGCGGCTCGGGTATTTTCTAGTCGCCAGGATTAGTGTTATTACGTGAAGATAGAAACGGGATTTGCGCTGAGGTGTAAGCTGTGTTTATAATACCTACGTATACATAGATCAAGCTGACGTATTTTGTTTCGCTTACAGAAATGGCTGGAGTAAGGAAATTGACGGAGTCTATGAAATTGGATGTGGTGGTATCTCATTTCTTTAAGACTACGGTAAATGATGCAACTGTTATTATTGTTTAAAGGTTAAGTAGAATATCAATAGTTGTTATGGCATTCTCTTTCAGAAACCATATTTGGCATTCATTATGTTGAGCTAAGGTTTCATGTTCAACTTTCGTAAAACAAATAAAATTAGTGTCTTGAACAACACTTTACAGAAACAACATTGCGAATTTGTTGAAGTTTATAGCCAATAAACAACTCGGCAACGAGGCCTTCGTATTTACAACAGAAAGAAAGGATTACAGTTACTCGAAACAAAATAACACAACGAAACTAATCAATTACGATTCGAACACAACTTAGAACGTTACAAGAAGCCATTCGCGCCAAGTGCACAGTGCAGGAATTCCTAAGCATTCCTTAGCACAAAGCTCCAGTTAGGCCAGTCATTATGCTAAGAAACAGGTAGCCTGTGGTACGGATACGCTATTAGGTACGGAACCGTCTTGTAATTTTGTTGCAAAGAATGCAAGCTTTTCGCGTTAGACAGCGAGTCTTTACTGCACCAATAATATTTAAAGGTGCTATATTTTTACGTTTTATAGACTTGAGACTACGTTTTTCTTTTTTTTTCTTTTTGTGATAGATTTATGGGAAAATGTTTGTTATACAGTTTATAATAGGATTGAATAGATGTTTATGGCTTAGTTTTGTAGATAAATAGGACATTTAATAGCCTATTTGGTTACTTACAAATGTTAATGATTCGTTTTGGCTGTTAAATCGGTGAAAGAAGAACTGGGTTACGTTTTGAATTACAATTTAGGATGGAAGTGTGTTCTTCATATTTTTCTCCGACTTCCATGCGGGTACTTTGTATTAAATTAGGACAGCTCAATCAATCGATATGTCATAAATTAATTAACAATGTGTGAATTGATACTTCGCTAGCGGAAACTCCAAATATTAAAATGAATATACTTAAACGGTAAATTTAAATCAAACCATAAAAAAGAAATCAATTTTAAGCAAGCAATTACATCGAAAAACGTTGTAATTAAATCTTAATTAATTATATATGCACAAATAATTAACTGACGTAATCTGTCAACGTCAATTTGATATAGAAATGTTTATGGTCTAACAGTTTACACGTCAACATGATTTGCGAAGTCATACATCTATTAATAAAGCATGGAATTAGTGCGACCACTTTTTACTATATTAAAACACTTTTATTTACGTAACTTTATACTACAATCTTAAAGTTTTTAAACCATTCTATCACAGTGATATAGATATTATGTTAATATCGTTTTTAGCATAATGCATTATGTAAATTGGTTCTAAAATTAATGCTAATGTTAATGCTGCACCGATAAAATTATATTATTGTAGTACAGACGCCAGCACATCAAGCTACTACAATCTGTCAAATTTCTTTATAAGATTTTCAACTTTATCACTAAAGCATTAAGGTTCAAGGTTGATTGGTAAAATTTGACAGTTTCGGGTAGCTTGACCTGCTGGCGTCTGTACCTTGATATTTGACATTAAGGAAATAGAAATTAATGTCATTTCTAAGTTTGAAATGTCAAACCACTGCAGGGCAGATTTCACGACGCATGACCAAACACAATCAAGGGAGGAACTACTTGAAAACCTTTGCAAACCTGTCTTTCCACAGACCACTCTTGTCTTTTGATAAATACTGATACCTGCGCTGCTACATTTGTTCAACAGGATCTGCTTTTTAGGGACACAATCACATTTTCATCAGCGAGATTCTTTCTTACGAATTCCAAACGACCTTTAATCCAACAGTCGTGCTTTGCTACTTTGAAAGATATGAGGCCACTGACATTTTCCAAAACTTTTACACATTTAAGTTTAGTTACTCATCACACGCACAATCTCACACGTACTTTACTGCAGACTCACACCAGACATGGAAATAACTTCGCTATGATAAAATATTACAGTGTAAAAAATATGTTTTGCGGTATGAGATTAAACCAGCGATAAAGTGTTTGTGCGACCACTTTTTACTGCTAAAATAGTAGCTTGACAGTAGCCTGCGGCATTACTAAGAATTTGTTTTTTGACGACTGTGCGTATTTTTTTTTTTTTTGAAGTTGCGCACTATGCAATTACATTTCTCCCGCCATCTTGGAATGAAGTGGTTAGTGTCTGATTTATAGTTTCTCTTATCGTTTAGTGTCTTAAACTAAAATTTACGTGTTTACGAGATTAGGTACTTACACAGAAACTACTGTCTACTACTAATACTTTCTGTGAGAGGGCAAATTCTCGTAATTTTAACAACGTTCACATACTGATCCGTCTCAATCTGTCAAAAATACCTCTAATTTCCCTACATTTTTGGCAAGTTTTTGAAATTCGTTTGTCGCCGAGAGACTGCGACTAGAATTATAACGTTTTCAATTACGAGAGTTGACGTTCTGGTGTGTTGTGTAGATATACAAACTAATTTTTAAACCTATACAGCATAAAATTGAATTAAAATCTATTAAACAACCCATCGTCTTACATAACTTCCTAGAATATTGTAATAAACTTCAAAGTCTCGTTTCTGAACGCAGCAAACGCCTTTTATTCCATCCAATTTACGATAGCATCTAACAAATAAAATCACAATGCAGCTCTTTAAAATTTATAAAGAAACATCCAGCTTGCTAGCAGTGAATTAAAACATGTAAGCGTCTACGAAGCTAACCGTAGGGTTTAGAAAGCAGATGCTATAAATTATAGCAAAGAAGAGGCACCGGATACAAAGAGACATATATAATTTGCTAGAACCAGTTCCACCACAGTCCGAGCATCGAACCAGTGAAATATAGTGTTACTATCCAGTTATAAAATATCACATAAGAATTTATTTATGAGTTTTAGTGTACAATGCTAGGTGGTCACCTGACCACCTAGCATTCTACACTAAAAACTCACAAACTAGAAACTTATTAATGTTAATGTTCGCGAAACACCTGTTTCGCGAACATAAATATTAATAAGTTCCCGATTTCCTTTTTATTTCTTAAAACTAAAATCTATCTGGCTTTTATTAAAAATTACAAGAGTTTGAACATCGGCGGGCCAGTGTTGCATGTCAAAATTATCGATAATCTTGTCTCGTCATTGCTACTCGACAGACGATTTATTGTGCCACTGTTAAAAACTCACTAGAAAACACACTACACACAAACTAGAAACTTAAGCCGGGTTTACATTAATGTGTTGTGTCGCCTTCTGACGCAGTTTTAACCAATCAAAACTCGTTGTGATTTGACGTAGCCCTGAACCGATACGTTGGATTGGTGTATTCCGCGTCACGACACAACACAACACAATAATGTGCCGGTGGCTTTATTAATATTTATGTTCGCGAAACACCTGTTTCGCGAACATATATATTAATAAGTTTCCGATTTCCTTTTTATTTCGTAAAACTAAAATCTATCTGGCTTTTATTAAAAATTACAATAGTTTGAACATCGGCGGGCCAGTGTTGCATGTCAAAATTATCGATAATCTTGTCTCGTCATTGCTACTCGACAGACGATTTATTGTGCCACTGTTGCGAGGCGTTCACCCACGCGGTGCAAGTGTTTTAAATAACTCTAACGATGTTATCGATCGAACATCAAGAAAGACAAACTATAAGATTTATTTCACGACAAAGTTTATCGATTGTCGTTTGTAGTTAGTCAGGCAATGGATGCCGATTGAGCATTCATGATACGAATAAAACTTTAATTAAGTCGTTGTTAGTATTTAAATAAAGACTGTAATGCACACACTGGGCTTAATAAAGAACTAAAGCAACTGGACATGTTAACGAGAAATGTTAATTATACAGCGGATGGCATAACTGTAACGTAATAGCTTTTTATTATAGCACAGAACAATAAATGATCCCATTTTACACACATAATAAATTTGCTAACACATTGTTATTAACACTTGTACCACGGCATAATCGAAATTGCGAAGCAATTATGACGTAACCGAACAGAACTTATGTGTGCTAAATCAGAACAAACTTTCTGAAGCGTGTAATATTAACTCCACGATTTTAATTAACTCTGCAAATATCCTAAGCAGGAATAGCAAATACGAGTATAATGGAAACGAATGAAACCATTGAACTTCATTATCATAATCATTTAATGCAATCGCCATCTTTAATTACCTCTCCTGTGGTTAGTTGACCATACGCCTTATTTGCGTAATAGTATCGATAAAATGCAATTGAGGCCAACACTTTTTTTCAAATTGACAGCTGATTGGGTGATCAGTATCTTTAAACTCGTGTCGGGTGAAATTGTTCGTTATTTTCTGTTAATTGTTTTCCGTGTTTGCTTTATGATTTATGTCCGTTGAGAACAGGTATTACCGCGTGCATGTCGAGCTATGTAAGAGAGTCGATATCCCCTCATCATAGCGTCTAATAATTTACGTGATGCAATCTAACCGTCGCTCCCTTTTCAAAAGCCCGTCTGTTTGTTTGCAAAGTAGCAGCTTTGATGTTCGCGTTGTCATGTTCTTTCCGCTGTGCGCGTGAAAGGAACTCCAATCAGTGTCAACAAGAAGTACGTTCCTGGTTGGAACGGCTGCAATAATGTGTTGGGGATTAATGATTGCAATAGTACAGGAGCAGTGACAAATTGCTGGGCCGTCGGCCACGGAAACATTAACCAGTTTCCAGTTGATTTCCAGCTCCTTCAACGCGGCGATAAACAGCTAATATACTTTAATGCGCTGTTTTCATTTGGTTCATTTGATAAAGGCAGACAGAGTAATCACTACATGTTGTATAAAATGAGACACCCATGTAACGATGTCCATGTCCATTCGTACGTTTGAGACTAATCTGAAGATCTAAAATATATATATATTTTTAATCCCCGACGCAAAAACGACGGGGTGTTATAAGTTTGACGTGTCTGTGTGGGTGTGTGTGTGTGTGTGTGTGTGTGTGTGTGTGGGGGTGTGTGTGTGTGTGTGTGGGGGTGTGTGTGTGTGTGTATGTCTGTCTGTGGCATCGTAGCTCCCGAACGGATGAACCGATTTTAATTTTGTTTTTTTTGTTTAAGAGGTGAATTTGTCGGGAGTGTTCTTAGCTATGTTTGATGAAAATCGGTCCAAGATGGCCGCCGCTACAAAATGGCGGATTACATATTTTTTCACAACTCCCTCAATATGGGTATCAAATGAAAGGGCTTGACTAGTAGAATACTATACACTATGACAAATTTCAAATCCAAGATGGCCGCCACCATAAAATGGCAAATTACATTTTCTTTTTTACAACTCCCTCAATATGGGTATCAAATGAAAGGGCTTGACTAGTAGAATACTATACACTATGACAAATTTCAAATCCAAGATGGCCACCACCACAAAGTGGCGAATTACAAAAAACCTGATTAAATACCAAATTACCTGAATCTTAAAACGCAAGAAAATAAAAGAAAAGAAATAATAAGGAGTCCCTACAAAAACCATGAAATAAAAAATTAAATTAAAAATTTAAAAAACCCCCGACTACGTGAAACCCTATAAAAAGAAAAAAATAACCTTGAAATTATGACCCTACGTAAGTACGTATGAAATTTTTTGATTAAATATTGTCCTGTCGGGGGACCGCTACTATTTTAAACTTTAACAGAACGTTAGGCTAATAATTAGAGCGGTCCCCCGACGGGATAACATTTAATCAAAAAATTTCATACGTACTTACGTAGGGTCATAATTTCAAGGTTATTTTTTTCTTTTTATAGGGTTTCACGTAGTCGGGGGTTTTTTAAATTTTTTTATGTATGATCATGACCACGCATAACTTTTTACAGATTAGTCCGATTTTGATAATTCTTTTTTTATTGGAAAGGGCATACCCCAAAGTTGGTTCCATATAAATTTGAAAACATTCCAACCCTAAGGGTAGGAAAATAGGGGTGATTTATTGTTCACTCACAGATTTGAATTCAATCTGTGTGTGTACTCAGTGCCATATAATAATTAGTAGATTATAGCCACAAAAATATATAAAATAAAAACTTTTTAACAAAAAAATTAAACCGCCGAAAAAACTGAAAAGCAAAAAATTATAAACATTTTTTATTTAACCTTAATAACTAAGTTCTTAAACTAATGTAAGTATATCTAAATAATTTTGAGTCGGCGTCGTTTAAATTTAAGGCAATTTAGTGATCTTTGTCTATTGATTGTTTGGCGCCGAATCAAAATTACTTAAGTATACTTACATTAGCTTAAGAACTTAGTTATTAAGGTTAAATAAAAACGGTTTATTATTTTTTGATTTTCAGTTTTTTCGGCGGTTTAATTTTTTTGTTGTAAAGTTTTTTTAACTATTGTATCCCTCTTCCCGAGAGGAAGCCTGTGTCCCAGCTGTGGGAACGTTATAGGCGGATTATGCTTATGCTAACTTTTGCATAACTTTGTTCAATCCCTATATCCAATAAATCTTGTTTATTTTTATTTATACAACTCCCAAAACATCGATTATAACCTGTTCTTATATGAGGCTCATAGAGGTATAATTAATTATCAATAGCTTCATTAGAGGCCTCCCTTTTATGTATTTGTTTAAGCTTTCTATAGGAAGTTGGGTGGGCGTGAACGAGTATGTTGATAATAAGTACTAATACTATTGACCTCGATATCGATAGACGGGTTGGGCCACACTATTAGCACGTTAAGCGTAGGAAATGGAACATAGTATAGTGTCATACTGCGACTGTTACTTTTTATGATGTTATGTTTGTTTTCTCCTAAGTTTTACCTTGTTTTTAAGTTTTCTAAGAATATGCCTATAGTGCGACCGTCGAGAATGCCTTTTTGACACCTGTCAATTTCATACAAACAAATACGTGTTTTGCGAATTTGACCTTTATTAACTACTAGAATTATCGCACTGACAGATGTCAGGAACGCATTCTCTCGAGGGCCGGACTGTAAGGCTTCTCCTAGTAAAGCAAGTTTTGCTAAGCTTTGCCGTCTACAAAAATAAATTACCTACCTCATTGAAAACAGAACTGCTTGTCGACTGAATAAACAATCGTCTCAATTATAATTTTAAATATTTTGAACTGGTAATACGGTAGGGAATGCTGTCCTATCCTAACCTTAAAATCAGTCAAAGCTAAATCTTTGGAACATATTTTATTGTCAATAGTATCTGCAAAGACTGGGCGTTTGTTTATACAGCTTGAAACGTGAGAACGGTATTTTAATGGCTATTTATTCCATTACAATCGTTACTTAGTTTAAATAGAACATTTAACTTTTAAGTAAAGGTTAAGTTAGACTTTGTCTTAAAACTTAATAATATCATCGGTAATTAAGAAATCTAGCTTAATTATTTATACGCATATCAATATGCTAATCAGTCGAACACAGAAATGTACTCTGGAATTCCTCAGTAGCAACCCGAGGTCTGCATTTGTGCCAGGTTGATGGCAATAGGCACGCACCCTATTACATGGGAATTATACATGATACCGGGTGTCTAGTAATTCGAAGTATTGCTTCCAAGATGTGACAGTGTGACCCGTGTGTGACCCACACTTCTGCCCAATCCTTCTAGTTATACAGGCTATATAATATTTCCACTGCTGGTACACAGGCCTCTCGGTGAGAGAGAGTGGGCCGTAATATACCTCAATTATACCTGCCGTTATTGGGCTTTATTATCACGAAGAGTTCAAATAATCAGCCTAATGTTCCCACTGCTAGGACACAGGCCTCCTCTCTGAGGAGTGGGCTGTAATCCAGCACGCGGGCACCGTTTTGGGAGCAGTAGTTATGAAATAATTTACACTAAGTAAGGTGCCTGCAACTCTTCGCGGTAAATTTTGCCAAAATGTCTAAAATTCTAAAGACACATGAGGATAAATCATGTGTAACGGTAAAGTTTAAACACAAACTTGTCTAAACAGTTATGTAGAAGCGGCAGGAAGATATTTGCATGTTCTGCTTACGTCATAAGAGAAAATCACCGTAATTATTTAACTTAAGAATGTTGTAATACTTGTAACTTCAGTCGTTGGAATTGGAAACGTGCATTTGTATAATAGGCGGTTTCCGAAATGTAATTTATGCTGTCGGATATCTTCGATTTGGTGGTAAATATGTACTTTTACATCAGTATGACTCTTTGCAGGAAAATAAGCCCGAAAACAACCTATTTTGATGACAGAGAGCCTAACATGGCAATATATAAAGAAGAATACTTTATATGGGACACGAACAGAAAACACAAACAAAAAGCATGTTAAAAAAGAACATTAAAACTACAAAAATCAATAAAAAAGAACATTAAGAGTAACAAATATTGATAACAAAAAAGAAGACATACGCGCCAAAAAGGCTCCTATTTCAGCATGATGCTGCGATATTTGAGAAAGGACATATTAGAGTGTTTACTTTTAGGGAAGGTGGACCCTAGAGGTCCAAAATGTTCTGAGTTTTATTTATTACCTGGGGGCCTACTCCGACGTGCAAAGTGCGAATGTTCGGATCGGACCGACACATGGCCGAACCGAATATTATTGAAAAATGCGAAAAAAGTTCAGATCGGCTCAGTTGAGTCGGGACCATAGTCAATATTCGAAAGAGTGTAGGAGTGTGAAACGGCGGAACATTCGGCCGATTCTACTTCGGAGTAGACCCCCAGGTCTTATTCATATCGAGTTTCATGGTCCTTATTCCAATTTACTTGCGGTCTTCCACCATACATTTATTTCTATGAAATGAGATCTCAGGTTTTACCAACTTTCTTCAACATCTTCTTTTACACAAGCCATTCATCGTTTCTTACTCAATATGCCGCCAGTCTCGTGGTTACAATACCAGTTGACAGCGATGCGGAATGGAGGAATTTCGACGCCATATTTTAGTCTGTAAGTTCATTTATTTGTTGATTCAGGGTAAATAAAGGGCATAACATCAGAAGGACAATTCTCGTAATTTAAAACGTTCAAAATCTAGTCGCAGTCTCATCTCAGCGACAAACAAATGTCAAAAACTTGTCAAAATGTAGGAAAATCAGTATTTTTTTTACAGATTGAGACTGAGATCAGACTGTGAACGGTCTTAAATTGAGAATTGTCGAGAATTGCCCCTCAGGTATTAAGTAGTAGGAGTAGTACTTAATTTAGTAAATCGCATTTATCATATTCCACAGTATGAACTTGGGTTTTACAAAGACATGCTCATTAAATCTTCCTCTTCTCTTAAAGCCCTATTGCCTTATCACATTCGCAGCCTTATTCACATGTACCTATAAGTTGCAAGCTCACCTGAAATGATAATTCAAGCTCTTTCCGTTCAGGTCTATGAGAAAGCGGCGATTGTATGACCTCGTATTCGCACGCAACGCATACCTTTAGACCATGGCTTTATCTCACGCTTGCTATATGCGAATTATAATTATTTTCCATAATATTGTCTTTGTTACGTAACATGCGTGACTAAGGAAGATGGTTGGCAAAATTATGTGATCGTTTCGTTCAAGATAATTTGTGGAATTACTTTAAGAGACTGTTTTGTGCTTCATGTTATATTTGTAGTTTAAAGGTATTTTACTCGCGTTGAAAATATGAATTCAAAAGGAGCAATGGTCGCCCAGTGGAACGTCGTGGATTCGAACCCAGGCAGGTGCTTTACTTTGTGTAAATAATTTCATCACCACTATTCTCAAAACGGTGAAGGAAAATATTGTGAGGAAACCGGCATGTCCTAGAACCAAACATTCGAAGACATGTGACATCTACCAAACCGCACTTGGCCCGCGTTGTGAATGGGAAGTTTATGAGGCTGATTATGTGAGCCCTTCGTCATAATAAATCCCAATAACGACAGGTACATTTGAGCAAATAAATATACCAACTTCCAGCTTATTCGATACGTTACTCTAAATCGATGATCTAAATCGAGTAATCTGTAAAATACTTTGAATCCAGATAATTATGCGTAACTAAACCTTACTCGACTACTAACCATTAACTACTCGTAAGTCGTAAACGAGTGAACAGATTAGCGTAAAATTTCATAGACTATAGATCTGGCTTTAGATTACAATTAGTATAACATTGTGTACTGCTAATAATGTAAGTAATGCTGATGGAACGATACATAAATAAGGAGATAGAAACCTTTATACTGTGTAGAAACTTTAATAAGGTTTGCACTCGGCTACGCTTGTGGGTAGTCGGTCTTCGTTTTAGCGTATCGATGGCAAAAAGATTACATAAAATGTTGGCCCAAAATTTTCTACGCGAACTGCACTCACTGACGCAGTCATTCATGGTAATCAAGTGTACAGGTAACAGGGCATGCTGCGCATGATGGAAGGAGGGCCATTGTATGTGGGAAGATACCGCACACGCACGTGATCTGAGTTATCGGTTAGATCTGAGTGATTTAGGCAATCGGTTGAAAGTATCTAAAAAATAAACCAGAAAATAGAGCATATTATGTTCTTCTAAAATGATTTCATTGAACGTTTGCCGCAGGCAACAGGTTAAAACTTTCATTGTCTTGAAGATCCAATGCTCTACATTTTGGTAATTTATTATTATTATGATCAAACCTAGCTATTTACATTACCAAATTGTTTTATTGGTGCTACAGTTTTATAATATAGAAACAATACCTATCTACTTACCTAAAAACATTTCACTGAAGATTATTCACAAATACTAAACAATTCAAATTTTCAAGAAATGATTTGCTCTAAAAAACAATTGAATAGCTGCTTCGATAATTGAATTAACTCAATGTGACGCACCACTAATCAGGTTCATTTTATCCGACATTCGACGATTCGTTTCCCATTGTTTTGTTAGGCAAATCGCAGCTATTTCTGAGCACTCGATTGTTTTATTAGCCAGTCACAACCAACATTGGAATAAGTAGAGCAATCAAGTAATTAGATTTGTTTTCATTTTACAATCGGCCATCGTTAATTCATTTAAGCTCGCGTTACTGCTGCAAGCAATTCCAAATCTAGAGCCGCCTCCAGTCATATTCGTTTGATTAATAATTTAATTTAACTGAAACTTACTAAAACAATAAATCAAAAATGTTCTTGGTATTTGTTTATTGAATTGGCGAGATATTTAGAAAGGGTAGACCCGAAACTTAAATGTAATTCTATACGCGTCAAGTATTCGCCAAATAGGGTCGGGACTAGATTCCTACTCTTGGATATGCATAATCCATACCTGAGGTTTGACGAATAGAATTTAGCTAAACTATTTTAATAACGAATACGGACTTAGTACGCATATTTATAATCCGATCCAGCTTGTCCTTTACTGCCATCCCCCAGCGACGCCCTAAGCCGAGCTGAGCGGCAGGGTGAGGTCCGCACCCCGCAGCAGGTTCCCTTGGAGTGTAGTCGCTTAGTAGTTTTTAAGCCCTGGCTGGAGGCCCTAATTTGTTGGGGTAAGCACAGACAAGCCTGGTTAAACAGCCGACAATCCCCTAGGTTGACCTGGGAGATGCCATTTATATAAAAAAAATAGTACACATATTTCTTACTAAATACTGTAGGATAACGTACACGATTAACTATATAAACAAGAGTTTAGTTTGTGTCCATACGGATTTTCAATCATCAGGATTTTATTCAGCATTCTCATCTTGTCCCACTTAACATCTCAATAAAAGTCAGCTTGAAGTAATAATTTTGTACAACACCCATAAAAAGATTTCTTCCGTTCCATATTCATTTAACAAGGTTGGCGTTAAACAATGTCAATTTTGAAAAACGCATTAAAATTAACGAGAGCCCGTAACACAACTAGGTTTATCTTCAGTCCGTCAACAGTAATTTTATCTTTGACCAAAGTGATGCAAACTCCACATAGATCTTTGTTTTGCTACTTTTTGGTTGGTTTTAGGGGTATATGACTATACATATAGGTTCTTTTAGTATTTTATGGAACAGGATTACCTGTTCCTGTTACTGAAAATATCTTTTGGACTTCGACGCGTAAACTGTAACCATGAATACAGCACGTGATTCTAGAAACCGTAGAAATGTTTCGTCGGTTATCAATAGTGTAATAACAATCAGCTGTTTCATAAAAAAAGTGGAATACGCGGTGAAAATGTATGGATCGGCAATTTTTTTTTTAATAACCGCCGAATAATTTTAAGTCACGGGATTTAGATTTTTGGAATCACGTAGATACTGAATAATGTCAGTCATATCTAACACTGAAAATCGCTAAAATCGCAAACTAGCGGCTTGTTCTGATTCATTAATATGTTGTTAGGACTACTACCGGTAGCGTATATCCAAGTTTGCAGCTTCGAAAGACCTATGCTAACTTTGCAGCACTCGAAAAACCGTGAAATTTTCGCACGTCTTTTGATATTCCCAATTTCTCAACATAAGTCCTAAACTATGCATTTTTTTATGACTGGCCTAGAATCCATGGTAGGTAGTTTAACATTTGAATGCCACAGTTGATTGTCATAATTATATATATCTGTCCCGACTTAAAAAAAAAAAAATCTAAAAAAATTGAAAAGCAAGAAAACAATTTTCGTTACGACGCATATTGACTAATTCGCATTATGACCAATGATGGTTATCGTTTTAAATACGCGAAATGACCAATCGTCTTTACCCTGTTGTTTCGTATATACGTTTATTTGAGTTATAAATATCATAATCCTATTATTATCATATTCTTCTTTTGTTTAGAAACGACTGCTCATAAATATTCAATAACAAATATCGACTTTTGATTGCAAGTTTTGTTTTACAGATTTATATAGACAAATATTAATTGTAGTGATTTCAAAGGCTATTTTATTTAAGTATACAGATATTAACTGTTTTATCACTTTGGTTTGTTTCAATTATTATATTACATTAGCCATATGAATCATAGGCCATTGTACATATGCATACCAAGATATCCAAAGATGTAGTTTTTTTATTGTTACAGATGATTGAACAAGTCACCCGACGTGACGCGGATTACCCATCAATGAACCTGTACCCTCATTGTGTTACACACTATCAATCACAATCTAAATCATTTTGCAGGATATTGCTAATCCATTGCATCATTTTTTTTTTTTAAATCTTCTCAGCAACGTAAATAACGCGATGAATGTTGTAGAACTGTCAAAACGAAAGTCATTGTTAAAATGTAGGTAACAAAAAGAATATTACACCTATATGTATATAAGTCACGTCATAATGGATGCGCTTTACTTTATGACTTTTAAAAAGAGAATACAGTCGATTACGAAAAGCTCATGTGTTTTAAGTCATTACTACTGTTAGTGTGTTACGCAATTACTCCGCTGTATGCAGGGAGAGGATGATTCATGTATTGCCCTACAGAAAGAAGTCATACTATGTACTTATCATAATCATCATCATCTGCTTAACCTTCTTCCCAACCATGGTTGGCTTCCAGTCTAACGTATGCAACTGAGTATTTTACATGGAGCGACTGCCTATCTGACCTCCACAACCCAGTTACTGGAGAATACAATACCCCTTGCTAAGACCGGCTGTCACACTTTCTACTGCAGTCAGTTTGCAGGCTTCAATTTTGTTTATTGATTCTTCAAAAGAATCAATAAAAATCAATCATTGAATATGAATTTAGCAACTGTCAAATCAATCCTCATAAAAAATTCTTATAGAGAGATTTAAAAATAAAACATACTTTTCTTTTTG
Organism: Apamea anceps; assembly: GCA_951799955.1. Classification (NCBI taxonomy): domain Eukaryota; kingdom Metazoa; phylum Arthropoda; class Insecta; order Lepidoptera; family Noctuidae; genus Apamea; species Apamea anceps. Next base: position 7,493,829 of record OX637512.1, read on the forward strand.
CCAGTCACCTCAAATAAGATAAACGATCGTCATCGACAAGAAACAAAACTGTGGTCATTATTCGACACACAAAAACATCTGTATTTTGGTCAAGAGGTCACAATGCTAACACAAGGGCTGTCAAACATTATTTTATACTACGAGTCGAGTATATCAATAAATAAATCAAACTGCCTAACCTTTTCCGAACTACGTAGGGGTCGGCTTCCAGACTAACCGGATACACGGAACCGCAGCTGAATACCAATAGTATTCTCCAATTAAACATGACCATAGAACAATACAAGAATTAGTAAAGTTCATTATGCTAATCTTAAGGCCAGTTAATTAGCAATTTCGCGGCAATTAACACGGCAAGGTTCGTTAACCGTTGTAATTTGAGATATATAGCTTGTGTAAAGGATTATTTTACAAATAATGTCAAGCAATGGTATTTAGGTGAGGCAGCAGTTAAGTAATTTTTTTTTTCATCACGGGTTAATTAATACTCGTAAAAGCAGAAGTAATCTTTTTAAAAATATTGAAGATTCTCGTTGGTGCAATGGTCGCAAGCGCTACTGTAGAGCGTGACGACCTAAGTTCGCTACCCGGGTTGGGCAGCGTCATTGGATGTCATTTTAGGGCCAGCGCCCACTGGCGGCACGGCCCGGCAAGGGATTTTTATGTGACGAATAGAAATATAACTTAATTGTATGGTAATAAAATTGAAATTTCAATGATGATGCCAAAGGACGTCGCGGCATGCCTAAGGATACCGCGACATCATTGCTGCCAATGAAATTTCAATTTTATTGTCATACTTTTAAGTTATATTTTCTTAGTCTGGATTTGTACCGGGTTGATGGCAATAGTCTCGCTCCTTACTGACATTAAGGTACGTCACTCGGAAAGTTGCCACGCTTAAGGGAGATTGGGCTGGATACGTCTGCCGCATGTCAGATAATGGGTCAAACTTACGACCCAGTGGGTCCCGCTTAATGGCAAACGACATCGCGGATGGCCCAGTCGGTGCTGAACTCCTTTGATGAGCTGAACTCCTTTCATAAATATTGGTACTTGGCAGCTCTGGAGAAAAAGAGGTGGAAACCTATAGAGAGGCCTTTGCCCAGCAGTGGGAAACTAACGGCAAAAAAGGGTTGTACCAGGAAACTGACAAGTCTTATTTAAATCAAGGAAAATAAAAATATTTATTCGGGGGCGACCCGCACCCCAATTGCGTAACACACGATCAATTGGAATCGGTTTCATTTTGACAGTTCAACAACATTCATTGCGTTATTTACGTGTTGAGCAGACAAATTTTTCGAAATTATGAAGCATTGGATTAGTAATTTGCTTCAAAATTATTCAGATTCCGATTGATCTCTGTTACGCAATTAGGGTGCCGGTAGCAAGATTCATCATTAATTTCCTACTTAATTTATTTGGGGTCGGCGCAACATGTCATTCCGTCCATACTTTTCTATTATTCCGGTAGCAGTATTATATTATTTATTTTTAATATGCTAGACCATATAGTTCACATACAATAATATAATTGACCAATTGACGTTACGTTCAGTACCCCGTTACGTTCCGTTTGCAAAGGAAATGAACAAAACATAAAATATTAACGTCATAACATAATTACGTTTAGCGGTAGGCGAGATTACCTTTCACGACGACGAAACCTAATCTAGTAATTCCTATTTCCTATGTAGTCTGATTCTGATAGAAACTTTATTTATGTCATATTCAAACGTCTAGTGTGGTTCTTAGTAATGAGGCCACCATCATTTCATGGGCCACCTTCTCTCTTTTCAAGGGTGGCAGCTTTGCGTTATCAATAGGATACGTGGTTGCATCCTGCTTTTGCCTGCCCTAGTTCCATGTTAAGTACTTGGGGTCGACGAAAATATCGTTTGCTTCCATTCTCCCCTATTCACCCTCACTTTTCATTTATATTATCCCTCACACATCTATTGTAGTAGCACCCTCATCTCGGCCAATGAAAATGAGATCAACACACCGATTATGCCAAAATACGATCCCCCCAAAACCCCTCCCGGCTCCCTCGGCCATTTCTAAAGAGTCAACCCTACCTACAATCACTTAGATTTTCGTTTTCGTCCCATTTCGAACGAAATTCACATGAAACAGAGCGAACCGACTTCGATACACTATTTTTTCTAGGCAAAAAGTGACCGTAACTTTTCGTTGTTAGACAGTTTTTGTTGAATTTGATGTAATGGTTAATAATAGTCTCGTTTTCCTATTTGGAATAGTTTCAAAGGAATAATGACTTATTGCTTCGAAGTTTCTTTTAGCAATAGCGTAGGCCAGTGGGTTAATTTGACCAGCTGTCAGTGAATGTGCAAAGTTCATACGTCAAAGTGTAGTGAATGACTCACTTCCTAATTAAACGACCTGCAGGTCGTGGGTGTGAAATAAACTTACGTAGTAACTTTATAGCTTGGACAGCAGGTTTCCCCGATAAGCGAGGTCCAGGAATGTGTAGGTAGGAAGTTAATTCGTTTTTTCACTATGAGTTTCAATTACTAGGACACGAAACGGAACACACAGCAGAACTAATCATTCATGACGCTACTATAGAAAGAAGTGATGAAAAGTCAACTTTAGATACACGGGTCAAATTCTGTATATACATTTTCATTTCTATATAAACTGGTCCTCACATACACAGCAATAAATAATAATTAGTCCTCAAAAGTTGGATTCTTATCTCCAATTACTTAATAGCTCCTTCAAAGGTACTCTTATAAAGTGATATATCAATCATTACGCATACCAGCCACACGTTTTATTTACAGTCGAAGCGCACCTTAAACCTTTTGTACTAATTCGTCCTACTTTAATTGGAAGTTCCCAAAACTAGAATAACACGCTACATAAATCAACATGTTTGTCGGCATGCTGAGACAACTCGACGCTAGATTAGGGTTGGCCCACGTGTACCTGTAATATATTGTATAATTGTCTTGCTAGAATTTGACCTCCCTGTCACTTCCCGTTAGTGTTGTAAGAGGCAGTTAGAGGATTAAACATGGAAGACACACCGTAACCCCGCTGAAACTTTCCAGCAGCGTAAGGAAAGGAGATAATTGCTAACATGATGCAATCTTTTCCCATCGGTGACAGCTGTCACTGTCGTCTACTGTGACTTTAGCAATACAATTTACTTGTCATGTAGTGGGTTTTTTTTCAGAAGACTAAGGAGGCATTTTCAATTCCTCATCTTGACAACGAGACTGATGATTTGTGGCCCCCAAGAACCTACCTTCCTAGTTTGGGTTCCACTGTTCAAATAACCATGTAAGTTAATCAGGTTACAGTAAGAATTGAAATTATCAGGAAGATATATTTTGTAACAAAAAATATTCTAATTCATATCCTAGTTGTTCATCAGCTAATAGAGTAGAGGTACCCATAGGTTTAGGGCATAAAGAATGCTGTACAACTACTAACGAACTTATCAATTCGAATTACTGCACGTTTTCGTTTCCTCCATGTTAACGCCCAACTTCTTGATGCCCCTTGATTTATAGCCATTATTCACCCACATTGTTTAGCTTTTCAAGGCATTTCAACATTGAATTGGACATTTTCCTAGATTACTTGTCAGCCCTACACTCGATCCGCAGCCTAGGAATGTTGCTGTGACGAAACGCAAAGGCCGCGTTGGGTGCGAGTGGTACTTGCTTATTTGAAGTACCTACTATGAAATTAAAGGTAATAATGTGCACCGTGCACCTATATCGTAAACTGTTCGGAAATGATTTAGCTTCAGAAGGTATATTAAAGTTATTAAACTGATTCGATTTGATATCAAAAGATAATGTCGTAAGCTAATGTATGGGATAGTTTGCAAGTACAATAAAAATTCAATTACACAGTACAATAAAATTCTCCGTATTATGTCAGTAATAAAAATCAGATAGGTGTACAATTACATAGCTTCTGAAGCTTAGCATTTTAAACCCCAATGAAAAAAAAATGTTAAAAAGTAAATAAATTAATAAATTTTCAAATAAACCTTTTGAATATGATACCTACCTTCGATAAAATATACTTTTACTGATATATGATACGATATTCCCATCTCCACCCCGAGTGACAAAAAAAAATCTAAGATAAAGAGTCATAGAGTAGCGGGATCGTCCGAAAGGGTTACCGCTGCCCTGGAACAACGGACAAGGAAGGAACACGAGTGGGTTTTAGTCAGTAAGAGTCCGACACTCCCTCCTCCTCCCTCCGCTCCACCCAGAGCGGGAGGGGTCATTTGATGAATTCCCATCCGCAAAAAAAAAAGAGTCATCTATATGTACTTATTTTAATTAAAGTCCTTTTTCGTGTCTGTCTATGAGACAGCGTTGTTCGTCTAAACTACGAATGATTTTCACCATCATTTAGACAATTTATTCCGGAAGATTTATGTGTCATCATCATTTCCGTACCCTTATCCGAAGCTTTATGAAATCTCCATATTTTTTCAAGTCGTAAAATCCGTGCCAAGTAGGGGCGGGTCACTAGTGAGGTAAGGCATACCTGACTTAATACAGATGAAAAGGTAATGGCAAACGGCTTCATTATACCAGGAATTTGAATAAGAACGAGTGGGAGGTAAGTTAAAGATCAAAGCTTATGGAAATATAACGAGGAAACAGTTATGAAATGAAAACAGAGCACAGGCTGGTCCGGACTTGCTCACAAGTCCCAATATATTATCTTGCGTGATTTGTGACAATATATCTCTGAAACAGTTTAGTTAATCGCTGTTAGGCCTATATCCAGAGGAGAGCAGTGGCGACCCAGTGGTCAGCCCCGACTTACCGAGTTGTAGGTCGTGAGTTCAAACCCAGGCAGGCACTTTACTTTGTGTAAATAATTTCATCACCGCTGCTCTCAAAACGGTGAAAGAAGACATCGGGCGGAAACCGGCATGTCGTAGAAGCCGTCGCACTGGGCCCGCGTGGCGGATTATGGCCCACTCCCTCTCACAGACAAGAGACCTGTGTCCCAGCAGTGGGAACGTTAGTGGGATTACGTGAGGCCTATATCCAGCAGCGGACAGCGAATAGGCGGGGTTGATTTTTTTTATCCATATTGAATTTTGCAACTTGTGGTTGACTACAAAAGAAAAAAACGAAAAGCCTTGAAGTTACTCGCACAGGTTTCTAAAAGAACAAAACAGTTTGCAACTCTATAAAAAAACTCAATAAAATTCTCTACGGAACTTATAACAACTTCATCTCAGCACTTAATCGGCTTTATCCTCGTAATATTTTTTTAACGGCAACCCTTTTATTTTTTACGCTGGCAATCTAACAGCTGGTCTGCGCAATCGCACCGCGTACGGAAGGCAGGTGCGCGCGCTTCCGTTGTTTATTATAAGTAACCATAAAATTATATAAAATGAGGAGTTTAAGTTTATTACCATCCGAAGATATTGGAAACTGGAATTGGAAGCTCTACTTCTCTTTTGTTTAACCTTTCCTGGGTACATTTTACTTGTCTTACGTTTGGGAGCAATATTCTGATAATAAACCTGTAGGACAAGAACAAAATATTCAGATTTTTTCAGAGCTTAGGTAAATTTTGATCGTTTTAATCCATAAAAGGGGACATTGTACTCATCAATATGAACAACTTTTACCACGGGCCCAACCCTGAAATCGTGAAAAAAAATCAGTTGATCCATAGATTTATGTTCGCATAACTTGACATAATGTATGGATAAACCGGTTTTTTTTTTCACGATTTCAGGGTTGGTTCCGTCGACGGGGCCCGATAGGGCCGAAGCCTGCCGGGGTAGCGGGATCGTCCGAAAGGGTTACCGCTGCCCTGGAACATAAAGGGCTAAGGAAGGAACACGGGTGGGTTTTAGTCAGTAGTAAAAGTTGAAGTTCAGTCAGAAGTAAAAGTTCCCTAGTAAAAGTTGTTCATAATGATGAGTACAATGACCCCTTTTAACGATTAAAACTTTCAAAATTTACCTGAGCTCTCAAAAAATATGAATAGTTTGTTCTTGTCCTACAGGTTTACCCCTTTACCCCTAATAATGATTAAACCGATCAAAATTTATCGATATGTAGAACTGTTTTCATTTCATGCAATCAATCGTATTACAAACTTTTGCCAGCGACTTCCTACGCGTACATTTTATTGTTCCCCCGACTCACCCCGTCGCATCGCATTGCCTGCTCGCGTTATTACTTCGCTTTCGATTAGCGTTCTTTCTGACTTTTTACTCGGCTCCTAAGGGTCCTAGCGTGTGTAGCGGGATCGTCCGAAAGGGTTACCGCTGCCCTGGAACATAAAGGGCTAAGGAAGGAACACGGGTGGGTTTTAGTCAGTAAGAGTCTGACACTCCCTTCTGCTCCACCCAGAGCGGGAGGAGTCATTTGATGATTTCCAATCCTGAAAAAAAAAAAAAAAAGGGTCCTAGCGTGGTGTTAACCTATAACGTTCCTCAAGAATTGGGCTATCAAATACAAAATGAATTTCTCAAATCTGACCAGCGTACAACAACAAACTCTTCTTCTCTTCTTTGTGGCTGTTTGTGTATGTGATTTTAAATGTTTGTAAACGCACCCACGATACAGGAGAAATTCATAGTGTGGGGCAACCTTTATTAAAAAAAAAGACAAGAAAAAAGCTTTATTATTAAGTGGTCAAGTACTTTTGGTCCAACAGTAAAGATAACACAATGTATACAGGGTGACAGGGAAACTCGACGTATTTCTTAAAAGAGGTTATACTAGAGGTCACTAGCAACAAATTAAGTCCAATGAACTTGGGGTCAAAAATGGATGGGTAAATAATAAAAATTTTGCTATTACAGACCTTTTATTTCAGAGATCATGTAAGTTTTGCAAGCATTTTTTTTTTAAATGATCATTAATTTTACAACTTTCAGAAAAGTATCAATTAAATGTTTGGAGAGGATTAAGTTTTTTCTCATAGTTAATTGTTTTTGGTAACAAGTCAGAAAATTTCTAAAAAATCGAAGAACTGACACAGCTCGGTGACCATCCAGTTTGAACCCTAGTTAACTGGACTAAATTTGTTGCTCTATCTAGTATAACGCCTTTCAAGGAATACATCGAGTACTCCTGTCATCATCATCTGCCTAGCCTTTTCCCAACTATGTTGGGGTCGGCTTCCAGTCTAACCGGATGCAGCTGAATACTAGTATTTTACATGGAGCGACTGCCTATCTGACCTCCACAATTCAGTTACTGGGTAATACGATACCCCTTGGTAAGACTGGTTGTCAGACTTTCGGGCTTCTGACTACCCGTAACGACTGTCAAAGATCCACGAATGACAGCCGGGACCAACGGCTTAACGTGCTTTTCGAGGCACGGAGGGGTCTCGGTATGTAAAGATGGTCACCCATCCACAGACCAACCGCGGCAAGCGTAGCTTAACCTGACCGATCGGCCTGTGCGGCTGTTATTATTTAGCCACGGGCCCCTCCACCCTGTAGGTATATTATTTTCATCAGACTTTACAACATAATTAAATAAGTAATACGCCTCCACTAAAGCGGCAATCAAATAAACTTTTAATTAACTTGATTGCAACACATAAACAAAAATATTGTAAGTGCTACACTTAACGCCTCTTAACTTGACCATTTCACAATCAATTGCGAAAATAATTCATTAGGTAAGTAAACCATCTATAAATCTAATTTATTTAATTGAGCCTTCATAAAACTAAATATAAAAGGTCATAGTTTGTCTATCTGTTGATCAATCATTTGAATTAGCAGATGCGAAACGAACTGGAGGTCATGGATTAAAGCATCATCATTGTGATAGAAGTGAATGTGATAATGATGATGTATTTTTTTATTTTATTGGAGCGGTCAGCTAAAGTAAAGCCTAGGGGTTTCAAAAGAAAGAGGTGCCGTCATTAATGGCGACCATTCTTTATAAGTTTTAAGGCTCCTTTTTAAGGATTCTGGTAGAGCAATTTCCATGAAGTTTTCATGGAAATTGTTCGACTTGAGTCACATCACACTGTAACGTCACATGTCTGCGGGAGCCTTTATTCACACCGAATCGCACCAAAACATCGGTGAAAATTATGAATTTTCATGATAACAGTCATTTTGCGGCCGCTTTATAACGGCACCGGCACCGGAAACCCAAGCTTTAGTTCAAAATGTATTTATATGTAGAAGACTGGAGCCTTTATTCACACCGAATCGCACCAAAACATCGGTGAAAATTATGAATTTTCATGATAACAGTCATTTTGCGGCCGCTTTATAACGACACCGCTTTCTGAAGAAACCCAAACTTTAGTTCAAAATGTATTTATATGTAGAAGACTGTTTTTTTTTTTAAATCTGCATAGTTTAAAACAATGCCCCAATATTGCCAGACAGATTTTTCCTAGATATCTAGAATCCGTTATTGTAAACTAATAAATACTTTTGTCAAGTCATGCCGATGTGCATAAAGAGTGTCGAGAAGCATCATCAAGTAGCTTGATTGCTAGATGATTGCTAACATCCGGCCTACAGTCATAATGTTATGATAGTAGATTGCTTCACTCAAGAGGCTGAGAGCTGTGCTGAAATCTCTAGTTATTGATAATACAAACACGTACAAATATAGTAGGGAAACTAGGCATATAGCTATTGCAAAATATGTGGAATATATTAAATTAAGGTAACATCACACAACAACAGGTGCAACCGTTGTCCGGTGGAACAGATTAGTCGTGAAGTGGAGACCGCCTATCGGCAAGAGTAGTGTAGGACGCCCCCAGCTGACCTGCTGCCCCCAGCTGGCGGACTGAGGACCTTAGAAGGTGGCTGGGATAGACTGAATGCGGAAGGTGGAGGAGAGACTGGATGGGAAGGCGGAGGACAAACTGGATGCGGAGGGTGTTATGGCACAGCCTGGAAGAGGCCTATGTCCAGCTTTAGATTCCGATAGGCTGAGTTCATTGGACAAAATATGCTAGGGGTAATTAAGCTATCGTTTCACAAGTGATAGGTACAATAAAATGATACTCGAGAAATATTAGTAAACGCTATTAAACTAAACGTTATAGAATTATAAAGTTTATTCGCAAGCCATTTGCCAAATGAATTCTCCATTCATGGTCACGCTAAGAGCGCTAAGCAGTATTATCTAAATTGATGCAAAATATAGTTTACTTAACAAATTGTTACCATAATTACAATATTACAACACAATAAGCGATTTTCGATCGATGTAGGTGGGCGTCGTTCTAATGAATCGATTTCGTTATGCGATTGCATTTGAATCGAATTACGATAAAGTTGTAATAAAATTGTTGAATAAAGTGCTGATATTATTTTCGCGAAGTTCAATAATATAGTGGCTATTTTAATGTTGTGTCTCTATCTTTTCTAGGCTTGTAACACAGGATAAGCAATCGCAATATGACGGTACACTATATTGTCAGGACATCTATTCTGGGTACCATGATAATTTTCAAACCGCCATATTAAAATCCTATGTAGGTTCTCAAATCAAAATTCATTTATTCAGTCATCTACAGAGTATTTAATTATTTATATAGGATCTCCTACAAAAGATATACACAATAACTGACACATAAATAATGGGCATCATCAGGCATTAAGTAGGTGTACTCCATACTCCACACTTATAGGTGACTATAGCATGCACAATAACGAACGGAACGATATTTTGGGGCTCAAAACTGTGTTTGTAAAATGTGGAAGATACTGCTGCTATTAAAGGAACTATCCAAATAAGGAAACGCATGCAATGACACGAGATCACCACATCGAAAAACAAACTCTGATTAACAACGTGAATACAGAAAATACATGAAATACAGCTGGAGAAGTTCAAAGAAAAGATCAATGCAATTATAGAAATAAACATCGAAATTCTGAAAATCACAACAACACCAAGCAAAACGGTAAGCAAAAGCTAGTGCCTAAAGCAGACAAAACTTCATAAATTCAAACATATCGTCGTTTAGGACAAGTTGTTCAAGTACCCTGATAATGTTTTCACTTACAACAACCAACCGATCAATAAACCCAGCAGTTTTATAGCCAAAGATTAATCTAAACTGGAGCAGAATTTGTTATTAAACAATTCTTGCCTAAGTTTATTTCTATTGCATTTTATATTGCTTAAAAGAATTCTAATCACGCATAATTGGTTGCATTTGAATCTGATTTCGGGGAAGCTGAGGCCGGTAAGGTATTTGATAGTGTGTTAGCCAATGCAAAGATTGCAGCCGTGCTTACTTAGCTAATCAAAAGTTCTTACGTAATGGTATGCATGGCGCAGTAAGGCGACCTATCATTATCTGCTTAGGATGTGAATGTGTAGGTACTGCACACTTGCCTAGTCAACGAGAGATATGTATGCAGGTATCTCTGGCATATTTACTTTGTGCTCGCGAGCTGAGCTGTTAAGTCTTTGACACCGCTCATCTGCAATTCTGCATATATGTCAGATCTTGAGTTCTCTTCTCACTAAGAGGAGGCCTGTGTCCCAGCAGTGAGAACAATATAGGCTGATTATGCAGTTTTGGAGTCCATAAATTCAACGTTTCTTTGTATTTGCTGATATTATTACTCTTTATTCTAGTGACATTATCTTCTATAACTTATTCGATATCATAGGCCTATATCATACCTACATTTATTACACCATAAATAAATAATACCACTTATAACATTACCTACCCTACGTGCATAGCTAGTAGCTACGTTTGAAATATCACTGCAATATATCACTGAACAATTTATCTATACGATTACGAGATCGTCACGATATCGTGACATTATATTAGAAGGTATGGGCCAGCTAAACAATAACTTACTGGTTATTAACTATCAAAACTAATTATTTATGTGGAGATAATATTAGGTTAACAAGAGCTATTAAATTAATGAGCGGATGACGACGGTAATTAAGGGAAAATATTTAAGAATATTTATAGGTCATAAATACAAACCAATCAACTGCCTTAATTATATCGACGCATTTTTACTTAATTTGGATTTTAACTTCGTTAATGTACTGTGCGACACTAGTATAAATTAAGTGTTTATTTCTTTGTACAGACATAAATTTATAAAGTATTAAAATTAAAATACAATTATGACAAAAACCGCCTTGAAGCTACGGGACCCGTAAAGGCGATTGTATCTATAAAATTAATACATAAAATCATAAAAGTCAAAATCAATGTCGTACGTTCCCCTCTTCACTACACAATCCCGAATAATCTTTATAGATCTGACATCATCGAATTTCATGGCCATAACCTGAACAAATATGACTTGATTTCAAACCGAAATTGTCGTTAAATATTATATCAGACCGTCTTCATCTGACTGTATTAAAAACATCACTATTAGAACTAATAAAAAATCTAAGGTTTCAATAGTAAGTGTATATAGCAATCTACTTGTATTTCGATACGACAAATTTTTATCCATATTGTACATATGTGTATCAGATTCCCCAATCAGTCAATGAGTGAGAATATTATTAGATGTTTACACCACTATCTGACACCTCAACGATCGTTGAAAAAGCAATACTACTTTATATTTAACAAGCAAGACGATTTTAATTTATATTCACTAATAAAAGTCTACAAGGCTTCAATCAGTTACATCGCATGTATGACGAAGAAAATGTCCTAAAAGCCATGTTGGTTTTCGTGCACAATTTTAGGAGCACTTTAATATTAATGACACATCAATCACATAACGAACCACATCTAATTGAGTCGTACACTCACTGATTAGACAAAAAAGTAGTCTCATGAAAAATGTACGCACACACATTTTTCATACAACTTCAAGTTCTAAATCAGCTTATCTTTTTGCTACCATCAACATAGATCAAGCAGTAACCACCAGTTTCAAGCCCGTTAACTACGCGTGTCGAATTGAAAACGAATCGACAACCGCATATAATGGATGTTACATAAAATTGTACTTACGCAGAAATTATGACACTGAAGTGTTCGCATTACTCAAATTATGCTTCCTTCTCGTACATCTGAAACAAGAAATTAAATGTGTTATAGATGGAACGATAAAATGATCATTAAAACTAAAACAAGATGAGAAAGCAGTGCTAGCTAAGGCAGTGATAGTTTAACACACTAATAGATTTAATTGCTGATGAAGATAGTTATAGCAATAAAGAGGAAGAGTTGGCTGTTACATAATTTTCGGAAAAAAACTGAGAAATCGTTTAATCTTTAACAAATCACATGAAAAACCGAAGCAACAAAAGACAATGACAACTACAAACACGGCACAAGATTCGTACGTTAATAAGATACGACAGTATTCCCAATAATCAGAACCTAAATCGAAAGGCACCGTTCTAAGAACCCATCGCTTCCTACAGCAACAAAAAGTCGTTGCATCAGGATCCTTAAGGTCAGCTCCCAACATTGTCTAACCACAATGGCAATTGTGAGAAAGAATCGCCAAGGAAACAATAGAATCGAGTAAGCAATTAGCAATACCAATTAAATATTTGTTTAGATAGCGTATTGTTGTGGTCGATCTGTCGGGCTAAACAAAGATGGACAGTGAAATTTAAAATAATTGATTGCGGTCTGTTTATTTGAATAACGACATTTTCTTGTAATTCAATTTATCGATTATTGTCGGTTTGAATACTAGATGAGCAGTTAAATTTTCTATACGCATTGTTTTATTATGGAGCATCGCAAATCGCAAACAATGCAAGCTCACAGAGAAATAGAGATGAAAAATTTAATATCACACACATATTCAAAATCAATATAAAAAAAATGTAAAAAATCTCGTCTAGATGTAGAATACATTGAAAGATAATATGATAAAGCTTAAGTTAATAAATAAGAACAATAAGAACCACACGTAGATGACAGAACCATGAGCCAATTGTTTCTTTGTAATGGAAAAAATAAAAAAATCAAGAATAAAATTATAGTACACACAAAATCACATTAACCATACTATAGGGAACATGTCGAGACAGACCAAGGATGTAACCATAGGTTGTCATTAATTGATTACATGGAAACAGAATGCAGAATAAAGGATTGCCTCATTGTTCTTTGGAAGTGAACCGACTTTAATATATCGGATTTGATTCTGATATTTAAAAACGGGTATAACGAGATTATCCTGTAATAAAATTTAGAAAGCTATTTGACTGATATAAAATTCCATTTAGTGGTTGTAAAGGAATTGTGCTTTGGAAAATAAGGTGGTTGAAGGACTTATGATAAAGAAGGAGAAAAAAAGAAAGAGGTTATTATATACCTCTTTCTTTTTTTCTCCTTCTTTATCATAAGTCCTTCTTTCATAAGTCTTTCTTTCTGTGAAATATGCTTTAAAACATTAATGAGCATGAATTCAACGACCATTAATGAACATAAAGAAACCAAATAAAAACAAGTGTAACACAACAACCCTTGCATAAGTGATGTCAACGCTTCGGTGCGCTGCGTAGGCGCCCAGTGGGTGTGGGAACCGGTCCACGTGACTCACTTATTGGACAATAATTTTGGTGGTACGACAGTTACGTCATGAAATTAATATGAATAGGGTTGAAATGTTTAGGACGGTGGTCGTAAAGTCCCGGTTGATGTCAAAGTTGTAAAATTTGGCAAGTGTGCGAAAAGCTGTATGTGTATGGTGGAAGCGAATGCAGGGCTGTTTGGATACAGTTTTCTTATTTTGTTATGTTGATGTATGTAATGGAATCTAACGGACGATTGAAAGTAAAATTGAGATAAACTCGAAAGAAATATGTTAAGCATAATAGCTACATTCGCTATTGATTTATAAGCAATTCTGATTTTTTCTCCTATAGGTACTAACTGAAAGCCAATCATTTTGTATGTTTTCTGTGTAATTTTTATCGTGTCCATGTTTCTTTACGTTGTTTAATAATTCTATCATAAATATTATATATCTCGTGTCCAATACTAATCTGGTCAATAGCCACTTTAAGTGTTTTCACACCAAAGCTTTGCCCTGTGTAGTAAATGGAATTAAGTACAACTTCAGTCATACCGGGTGGCAGCTAGTCTAGGAGTAGGATTCGATTGGCTCATATTAGTAGTGAGTAATACAAGCACCCCTTTCCCTTCTGTGTATAATTGGATAATTTTTCTTTCATATATTTATAAAGTTTATGGACTAGTAGCAAATCCTTATTTACATAGTCCAGAATTTGTGGAAAGGAATTTCTTGATTGGTACAATTAAGTGAGACACCTGCTTGACACACACCACTAAAACTTTACGTTAATTAAAGCTAAGTAATAAGGATTTTACAACATGTGGAGCATTTTATTAGTTTAGCTAAGCCCGGGTTGGCACGGGCGCGTTTTTCCCGCGGCGATTTTTTTTCGCGTACTGGACTTTCAATGCAAATTCAACAGCGTGTTTTTTTGACGCGCTGGGATGCGCTGTGTTGGATTCTTAACGCTCGGCTTAATACCGAGAGTTGAAAATCCAGTGCGTGATATGTTTACGTTCGTACCAACATGGGCTTATTGAAGTTTTGATTTGCAATTTGATTAGAAATCATTATTTTAGCGCCAATAATGCTCTTACCAATTACGAATTTATGGATCAAAGTGACGATTTTATGAGTATCTTTGATCATCGATGATCGATTAACGATATCAATCATCTTAATGTTGAACAGTCTAGTTTCCGTGTGTTACGCCACGTCTCTATAAAGTTGCTTGCGACTGGTTTGACTAGGCATCAAACCTGATCGATCATTAATATATTTACGAGAAACGAGAATTGTATCGGGTTATCGTTCTGTTCTTTTTGCTTACTATCTAAACTTTAAGGATTTTATAGAGAAGTTATTGGAATATGTTGGGTTTGGGAAGCATTAGAAGCATCTTAGTGCATTGTGCCTTCAATCACAATTTCTGATTGAATAGCGAAATTTCGATAATGTTTTGGAAATACACTCTAAGTCGTTCAAGTGCACACGAACTTTTGGATCCACATCACACAAACGATGCCGGTTTAACTGTTGTTCTTCAGAACTTGAAACGATTCTCACACATCTCACGATAATACAGAATAATCGTGCATACATTGTAATGTAACTATCTTAGCGAAGCCATTTACGATTTCAATTTACTATCGTGGAGTCTTCGCTCTCAAATCAACTGAACCATTCATAAAAAAAAATACTTTTGCGTGTTACCCAAAACAATAGCAATTTAACACACCTAGTTACCCCACTTACTGAAAATTGGACCACCCGAATACCTCAGAATGGCAACTCGATTCGATCTTTCGTAATCGATGTAACTGTATACTAAATCGATTTATGTGTACATCGATTGGTGCTGTGTTGGGGAGGAATAACGCGAAACAAAAAATAAAAGAATGGTAGTTTCTTTTTCGGCTTTCGCTGCGCGTGGGCTGCTGGGAGTAACACCAAATGAAATCATTCAAAGAAACACGAACAGGTTGAATAAATAAGCATTGAATATAATAGGAACTCTGATCACAAAACAAGATTTATTTGTACCACACTGGTAGTCTGTGCTAACAATGTATTTAGTAAGACTGCTGAGATCTCAATACTGGTCGAAAGTTTATCTACTGATTCAAATAAATAGCGTGATATATCTAACGTCTCTATTCAGTAAGGGAAATAGTAATTGATTTACCTATATTGTGAAGATAACGTTTTGATGCAATTTGACGTTTTCCTAGATATAACTAACAATATTAATGCATCAAAAGCTTGGACTTTGAATAAGATATGAATCGTGTATAAAGTAGAGGTGATTGCGATAAAGCGTTTCATGAACGAGAACGACTAGTGCGATATGGGTTTACCTATTAAACAAACTTTAAATTCAAGGAAACGTAAAATAAAGTAGGAAGTAGGTATATCAAATCAGAAACAGAAATAAACATGTAACGGATAACCAACAGTAAATGATAAGTTTTGTCATACAAACAGAAAAACATAAATACGATAAAAGGCTACTGAAATACTATATGCCACAGACAGGTTTGCTTACATCGTGGAAGCAAAACAATAACGACACCAATATCGGTTGAAAACGGTAAGTAAAACTTTCAAAATGCACCATCCAATATTTTACATAAACACAAAATACCGTTATTACGTATGGCTAGTCGCAATTATGGTTGATATTCTCATCATTGTCTCCAAACCACGGTGATATTTCCAAATGGCCTACTTAATATATAGCACGTTTGGGCAGACAAAACAGCTAATTCGGAATGCAGTGTTCATGAGTAAAAACTCTAAGGTCGTCAGCATGCCGTTATGAAAGTCAATTAACATGCACAAACTGTGGAAGAAAGCCGGTTCTAGCTTCTTGTGTAGATAAACAAAGATGATGGTTTTTAGTAAATGAAGGCTGTAATAGGAAGTTTTACTTGTGAAGGTCGTGTTTAGAACTTGAGGCGGGTTGTGTAAAAATCGGAAAATTTCAGTTTGTCGCTTTCGAACCAATAATTAATGTTTTAGTTGGTATTTTCTATCCATTTCTTGTGACTTCTCATCTCTACATATGTACATACAAAATTGTAACAAAAACCTTATAAATATTTATCAATATAATTATGATGTAGTAATTTGTCTAGCTAATTCAAAGAGCTTTTTCAATTCTGTAGGACCGCGATCCTAAAGATAAAACATCAATAACTATTGCCAACAAAAGAAGACGAATCTTTTTTGAAATTTTCATAAGATTGCATTTTTGCACAAAAAGCAGATGATACAACCGATATTTCAATTCCGCCTCCTAGTAAAAGTTGAGGGACTCGTGGCTTAGTGATAACAGCCGCACGGGTCGATCGATCAGGTTAAGCTACGGTTGCCGCGGTCGGTCCGTGGATGGCAGACCATCTTTACATACCACGATCTCTCCATGCCTCGGAAAGCACATTAAGCTGTTGGTCACGGCTCTCATTCGTGGAGGTTTGACAGTCGTTACGGGTTGTTAGAAGCCCGAAAGTTTGACAACCAGTCTTAACAAGGTATCGTGTTACCCAGTAACTGGGTTGTGGAAGTCAAATAGGCAAACGATCCTCGTAAAAGAGTGATATTCAGCAGCATCCGGTTTGACTGGAAGCCAACCCCAAAAATAGTTGGGAAAAGGCCAGGCAATTGATAAGTAAAAGTTGTTTATATTCATTACTACTTTCATCCCGTAAAAGATTACCAATGAATTGAAAGACAGGCTGTATAACGCCTGGGCCAGGTCGATGTATCAGACAGTTTTACGAGCAACACTTACTAGGGACCGATTACAAGAGCACGATTCAATTTGGGCTGTCGATAGTAAAACTGCACCTAGATACTCATAAAATGTTCACGTACAGACGCCAGCACATTAAGCTACTACAATCTGTCAAATTTCTTTAATAGATTTTCAACTTTATCGCTGAAGCATTACGGTTCAAGGTTGATAGGGAAAATTTGACAGTTTCGGGTAGCTTGACCTGCTGGCATCTGTACCATGTCAAAGCTTAAGGCACAATGTTTTAAACCCATTTAGTGATACATTTACGATGCACGGAGTCTTTCACTTTGATAATGAATTTAGTTTATCATGTTTTTATTACGAAAGGAGTTATGATATTGGTGTGACAAAGTAATTAATATTCACCATCATCATTATCCTGCCCTTAGGCATTTGAGGTCGGCGTAAAATGTTTTTTTCTCTCATATCTACTTCTCTATTAGTCGTCAAACTAGTTAATATTACGACTGTCAACATCAAGACGTTGTTTTCACTGCAATTACTAGGACCTTGATTGTCAGTTTTACAGAATAGCACTGCAGATCGTAAAATACAACTGAAAACTGTCGTAGGTACTACAAATAAGGCAATACGTTAAAACGAAGAAATAGTAAAAAAATGGCCCTTCATCCAATCCTTTTACAATTTCCTAATCCGGTGCCCACAGAAATACCGGCAAATCATACAAGAGTAAATAAAATGGTAGAACAATAATAAAAAAAAGTAATGTCGGCAAACTGAGTACAGCAAGTGGCCAATTGACATTTCCTTCAAATGGAATTTTATCGAGCCATTCTCTTGTCCTTTAGTTGGTCTTACATGGCTAGCAGTTTTTTAACAAGCACAGACAATACTGAGACATACGGCTGGCAAGGCAAGTCAACATGAAAAAAATATAAGGCGATGCGTCTACTTCTTGTCTTGTAACTCCGTCCGTAACATGGTCAGTGTTTTCTTCACGACTTGGCGCAAATAAAACTTTCTATACTTACCATTTTGCAAACGTTAGTAGCTAGCTCTCACTATTACAGCATTAATGATATCTCAACTTTTAACGTGTATATCAAAATCGATATTCCAAATATTGTCCTCATTACGTTATTCTTCCCATCAATCAACTTAACAAACTAAATTAACGATAGTTTACACTTCAACGCAAAAACACAAATACGCAGTTCACAATTTTTTCCACAAATCAACTTAATTGACGAGCCGCAAAGTCCCTATGTCATACATCGTTAAAAGTACGTAACAGTATCCAGTTTGAATTGCGTAAAGACCGACGTAGCCAGTTGATAAAGACAAAAAATCTCCGAATACGAATACATATCGGTATAAACTCGATCAACCGGCAATGCTCCCTTTTTGCACGCATGTCCACTCTCTTGGAGCACCGCCCTTCATTGATTATTGGTGTAAGAATAAATAAAGTCTTAGGGACATTTGAAGAAGATATTAATTTGTGTAATCAGATTTCGAAATCAAATAATCACAATTCATAATACATATTCCAGCGGATTCTCGATTAAGTATGAGTCGTCAAAAAGAAATAATTAATTATAGAAATTAATTATGAAACTAAAGATAAAGAATATTCAAATGCGGTAAATCACATCGCATCATGACGATGATAAAAAGAATCGCCTCTAACCTATCGTTGATTAAGCACTACATATTCATAAACAAACTTTCGAAACTCTCTTTATGAATATTAATTACCATCAATCAAGTTTGTAAACTGAACGAAGCTAATTGGCACCACCTAACATGACTAGATTACTTTATCGAACGAAACTGGAATAAAGGTGGGCACTGAGTGTACTGCAAAATGCTACCGTGACTCAAGTTGGTTTAATCTATCAGTCAGTGAATAATGTAGACACGCGTCGATCAGTCTAGTGAGCTAATTTCAGTACAATCGGTGGAACGACATATTGGTAGAAAAGCGAATTTTAATTGCGTACAATAGACGTTTACTGGGAAAGTAATGGACACATTACAAAAAAATATTAATCTATAAATAAACACAATCATTAGTAAATCCAACTTTAAAATTCCAAAAGCCAGATGTCAAGTGACCGTTGCTTTAACTAAAGTATTGGGTTTCATCAAACATATAAAAAATGAGACGCAGTTTTTACAGTTAAAGCAAAGATGTATGTATGTCACTTTAGTTAGTCAAATATTGACCACTAAAGCTGACGACGCACTAACAGTGGATGTTAAACACAAAATCAGTCCCAACATGCGGTAAGTAGGTGTAGAATATATGTCTGCTGATCCTTTAAAGAGCAAAGAAAGTGACGATTATTTAATTTTAGGCAACAAACAGCTAGTTTTAATAATTTTCGATATGGACAGGACTGATGCAACAGTCCAAATAGCACCAAGCAGCGATTAAAATCAGATATAAGAATAAGTGCTAGCCACAAGCTGCAATAAATAAAACAAGAAATAGTAAGTTTACAATAGAAATCACGTTAAACATGGAACGTGATTTGCTGGTAAAATGTGAATCTCCCACGTTCGAAGCTTCGCAATGACATTTGAAACTTGAAGACAAATGTCTTTAGACAAGTAGGGACACCACTATTTTCCCTTTATAATTGCATGTTGTAACGGTTTTTCTTACACCTTAAAGTGCCAAGAATGTTTAACGGTAAAACCAAATAACTTTGCAATATCATACGCTGAAGCGGGTACAGAAATTAAATAAGAAGACAAAATATTATTATGTTCAATTAAAGAAAATAATGAAGTACAAAGAGTTATTGTAATTAGGACCTCTTGAACTGCTGGCGTAACCCCGGGTGGCAAATAATAATCTCAATAAAATAGTGAGAACTAAAATATTACGCAGGCATTCCGTTAGAAAAAGATACAAAAAATCACCATGACCCTCTCCGAGTATTTACTTGCCTTATTAACGTAATTCCCCATATTCCTCAATCTGAAAAATAAGCTTTTAATGACTTCCAGGATAAACGAGGTAGTCGAACAAATATCTCTCATTAAATACAAATTCGCAGAAAATCGAAACCCCGTAGCCAGTTAAAACCGTGGCAAATGATCGTCAGGTCTATAAAAGTTCAAGCATCGACCAGTCAAGGTCCCGATGATGCCGTTATCGGTACACCACCGTCACGAGACGAGCGGTGCTTTCTGCACTTCGGAATACTTCGGATGCACGCCCAACGAGTTTCCATTGTAAGAACGGGACTTGATTTAGGATGTCGTCTGTGAAAGCACGGTAATTGCTTTCTCTTCGATTGTCGGGCCATGATGGCCGTTCGATTAAGCTTGCCTTTACATCGAAGGGAATATCATCGCAGTTACATAAAGGTCTATGGAACTATGCGCGAGTTCAGTTTGTGTTGAGATACTGTAACGTGAACTTTAGTTAATAAACAGGTCCCTGAAACAGAGGATCCATAGTCAGTTTCTCCCCTATAAAACTTGGTGTTAACAAACATTAAATTTTAAGGGATTATTGCCCAAAAGTTACAACACTTGCCAACATTACACAAGGACAACTACGTAACTTCGGTCTAAAAAATGAATTGAGATCTGAACTTTATCTATAACACGTCAATGTTCGTGCATAAATGGAAACAGGTATTGGCAACGTCACGACCGGCATTTACTTATTATCAAGAACCGAGCTAAGAAGTCCGTTGATTGTCTAGACTCTAGACTGTAAGCAATAGAGTGGCACTGCTGTTAAATAAATTGGGATCGCAATGATCGAATAGCTGAGTAATCGGGCACCGTATATGGTAGACGAAATTAAAAACGTTAAAGTAATTATAGAGGTAGATGAAACAAAAAACTTGAAAGTTGACATATCATGGATGAAAGAACTGGTAGCAGCTAATGAGTGTACTACACTACGAGTTATTTTAAGTGTCGCTAACACCAATTAGATGGGAAAGGCTTAGGATGAGAAAGACGACGACAAAATGATTAAAGAAGCCGAAAATATTATCTGTATAGTTTCCGACGAGAAAAATTAGGACTAGCAGCTCTTATCTTGTCTCAAAACGTATAACAGACCAAAAAACGTCGTTACACTCGTTGTTTGACAAACATAAAAACATTTAAACTATCCCAAGCATCTCAAAACCTCGGTCCACCTAGTTAATTTCGATTTTACTAGCCAAATAAAGCCAACATAGATCGGATAGCCTTTCATGTACATATACAGACGATAATGGACAAAGATTAAGATCTTTTTCGAATGAAATCGCAAGTAATGGACAGACTGGCCGTTTCCATATCGAGCTGTGACGATTAGACACTGGCAGTTGTTCCGAACATTTTATTATATTATCTACGGTATGATATCACTTCCATTGGTTGCATAGCGTGTAAATGATTGTGGAGGAACAAATAGATGGGCGGAATTGGCTTTAGTAACAAGAAGTTATTCTTGCTGAAGAATGTTATACTGTTCATGAAAATAGCATAAATTCTATACTTTATTTCTATACTGTTGCAATAGAGCTAAACAGTTTCGTGTTTTCTATCGTTCATTTTATTTATGTCAGCCTTTTCTTGTCCCATTAGAGTTTGCTTTAGTTACCAAATCTGATTGAACGCAATATAATTTCGAAAATGTTGAACATTACAGAACTAAGCGGCGCTAACGCTTTTAGTTGATCGCCATTAAGGGAAAGTGAATTTAAGAGATTGAAATAAACAATGGTTTACAATGGTGGTATGGTTCTAAAGTGGTATAAATTGAGCTACTTTATTATAACTTGAAAATGTTCAAGGATAAAGTCTGCAATATTGTAGGTACAGAAATCAGTCTGGCTGCATTAGCCAACTCGGTTTCTTTTACACAAAAACTATCTAGTTTGTCGGGTAGCCAAAACCGTGAGGTCAGCTGGGCGTTTAACTTTTGGCCAGACACGACACGATAATGTCACCGATTGCGAAAGTCACGCGCAAACGCAACCACACTCGCGAGCAAAGCCGACCGAAATCTGGCGGATAATTCGATTCGTAACAATTACTCGGTGGTGAAATTGGGAAACTCGACTTTTTTGCTACAATTTCGCTGTCTCGTGGTTACGCTGCATTGAGGCCAGAGTGCGTACGAAACTGTGTTTGTTACTGAAAGAGAAAAGGGACCTTGTTCCTTAGTAGATAGCACGATTTGGTAGTTACGGAAGTAACAAAATAGTTTGTTTTTATTTTGACTCTGGTATTAAAACCAAGATTCAGCACACACTAAAGATGAGATGTTTAAGTCCCATGTAATAGGGCCAGACACAAATCCAAACTCCGGCTGCTACTGAGAAATTCCAGATGGAAAAAACCAATAACACTTTGCCCGACCCGGGAATCGAAAACTGAACTTGCGACTACTAGAAACATACCAAAATGTGGCTGTACTATAGCTACACTTCTGGCAGCCTGGCTAAACCGTCGGGTAATACAGGCGTGATGTTAAAGATGAGATCGCATCAATAACAACGCATAGAATGCAGACGCCAGCACATCAAGCTACCCGAAACTGTCAAATTTTCCTAATCAACCTTGAACCTAATACTTTAGCGATAAAGTTGAAAATCTACTAAATAAATTTGACAGCTTATAGTAGCTTGAAAAGTCACAGAAGCACGGACACGGAAGTGATACTGCCCACGTAATGCTGCCATTCATACGCCTATGAATCGCATCTTTGAACGGTGCCCATACACCATATGGGTACTTTTTACCACAGTCATCACAATTTCTCGGTAGATTGCCTTTGTATCAAGAAAGTTGATATTAGTAGTGGATGTCACTGGAACTAATTAATAATTCGATAATGGTTTTGCTTTCGCCTTTACGCTTTCATAGTTCGTGCCATACAAAGTAACGTGTGGTTTGACGAAATCAAATATTCTGTCAGGTGTTGAACTTGATCAAGTGTGAAACTACCGTGTCTCTAACTATCTGCATATATCATTGATTTTAATTAGAATATCGATGGATGTGTGGTTTCAACAAATTTGGTGAATTTGATCTGGTTAGACTGGAAGCCGACCTTAACATAGTTGCGAAAAGGTTAGGCAGATGATGAAGTGAATTTGATTTTTCGCAAACGTTATTATTATAAAGATGCTGTTTGATTAATAGAAGATGATACCAATTTATCTAAACATCCAAATAGACGTTTCAATAGATTTTAGTAGCAAACCCCTATAATTATATTAAGTGAAACATAATTACATTTTCTATACAACAAGGTCAATGTATTCGTAGCGTGTAGATACTTATTGATATTGCCAAAATGTTGCGGTTGCGCCTACAACTGGCATATCAAGGTGAAATGAATCTTTAGTTACATACATTTAATGACTATAATAACATAATTTGCTTATTATAATATTGAAATAAAGACCAAATAAAAGAAGACTACTGTGAGATATTTAAGCAATCAAGCAACTACGAATAGAGGTCAAGTTAAATTATTCTACATGAGAACAATAGAGTTAGTTAGATTGCTAAATTACTTCTGATTCGAATGAATAGTTAACTTTGAACAGCTTTGTATTGATATGTCTATGCGAAATTGTCTGCTCCAGATCTTTAATTTAAATAAAAATACAATAAAGCTTACACAGCCGAGAAGTTTAAATTAGAAAAATAACAACATCTGCTCAAATTGCCAACTGTAGAACCGCGTTTGAACTTTTCCTTTTAAATCTTCCCAGACCGGAAACCAAGCAATAATGCTTCTTCTTCAGAATGCATTTTACAACTGCGAAGTTTCAAACAGTCGACAGCTTTCGGATTCAGCTGTCTGGGACTGCCGGAGAGATTGATGTGTGGATCATTAACAGCCCCAGTCGTCCGTGTACACTTCCCTCTGAAGTCCACACAGCCAGTGTGTTGCCAGCCTTAGCTGTCTAACAAGAGAAAGATGTGCCGATAAATTGAATTTAAATTAGGTCTACGAACATGTTTTATTTAAACTGTTCGGAGTAACATCTCCAACAAAAACTACAGTCAATTTTTTTTTAAGCATTATCATTGTTGAAACTATCTATGTTCCTATTCATTCTAATGAGCTCCTTAAGAGTCAAAGTGTATTTACAGTTGCGGCTTAAATTTCCCGAGATTTGATCTCTTGTTTCATTATTCTGAAATATAGGCTCAATAATTTTGAAGGCTCAGAAACAACATTCTCAAACAATATTTGCAACAGTAGCAGTTGGCAAAACGCAAACATAAAGCGACAATTGGTTGTAAAAATCGGTTATCTATTGCAGTTTTCAAAGCCCTCGTTTCGCCCCAAGCTTATAAACCGATAGCTATAATTAGCACCCGAAACGTGGGCTTACGATATCGAGTATCTAATCGATACAAGAGATCCATTTTACAATTGTGAAAGAAACCTTACTGGAGGCAGTTTCAGACAGCCACCCGCTGCGCTAACTGCACCGAATAGGGCTGCTCTGATAGAATTTCAAGAATGCGAAAAAAATTAAGCGAATGTTTGCACTGCCGTGAACGAAATGGCATGCCTAGTTAACGTTCCTAACAAGGAACTATTGTATTATATTAACCTGGAACTAAGTACCTTGTTAAGTTTATGTCTGATGTCTTGCTTCTCAGTACACCTATTATAACTAACGGTATGTCAATGATTTATTTTATTGTTTGCGTAAACTACTTCCTGTTAACATTGCGTAATAATACAAATAGAGCAGGTTCATTAAAAATTGCAATGCGAAAATGACCGAGTTCAGTACAGATTTAATCTTAGTACCTAATAATTATTAAGAACAACCCTATAATCGGCACCTTAATAATTATTAAGAACAACCCTATAATCGGCACCTATCAGCAAATTTTATTACAGGCCTCTTCCTGCAACTTATAAATTGTTATTTGAATTCAAATGGGAAATAATGAAATAAGCAATCTGGTCCAACAGATTTTACGATGTCTTAATTAATAGTGTTGCTATACTTGGTCCATTTACAATTATTTACCAGGAGGCAATATCTGGTTGTTAAGTTTTATAACTATTTATAAACTCGCCTTTAAGTGATCCCATTTATGTTAACGATGTAATATCTAATTGGTCTCATAAACATAGCAAGGAATGGGCCACCCGCTTCTTAAAGGTGTTGTTAAGGGTAACTAAGGGATAATGTTAAGAAAATAGTCATCAATGTTCTCCTGTCTGCTACTAAATAACAACAAACTACGATCGTAAATCCTTAAATTAAATCGTGATGGTTGGGAGCCTAACTAGCGGCAGACTTTACAAGCTGCAATTTGATCCCGTGCAAGAGTTAACAGGCGTTGAGATCCCACAAAGGTTCTGTATTATGAATATAGCAAATCAGAGAGTGAATGAAAAAGAGAGAGAAATACAAGAGCAAAACAACCCACTAGGAAAACAACGAACTGTAAATATGTATAAACAATAAAGTATCAACGACAGCTGTTGTAATTATGACCTGCCTCAATATTACAGTTCTCGTAAAAACGAAAACTAACCTCAGAAAACATAAACTTCGCAGACCAAATAACGTTCGAACGGAACTGCAAACCGCAAACAGTAAAATAAGTCAGACTTGTAATGACCCCGGTACCTACAATAGCAGATAAAAACTAAAAAGCCTCAACCAAGAATGGTACGCCTAATCTATTATTATGAAATTCAACAAAAAATTTGCTTACAGCTTATTTCGTAACTTTGCCATTCAAAACCTATTAAGAAAATAATAGAAGGCTCAATGAGATATATAGTTTATTGAAGTACACTTTCGACAATATTGACAATTAGCTATTGTAGAACAAAAGAACTAATTTGTTTGTGACTTGGACGTTATGTATTGTCTTTAGAATGCAATGAAATATATTGGCGCCGATTCCCTTGTTCACAAACTAAACTAAATTTAAGTTCAATGCATCTTTTTCTTTCTATTTCATTAAGTAAAGGACAAAAGATAAATATTAGTTTAGTCCTGTCAAATATAGACACTCCATAGCAAGTTTAGATGCGATTAAAAACATGGCGACTAAAAATACGTCAGTTTACGTCAGGCGCTGACTAATTTGACAGAACTAAACTAATATTTATCTTCTGTTCATTTTTTAATGAAATAGAAAGAAAAAGATGCACTGAACTTAAATTTAGTTTAGTTTGTGAACAAGGGAATCGGCGCCATTGTTTGCCAATGATGTCTAAGAATTTCCTTTATCCTTATAAGAAAATTGGAGACGCTGTCCAACCTATCCTTCTATTCAACCATTGACAAGGATGAACCTGAAGGTATACAAGAAGTGTTAAGACAAAGATGTACTTCAAAGGTACAGAAGCTGATACTGTAGATGCTGTGAGTGAAGATAGCAGCCCAATTAATATAGCAAGACACCAAACTTCTGAAGAACACGTGAAAGACGATGACAGTATTAAAGCGCATCTTGATAAAGGTTCAAATATTGGAATTAATTTTAGTGCTTACTCAATATAATAGACTTGATAGATGAGACTACTTATCGTGGCAATTCATAAATCTTAAGTCTCAATGCATTATCCAAGTATTTGAATAAGCATTCCAAGTAATATCGAGAGTATTAAATTAGATTTATTACTGGCAAATGAAATCTCGCATATTTTACCTACATTAAATGCTTTTACTAGTAGTAATTTTTCCCGTATCAAATACTTCAGTAAATCAAGTTTCGATTGGTATCATGCTATCAAACAAAAATAAACCTTCACCAATGCAGTCAGAGTTGAGAATCGCTTTGGCAATGGTAAAAGATGACCAGAGCGTACGGAAGATACATCTTAGCATTGGAACGCATACACATCACAGTTCCATGGCATTGTTCAAGAAGAGGCTATGGTAATAAGCCAAGAGTAGTACAATGGTACTAAATCAGTTAGTTTAGTATCGAGAACGATAGCCAAACATGGTAACTTGGGCGTTATAAATCATAATACGAAGACTGGAAGCGACTTGCGGAAATGAATATTCAATTAAACTAGCGCTTATGTAAAAATGACAGCTGTGATCCGCTTGTTGTGTAATATTCTTGGACGGTGTCGCGAAGGCCTTATAAGGGTGTGCCTTTGCGCAGAAAGTTTAACAGATCTCTTCGAAATATAATAAATTATAAATATGTCTAATGCTATTTGGGAACATAACTAAAGCAACGGAAGCAGGTTTTAACAATTAAGTTATGAACTCCTGCTACGAGTACATATTACAAAAAAGTTAAGCCTAGTTCATGTGCATCCTTTATAAAAAAATCCTGAATCGAATGAACCTTCTCCAAAACTGCTTTACGGTTTAAGCAATATCAATTTCTCAAATATCATTCATTTTATGGTAGTTACGTTAACTTCATGTCTGTCTATAAATCCAGATTTAATGTTACATTCCTCTATTATTAACGACTTCAACTTCCTGCATCACTGAACAAGAAAAACAACTGGACTTGGTTCAAGAGACTCTTGTAACTCAAATCTGTAAGGGCATCACAAAACATGTGAAAATAACAATCACAATTCCACATATTATACCCCGTGAGAATTAATTATAAGCCGCAAATAAACTAGGAAATATACAGTAAATTATGTGTATTACTTAGCTCCAGTCCATTGTGCGTTTACCGATGCGGGCCGAACCACTGTCATGAGATAAACAGGCCTATAAAACATACTGATTGCCTGGGTAACATCGATAAATACGGTTCTAAGTGAAAAACGTTAGTTGACAATTTTAATAGACTATTCTGTAAGTTACCCGTTCCTCGGCAAGGATTTATACCTTCTCTTTTAATTGTTCCGGAAGATATTTACCAAGTTTCTTTAGGATTGCTGGGCTTGAAAATATGGAAACGATTAATTTTAAAGTAGAAAAATATATTGCCTTGTTACGAACGTTAATCTTCGATTTAGTTGCAGTGCAGCGAACAAACGCAATCCGTGCGATTGCGTTTGTTTTATTGGAATTCTTGGACTAAATATTAGCTGTTTTGAAGTAATTACTAAGCGTCTTACGAATAACAGTATGGGTACTTAGGACATAAATCGTGCGATAAATATGCAAGTTAAGACTATAATGCTTTAATCGAATGCATGGGCGTAGCTTGGAATACACAAAACGGTTAACAGTTTCTGACGTCTAAACTGCAAGAGAAAACAAATGTTTAGAAATAATTGGACATAACTTTACTAAAAACGGCATTTCGAAACGTTGTTTCTATCAGGATATGGGGAATGAAATAATGAATACTGTTGCAGGATTCGTAATCATGGTTACGAAAACGCTTACTACCAATGACGATGTAGCTCAAACTTTGTGGCTGTAGGTAGGTAAAGCCATGGCTTTGGCTTCTTCATAGTGTAACTTCTTGTTCAATTACAACCCAGAGGTATTTTCAAAATGTTCTGCGTATAGCATAGCACCTCTGCTGTACGGAGACTCAAAACGGTTCTTTCTCCCATCATTCATTGACTCTCAGTCCAACCCGACACGCATACATTTATCACAGTTCCCAGGTAAGCAGGCAGACCACCTGCCTATCGACTTAGCATAACGAAGTGCAATTTATAGAACGGCATTACTAACTACGTAGGCGTCGTTTAGTTCACTACAAGTTGACTATAAGTTGACTATAAAGGCTATTTTGGACCAGACGCAGACGTTAAAGGAAGAAATATAGTTTTATTGCAAGTTGCACTTGACTTACTGTTATGGTAAGATGTTGTGTCGCTGATCTTTACTAATTTTATTGAACTAATTATGGTGGCTTTTATGGTGTTGAGCTAACTTGTTGAACAAGTGTTTTGATGGGTACTTAGAACCGGAGCTCAACTAAGAAATGACATTGATTTGTTGTATCAATCTCTGTGATACTTAGTAAGATTAGAAGTAGAATCCGGAGGTGATCCGGCAGAGAACCAAAGCTGTTGACAAATGGTCACTGAATAAGCAAGCTGAAGAGGCAATAGACCGACCATATCAGCCGCAGCACCGATGACCGCGGAGGAAGACGTGTTCTAGAGCGCAAACCGCCTTCAGGCTAGGTGGAGCGACGACTTTTGCAAGGCAGCTGGATGAAAGTGGCTGAGAATCGAGCTAAATGACGTGCAATTGGAGAGTCCAGCAGTGGACTGCTGTAGGCTGTTAAGTAGTATTTTCTGTAGATCACGGACCAGTACAGAAAATTGCAAAGTTCAATTGATAAGAGCATACGTTACTTTAAAGAAAATATTACAGTAAAATTTCTAACAGTAGGTACTCTATTTTCTATAAAATTTACACCGACAACCGTGAACACAAAAAGAAAATATCGTTTCAGAGGACAAGACTTCCTACATATAAATAAACCATTGTGAACAAACTGTCATAATACCGGGAATCGGGAATATTTTGTATGGCCGCGAAGAAATAGAGGTCCCCCGTGTATTTATGTCATGATTCATTTGATGTAATCGACATCCGTAGCAGGTACACTGGTTAGCTTGTACTGGAGGATTTATTACGAGGATGATATTGTTAGATAAGATTTAGCGCGAATCTAGATTAAGTTTGATGTATTGGAAGAGGTGAGCATTTGCTTTGATTGGGCTTCAGTATAGATTTACATAAACATTTTACTGCCTATGAAAATCAATGCGAAAGAAACGTTTGTTTTTTGGATGAAATTTGGCACACAGATATGACCTGGCCACACACAGCACAGATGTGTGCACAGGCTGATGGCTGGCTGTGTGCTGGCTGGCAGCTGTTTTGGTTCAGAATAAAGTGCTGAATTCATGGTCACAGTTTGCGCTTTTTATCCCGGTAGTACGATCCCCTGCATCAATTTCCGACCTACACCTGGGCGATAGCTGGTAGCTAAACATTTTAGGATCCCTAAAAAGTTTTAGGTTAGTCTACAGTTGGATCTTTTCTTTATACAAAAGTTATCAGATCACAATAATTATTTTGCATACAGTATCAAAGCATTACAATCTTGTTATTCAGCTACTTCACATCCACTTCGGTGTTAACAATACCTTTTAGCATACCAATTTATTCTAGTTATTAAACACTACAAAAAACAGCCTATTACGATAGCGCCATTCAAATTGCAATACAACTTTCTATACCAAAAGAATCAATTACGCTTATCACACATCTAATTTTGTCATTGAATACAATCACAAACAAAATGTTCTAACTACGTTGTTATCTTCCAACCACATAAAAGGCTAGGAACATTTCAGATCGCAAATTGATTCATTAGATATTTGATTAACCCCGTACTGCGATTTTCCTGGACGATATGCTAAGTTGAACTCGATATCGTTAGGATAAGGGACAGAATTGATACAGAATGTCCACTCTATTCTTAATAAGCAACTCAGGATTGTATCTAAATGTCGGCAATTAAACTAGTTACAAAATTATCGGGAACAACTCACGGTATGTAGGAAAGGAGGAAAGCGCATTACAAAATCATCAATGTCTTCTGTAAGCTGTGCCTGCAATGGTGTTTAACTAAGAATTGGACACGAAAGTTGGTCTCGAATCGACAATAAGCATAGTGACGAAGCCGATATTTTAGTTTACAGTGGAAAGTTCAGAGGCTGATAGCAGTAGGTCAATATAAGCTAAAATAAATGCTAATCAGCAGGACACTATCGCAGCTTAAGGAAAATGCTTCACCGCCAAAGGGTGCGACAACACAGGCAGGCCTGATATTAGAGCCTGATTTTTACTGATAGTCAGTAATCACACTAGTCACCCAGTATGTGGGCAATGTAATTGGAATATGAATATAACCCTTTTTTTACATTTTTATTATTAACATTAAAATGCTAATATACTATTATTATACAGTAAGTTATTTAGATACTTATAGCTGTATAGCTAGTTAGTTATTTAATTTAGTATCTAGTGTGAATAGTTCGTTGAACCTTTTAAAATTTAAAGTTAACTCTCGAATCAAAAACAGTTTGTAGGTTTGTTTTATTTCCGTTCGGTTTAAAGATTGGTCTTCTGTCCTCAGTCCTTATTCCGCGTTCAAAGTTACGATATCGCAGTAGGGATAAGGCGTGCATTTACATGTACAAGTCGACCGCATAGTACAGACGCCAGCACATCAAGCTACTACAATCTGTCAAATTTCTTTAATAGATTTTCAACTTTATCGCTAAAGCATTAAGGTTCAAGGTTGATTGGGAAAATTTGACAGTTTCGGGTAGCTTGACCTGCTGGCGTCTGTACGTTAGAACGGTTTGTTCCTCGTGGCTCCAATGCCTTTTCGATGCCGGTTCAAAGTGTAGCTAGGAATGTACATTCTTCGATGCGTAGTACGGTTAGGTTTGTTTATTTTATTTCTTATTGGAACAGCTGTTTGATAGATGCGTGTATTCTTTTTGCGTGATCATTAGAAGTAGTTTCGACTATTTTCGAAGATAGTGGAATATTTTCATAATACCGTTATATAACCCTAAAAAAGCTCTAATGTTCTTGTAATATTGATTGGCTTGTAATATTACGCATTGAAGTCTCAAAAGTTGAGTTACTTAACATTACTTTTTTAACAAATAACAAAAAAAGGAAAAGATGAGTAATTGGAGTGTGGTGAGAGAATTTTATAATTCTTTTATATTTTATTTATTTGAGCAAAGTAAATGAAATATAAATTACTACTTCTCACGTACCTACTTATATTATGATTATGTCATATCAATATGTATTTTACTGCGTGTACATAAATAATAAAATAAATAAAAGAATTATAAAATTCTATCGATACGTATTCCAAAAAATCTCATCCATTTATGTAAAGGTGGGTCAACTAATTGCTGTAACTGACTGACAAAAAGGGTGACTTTCTTGTATAATATGAATGTACATATCAAATATCAATATTATTATTTTAAGAAGTTTATGTAAGTGTATTTGTATATGTCCCTGTAAAATCGGAATAAAATATCAATAGCAATTTAAAACAAAAAGATAAATAAGTACTATTACCATAATCCAGAATATGAAATTATCGTTTCGCATTAGCATCCACCGGCCCTATACATAATCATCTGTAAGCAGTATAACCGAACACATAGGCCTGAGAGCGAAGATGGTGGATGACCCACTTACGTTTTACGAGTCAAGCATTTGATTTGATGGTGCATTCGTGACAAACTCGTCTGCCTTATGCAAAATTAAGTTTAGAATATACATTATAAGCTCTGATTTGATAATAACCACTGGCCTAGTTTTTAACCGACTTCTAAAAAAGGAGGAGGTTCTCAATTCGGATGTTTGTATTTTTTTTATTTTTTTATGTTTGTTCGCACATAACTCCGTCGCTTGCCAACAGATTTGAAAAATTCTTTTTTTGTTGGAAAGGGTATACTTCCCAAATGGTCCCATAGAAATTTCATCAAAAACGGTTCAGTAGTTTGGTTTTTAAACCAAAATTACTGGTAAAAATTACAACTTAAAAGTGAAAAATAAAAACTTTTTTGCAAAAAAAAACAACCGACTTCCAAAAACGACACTACAAAATGAAAAATAACTTTAATTTCGGAAGTCGGTGGCAAACAACGAAAATGCGAACCCAACGACACCGACTTCCGAAATTAAAGTTATTTTGTTTGTTAAATTAAGACAGGCAGTGGTTTCCTGTGATCATTGAAATGTTTTCCAAGTCCAGTTTTGTATGTGCACATTTCTATACGATGTGCAGCAAGGAGGCTTCAGATATTCTCTCCGATTCCTACAGGATAATATGATTAGGATTTTATCTTTGTATCTCGCCGAGATACGACGCTAGTAAAAGTTAAGTACAAAAACACATTATCTGTAACTAGCCTCAAATGGTGATGGCCTAGTCTATAAAATCTAACATAAAACGTGTATTTTATAAGCATAATAGGTATGCACACGACATATTGGGGTTTATTTAGAAATGTAGCTGAAAGTTAGGAGACGTTTAAACGTCAAAAAGGAGACGTGTCAGCAATGTATGGATCCTGGGCCAGCACTATGTACACTTAATGTAAATATTGCTATACAATACAATAACCGTTTTTTAATGTTAATTTTCTCTAATTTGACTTCGTTTTTAGGTAATTTCAAATTAACTTAGTCAAGAAAAGCAATATAAAATAAACATCAATCAGCAATATGCGAAATGTCATTATGACAATGACACTTGATTGTTATCACAAGAAAGATAACAGACAAAGAACAAGTGAAACTGTCAAAGTCGCCAAACGTCATGTCAAACAACTGTCATGGCGACCATCTTTTATTCAAATTAATTTATTTTCATTTTTATGAAAATCCTCTATTTTTTCCCTATTTATCTATATACCGTAAATGATGGTGGACCAATATAAAACATCTCCTTTATGGTTAAACATAAACAGTTGCTAACACTACTTTACTTTAAGCAACGATTATAAATAAAGGGGTTTATGTTTGAAACGGCGCCGACGGCTTTAAGTAACAGTACCTTAACATATTATTATAAGGTATATAACCTGTACAATATGTGCAACAAAAACGTTATTAGAGACACCTTTAAAAGAGTTTTCCTTTGTAGGAAAAAATATCCGTAAATAACATTAGTTTGGCTTCAACCGATAAGCGGGCGACCATTTTGAATTAGGAAATAAAACATAAACAAATGAAGTTAGCTTTTCGGGCTTGTTCATGGTGAAAACAATGACATAATAATAGAAGAAGACGAAAAAATAAACAATAAAATAATTGCTCAAAAAAAGGCTATACCTAGCAAATTGTTTTCTACAGATTTTACGGTGAAGTAGTCAATACGTAATTGATTCAATTTGCGAACAAATAAAGAATGATGCCGGTTCCGTTTTTGTTTACATAATCAAATCCAAATAAATTAGTATTCTAGTCAAACGTCGAACGGAAAACTGCATTGTAACCAATCGATTGGAATCCATAGAATCTAACTCGATTTGAAATGGAATTGAATCGACTTTTTAGGGTTCCGTACCCAAAGGACCCTATTATGAATGCTCCGCTGGCCATCAGTCCTTCCGTCTGTCACACTTGAAATTTTCAGTGTGTACTAGTGTGGTCGTTATAACAAACAATAAAACAAAAAACAATGAACAACAAACAAAAAATAATGATAACAAAAAATAAAGAAAATAAAATAAAGTTAAAAATAAATGGGACAATAAACGTACAGTTTCGGCGTTTTTTGCTCGATAGTGTTAGGTATACATAGTGCGGTAGTACGGAACCCTTCGTGTGCGAGTACGACTCACACTTGGCCGCTTTTTAACTCCACACAATATCTAGAGCAATATCTTTTTATTAGTATTGGACTGTTGAAATTGAGATACAATTGAATTGTTAATTTTGTAATGGCGTTTCGATAGACCTATGTAATTATAGAGATGTATAAATACGTTGTTAGAAGTGGGTCAGCGCAATGTTACTTGTTACTTAGAATGTTGACAATGTATGTACAATGTACATTGTGTGTATAAGAAACAAGTATCTACTGTGTAAGTAAGGTTGTCAAACGTATGACTTAAACAGGATATGCTTGTATTAGACGCTTGCACATTAACACGTATAATAATGAACATGGAGAGGTGGATACTAAAATGAGATGTCAGGTAGGTGAGAATTTCTGCATACAAACCGCTACGCGAAAATTTCACACTTAAGCGCAAGAATGTCCTGATTCCGTACTTTAACAGTCCGCGGTGATCAACCCTTTTGATTTGATTAAAACCAGCCATGGCAACCAATTTCAGCAGAGACTAGCCATCTACGCGGGAGATTATTATAGTACACAAGTGTGTGCGCAGATCCAAGTGCATTCACTCTTCTCTAACTCTCATAGTCCCATGGGAAGACAATCCGACACAACCGGAGAGTGATCATGCGCAGGAACAAAGGTTTCCTACTTTATGTATCGAAGTTCGAAAAAGCGTTATTGCCCCCTCCTTGCGACTTTCTATCTTACTTGTTAGTTTTCATGGTTTTCGAGGGTCCTGAAGCCAATAGAGGTCAAAATGAAAATTCAAGATGGCGGTTGCGCACATTTTCAAATTTTTGTATCATGGGTGTCGTTTTCACGTTTTTCGAGGGTGCTAAAGCCGATAAAGGTCAAAATAAAAATTCAGGATGGCGACAACTTGTCTTAATACTTATACTAGATGGCTCCGTATTTAAAACGCATATTTAATTCACACTTTCTCTCTCTGTGTGTGTGTGTGTGTGTGTGTGCGTGTTTTTTATTAAAAAGATTGAGCTGATTATACGAATGATTATAGATTTTAAATTACAGTAAATGCCGAAGTAATGAATATCCTCCTCGCTTACACAAAATACCAGTACACAGCTTGTATTGTGGACCACCTGACCACGTCGCCGGTAATCACAATGATTAATTCAAACAATTTTCAATCTGGCAGACCGTCGAACAAATTGCCCTCGCCCACATAATAAAATTCCTTTGGTACGGAACCATCGTGACGTCTATAAATGTAACGGTGTAAATGTTGCCGTGAAACTGGGAAGATCGTGAATCTTAGAAATCCTAAGGCATTAAGTCCGCCTTTGTACCTTTTTGTGCGAAAAGTTTAAATAAATAAATATTAAATGATATTTTACAAAAAAAGTCAAGTTATTTAGCTACCTACTCGATAAAAATGTGGAAGATTCAATTGTTTTTAAAAAGTATAACATAAGCTTAAGCCTATAGTTAGAACACCCGAAGTATCGTCAAAAGAAAACAGTTCTAAAATCCATCTTTTCAAAATCGACCTACCTACGTCGATTTTGAAAAGATGGATTTTAATTCTGTTTTTCTTTGCTTGCTCAAAATGATGCTACGTTTCTTTTAAAGTTCGTAAAAACATCAACCTTCCGAAACTAACTCTGAAGAAACACACCGAAGTCCAATATTTTACCACCATTCATGCTTTTACAGTAACATAATAATTGCAGCCAATTTCAGCGTATCCGCCCACAACTGAAAAGTCGACAAACATTGTTGTTCGAGTAATAAGGAGGCCGCGTATTACACCGATGCGTAACATCGAAAACCCATTACCATGGACGATTTATTAACCAAAATGTGTAACCGCCACTGTTACACAACGCATGCATTTGATACTTTACATTAGTTTACATAATTCGGACATAAAGTAAAATGACTTCATTCTGTATAATAATGTCAATTGAATTACCTGTAATTTATTTCAAGACTTCAAAGTGATACTTAGATACAGTTAACTATAGACAACTTGGATATTATTGGTCATCAATTAAAATTGAGATGGATAAATCTGTCTTCATAGTAAATGAAAGTAGATAACATCACAGACATTAATCGGTGTTGCATAACAGTGAAGATCACAGAATACAAATAGGTAGCAATATGCTTGGAATAACACTGACATTTACTATGAATTCGATGTAAAGAGTGTATATTCTAATATACAGACGCCAGCACATCAAGCTACTACAATCTGTCAAATTTCTTTAATAGATTTTCAACTTTATTCCTAAAGTATTAGGTTCAAGGTTGATTGGGAAAATATGACAGTTTCGGGTAGCTTGACCTGCTGGCGTCTGTACGCAAGGCTACACATCAAGCTATACGTAACCAGTATAAGCTGACATCTGATTATACGAAAAACCTATACAATGCGAGGTTAGCTGGAAATCTATGGCTTGTGTCGCCGTGTGTACCACGTGACCGTTAGCAATTGGACTTCCCCCATTGAACATGCCATCAAAGATCTTGGGGGGATAGCGCCATTTTTGCACCTGGTGGGTAGATTGTAATGACAGTACAGTAAAACAGGCAAATGTCTGCTCTTGCAAATCCAATTACTTATAAATAAATGAATAAAGTTTTGATTACATAAAGTCTAAATGAAGCAGAAGGAACGATAGCCAATCTTTCGATTAACAGTTGAATGAAAACCTGTTCAATGATAAACGGGGAAATGGATAAGCATATGTATACGAAATATACCCTTAATTGACCAACAAACTGCAGTTTACCACACATTGAAAGTTACCCAGTAAATAAATCAACGCAATTGAAGTCGCCAGCGAAAGCCGTTTTACAAATGATCTCCTTTTTTGACTGTCGATATTTGTGCTTGGAAACGAAAGTAAATAGATGTATAGAGAGGGTCGGTAGAAAGTAAAACCGACCTGTGTGGTCCCAGACTAGGACGGCATCGGCACCCCTTCTTTTTGGATGCGACTAAGGCTTGGTTATGGGATGGGCAACACTTCTTAGGCACCATCCAACTTACACGTTCAGTGTCAAGTTTGGTAAGTCAGTTCAAAATAAGCCAAACGTGCATTACAGTCTATATCCTACTAAAATTATAAACGTGAAAGTTTGTATGGATAGATGGATGGATGGATGTTTGTTACTCTTTCCCGCAAAAACTACAGAATGGATTTAGACGAAATTTGGCACACAGATAGTTTATAACCAGGATTAACATATGGGATACTTTTTATCCCGATATTCCCACGGGATCGAAACTTATGCGGGTGAAACCGCAGGGCGCAGCTAGTTTCTAAAATAAAACAGTGTAGCGGTCAATTGGATAGGGCCAAATTAATGACGAGTTCTTCAGTGAAAGAGAATGTCAGCAAAATAAATGTTGTGAAGAGATTGAATTTAGACGCAGAAACAACAGCATTGCACTGTTAACACCACCGCCTCGTAATCTATACGCCTCGTGATAGAAAAGATCATAAACATACACGAACACGGTGTATGAGTCACTGACGTCACAATTCACAGCATTCGCGGCCGTGTCACTGTCGGTTGCCGTTAAAACTATAGCTATGACTATTCTGGCCATACCGTAATACTAGGGCGCCGTCAGTAGCGAAACGTGAGCGATAATTTAACGATAGTCCCCCTCGAACGGTACCAGACAATCGAGAACGTTTACGTATCGCTTATCGAGAATCGCCACGATCGGAATTTAGGGTCGGTATATCGGCGATTGGCGATTGCACCGCAATCTATGCAGCGCATCGAATTGATAGAGATATTTACTTTGTCGAGTAGCAATTGGTTAGAGATGACCCTACTGGAGAAGTGACTGATTAATCTATGAGAAATTGTGATACTGGCAGAAGATGTGTTTCTGTGATGATAATGATACAAGAATGGTTGACAAAACAAATATCCATGTTGATGTGTACATTGTTTCTTAACAATCTCATACAAATTCACAGATTCATCACGTACCCGTTGATTCAGCCAATGCTGCAATAACAATCAACAAAGAATGACAGATATTCCGTAGAACGACTCAATATAAAAACAATTAACGCCTTATAATAACTTTTTAAGCACCAAGAAGAACTGTAAACAACATAAATTCAAACTACGTCTCAATATTTCCATCATAATAAAGTTTACAGAAGAAAAACCCATTCATAATTCAAAAGGTAGAAGATGAAACACGTGTAACCGTGTAAGGCACCAAAAACGGCGCTGGCGCAAGTAGCGGTGAAGTTTGTGCCGCGGACAAAACAGGTTGTGCCAAATTTGGGACAGACCACAACCAGTTCGCAGACATCAATTATTATAATTTGAGGAACCTACATTTAAAGGTTGTGATTCATACGTATTCTTGAAACTGCAGTTTAACAAACGCGACAGTGTGACATAAAAGCGATATCTGAGACATAAATGCTTTTGAGTTTCATTCATCATGAATGTATCTACTATCTAATCATATTTAACACTGAAGCTGCATTAGAGTCAGACATAGTATAAAATAGTAGGAAGTCACCGTGTGTAATGAATGTAAGAAAAATAAATTATCAGCTGCTTCTCGCCCTCCGCAAATCGTAGGAGTCAAGTGGGTTATTATAGTGGTCTCTAGAGATCGTTATCGTTGTTTATAATTGTAATAACAAGAAAGTCTAGACTGTGACGTCTGCTACTTCTTACCTAATCAGAAATCGAATTATCATATCAATGAACATCTGTAAGAACTTACATGAAAATCATTACATGAGTGATTACGATCCATTCGTAGATTTGATGTAAGCGAGTCTCTATTTCATAAATTAGCATCGTTACAGCATCTCAGCTTTACAGTTTACATTCAGAATCAGAATTCACTTCAAATTAACCAGTCCAGTGAAAGTTTATTAAATACATGTCCAATCGCTTCATAGATTATGCAATTATCAGCATGGAAGAAGCAAATTTTATGCACAGTATGGTCCAGGACTTGCGTAATGACACCCACTTTAATTGCTAACATTAATCTCGATTTTCACGTCAGTTGAGAAGCTAACTTTATAATTATCTGCCTACAAATAAAATAAACGACTGCGATGACTTTTATTTGCGAAACGATACTTTGCATTTTGAAGGAATATGATTAATTTTCGGAAGTGGGAGTCGCAGTTGTGACAGTATGGAGAAAGTAGAAGTTAAGATTAATTGTTTTGGTAAATATTATGACATAATAAATGTAGGAGACACTCCATTCAGATTTGTTATCTTTCTCGAAGCGACAAGTTGACAAGGTTCAATTGATAATATTAATAATAATTAATCTTCATACCTAAGAGCTTTTTCGTTTGTAAAGATCGTATACTGGGATATATGCCGAAAAGCATAATATATATATTATAGTCATTGAATTTTAAAACATAACTGTTATAGCTGATTTCGAAAAAGCTATTAACCTCACTCAATTAAAACTGGTAGACAAGCCCGCCTAACTATAACGGTCGAAGATCATCGTGGTAACGGGAGCTATATTTGGCAATTTTTATAGCAATCTGTTAATTGGCTTGTGGTGAGAAATAAACACTTCTTATTATTAAAAAAAAGAAAAAAAAAATGTTGCATAATCTAGAAAATATTATCAAGGCGATGGACTCCGATGGAGTAAGTAATGACACCTAAAATTAAATATGTATGTTTGTATATAAAGACAAGAAAGTTGGTTGACTAACATTTACAGAGCACATACTGACCAACTTACAATAACCGTATAATATCACCATTCGTTCATGAAAATAATGATACAACATTTTTAACAGACGCAACCCAACAAAGTCTAAAGAAGACTGCTTAGAATTTCAAATTTTAGTCAGACATAAATGGTAATGTTAAAGGCATTTGTTGAGAAATAAAAGATTTTCATGCTAATTTAGAAATCGAGAAAAATAATTTCGTCATCCAACACAAATTGTTTTAATCTACAATTAGGACGATGGCCCACCTTCTAATAACTGTTCATTTCACAGTGACATCATTCCAATCGATGCGATGGTATCTTAGAAACGGTACCAATAAACTTTATATCGATACTACTGGAAAATCGCGCACCACACAAGGGAAAATGGCAAGTTACAGATACATATTCATTAGAATCTTAATAGAAAGGCAAATAAGGGCAATCTTATGAATGTCTGGGAAACAAACACAGATGGATAAGAGGATAAAGGGACCGTTACAACAGAACCAAAGATTTAAATGAGACGAGAGATACGTTTGTGAATTACAAAACGGACACATTCGCTGACATACAATATAGCGCATATGTACACGGTAAATACATTACATTAGAATATTGTAATGAACCCTGGGAATGAGAATTCTAAGACAAACTGCATTATGAAGTTTAGTTAATAAATCTTCATCAGTTCAGTTCAGTTTCAACGAACAATGAATTTTAGGCTGGTTTAACAGTGGATGCTTGATGAAAAATTGTGATACTGTTTTTAACTATATAGCAATCTAATTACAGTCTAGATTCAGTGCACTCGTTTCTTAATTTAAAAACTAACCTTGCTAACCAGAGAAACGCAAAGGCTTCTGACACAATCGATAATTGATATTTGCAATATGTCTGCAATAAAGTACAAGAGTAAAATGGATTGGCTTCATAAGAGTTTAGAAATTGTTCCACAACTACATGTTTCCATTGTTGATGCTCTTTATTATTTTCACCAAAGCACGTGCTATTTTATTTCTCTCTAAAGTATTTTTTCGAACTTTCACAATACAATCTTCGGAATTCTATTATGAATCGCAATCGATAGTGTTACAGTTACGACAATATTTATTTTATTGGTTAGCACGATCTATTTTCGCGGTACAATTTATCTTTCCAATTATAAGTCCCTTTGCTCCTTGGGCCAATCAGGTATCTGTTTCAGAAGCATTATCACTTCGAAACGAGGGCGCCAGCCCCGTACCGTTATGGCGAGAACTTGAAGGAGAAACACACGGATACGTAATGTCGGCGTCAACGGTTAGAGTTTACTTAGAAGCGCATAATGAGTGGTTCCGTATTTAATATTGATGTCATCATCATCATCTGCCTAGCCTTTTCCCAACTATGTTGGGGTCGGCTTCCAGTCGGCCTATCTGACCTCCACAACCTAGTTATTAGGTAATACGATACCCCTTGGTAAGACTGGTTGTTAGAGTTTCGGGCTTCTGACTACCCGTAACGACTGACGACTGATTTAATATTGATGTGAAGGTTCAAATAAATGAAGGAGGTTGAGGCTGATGTGTACAAGAGTGTCTTTTGGCCGACGGTTATACAACTAGTGAAGTTAATATTAAAGAAGATGCAGAAAATATTTTATTAGATTGCCCACGCGGGCTCGTATACTTGTGCAAAATACAAGTTTAGTTTATGTACTAAAATGTGTGCAGAAACTGTTTAGATATGGATAATTCATTTATATTAGATTCAATTTATTTCCTTGAAACGATCTAAATGGCAGTCAGTACGCACACACATAAAGCAACATAGGTCACTAATACCGCAACCTTATTACCTTTGTATTTATCGTTAACGCGCGTAAATTCGATCCATATATTTCGAAAGTCGAGAGTTTGAAAAGCCCGTACCGCCATTGTAAAGACCTTATTAGCTTTAAAGGTCCGTGTTCCTGTGAAAGATTTACTTAATGCGATTTCGGAGTAGCGTGCAGAAGTACGTGTGGTCTACTGCCATTTGGTATTCAATGAGCCGATTTAGAAGGCGAGCGAAATTAAGAGCTGAAGATAATTTACCGGTAGTAGGAGTTCGGTGTTGTTGTTATTGTCTAGGGAATTGGAATGTTTAATCGTATGTGAAGGTTTCCGTCCAACATTTCCAGGCCATCAAAAAGAAGGGCACCAGTTACCACGCTTTCAGTAAAACCAAAATCTATTTTATTTGCCACGCTGTTCAACTCTACCTGGGACTGAGTACCATTTATGCAGAGCTTACTCATGTATTTTAAATTCTAGTCTAAATTAAGACAAAATCTGGAGTAGTCTAGACTGCTTACGTCATAACATCGAAATTCACGACGACAGTGACATCATATTACGCTATCTCAATACTAACTTTCATTGGCTAATTCCCCTCACGTTTTATAATGATGTTGATTACATTAAATTAAGCAAACCCATATCACGAACATGTATGTTCGTATGTTGTAAAGTTCCGTGAACTTTGACCTGAGACTTGTAGTTTTGTTTGGGAATTTGTTGAGAGTAACGGAACCCGTTCATTAATGGCATTGTGATGGGAACGTTTAATTGTATGCTATCGTGAAAATCGTGATGTTTTAGGGCATTTGTGTTGTGGGCTATAAAATAAATGTTCCGTTTCCTTCGGCATGCATATTTATGTTTTATTGAGTTCTTGTGAGGTTTGTGCCGAAGAATAGTTAGAAAAATCCTATTTGGCAATTTGGGACGGATGCTACGATTCGGGATGTTGCATAGTCGGGACTTGAGAGGCAAATTGGTACGATACTATAGAAACATAATCACGATGGAGAATGAAGAAGCAAGTGAACGTTGTTGATAGTTTAATAAAGATAGAAAAAAAGAGAACATATAGGTAACGAGCATTGTTTAGTGAACGTGCAAATTACAATATGTGGTAATGAACTTGACACAGCATGTTACATTCCCACACTTTGTAAAAGTGCAACCAAATGAAACAATACACCTACAACACACAATAAAACAAATTCTTCCGTCATGACTAAGATTACACTAAAATCGGCGTCATTTGAGTATTCCATAATACCAACATTGACGCTTACTTATTCAGTGGACGTAATTTAACTGGCGTAACCAATTTATACCGTACACACAGTACACGTTGAACATGGTGTATTGTTAGCTAGCCTACAGGCAGAATTTGTAACACCTCGCACAAAATACGTGGTTGAAAGAAAATAGGAACTGAATCTGGCTCGTTTGTAGAGTAAACAAGAGCTCTGTGGATGGGGGAGACGTTTCAAGAAGGCATATAAGTATACAAAGATTTGGAAGTAATAGAAACATCTAATATATTAAAGCTGAAGTTTGTTTGTTTAATCTCTGGAACAGTTTTTTTTTCAAATCCGACTGCTAGAGTCGAATTTGAAATAAATCTGTTTGTAATTGATAGCCCAAATCTTGAGGAAGGTTAAGGCTGTTTGACGTCATCCTACGACCCTTAAGAGTCGAGCAAAAAGAAAAAACGTCAGAAGGACACTAATAAAAAACGAAATAATACCGCGGGTGGAAATATGTCTTATGACTTCCACGCGAACGAAATTGCGGGCAAAAGCTTTTAATAGATATGATCGCAAAGAAAGAAAGTAAATAACTTTGAAAATGAGCTTTTGAGCGTCATTAATAAAGTAAATGGTTGTAAACTAACAACTTTAGATGTAGAAACTTGTTTCATCCGTTTGGAATTGTAAGTTGAATGATTATGTAAATGTCATATGGGTAGTGGGTACTCGCCAACGAATAGAAACCATGTTT
Source organism: Apamea anceps (assembly GCA_951799955.1). NCBI lineage: Eukaryota > Metazoa > Arthropoda > Insecta > Lepidoptera > Noctuidae > Apamea > Apamea anceps. The sequence continues at coordinate 7,537,949 of OX637512.1, forward strand.
ACTCGGACAATAGCTAAGTTTCAAATCGTAACTGTTTGTTCGATTGGGCATTCGAGTAAAGCACGAAATTTATTAAAATATACAATAGCTTGCTGGGAATTCAAATTCGTAAATTGAAAACAGCTTCAACAATACGTTTATTCATTCTACTTCAAAACACAATACAACTCCGAACTAGCCACTAAGAAAGCATTACTACATAGAATTGAAATGTTACTGAACTCACAGCATTACTCAAAATATAGCTTACAGCACAGTAGCAACTGAAATAAGTTGTCTTATCTGTGTAAAATCTGAGATACTGGAAGTTTAACGATTATTACTTTCGATTATACATGAGCAACCTGTTATATTAAAGTTCAGAGCGTTTTAACGGAGCTAGTTACTCAATCTCATCGAGTCTCCGTCTACATTGTAGAATAGTATCGACGCGAAGGATTTACGACGAGAACAACTCGCAATTTCACGATTGACGTGAGTTAGGATCGCATATACGCTACATATCACGGCGTGAGCTGTGAAGTAATCGTGGTAACCTGTTGCCTTCACACAGAAAGTGGGGCGACCCTAAATCATCGGAACAGTTCACTGTCTTGTCAAAATGAAATGAATGTCTTTATTTTGTCACCAAAGAAGCGTGGGTCGCAGTCCAATTCCTCATGCCACACCCTTCACTTTGCCGAGAGGGCATTTATCCATATAGATTGTCGATTAACCGCCCGAATAGGCCCATTATGTGCTTATGGCATAAACATGTTTCTTTGCATAATACATTTACATTCTGGACTCACCTAAAAGTCGTTCGCCGTTCGACCTCATAATCGTTCCGCCATCTTTGAATCTGAGAACAATAAATAAATGTATGTTATGAATAAGTTCTTATGTCTTACTGCAGGGATTAATAATGTGTATGATTATTTCATGAATATGTAGTGGCAGAGGCGAGAGTGCTTGAGAATCTTCGACACGGATGCTATAATTGAAATTATTCTGATATTCATCGTTCCAAGAATGTGCCACCCAGTGTCAACGCACAACAGGAAAATACATCTCTTTTGTATAATAGATATCGTTCACCGAAAACCATTAACATGGAAAAGCTTTAATTATAAAACACCGCCATGAAATGCTTTACGGCGGCAATAACATGGGATTAACCATAAAATTCCTACTTACTGAGGAGCCTGCCATAAAAGTAGCTAAAATTAGTAAGAATAATCCAAGCATTAGATGACTTTAAGCACAATAAATCAATCTTCCTTTCATTCCATACGTGGACGAGTTTTTGCCATCCTTTCATAACCCATCTTGGCAATATAATAATTCTATTTATTCTGAGTAATGGCGGCAATAGATTTAACGTAATCACCGCCATCTTAAAACACTTTTACTGCTTTTTCTTTGCCGTTGAGAAATGACTGGCGGTAACCAAGAAATATATTCTGAATATAAGGATGTCTCTTTCATTTGCCGATCACGTCTTCAGCATCGACACGTGAGTTCGTTTTTAAATTTTCAAAGGGTAGTTGAAGTAATCCTGTGCAATTTTCAGTCTTAAATTATTGCAATAGTGGTAGAATTTGCATCGAAAGAAACACTAAAATACGGAGCAGGAGTATTGTTATATCGGCTGCAATATTTATCTACCGGTTGATAAAGACTATACTCTCTTTGCATAAAGAATCGTCGGCAGAATGAAGTCGGCAATGAACTCGGCAGTTTTAAACTACTCAAGTTTTCTTCGTTTTGGACAATAAATGCTAGGAAGGCTAATGAAATGCTTAATTCCGTCGTAAATCTTTGCAAGCTTCTGATACGACGAGTGATATATTTAACCGCAGCTAATTTACAGACTGACGAGTGAGCTACCTTAAGGCCTGTATAGAACCAAGCATGGTTACCGTTATGATTATTCAAATTTCTGAATTGATAATCGTAAAACTGGACAATAATACTTATTCTTAGGCTGCAGGGCTTCCAGCTATAAATATATTGGAATGACGATCGCGATAGTGCACAAGTATCCATGCTGACCCATGGCTTTGGCGTCGCCGTCGTTAGGGATTTACTACTTGCCCTGGATATGAAGGAGTTAATACTGTCTAGACAATAGAAAATCCTTTACAAATAAAATACAATACGGTATTTTATTTGTAATGGCTTTTCTATTTTCTCGAATTCGTCAGTAATCTCAATCGTGTGTTACCATGGGAGATTGCTTTTCTACTATTTACTAAATTCATCATTGCCGTATTGACATGGAACCCAAGATTCTTTTGGCAGCATTTTTATAATGAACTTAAAGGTCCATCCCGTCGGAATTAGACTAAACTATCCCATGCTACCTTTATTTTAAAGTTACTACCAAATTTTACCATCACTGATTTTTAAGGAACGTAGATCGCTCACGTGGAAACACGAGTTTCTTTCCCACCTTCAGAAGTATGATACAAATTCCTCCCAAAAAGTTCAGGACAACATTTTAACACAGTTCTTCTACAAGATATGTTCAATTTACTCGCGCCTTAAACGTGTGCATATAATTGCATATTGCAGCGTTACCACATAATGGCTCTCGTGTGCTCGTAATAGCCATTACGTGACTCCGAACCATTGTCAACAATTACACTGCGACGGATTTAGGGAATAACTTGACTAAAATTATACAGTACGGTATTAGTTTTTATGATCTTTTGGAGCCTTTCATTAACGGTTGTTTTAGTCGTAAAATTACAATAGTTGGGAATTGCATATTTCTTCATTATTACTTGTTAAGGAATTGAATGGAATTCTGCTATTTAAAGCTTACTAACAGAACTATAAAGTACACGACCGTTATGTTGAAATTAAGCATAAATACGCGAACTCCAAAATTACTTGAAATCTTGAGTAACTTGATATTTTCTCTTCGCAAACAGAATTATACGAATCCTTCATTTTTCACTTAATTACAAATAAATGTTCACCACATCTGGCATCTAGATTGTTTACATTCTTAGCAGAATTATCTTGCAACGATTATACTTGTGCTCAAGTCATAAATATGAGAGCACGTTTTCTTAATTCCGTTTAATAAAACTTGCTCCAGGAAGAAATTAGAGTGAGCGTTGATGAATGTTTGACGTGACGCCAGTTCGTGACGTAGTAGTTTCCATAACTGTACTACTAAGTGTTGTAGGTTTAAATGCAACTTCACTAGTTATTAGTAGAGTATTAAGTTACAATGTTTCATCAAAGCTATCATCTCATTTTGCTTTTCACTTGTCAACAGACGACGGAATAACCGGAAAATGATCAAGGATGGTTGGATTTTCATTTCAGAATCATTCAAATCTTATAGGGCCTGCAAAACTAAGTTTTGTTCATAATGCTCAAAAGGGCAATTCTCGTCATTTTAAGAACGTTCACATGTACGAGGAGGGATCAAAAAGTAGTGAGAATGAGATAGAATATAATGACTATTGATAACTTAATAATTTATTTTTCTACAATTCTACATAGTCTCCGAGTCTCTCTACACACCGAGTCCAGCGCTTTTCCAAGGCTTCAATCCTTTCAAAAAAACGTTTTGTCTTGGTCCTGCAAAAAGCTCTCCACAGCATCCATCACCTCGTTATCGTCTTCGTACCTGTTTCCCCTTAAGTATTCTTTCAATTTGGGGAACAGATAAAAATCTCTAGGCGCCAGATCTGGTGAATAAGGGGGGGGGGGGGGGTCAACCAATTCGAAGCCAGCTTGCAGCCATCGCAACTGCCGACCTGTGCGCGGGTGCGTTGTCGTGATGAAACAGCACGCCCCTTCGAAGTTTCCCTCTCCTTTTCTCTTTGATGGCATTCCTCAACTTGGGTATTAAAGCTGCATAATATTGGCCTGTAATATTGGTTCCACGCTCCAGGTAATCAATCAACAATATCCCTTCTGAGTCCCAAAATATTGAGGCCATAACCTTGCCAGCCGATGCCACGGCACGAAACTTCGATGATGGCCGTTTCCATTGCGAAGATTGCTGTTTTGTCTCGGGATCAAAATGTTTCGTCCATTGTTACGAAACGAGACAAAAAAATTTCAGAATCTACTTTAAACTTGTCCAACAATATCTTTGAAATGTCAAGTCGATTTTGTTTCTGACTGTCGGTTAACATTCTCGGCACCCATCTTGCGGAGACTTTTCTCATATTCAAAGATTGTTTCAATATGGATTGAATACTTCCATATGAAATGCCCGTTTCTTGAATTACGTATCGGATGATAACTCTTCGATCGCTCAATACAATTTTCTCGACTTTCGCAACATTTTCTTGGGTGACTGACGTCGATGGACGGCCGCAACGATGTTCGTCTTCCGTGCTTGTTCTCCCTACTCGAAATTGAGAAGCCCACCTTGCGACAGTGGAATACGGCGGAGCAGACTCTCCTAATGTTGCCTCCAAATCGCAATGAATCTCTTGCGGCGTTAACTTTTTTAAACAGACGTATTTAATAACGGCTCGCACTTCGTTTTTCTCCATTTTCGAGAACACGTTCCGACATTCAGAAAAAGACAAAAGAGAATCGATGATTTTTTTCTTTATTAATATTACAATTAATATGTATCTGAGCTTTGCCTGCCAGTATTTATTTTTTTTTCTTACCGAGGAGTATGTCGTTCTCACTACTTTTTGATCCCTCCTCGTATCTGATAAAAATACCTCAAATTTTTGTCAAATTTTTGACATTGATTGTCGCCGAGATGAGATTGCGACTAGTTTTTTCAAGTTTTTAATTCCGGGAATTTTAACGCATCTAAAGTTCGCACATCTTTAACTACGTCGCGTCGTACTTACTGGATTCCCGTTAAACTAGTGAATCGATTAAAGAAGCCTGACTAACCTCTTAATGCGGATTCCATGCCAAAAGGTTAGTTAAGCACGAATTAATTAGTGATGTTACAAATGTTACGATCGATAGAACTCGTGTCATTCAACTAAACATCAAGCCGGTGGGTAGATAATTAACTAATTAGGCAGAAATCACGAAGCAACGGCTAGCTACATAGGTAGTTAAATGTCAATGATATTCAGTTTTAATTCGTAATCATTTGATGATATTACGATTATTACTGAGGTGTGAATGGACAATCGTGCAGGTTTTGGGAACCATGGTAATATTATGTTAGGCATATTATATTTGTCCCAAAACAGCTAATCTTGAAACATTGGCATATGAGCAAGACTGGTAACACTAATGCCGAAACGGTATAAATAAATCTGCAAATTTATTCACTTTTAACTATAATTTTCATTCAAATTTTAATCGTCTTGCAAACGTGTAAATGGTCCTGCGGTGAGGGCCAGAACCAACTGATGCCATTAGATAACTGTTTAATTAGAAGTAAGTACCAATTGACAATTGCTAAGTGCTAGCGATTATTCGTTTGTTTCTTAATATTGTTTTCATTAAAATCATAACCTTTTAGCAGGCTCTAGGAGTAAGCATCTAAATGCCAAGATCTTGCATTTAGGGCTTTCCTCACCCCATCACCATGCTAATTCATAATACACCTAAAGGTATATATTTTCATTATTATGCTAAGTTGGTTGGTATGAGAGTGGTTTCATGCATAATCAGCCTATGATGTTGAGCAGACGGCCGTAATCCACCATGTGGGCCCAGTGAGGATTAGCGGATGGCACATGTCTTCGAATTTTTGGTTCTAGGATATGCCGGTTTCCTCACGATGTTTTCCTTCGCCGTTTTGAGAGCAGTGGTGATAAAATAATTTACATGTGTCTGCTTGGGTTCGAACCTGCGACCGTCACCATAAGTCGCGGCCATTACCACAGCTGGTTTCATAGATCCCATTAACTAATATTATGAATGCAGTTTCCAAAGTGTTCTTAAGAGGTCATGGGATGGTGTTATGTAAAACTGAAGCAATGATATGTATTTTAAATATGGAACATTTATCTGCCAAGATGAACGTGTTAATGGCTACGCAGTGATGGTCAGTTCCATTTAAATAACACTTTGCAATGTGGAGCATTCATCTTATCTGACTTGTAATTAAGTATGGATTGAAAAAATGATGCAATGAATTCTAAATGCCTTCCAGAGTTGTGCCCAATGGCCATGCGAGATGTATTTGTAAATGGATGCCAATTTGTCTTCGAACAAAAGATATTGTTTTGGTTGTGATTAGAACTATGGTCCTTTCTGTTTGAGTAACATTCACAGCGAAGTTACTTAGGTATTAAGTGAAGCAACGTTCGTCATTTGTTTCGAACATTATAAGTACAAGTAGCTATTTTTCAATTGATGGTTTGTTTTCTCTTCATGTTGCAAAGGCGTTTCTGATCTATAGTGGCCAGTGCTGTGGGAGGCTTTGTTATTACACTTTATGCTTGCGGGGGCATACTATGAATAGGTTCCTATTGAGCGAAATAAAGGCAATTTACACCTACGGGGATTAACCTTTTAATACATACAACAACTTAGACTGCTATCTTTTTATGTGTTCTAATAAGTAATCAATAGTAGGGGACTAGGGGCTATTGATTAACAATAGCTAGCAAAAAAGTTATTTCACAAGAGAAAATCCTATCCTGTATTTCCCAATAATCGATAACAATGCCCATTCCTAAGGTTTTAATTTTCATGCAGCGACCTTACAAAGTAGACTGTTATTACATACCTACGATTTTTCCTATACAATTGTACACTGTAAGTAAATCCGCGGTTTTTAGAGCGTCTCTTTCTCACAGAGTTCTACTATCAATACTGGTCATCTACAACATAAACTAGTCCTTCCTACTTTGCAATAGCAGGCAATTTCGTTTGAACTCAAATTAAATATCGAAGGTTATCACGTCAGTGAAATATAGACGTTATCTTTTGCGAATAAAGTGTGTTTTAAAATGTCATTGGGTGGTTTATAAGGCGTTTTAACGAGTGATAGACACGATTGTCGTGGTCAGGTTTCCCGACTACGCAACTCGCTGGCTGGGGTACACTTTGTATACAGATTGCGACAAAAGTGAGAATTACTTAGGAAACAAAGACTATGTGAAGACGTGCTGAATAAAACAATATTTGACTTAACATTTAGCTATTACGAAGAGAATAACAAGCTTTTTTAAGAAATACACTAAAATATAAGTGCTAGAATCGTGAAACAGTATTTTAACACCAATTTATGACGTCAATATGAAACCATAAAGTACAGAAAATGAATCAATAAGTCAAATGTCAACTCCAACCTCAAAACAAGATAGAAAGAAATAAATATTAATTAAATACAAGCCCATTATCATAAAGCAGGCGGCAACGCGCACTGAGCAAGAACCGCTTCATTTGAATAAGTAACATGATACATTAGAATATTAATACTATACTGTTAGAACTAAGGAAACCCGAAACGTTTACCTGGATTTCGGAGGTAAACGTAACGTGAGACTTATCGGATTTTGCACTTCGGAATTAAGTGAAGAATAGTTGGCACAAATATTTTGATAAACCTACCTACACTTTTTTAGTAACTCATGGTTATTATTATTTGCCTCTTTATAGAGAAAACATTCCAAACGTCTGTCGTCGTTGTATTTTCCCAAAACTAATTTTAGATCCTAATATTATAGTATATAGTTGAGCTGCACGATTTCTGACATATGCGTGCACTGACTGGACAGGTCCTCTCAATCTGTGTGGTTCTTTCCTCAAAAGACCATCTCAGACATCGACCTACATGGTCTTCATATGATCTGACCAAGATTATGTCTGGACTTTAAAAGAGACTGTGACGTCTGAGTTTGTTTCGGCCTTTCTTCTCAGGCTAGTCAGATAGGAAACGCCGGCCTCATCTAGTTTTAAAATATGATTGACGTGTAAAAGTGTTTGTACAAACCTACTTACAAAATAAAATCATTTATCATTTATCATTTATCATTTATAAATTTATAAAAAATTGTAGATAGGATACTTTTTATCCCGGTAATACGTCCCCGCGGGATAATTTCCGACCTCCGCGCGAACGCAGCCGCGGGCAAAGCCTAGTACGTAAATAAATACAGAATACCAGATTCTGCTTCTGATTTTGTGCTATTTGCCTTCCAATCCTACGAGTTAACGGTGCATCAGATTGCCAATATAGCCAGGCAGTTTAACCGTCTGTCTAAATGTTTTGCTACCAACGGAAAACCGTAATTAATTTCGCATTTATCATTCCTACAAACATTTGAACGAGGTGAGTAGTAGCTACAGTATGCCGCGGGTTAGTGGCAACAAACCAGCATAACCAGGCTTCTTAGTCTATTGAAACTCCGTACTACGCTAGACCGGCTCAAGTTCAAAGTGGTACCCCCCAACTTGCGGTCGAATGTACTCGCATATCTACATCGGAAATACAAATTGATAGTATAAGTACTATTAGCTAGTAGTACCTACTACTTATACGTACGTACAGTTAAATGATAATTTCCACCCAATATGAGAGGAAGTTACCAATCATTAGAAGGAAACACTTGATTTATCGAATGACAGATTTTGAAACGGTTGTCACTCACACCAACGCGTAATAAAAACTGATTTGGAGTTGATAATAAATCATGAAGTTTTTTATAATCTTTTCATTGTTATAAGACGAAACTCTCATTCTATTCGTGGTGCTATAGGACAAATATGGTGTTCATTGTGACTTCTGTGTCCTTAATGACGCTATTTGTGCAACTAGAAACTTTATATGAAAATGATAATGTAAATTAGGCAATAATTAGCATGGAGTGTGTATATTTTACGTAACTTCATAACTTGGTGCTTATTAAGAGTCTCATTATAATAAATGTATCGTAAAATACGCATTAAAAGCTTCGATGGTGTCATCTTTACTTTTAGCAAGACAGGTGCAGTCGAACCTTGTAGAAAGTTAACGATTAAAGGTTAAATCAATACACAGAGACACAGCTGGACATGAAGAATGAGGGTAAGCAAATATCAGGTACTACAATTCCAATCTAACTACTACGAAAAAGCTGCTAGTAGTGGTCACTGCGTTAAACATCGAAGATCATTAAAATATTATGACACATATTTCCAAAGAAGAAAACCAACTCTCATTGGTGATAGAGCCATCATTATGGTATTAAAGTTCGTTGTCCGCAACAAGAAGTCATCAAACAATTGACGATTGACAAACGTTTAATGATGAAAGCGTAAAAATATTCATTACGCAACGGTATTAAAAAGAAAAATGTGCATAGACGTAGTTTTAAATGATTAGTTTATAATCAATAAAGATGAAGTATGTCGGTCCGTTATACGTACAAAAACCTGTAGTGGGTCAATGGCACAGCGAGATGTGAACGATGCCGAAGCGCGCTTCATTTCGGTACGAGTGTACCTTTTTTTGCATCTCGAATCAATTGCGATACGCTGTTCGATGATGGGTAGTATTGCGGGCGATTAATTTCTTTATTGGTTTTTTGTTGTTGTTAAAAAGAGCAGTGGTGTCCCAGTGGTAACAGCCGCGACTTACGAGTTGTAGCTCGCAGGTTCAAACCCAGACAGGCGCTTTAGTTAGTATAAATTATTTCATCACTACTGCTCCCTACACGGTGAAGTAAAACATCGTGAGGAAACCGGCACGTCCTAGAACCAAAAATTCAAAACATCTACCAACCCGCACTGGGCCCGCGTGGTGAATTAAGGCCCACTCCCTCTCACAGAGAGGAGGCCTGTGTCCCAGCAGTGGCAACATTATAGGCTAATTATGTATTGGTTTGTTGTTTGGTTAATATCACGTTGAGATTCGGAGAAAAGTTTGAATGCTCTTGTTTTTTTTTTTTTGATAAGCCAAATAAAGTGGAGTAACGGGATCGTCCGAAAGGGTTACCGCTGCCCTGGAACATAAAGGGCTAAGGAAGGAACACGGGTGGGTTTTAGTCAGTAAGAGTCTGACACTCATCAAATCATTTGATGATTTCCAATCCTCAAAAAAAAAAAAGCCAAATAAGCGAAACAAATTCTAGGATCTAGAGATCAAATACGTCAAAAAGAACTTACTAGGAAATCATAAAATACCGCTTCAAATGTCAAAAACCGTTGTATTAGTCATCGATACACACACTTAAGATGTAAATCCGTTGCGAAAACCTGACTAGAATATTTTAGAGAAACATCAACGCTTTACTGAGAAGGGGAATGAACTCCATACAATATAGCCATTTACATATAAAAATATAAATCACAATGTGTACGATTACTATTTAATATTTGTAAACAGGTGGACTATGTCGGGTATTTATGAATAGTGATGATGATGATGACAATAGATAGGCTACATTCCTGCCAGCTGTTTTGTTTTTGTTTTTTTTTTTTTATACACTACTTGTTAGCTAGGTCATGTATGTTTGTAGGTAATTATTCTGTTGTTAGATAATTATAAATGGTAGGTACTTGCACCATAAATGATTATGATATGACAGTATAACTGATGAACAGGAAGAAATCGAGTGTCTTAAAATTGGTACCACACTCGGCGGGCGCACTCAATAAAGTCAGAATAACCTCAGCCAGCTATAATGAAAGAAGGTTCACAGAATAACACAAGTCCTTTGGTTAGACTCGTTGTCTATTGGTGGCAATACAAATTGCATGCCACATTAAGCAGAAGGATTGGTGCTTCAGTGCGCACAATTTGATTACAAATCACAAACACAATTAAATTCTTTGTATCTAAACATATAATATCGACGACAAGACCAACCGGACTAGTATGTAAAAATCTCACCGTGAAAATTTAAGTGAAGTGAGCTTGAAGTGAGGTGTCATTCATCTGATGCTAGAGATTGGCACTATTGACAGCTCACTTCACCTAAGTTCTCATGGTGAGGGTTTTACAGAATAGATCGGCTGAAATGGTTGATCTTAAAGACCACACTATAGTAAAAGTTAAATGTTCAATTAACTCCAAGAGGTATTAAACTATTGACGAATGGCACACATGAAAACGTGATCTTATGAAGGTTAAAAGATGAAATTAATTGTAATTAGTATTCAAGCAATTATTATATTTGATATTAACGATCTACGATAAATTAATGCCGTGTGTGGTCTTTGAATTTACAGTTATAAAGTTTATTGTGTGTGCTGGACTTGTAATTGTTCCCAAATCGTTAAATTTCATAATTATAAAGCATTAACATTCTGCGGGGTAATTGCGTAAGACACTAACCGTAGGAATGGCTTTCATTTTGACAGTTCAACCACATTCATTGCGTTATTTACGTTGTTGAACAGACAAATTTTTCGAACATATGAAGCAATGGATTAGCAATATCCTTCAAAATGATTCAGATTGTGATTTATAGTGTGTTACGCCATAAGGGTGCTGGATGATTTCAGAATAATGATGGAAACTTATGTTGAACCAGTATATGTATAAGTGATAATTGCGAAATAGACCATTTCAATATTGCAATGATTCGTAATTCTGCACCAGTAAATAATCTTGTTAATTTTCATGTAATCACTTCAACACATAATTTTAGAAAGCACACGTGTATGCAACGTCAAAGTAAAAATGAATCTAGTAGTTTACCATCTGGATCAAAAAGGTCACGGAAAATGCCTTCAGGAAATACATACACCTTACAAAAGTAATTACCTCTAATTGCACAACACAAATGCACGGTTCACGATTCCGACATGTCACTGCCAACTAAGATAGATCGACCCGTAACTCCACGTAAAAATATGTTCGCAGTACAAACATGAAAAACATTTTAACGTTCACCGACCTGTTTCAACTCTATAATTCAAAACTCAGAAACAAACTTGGGTGTAATAAACTAATGTATTTATTAGCAACAAATCCGTCAGCTGCCTTCTCACTCACACTGCAAATAAATCGGACGAAGTCGCACGACCGGTCTGTTATGAACTAATGTAAATCTGTCCGTCCGTACGAGAAAGGTAAATACAAAATAGTATGGCTTACTGTTGATTAACGATTAAAGATGGAAGTGTGTATAGAAGATGAAGAATCTTAAAGCTTGCTTAGGCATAGATACGATATAGATATTTTCATTGAATGTTTTGGAATGGTTCAATCCGCGCAGCTCGGACGTGGGAGTCAATATTCGAAGGGTGACTTGACTTAGTAGTCTTGTAACAAATTACTGTAATATGATTGATAGCATTCGACTATAAGCTGACCCAAATATATTTGGTAAAAGTGTGCTTAATAGAGCAGCAAACGCGGACGGGAATGAACAGCAACGTGGAAAAATCTGAAAGCCCTTTTTTCCATCAATGGCACAGTTTGGTAAAATTAAACAAGAAACAAAAGAGAGAGATGAAAGTAGACCACCTGCAATGCGACTTCTTCAACGTGCCGCTAGAACCAACAAGCGTAACGAACACATAGCTTTAAAAACTCCAATTGACACTTACACGCGAACGCTTGTAGTACAGCAAGTCCCACGTTCGTGTGAACGTCAACTAAGAAAACAGGTCCCTTATGTAGGTCACTTGTCCAATGTCCAGTCCCATAAACGTCACGTGGCTGTACTTACATGTTTTTATGGGCTTCTTTGGTTATAAGCTGAGCGAAAATGATTCTAGTAAGACATGAAATGTTCACAAATCGAATAAAGTATATGAAAATAATAACAGTGAAGAACGAGACATCAATTGAGACCTACAGTCCGTAACAGGACATCACCATTATAAACAACAATCTCCTTCCTCCTGCAATATAAAATTAATACATATTCATATGTAATTGGTTCCACGATAAAAAATAAATTAATCTAAATAATAATAATATCCCTGGACATTTCACACAGCGCCGTCTAGTCCCAAGCTAAGCAACCTAATGCTTGTGTTACGGTAACAAGATGGCTGATAAACTACTTATATACATTTTTTTTGTAAATACATACATATTATAGATAGAAAAACATGATGATGTTTTGTGAATAATAAATAAGTAATTAAAACTATATAGCGGAGATGAGGATTATTCATAGCGGGCACGGTTTGTTAAACCAAAAATTTGAACTCAGAAGAGCAACTCCTCTCAATGCACCATAACAAGAGCATCGAAATAAAACCAAAGTGTATGAAGTAACAAATATGATGGCCCGAGCGACTTGGACCTAAATCATTGTATTTGCTGGAAGTGCGAGTCCTAAATTTTAGGACTAAACACCGTTTATGTTCTGTACAGCTGATTTTGCGGGCGCTAAGTACGGCTCATGCCCAAGTCACGATACACAAATCAGATGGCCGGTATGGTTATCATGTTGAGAGAATGCTGGAAGAGAGTGCAATTCTAGTTAAGTTGAGTCCTCTGCTAAACACATAAGAACACTGACGACAGCAGCACACTGCATATAAAAAACAGAGAAATTGGAGTTTTGTTGGGTTTTTTTTTTTTTTTTTGAGGATGGGAAATCATCAAATGACCCCTCCCGCTCTGGGTGGAGCAGAAGGGAGTGTCAGACTCTTACTGACTAAAACCCACCCGTGTTCCTTCCTTAGCCCTTTATGTTCCAGGGCAGCGGTAACCCTTTCGGACAATCCCGCTAGAGTTTTGTTGGGTTAAGGCAGATATATATTCGAATAAGCGCTCGCTCGCTGCCTAAAGATTTATAAATGAGATCATTCGCAACGACTTGTGAGGCATGAGGACGAGCCTTCTGTCCTCATCTATCTAATACTTGTACAGCTTGTTCCCAACGGTGTAACAGTTATGCGCGCGCGCGGGTTGGGTGGGCCGCGATCACGACACGACGTCCCGAACGAGTCACGATGATTGACGACTACCTGACGGACATTGCCGAAGGGCTGCTGGGGGTACTCGTGAAGTAGGAAGGTAAATGATTAGATGTTAAGATGATTCTATCAGTCAGAATTGTGCTGTGAGTAGTAATTAGGTCAGAACTGTTTGTTTGTTGAGATGTTGTGGAATTTGATTGTCTTTATGACTTACAGTGATGAACAATGAACGTGCCATGCGTTTGGACACGAAAGGGAGACTTAAAAAACAAAACCGGTCGAGTGCGAGTCGGACTCGCGCACCGAGGGTTCCGTACAAATTTGTAGGTATGTAACTAAAAATGTACGGTTTTCGCAATTTTTCCTTTATCTGTGCTATAAGACGTTGCTTCGTACCAAATTTCAAGATTCTGAGTTCACGGGAAGTAGGTTTTGATTCCCTTGCGAGTGTCGGAAATTTGCGGCATAAACGGCTGTATCTTTTGATTGCGTTGACTTAGAAGTTTGATTTTTTCACAGCTTCAAGACCTGAGTATTTGATATAAATTCCAGCTGGATACCTCCACGCGTTCCTGAGAAAAAGGGTCTTGACAGACAGACAGACAGTCGGACGGAAAACAAAGTGATCCTATAAGGGTTCCATTTTTTTCGTTTCGAGGTATGGAGCCCTAAAAAAAGGAAATCAGTATGACAATTACTTTGAATTCTTGCTGTGTGGACTCTTGATAAACCTACTGATGATGGAAGAAAATGACTTACTTGAGCCCATACCTGTTAGATCAAAACTACTTTTATGAAGAATTCCATTACTCTTCTAGTAAAACTATGTAACGTAGACATTCCCAACCTGTCACAGTTACAAAGTATTACATGATCAAATACGACTTGTAAATCAACATACCGAGAGAAACTTAGTACTTAATGTTTTCTTAGAAACCTATTTGCAAGAATTCCTGGCAATCTATCGCAACCTCTAGGTTCATATAAAAACGGTATACGGCCACAACATATAAACCGTCGTAATAGATAGTTAAACTCAAGTAAAAAACTAAGCTATCGCTAATAGCTTCCAGTTACAACAGCATAAAGACCTGCTTGACATCCAGTAGATAGATATCAATACTACTCTTAGTAATTAATGCTGAAAACGGGATTGATGGAAGTAATCAAGTAAGTTAAGAAAGAAGGGTACAGAAATTCATACAGTTGGAAGTAGAGGAACAAAAAACAAAGAAGTTGTAGTGGATTTGTGCCAGTCAGAATGAAGGCTTGATTTATGTATGAATTCTAAGCTTGGGAAGCCGTTGGAATTGGTACGTCTGCAGTCTAACAGGATTAGCGATGACAATGTGAAGACTCTAGATATATTGGGCATATTTCGCCACGGCAGTAAGCCTAAACTGCCTACCATTTCCGCAATGAGTTTATACTCTCCACAAAAACGTGTCGATTTGCCGAGTGCTTCCATTATTTCCGATTCTCCACTATCAAATACATGCACGTGCTGTGAAAATTCACGAATTGGCCCGAGTCGTGGAATAGCGGAACAAACGGTCTATTCACGAACGTGATAACACCGCTAATCGAATTACCGATAGAAAAGTCTAACCTGAGAGATGGGTGACAGAAACTGGGACAAAAATGTTGACAGCTAGGCAACTGTAGTCTGGTAACAGACGTGACGGGATTAGTCCCTACAAAAAAGCATAAATACAACTTGGTCACGCTTCTCTTTTATGATATTTTATTCGATTAGCAAGCGAACTAAAATCCATTGGCTTTTAAGAATGTTCACACAAGCCTATCCACAAAGGGTTTAAAGAATAACTGTTTAGTCGATAGCAAAAACAAAGTCACGGAGATTGAAAAAATGTTGAAACTTGACTAACATGGAAGTTTTGGAATAACTTCGTTCTAATCTATTGAGCGAGTATTTTCGTAGTGAGCCTAGTTACGTGGTTGTTTGCTCTAAGGGCGGGCCTACAAATCGATCACTTGCGAAATTTATAACCATCGCTAATGCTGTTCAACGATCAAAAACCATTAACTACGTGAGCGTTTTCAATAACAACCCACTAACAGTACTATTTGTAACACGCTAATCTAATAATGATGCTAACGAAACTAGAGTGTAAAAACTTACATCACCAATCGATTGTGCGCCAGTGATCGATTTCACGACTCGATGATGTACTCGATATCGACGACAAAGCGATGCGTGCAGAGTTGATCCATTAAGATGTCTCACGCTTGCGCCAAGAGCTTCTGTCGGCCCTTCTCACACAATAGCATGCTTTGTGAAACTACTGTCGAACTTTAACTGTTCATTAGAAGAGCAATTTGCCGCCATAGTGAATTGTGAAAGATGAAAGTGACGAAAGCCATTGTTAATTTGAAGCTGTCATTAACAAATCTTACGTTTCTTTCAATAACCTTGTTCGAAATCTACTTGATAAACACGAACTATAAATAAAACGTCTAATTTAAAACCACGATTCGTGCGTAAAACACTTTTAATTACAAAATTCACTATTAAGCAAAAATATAGGCATTTTAATAGCGGCAACTAGTAAAGTTATACATAACACTTAGCATGCACAATTAGGCATGCACATACCGTGACTCAGTATTCGTATTCCGATGAAGTGGTCTCGCTTGCCCGTAAATGAAACTAGGGAACATCTTACTCGATACTCGCACACTTAACCCCGGTGTCGAGAAATCGATTCAAACACGTACAGCGGAATCGATTTCCTTTACAGTTTCGCGTCCACCCACGGTCTCGTTCACCGAACAGAATATCTCCATACCCTGATATAAATGGTGCATACTAGAAAAGGAACATCACCAAATACACAGGATATCTAGTTGTCAACTCGTTTTGTCTTTCTGGGATATGTTTTAAGTAAATTCGATGTTATACAGGAATCGATTGGGAATTATTATCAGGGCTATGAACGTAATATAGTGTTTCGAGCGAAATGCTTATCTAAACGATTGTCTCATTTGAATACGTATGACTACGTAATGACGTTGGACTTCTATTGGGTGTGCAAGCACCGTTTTCATAGGAAAATATTGCTAGTACAAATCTACATACAAGGGAATACGACTACTAAATCTTCCAGTGAACTTATTTCCATGTTTCTCAGTACTTAGTACTGAAAGTCTGAGAGCGAGCCGCGCTCAGCCATTAGCATAACTAGAGAAGCGCGGGCGCAGGTGAGCGGCTAACGGAACACCGCATGAGCATATCGACGACGCATCTATTACCTGTGAAGCATACCAAACTCAACTTTCCATCTATCAATTTAAAACCCATATTCGACTGGTGGTATTAAGTTTGAAGTCGTTTTAATTTATTGTCGAGTTTAGTCTACAAATCCAAGAGACAACGGTCGGGGCTGTGTCAAACAGATTAGCGCATCACCGTGTATTGTATGGTTATAGCCTTTACAACTGGCATAATAAAAAGTTCTGCGGTGTCTTTGCATAGCTCGGGTACAGTGTGATTTAATGTATTGATAACATGAAAGGTACAAACAAGATGTATGGTACATTGCATTCTGATTATGTTTCTATTTTTACTTCACGTGTAGCAGTGGAGAAGCTTTCTTTTCATTTGCACATGGCATTTCTTTGAGAGATGGCGTACTTTCATTTTGACAAACATGTGCTTTATTAAGCATAGCATAGCATATTTTTACTAATTAATATTTTTTTAAATAAAGTTAGTAAGAAATAAAAAAATGCTATCCATTCATACATTTCCATCATTCAAACAAATACTTCATCCATCTTTAATGTTTCAATAGTAGTTCCTCCTTTACTGCATACCATAGACTATTATGGGTCACCAAATACGTTTTACATGCGCATAATTTGTTGGCCCTCAGTAAACTCACGAACTTTCGACAAAGTGGGTATTCATTAACCATTTGTCGTATTGAAAACATATATCTCCATAGAAAACAAATTGACTAGTCCCGAAATGTCTCCCGAAAACACGTTTATATATACAAAAACCAATATATATTTTCATATCCCAAGCAAGAAGTGTTTGTTTACATATTTACACTCTAATTCACAAGCCAAGCGTGTTAGTAGACCATACATAATGTATCTTAAACTTCGTTTCGAGAGCAAAACTCGTGATTCTGAAAGCGAAACGAGACTTACGAGGCGTATATCTCCGTGACTTAATGCATACGTTTAGACCTATTACGGAATGAACGAACCGTTATGGTAACTACGCTTATTGAAATACTATTGCGTTTTTGATTTTATGTAACTGTTTTATGTCAGTGTAATTAATTATGTTTACAATCGCGATTTAATAGGTTATCGTTGGGTTATGTGTATCCGCGATTACATCCTTTATTGAAGTTATATGTTATTTGATATATGTGTGTTATTTTACTGGGCTTAGTTGAAAGAGATTTTATCGGGTGTAAAGTCATCTCTTCAATAAACCATGTAAGTAACTACAGAAAACTCATTAGAGTTTTATTCTGAATTTTAATAATGGTGTTATAAAATAAAATTTATCCACAATGTTGATTACTTACAGCCCAGCCCTGTTCATAAATATGTCGAGGGGTTTCACAATTCTTTATCAAAAACGTGAAGTCCCAAAGAGGTTCTTGTTTGTTCACAGTTACATAACCATCAAATGGTAAAGTATAATCTTAATTAAAGTCCCTTTGTCGCAAACCTAGGTACTTCATTGAAAGTCATATAACTGCTATGAATAGCAGTTATATGACTTTGTTTAGTTATCTCCGTCTATGTAATTTGCAATCGTGAGAAGTAGGAGAAGATCGTAAATGACTAAAAATATATGGGAGTTCTGCAATACGGGTGAACCTGTAATATGACCTGGTCCACATCTATTTCTGCACCTATGTAGTCTTTCATCTGTATCTTCATCCCAATTAATTTGGGGTCGGGCCAGCCAGCATATCTTCATCTTCCATTCATCTTTTTTAACCGTCATCTCAGTATTCACCCCCATTTTAGCAATATCACACAACTCTAACACTTTTTTTATTTTTTCCACTCCTTTCTGCTTTTTCCCGCATTTTGGTCCGAATTGAATGTATTGATACATTGACAGTGCTGTCCACCGATAAGTTATTATGACTAGTCTTGGGCGGAACCTTTCTATAAGCTGTTCGATGGATTCTGTATCCAGTCAAAGACACATTCCATCCTCATTCAGCAGATAAATGTAGCTGTTCCAGCCGGATGCTTGAATCATTCATCACGTTTAGCTAAACGTTTTTGTTTCGAAATCGATTCAACAGTGGGACTGTATCGATGCTAACGTGCGATGGCATCGGGGCCAAGGTGAATAACGTCCCGATCAAGTCAGGTAGGTCCGTATTGTTGACTTGACAAACTCTATTGTTAGAAGCAATGTCTTCAATATTCTGCATCATATCTGGTAACAAAATTCGGTCTAGAAGACGGATGTGCCAAGATCAATTACTAATTATGTTTAACCAGCTCTGCTACTCAGAGTCTGGTACGTCCATCATTATCCCACTCATTGCTGCATATGCCTCTCGTGTCTTTCGTCAAACCCCGTGCGTCGATCAAGAGGTATGAAAACCCATAAACTCAGGACAGCATAAGGACAACCTAGTGAACTACTGATTTACAATAAAAATTTGTATGTTTAGGTTAAGGTATTTATCTATGAGCCCACGTCGCCTGAAGTCATATCCTACTAATATTATAAACGTGAAAGTTTGTATGGATGGATGGATGGATGAATGGATGGATGTGTTTGTTACTCTTTCACGCAAAAACTACTAAACGGATTTGGATGAAATTTGACACAGATGGTTTATAACCAGGATTAACATATAGGATACTTTTTATCCCGATATTCCCACGGGATCGAAACGTATGCGGGTGAAACCGCGGGGCGCAGCTAGTGAATAAATAAAAATAAACAGTTCAACTACAAAGCGATGGTTTGAAAGATGAGCAGTCTTTGAGTCATCTCGGGTTGTCCGTCCGTCCCTTTGTACCTATTACCCGACATGTCTCTCATTTAAGACCCGTCACCGAACCTACTATACATAAATCTTCATCCATACAATATTGACTCCACGACACATAACAAGAAACACGTTGTCACGAGCGAGTAATTTCGAGAACGCAGCAATATTTGTTACTCACGTACCGATCGAGTTTGAAGTATAGCCGACGTGAACAATGTTCTGTGGCTAAACGTAATGTATGGTTCGGCTGTGTCGAATTTGTACAAGAAAATGGCAAGGAAATATAACATACCGTCACAGTACGTGAAAGGTTAGGCGGTGGTACAGTAATACGAACTGTCAATGATAAATAATGAGACAAAATCCATAGAATATAGTTGTTATTCTATGCTAAAACCAAGAACTTTTTCTTTGTGGGTTTTCTTTTATTCTTCAACAGTCTTCAAAGTGATGTGCAAAGCTTAACGTCGACTTCTTTTCGTTCCAGCCTAAATTATATGATTAATAATTTTTTTCCGATTCCAGGTGTATTATTGATTTAGGAAAAGAAGTAATAACAGTCCTCCAGACCGTATTTCAGCAAATAGCCCAATGGCTAGGCTCCCCTGAGATTGGTGGTAACACGGGGGCGATATTATAGTGCACAAGTGTTTGCGCAGACACAGGTGTAACTATCTTTGTGACGGGGGGTATCACACCGCCAACTTCCAAATTCCGGACTGTTACTGGGAAATTTCTAGTGGATAAACCCTAAAACTCAATAATATTTTGCCCGACCTTTGGGAATCGAACCCAGGACCCCGCGCTCAGCAGTCGCGACCGCGAGACTAACGAAGCAGGAAAAGAAGTAAAAAACCGGCCAAGTGCGATTCGGACTCGCGCACGAAGGGTTCCGTACCATTATCTATAAAAATCACGTCTGTTGTATGGGAGCCCCCCTTAAATATTCATTTTATTTTGTTTTTAGTATTTGTTGTTATAGCGGCAACAGAAATACATAATTTGTGAAAATTTCAACTGTCTAGCTATCGCTGTTCTTGAGATACAGCCTGGTGACAGACACACGGAAGGACAGACGGACGGACGGACAGACAGCGAAGTCTTTATTTTTAAAAATAAATACTTTATGTATTATATTAATAGTATAATGTAAATGGTACACCACAGACTACCTACTATATTTGTCTCTCCTTAATTTTTAATCCATCCAAAGGTTGTCTTTAAAAGATCGCTCTTAGCGATAAGACCGCCCATTGTGTCACCCTTTATAAAATGTGTTATATTTATGTTCTGTAATTTGTATGGTATACAATAAAGAGTATTCTATTATATTCTATTCTTAGTAATAGGGTCCCGTTTTTACCCTTTGGGTACGGTACCCTAAAAAGGCATTGGTCTTCAATTCTTCATTCTCACCTTTAGTTAGTTAATGACAATGTAGTACCTAATGCAGTCATGCTTCAGTCGGAATGAATAACATTATTATAACGTAAAAGTATAATCGTTTGAAGACCATTCTATTTCTCGAAAGAACCTATTGCGAGTTATAGACCGATTTAATGGAACCTTTAAGTGTTTATAGCTTATCGAATCCGCCATTTCAGATACAGAATACAGTTAAAATGAGATTGGGTAAGTAAAGTAGGTTTACTGCTGAATTCGATCTAGATATTCTGATTGTTACTGATACGGATGTATGTAACTATGTAGGTAGAAAAATATCAAGGATTTAGGAGCATATACACTGTATCCCGTCTCGTTCCATGAGTAGGTATCGCAAAACAGCGATTTTGGTTAAGTTAGCTAAGAGAAGACAGCACAATTCCTTGACATTCTCTTTGATTTATGATGAGTACTTAAACGTTCAGATCTAAAGTTGAGAGAATCTTACTGAAGGTACGAAATACCATCTTCAACGGCACTTGTTCTAAACAGTACAACATTACAATATATAAATAATGGTTGGTATTCTAACCCTACGCACGGTCCCTGATTATCAATTACAACGAGTTTAGAACAACCAACACGCATTCCATACCGAAGAGCCACATTATCCAGAATAACAGTACTTTATACAACGTGATCGGTCATAAAAATGTTAATAAACACAGTCTTCTGCTACTTAAAGACATACATTTTGTCCAACCTATTAAAGTGCTATCACGTTTTCATTACTGTGTTATTAAGCCTATGAAGCAACACTATAACATTTGTAAAGTACTAATTAGTAACTACACCTACATAGGAAATTAGGTCTTATTTACATCATATATTTTATGTTTGATTATTGACTCGGATATAGAAATAACGACTTCATTTAAACTTTAATTAGGTTCAATTTCTATTGTTGAGGAACATAACTTTCATTAGGTTCAATTTCTATTGTTCCTCATACGTATGAGTATATATATTGTAATAATTAGGTACTGCTACTAATCTCAGGAGACATACCACTTTTGAAACTCAAAAAGTCACAATGAACGGAATTTCCGAAAAAAAAGGCATGTCTCCGAAATTCCGTTTATTGTAACTATTCGAGTTTCAATTAAAATCAAACGGTTTTTTTGTGTCAACCCTAAGCATTAAAAAAAAAATCTCTTCACATTACCTAAATATTTACTGTCATATTAGTATGATTCTTCTGTAGTCACCGCTTTTGATTCTTGTACATTTTGTAAGGGAAGTGCGTGACAACGCATACATAATGTGGTATTTAACAACCCGGCGACGTCATTGACCATTTGTAGTTCTTTTAAAACCTGATCAAATATACATATTACGGAATATTTAATGCCTTTACTGCTTCTATATAATATCATAATATGCATAGCATAATCTGCTAATAATGTTCCCACTGCTGGGACACAGGCCTCCTCTCTTCGAGAGGGCTGTAACGCGAGCTCAGTGCGAGTTAGTAGATGTCATATGTCTTAGAATGTTGGTTCTAGGACATGCCGGTTTCCGCACAATGTCTTCCTTCACCGCTTTGAGAGCAGCGGTGATGAAATTATTTAAACAAAGATTGACAGGTGTAATGTATGGAGTGACAGAACTTTGCGACCGCATTCGGTCGTAAAGCGATCGCTATGAATGTCGAGACTGCAGCCCCGGTGTAGCGATACTGCCCCAGCAGTCTCGACATTCATAGCGCACGCTTTACGGCCGAATTCGGTCGCAAAGTCTCGAATTGACTGGTAAAGTTTATGGAGTGACAGGACTTTGCGACCGAATTCGGTCGTAAAGCGCTCGCTATGAATGTCGAGACTGCTGGGGCTGGCCCGCCTTCTGGGGCTGCAGTCTTGACATTCATAGCGATCGCTTTACGACCGAATTCGGTCGGAAAGTCCCGGTTTGACAGGTGTAATGTATGGAGTAATAGGACTTTGCGACCGCATTCGGTCGTAAAGCGATCGCTATGAATGTCGAGACTGCAGCCCCTGGTTTTGAACCCACGACCTACAACTCGTAAGTAAAGGCCGTTACCACTGGGCCACCACTACTCCAATATTATGCAGTGTTTTGTATTTTAACAATGAATTACATTGGCAGCTAAAGTTTATCAAACTAGGAATTGATAGGTCAGAACTGCAACCGGCTATATCTATACAGCTACATGTAAATGTCGACTAGCTCTTAAACAGATATTTGAGATTAAATATTCCTTAAGCAATACTTACATAAAGTAAAGCGGCGGAAATGTTATATTCACTGCTGAACTTTTAGTTCTTGATGTTTAAAATATTAAAGCCTTATCAACAAAATCCCAATAAATTGAACTATCAGCACCCGTATTGCGTAATACACTAACAATCTCATTCTGAATAATTTTGGGCTATTGCTAATCCATGACTTCATATATTCGAAAAGTTTCTCTGCTCAACAACGTAAATAACGCAATGAATGTTGTTGAACTGTCAAAATGAAAGCCACTGCTACTGATAGTCTGTTACGCAATTACCCCGCTGGTCAACCTATCAAAAGTCATAAGCAAAACGTCTAGGAACTCTCATAATTTCTTGAATAGCTGTCTTGTCTTTGGTAAGACAACCGAAGCTCATGTGAATATTGGCAATGTGCCATACAGCTTTGCATTAGTATAATGAGTTCGTTTACCTATGATGCTAACTTTAACTTTACAAGTCCAATAAGTACAGTCAGACATACTGGCAGGTTAGTAATTTATGTTTCTTTTGTTTTCCGAAGATAAATCTTGTGCACCTCGGCTGAGCTTTGATTGAAAACGATTATTTTAACAGTCAAAAATCTAATTTTCAGTGACTTAGTAGTAAAAGACCATTACCAGTATTAAATCGCTTTCAAAACGTTTCGTATGTATACAAACGATTTTCATCGGAATTTACATAGCTTTTACATGCATGCAATCCAATACATTTCTTACTTTTCCATCATCGAAATGTCACTTTGTCTAGGCCCTCTGATTCTTATGGTCTTTTTGGAGTGCATGTGGTGTAGTGTAAGTATCCTTTAGTTTCTCATCTGATTTTCATACGATATCTTCAAGAATAGATTCGTAAGCCTCATAATCAGCCTAAAATGTTCCCACTGGTGGGACACAGGCCTCCTCTCTGTGAGAGGGAGTGGATCGTAATCCACCACACGGGCCCAGTGCAGTTGGGTAGATATCACATGTCTTCGAAGTTTTGGTTCTAGGACATGCCGGTTTCCTCACGATGTTTTCCTTCACCGTTTTGAGAGCTGATGAAATAATTTACACAAAGCAAAGCGCTGTCTGGGTTCGAACCTACGACCTATAACTCGTAAGTCGCGACACCAGTGGTTACCAGAGTTACCACCGGGCCATCAGTGCTCTCTAAGTCTGCTTTGTAAGCCTATCTATTTCTAAACTCACAACAAACTCCCCTTTAGTATTCAACTTTGTATACAACATTATCTTTACGTCTTTCCGCCATTGTTTCGCTTACAAATCGGCGGATAAGTGCGTGATATTTGGGACCATTTTCCGTGCCATTTTACAAATCTGTCGTGCATATCAAGTCAGGTCGCTTAAAATGCCTTTAAGATATTTACATTTAACCGATAGACACATAGCCCGGAGATAGGGTGTGGATTTACGATCGAAAGGTCACCAGTTCAAATTGGGTAATCATAGTGAACCTATTCCCAGAACAAGAGTTTTGCGTAGTTTTGTAAGATTAATAGGAATATTAGTAAGTCTACGCAATGGAGTCAAAGATATTAGATTACTAGGTATTGTGATACTTGGTATTAGTAACGAGAATGAAATAGACCGAGCAATTGGAAATATAAATTAGACTTTCGACGAATTCAATAAAACCAGAATCATGGAGACCGGTGGAGGGCTCAACCTCAAAGGAGCTTAGCCCAACAATGAGACAGCGCGGTCTAAATATGCCACACTACAAATTACGAGTGAACTACTATCGCAACTTGGTGATTAAATCGAGTGACTTGCACTCATTAGAATAAGGTCTCGTGAATCGATGATCGGCGAGTGTTTACTGTGTCAATATGCAACTGTGTAGACAAAACGGAATAACAGTCCAGTCGATTGTGTTGATACAAAACCATCGATCAAAGTTGTTCGACCTACAACAAGGTGAATAGCTGTAATAGTGCACAGAGATGAAACGACATGCAATGTTTCATTCGAACTTACGAACAGACGCCTTGTCGGAAATAGAGCGACGTGAAGTATAATAGGAGCCGCAGCAAAAAGTAGTAAAGCAGTGGTGGCCCAGTAGTAACGGCCAGTAGCAACTTATAAGTTGTAGTTCGTGGATTCGAACCCAGATAGGCGCTTTAGTTTGTGTAATTTATTTCATCACCACTGTTCTCAAAACGGTGAAGGAAAACATCGTGAGGAAACCGGCATGTCTTAGAATCAAAAAAATATCGAAGACATGTGACATCTACCAACCCGAACTGGGTGGTGCTGCTT
The DNA here is from genome assembly GCA_951799955.1 of Apamea anceps. Classification (NCBI taxonomy): domain Eukaryota; kingdom Metazoa; phylum Arthropoda; class Insecta; order Lepidoptera; family Noctuidae; genus Apamea; species Apamea anceps. Next base: position 7,563,653 of record OX637512.1, read on the forward strand.
ACTGCCTCAGCAGTGGGAACGTTAAAGGCTGATTATGCTAAGCAAAAAGTGAAGAGAAAGACTAGATAGTCAGGTGAAAAACATCTAACCATCTCCTGTTTACTGCATAGGAAATTACCCTCACACTGGAGAAACCAACAGCTAATTCACACGTCTCGTTAACCGATGAGCTTTTCCTAACAGAACTCATGATTAAATTCTCATGCATATACGAAAATACTTTACCAGACTGGCTATAATTAATAACGTAGCATACGTCAACCCGTTCGTATCTGCACACCTCTTCCGATATACCGCCGGTACCGCTTGACAGCGAATGGGCGTGCATTAGTTACAATATTTATGGCCCAAAGTACAAGAGGGTGGCGAAAAATGTTATTAACTAGGATAGAATTACTGTTATTAGTAACCAATATATTTTTTATACGTGTGAAGGGAATTAATTGCGAATCGATTGCGATTTTATCGCGGATAGGTTATTTATCTCAGTTGCCTGTATGGAATATTAAATGGTGTTTAATGGCTCAGTGTTGGAGAATAAGCGCTGTTATCGCCTTTAACGACGCGTTATACATATCAACAAAGCCAATTATTTCATTGAAAAGAAATAAAAACAAGAATGAAAGAGTCATTCATGAGGGGCTAGTATTATAAACAAGATGGCAGACTACGTGCCTTTAGTGACAGAAAGATAGATAAAAGTGGCATTGTCATTGGCTTGACCTGTATAGATTTGTAGTCACCTTAGCTTTTTATTTCTGTCTATACCTCAATGCAAACACATCATGAAAACCATGAAATCAAATAGTGTCTTGTCGTCAACACCTCTTATTTATGTCTTCATTAAATATCACAAATGCGGCATCGTGTTGTACGCGCCAAAATCCAAAGTCAAGTCGCTAATCTCTTCCAGCTCATGCCTTGCATACCCAGCGCAAGCGCAACCCGCACCGTATGGGAGCACGCGGATAATTTATGTGATAGAACGAACGATGCTCACAGAATACTGTGTTCTACAGTTCTACCTCTGTTGTCGTCAGCTATGTCCACCTGCTGAGGCTTTGTCTTCGAACTGATACGTTTTGATTTAGTTGCGTATTTCATTTGGAGATTAGGATTCTTTATAGCTTCTACAAAAGGAATTTTGTACGCTCTTATCTGATTATGCTGTCTATTCCTAAGTTGTCGTGTTTTAAGATACCGTTTGAAAGGAGAGATTTATATTGTGGACTTATTTGGTTTATTTACGTAAGAAATCAATGCTAAGGTGGGTAATACTTTTACGCTTGTGGTGACGTCCTTTTTAGGGTTCCGTAGCCAAATGGCAACGGAACCCTTATGGATTCGTCATGTCTGTCTGTCTGTCTGTCTGTCTGTCTCTCTGTCTGTCTGTCTGTCTGTCTGTCTGTCTGTCCGTCCGTATGTCACAGCCGCTTTTTTCCGAAACTATAAGAGCTATACTGTTGAAACTTGGTAAGTAGATGTATTCTGTGAACCGCATTAAGATTTTCACACAAAAATAGAAAAAAAACAATAAATTTTGGGGGTCCCCATACTTAGAACTGAAACTCAAAATTTTTTTTTTCATCAAACCCATACGTGTGGGGTATCTATGGATAGGTCTTCAAAAATGATATTGAGGTTTCTAATATCATTTTTTTCTAAACTGAATAGTTTGCGCGAGAGACACTTCCAAAGTGGTAAAATGTGTGTCCCCCCCCCTGTAACTTCTAAAATAAGAGAATGATAAAACTAAAAAAAATATATGATGTACATTACCATATAAACTTCCACCGAAAATTGGTTTGAACGAGATCTAGTGAGTAGTTTTTTTTTAATACGTCATAAATCGTAACGTAACGGAACCCTTCATGGGCGACTCCGACTCGCACTTGGCCGGTTTTTTTTGAAACTTGAAACAACAACCAATTTAAGAGACCGATTTTCAAATCAACACGCTCACTTCCAGTGCTAATATTTGCAATATACCCGGCCGCTGCTGGTCGAAACCTATTTGAAGAGGAATGCGCTAGTAAACCATCGGAAATGGATTATACACGTAATTATCCACATGTAACTCTGCCACACTATGACGGGTACAACGCGTAGGAAAACATTAATGTGATTTACTTCCCTAACGGGATCTCAAGCCTCGTCCGTGACTAGTCCAGTTATACTGGTTTTTGGTTAAAGGATATTGGCAATAGGTGTTTATAGCACTATGTTATTCGAAAAGCAATTGAAGCGGTAGTAATCTATAATAAACCTTTTGTAGTCTTGCCGTATCTGTTAATCAAGCAGTCAATATACATAAATAACACTGGAGAAAATTTTGGATAAGATTTAAACACTATACCAAAATTATTTTTCATTCACTTCGTCAGGTGCGTTTAGAATGGTTTTGGTTTCATTTCAGCAAATTATTAAAATAGCTCTAAGCTTACAACGCTCCCCAATTTCTCAGCAGTGTACCCGAGGTGGGCCAGAAAAATATACGTATCTGCTATCGAGCGAGATTCGGAAAACTTTAATTGAAAGATTCTACTGCAATAGTCTGCGGCAGAAAACTCTGTTCCCAATAGCCTCTTCCAAAACAATGCAAAGCCCATTGGTAAGCTTCTTCGATTTAATATCAATATGTAAAACAGAAACGACTATTTACGCTCACAGCCCATTTTATCTCGCATTAAGAACCGATTGAACATCTCGTTAGCTGACAAAAGGTGCTATGGACACTAAAATTTACATATTCAGTGAATTGCCTGCACTGCTGAGGGTCAAATGTGGGAGTTTCGCACGTAAAATGCATAAATTGTGACATCCTTTAATACCTGTAAACCAGGATTGAGACTCTTAAGTCTCAATCCTGGTTTACAGGTATTAAAGCCTGCCAAGCTTACTTGGCAGGCTGTTTCGTGATCGAAGAAATGGCACTGGTTGGAGCTTAAGAGCATTTGAATAAACGATTTTATTTCAGATGTATAAAGTTAGTTTCGATTTTTTATATCAAAATATTTGCAAGGGCTCAAACATGCAGACAGTATACAAGAACTACGTATATGCGAATTTTGACAACAATACCAAATGTACATATAACCACAGTTGTTGTTGTAAAGGTATCGATGAACACAAAACTGAAACCTTACCAAGGCGTAATGCAGGGGCAACGAAGCAATAGTTCCATATTACTCTTTCTGCCCATTGAACTGAACCGAAGTTCAAGGCAATAGGGAAGCCTTGCCAAGGCCTTTTCCAATATTATGTAACTTAATAAGAAACTCCCTCAAAATTCTCATAAAAGTTTAACACTCCTTAACGACATAAGAGCATTTTGATCAACAGTCTTATAATCTAACCGACTTTGTTGCAAAGCAAAGCAGCTAGATTTGTCCCTATAATGCCTTTTAATGTTGCCATTAATATTCGAGACGGAAAGGCATTTCTTCCAATGTACTTACCTAGTTGTATCATTAATTTTAATCTCATCTGTAAGCTGAAGTAGATTGGAAAGACATTGTTAGTATAGAGAAGTTAAGTCTGATCTAAACTGGAGATATGAGACGTCAAATTTAATATGAAAGTTGATACGTTCCGGTGCCAAGAATAACATGGCAGGTGGCAAGATAGAAAATTCTATACACTGTTAGAATTTACGTTTCAAAGCAGAGCCGCTAGAAGTGCCAAGCTAAACCAGTAGGTCCTTGGATATGCAAGAATTAGATTCTACAGAAGCAGATTGTAGCACTTGGCATTGGGAGAAACCTTCACAATTTTACTTCCATGTATTAAATTCCGGTTTTTTTGCAATTTGCTGGTCAGTATCAGGTTGTATGTTAATCTAAATATAATTCGCGGCCGTAGCAAATATTTATTTATAGAATTATAATCATAAAAATCATCAATACATCTCTAGTTCTAGGTCTAGAACTCTAGTTCATATTACCCTATTGAATGACTATTTCATGATATTTGAGGTCAATTCTAACTTAAGGAGTTGTATTGCTAATTATAATGATCATAATTCTGTAAATCCATATTTGTTACGGTCGCGAATCATATTTAATCAACGTACAATCCAAGCGGCTGAGACTGACTTAGAATTGCCAAAAAAGTAAGTAAATATTAATTTAACGCGCTACCTTGGGGCCTAAAAAGCCCACTTTAAGCAATGCCTCTAAAAGCTATTCATTTCCTGAATTCCCAGCAGATCATTAGCAATTCCTCTAATTTTCGTAAAATTTCATTTCATATTTGGTGTAAACATTGCCGCATGAAAAAAATAAAAACCATAATTTTATTGGTAATTTTTTTACTACAGTTTTTATTAATCAAATTAGTTTTTTATTTCTACAGTTTAAATGTTATTTCATTGTGGACACACAGATCATATTATGAGTTTTAGTTTGTGACCATTTTACGATTTTTAATATGATTCATATTGTTATCCTATTATGATTCTACCAAAGTGGCCTTTTTAGGCCCCCTTAGCGCCCTTTAATTGTGAAGCCAAAGCGGCACTGCTTCAACCAGTATGTAAGTAATTAGTAGGAGGACTTCAAACCTTTTTGCTTCGAACAAAGGTTTTACATTTCAAAGGAGGTGTAAGGTGCCAGTATTCTAGGAATTGTGTGAAGTCACGTTAAACAGTAACGGGCTATGTGCGAGTAAGTGACAAGTGGCCTGCACAAGCACCATGGTAACCTATTTACCTAAGGTAAACTTTCACAACGTGCACGGGGATAGTACCTTAGTAGCTAATACATAGGTATTCCGTTGCTTGGAGATAGCTGAGAAATTTTATGAGTACTTCGGCTATCTTCGTTTATGTTCGGATCATCCGAGTCGGAAGTTTGATCGCTAAGGTTAATGCAAACGTTAAGGTCAGATTATGTTAAGTGTATATTCTGTGAGAAATCCTTCTATTTTCCAAAAACCACTAAAACTAAGTTTACGGTCAAAATACAGTCTAGCGTGTAAAAAATGCAAAACCTGACAAAAAAGTAATTATAGTCATTATAGGCTAAGCATTGCCAATATTGCCATACAACGTGGCAATGCCGCCAGTGTCTTGGGTACTTTACCAGTCGACAGCGATGGCGATGAATTTTTCGACGCTATATTTTAGTTTGTAAATAGTTTTATTTAATTTAGGGTATTATTTTGTTATTTTAGTGTTATCATTTATAATAAATTATTTTTACTAAAGTTAATATTGCCTTTATTACCTTTTATCTATTACCTCTGACATAAATACGTACATATTACTGAAATAGTTATTTAAAGACGTCTCAATTAACAAATACATGACATTAAAACCGCACGCAATGAAACTTTTGAAATATCAAAGATTGATAGAGTTACTTAGAACATTTTACTTCGAAACATGTACAGAATATTATCGGTAAAGGCAAAAGAATCTAACTACCGAATAATAAGCAAAATGTGTAAACGTTTCGAAATAACGAGATACACAATATTGGTATCCGAGCGAATGACTTTTGACCGTTGTATGGTCACTTAAACGCTATAAATATCACGAAATTGAATTGGAATGAAGTGAATGAACTAAACAATCGCCAATTACTGTTTGAATTTTCGACTTTAGCACGGTTCTCATGCTGTATTAGGTAAATAGACACAGAACTAAATGTATTGTGTATTACGGTGCGGTACAATCTGTAGATCTTCTTAGGAACTCTGTCGCCTGCGGCGTGTCTCGTTGTAAATCACACGCTTCTTGCACCAATTTAAGGTTGCTTGTTTTTATTTAAGGTTGTCAACAAATTAGTGAGCTGAAACTTACGTTGTTTATTGTATCAGTTTTGCGGTGACTATAAATATTATCTTGGGCGAAACGCGTTACAAAAGCCCCTTTATGCCCTGGAAAATGAGACCGATATCATCATTTTCGCTTCTAATACCATGGGGTCAACCTGTATTATCGTGGAGCTTGTTTCGTTTTTATTAAAGCCTATATCAGTTCTAAGCCAAGCCAAGCTTTGGACCAAACACTAATCTTCATTGCATCAGAACTATGTGTATATTTCAATACACAGTAACAATTTTCTGACATATTTCTGAATACATATTACATTATCAGCTGTCAATTGACAGATATATCGACTATATTGCTCAAGCATGTAGCATCATTTTAAGGATGATATACCGTGAAGCAAGTGCAGTTGCAATACTTTTACAAATACTCTAACGATGCGATTGCGCACCTAATGTTTCTATTGCGTGACTTTTTGTATTTGGTCACCGGAAATTTGTAAAAAATATGTATTTGATTACCTTATTACAACTGTCGAAAGACGATAGTTAATGTGTTCCTTAACGCCTCTGAGGATTTCAGAAACATGGCAGACGCGTTTCGAAAAGGTGATAATCATCAGGCGATTAAAGTACTCGAGTCTTGTATCAATCCGATTGTAAGGGCCTTATAAGGCCCTTACAATTTGTATTGCTTCTTCGAGGTATTTTACTTCATTTACAGCGAGTATCAGAGGGGCAATTCTCGTAATTTTAAGAACGTTCACAGTCTGCTCAATCTATCAAAAACCGTACATTTTTGACAAGTTTTTGACATTGATTGTCGCTGAGATAAGATTGCGACTAGATTTTGAACGTTTTCTGTAGCATTTCTGTAGGCCAATTCCCGTAATTGCGAAATGCGTGGTCGTATTTAAGGGTGTGGTACAGACCATCAAACTGAACAACTTTCTCCATGGGACTAACATCGTAATCAAGTAAAAATGATATGACCACACATTTCTGATACACGTCTTTCTTGCCAAAATTGAAGTAGGCAACTGGTTCGCAGCCCTTAGCTGATCTGACATTTGTTATATTGCAATTTTATAGTATTTTCCACTGTCTGTACATTTACCTTAGAAACAGGGTTCAGATGATAGGATTACACACACCCCTAGAGTACAATTTAAACATTGCAGTAATCTCCTCAAGAATTTGCCTTGAGCAAGTCACTTGTTTTACACCCGACGTGGAGCTTAACAAGCAAGTTAAGTGAGTTTTACTTAGAATTTTTACACTTAAACTTAGACAGAAATAAGACGCGTATATTGAAAAAGGTTTCTTTATTTTTAAACCTGTCTAGACTTTTAAATAAGAGGTCCCTTAAGGCTTCAAGCAAGATGGTTATGTTGCATACGAACCAAACGAATGTTGGCGTATTTCATGTTTAAGAAGTTATATTCATGAAGTTTTTGAATATTATTGACCATGTTCTTAAAACAACACATAACATAATCATTATAACATAAAATCATGCCTGTAATACCTATTCAAACAAAGGGGTAAGGCAGAGATGTACCTGTACCCACATTTCGCCGGTTATGTTTAAGTCCCATAGAGACGAGCCTATTACCATCAACCGAGCACAGATCCGAACTCCGGGCTGCCACTGAGCAATTCCTGATGGAAAAACCCAATAACACTGTTTTCTTCTTTTCGTGTCGATGGTACTATTCTTCGATATTTTATATTGTTTGAGCCCAGTAGCCCACGTTGATTGCGGCATCAGTGGCATTCATTAAGACATCCAAGGTGCAATAACAATGTGCCTAACCTGGAAATCGAACCCATGACCTCATGCTTAGCAGTAGCGCTAGCGGCTACTAGACCAACGAGGCAGTCTCTTAAAACAACAATATCTTATTAATTTAAAGAAGCGTCTGTTAGCCTAATGCAACAGAAATAACATAATGATGACGCAAGCTAAGTGTCAAGATCATCTTCGCTGAATGACTCTTGATTATAAACAATATTCGTGCCCACCAAGTGTTTATGAATATGATATTATGTTTTGCCTAATTTGCATGATGACTTGACAATGTAAATCAAACGAATATTAGAAGCTTCTCATTTGAATAATGGGTTACGAAGGTTAACTTTGAAAGAGCGGATATTCATCGTTTAGTATAACAAAGCAGTTTCAATTCATGATCAACGGTTCCTGTACCTCACAATGAGAACATTGCAATGTAATGAAACCATTGTCATTTCAAGAAAAAACCTATACTGGGTGGCAGGAATATCAACGCGCAAAGTGTAACCATCACAGGAATTCAACACATGATTCTAGATGGGAGCGAAGAATTTTTCGTCGTTTATCAAAAAAAACAAACTGCAGATTCATAGAAAAGTTTCGCGTCGATATCCAGAGACACTTGTATACTTAAGCTCATTGCAATTCAAACCACAATGTCTTTTTTTCTGAAATGTAAATGTTTTAATTCATTAACAACTCTTTAAAGGCTTTGACATCGACAGTTTTTACGACGATGTTTACACCAAGCCCTTGTGTCAGACAACTATAAGGTAATATGTAATAAACTTTGGTTCTAGTACATATAACTGCCATAACTTTAAGCTCCCTACATGGTGTAGTACATACTTCGGTCCTTTTAATTACAGCCCGGCCAGGATCGCCGTGGGCTAGCTTTCCGCACATAGAAAATCAAGACCTCTGCAGCCTTGTTCTTGTCAAACTCAGATAATATATTATAGCATGTTTACACTTTGATTAGTGCAAGTGATTAGTGAGCTAAAATTAGAAGTAGCTCGATCGTTAGATGTGGTAGTGTAGTGAATACACTCGCTTCATTAGCAGTATGCAATGTTGTTTTAGTTTTTACAGATCACTCGGGGCTATTAAAAAGGCTATTGGAACATTGCTTGATGTGGACATCTACACATTTTTAACGATCCGGCACATGTCTAATAGCATCCGATGTTAAAATTTGGTCGGTTTCCATTAATTGGATAAGCTTTTTAATGGCAGTAGCTCCATATAGTAATACGCAATGTTCATTGAATTTGTATTTACATCGTCTTTACATACTCGTAGGATACTTTCCTCTTCATCTCAACAGTAAACCCTAACACTATAGGAGTCGCACATTTATTTGCGATCCATTTTACAACAATACTGAACAGTACAATTTATAGCACATGTAAACTATTTGGTCTAAATGTTTATCTATTAACTATCAACCAGCTTCCTATTATACCCGTATTAGGTATGTTTTGTTACATTATCAAGCAAGATAAAGTACATGCAAGAAATATTAATAATGTATCGTTTAGGAAACGACAGGAACCATTATTCTATTGATTTTACGGCTTGTTTTAGAACATTCCTAATGCATAACAACTTAGGTATCAGGGTATCAGATAAGTTCATTTTGAAACAAATGAAGCACGCCAAGTAAATCAACACAGTTTCGCAATGTCAATATGGTTATTAGTTTCGTAATGAATTCAGAAGTCGGGAATGCTAAATCGTGATGATAATAATAGATAGTATTTTAGTGGTCTAATAGATTTAATAATCACGCTCTAACATGTAACCGGTAGAAGCGGAGCTAATACAACAGCTAATTTATAGTTTCCTAGAATTCGTTCGATATTCATTGCGTATCTTAACAACTTACCTACGTCATCTTTAAGGTTGTAGGTTTGTTCGTATAAATGTATTTCTCTACTTTATATGTATATTAGACTATTGGAATTGGAACTCCCAGTACCATATTCACGAGTCATGAGATACTTAGTCAATTATAATAATAAGCACTTTTATTCTGAAAACCTTTGCGTTGCGGTATTTTCAGTAGTTTACAGAATATCTCTTAGTTCAGTGTGCTTTTAACCCCCGACAAAAACAGAGGGGTGTTATAAATTAAACGTGTGTGTCTGTGTGTCTGTCTGCGCCAACGTGGCTCCCAAATGGCTGAACCAATTTTGTTTTTATTTTTTTTGGACAAGGCTTCCCCTAAGACCTTCCACTGAGTCTATCTCTCGCATTTCTTCTCCAATTTAGACCCACTGTGAGCTTTTAATCACGAAAGAGTTAATGTCCTCCAACTCATCGCCAATGCATCCCTTTTTTTTTTGGGTGGGAAATCATCAAATGACCTCTCCCACTCTGACTTTTACTGACTAAAACCCACCCGTGATTCTTCAGTTGCCTGTGCCAGGGGCCACGGTATCTCTTTCGAACAACCCGCGGCCCTAGCAGGCATCGGCCCTAGCGGACCCCGTAAATTACTAACCCTTCGAACAGCTTCAGTCAATGTCAATGTATCCCTTGAATTTCAAATCAAATATATTATATCCTCTCTAACTTCAGATAAAGATCCCCATACACAATTCAGAAATTATTATTATCAACCAGCGAAAACGCATGAACACAAGGTAGAAAGCGAGTCCTACTTCCAGATAGCACACAATAGCATAGACTACAGGGTTTGCCGGTCAAGTGTCGTGTATGTGAACGTAGGGTACTTGTTAAAGTTGTTTATACAACACGAAGTGATAACGAACGGCTTCTATTAGTCTGGCTTTATGGTGTAAACGCATTTTGTTATGGGCATATAGTACAATAACTTGTGAAGAATCATTAATAAGTATAGGTAGTAGTCATTTTGGACCGGCTATGCTGTTTCATCATTACGGGGAATTTTGGGGTGACTCATTACTTGGCCATCAATTCTCATATTGTTTGGTTCTGCGAAAAAAGTTTCTGCAAAATCATTAACAATTTAAAATTGTTAATGATTTTGCAGAAACTTTAAAAAAAAGAAAAAGAAAAAAGTTTCTGCAAAATCATTAACAATTTAAAATTGTTCATGATTTTGCAGAAACTTTTTTCAACCTTTTCAGGTTTCAACCTTGCTTGCTGTTCTCTTTTGAGAATTGCCTCTCAGGTTTTTTATTCGCACTTTCCTCAGTCTCAAATGTTGCGGCCCACGCATTTTTACTTCCATAAGTAGGTCCATCTGACATTTCTTCAATTTATGTAAATTCGTAATTGTCATTCTTATTGTCAAACTTCCGTCTGTAAAGTTAACTGTCCGCCTACTTTTGCTCAGCAATGTCGTAAACACCAAACATGGTTAATGGTGTTTCCAACTCAAATAATAAATGAAACTGCACGTCTTTATTTTGGTAACCTTTAGGTAGATTCAGAAATGGTGACTAAGCATCATTAACTCTACTAAGTTTATGATCTGTCATCGATTATGTGAACTTTGTCTAACAGCATTCTGACAACAGACAATAGCATAAATATTGAACACCTTTAAGAGACGGTCGGAAATGTCAAAGTCAATAGTTCTGCGTACCTCCATTGCAAGTGAAACGCCGATTGTCCAATACACGCATTTTGTTACCACGTACTTATATATAGACGATGCTTGTATATGATAAACGGATTACGAAGTTTATCAGGCAAGACTACCGCTAATGCAATATAGAAAGTGAGTCCCACTTCTTTAACGGCCTAACAGACACTGAAAGTGTTTTCTTCCGGTGCTGTCGTGTAAAATTATACGAGGACTAACTCACACGGTTATAGTAAAAGTAACAGTATATCTTCACAATTTTCGATAAGGAGTGGTTGGATTACCGAGTTACAAACCGCACTAAGCAAATAGCATGCTTCACTGAATACGAAAGATAATGAGACAGACATAGACACCGTAAGGAGGCTGCGATTGGTCAATGCACTGAAATGCAGTTGCCGGATTGGCTTACATAATTAGCTGGCAGCCTGAGTGTGTACTCACTCGTATTGACAGTTCTTCTGCTTACCCTTTGGCCTGGGCAATGCAGCAGGTATTCGTGTCACGTTGTCCCTGGTTGAGAAACATTGCGTTGCGTATCCGAGAGACGTGTCGCTAGAGATCAGACGGACGCAAGCACAGCGGCTATTGGATATTTATGCGATGTGCGAGAATTTTGCATAACTTTTGCCAGTTCTATGCACAGACAATGCATCGTAATGCTGGCTGATACAACTGGAACCACCATTGCATTCGAAGTTCGAACATAGCAGTATGAATAGTGACAAGTTTCTGGTCTATTGTTTACAAACACCGTTACCTCATTAGTCTTACGACCCGCGTGGGATGGTGTTCTACGTTTTTCATTCATTTTCTAAGCTTTTGAGTATGTTAGAGATTGTAGGTTATATATTTAAGTTATGTCTCATTAATCCCTATCGCTGCTCCGGCGGACCAGAAACAGGAAGGAATTTAATGAGCGTTCTGACATTTTACACATTCCCTTTTCTCTGATTTGGTTTAAGTTGTACAGAGATAAATGGTACCTAATTGCTAAATGTTTAAAGCCCTTTCAAAAATGTTCTTCGAACGTGAATAAAGGCGCCAGCGAAAGCTAGTAAACAATGGTCTTCCGAGGCCTAGTTCAAGTCGTAAAAGTAATGGAGATTTACGATTACTCCTAACCCGTCCATAAAATCAGCCTCATTTAGCTCATGAACCTCTGAACCCCCATTATCTTTATTGAATGATAAAGCAAGAATTCTAAGAGCCACTCTTACTCCACTCACCGAGCTTCTGAATTTAATTTGATAACAAATATCTGCTACCTAAAAATCGTTAAATTAAAATTCATGACAAGAGTCTAAAAATACTGAACAAGAATGTTCGGTGAACGACAACTAATGAATAAAACAAACCCATAAAAACAACAAACAAGTTCTTCACTGATTCATAAGAAACACCTCACTTAAGTCATAACTTAAACGGACAACATGAATCAGTAAAAAACTCAACAGAAAACTTCAGGTATCAATCATAAGAGACGAAGGAACACATAAGGAAACTGTAATGTACAATTTCTATGGCTTGACTGCGCTCGGCGAATCGACGTTGCCCATGATAAATGAACCATAATGTAGTGCACGCAACAAACAATAAAATCACGTAACGTTTCATTCTAATTTCTTCAAATGTCATGTTTGGCCGATAAATACATCTCGGCGAAATTCCACAGTTTAAATAATTCAACTATGAATACGATACAAGATTTGCACGGCTACTTATCGTTTATGGACTCAAATAACGCGCCATATCTTAACCGGCATTATCCGGGACTGATTCACTATTATTTGCGAATTAGAAATGCTTATTCGGTTTAGTATAACCGAAAGTTACATTTGTATAGTTTATTTGAGGAAATTTCATCTCTTTCATCGACAATGCCATAGAAAAGGATGGCGATTCAAGTGTGGATTACACAATCAATACAGCCACCGGTAGTCAGTCATTTTCAAGCAACAAAAAGTGTTAATTCTTTTAAACTGATTTCACAATTGTATCTGTGAATCAAAGCCACAATGAATCTTCAAAAGGGGCTACGAAACGGTAAAATATGATTCGTTAGCAGATAAGGAAAGTAAGAGTATTTAGTTTGACAGCTCGGCAGCCATCTTGGATTATGTGTCAAAGGTCGGCGCGCACAGGTTTCACCACAAGCAGATGGGTTATTTCGCACACGATCGTAGACGCCAGAGCTAGTTAATGGGATGATAATATGCTCAAAGTATAGTTCGTGATGACATTTCACATGTTACGTTTCAAATGATTTGTTTAAATAATAGGCGAGTGAACTATTGTACATAATCATTTCATATTCTAACGTTCTTCCGTCTTTTTGATGGGGATTACCGAAGATGTCGTTTATACCAAGCCCACTATCAGCTCCTTACAAAATATAACTTCTGGTGTTCGGCGTAGATTATATCACCGTCTGTAGCGGAATTAACAGTCTGCGTAAATATATATTCTTCACTCCAAAGAGCCTACTCATTGTTACGCGTTGACTTAAACAATGCATATTCATTCAATTCACGCCCTAAATAAGCCAGAACATGAGGTTAGTACATCAGTAAACCAGTAAATAGAGGAAATGCAGACGAGTTCACGGGCAGTGACCCGAGCAACCGTCAGGCACCGTGACGTATGAACTCCACACGATTTCATCTAAACTGCTTTTGAAATACGTCATTTAAGAGCATAAGGACCAAAAATGGCGCCGGAATTTGGAACTTCTCCCAAAGATTCGAAAGTTGATCACGATGATAAAACTCTAATTGCTGTTTGAGTAGGAATGCGGAAGATTCTAATAGTTTTATATGCAATTTGACCAATTTAACGATCGTAATTTAAGACATTAAACCTTGATTTGAAGTTAACAAACCTTCATGAATATTTAAATTTGTCTTTGTTATTTAAGAATTTAACAATGTACTTAATTGTTGATATTATAGTTTGCCTTGTTTACAAAACGGCATATTTCACGTGTGTGATCTCGGTCAAAAATATTCAGGGAACCATCTCATCAAGGGTTTCATAAGAGGCATTTGAGTATCAGTATGGACTGTATCAAAATGGTTTAGTCAGCCATAGTTTAAAATTCTAATACTAGCTCGGTATTAGGTTAAAGTTTTCTACCATAAAAGCTGTTTGGAATGAGTTTAGAAAAATCACCATCGTGTAACATACATACAGTTACACACGTAACCATAATATGTTCTTAACTAAGATTTGAGGTTGACATTTGACTGCCGTGAATTGGACAAAGTTATCAAGTAAATCTATACTGCGACAAAAGAATTGCTTTGGAAAGCAATTAGATCAGGTTCTGATCATGATAACTAAATAGGAGAAAGTTTTTCACAATGCTATACACCGGCTTACATGTCCTAGAGTTTCCTAAATTATAGACACAAAAGCTTAATTAACCAGTCTTACCAAGGGGTTTTGTATTACACAGTAACTGGGTTGTGGAGGACAGTTACGCAGTCACTCCGTGTATAATACTGGTACTCAGGTGCATTCGGTTAGACTGGAAGCAGACCCCAACATAATTGGGAAAAGGCGAGGCAGATAATGAAGCTTAATTAATGAGTGAAGAGATTCCATTTCTATTCCATTTAAACACTGATAATGTTTGTGCTGGTCATCAAAACATTGTTGGGCCATAAAAACAAAATCAAAAGTCATTTATTCCAATTAGGCTGAGAATCAGCACTTTTCGAACGTCTAAATTACAAGAGTCCCCCAAAAACGCCCGTCCTTCACCACTTCCTAGTGCTATCGCTGGGAAGAAGTGGCACAACAAACTCCCCAGCAGCACAGCTGTCTGTTCAGTTAGAAAATACTTGATACTTGATTGTATACAATCTAGTATCTAGTATTTTAAGTAGTGCGTTAAGTAATTAACATTGCAAGGCACATAACATAAAATTAAATTAAATTACACACCTACAAAAATCTGCAAAACGAAATAAATAAAATAAATAGGATATTGACAAACCTAATCCTTGTAAACACGAGGGACCAATGTTCGCGATGCTATCCGATGCGTGCGTGGCATGCATGTCAACGTGCGCGTGCGCCGACTGCCAGATGCACAAGATTATGTTGTGTGACAAATGTGCGATGCAAAATTGTGTAGGTCATTTTGTATACATTTTATTGGCATTGAGAGAAAGTTCTGGGTTATGCAGCAAATGTTTTTGGTGTTGTGTTAGCCTTGGACTGGATCACTCCCATCATAGTTTTGATGTCAAAACGTAGGTGTTACTATTGAATTAAACAGGCTTCCGTAATACGTTGAAATATTAAATAAATATTATAATTACTTAAAATGGCGAAGATTCTTCATGTATATTATTGAACCGGTCAGTAAAGTTATTAAATAAATCCATTCCGTTATAAGGAAATACTTCTAACATTTTTTTTTTTTGTAATTCATCGACACGCCTTTGGTTTCCACAGAAAAAAAATCACTTAAGGAATTTATACATAAATGGTAAAACTTAAAAGCACAACAATATCAAACGCCCACGATCAGCAATTCTAATGTCATATAATCTGAAACGATTTAAAAATCACGTTACGAATACATAAGTACCAATAATGTACAAGTTTATGCACAAATCGCGTTGCATAAAAACATTAGACGAAATAGGTGAATCGCTGAACGTTATGGCAATGAATGCAACGGGAAAATGCATGTGAGCGAACACTTGACATTGTTCGAGCTTCGATGATGTGACTGACTTGGTTTCTGCTGCATAATAGCTGGTAATAGTGTAATAGCTGTGAATAGAACCTGTGTGAACGGTCTGGGAACTGTATGAATATTGAATAGCGGTGAAGATGTCACGAAAAAGGGATTTAGGAACGTTTTAACGGTTGGAATCTAGAATTATTCATAAGTTTGGTGTAAGACAGACGGTATTTTGTTTCCATGATATTTTCTTGCTGTGGAGGCAAGAGCGGTTTAATAATGCGTATAATTTTGTATCCTAATTTATTTTACAGGTATTTTGTACCGACCTTTTTGTTGTTTTTTTCTTAAGTGATTATAAGTGGAAACTTGTAAATAGCCTTCAAATGCATATTGTTTACGAACACTGTTTATATTAGCTATAAGTTTCCTGAATAGAATAAAATAAGTGATAAGTGAAAAGGATCACGTTTCTGGAGGGTTTCGACCGAAAAATACTAGTAACCGCTGTGCTATATGTAGAGTGTACAGTGTAGCAGTTCAAAGACCATGTTAAGAATAGGAAATTTCTCTAAACGTGGCGACGGGGGTTTCTTGATTTAACGTAAAGCAACAAAAACAAGAAACTATATCTAAATCATCAATAGTGGTCCTAAGAAGCGGAGGACCAGTTTCCTTTACGAACGCCGGCACTGATATGCTAGGAAAACACTGGGACTAAGGAGATTAATAGGTACAGCAGGTTAATAAATAAGATTGCTTACCAGTACCAAACGGCTTTCAGTAAGTGATAATGATGCAAAATATTTAGATGAATGAAATACTAACCTGAAACAAAAAAAAAATACAAATTAATTTACGATCTAAAAACAGTTCTCAATTTTTCACAGAATATTTGGTAGCACTGATAAATGTTCCCACTGCTTGGACAGAAGCCTTCTCTCGGTGAGAGGGAATGGGCCGTAATCAACCACGCGGGCCCAGTGCGGGTTGGTAGATGTCACATGTCTTCGAATTTTTGGTTCTAGGACACGCCGGTTTCCTCACGATGTTTTCCTTCACCGTTTTGAGAGGAACGGTGATAAAATAATTTACACAAAGTAAAGCGCTGGATTCGAAACTACGACCCACAAGTCGAGTCCGTTACCACTGGACCACCACTGCTCAAGTACAGTGCCGTAGACAGTAAAGGAAATACACTAATTCTAAAAATAACAGGCTCAAACCAAATACGAGATAGCTTTTAGACATACAAAACAACAGACGGATAGGCGTTAAATAAATATGGGGATATTGTTATCGGAACTAAGGACCATTCAAAAGCAACATCCTATAAATAGGGTAAACGGACCAAAACATGGTATAGTGGCGTCGGTCCTTTTGTCTCAGATAAGGCCTGCTATTACTTGCGTTCTCGGCACCCGCGCCGGTGCAGGCGGAAGCGATAAAGTTGCATGCCGTGAGGGAATCAGATTGGTGGCGTCACCTCATCTATTGGCACGAGAATAGAGCAATAGTGGCGTGCGTTATCTTGACTGAGTGACCGCCTTTTGTTACCTTTTTTCTGGGATAAATAATTAAATATGCAAGAAAGTGAGAAAACGATAGTATTTTTCATTTCAGATCTGTACTAATAATAAAGCTGAAGAGTTTGTTGGTTTGAACGCGCTAATCTCTGGAACGTCCAGTCGGATTTGAATAATTCTTTTTGTCTTCGATAGCCCAGTTTTCGAGGAAGGCTATAGGCTAATAAACATCACGCTAGGACCTTTAGGAGCCAAGCAAAAAGAAAAAAATGAGGAAGGGCGCTAAGCGAAACGAAGTAATAGCAAGGGCAGGCGGTGCGCTGTGACGGGGTGTGTCGGGGGAATTTCACGCAGTCGAAATCGCAAGCAAAACCTAGTTCACTAGTAAAATCATTCAAAATAAGTTTCCACCTATTAACTATTTATATACGGAGGGTGTTTTTAAAACATGTATTAGCTATACGCCTATACAAACACAAACCAACATATATTAATCCGAAAATATTAACAAAATATAAAATCAAACTCGTTTCGCGGCATGAAAAAATAATAATGACGGCAAGTTTTCTATACTCTATGGAAGTCCCTTCAAAAACTTTACTGCCAGCACTCGAAGTAGCTTCACTCGGTGTTGCCAACACACCCATATAAGCTTTTTAAATGCTGTCAATTATCTATAGGATCATTATCCTAAAGGAGTGTTTATCCTGAATGTCTGTTGTTAATTTCGATTACTTCTTGTAATTTGTGGATATGATATGTGTGTCGTTGAATGTCTAAATAATATACGTTACTAATATAATACATGCTTCACAGTTGAATCATCACCTTCATTAGTTCGTGATTACATCTTTTAAGTATTCCTATCATAATTAACCTTATTATCTGACGAGCACGCGAATTAGTTATTAATTAAACATTGACAGCACTGACCTTTACGGTTACCGCCCTATTCCATATCCAGTGTGTTAGTATGATAGATCTGACTGCTAAAGATCGAAAACTGCGAGTTTTGTGATTGCATGTAAGTACCTATGGTAATTTCAGACGGACAGACATTCCGGAAACCCGTAAATCTTCAATTGAGGATGTTTTAAGCAGTAAAAGATTAGCTAAACGACAACGTAAAGCTTCATCATAATTTAAACAACTTTGTGCAAAAAGTTGTATCAAAAACTGTTTGAACCAGTTTCCCTTTCACACTCAATCCTTACGGAAAGTGAACCGGAAACCAAAAGAATAAAGTCAAGATCCGTAGAAAGAAATCAATAATGTTCATATGAACTTCCCGATCGGGATCTTACGAAACGATTGATCTAAAATCGAAACGAAATGTTGATTGGACGATCGAAACTCATGCGTTCTGACCAAACCATTAATTACCTGAACGTAACATTGAACGTAATTTATGTTTAATAATATCTTTATTACAGCGTGATGGTGTACTTTATGTGTGTACCACTAATATGTACAGTCGAAAAAATAGATAAATACCATACGGGCGGCAGACAGCTAACCCAACTACAACTGAAGGCCAATACTTGTCATGAAACATGTTCAAAATCTGGTCGCAATCTCATCTCAGCGACAATCAATGATATGATAACTGATGGCTAGATAGACCGACGACCTTAAGAAGTTGGCTGGGACAGATTGGATGCGGAAGGCGGAGGACAAGGTGTTGTGGCGTACCCTGCGAGAGGCCTTAGTCCAGCAGTAGTCTGAGATAGGCTGAGTTGATTGATATTTTGACAATCAATGTCAAAAACTTGTCAAAAAGGTAGCTAAATTAGAGATGTTTTTGGGAGAGAGACAGATTAGAATGCGAACGTTCATAAAAATACGGGAACTGCCCCTCTGGTTCCTACTTTGAAAAGAGTAATTTCTGACCTGGTATACTAAACTGTTTTGCGGTGTGTACTTTGTTACGGTTTTTGAATACCACGATGTTTTATTATAGACCTCGTAATGAAGGAAAATCATAGCTTATCAGTTGATAGGAGGGCAATCTGTGAGTCGGGCGGAAAATAAGTTATTTTGACGCTCGTAAGTAAAGGTTGCAGTACGTACTCATTTGTGGTGTTTAGTGCTACGCAATTGTACAGACGCCAGCACATCAAGCTACCCGAAACTGTCAAATTTTACCAATCAACCTTGAACCTAATGCTTTAGCGATAAATTGGAAAATCTACTAAAGAAATTTAACAGATTGTAGTAGCTTAATGTGCTGGCGTCTGAACTTGCGCAATTAAAGTTGTTACAGTAGAGCTTAAAAAAGCAGTAGGTACCGATCGCAGATTTTTATATTTGTGATAAATCAATGTTCAAACAAAGAAAATTACTATGTATGGGACCTACAGTCTAAATGGCTAGGTAATAACCACTCCGATCGTTCGAAGATTAAGGTACGCTTGTCGCAATTGGTTTGTGAATGAGTGACTGTCGATTACATATCGAGACCCCTCCGTACCGTCCTTTGCTCCCAGCTGTCATTCGTACATCTTTGACAGTCATTACGAGAATCAGAAGCACAAAAGCCTGACAACCAGTCTAACCAAGGGGTATAGTCTTTCCCAGTAATTGGTTGTGGAGGTCAGATAGGCAGTCGCTTCGTAAAATGCTGGTATTCAGCTGCATCCCGTTATACTGTAAGCCGACCCCAACATAGTTGGGAAAAGGGTAAGCAGATTAATTAATCTGCAATCAAAATTGATTTTTGTCTATTCATTCGCGACTATACTTAAAACCCATTTTGTGATTGCATAAATACAGTTTAATAAAAAAAAGTCAACCGAATTACTTAACCATGAAAATGCCACTTGAATTATGAAAAGTGAAAGAATGGATATTGGATAAGACACAAAAAGGTCGAAGAAACGCTTTATGCAACCTTTACGACGAACTTTATTAAACGAGATATGAAATTACTTAAGTATTTATTAACTTTAATCGGGTTTGACATCGCCATTTTGCATAAAAGACTTTCAAAATTCACAATACCTACATAATTCTCAATTTTATTGTTTGAGAATAGGAAAGCTTTGCTTTTAAAAGATCTTATCGGTGATTAATTTACTTAGCAAAATGGCTGACGATTTCTTTAAAATCTTGTGCAAATAAAAAATGTTTGATACAAATTATGCAAAATGTCAAGGGCGATCCGTTTATTATTAAATTATAGACAAAATAAGAAATAATTTAGTTCACGGCTAGTTTGACCAGAAGTTGTTACATACTTTATATTCAAAACGATTAAATATTCCAAATATGACATACGTAGAAGTTTAAAGACACTTAAAGCCTGATCCCACTGTCAACATTAAGCATTGATCACACAAACCCACATTTATTTCCCCATCCACATCAGTACATGAAAGAAATAACAAATAACTACGGTTACTGCATCAGCAAACAAAAACCGTCGATAAACCAATCAAGTACAGCTTCTGCCAATGACATTGTTTCGAATAAACTATGTCTCATTGAGCTGTCAGACTGGCATAAATTTCAATTTACTCTCTCACGTACAAATAACGCATCGGATTTTCGCACGTAGTGAGTAGTGACGTACCTAACTACCATTTAGTGATGTTCCGTTATTGCTATTCGTGGGAGAACTAAACAAAGGCAGTCTATTTAAATGTTGAGACGAAACATCTTGTTGGCGTAAGCACTATGTATTCTGGGGCATCACTCTATGCAAATTTCATTCATGATTAAAAAGGACAAAAACTATACTACCATTCATAGGTATTGAAGCTAAGTACCGTTAGGCGTTTAATTCTTTTAACGTTTTTAGAATAAACCTTCAATGAACACACGAAAATGGTATAATGCTTGATCTCCTGTCCTAGGATATCCATATTAGTAGCAGACACGCACAAAAACTTGGCTTCAGAATTAGTTGGGTTTGGCCTTTAAATGAGCTGCAGTAAAGTTATTTTTGGCGAATGACATCAGCCAACAGGTTTCCATACCACCTCTGTCAGATCTTTAATTTTGCATACGTTTAGAGAATTGCAATCTGCTTATTATGCAAAAAGAGAGGTAAAAACAAAATCTTGGCACCCATTTGATTACAAAAACCTGATTACAAAAACCATAAAAAAAGCGTATCCAAACTCGTTTTACCAGAAAAATAAAGATAATTAGTTAATTATTGATTCTAAAGTGTTCAATAGACCCCAAGAAGTCTAGACAGAATTATTAAGAAAAGTAAAAAAAACAAAATGGTTTCCAACTTCACCATTGCTAAACCGTGACAACAAATTGACGTGTCAAATAACATACCATTAAAACCGAACAATAGCTAAAAGAGTCAATACGACTCGTTGTTCAAACAAAACCCCTATTACCGATACTGCACGAAGCTTTCACGACACAAAAATCGAAAGTTCTACACACATCAGCCATTTTAAACGTCATTTCACACGTGTATGCGATTCGGTTCGAAAAATTCGCGACGCTGAAGTCTTCCTTAGCCTATTGTTCCGGCCTTAGATTGATGATCGCGTATAGTACTTAATGGGAGCCTGCGTGGGAGAACGGGAATATGGAACATGTGAACCATGCTTTAAATGCAATTTAACTTTATAGAATCGTACTGTTCTCATCGTAGTGAATACGGTGAGATGTTTAGTGCTGATGCGGTCTACTTAATCACATATGCGTTGGATTGTGAAATAGGGTTGTCTTATACTGTCGTGTTTTGCAGGGAAAGCAGGTTGGTTCGCTGTAAACTGTGATTGATTCAAAAATATAGTTTCACCTACATCGAATTCTCGATCTCCAACCAAATTCTAACACCAGACGCTTTAAAATTAGGCATTTGAAGCACACTAATAAACCGAAACACTATTTCCAACAAAAAAATAGCCCATACATCATCTAAATCCCAAAATACCGAACAACTCATTAAAAGCGAATGTTGCGATTCCAAGTTTTTACGTCATGCCTTCCCCGAAATCGCAAGGCCACGTATGAATATAAAGCCGCACCCATTCCTCTATCACATCTAACATCAAACAGTCGGCTAATGGCCAAGAGTCGGCAAACAAATGGACGAGATAGTGGGACAAAAAGTTCGTTGTCTCAAACTGGTTCTACAGATGTAAGGGTACCACATCCGGAGGTATGACGCATGTATCAAGTGTCTGTTGGTTTACGTGTACCTAGTGTGACGGAAGGTAAAGAAAAAGTACATGTATATCGGATTTAATATACTTAGTAAGAAAATATAGATCCAAATGTTGATTTTGTAACTTGATCATGTTGCATCAACACTACCTTGGATGTTCCATTAGTAAATTGAAAAGGGGAATTGTAGTCCATCAAAGATGAAACAGCACATTTGAATATTGTGGAAAAAAGATTAATACTTCAGACTTATTTTAGTCGGCAATATTGATTTAGAGGATAAAAAAGAAACTCCAGTAAACGGTCACGTTTTCTATAAAGCTACAGCAACAATTGGGAAACGTAATGGTAAACAAATTGCATGAAACGAAGATCAAACAGAAGCTGAAGAATAAAAATGAGTTTACATTTCCTTCAAATAGAGTCATTCCAAACATAATGGAGCTAATCGAAAACAAAGTCATCGGAACTTCCCACGATTAGAAAGACCCAAGTTTTTTCATACGACCAAAAGTACGGGCAAGATTAGTTCCCTCGCCGGGAGCCATCCCGCCGTGCGCACAATAATGATAGGGATCTAAGCAATTATATTTAAGTATGAAATAACACATTCATAAAGGCTTGGTGCATGGAAACAGGTAAAACATTTAAAATGACGTCATGTTTCCTGCATGTCTCTGCTCTGCAACTCGTTACCGATCCCAGCTTATTAAGTACTATTTTGGGCACGCTAAAACTAATGGAGGCTCTAAAATAAGGCAGTAACATGCCGACGAATCCAGGTTCTTG
Organism: Apamea anceps; assembly: GCA_951799955.1. NCBI lineage: Eukaryota > Metazoa > Arthropoda > Insecta > Lepidoptera > Noctuidae > Apamea > Apamea anceps. Next base: position 7,586,947 of record OX637512.1, read on the forward strand.
CTTGTTTACTTATATACGGTTGTTTTAGTTTTTTATCACTCCATTTTCCAATAAGTAAAGCTCGGCGAATGAACTTTAGACAAAAAGAGAAGAGTCTAAATAATCAGCTGAAGCATCTAAAGTGGAGGATGTAATTGTACCTTTTTATCGGAGAACAGTTAGGCAATGTTACAGGTTCATAGACTCAACATTGAAATTCTAATTGAAACTGTCTAGTTTAATAGATTTATGTAAGCCTTTCGTAACCAGTCAAAGTTAAGTCACAACTTGACACAAGTCACAAAATAATAAGCTCGGTTATCATGTTCTAGATGGAGACATGTCAGACAAATACGCGTATTTGATTTTCGTATCTGTTTAATCAATTAATCAATCAGTTAGACACGTGATGTAAGAAACAATTTCAAGATAATTTTGAACATCATACTCGTAAGAAGTTCAAAAACTTACGTACCTGACAAAATCATTTCGATCGATATCGATCTTGAAACCAGTTTTGAAAGTGCCCAATTTCTAATAGGCTCTCAATGCGGCAATGAACAATCGGCCCGAGACCCCAAAAATTTAGATAAGTATTTGTTAAGTGCATTCAATTGCTGTTATTTAATTTAGGATCGATTATTCGCTCCAACGCCTGTCGAACAGCGGTAAATGTTTTATTTTACAAAAGATCAGTCTCTGGTGCTATTGCTAAAGCTAGTGACCGTTTAAGTTTCTCACAGAAAATTTAACAAAGAAATATTTCGCCCATAAACTTGTTACTTCACCGTTGACAGTAAACATTGATAAAATAAGATCCCATTTAGGCCTAGACATAATAAGCCATTATTATTCGTCATGTTTTAGCTATAAAACGCTTACATCACACTTTCGTAGTTGCAAGTCACAATTGCAACATGGAGGTAGTAATCGGTGCTCATACATAAATATCGATCTGGAGCACCTTTTATTTGTTTTGCGGCCAAGAGGCTGCACCGGTTGAGAACACAAAAAGAGTAAACACGACGGTGCTTTATTCCGTGTACGTGTTGGTTCTGTTTCGCGTTTACTAAACAAAAGACTTGACCGTAGCACACCGTGGTTCCGAGGATTCGGCGGTGCGGTGGTCAGGTTGGTGAGGTGAGGAGGGGGAGTAACGACACGGTGCTCGGGCACATTCAAAGAAGCCGCAGGATAGACCCTGTGCGGTTAGTCGAGCCGGAGGAAATTCGATTTCGTCTCACTGAGTCTCACGGTACAAAAATACAGCAAGTTTTAAAGTTCAAAGGCATCATTATCAGTGCTGAGTAAATACAACCTCCAGTACGATATTTAAAAAAATATGGCTGCTAATGCTTGGCGGATGTGACATGAATCATCTTAAAGTTTAAAGCTTACGAAATCATTGACTCGTGTAAGTAGGCTATCCGGTTAATAAACGCAATCTTTTCAGTTTCAAACAGATATGTATCAATGCTACATTACTAAATCCGATGGCTACAACCACACATAACTAACGTAGAAGATAAAATTTTATTTTATGCGTAATAAAAACATTATCTTTCAAATTTATCTGGTAAATTTTCTTAATTCTATAGACGCAAGCTGACCGAAGCTATGTCCCCGGCACTCTGCAAGCGATCGTTCCTGCCCGCTGAGCCGCAAACGTCATTCGTCGTCAGCGTTAATTGAAAGATTCCCGTTGTTTTGTGAACTCTAATGACACGTAATAAAGACGTTCAATGATAAAACAAAAAGATTGGAATCCCAAAACAAAGATTGATTGAGCGGAACAGTTGGGCAACGACTAATTACATTCTTTGGGACCGAATTGAGAAATGGAACAGGTGTATCATTCGGTGAATCGACTGCACTTTAGTTTATGAAACGGTACATGTCGAATACCATGTAATCTGATTTATGTAGCTATTATGAAATTTGTTACATTCTTGTTTCCAAGCTCTTTACTCGTATGGGCCTAAAAAATGGAAAAAATTGTACATGACACGTCCGGAGTCTACCAAGCAACTATTATTTGTAAGCATAGTGATCAAGACAAAGAATAACATTCATGACAAATCATACAACCTAATTAATCACGCTCACAGGTAATAAACCACTAGCAATGGACATTGCATGCCTTTGAAAGTTGAATAACGAGCTGCCTTTTGATGGGAACAAAGGGGCGCAACACACTATGAACTCAAGGCATTAATTAAGACACAAAAATGTCATTATGACCACTGGATTCCCACACAAAGATTTTAACAAAGCTTTCCAACTAGATACGTTCAAAAGACCGTGTCGTTTATGTATGTGGTCCTTATTTTTCTATTGCCTCGGAAACTTTTATTTATAATGGGCTGGAAAAAATGTCCACAGGATACCCGTGTGTCGATTCCATCTCTCGATGGAACACCTATACAAACAGGTTGATAGTCCAATCAAAAGGCATGTGACGCTTAGTTGTGAGAACGAGATAGACATAGTTAATTTCCTGTGCCAAGAAAAGAGATAGCAAATGTTGCCATCCGTTGCATCACGATCCAAATTGACAGTTCAAGTTTTTTATTGCACAGTAGAAAATAAACGCTCAGTAAAGTCTGCGGGGACTAATAGTTTTTCGTACTTGCGGCACCAGTAATGATTCAGAGCCGATAATAAAGCATTCCAAAAGACTGGATACTGCAAAAAGGCTATTTCACGGCAAAAAATATGTGTTCAATACGTAGCGCACAATAGCGCCGTGTGAAACGTTTGATAATAAAATAAATACTAAAAGAATTGATATCTGATCTGATCTTAACTCTTCATTTATTTCTTCATCTGGCAATAAAAGATATTTTGTCGACCATACCATACGTGGAGTAGAATAGGCCCAAGAGTCATCTTTGTTTTCATTATTTAATCGTTGATAGCGGAGGAATAAGGGAAACATCGTGAGGAAAGTTTTGAGTATGAACGTGGATAGCTACAAGAGTATAGAGAGATGGCCTAAACGATGGATGCACTGTGTGAAAGATTATATGGCTAAAACAGGCGTGATTATTGAGATGACGACTGATAGATAAGTATGGAAAAGGATTCTAAATAAATTAGGCTTTATGGGCTAGATAATTATGATGATGATAGAAATCACTCTGTATTAGTGTTCAATTGATGCCTTTTTATTTTATCAACAAATAATCACACTTTACTTAATCGTACAAATATTATAAACGCGAAAGTTTGTGAGGATGGATGGATATTTGTTACTCTTTCAAGCAAAAACTACTAAATGGATTTTGATGAAACTTTACAGCAATATAAGCATTCATCAGAATAGCACATATGATACTTTTTATCCCGATATTCCCACGGAACCGACACTTATGCGGGTGAAACCGCTGGGCGCTGTTAATAATAATATAAGCCGGTGTTATTATAGTCTAAAATTCTAAACCTTTGTTTTATTTTCAAGCACAATTCTAGTTCCAAACAATAGCAGTGCCAACGTGACAAGCGACCTATTCTAAAGAGCAAAAAAAATCTATAAGTAGTTAAGTACCTGGCTTTTTTTGTCTTTATTTATAGGTGTCAATTCAATAGTGTCTTACAATTTATAAAACACTTGCACGCTACATACGCGACGGGGGACAAGGTCAAAACAGTCACGAAGAAATAATATTATTTCTTTAGTAGAAACACCACATAGCAATTATTTTGTGATAGGTTACATCAAAGGTCAGGATCGAATCATGTTCTATGATTTTTCTTATACATATAAATGCAAGAAATGAGGTTCAAAGATTCATCTTTACCTGTATTATTCAAAGAAACAGGTAGCGGCTTTTTTTTTAATACACCATATTTTTACGCCATCTGTGGTAGATTAGCTATGCGTGTAACTCCTTCAAACAGGATCTTATTAGACTTACACGTACTTAGAAAATTACTACAAGTACCTACGTACTTATGGTAATTTGCTTACCTAACTTTACAACTTTAGAAAATTCCTTACTGCAAGCTAATGCTACACTCACACTGACTTGGGCAATTAGTATATGAGATACGATCTCTAAAGTATTACTGGTACTAATTCAGCGAAAAAAAAAACTAAAATAGATCTTGATTGCAATATTTAGAACCCCTCTGCTGGACAAAGCGTTCCATTTATCTTCCTATTTCAGCACCTACCTACTTCTTTTCTTCAAACCTATTCTTATTTCCGTTCCCTAAGGCCGGTTTTTCAATCGCCAGCTAAATTTTATCCGACGAATAAGTTTGTCAATTTGACAGTTTTGTTATGGATAATCTGTCAAAATGTCACATTTATTTTTCAGGTAAAAGTTATCTTATGATTGAAAAATCAGCCCTTAGTCTAATAAAACGAAATTATTTATTTATTTAATTAATCATTTACTTAGTAAAAGTGTGGTCGTCACTGCTTGGTGTCCTCGCTCCGTGTTGAGGCCGACTACTATCTAGAGTACATTCCTACTGCCTGTCAGCCGTTAATATTATTAGCAGATCGTTTAGTACTTAAATAAATTAATATTGATCATGATACTTACTAATAATACAAGTAGCTGGACGATCTTGAGGTCAATATAAATAGTAGTTTTATGTTGGTAATTTTTTCTTTTAATTAATAAGCCATCAATGTCCCACTGCTGGGCAAACGCCTCCCGACTCTCTTTCCATCTCTTTATGTCCAGAAGATAAAAACATATAGGTATTTTGATTCTAACTAAAACGTGTGGAAACTTTGCGTATTTTAATGATGTCATACATAACTGAAATTATTTTGAACTACTTTCAAAAAGTTCCTTTCGGTGGTATTTGACCAAATATTTTATCAATTTCAGTGTTATAATAATTGTGTAATCTTTTGTTAGTACTTAAAAGGTATTTTAGAAAGTTCTCTTCACATTTATAACAGTACAAATATTTATTTCCGCAGCTGTAAACACTGGAAGGAAAAACATTACAACAGATAATATAATTTAAAAGAAAAGCACTTCAAAATGAATGGTCTATAAAGTGCAACGCGAAACAATTGAATACGCAATCAATAAAATACTGCTTTGTATAAATATAATAAATATAATATGTTATTCAAGAGACTCGTAATCATAAAGATTTCTATCAGAAACACATTAATAGACCCAGATGACGGGGAAAATATCTACATTATAATCGTAGTCATTAAAGTATCGTACATATAAAACTAATGAAGAGAGTACATTACTGCTCTTTCTGAGAATGGATTTGTTTTTGTTGCTCATTCAAAACTTTTTACACAGCATCACTGCAATAACTATTATCATGTGAAATGGCGGTGCGCCGGTTACAAGGCGAAACAAAATTTCTTGTTCGTCTATTCGTTTACATATATCTGCAGGCGAATTAAAAACGTTCAAATTCACCTCGCAATCTAATCTTAGCGACAATCAATGACAAAAACGTGTCAAGAACGTATGCAAATTAGAGGTATTTTTGACAGATTGAGACTGATATCAGAATGCGAACGTTCTTAAAATTACGAGAATTTCCCCTGTGATATCTGAAGGCGAATTAAAAACGTTCAAATTCACCTCGCAATCTCATCTTACCCGCAATCAATGCCAAAAACGTATGTAAATTAGAGGTATTTTTGACAGATTGAGACTGATATCAGAATGCGAACGTTCTTAAAATATGGGCATTGTTCCTCTGAAGGTTACCAAAATTTAGAATCGGACAGTTGTCAGAATTGTCAACCCTCTTGTCCCAATCGACGACATATGTGAACACAGCAGGGTGTGCAATTCCTTTCCCTGTTTCAGGTCAATTATATTGAAAGCCTGAACTAAAAGAAAAACTAGATCAAGCAAATATATTCCTTCAAAGCACCTGACTCTAATGAATTATGCATCAGGGAACTGCGAAAGCTTATTTAACTGGTACACTATGAGAAAGTTAAGAAAACACAACGTATAGTGCATTTCATAACACTAGTCAGTTGACATAACGATATCGACGCCACCTACAAAGTCGGCTGTTCGATTATGACCATTATGACCCTATAAGTTAGAAATAATTTATCAGCTAAACTAAGGTAGCCATTGTCTCTGTATTAGGTTGAACTTACGTAAAATATTTAGCTTAGAGTCACGAGAGCTGTATTGTGACAAAAGTGACAGATTTCTGGGTCGTGTTGACATAGCGGTACGGTTTGATGCAAATTGCCAACACCGGTGCCAACACTTATATGTGTGCATGTTGTCATGATCTTTGACGGTCCATGGCAAAAAATGTGTGAGTAATTCGATACAGAGAGAGAATCATCTACAAGTCTTTACTATTTGCTAGTTAAATATTATATATACAATGTGACCGTGTTGGATCAAGCGAAGCGGCAGCTGCAAAAGCAAAAAGAACACTGATAGCATCAAACGACAGCAATGGTCTACGGTAAAGTAGAATCTCACATCTACTACTCAGTGCGGTTGCCTTAGTAATGGAGCAGGCACGTTAGCATAAACCAGCTACTGACAAGATGCTTGTCAGTCATTGCCAGTGAGCTTTGCCCTTCACTCACTCAATCACATAAAACAAACATTCATTATTACCTGTCACTGTCTCTTTAGCATGAACGAGTTGAGCATCATTCCCTATATCTGACGCCAACATGTATCGTAATACGCAAGAGAAACAGCCAATGCAGATGCACAATTCACTTTTACCTCTTAAAAGCTTTCTAAAACCAGCATAGCCATGCTTAGTTTCCCAGTCAGAGTTCTTAACCCTGACAAACAGTAAAATGCCAAATGCACGTTAGATGCAAGTGTAGACATAAATAACGGTGATACAGGGCTTCTTGTAACATTATTCGACCTCGTCAGCCAAAGGTAAGCCGCTCCCAACACACGCCGTGTTCTAAGTATTAGATTTATTGTTGCAGTTGAAATCAGAAGTCGTGTCTCGTTGCATAGCCATTATTTAGTTAAACGTTATTTCTCTACGGATAATTTCTTAATGGATCGATTAGAAGTATTGGCGAATGAATTATTCGGTTATGTCATAAAAGGCATACTACGAAAATCACAGACGAAGAAAACAATTTACTCGTATATCAAATGGAGAATGCTTCGCTTCCGAAACACTGGGCGACTCACAAACGACAAAAGTTGAATTTTATTTTAAATTACGTTCACAAATAAATCAGGATAAAAACGCGGAAACACCTCACTTCATAATATTACCTAGAGCAATTGAAATAGCACTTTACATTCTGGAAGCTGATCCTAATGATAAAACAGACTGCAATAATAATCCTTTAAGCTCCTTATTGCAATTGTAAGACACAATAATAAGGATTACAATTCCACAAATCCTATGGATTAAAACCACAGATGCAGGGCTTTCGCAACAAAACAAGCAGCTACCAAAGATCGTGGTTACGGACTAATTACCCAATTTGTACCCCGTGTCCCATAATTTGCGTAGCCAAACATGCACACAGTCATGCTATATTCTCATACCTGTCACATCAGATAAATGAGGTCCTACGTGCCTTAGAAAAGGCTGTTAGACACGGCCTTACATTCCTCAACAGGTTAGATTAGTGTGCCTCAAGCTCAGATAAAACAATGCGATTGCGACATGCTATGATGTTTGAATTGCAGATAATAAATTGTTAATACGGAGGTATTTGAGACTGACGTGGTTTCAGCGAATAATTTGCATTGTTTGATCATTATTGGAGTCTTGTTTCCTCGTGTTACTTGGGCTTATTCTCTCTGGGATTGAGGAGACATATACATATTTTCTTAACTTTACAATATACGACTTTTTTTCCAAAATGTTCAGATTTTATACGACATAAAAAAATAAAAATTCCTTCTCTAGAAATGAAGTACTCTTTATTGATATTTGCTTTTACTTCGACGTCTAAAGCACCAATTGAAATGCCCCGGTAGGAAAGTACCGCTTTAACAGAGACAAGAAAACCTCATGGGTTCTGTCTATGCGCAATAAAAATACCTATGTTATAAAAAAGCCATGTAGTAGCCGGCTACGCTGAGTGCCGTTGCCATTTCAAAGATATTCGAAAACGGAATTCGATTCTTGAGAATGTTAGGAACATTTATCTTACGTGATGTTGGAGTCATCGTCATGACATTCTGACTGACGTGTGCTTGCGCACACGGGTTTTTTTTTAAATTTATCTTGCTGACTCGACGCGCTACGGTACTACGTAGTTATTATTATCTCCTTACTTAACTCCTTATGGTTTATGAAAAAGGTTGAATGTATTTCTTGGGTTTCGATTCAATACAAGATAAGCTACATAAATGGAGATTTTTGGAGTCCATATCCTTCGATAATATCGTTAAAAGTTATTACTAGACCGCGTAATATCTGTAATGTATGACGTGGTCATGTGATATCAGCTTTAAGTCATCGTGGAATGTTATAGTAATTGCAATTCCTAGCTTGGAAATTATGGAGTTAGAAGAAGATATTTCTTACGGTGTTTCTTTGTTATTATTGGTTCTAGAACAAAGTTTACACTGGATGCTGTTGCCTATTTTACATCATCATTCTCCTGCTCTTAGATAGTTAGATATCCCATGTTTTTGGGGTCCACGCAGCTTCCTTTACTTTACTGGATCTCCGTATTCACTCCCTTCCCAACCACATCATCTTTCACATAATCCATTGTTTCCTATACTTTCTATCACACAACACGCAAAACAATTTCTTCCACCACAAGTTGACCGTGAGCGAAAAGCTCCGACTCAACCCGAAGTAATGCGACCTCAACACAACCATTCATCGAACTTTGCGTATCTAATGCGTAAATGTTAGTAACGAATTCATAATCACCAGCATTGTTATTTATATCGAGACTTGTTCGGTTGCGAAGCGACGAATATAGTGCAAGGGCGACGATCAAGTCTGTATCGACCTTAACTTGACAGAACAATGCAGTAGAAGACTTAAGATACTTGAATGTAATTGATCATGTAATAATGTATTCCGAATGATTGGAACAATTTGTCATAATAATGATATGTCAATATGATTTGCTGATGAAATTAGGCTGTCAGAATTTCTTGCGCGAAGATAATAATTTGAGAATAATTATATTGGTATCTCAAACAAAATGGTGTGAGGACAGGATTGCAGTCCACAGTAATGCCCACATCATTACCTCTACATGCAAGCTAGGAGAATGTAGTGTATTAGCCTAGCCACAAACACAGGCAGGAAGAGAACATATGGGTATGAGATTTCGGGAATGACTTCAAGAACTGTCGAGTTTGGCTTTTGATTAACGACAGGAAAGTCGGGAAGCGCACTCGAGTTGTGTGTGCCACGGTACTATAACAGGCTGTGTGTGTAGTGTATAGGTCAGTTCGGGGTGAAATGTAATGTTTCACTTTCACAAATCTAAGGCAAAGACTTTCTTAATGGAGGCCTTTCCTTTCTGGTGAACTTTTCTCAGTGACTTTGAAACCCCTTTGTGGAGAGATCCTTTTATAGTTTGTCAACGCAAAGCTTCATTAAGTGACACTATTACTCAGAAATATCAAGGTTACTCACCAAAAAACCGCAATCATACCAAGATTTCTTCGCCCCTAGACCCGTATGAAATTCATTGGCCACGCATAACTAACTTCCCCGCATTAACTACTCAGAAGGTACAAAAATCAAGCTTTCAACAAAAAACGATTTAGACATGGTGTTCACAATATTGACTTTTAACTCTACTATATTCCGTGGGTCGGCTGGCAAACAGTTGTTTGAACAAAAAAAATTAATGACGGATTTCTTGTTCGGGCCAATAGCCTTTCAATATAAAGATATATTTAAATGATGTCTTGTTCTTATATATTTTTGCGGCATCATCCGCTAGTTTAGGAAAGTAATTAAGAATGTACTTTAAAAAAAGTTGATTTGTATAGCGGTACAATAGGAGCGGAATTAGACGCTGTGGAGCAAATGAAGTAGTGACAGTTTAACAAAGATAGTCTGGTAACATAAAAAGTTGGGTACAATGCCATACACGCATGTATCGGCAGCTCAATCGATACAAGCAAAAAGTTTCTAATAAAGAACTTACTTTTAGTACCTATAGCAGTGGCGTGCATTGGTTTTCAGAATAGGTAGGCAGGAAATTAATTTGAACGAGTAAAGACCAATGACAATGTGCGAATATTACGGGAGCCGAGTAGGCCGTCTGGCGACTGCCTACTGCCGCGCGAGTTTGTATGAAGATTATGTTTTTTGTTAGGTATGATAATTTAGTGAGTTTCTTGATTTTGGGGCACACACGCTAAAATGTAATTGACAAGCTTATGGTTTATCGATTTATCGAGGTAGGCACTGCTTATATGCCTAGATGCAATGCACGCCACTGACCTATAGACACGTCGTGTTCGCAATAACAATATATATATCCAGCAAGCACTTTTAATTGGTTATTCAGATCCATTACGTCAGTTAGGTAATAAAGATCATAAAAAAACAAAAAAAAACTATATTTTTTTTAAGTTTTGGAGTTTTTAATATCCCGCTTTCGGACACGAATTAGAATTAAAATAATCTATTAGCAGTTGCAATAACATGGGATGTTATCTCCCCATCCCAATTAGCACCTCTATTCCTGAGCCCCATACTTAACTGATCCATCAGCCTATCGATTGCAGATTTTATGGAAATGCTTACCCATAATGTTACTTTTCGATCCCACCTCTTGCGTAATTCCGGGGAATAATGTACTTGAATATTATACGCAATTTGTTTCGACATTTATTGCTAGAGTTCTTGTTAGGTGCTTCCGCCGGTTAATTGTGAGTTTGTGAGGATAGCTGTAATCTTTAGCACGCAGGATACGTAATCACATAGGTTATAAGATCGGATCATAACTCGATTTTATGGGAATAGCTCATCCTCAGGGAGATGGTGCGTGGGATAGCCATCGGCCATTTAATAGGGTACGTAGCTATTAACTTAATTACCCTTCTGTGAAAAAATATGCATTATTAATTGCACTGCGAAATAACTTTGACAAAAATAAGGTAAGATTAAGACAGTCATTAACACAAGAGAAGCTCAAAGGTTTTAGTGAATCTTAACTAATATTACAAATTATGTGAAACTAAGTTTGTTTATTTGTTTGTTACGCTTTCACGCTAAAACGGCTAAACCATGCCCTAGATAAGGACATAGGCTACTCGTCATTCTGGATCGCAGACGAAATCGCGAGCAACAGCTAGTTATCAATAAATGTGGCACTGTCCAGCAGTGGAAGTCTTCCGGTTGAATTGATGATGATGTTGTTTCAGTCAATATTTTGGAGGGGCTTTGCGGATTTATTTTATGCCTTTTTTTCAAACGACGTACAAGTACAGGGTTAAGTTACTTAGAAAGGTTGAAGAATATATTGAGTTGAGCTGTTAGTTATGCAAATAACATCAACAAAGCTGTGTAAACACTTGTTTGCGTACGAGTGCATACCTATAAGACGATGCCAATGAACCTTTTAGTAAGATTCATTTTACGAATTTGTGATAAACACCATGTATTGGGAAGTCAAATAATTCTTGTAAGCCATGACTAGGACAAAGAATAAGGAGTAAAACAAATAAATTGCACCAACCGGACTTGTATCACGCTCTTAAATAGAACACTCTTGCATATTGATAGAACATAAGTACCTTAACAGGTACCATTTGAATTAAATATTTATCAGACAAGAGGAATGTTTTGTGCTTGCACAATTGCCCGTATTTAGCCGCGGAATTCTCGTGAGAATATTAAATTCAACTTTTCTTAGAACATTGAACCTGTTTGCCGAGTCTAATTTTTACAGGAAATGCTGCGGGCTCGATAACATGTGAATTTATGAAGAACAGTTGAAATTGACAACACAATATCAGACTTTGGTGGAAATCAACTAAGGCCCATATTTTGAGGTTTTGTTTGATTTAAGGGACATACTTTAAGTTAATCTTACTCCTCTCAACCAGAGCAGCTGCCATCTCATCTCTTCACCGCCCATGGGTGACTGGTAGAGAATGCCTAAGGCATTAAGTCCGCCTTTGTACCTTATTGTGTGCGAGAAATTTAAATAAATAAATAAACCTTGATAAATCTTGCAGAATTAAATCACGGGTCAAATTAATACGAGCTAGTGATATCATTTTCATTTCAAATAATGACGTAAACTTATTCAGAATGTATTTGACGCGCCTGATTTATTGAGCCTCAATTCGTCATTCAAAGTGACTGTAATTCGCGCTCAGTTTGTAAGGTGGCCTAATCTTCCGATCCCGTTTGTATCTCCTCAAGATTGCTCTAGCTACCTAGGAAATGAGGCCATGTTCAGAAGTAGACTAGCCTTAGGATAGATAAAAGGTTCTGCCGTTCAGAGACCGTTGTTTAACCGCACTTAAAATAACAACAATCAATAAAAGCCAATTCTAAAACTAGTAGTATCTTTAATAGATAAATCTTGCTGTTTCCGCCAATAAGATATGAGTTTATTCAAGAAAATTATCACAAAAGCTTGCGAAATCTGAATATCTTATCTTAGGGGTGGGTGTGGGGTCAAGCTATAAGAATCGAGAGCATACGACGACGGATGCCATATTTCCAATTTATCTTTGGAAAAGATGTGAAATGTTACCCCGGTCAGTTGTTAAACAGTAGTTAAAGGCTCAACTGTCTGTGACATATAGACGGACAGTTGCCAGGTTTACATGACAAGGAGCAAACATTGATCATAATGGGACCTCTCTTTTTAAATTAATATTACAGTACACACGACGGCATATCAAGCTATACATTTCCAGGTTTAGCTGAAGTCGCATTATAGGCTTTTCGTACAATGAGAAGTCAGCATATACGGGAAATGCATATAGCTTGATATGTCGTCGTGCGTACCTACTAACATAATTTACAGCTTTTCATCACTTGTCGCATCAAGACGTTGTCACTTCACTCACTTCATTTGGCCAACAATCCAAATTGTTTTCCACTTAATAAGTACTTTAAGATTCTTGTAATCACACATATATCATAGTCAGGGTGAACATTACAATGTTTCGCTGTGTGATTAAAGATCTTTGGCAAATGATAAATTAATATATCACGTAAACCTTGCGCGTTGAAGTCTTTACCTACCGTACTTTACCTTCAACTAACAGCCAGTCAGATATGACAAAAACCACAACAATACTGCATGATAAAATCGTGTACAATTCTTATTTTATTACACAATAGACGTTAAACAGATAGTCATTGTTAGCATCACTCTTAACTAGAGACAATACCGTGATATTGACGATGTTAATTATGATCCTATCTATTAATTGGCGATTTTTGTTTTGAAACTTGAGATCAGCAGTAGAGAAGTGATGACAGATTTGTTTAGATTATGACGACAGTGCGTGTTTGAGTGTTTGTTGACGTTAATAATGACCGTTTAAGATGCACATGTACAATGCGCCTTTTAGTTATTTTTGCTAAACAACCTACTAATATTATAAACGCGAAAGATTGTGAGTATGGATGAATGGATGAATGTTTGTTACTCTTTCACGCAAAAACTCCCGAACGGATTTGGATGAAATTTAGCACACAGATAGTTTATAACCAGGACTAACACATAGCATCCCGATATTTTCACGGAATCGAAACTAGTCATATCTTTTTGTGTTTGCTAGGGTTGAATTTTGCTCTTTTGGCGGCCTAAGAATGCTTTATTTAGAATGCTTTGGAGCCCTAAGAAGTCAAGTTGTCATGCAAGGTTTCGGATTTTTTTATAGATGTCCGAAACTCGGGAAGACTTGTGATGCCTCATCAAGTAATCAGAATGATCTTCTCGATCAACTCCATTTTGATTAGGTGCTCCAAGACTATGCTCTACTTGAAAGTAACAATAGATTTGTCTCGAGGTACTTTAGTTAATTTTGGGCAAAATGTGCGAGGTGATATTTTAGGTACTTATAGTATCTTACACTTATAGGATGCATCCAGACAGATGGGCCAAAGGCGTCACACAGTTAGTGCCTGAAGACGGCCGTCGTTACCGAGGCAGGCCTAAGAAACGCTGGCATGACGATTTGGACTCGTTCCTAACCTATTGGACGGAGAAGGCATAGCACAAGGAAAGGTGGAAGAATATGCCTTAGCCCAGCACTGGGAAAATATAGGCTGACGCAAAAAAAAACCATTGTCAGTATTGTTTTTTGTTTACTTCTTCAATGCTATTCGCAAATATTCATATGAGCAAGATCGATTGTTCTTTCAACAATAGGATTTGATGTATTGTTTATTTCAACGTTCAAAACAATAAACATTTAAACAATAATAAAAATATCATTACAATTTTGCTAATGTTGCTTCCGGCGGAGTTTATTAAAAGGTGCTACCGGGTTTATTAGTGTCAATGATTTACACAAGGAAATTGGGTTCTTGGGTTGTTACAATGTGAACTGGATTAAGTCCACAAAATTTGCTTGGTTGGCAGTACACACAGCGACACATCAAGCTATGCATTTCCAGTTTTAGCTGACCTCGCATTGTATAGGTTTTTCGTACAATCAGAAGTCAGCTTATACTAGTTATTATAGCTTGAAGTGAAGCCGTGCGTAAAATAGGAACAAACAGCGCGCACAATTTTGGCTGTGTGTTCACATAATAGTTTTGTCTTGTGTCAAAAATCAAAACGGATTCAGTACATTTGATTACTTTATCTATGAAACGGTTTTGTTGCTCAGTGGGTACTGTGCTCACCATCAATGGTTTGTAATCATTCTCACTCTAATAGACAGTATTAACTCAGTCTGTTCACCACCTTTAAATGTATCAAATGAAAGAGCAATGTTCATTGAACATTTACGACCTGTTTATGACAATGAGGATTTACTATGGAAATATATTATTATAGTGAGGTAAACAATAATGCACAATAACAGTTCCTTAATAAATCACGTCCAGACTGTGTGAATGGAATAGAAGGGTCGTTGGTTAGTGGTTAGTTAAAATACGTCATACCGAAGTACTTGTCAATAAATACAAATGTTTAAAGATAAGGTCTTGACATTTATTTATTCTAGAATTCTAGATAGGAACGTGAGCAAATTTTAGGCTATAAATTCACGCCAAATGTGTAGACAGTAGTCAGGTATATTTTAATAATAATTAGGAAAATTATTAATATGTAGGTCTATATTGGTCTCGATCCTAACGACTTTATTTATCTGACACTGGCGCAAATATTGCCGGGATTTTATTTAATACCAACTGGATTAACATATACACGTACAAAACCTCACGCCGTCTTCCCATGGGGGAAGGCAGGAACTACAGAATGCCACCTGCTACGATTCTTACATACTCCTTTTGCTTCGTTTACATCTAAACATCAGCCGGTAAATTCTGTAAAAAATTCACCGTGACTCTTACGTCTAGTGAGTTGTCATTCCACCTAATGCTGACACTAGTGACATCTCACTCCAAGCTCACTTCACCTTAGTTTTCACGGTGAGATTTTTACAGAATAGGTCGGCCGGTAACACACGCCGGTTGCAAGTACTGCACACCTGACCTTTTTTTAGAACATCACCAATAAGGCATGATTCGACTACGAGGGTTATAGATTAAATAAGAACAAAAATGCTTCATCGATCTATATCAATTACGTGTCATTGCAATTGATTTTACAATTTTTTAGTCCAATATTGCATGGAGACAGTAGGTAATCGTTTAGTCTGTTGATGAGGCAATAAACTTCTTCAGAATAAGTCTGGCTAGAACATTTGAAACAGTAATGTAGACTGAACACAATTATAGTGTTACATATTATCATTGATCAGGCAGGGGTCATAGTCCTTCTATAGTTCTAGATAACCAGTTCACTTTAGCCACCCAAACTCATAGTCCATACCCTGCAATCGTTCTGCATCAAACGGGAGTTGTCCTTGGGTGCACTTGCATAGTGCGTACAGCCATAATCGTCGGTTGTTGCGCTGGGGCGCACCAACCGAAGATTCTTCATTAAAAGCTTCTAACATGAGTTGGCTTCGACCCCTCGTACGCCTTCCAAAAGTACAGAAACTTGAAACTTGTGTTGAATTTACCTTTGCGGCATACGAGTGTGGAATGTTAGTTAATAGGTACATAGGTATTTCTTTGTGATTAAAAGCTTCTACAGATCATAAAAGCTATCATAACCGCCTTCACTATTATAGTGAGATTAACTCAAAACGCCCGTAAAATCCGACTGTAAACTTGCGTTCAAAAAGCCACAGTGCACACGTAACTAGTTTTCAGGCCAATCGTTCACAAATATCTTCATGTCTTCAGCTCACATAAATCTCGTAAGAATTTATGATGGTGCTAGTCGGCGACTTTCTCTAGAAAATGGGAATGCTGTGTATAGTGGCGTGCATTGGTTTTCAGAATAGGTAGGCAGGAATTTAATTTCATCGAATTAACTTGCACGAGTAAAGACCAATGACAATGTGTGAATAGTACCTACGGGAGCCGAATAGGCTGCTGGCGACTGCCTACTGCCGCGCGAGTTTGTATGAAGGTTTTGTTTTTTGTTAGGTATGATAATTTAGTGAGTTTAGTAATTGTGGGGTACACACGCTTAAATGTAATTGACAGGCTTATGATGATTTTTCGAGGTTGGCACTGCTATGCCTTTATGCAATGCACGCCACTGGCTGTGTAGGCAATCTATCGGGTATTTCCGAAGCTTTTCGTGGCCAGTAGAGAATAATACTACTGGCCACATGGATTTTGTATTTTACATGCACTTTGAATTTCGAACGATGCTCGAGATATTTTTTAAAACAAACTGAGTTCAAATTGTGTAAGGTCACGGTTAAGCGTAATTAAATTAAAAGTTAATTTCGTACCTCATTCTGTCTAAAAAAATGGTTTTAAGTGATTTTAAACAGAATTAAGTACTTTTTTCGTAATGTCGCGAAACGCTTTGAATTTTTAATAATAAAGACATCGCTAACGCTACACTTAGGTCCAGTGGAAAAAACTGCCGAAAATAAGGTCAATGACTCACGCTCAAAGATAAACAGACTTCGATGAAATGAAGTAGGTAGGTTTTAAAAGCTGATATTTTTACATTCACAAATTGGCAAAATAATAATTTTCCTCCACGTGTAAATTAAATTGAGCTGTTTGTTTCTTCTCACCTTTGCGACCGTTCTATACCTACCTACTATCATTGCAAAACGACCAATGCAGCAGGACCTTTACAAAGTTAGTACCTAGGTATTGAACTGTTGTTATTGTTATTCAGATTTCAGTTCACCGGCGGCTTCAGCCTGTACAGTCACACGCGAAAATGGTCTTTTCGCAGATTAGTGTTTATTTTTTCAGCCTTTTATTGTCTGCTGGGTTAAGGTATTTAACACAGCTTTTGGCTGTATTACTTGTAGTATTTTATGTTGATTTTATAACTAGAGCTTCCGCCCGCGTGATTTGTCAATAAAAAGCAGCATAGCATATACCCTTCCCCAGGGTTCAAAGTATCGCGGTCCACTGCTGGACATAGGCCTCTCCCGGCTGCGCCACAACATCCTAACCTCCGCCTTCCGCATCCAGTCTGTCTCAGCCAGTTTTTATAGTACTTGGCTACTGCTGAAGATTGGCAGGCCTTTCCGTGAGTAGCTACCTACCTCCCTATCTGAGATTCGGTCATCGTCATTTGACGAGTCCAAGCCTCGTCGCCCAAAGCAATTTCGTGGAAAATATCTATGCCTCATTTATTCTTGGAGTCTATTTTTTTATTTATTGACATCAATCAGATGAATAGTGGGCCGGATGGGCAGCAC
The DNA here is from genome assembly GCA_951799955.1 of Apamea anceps. Lineage (NCBI taxonomy): Eukaryota > Metazoa > Arthropoda > Insecta > Lepidoptera > Noctuidae > Apamea > Apamea anceps. The sequence continues at coordinate 7,604,766 of OX637512.1, forward strand.
CGGCGATGTTAGAAAAACTGGATACTCGTCTTTCCCGTTACGGCCGTTACCTAGCATGTGGACTCCATAGTCCCTATCCTGTCCACAATATGCACCTGAGAGTGGTGTGGTGCTTATAATGCACACCTGTGAACTTATAGGTAAGGTCCTAATGCCTTTAGTTTCATGCGTTACATCGCGTATTATAGTACAGTCAACCAAACAAAAGTGACAACAGTTGTCACTTTGACTTTGACACCGCCTCTATGGCGTAGCGGTAAGAGCGATTTGGTTTTTTGTGAATGGCGAAAGTGTTACCACTGATTTGCGGTTGACTGTACGAATAACCTACAATATACAAAATATTGCTATGTACATGACAGAGATTCAAGTATCAGTTATTTGTACCTACGTTTTGTCTACCTATACGAAATTCTGTAATTCTATAATTACATTTACCTACCTACTTAATTTGCACATTGTTGTATTCGGAGTTGGTAGGTTTTAAGTTTTAACCGTGAGTTATTAATTATCTCAAGAAATACAAGTAGATAGCCTGGTTGGTACTTAGATACTTACAAAGTAAGGAGTCAGCTAGAAAATATTTAATTTAATTATTGAGGTCTATTGCGGTGAACGGGCCATTTATAGGTGCGTACGTAGGTAACATTATGTACTTACGGGCCATTTATTGGCACTCAAACACTAGTAACAAGAAGGTAGATTACTTACAAAATAAAATAGGGTTGTCTAGCGGTTCACCTGCCTACTGTATCGGGTACAGAGGCTGCGTTGGCGTCCCCCCTGGAATGCGACACCTGTGACCACAATCACACTCACAGTACCACTCCGACCTAACACTTTACTTAGTCACAATTAAAAACAACGTTTACACACAATTTATCACACAAAAATATCAAATTAACGCTGTTTTCTGTCACATCCCTTTACTTCGGAGAAAAGTTTCGCGGACTTGAGAAATAAACACGTACAGCCTACCGACCGGCACCGAAGAGAGCGGCGAACGAACTCGAATTGACGTAAAACGGAGTGGGGATCGCGCGTGAATAGCGAACTAAACGACGCGACCGTGGCGCCGCCACACCTGTCAACGCGCGGACTACAACTCTGCGACAAGCAATGAACCGAGGCGAAAGTAGAGGTGCAATGACTTTGTTTTTAAATCGAGCTTGACTGAGTTTTTTATTCAATAATATTCTGAAGAACTTATTACAGGGCAGTAATAATATTTATGCTTTGATTTGTACTTACTTATCTATGATTGATTACTAACTTAAACTTAAAAACCTTTTATCTTACTACTAGGTAACGGCAAAACTGGTTGAACTAGCTAGCCAGCTTGCTAGAAGTTTTAAATCTTAAGTCACAAACAAAGTAGGTACCTAACTACATAAGTAGGTGCTTATATTTAAAAATCCTGTTACTTTTCATGATTGAGTTGATAGAAAGTCTTAAGTTCGTACCTGCCTACCAACTTAATGGGTACCTAACTAAAATTCAGTTCACTTTTCACACTATCGGTAAGTCGATGTCGCTACATTTATGTTTGTTTACTCACCTAGAAGCAAAGAGATTAATGTCTTTGCCTAGAAGAAAGTAGATATCTAATAATCGTACTTCGGCGCTCATCGCATCACTATCTATACTAGATATTCATTTCTCTGATTACGCAATCAGTGGCGTTAAAGATTAACCGGGTGCAGGCAGGAAGAAAATGTCTTCGAGAATAATGTGCCACAATACCTAGCTAATTGAAATTCTTCGTTACATAGAGGACTGGTATTAGCGCAACATTTAGGTACTAATATTGTTTGACAATCCGTGTAATGAATATCATCGTGGGATGCCATAAACTTTGTAAAGCCAATTTGTTATTATTGTACTTAGGTACCTGCAACTGTGTACATAAGTTACAGCATACAGATATTTCTTATGCAACTTAATATTTACTTAGCATGACTAAAGAATTCCGATGCTTATTACGGTAATGATCTGTTGTAGCAGTTGATGTTACAGCAGTTGAAGAAAAGCATAGTATATTTTTAGGGCCTTTAAAAGCCTTCTTGTTTTGTTATCATAGCACCTAGTAGTTCTAGCCTACAGTCCTACGCAGTACCAAATAGTTTACCAGCTTCTGAGTACCGATAAACAGCTCTGCTTATACAAGGCAGAACATAAATATCTCAAACAACTATTCTAATCAAACCAGTGCCTTGTCAAAGAAGCTACTGAACGAATTTGTCTCGGTAGATATACGTAACTAGTCCAAATTTACAATGTTTTAACCTAAAAAACGTTTATGCATCTTTTAGTAATGAGTAGTAGGTATTTGTGTTTACAGGATTACAAATTCGCAATTTTCATATGGTCAAGTGGTCATTGCTGTATTCCGTGAATATAATATGTTTTGAAAGGCTTATATTTTATAACAAGGGTAATTTTTGTGGGTCGACGTTCTTTAGCTAGATATAGCTAGTGTATCTATAGTTCGTTTATTCCCGTTTCTGAGATAGGTACATAGGAAGTACTTTTAGTCCTGAATTTCTGATTACTTTGTTAATGTAGAATGTAACTGAGGCTTTACTGCCAGATAACCGTAAGAGAAATACCATTCGTTATTGCAACCTGTCATGTAACTAAACGCCTACTTGGGCAGCAATTTATGATGTTACTGAGATTTTGACGTAGTTAATTCAAATCTGTGATTTAACATATTTATTAAGCTGTCTCACTTAAAGTTGGCACTGATTTATACACTCAACTTAATCTTGTTTTTATAATAACTATTGATAGAACTTGGCAGTTTTATTCATATCATCTGTGTTCATTACATACTTTATGACACAGTTAAAGCCATCATAAACAGTAGGTACAGACAAACATATTATGTTTATGTCTGAATTGTTTATAGTATATTAATTTGTCTGTTGTATGGTTATCACTTCAGTCATGTTAGGGTTTTCAAGAAATGTTTTGGGAGATATTAATAATGGATAATGGATGAGCAGATCCTACAGTAACTTTTAAATGTTAACGTAGTCAACATTTAAATCGTCTTAGCTGATAGTACCCAAAGTTTGGTTTATTCATATGCGTTGGCATGGTAAAAGTATGTACTTTAGGATTTTTTCCCATGTTTTGAAGGATATTTTGGATATCCCTTTTAGTTCCGCTACACTGATAGATTTGCGATCTGCTTTGCAAAACCAGCGCTGCTCTGTGCCATGCAGGAAAGATGCGTCTGAAATAGCGAAAAAGGCATTTTAAAATAAAACAAAAAACGCTTTAAATTCAAATAAATTTATTTCGTTTTTACGACGTGCCTTTATGAATAAATCTTTATTGTGTCTCGCATGTTATTGCTTTAGTTGGTAGGTAATAGAGGAAAACATAAAATGCGACTTTATAGAAAATATTGCATATCTACGTAATTACAGGTGAATGGCACATACTATTATACAAAATATACAGGATTATAGACTAATTTATAATAATATTTAATCTAATATCACTTTATTTAATGATATAGTTGATGATGCAGCTGTGGTATTGCGAGGATGATCAGCATTAGGAAATGTTCAAATATACCTGAAATGAGAAAATAAAACGTTAATTTCACATGTTTTAAAATACTTATTAGTAGGGACGGTCTTCCACGCGTCAGGGATAACAAAACCCGTATCAGTTGGCCTTCTATTGAAGCTCCGTACTACGCTAGGCCAACTGCAGGTCAAAGTCTAGTCACTAAAGTGCGGTCGAGAGTACCTTCATTTTATGTAAATGGAAATCGAACCCATAACACCTGAATTTTGAAGTGCCTGAGCCTTCACCTTTTAATCTTTGCACGGGTTCATAATTTAATTACATAGTGTAGATCGCTCATCACTTAAAGCCCCATTATAAATTCCCTTTATTCATCAGGGTTAATTTTTTGTATCTAGTTTTAGTCTGATAGCATAATCATCCTATACTGTTCCCACTGCTAAGATACAGGCCTTGGGGCTTAAAAAGGCCACTTTGGCAGAATCATAATAGGATAACAATATGAATCATATTAAAAATCGTAAAATGGTCAAACTGACAATTCATAATATTATGATCTGTGTGCAATTTCAATTCACAATGAAATAACATTTAAACAAAAATAAAAAAACCAATTTGATTAATAAAAACTGTAATGAAAAATTTACCGATAAAATTACGGTTTTTATTTTTTTCATGCGGCAAAAATTTGCACCAAATATGAAATAAAATTTTACGAAAATTAGAGGAATTGCTAATGATCTGCTGGGAATTCAGAAAATGAATAGCTTTTAGAGGTATTGCTTAAAGTGGCCTTTTTAGGCCCCCTCTCTGGGAGAGGGAGAAACCACGCGGGCCCAATGCGGGTCGGTGGCTGTCACATGTCTTCGCATTTTTGGTTCCTGCCTGCCTGGGCTCCACGACCGACTCGTAAGTCGGGACCGATGAAACTGGGCCACCACTGCTTTCGTCATCAGTCTGATATACATATAATTATTATTTATTGACAACCAGATTCGTTCCAATTAGAAAATACTTACATAGAGAATGTGAAGCCTTATCTTGTACCGGTGGAGCTCGATATTCATCAGTAGCTTCTAAAAACTGATATATTGCTTTAAAACCTGTACCATCTAAGCGGTCGTTTGACCTAAATGTGACTTTGAAGAAATTCCTCTCAGACTCTACGTGGAACTCTTTCATTTGTCCACAATATCTACCGAATCTATTGTCTTCAGTCATATAGTTAGAAAATTCTACATAATCACTCGCCGATACTGCTTCGCATCTGGAACAGGTATTAAAAAAGTATTAGTGTTGTTTATTATTTAGGGGGGGATAATCAGGAAAATAGCCATGGTTAAAAAAAATTATACAGCTGGAGCTACTCTTATTTAGTTGGTTATATGATAAAAATCAATCAAATCAATTAAAAAATCGAACGTTTCAGGGAGTTTTTTGCTCTTTTTTTGCTCAAGGTTGCAGTTTTCTTAAGTTAAGTTCAGGAATTGTTGATTATAGTGCCAATTAAGTCTTTTTGCCAAAGGTAATTTTAAAATTTTGAATACTTACGGCAAAACTCCTTCAACGTCAAAATTCGTGAAATGCAGATGCACTTTCTCAGTCTCGCCGCCGTGGAAGAAGTATGTACACTCCGTATCCCTTGGATATGGTCCCGGCGAGTTTGGAGATGCAAATGTACCATTGCGCGCTTCACTACTATTATACACGAACGCGCATGGAAACTCCTTCAACTGCCTCCCTGTGTTTATTCCGAAATCTGAAAAATTATTTAGAAATTGGAATTAGAAAGAGATATTCTTATTTCCATAGCGGGGGCCGATGCCTTTTAAAGTTGTTCTGAATTTCTGATTTAGGCAAGTCGCTTAGTTACGAAAAGGTTGCTTTTTGTCTTAAAAGAAATAACAGCAAGCTAACTTGATTTACATATAGGATCTAACCTTCCAACTCGGCAATGTAACCGAATGGGTATTTAATTCTTCTAAGTCAAAACAATTAAATAATTTGAACACAAATATAACCGAAATATTTGTATTATTAAATGCATAGGTACTTACTTTCTACAAATGAATATGATATTTTGAATCCTCTCGAGTACCTCGATGATTGCGTTCCACGGAATTCCACCATTAGTTTCGGTCCATTCGACATAATAGGCTTGGGGAGGTCGATTCCACAGAACGTCTCAACTTTTTCTAATCGCCCATCCACGTTGACGAATGCTTGCAACGAATCCACGTTTGTACAGCTGTAAATGCATAAAAATTTCGTTACCTACAGTATTTATTTTGTAAAGTTTACTACTAGTTTTTTTGTGAGTATAAGTAAAGAAATTAGGAATTTTTTTTTACTTTTAAGCGTTTGCCCTTTGCTACAGGCAAAGGGTAGGGCAAACACTTCTTTCCTAAACGATTTGGGGATAAGTCTAAGTGTATCACGAAAGCTGTTCCAGAATATTAGTCAAATATACAGTTAAACTCATTGAAAAATCGTGAGTCATCACGACATCATCAACTTCATCATAAGGTCATCATCAAACATCGTTGAATGTACGCACAACTCATCATCATCATCATCATCTGCCTAGCCTTTTCCCAACTATGTTGGGGTCGGCTTACGCACAACTGTCTACATTATTTAGTCATTATGGTTTTCGCTAATTATGTATTAAAGTTTAAACTTACTCAATAGATCCATCAGCAGATTTATATAAGTAGAAGTCTTGAAAAATTAATCTAACTCGCTCCTTGCCCCTCCCGAAAAATTCGTAGTGGCAATGAGTGTTCGGAGGGTACGGCGACGGGTAGTGAGGAGATGTCAGCGTGCCGTGTTTTGTACCGTCGCTGCTGAATTCTTGGTGACATGATGATGCTGTAAAGAAAGATAAATTCAAATCAAAACACTTGAAAAAGTATATTACCCAATGCGTACAGGGTAAAGACGGACGTATATTTTCTACATAGTCATTAAATATTTTAAAATTTCCACAATATTATAATTATAACGTTAGTGTTACTTTAAAGCAACAAGAACGGTGATTTGCATTATTTTGAATCGACTCGGGGCGACATACAGTGCAGCAAAGACTTGGTTATATCGACGCATGCGTAAAACGAAACGTCAATAGAGGCTAGAGGCAAACCGAGACGACCTTTCTATTAGATTATTTCACATGAAACTGTGACAACGTAACAGTGAACTAAAAAAACAATTGTTAACACAACAATCAAACTGTAAAAACGGTAGGATATTAATGATTATAATTGCTTGGCTTCGTAATTTTCGTTTAAGATGAATATTTTCTATACAAAGTAGCTTTTCGGTGATTTATTATTTGATGCAAAAAAAAAACTATTAAAAAAGTGAAGTGAACACCACCTCTAGAACTGTCAATGTTGGTCTGTCAGTTTGACAAATTGACATTTTGATTTTGACAGCCATAAAATGCTTCGTTTGCGTGTTGTTTTGGTTTCTGTACCAATAAATGTTTTGTTTTTAAAGTAAATGTAGCGTATTATGTAACACAAATCACACATATGTTTCACCATAACCATAAAAACGTGCACAAATATTACTTTGATAAATAAAATTGAATGTTATTTAATATTTAAAAATCAAGTGTAGTTTTAGCCATGGCGGATTCCACACCGTTTTTCGTAGATCGAGCTAAAGGTGGCCGAGCTTCGTGTAAAGGATGTAAAACTAACTGTCCCAGCGGAGAATTGCGTATTGCGAAGCTTGTTGCAAGTCCATACGGAGACGGTCAATCGATGAAATCATGGCATCATGTAGACTGCTTCATGAATGTCTTGCTGAAGCAACGACCTGCGACAAAACGCGTAGATTCGATAGATGACATCGGTAATTGGGGCTCTATAAGCAAAGAAGATCAAGAACTAATATTGAAAAAGCTAAATGAAATGGAGAAACTGTATGCTGACAAAAATAGTGGTAAATATACAGCTAAGGTTATAAAAAACGTTTCAACCGTGTCTGCAAAACCTAGTCCCTCTAAAACTGGAAGTAATGTGAGTGCTGAGAGTCCTAAGAAGCAGGAAGTGGAAACCGATGATGATAAGTTTAAGACATTCTTCAAATTATGCAAGAAAATCTCTAACGTAGACGCTTATACTGAAAAAACGGGAGTAGTCAATAACTTTTTTACACAAGGCACTGATAACACCTCCTTCAAGGGTAACTTAACATTATGGTGTAAGCTATTATTACCACAAGTGTGCAAAAGAGTTTACAATTTAAAAAGTAAACAATTGGTCAAATTATTTTCAAGAGTATTCAGTATGGACCATGATGACATGTTAACACATTTGGAACAGGGTGATGTTGCCGATACAATAAAATATTTCTTCCTGAAATCGAGAGCAGTACAACCTGCATCTGACAGCACACTCACAATACAAAAAGTAGAAGACTTCCTAGAAGATCTTTCAAAACTAACAAAAGAAGACGAACAAATATACCATTTCAAGAAGATTGTTAAAAAATGTACCGCTGAAGACTTGAAAATGCTCATCAGGTTAATAAAGGGTGATTTACGAATAAACGCTGGACCAAAACACATATTAGAAGGGGTCCATCCAGATGCTTACAGCATCTTCCAAACATCCAGAGACCTTGACATGGTGTTAGATAGAATTATGTCTGAAACCAGTACCGTAAAACATAAAGATGCAATCCAAAAAGGTTTTGAAGCAAAACTTGCTCTAATGACTCCTGTACTACCGATGTTGGCTGAAGCTTGCAAATCAGTTGAAATGGCAATGAAGAAATGCCCTAACGGAATGTTCTCAGAGATAAAATATGACGGTGAAAGAGTACAGGTGCATAAAAAAGGCAACGAGTTCAAATATTTTTCTAGAGCTTTAAAACCGGTAATGGCACATAAAGTCAGTCATTTTAAGGATTATTTACCGCAAGCTTTTCCAAAAGGTACAGATATGATTCTGGATGCTGAAGTTTTAATGGTAGATGTGAATACAGGGAAGCCGTTGCCATTTGGTACATTAGGTAAACATAAGCAGTCCGAATTCAAAGATGCACAAGTGTGTCTGTACATATTTGACTGTTTATACTACAATGGCAAAGTCTTAATAGATCTACCTATAAGAAAAAGAAGACAGATATTGTATGACAATATGGTGGAAGTAACAAACCATGTTATGTTTTCTGAGCAAAAATTGATTGAAAAGCCGTCGGATTTAGCGAAAATGATTGCTGAGGTATGTTTCGAATTTATTTTTATCAAGAATTTAAGATAGATAAACCAATTGGTAATGCAATCGAAAGTCATAGTCAAAGTCAAATAATTTAACTTTATTACTATAATTATTTTTGAGCTGATAATAAAAGCAATCTATAAGAAATGTCACATAGATTGCGTTGCTATTGATAATTAGATTAGGTTTTCTAAGTGTCTAGTTAATGTAAATTAGAACTAGCCATTTAGAAAACCTAGAAAGTACCCTCTATTAGATAGCATGTAGTGTAGTTCATTTATTACTCTTGTTAGGAATTTTAGGTATAGCATTTTTATCTCACGGCGCGCACTTTACTTGTGGTAACCAAGTGTACCAAGACTGTGAATTTGTGTGTTAACACAGGAGCTTTTCTTATTTTCTTTCTATGGACATGTTCTGTTTCAAATTATAGGTACTACAACTTGGCCTCGAAGGATTAGTACTCAAAGATTTGGAGTCTCCCTATGAGCCAGGCAAGAGGCATTGGCTAAAGGTGAAGAAAGACTATCTGTTTGATGGAGCCATGGCTGACACAGCTGATCTTGTTGTTCTAGGAGCTTGGTTTGGTAGGTATTTAAAATAATACTTTTTAACACATTTGCTGCCTGCCAAATATAATTGAAGGCCAAACCTCCACTATATAGGATCAAATTAAATTAGCTAGCGAAACTATGCAGACGTGATGGGTTGTATTGATAATTATGATTTGTTTTTTTTTTGGGTAAACAACCTTTGGTAGTTTTTTTACTTTAAGTTTGATTTGTTTTATCGTCGTTTAGATATCGAAACCCATCACGTATGTGAACTTTACACAAAAAAAACTGATTTTTTAAACTGATATTTCAATTTGATGGAATAAATCACAGTAGTATTCACAGTTAGTGTTAATAACACTAACTGTGGTCATTGGCCCCACAGAACCATCAACTTAATTTATTTTTTGTTTTATCATGTTTAAGTAGATATCGTATCTCGTTTGCGTAGTTTCGCTAGCTAATTTTATTTGGACCTGTATAGCAGTAGGCACATGTGTCCGATGTGGCAGCTAGCAAGTTTAATACCTGATATAATAGGTATTGTTATTTGTATAGCTACTTCCAGCTGCTTAAATAAAAGGTAAATAGTGAGTCACAGCCCGCATAGATAGATAAACAAAACAGGAAAATGTAAGCAAATAATATGCAGTACAATAGGCAGTCGAATCTCAAAATGCAATAACACTATCACAAAGAACACAATGGCGCCGATTCCCTTGTTCACAATCTAAACTAAATTTAAGTTCAGTGCATCTTTTTCTTTCTATTTCATTATGAAAAGGACAGAAGATAAATATTTGTTTAGTCCTGTCAAATTAGTCAGCGCCAGACGTAAATTGACGTATTTTTACTAGCCATGTTTTAAATCACGTCTAAACTGTCTATGGAGTATCTTCACATACAAAGACCCCTCCGTGTTTTGGAAAGCACGTTAAGCCGTTGGTTCCAGCTGTCATTCGTGGATCTTTGACCGTCGTTACCGGTAGTCAGAAGCCGGAAAATCTGACAATCAGTCTTACCAAGGGGTATCGTATTACCGGGTAACTGGGTTGCGGAGGTCTGACAGCCAGTCGCTTCATCATGTAAAATACTGGTATCCGGTTAGACTGGAAGCCGACCCCAACATACATAGTTGGGAAAAGGCTCGGCAGATGAGAGATTAATTGACATTACAGTACAGTACATACAGTCACTAAAACATGACTAAAGACTTATTCTGCCAAGAATATGGACAACACTATCTCCCTTTTGCTATCATACTATATTGGGATATCACTCTGCAAAATAATTTGTGATTATTTTCTCTGCAGATTACCTAGAAGTTTTTGAGTAGATAGGCTGCTGTAACAACATGCAGAAAGACAGAACCTGCAACAATATAATACACATACATACATCCTTTCTTCCCACAGGGGTAGGCAGAAACAACAGACTTCTAGCTGCTACGATCCTTACGTTTACGTTCATATATCTGGGCTGGTTATACACGCACGTCGGTTCACGGTTCCAATTATTACGTATAGTTTGACTGAAACTGCTGTACCGCGCCTTAGGAATGCGCGGTGAGGCGGGAGGAATAAGCGGCGAGGCGGGGGGGGTGGGACGCCGTGAGCGATGACGAATGAGCGGCCTGCACTGCCCCCCCGTCTCGCCGCGCACATACCGAAGGCGCGGTACAGCGGTTTTGGTCAAACTATAACTATTTAATTTTCCTTATAAAGTGTCCTTCAATGATCTTATAACTAGTTTTTTATTTTTATTTACAGGTACAGGCAAAAAAGGAGGTATGATGTCCGTATTCCTGATGGGGTGCCATGACACTCGCCGTAACAAATGGTTAACTGTTACCAAAGTACACACAGGACATGACGACAGCACTTTGGAAAGGCTACAGAAAGAATTACAACCGCTCATGGTGAAAATATCACAGGACAGTAATAAAGTCCCGTCTTGGTTGGACTGCAATAAAGGAATGGTGCCAGATTTTGTTGCTTCGGATCCTAAGAAACAACCTGTTTGGGAGATCACTGGTATGTATTTTCTTATTAAAAATAACTTATAACTAAGTTTAATATTAGTAAAGAAAATGAACAAGTTTTCTTAGGTAAATGTAAACACCAAACATTAATGATGCGGTGATGACTAAAACGTGTGGAAACCTGGAACTTAGATAGTCCTTTCTCTGCGTGGCTTTGCCTTGCATTGGGAAAATCCCAAGATAATATGCGGACATTAATTGTCATATTCTTGAGTGTCACCAAGATTTTAGACCACAAAAAAATACTGGATAACATACTGCCTACATTATTTTAGTTGTAAACTCTATTAAAATGCAAATTAACTCCAATATACCGTTAATATTCCATGCAGTTGGACGCAAAAGCAATGAAACCGTGAATTCAATTAAAACATGATTTAGCCGCATATTATAACTAACGTTATTTATTATGCATCAATTTGATTTCAGGTACGGAATTAACGAAGGCCAATTTACATACAGCAGACGGCATATCGGTCAGATTTCCAAGAGTTACCAGAATTAGGACAGACAAAGATTGGGAGACTGCGACGAATCTAGAAGAGCTAAAACATCTGTACAAGACTTCTAAAGAAAAAACTGATGTGTCGCTTTTAAATAAACTGGCAGCTACAGCAGATGAGCCTCCTGCAAAGAAAATGAAAGCCAGTCCGTCCAAAACCAGCGCAAGTACAACAAAAACTACCAAACTTAGTCCCAAAAAAACCATAGATAGCTTTTTCATCAAAAAGGAGGTAAAGCCGAAAGTTACAGTGAATCGGTCATCTTCATCTGAAAAGAGTAACGAGTCTATGTCAACAGAGGTTGATATGAAAGAAGACAGTAATATGAGTGTTGATGAGGTAGACAGTAAAGAGTTTCTGTTCATACCACAGACTCCTCTACCGGACGTTTTCAAAGACAAACGTCTAGGTTTCTACCCAGATTTCATAAGCTTCACAGAGGAGGAAAGAATGCATTTTGAAAGACATTGGATCGCTTACGGAGGTGACGTTGTGAAGTCAATTAAATCAATGGACGTAGATTTTGTGCTACATAACAATAACGAGATAGGTTTTGATAACATGAAGAAGTTAACGAAGAAATTGCCTCCAGGTGTAAGGCATGTACACAAGGATTGGTTAATGCAATGTATTAATGAGGTGAAATTGTGTGATACGAAAGATTATCCTGTTTTTATCGTGACGTAGCTGTGATAGTCTTCTTACTGGTTGTATGAGTTTTTAAGATTATTTTTGATCAAATCCACTGTTTTTATGCCGTAAGAATGTATTATTAAAATTGCTTGCAATCGTTTTTGGTGTTTTATTTAGCTTGTGACCGAATGGTTTTTATTAGTTTGACTCGCATTGCCGATGGACCAGAAAAAAATTGTGGGGTTAGATTGAAAATATTTAGGAATGTAACTTCCAATTTGTTAATAAAATATATAGCTTTTTTACCTAGGTCAGAAAGAACAAGTTTTTATAAAGAAATAGTGAATATAAAGGTAGGTACGAAGATCGAAATACTAAAATACGGCCCCCTAGTGGCTACATTGATAAATTAATCAAAGAAAAACTTATGTATGTACGAGTACCTTTCTTAGGTTACCTATCAATCTAAATCATCAACATAACATGGTCATGTTATATGTTGATGATTCCATAAAATATGTAAGAGACACAAAATAATTTCTTCTAAAATAATAATAATATCCCTGGACATTTCACACAGCGCCATCTAGTCCCAAGCTAAGCAACCTAATGCTTGTGTTATGATAACAAGATGGCTGATAAACTACTTATATACATTTTTTTTTTTTTTTTGTAAATACATACATATTATAGATAGAAAAACACCTAGACTCGGAACAAATACATGTAGGTCATACAAATATTTGTTCCGTGCGGGAATCGAACCCGCGACACGCAGCGCAGCAGTCAATCGCTAAAAATGTAATATTCAGTATTATTTTGGGCATTCGTTTCATATCAAATTAATCCAGTTACGCAGAAAGTTACTTAGTTTTGCTCTATCTAGCTTTGTGGAACCTCATTTAGGGGATCAAACAGGTAGCTTTGGGAGGTCAGTGTTGGAAGCACCTACTATCGTAAAAGTGATTAATGTGCTCTGAGAGCTCAAAATGTAATTCAATTATGTAACGTCCTTTGTATAATAAAGGTATTAATAGGTATGCATTAATATGCTTGTAGTTCTCATAGAATTGACCAAAATTAAAGAATCATGATAAGGTATATTATACAGGATAAATTTTTATTCAGTGCGTAAATTTTCACAGGGTGTTCTACCCATGAATATGAACAACTTTCACTATGGGACCATCACTGAAATCACAAAAAAAAATCAGCTGTTTCTTATAAAAGTTCAATACCTACTCGACCAAAATGTATGAATCTGCTGATTTTTTTTTCGTGATTTCAGAGATGGTCCCATAGTGAATGTTGTTCATATTCATCAAGAAAAAGAATATTAAATCAAGTCATTTATTCAAATTAAGCTGAGAATCGGCACTTTTTGAACGTCAAAATTAAATAGCCGGTCCCCCAAAACGTCCGCCCTTTTTTTTAATTTTTTTTTTTGGTGGTTAATCATCAAGTGACCTCTCCCGTTCTGGGCTGAGCGGAAGGGCGTGACGTTTTACTGATCAGACTTACAGGTCAGACTTTTACTGGCTAAAACCCACCCGTGTTGCTTCAGTTGCCTATGCTAGGGGCCACAGTATCTCTTTCGAACAACCCGCGGCCCTGGCGGCGCCACTTCCTAGTGCTTTCGCTGGGAAGAAGTGGCGGAAAAACTCCCCAGCGGCACACCTGTCTGTTCAGATATTTTTGGGACCTTAAAAAAGTAGGTACCTAATCTGCATCCGCGACATATTCGTCAAAAATGTAAACAAATATGAGTTTATGGAAAAATAACTTTAATTCCTACACAATAAAGTTCGTTTACGCTACAACTTCAAACATTTTTATAACTTTTCAATAGTGCTAGTCACTCAGAAAATCAACATAATGACCATTTAAATAAATTTGATACTTGTTTAACTTGAAATAATGTCTATTTGAAACATAAATAAAATTTGAATACCTCATAAATAAGCATGTCGCAACTGTTATTTTAGGTTTCGTGACATCCATCACATTAGGAGCAGGAGCCCACTGGCAACGGCCGCGACTTACGAGTTGTAAGTCGTGGGTTCGAACCCAAGCAGTCATTCTACATTGTGTAAATTATTTCATCACCACTGCTCTCAAATCGGTGAAGGAAAACATCGCGAGAAACCGTCATGTCCTAGGACCAAAAATTCGAAAACATGTGACATCCACCAACCCGCACTGGGCCCCCGTGGTAGATTATGGCCCACTCCCTCTCACAAAGAGGAGGCCTGTGTCCTAGCAGTGGGAACATTATAGGCTGATTATGAGTCGCATCCATGTTTACGGTCTAACTAGTCAGGAAAAGAGGAAATAACGAAATACAAAGTAAATAAACTTAATATGTACTATTTTGTAAACGTTTCAAATGCTTATGCGTAATGCTAATGATGTAATGCTTATGAAAAAAAAAAACTAGATACGTAGGTACCTATGTCAGGCGCATGGGGAACCTAAGGTAGTTCCACGAATCACCAACTTTGAAAAGCAACGCTAATAATACACGATTTTTTTTTGTTTTTTCAGACAATGAAGTTTTTAATTCTTGTTTTCCTGTCTTGCAATAATCACTATGTAGGTAGGGGAAAATGTCGCAACTCTGATTCCCAAGATACAGGCAAATGCCTGGTTTTGGGGGCCACCGTCTTTTCTATTCTTAAACAAGCTGTTGTTTTGCATCCTCGTCAAATTTCAGGAGGCTGTTATGAAAGACATAAATAATCAAATAAAATTACGATCCCTGGTAAATAATGAATACATACTTGTTTTTTAGTTATTTAATTTTGACAGTATATCAGAATACCTACACCACTTTCAAAGAACAGAATCGCGTTATGGTATCGTATAAGCGGCCGCGTTTTTATGTGTGTTTAAAAGGGCAGTTACAGTGCGGTCTCACACAGGCCGCCGCGTTTTAAAATGCGTGTCCCACACATGTCGATTACCGAAAATTAGAAAAAAAAACCCTACTTATTTTATTATTGATTCGTGTCGAGAATCAGTAGCATAGTTACCTCCTTGAATTTGACGAGGATGCACAATGACACCTTGCATAAATTGTGATTAATAAATAAAATTTGAATTTAAATTAAATAATGAAGAACTACAAAAACTCTCATCTCTTCATCATCTACGTAGCCTTTTCCCAAGTTCTATGTTGGGGACGGCTTCCAGTCAAACCAGATGCAGCTGAATGACCTACCACTATTTTATATGGAGTGACTGCTTTTGTTTAATTTAATTAGGTTTCTATTTCGTATGTCAGGAGCATGATTAGTAAGAATAAATCCAACCTTGCGTAGCGTAAACCATTGTTTACGACAGGTCAAAGACGTACATACCACTCAACTCAACAAAATTTCTCACATAGTCTAACAAGGTAAAGTTTGAGAATTTGCCCGAATCGGACGGTTCAAACACTCATGGTCTCTCTAACTTATGAATAATTATGTAGGATTGTAGGTAGGTATTTCTATTGATCTAGATCAGAAGGCCTAGTGCGAGCTTTTATACTTACCTACTTGACCGCGTTATGTAGGTACGTCATTTGTCTGAAATGGAATAAGGCTAAGTGCGGAACTACTCACCGCGCGGTACAAGATCAAACTAAATAGTGTTTATCGGCTATAAATCATATTAACGCGCGCTGTCGCGCGGCACAGCGCGGCGTGGTCCGCTCCCGTGTGCAAGATCTTGCACCGCGCGGTCATATGAACTTAGCCTTATAGTGTCACCAGACGGCGCTTATTCAGTTTCAATAGGTAGGTACACACGACGACATATCAAGCTGTTACATTTCCAGTTTTAGCTGACCTCGCATTGTATAGGCTTTTCGTACAACAAACTGGAAATGTACCTACAGCTTGATAGGTATGTCGTCGCGCGTACAAATTAAATTTACGCGATCGGATCAGTATAAAAACTTGCACTTAATCCTCGAATACACTAGGGGACCAATGGAGCGACATGTTGCGGACCATGGCGCTCGACAACTACGTGAATGTCCCGAGAGAATGTCGCGGAACATTTTGCAGGCCTACAAATGACGCGACACTGACGCGGGATGAGTGCGCTCGCTCTCGGAACGGGAGTAAGCAACATATGTTCCGCGTCACGTTCACGTTGCGAGACACTTGGTAAGCCTCGGATACACTAGGGGACATTTAGTCCCGCAACATGACGAGCAACACTCAATCTACGTGTCACTGCAACATTGCAAAGTGTCTCGCAACATTTTACGTGACGCGGGACATGTTGCTTGCTCGCCGGAGCGAGCGCACGCGTCCCGCGTCAGTGTCGCGCCATTTGTAGGCTTGCGAAATGTTCCGCGACATTCTCTCGGGACATACACGTAGTTGTCGAGCGCCATGTTCTGCAAAATGTCGCTCCATTTGTCCACTAGTGTATTTGAGGCTTTAGTGTCACACACGAGCGGCACGCGTCGACGGCAGCCATCAACATTCGTCTACACGTCTACGGTTGTCGTCGACAACGTTTCGCTTGTGTAATTACGCACAGTACTCAATGCAAACTAAGGTTTCATAATTATAGGTATTTTGATTGATAGAGTTATTTTTCTTTAGTATTATTGTTTCTTTTTTGTTTTAAAAAGCTTTTTTTTTCGATATTTGTAAATGTTGTTCTTATTAATGAGTGGGAAAAGGGATGGGTTCAACCCTAGAAAAGTCAGGGGTAGACAAACGTAGGTCCCTACAAAGCTTTAGTTGGCTTTGTTATCAACAGGGCCGAGAAGGTACTTAGGACGTCTTTCTTATAGGCTTCTTTTAGTGTAGAAATGTATAAAGATAATACATTTCATGTTTCAAGGACATCTATTTTGGTTGGAAACCATTAACACGGTCATAATTGCCCTATGTCAAGGAGAAAACTTTATCTATTTGGACGGCACCCAAGAACAGTGGCAGAGCGCGACGCTAACCTTTTTCATATTTCATAAAACTTGTTGGTTTTGTTGGAAACAAGGGTAAAGCAATTAGGTTATAATGAATAGTGTTGATATTAGGTACCTACACTGTGAACTTATGGGGCTTGTGGCTAAGTAATAACAGCCGCTCGGGTCGATCGACCAGTCTTACCAAGGGGTATTACCAATCAAAAATCAATCAAAAGTCATTTATTCAAATTAGGCTGAGAATCAGCACTTTTCGAACGTCAAAATTACAAAAGTCCCCCAAAAACGGCCGCCCTTCAGTTACTTTCCTAGTAACTGGGTTGTGGATGGCAGAAAAGCAGTCGCTCCATGTAAAATACTGGAATTCAGCTGCATCCGGTTAGACTGGAAGCCGACCCCAACATAGTTGGGAAGAGACTAGGCAGATGAAGATGACTGTGAACTTATCACATTCCTACTTTGGTAGATTACGGTGATTACCTATGTGTAGGATAAACTAACCTAAAGTTTGTTTTTTAAACCCAGATAGTAATTTGAAGTCTTTGTGTGTTTGCTTTTTAGTATTTGAATTTGACATTATAGCTGTCAAATTACTATCTGGATTTAAAAAAAAAATACTACAAGATATTTCCTTAACATTTCAATGGATTTCGCGATCACGATAGTTCTATTAAACTTTTATTTTGTACCAACCCACTAGAGCTGATCACCAAAGAGAGAGCAAAATAGCTAAGTAGAGGTATCCCCGCTATTATTTCCATATTTCTTTCTAGTACGTTGTTCTTGTGGGGTAATTGCGTAACACACTATTAGTAGCAAAATGGCTTTGATTTTGACAGTTCATCCACATTCATTGCGTTAATTACGTTGTTGAGTAGACAAATTCTTCGACCATATGAAGCAATGGATTAGCAATATCCTTCAAAGTGGTTCAGATTGTGATTGGTCGTGTGTTACGAAATTAGGGTGCTGGCCATTCAGTCATAAACACTTGGATGTGTTCCGATGCTCCTGCCAGATTGGTAGAACAACTCAGGCAACGTTAAACGGAAGATAAAATTATCCAGCACAAAGCTAGTGTACCGATATAATTCTATTACCTAAGGGTGTTCTTAGTTCCCCGATATCGACTCGTATCGTTAGCCGGTCCATTTCACGCAGTATCGTCGGACCACGATACGTTTAAGTCTTTAGACAGATAAGATCGGTAATTAATTCGTTTTAATTCAATTAATAGCCAATTGATTCGGGGAAACTTGAGAGTTTGGGTGATTGGATATATCCTTTGGATACATAGATCAATCTGAATGCGGAAGGCGAAGGACAGGGTGTTGTGCGGTGAGCAGCCTACGTTGATTGAGATGGAATTTTCCTCCTTCCTTTTTTCTTCCCATTGTTACTAAAAGGGTTTGGGAATAAGACATCTAGGAATGTGGGTCACCTTGGCTGTGTGGAGAATACTTAACTGCCAATTGCAAAATAATTTCCTGACTCATGGAGAGTTCCTATTTCATAACATAACATCACGCTTATAATCCCCAAAGGTTTAGGCAGAGGTGTACATACAGTCCACCCACGTATCGCCAGTTATAATATAAGTCCTATGTATGTGGGGCGAGCCTATTGCTATCAAGCGGGCATAAATCCATACTCCGGGCTGCTAATCAGAAATTCAAAGTCGTTGAGTTCTTCTTTCTAAGGTATGGAAACTTGATAAGACCTCTTCCGTATTTTTCCAATAGTCATTCGTTCTTGCATTCTCTTTGAACCGATACAAAAAAACAACATAGTTGCACTTGCACGTTCTAAGTAGGAAGGTAAAGTGAATCCGTGAAACTGTTTTTAGTTTAATTATTTACAAAAGTTAATGAGAAATGGCCAGCTACATCGAGTCGGAAATACGATGAAAAATCCCGGAGATAGGAACTGCGAAGTATATCCGATAAGTACTTGTAGAATTTAATGGAGGAAACGGTAAAAGAGACTGAAATTACTTGAACGAAAGATGTTCTTACAAGGTGAAATCAGGCGTATTTCTTTTATTGAAAGATATCGGAATCGAACGATGATTTGGCGCATTATATCTTTGGAGCGACGTAGAGCTGCTCTGCTGATAGGTAGTAGCGAAAAAGTTGCTATGGTTAGGGTCGCGGGGTGTCTAGTCTATCCCAGCATACCTACATCAAATTGTGGCCTTCAGGTTTTTGATGTCAGAATTCGTGTCTAATTTGCTCGTAAATCGCATTTAGAGGTTTTTTTCAACTCACCAAGATCTACATTGTGTTCAACTGTATCAATCGAAGAATTTTACTTGGATCTTCAATTGCTTTTTATCATGCTTACTTGTTTTTCCAATTCACCTTAAACATTGGTAGAATAGTCGACTTTGGCTTTTGCTTGCTATTTAGTAAAATATAATATAATAGAAAATAGAACGACCCCTACTTTACATAGTTCTTATAACAGAAGCGAAACTGAATTTAGGGGTAGGAAGTGGAACTGCAAAAGGCAGAAAAGATAGTTTTGAAACTCTGCCAATCCTGCCTCATTTGTGTGCGCGATTGAAGAACCTTATGGAACTGTTTGTTATAACGTTATAACTGGAAATTATAGAGAGTCCTTGTATAGTCAAACAAGCTATTTGGTATACATCGGCTATACACCGTTACATTGTACAGTCACGAGCATAATTATGTATACACTTGGCTTTATTCAAAAGCGATTTACTCCTTTTTTTTTAATGAAATTTTATGTTGCTACGAACGTAGTATTTTCGAGCCCATACATAGGTTTTTGCAATTCTTCGTATTTCATTGTTGTTTTCGTTATTTTACGCAAAAATCGCTATTGAAAGTTTCCAAGTGTTTAAATGTTAGTGTTCGTGCCTGTACTCATTATTATGAAAATTTTTACTATAGGACCAATCCTGAAATCGTAAAAAAAAATCTGTTGATCCATACCATTATGTCGAGTTATGCGAAAATAAATGTATGGATCAGCTGATTTTTACAATGAGTACAATGACCCCTTTTAAGGATTAAACTACCCTTAAACACCTACTACCTACTTAAACTTTCATAAGATAATCTATACTTAATTATATCCATCTTATTACAAAATGAATTCTTACTTTAGTCCAAGCGTAAATCTTCGAGCCAGTATTTTCTACTTTATTCAAAGCACAGTAAAATTCTTAATGTTCTTAATTTAGACCGGGGTTTGACGTCAGCTTTTGTTAATAGAACTTTAAGTTTGTCGAAATAGACTTCTAAATTCAGAAATGGCTCGATGATTCAAACTTGGGTCTAAGGATAAACATTGTTTTGTTCAAGGCTGTAAGTGTTAAGTGTCTTTTAAGCGTCTAAAGCTCACTTAAACTAAAATAAATATTGGCAGTGTAATGGAAAGATTAAATATTTTGTCTGTATAAGTACCAAATACCTATACAGTAACAAGTCTCTTTTGGCACTCGAATAACGTTGACAGGGCAGCACTGTTGGTATACATTTGTGCAATTGTTTTGTGAAACGTATTAAACAAAAAAAACTTGAGAGGTGTCGAGGGACACCCGGATGGAACGAAGTTCCTTTCGATTAATTAGTGAAGGAATTGTAATAAAATTTTACTGGCTTGCTTTCTATAAGAGAGAGACAGAGAAATACGCGCACGCTGCATGGCTTACAACTATAGCAAAAAGTGTCGTTACAACTTTTGGTCTTAATTTTTTCCGTCTAGCCCCCTTTCGCAACGCGCGATAAGGAACTTCGTTCCAACAAGATGGCGACATTAGTTCCGATTTCGGCCACGCGCCATAAGACCATTGTAGCTTGTTCGACTGTACCAACATAGCCCAACACATTAGCTCGTACCTACATATAGCAACGTTTGGCATCCGGATTGCCGATGGCAGTATGATGTTACTAGCAGTCAAGTGCACGCTGTTGCCTATTATCTCTCAATAGTCTCAATCGCATAAGGCTGGAAGCTGGAATGTAGCTCATTGCATGGAAATTATATTGTCCGGAGTTAGCTTTCCGTTTTCAACTAGATATTACAAAAACAATTTCGAACACATGGTGACTCCTTGTAGTGTGTGTAGGTATGGTTCAGCCGTTAAGAAGCTTAACAACTATAAGCATACGCTATGAAGTGTTTTCAGCATGTTTTCAGCTTCTACAATAAGCGTGTCGATTTTCATAGCATAGCATAGCATATTTATGAATCCGTCGGGAAAATAGAAATCATATAATCTTAGGTAGGTATACTGGTGTCATTATCAACCAAACAATCTGCCTAGCCCATAGACATGTAAAAAAAACCTTCCTTATATCTATGGCCTAGCCTTTTCCCAACTATGTTGGGGTCGACTTCCAGTCTAACCAGATGCAGCTGGACCTCCTCGGACCTCCACAACCCAGTTACTGGGTAATACGATACCCCTTGGTAAGACTGGTTGTCAGACTTTCAGGCTTCTGACTACCGGTAACGGCCATCAAAGATCCACGAATAGCAGCCGGGACCAACGGCTAAATAAAACACCAAAAAACGATTGCCGGCATAATTTTAATAATACATTCTTACGGCATAAAAACAGTGGATTTGATCTCAAATAATCTTAAAAACTCATACAACCAGTAAGGCAACGACCAACAGCTCAAGGTGGTTTCCGAGACACGTGGGGGTCTCGGTATGTAAAGATGATCACCCATGCACGTAGCGGGATCGTCCGAAAGGGTTACCGCTGCCCTGGAACATAAAGGGCTAAGGAAGGAACACGGGTGGGTTTTAGTCAGTAAGAGTCTGACACTCCCTTCCGCTCCACCCAGAGCGGGAGGGGTCATTTGATGATCACCCATGCACGGGTCAACCGTGGCAAGCGTAAATTAACCTGATCGATCGACGCGTGCGGCTGTTATTACTTAGCCAGTAGGCCAGGAGGTAGTAATTGGGTTGCTAAAGATATTATTGTTTAAATCCAGACGTGTCTCCATCAGGCAAATAATAATATTACGAAAACAATAAAATAGTTGTTTTTGCACCTTCATGTAAAAAATATGGTCCCCGAAATATATGGTGGGCCCGAAAGTCTGACAAGCAGTCTTACAAAGAAGTATCGTGATATCCAGTCACTGGATTGTGGAGGTCAGATAGGCAGTCGCTCCATGTAAAATACTGGTATTCAGCTGCATCCGGTTAGACTGGAAGCCGACCCTAACATAGTTGGGAAAAGGCTAGGTAGTTGATGATGATGGTGCACACCTTTATTTCTAAAACTTTTGTTTAGCAAGCTATTAAACTAAAATGTTTTCGCTGTGTAAACACTCACATCCAACTCTTGTACTATGCATACATCATGGTCTTTTTATTCAGCGAATTTACGGTCAAATGATTTATAAACTTGTTTGGCAGTGTACCTAATTGAGCTATAAAAATTCCTTGCGATAAACCTGTTTTATATAGGTAGGCACTAGACCTGAATAAGCAAAACTTTCTTGTTATTTTTTATTGGCATATTAGATTTTATGTCGCATGCGTTGTGACTTTTTCTCTTCAAATTATTCAGCGTGTAATGTTGATGATAATAGATAGTAATGATGTGTGTAACAGTCTCTATAATTGTGTCGATGGTTTTTGTTAAAGTAACGACACAAATCTCGGCCTCAAAAAGGTGGGTGGGGAGATTGGTTGCGGAAGGTGGAGGACCGAGTGTTGTGGCGCAGTTTTGGAGAGGCTTATGACCAGCAGCGGTCTGCGATAGGCTGGCTTCTTGGCCAAGAACGTTCTGTTATGTATCCCAAATTGACTAACAGGATTCTGGTAACTATCTAACTTGGTTGATGACTATCAGCACATAAGCCACATACCACAATCATACGTGAAAGAAAGAAAAATGTTTTACTTTGACACACGGACGAAATCATATAGAAACTAACAAAGTGACATTAATAACAACCAAGACAATTAATAAACAAAAACAAAAGATCTGTGTGAGGCCAAAAAGGCTCCTATCTCAGCATAATGCTGCGATATTTAAAAAATAAATACCACAGCGCTGATATTCTGATAGAACACGTGACAATACTGACGAATCGGTTATCCTACCTGTCTTTCTCACTGGCAAATCTTTTAATCACGGTATACGGTAACATAGAAGAAAAAATACATTTAGGGCTGATTTTTCATTCGACAGATAATTTTTAATCGTAGTATATAGAAAGAAAAAACATTTATTTAGCACAGACCAAAAGACACATAATACACCAGATACATACATCAGATAGCAACTAATAAAAAAACAAATAGAAAGTATAAAGACCGATGTAAGAAATTAGCAGGAAAGTGTGCCTCACGGCTGCTCCAAAAAGGCCCAGTTCAGCGAAAATGCCAGACAAAATTGACGTCTGACAAATTTAGTATGGAAGAACTGTCAAAAATTCAAATTATTACTCTTCCAACAATTATTCCTCTCATAAAATTATCTGGCGTTGGAAAACAGTAAAAATTCGAGAACATAACACAATAATCTTCGAAAGTACAAAAAAATACTTAATGTTCCTTCGATGTTGCGAATATTGTATTAAAACTGGAAAATATGAGCCGCGTAACACTGTATGGAATAAGGGAAGCTTAGAAATTGAATTATTTTGGTATAAAGTTAGAGATTTGCGGACAAAAGTTTTAATACAATAACGCTTTTAGCTCGACATCGTAATTCTACGAGTACGCAAGTAACGCTTCGGGTCATAATTGGATTTTTATTTCTTGATTTTGAGGGTTACTAAACAACAGATTGAGAGATGAGAGACCAGCGGGGTAATTGCGTTATTTACGTTGTTGATTAGATTTTTTCTTCGAACATATGAAGCAATGAATTAGCAATATCCTTCAAAATGTTTCACATTGTGATTAATAGGAACAAGGCTGCTAATGATGATGATGAACAACACAATATGTTTATTTCACGTCACTCAATAACATGAGGTCAACTACGAATAAAAATTAAGTCAGAAACACAACATAATATCAAGCTTGTATCCCTAAAGGGTTATGCAGACGTGTATCTTTGTACACCCACAATTCGCCAGTTACTTACGTTTAAGTCTCATATTAGAAGGGGCGAGCCTATTGCCATCAACTGGGGGTAAATCCAGACTCCAGATTGAGAATCCTACTAATATTATAAATGCGAAAGTTTGTATGGATGGATGTTTGTTACTCTTTCACGACAAAACTACTGAACGGATTTGGATTAAAATTTTGCACACAGATGGTTTATAACCAGGATAAACATATAGGATACTTTTTATCCCGATATTCCCAAGGGATCAAAACTAATGCGGGTGAAACCGCGGAGCGCAGCTAGTAACAAAATAAAGAGATATGTTTTGAAGCTGTTTGTCCTTTAGGTATATTATTATGTATCTGGAAAAAGGCTAGTTAAATAAGGTAAGTAGGCAAATCAAATGTGGAAGCCGCCATGTTTCTCTTACAGATTGTATAAATAAATCTATGTGCTCTAATCTGTTTAATGAAATAAAAAAAGGCAAAAAAAAAATACAGAGCAAATGCTGGTACTAAAGCTACGCAATTAAAATGTTGTAGAGATCTGTATTTACGTAGCTAGTATTTATTTTAATCTGTGAAGTAACGTCTTCACACTTGCATTCCCCAAAGTGTTAGGCAGAGGTGCACTTATATTCATATTCATACTAGCTGCGCCCCGCGGTTTCACTCACATAAGTTTCGGTCCCGTGAGAATATCGGGATAAAAAGTATCCTATATGTTAATCCTGGTTATAAAACATCTGTGTGCCAAATTTCATCTAAATCCGTTCTGTAGTTTTTGCGTGAAAGAGTAACAAACATCCATCCATCCATCCATCCACACAAACTTTCACGTTTATAATATTAGTAGGATATTTATTTGCATTCCATAATGTTGTAGAAGTGTTACAATGGCTTGAAGCTAAAGTACAGACGCCAGCACATCAAGCTACTACAATCTGTCAAATTTCTTTAATAGATTTTCAACTTTATCGCTAAAGGAATAAGGTTCAAGGTGGATTGGAAAAAATAAATAGTTTCAGGTAGCTTGATGTGCTGGCGTCTGTACAATTATGGACCCCCCCCCCCATAGTACAACCACATTTCATTTTGTTTCAGTCCCATGTATTAGGGGGGGGGGGGGGGGGTAGCGGGATCGTCCGAAAGGGTTACCGCTGCCCTGGAACATAAAGGGCTAAGGAAGGAACACGGGTGGGTTTTAGTCAGTAAGAGTCTAACACTCCCTTCCGCTCCACCCAGAGCGGGAGGGGTCATTTGATGATTTCCCATCCTCAAAAAAAAAAAATGTATTAGGGGGCGAGTCGATTGCCGCGGGCACAAATCTAGGGTCCGTTCCGAGGGCTGGATGGCTACCTGCTTTCTAAATTTTACACGAAAGTGCATGTTTTCTTGGGAAAGTGGCGAAATGGGAAGTTATAGCCTTGATGGTGATAAAGCTTGTATTTCGTTTTAAGAGATAAAACACAATCAGCACACTAGTACCTATACAAACACCCAAACGTAGCCGACATCTTAAGACCACTTATTTACACCACAATTTCCCTTCACAGTCCACACCATTCATTCATTCATTCAGCCGAAAGACGTCCGCTGCTGGACATAGGCCTCCCCCAAGCACGCAAGTTCGACCGGTTCTATGCTTTCTGCATCCAGTGGATTCCTGCGGCCTTCAAAGGGCCATCGGTCCACCTTGTGGAGGGCATTCCATCACTACGTCTTCCGGTACGCGGTCGATACTCCAGAACCTTTCGGCCCCATCAGCCATCTGTTCTGCGAGTAGTCCACACCCATGGCATTTAAAATCACAGCCAAAGATCTGCCCAGCCTTTTCCCAACTATGTTGTCAGACTTTCGGGCTTCTGACGACCCGTAAGGACTAGCAAAGATTCACGATTGACAGCCGGGACCTACGGCTTAACGTGCTTCACGAGGCACGGAGGGGTCTTAGTATGTAAAGATGATCACCCATTCACGGACCAACAAGCGTACCTTAACCTGATCGATCGACACACAAGTCTCGTTCATAAGCCTGGCCTTTACACTAACAAAGAATATCAACCTGTAAACTAAGCCCCAAACATTTCACAATCATAATAAGCACTATTCAGGCACAACTTTCCAAAGTCCAACTTTAAATGCCTGCGCAGAATGATAAGCGTTTGAAACAGAACAATATTGTTCGTGTTGTTTATCCGTTGGCAGATTAAAATGAAAATTAAATAGCAAAGAGGGACTTTGCAAACAGTCTACTCAATATTAACCGGCTTTTAGGCTACCTTTTGGTGTTATTATTGTACAGTCAGGAAAATTAATTGTCAAACCAATTGATTACTAACTTCAATCTTTTTCATAGCGTGTGGAAGGCAATCTAAAAAAAATTTTAACTAGTGCGCAAACTGAAACCATGAATTCAGTGCTTCAGGCGTTGCAAGGTCTTCCACAAGGTGGACCGACGACATTAAGAAGGCCGCAGGAACCCGTTGGATACGAGAAGCACAGAACCGGTCGAAGTGTAGGTGCTTGGGGGAGGCGTATGCCCAGCGATGGACGTTTTTCGGCTGAAATGTTGATGATTATAGAGTCGGCCCAGAATTTGGCTACGAGTATGGCAACTTTGGTAGCGTCCATCAGTTCCGTAACGTGCAAACAAGAACTTGCTGGACACGATATTAAATGTCTCCACATAAACCCTCCAGGGTGGATCAACTTCAAACTGTTCGTACCTTTATACAATCTTCATACAACTCTCTAACAGTTGTATGAATTGGCTATAACGCGACAAATTGACGTACGGTGTCAATTTGCTTAAAAATTAATTTCCCTGACTTTACTTAGAGGTATCACTACCTGCAAATTCTTTGTTTAACAGAATGAATATTAACTTGCCTGATAAAAAAGTTGCGGCCTGTTGTCTTGGTAAATGATGGTATTTCATTAGCGCTGGACATTTATTTTATTTTATTTGTTGTTTCAAAGAAAATATTTCTGTAGTTTTATGAAGGTAGGGTCTAGATTTGCCTGAAAGATGTTCTTTAAGTTATTTTTCATCTAAGATTTTTCAAGTTTCCCTGAGATTCTTTGAAGCTACATCGGCTATAATGATATCGAGGTGAGGGCGGGTGCCTATAATTACTAGCTAGATATTTTAGCTTAGGTATTGACCACAGAACAGATAAATTGTAAAACATATTTTCTACGTCATCATGATTATCTGCCTAGACTTTTCCCAACTATGATGGTATCGTCTTCCAGTCTAGCCGGATGCAGCTGAATACCAGTATTTTACATGGAGAAAGAAAGAAAGAAAAAGTATTTATTGAGACTCGTACAGGATGATAAACTAAACTAAACACAGTTAAAAATAAAAATAAAATAAATTATATAAAAAAGTAACAAAAGGAAAAATGAAACCGAAAGTCCTACATATGTATATAATATGGAGCGACTGCCTATCTGACCTCCATAATCCAGTGACTGGGTAATACGATACCCCTTGGTAAGACTGCTTGTCAGACTTTCGGGCCCACCATATATTTCGGGTACCATATTTTATACGTGAAGGCAAAAAAAAACTATTTTATTGTTTTCGTAATATGATTATTATTTGCCTGATGGAGACACGTCTGGATTTCAACAATATTATACAAGCTGTTGTTTTGCATCCTCGTCAAATTTCAGGAGGCTGTTATGAAATACACAAATAATCAAATAAAATTACGATCCCTGGTAAATAATGAATATATTCTTGTTTTTTTAGTTATTTAAGTTTGACAGTATTTCAGAATACACCACTTTCAAAGAACAGAATCGCGTTATGGTGTCGTATAAGTGGCCGCGTTTTTATGTGTGTGTAAAAGGGCAGTTACAGTGCGGCCTCACACCGGCTGCGTTTGAAAATGCGTGTCCCACACATGCCGATTTCTGAAAATAAGAAAAATAAAAACAAAAAAATCCCTACTTATTTCATTATTGGTTCGTGTCGAGAATCAGCATAGCTACCTCCTTGAATTTGACGACGATGCAAAACGACACCTTGTATAACTAAATATTGCTTTTCAACACACAAAACATCACCATCTTGTGATACAAATAGATACGGGATATCTACCAGAGCTTGGTACGCTATCGTATATAGTCTATAGGGTACGATACGAAGGGAGGGATCTATTGTGCATCTACAGATAATGTCTAAAAGGAAGGTGCTGTAGAGCTACAGTAATTGTAGGCACGAAACATAATAGACAGGAATCCCATTGAATTTGTGGAATTTGCCATATAACTTGCGTTATATATGTAGTTTGCTGCAGATTGCTACTGAATAGGTACGTGTTTCATAGTGTCTGTTTCGGCCATCTAGTTTCAAAGAAAGCACTTATAATGCACTTTTTACCAAGAGCTTCACCTTAACTACGTCGTTCCAATTCAATTCGTGGTGAGTATAAGAATGGCTGGCGTGTTTTTATTGTTACTCCTTCCACCAACTTTCTTTATACTATTGCCCCTATAGAGAAAATTCAGCGAAATTGAAACTTAAATTCAATCTCTTATCGCAAGCTCAGGCAGGCAGCTATATAGAGAGGTAGCTACAACAATTCGCCGCAAGCTACTCGGTACACGGAAACACGGCTTTTGCAGAAATGGGTACTCACTAGTGCGAAAAGTCGTTAATACTTTATGGCAGCAATATGCAAACATCGAACGTAAACGGACTATGGACTATCGTAATCCTTTAAAACAAGTGCACTAACAGCTGGTCTCCATACACTTGCTGGAGTCTTTGTGTTCATATCATGAATGAAATTGCTTTTAGTGTTTTCAACGGTATTTTTTTAAGTCCCACTTTTCTCGTTTGCATTTTATACTTGCTAGCGTTTCCAGCACTTTAAAGCGCTTGGGGTTGTGAAGGACTAACTTAAAAGCGCTCGAAACGTTGGAAATGTAGAAAAACATTAATGAATCATCTATGTAGACGTAGCTTTATGTTCATTTATTATATTGCAGAGGTAAACAAGAGGATTATGTGAATGTAGAAGAGAAAATAGACTAACAAAGAGATAAACCCTGCTATGACTCTGGCTAGACGCAAAATATTATGGAGCATTATTTATTACAGATAACAGAACAAATGTATTAATTAATTGTGACCTGCTAGTAATCTGGAACGACCTAGACTCTAGAGCCAATAAAACAGTGAGTTAATTAGTTACGCAAGCATAATCAGATATCTACATATTGTTTATTCAAGTAGATCATTAAGATAATTAGGAATACTATTGCATAGTCTATCCAGATCTGTTTAACAGGACAAGGAGTCTTTAAGTCACAAATTACACAATACAACCGCTCATGCTGCTGCGAAGCTCCGAAAGGTCAGGAGTGCTTACATTCGATCCAATTTGAAACCAATCTACATGGTTGACCCGGTACCTGCAAGCCGTGACGGTCGTTGGTAAATTGGCACACCAGCTCCATATGTAGGAAGTTCAAGAACTAGTCCAGTTAATTGCTTTCGAGATGGGGTGTTAGAAGGCCTAGTTTTAAAGTCAAAATCTGAAAGTCAGAATATGAGTTTGATCTGCCCTGTGAAAGAAAAAAGAAAAATAGGTTTATTTGTCAGAAAACACGATGTGCATACGAAAAGATAAGTAACTTCACTAATATAGTAAAATAAACTAAATAGATCCATTCACAGTTATTTTACCTCTGACAGCACTACAGCAGCAACGCAATAGGAACCTTATTGTAACGAAATTAAAGATCACTATGATTTTGACAGACTTGTCAGTAGCAATAACCTAACAACAACTAAAAGGACCATTGCAATTTTGACAGTGATACAACATCAAAGGTTAAATAAGAATGGGCTCTAGTCGGCAGCTGCACGTCGTGACTGTGATAAGAAGGCTTCAACTCAGCATGATGCTGTTCTATGTGGGACTCACAGCACAGCGCTGATTTTCAGTGGTTATCCAAAAACCAAGTCAGGTTTAAAGATTTATACAGAACCCCTCCCCTATGACCGTAAAAATGGACAGTATGAAGCGATGAATGTTAATGGACCCTTAGATAATTATACAACACGACATTCCCTTTCCAATTTTGACCAATTGAGGACAGCAGTAATATTTCAATTTCAATTAGCAAAATTTAGAAGAGGGTTGCCCTTTCATTTGCTTTTAAAACTCCCTTAGTCAGGTACATAGAAAATGGTCCATTTGTACAGAGACATAAAGATCTTCCAAGATTTCTTATATTTGAAATATTCGACAAAACGTGCGTGCTGAAGTGTGTGTAGGAGGCTAAGAACATCGTGTTTCTGAAGTTATTCCTATTGATTTGTGTCCCAATAAATTATTCCCATTCTGATCTGGACGTGAAACAGAAAATATAAAAGATCTGTTTATCGTTTTTAGCTTTTCCTGAATAAAAGGGTGATTAATGATACTTAGTAGTTTTTTATGATCTGGAAAGTCACAGATATGAGTTCTATTGCAGTATTTACGAGATTTTTTTTTTGTACATTCTATATAAATATAAATGAATCACCGAAATGTATGTACGCGCAGAACTTCCGATCGACTGCACCAAATTGGATAATTCTTTTTTTTTTTTGTGTTTGTTATTGTCAGGACAAGGTTTGTATACAAGAAAATTAAAAGAAAAATAATATGGCGGTACGACTTTCGCCGGCTCAGCTAGTAGATATCATTTCTGTTTTTAAATTGTGATTATAATTCCTAAAACATATTAACAAATTGTAAAATAACATAAATTAACTATTGGGACTTCAAATGCTGGCAGTTGATGACTTAATAATGAGATGAACATAATAAAATGCAATACCAACAGACCTACTCTAACTGTAATTGCTGAAATTTTGATTCATTTATGTATAAACGCGACTTTAGGAGACAGTACCTATATTAATTAAGAACTATATTCAAACATATCACAAAATACAGAAAGAGCTTTGGCGACGTTCATTGTCGTCACAGGAAAGAAAAGTTTCTACTGCTCTTCAATCAGCTCAAATTAGGATAGGTAGGTATTGTTTTTTGGGTTTCACATTAGTTATAGGTAAAGTTAATACTTTTTCAAATTGACTACCAACTTCTACAAGATATTGTATACATACATGATACAATAAGTAGTTTAGTTTTATGTTTATCCATGATAATTTATTATTTTTATTTTCTTGTTCACCCAAGGAGCATGTTGCAGTATCTTTGGACCAAATTTATCTACCAAAACATTTAATTCACCTGTTACAACCATAAATATCTAACATTCTATTCTAACTAAAATCGTTCGTTTATTTTAATCATAGCTGATATTTTTGAAAGCTGTATGAAATGGCTTTAGCACGGCAATTTTAGCGCAGTGAGTTAATTTGATAAACAATTAATTTCCATAATTACCTCATTTGCGTTTTCAATTATGTCATTATCATAATCGGCCCACTGCTGGGACACAGGCCTCTTCGTGAGTGGGAGTGGGCCATAATCCACCGCGCGGGCCCAGAGCGGTTTGGTAGATGTCACATGTCTTCGTATGTTTGGTTCTGGGACATGCCGGTTTGCTCACGATGTTTTCCTTCACCGTTTTGAGAGCAGTGGTGATGAAATAATTTACATAAAGTAAAGCGACGGTCTGGGTTCGAACCTACGGCCTACAACCAGTAAGTCGCGGCCGTTACCACTGGGCCACCAGTGCTCTAAAATTCAATGATGTATTCTGAATAATTTTATATAGAGAAAAGGTTAGGTGCCATAGTTCCTGAATGTAGGAAATAAAATAAATGTGTATGGAGGGTAGGTAAGCCCGTTATCTGTTCGTACAGGAAGGTAAGCATCAGCTGGACTAGAAACATTGTTATGACATTTTATTTATCTGTAATGGCGGAATTTTTGTATTTTGTTTGACCTGTATTTAATGTGACTGGATGCGGAAAGGTCTTGTTTAATTTATACGTATTTTTGGAGCAGCTAAGATTAGCTCCTCCAAAAATACGTCCAGATATTCGATATTGATATTCGTATAGATATTCTAGTGCAGGACGGTAGAAATGGGTTTTGTACTTATCTCGAATCATTTAAGCTTTTTAAGGTTTAATTTTCAATGGCAGGGTATGTATTCTTGAAAATACTACTTAATACATTCGTTAATAAATTCAAAGATCGCTTTTTGTGACGGGTCCTAGCCTTGTTACTGCGGCCAACCTGGTTGTAGCAACCATTCTAACCTAACATACCTAACCTATTTGGTCGGGGTGACCTAGCTTAGATACTGCGATCAACTTTAACTGTATATACATAGCTTTTAAAAAGTCCAAAAAGTTAAATGGAGATTAATAAGTAATAAAAAAGGCGATTATCATTAGAAGATCAAAAAGGGTCAATTAAAATAAATATTCCTTATATTCATCACACAAACTGAATTCAGCACATGATTCTACTTAGATCCCTAGAAAATTGTTGACGGTTTAAAAAAAATCGGCTATTCCATAGAAAAGTGCAATACCTACGCGGTCAAAATGTATAGAACCACAATTTTTTTTTACCTGAGGAAACATTTATATGTATGGGGGTTTAGAATCATGTACTGAATTCATGGTAACAGGTTGTGCGTCGATGTCCCAGCCACTTTGTATTCTGTTGAAGCTAAGCGACACTTGACAAATTAACGCAAACATAATTGGTTGTACGAGACATCTCTCCTTTATTATTCGTGCCATGCTTCTACGGAAAAGGTGATAATCCATGTCTCATGTTCGTGAACGGGCGCCGTCACCGTCAGTAAATTAAAAAAATATATATAATAATATTTAAAAAAAATGTAATTGTTTTTATTTTATCTCATCATTAATGACACGTTTAACATTCTGCATCGTTCTCACATGCATAACTTCAACATGAATGATGTACGAGTAACTAATATCTTGTAACCATCTTATTTTAATATACCAATAAAAAACTATTTCCCACGATGTCAGAAACTAGAAAATTACCTGTCAAACATCAATACAAAAATGTATTACAAATCGAGTCCTGTAACACAGCGTTAATGAGGAAAAGTGTTATTTGTATGGGTCCTACCATATACAATAAATTGCCAGATGTAATAAAAAATGATACAATTAAAAACTTTAAAAAGAAATTAGTGGCCTTCCTAATAGAAAGATGTTATTATTCGATTAATGTTTTTTTAATGGACAAAACTTTTTAATCAGCAATGCGTAATTAATATAATAAGGTAATATTATTTTGAACATATGGACATAAGATGCGTTTATTTTTAATTTTATTTTAATATATGAACAATTGTTATTATTATAAATGTGACATTTTAATTTGTTATTTTATTTTTAGATACTTAGCTTCTTAATATTTTTTATAAATTTTGCGTGCCTATTTCCAGGCAGAATGTATGTACACGGCTCCCTCCTAAAATATCTACTCCACCTGTATTTTAATGTAACCTACATTCGTTGCAAATAAATGATTTGATTATAAAAGAGTGTCCGTGGAGTTTCTTGCCCGTTCTTCATCATACGTATTTACTACGGCTTGGAATGGGCTTGGGCAACTACCTTCATCTTACCAGGGCCCCAAGTCTGCTATTACAATAGTGTCAGAATGGTCTATCATTGATTTCATAATTGTTGATTTTGACAAGTTTGGTAATCTACTAACACAATGGCGTCATTATGACTTTCCAGTGGTCAACCACTGACACTCCATTGAAAGAAACGGCATAGAATGGTAATCTCGTACATAAATGAATGACTGACTTACATAAAACACTTGACTTCTATAAAACACTAATAAATAATATGTAAAAATATATATAAATGAAATCTGGCATAAATAAAGTAGTGGTAGTTTTTCGAAAATCATTTCTACTAACGGGTTTTATAATAATGGCAATACGACAATGTCATTATGACACAATTCTATTACGAGACCATTGACCGACCAATGATCGCCATTAAGAATTTAGCAGATTACGAACTTTAAGCAAAATGTCAATGGAATGGGAATGGGATCGTGTTGGAATGACGAATTTATAAAAATAGCAGACTTGGGGCCATGACCGAGTGCCTGTACTTGATTTATTTGAAATAAATTATTTGAGTTTGAGTTTGAAGGAAGAAAATGCCCATGGCTATTAATCTAAGCCAGCAGGTGCAAACACAGAGCCCAGAGCCTCCTTTACCGCTTACTAGTATAAGCCTTCATATCCACAGATGCGATAACCATGCATCTCGGTTATTGATTATCCCCCCAGGATTATTTAGTGTGTTCCTTAGTAGATAGGGGTCCCCATGTAACAGTGGCAACCAAGTCGTGTATTACACAATTGATGTACGGTCACCAAAGGATATAAGTAATCTGGGTCGTCGACCATTTTTTATTTTATCAAGTACCTGGTACTTGTTGACAGACCTACGGTGTTCTCCCATACCTACTGTAATTTGAAAACATTGTGAAACTCAATTATTTTTAAAAGAGTAACCGTGATGTTCTTGTCGACACTTCTCCATAGGAAACGACCAATTGGAACCGAGCACCTAGCTTCTGACCTTTCATAAGTGCCCATGTAGATTTATGTGAAATAAAATATTTTGATTTTGATTTTTAGCGGATATAGTTGACGTTTAGTAAGAAACCTGATGATTTTTTCCGAATATTAATAGATAACAAACAGTTTACTTATCTCTTACAGTCGAATCTCTTAAACCTGCTTCAGTTTTCAAATTATTTTCTGTATATTTAACAAGTCAGAATACATAATACAATACGCTATAACTAATGTAGCTACGGCACTGAGGAGACTACTAGGCATAGAAAACTATATAAAAAATAAGTCAAAATAGCATAAATCTTTAACCGATGTCTAATTGAAATTAATAATGAACTGGCCATTTCTAAATACAAATCAAATCTGTTTTATTTGATGGTCAGCACCACATTAAAAAAAAAAACTTTTTAATTATAAACTACACCCTAATTGCGTAACAGACTACGAGTATTACTCTCAATTTGAATCATATTGCTAATCCATTGCTCCATAATGTTCGAAAAGTGTCTGCTCAACAACGTAAATAACGCAATGGATGTTGTTGAACTGTCAAAATGAAACCCATTGCTACAGATAGTGTGTTACGTAATTACCCTGCTGATTATCATTCTATGACATTGACATTATGGCAATAATCAGTCGGTAAATTATCAAAACAACTACTATCGTACGCGGAACAAACAAAAATAGACCTTAAAGTAACGAACGTATTTTTACTGTGACAGCATCAAACATAGCATACATTGTACAAGAACCTTCCAGAATTCGAAAGATCAGTCCGTATAATCATTGATGAACTAGATAGTACATAGATATCCTTCTCTATAAACGCGAGGCTTTTATGATCAAGTCGGACCCAGACTAACAGTAATGAAATGTGACTTTATCAAGCTTGGAAAAGCTCTACCATGAAGAAAAGTATGTACTTCGACCTCGTAATTGTTTTACCACCCAAAGGTTGAATGTCACTTGCACGTTATAGATCGACAAGGTATACTTGTCAATTTGTTTTTCTCAAAAAATCTCGGCAAGACCATTATTTTGATAACCTTCTTCGAAATAAATCGAAAATGCTGTACTGGTTAAATTCATGCGAACAGCGGCCGGTAAAGTTAGTACTTATATAAATTCATATCGGTTATGTTTAGCGGTCGAATAAATTCATATTTCTCGTGTAATTTAAAATGGAACCAACTTTTTACTTCGAAACATGGCAACCAAGGAGGTAACTCATCAAAGATTTTATTTTAATTTTGAACTGGCTTACAAATGGAGCTGTTTAAAGTAAAAAAAGAAACAAGTAAACTCTTGAGAAAAATTATATTGTTGTTCGTAATTGATTGTGGAGTTTATACTTAATTACATAATTGTTAATTTTCAAATAAAATGTTCTGCATATGTACTACTTAATTTGAATTTCCTCGCGTTATTTGAGAAAAAATCTATACACGCCTGGCAGCAACCAGACATTGTTCAATGCCTCTTTGACGGCCGCTGTAGTACCTAATGTACTATTTTATTTTTATTTATTATGGGACAATAGACAGCTACAATATAAAACGTTTACAAATAACAATAATATAGGCTCATAAGTAGTATTAGCAATATTGCAGCCCACTACATTACATATGTGACTGTCAGATAGTTTCAACAGTTGGGAAGTTTCAATCAACTGGGATTTGTTGCCAAAAGTGGTAAAGTATTTGCGAGGTTGACTATACTTGGTAGCGTAGGTCCCAGTTTACGTAAACTGTCAAGTGCCAAGTTCTCTCCGGTATTTATGTTGATGTGTATTTTTCATACTTAAAGTGACAAGAGCGCTTTTTATCACCGTTTCAGGACATTATTCACGGTTGAATTTATTACGAGTTTTGGTTTTTCCCTTGTAATAAATATGTCTCTTCCATCGTTGTGTTAAGAGAAATGTTTTCTTTGTTCTATGATAATCAAAGGTACAAAAAATAAACATCTTTCAGGCACGCCAAAATTATTTACGTAAGCCAAATTATTTAGATACGCCAAATTATTTAGGCACGCCAAATTATTAACCCTAATTAAATGCGAAAAGATAAATCCCGCAGGTAGGTGTCAAAAGAAGAGTATTTTTTTATACAGTTCATAGTTACCTATTTCACCCGTAGCCTTTATAACTAAAAATCACCTGTCTACACTGATTTCCCGTAGAAAAAAAGCCTACCTTCCATAAAAATGCCAAGGTAAGCTCCGTCTTAAAACAGGAGGAAAGTGGAAGAAAGAAAAGCGAACTTTCTGCATTTTTACCAGTTTGGGGTACTGTTCAAACTTTACCAATTCTACAAGCTGGAACATGTTACAATCTTATTAAAAATTAAAGTGAATAGTAGCAAACTGGAGTCAGTCAAACGAATGGGGTATAAAATGTTACGGCCTGATTTTGCCCTAACATAAAAGGCAGAGACATATGAGCCGTTGGGCGTCCGTTCAAACGTGTGTTGTATCTTTACGAACCATTATTTTCAGCTAAATGGTTAGTAATATCTCGTCTTGACGTCTTTTCAAAACGTAGACAAAGTCTTATATTCTGTAGAACACGGATATTTCAAAATTTAACATATAAAACATAACATCGCGCCTGTTTTTCCTGAAGGGTTAGGCAGGGGTATCTATAGTATACCACTACATAGCACAGCACACTGCACTGGGCCCACGTGTTAGATAATCGCTCTTTGAGAGGGAGTGGGCTATAATCTACCACGCGCCTGTGTTCCAGCAGTGGAAACATTATAGGCTGATTATGGTTATGGTATGGTTAAGTTCCATGTCACAAATCGAAAATTCAGGCTGCCATTGAGAAATTTCTGTTGGAAAATCTGAATAACACTCGCCCGACCTGGAAATCGAACCCAGGACCTCATGAACAGCAATGACGACCGTTCGACCAATAAGTTAACAGAACCAGTTAACTTCATAATTTCTTTAGTAAATATTGCTGTACAATATTTAATACGCGATTTTGTAATATTATGAAAGGTAAAAACTACGAATATTACAAAATCGCGTAATGCTTCACAAAAACGTACGCTCAGAGAAAAAATATGAAACGTGTGCTTATCTGGTTCAAATATATACTCTTCAAATAAACTCTCAAAGTGTCGGCAATTGCGATCAATAGTGCGTTGGAATACTCGCCGCCTGAGAAAGCATATGATATTGAATCAAAAATATCGATGATACCTATACCGAAGAAGCTGTTTACATCTCTCTATCTATTGTCCTATCGCAGGTATGCTGGAAGAGATTTCTTAAGAAATAACCATCACCTTTGTAACTATTTTTCTGTTCTGTTTTTTTCTTGTCTGTTTATATATGTATATACAATACATGGTAAAATCTATACTTATAATAAATCTGTAGAAGTGACAATTCTGTACATTGAAAACATCAAAAAAATAAATGGCAGGGGGTGTTACTAGACCGACACCGAACCCAAAAATGTGATTACAAAAATTTTTGTCTGTCTGTCTGTCTGTCGGTCTGTCTGTCTGTCTGTCTGTCTGTCTGTTTGTTCAGGCATCACGCAAAAACTACCGGTTCGATTACGATGAAACTTGGTATAATTATTCTTTAATATCCTGGGCACCACACTGGGTACTTTTTATCCCGGAAAAGTATATACAATAAAAAACAAACTTAATTTTGCGGTTCGATCCCTAGACCGATTACTGTACCAACCGCAAATAATAAGTTTGTCGTAGGTTACGTCACCCGCAGTATTATCTGTGCGACCTTTTTATTCCTTTTAGTTTTTAGAGTTATTTAGGTTTAATTTTATAAGTCGTAGGTATAGATTTTAATTTTATAGTATAGGTAGTATATTTGTTAGTGTACGTAGTGACCGTAGGTTATTTTATAATACTGTTAGGTAGGATTAGTCATTCGTATAGATATTAGTTTTTAGGGATTTTGCTTATTTATTGAGTTTAGATTAGTTATCATCAGAAATAGGTTTATTTAGGTAGGTTATTTTTTTTTAATTAGGTAGGTGCTTAGGTAAAGATATCATATAGGTACCCTCTTAATCACCACTAATGAGACACAATTGGTTTTCTATTGCAATTAGCCACAAAGGGCCCGCGAGATGGATGGCATCCTGGGGAAGCACATACATTTTATCCTGTTAGCACGTTCCCGTGGGATAATTTCCGACATCCACGCGGGCGAAGCCGCGGGCAGAAGCTAGTAAATAAATAAAAATAAGAAATCTAAATAGGTACCTATACAAGATGGCAAGCACATCAACTGCAATCTGTTACCATGGATTCAGTACATGATTCTGAACCCACATGTGTTGAAATTTTTCGTCAGTTATAAAAAAAATTCTGTTCAGTACAGACGCCAGCACATCAAGCTACCCGAAGCTGTCAAACCCAATCAACCTTGAACATAATGCTTTAGTGATAACGTTGAAAGTCTGACAGATTATGGTAGCTTTATGTGCTGGCGTCTGTACATTTTGACTGTGTAGGTATAGCAATTTTCTATGAACAGCAGATTTTTGTTTGATAACCTACGAAAAATTGCTTTGCTGGGGGATCTAGAATCATGTGCTAAATTCATGGTTACAGTTTGCGCGTCGATGTCCCTGCCACCCTGTATACTGACGATGTGACTGACATGACGATGCCTTAACGAATCGATACCTAAGTAGGAAGGAAGTATTATAATTAAAGTACCTATGAAGTGATAATAATATATGTCTGGACTTAAAAAGATACCATTACCTCTAAGTTAGTTTTCGCATTTCTTATTCCTTTCGATTTTGGACACTTTTGTTACGAGAAAAGTATTATTGTGACAGTCAGAATGTTTTACTTTTTTGGGTTTAGCTCTCAGATTTAACTGTACAGAATATAACGTGCGATAAGCTAAGCCAAGCTTCGTTCCAATAAACCGTCACACTTTCCAATTTCATGTGTCTAAAATCTATACTACGAGTAAAATAATGTTGGGTGTGAATCTGCTCTGTACCTAACCTACCTAAGGTATAATATCGATACTATTAGGTACAGTCAACCTAACTTGGCTAGAATCTTTGCGTATGCGTTTTTCCATTGGCTGTCTTTTAAACAGACAGAGTCATAGAATAGAATAGAATCATAGAAAAGTGACTATTTTTTGTTGCACTAAGTGTACTTACATGCACGAACTTCCTACCACTACGAAAAAAAAGCCAACAAAACCTTGCTAAGTTGCGTGCATATACACTTAGTGTAACAAAAAATGGTCAGTTTTATTGCTTGTCATTCCGACTGTATCGATTAATTTATCGGATGCCAGTATATAAGCCTATCCTACTTTACCTATTAACGCGAAAGTTTGTATGGATGGATGGATGTTTGTTACTCTTTCACGCCAAAACTACTGAACGGATTCAAATTTTATCAAAACCAGGATTAACACATAGGATACTTTTTATCCCGATATTCCCACGGGATCGAAACTTATACGGGTGACACCGCGGGGCGCAGCTAGTGATAAATATAGAAGCCATTCCGTCTAGAGTAAGTCTTTATCTAAACGTCTTAATCTATTAGAGAAACATAATTAAGGGTAATCTCCACGGATTCCGAGTTAGACGCAGTTTAAGTTCTGGTTAAGACTAGTAATGCAAGTTGGAAACGGCAGAAGTTCAGTGCAACCATTTTCTGCAGCGGACTTATATTTTTACGATTTCATATCATATTTATGCTTTAGTCGCAATATAATGAAAGTTTTATAGGATTTGTGAACACGCGTCTACATGATTTAAAAGTGCCTGTTGGAGATCTATTAGAAACAGCTTTTAGAAAAACATATATGTAGTTCCAGTACTGCATGGGTCCCATGTTTTTTTTTGGGAACCCTTCGATTCTAGTGACTTCTATTCGAGTGACGGCACGGTTGGCGCAGTGGTTAAGCGATTGACTGCTGTGCTGCGTGTCGCGGGTTCGATTCCCGCACGGAACAAATATTTGTATGACCTACATGTATTTGTTCCGAGTCTGGGTGTTTTTCTATCTATAATAATTATGTACGTATTTACAAAAAAAAAAAAAATGTATATAAGTAGTTTATCAGCCATCTTGTTACCATAACACAAGCATTAGGTTGCTTAGCTTGAGACTAGATGGCGCTGTGTGAAATGTCCAGGGATATTATTATTATCTCCTTTATTTCATTTAAATACTTACAAAATACATTTTTAAATATTTTTATAAACAAAAGGATAAAAAAACATTTAAAAATATAAAAAGTAGTAGCCCACCGGTATCGGGAACAGGGTCCAAGCTACCGGCGATCAGGGCTCCAGAGAGAGGAACTTCCTGACAATGCGAGCCGTGTCCAGAAGTACCGCTTTCTGAACCAAGCCCTTGATCCAGCTGCCCAACGAGAGCCTCCTCAGGTGTTGGTCGAGGCTTTTGGCTATTAAGCCATTGGCTGTCACGACTATCGGCACAATGATCGCTGAGTCCACATCCCACATGTCGACAACCTCGCGAGCCAAGTCAAGATACTTGATTTGTTTATCTTTCTCGGCTTTCACGAGGTTCTCATCATGCGGGACGGTTATGTCAACAATCATTGCGCGCCGCTCTGATCGATCCACCACCACTATATCAGGCTTATTGGCAACAATAGTCCTGTCAGTGATGATGGATCGATCCCAGTACAATGTGATATTTCCATTTTCGAGAACTGGGTCGGGCACATACCTGTAGTACGGCACCTCAGATTCGACAAGGCTGTATTTCAGAGCAAGTTGCTGATGGATTATCCTGGCTACAAGGTTGTGTCTATGCAAGTACTCTCCGTTAGCTAGACGAGAACACCCGGAGATAATATGCCTGATTGATTCTCCCGGCCGGTGGCATGCCCGACAGATGTCAACCGTGCCGTCTTTCACAATAAATCTCCGGTAATTGTTCGTCATCATAACTTCGTCCATAATTGCACAGACAAAACCTTCGGTTTCTCCAAAGAGGTCACCGAAACGCAGCCAGGCTACGGACGCTGGTAGATCTACATCGGGTCCATGTAGGGCCCGGTAAAAGCGTCCGTGAAGCTCCTTACTCTGCCATACTTCCATGCGATTATTGGTGTCAAGCACTACCGGCTTGCACCAGTTCTCTTTAGCCAAGGAGAGTGGGGTGAGGCCCTTGTCCACCGCGACTACATCTCGATGCATCCCCACGTCGGTTTCTAGGAAATATTCCCTGAGACTGCATATCTCGCGATTGTGGAGGGTCTTAGCGTTTAAAAAGCCTCGACCTCCACACTTTCGCGGGATATACAGCCTCATTACCGATGACCGTGGGTGATGCATTCGATTTGCAGTCAGCAGCGTCCGGACCCTCCTATCCAGGGCGTCTAGTTCGGTTTGAGTCCATTTGAGTATGCCGAAAGAGTACATCAAAACCGGCATGACCCAACTGTTGAAGGCACGCACCTTGTTTCCGCCTGATAGAAGACTATTAAGTACTTTTTTCAGGCGGCCAAAGAAGCGCTCCTTCAGCGATTGCTTCATGTCAGTTACATTGATGCCTAACGCTTCCGACATACCCAAATACTTATAGGTTTCGGATGCGGAGAGGGCTCTAAGGTTTGCGGAATCCGAGAGTTGGGTTCCCACGGATTCCACAATCTCTCCTCGCTTTACATGCATGACCGCACATTTGTCCACACCAAATTCCATCCTGATGGCGCTACTGAAAGTTTCAGTAATTTTCAGTAGCTCCATCAGTTGCAAATTGTTAGGGGCAAAGAGTTTAAGGTCATCCATGTAGAGGAGGTGAGATATAACCTGGCCACCTCTCCTCAGCCGATAGCCTAGACCTGAATCCTCCAGCAGTGTGCTTAGAGGATTCAAGGCTAAGCAGAACCAAAGCGGGCTCAAACTATCGCCCTG
Source organism: Apamea anceps (assembly GCA_951799955.1). Taxonomy (NCBI): domain Eukaryota; kingdom Metazoa; phylum Arthropoda; class Insecta; order Lepidoptera; family Noctuidae; genus Apamea; species Apamea anceps. Next base: position 7,647,774 of record OX637512.1, read on the forward strand.
AAATATGCCTCGCTCGATCCTTATCGGTTCGCTATTCCTCTGAATATTTCGACATCCTGGATAGCGAAGGACCGTCCTCCATTGCCCCATACACGACCTCAGGAAGGTTCGCAGAGTTGCATCTACTTTATACAAATCCAGAACCCTCATGAGCCATGTATGCGGCACCGAGTCATAGGCCTTCTTATAATCTATCCAACATGTCGACAGATCCTTTCGGGAACGACGAACCTGTTGGCTAATGGCCATATCAATGAGGAGTAGCTCCTTAGTACCGCGGGACCCATTCTTACATCCATTTTGAGAGGCAGACATAATGGAGTTGTTGTCTATGTGGTTGTTAATTTTAGCTCTCAAAATGGATGTAAGAACTTTATAGACCGTCGGTAAACACGTGATCGGCCTATAATTTTTGGGTTCCGCGGTGCTACCTGATTTATGGAGCAGGTGGGTAACTCCTGTCGTTAGGAATTGGGGTAGCGAACCAGACTCCAAAGCAGTCTGGAACTGAGATGCCAAGGGGGCGTGCGACCTTTGGAACCACTTTATCCAAAAGTTGTGCAGCCCGTCCGGCCCTGGAGATTTCCAGTTAGGCAACGGACGGACTGCACGGGCCACATCTTGGGGGCTGATGATAAGTGCCCCCATTTCTGGTATTAGATCGCACGCTCGCTCGATCTTCCCAGTCCAATCACCTTCGGTGTGACTGACAGGCACCGACCAGATGTTTCGCCAGAACGAACACATGGCGTCATCATCCGGTAGGTGCGTGTCAGTCACACATTGGTCCGGTCGCTCCCAAGCCCTATAAACCCACCTTTCATCGTTCTGGAATGTGCGATTCTGAGTGTACCGCTCCACTCTCCGCCTGTACCGACGAATACGGTTCGCCCATGCACAGATCTTCTGCTTCAGGAAGTCGATACGCTCTGTGACGCGGGACAAATAATCTCGAGAACTAATATCAGTCCCCGAGAACGCCCGCCTCACAAAGCGCATCACTCTAGGGCGAGTATTGCCCTCCCTGAAGCAGATTAGTTTGCCGATGAGCGCTCTGGCCCCACCAATACGGCGCTCAATTCTGCACTGCCAAGCTGGTATGGCTGGTTTCGGTCGTGTAGCTCTAGAGTCACTGACAAATTTGACGTGAGCTACACGACATGCCGCTACAGCCGCACAGTACAGAATAGAATGAGTATCGGTGAGGTCTTCGCAGTCATCAAAATGACTTGACAACTGCGAATCCAGGACGGCCACCAGCGCCCTATTTTTGTTATGCATGGGCAAACGAGGTAAACGTGGTCTGAGTTCGGGCGACATGAACCGATATTCCCGAATCGCACCCTCCAAAGCATTCCTCAATTCCTCATTGCACTGGATACTTACATTTGTAGCCCTGTCATTACTCCCCTCGTCAGCATGGCCAGTGTTAGACTGCGGAAGTACTGCAGTAGTCTGCGACTGGTGGGCGATGACATGGCTACTCTGCATTTCACTTCGCAGGCGATCAAGTACAGTGTCATCTAACATATGATTACGTTGAATAACCCGCACCTGATCCGATAGTCGTTGTGCCGAAACGTTGACAGCTGGCTCAAGCACCTGAAAAAGAGAGAGCATCCGAACACGGTACGCGGTCAGATTGTTTCCCCCCTCTGTAGCCCCATAGTATGAGCGCATGACATTTTCATTGATGGATCGTGTCCATCTCATGCGCTGCACACTTCCGCCGGGAGCTGGGACCCTATCAGAGGCCAGTGGGCCTCGAGGTCCTAAGCCGTCCGGCGGCCGGCGTCCTCCCCGTCGACGAGCAGGTGGTGGCGTCGTGGGCGGAGAGAAATACTCGTCGCTCGAGCTCGACGCAACTACCACGGCCGGTGTCGTCACAGCGCTCACAGTGGGGCTGGGTACCGGCGGCGGCGAGGCGGAGCTGAGCGAAGAGTCCGGTGGTGGTGGGCGTGCACGTCTTGCGGCTGATCTTGTCAACATTTCATTCTGATATTAAGTTAGTTTTTGTGTTTTACCGGAGGCAACATGACAGATGTCACCTCCGGTTCGGCAGTTTTTGGTGAGAGTTTATTGCATTCATATTGTTCATATTATTTTTTTAAAAGGAAAATTGGTTGGAATATTCGGTTTATGGTTGTAGGTATAAAAACTGCTTCTAAAAATGTATTTAACTAAAAATATTAAAATATCGGAACGTTGACTTGTTGACGTTGGTGTTGCCAGTTTATTATTATTATTATTATTATTACTATTATACATAATTTGTGAAAATTTCAAATGTCTAGCTATCGCGGTTCTTGAGATACAGCCTGGTGCTGTCACCAGGCTGTCCGTCAGTCTGTCCGTCCGTCTGTCTGTACAGACGGACGGACAGACTGCGAAGTCTTAGTAATAGGATCCCGTTTCTACCCTTTCTGTACGGAACCCTAAAAATATAACTAGCGAAATGTTGGTGTACGTACTATAGATATGTACACTTATGCCTAACTCTTTGGATATTACAGGCGTGATGTTATGTTATATTAAATAGCTCCAGCCAACCTTGAGGTCGACTTTTGAGGAGTATTTTCTACGTAGTCTAGGTAGATGATGAAGAAAAAAAGTACCCTGCCCAAAGTATATTCAGTGAATTTATTGTATCTTTCCACTATTTTATACTACCGATGTTCTCCTTCTCCTGTAGCTACCTATATGATATGTCTTTGGTATATTGTAATGATGACGTTGACATGTAGCTAACGTGGGCCATTGTGTACAGAGGCTATCACTTTATTGCACGTTGGCAATGGGCAAGCGTCTTGTCCAGTGTTATCAGCGCTCTTTGTACTGAATCAGTTTGGAGTGTCACTTCTATAGAGGAAAATAGGGCGGACCAAATAAACGAGATATAATTTCAAGCGATAGTTTCGAGCGTAAATGTTTTGATAACCACAAACATTGTAGCATTTAGGGTATTTTACTCTCTCACAGTCTCAGACCAAGTAGAACGTCATAGATTATTTTATTATCAATGATACTGCATTTGAAATGGATGCCCGGAGACTCATTGGCTTACTATGTTCAGATTGGCAAACTAAGCTTTAGGCCAAGACTCCTCAATCTATCTTCTATTTTATAGTTGGCAATAAAAAAGAGGTGTACAGTATTCGCTACCTCTACTAGAGTCTACAATCTAAATTCAGGAAGTCTGCCCCCCCAACTTAACTCGAAGAGATAAGGAAGTCAACTCGAGGCTAAGGAAGGCTTGAAAAATTGATTAAACGTGCCGTCTTCTTTCTGTGTCACAGCACAACCAACTCTTTAAGCAGTAACCATGCCATAACCACTGAGAACGCCTCTCGACCGAACGTGTATTCCGTTTTAAATTTTTAGCAGCTAGGCACCAAACCCTCAAACTCTCTTACACTTGTATACTCTTTGCAAAAGGAAATTAATTATTAACATCCACGTGGAGTTTCTGCCTTCAAATGAACTGAGCCGGGAATGTTTGCATATTTTGAATATTATCTTTAGTAGAACATACAAAATCATTTACATTTGCCATAAAATTTAATGAGTCGGTCTTCGCGGTATTATATATAATTATATTTTGCTGTGATTACGGGTAGGTGATTTTCCTTTTTCGGTTACAGTTGTTAATGTTTTATTTTGTTCTCGTTTATTTGATATTGCTTTGTTGGCTTGGTTAATATCAGATTACTCGGTAGAGGTATATGGTAAGGTTATATGTTATGTTAACCTTATGTGTTATTCAACACATAAGGTTTATGTGTTGAATAATTAATTAATGATATACTCGTGGCGTACATAATCGTATATCCTAGTGTAAATATGTGTATGTATAGTAAACAATCGCTGAAGGCACTAGTTGGAATATACTTAGTTACTGTCAGGGTCGATTTTTGATCCGTAGTTAAACTCAACCAATTGTTAAAATAGTAACTAAGGGTTAAATTTTTGCAAAATTTGTTATTTGATCAATTTTTAGTTTATCTAATGGTTATTATTTAACTATTAGTTAATTATTTGTCCATTAGCAATTATATTATATTATTGGATAAACTAAACATTCAGAGGCAATTCTCGTAAATTTAAGAACGTTCACAGTTTGATCTCAGTCTCAATCTGTCAAAAACGCCTTTCAGTTTCCTACATTTTTGACAAGTTTTTGACATTGATTGTCACTGAGATGAGATTGCGACTAGATTTTGAACGTTTTTAATAACGGGAGTTGGCCTTCAGTAGAATATAAGGAGTCGAGTTACTGTTTGGTTTTCTCTTTAGGCTTAATATTCTTAGGACATAATGAATCCCTTACCCCTATCTTAACACATATTCTTGGAACTGTAAGACCACACTCATTACCAATGCACCAACAAGGTCCTTGATTTCGGTGTTCCCGTCATAATGTAATGTTTGTCTCACGAAGGGGCGCTAGAGCCTAAAGCATTCGCATGGGACACATGTCCAGAATTCATTAATAACCAAGGGGTACTTGTGCAAGTTGGTTACAAGTTTAAATATTAATTGCAAACATACATACGCTTGAAAAATACATGCGGGTGGTTGAATTTTTAATAATTGCCGGTGTTTCGTTCCTGTTTGCAAATTCTGTAAGCAATAAAGTTACTAACTAAGCAACAAAGTTAGCACGAATGTTTTAAAATGGATCAGTTTCCGTCGAATCAAATGTTAATTCCCGTTTCTCTAATCAACGTACTTTGAAACTGTTGAATAAGAAAGAATAAAAAAAGCATACACTAACACACACCCTTAAGCCAGGGTTACAGTAGGGGACAAATGTCCCACGACATGTGTCGGCAACATGTCAAGCGAAGCCGGCGATTTCGCTTGATATATCTGGCGACATCGCGCGACTTGTCCGTAGCGACGTCAGGCGAAGTCGTGCGACTTCGGGAAACTTCGCCTGACATATCTGGCGACATCGCGCCACACTCGACGTCGTTGGCGACACATATCGCGCCATGTTGCCAGACATGTCGAGCGAAGTCTGGCAACGCCGCGCCACTTCACTCGACGTCGTTGGCGACACGTGTCGCAGGACATTTGTCCCCTAGTGTATCCCTGGCTTTATACGCACATACACATACACATTTTGTGCGAAAAGTTTAAATAAATAAATAAAAAGCACGCTGAAGTGGCAATGGGCCGGCCATAACCCATAGAACCGATAACCGTTAGGGTAGACGTGTTCTTGAGTGGAGACCGCGAATCAGTAAACGTAACGTGGGAAACCCTCAGGCTAGATAGAGCAACGATCTTCGCATGATGGCTGGTACCTCATCTGGATGAGAGTTGCCTATGTCCAGCAGTGGACTGCTATATGCTGATGATGATACTATTGCATAACTTTTTATCGTTACACTATCGTAAAAGAAACTGACTATATATATGTCTATTGAAATAGCTAGCTCATATGTCTATCGAAAACCTTACCTTTTACAAAGACGTTAGCAGTAAAACAAGTGAAGAAACAATCTTATCGTCTTACCTTTCTCCGACGTTGTTTCTTTTGTCTACCATTTATACCTGACCGTCCCCTCTTCAACGATTTGCTATTGAAATGAAAATTCTATTAGCCCGAAGGTGGGCTCTGAAATTTCGACGTTATTGCCCGAAGCTACTGTTGCTTGGCAAAGGCAAATATCTGGCTCAGCTGTATCAAATATTTATAAGAGATTCCCGTTCGCGTCTGCATACGCGATACGTATAGTGAACAAACATTATTTTAAATTGCCGAACGTATTCTAATATACTGGGATGCAATTTTCTTATGGATTCCGTGCGATTGAAACTTTTTAAAAGGATGCTCATATGTTTCCAAAGAAAAGGAGGTTGGTCGAATACGTAGTAGTTTGTCTATAGCGAATCCGCAACAGCAGTGCGATTCTGTAACCATCTCACCATGAAAACTTAAGTGAAGTGAGCGTGTAGTGAGCTATCATTCCAACTAATAGTAGGGATTGACACTATTGACAACTCACTTTAAGCTCACTTCACTTAAGTTTTCATGGTGAGATTTTTACAGAATAGATCGGCAGATGGGAAAAGTGATGATTGATAGGCACAACGTCTCTAATTACACCTAATGCAACGCTATTTTAACATTGATCCATCACAAAACTTATTACTTATTTAAATGAAGATTACAGCATTTTTCGTTCATTCGAATCTGGATGAGAAGTCCTAAAATATATTGTTGTTGAAAACTGCACCGCGGAATACACTATTAATCTCAACCTTTGATATTGCTAATCCTTTACTTCATATGTTTGAACAAATTGTCTGCTCAACAACGCAAAGAACGCAATTAACGTTGTTGAACTGTCAAAATGAAAGCCATTGCTACTTTTAGTGTGTTACGTTATTACCCCGCTGGTTGATATGCAATCATAAATCATCTGTATTATCATTACAATCATGGCTACTAAACCGGACATGACACTAGTATACAAAGGCCTCACCTAAACCTATAAATGTACGACTTAGCCTATTATTCTGCAGCTAAAATAATCAATTTTCCTGACGTACCGGCTCCATGTTAAATTGCTACCAAGCAACATGCCCCATAAATCGTGAACTTTAATCCAAGCCCTATTGGTTAACGTGGATTAGAGTGGTGCAACTAGCCACTAGTTCCACAGTGCAGATTGAAATGGAAATAGAAACATTATGTAAATATCCGCTGATGAATGTGGGCTTCCACAGAATGAGTAGAGCCAGCGATCGGACGATAATCAGCACGCTTACCGACGATTGGGCGATAATCAGAGCGCTTAGCGGCGATTGATCGCGATAGATCGCGATTGTAATTACTGTGCAGGTGAATTTTGGTTCCCACAAGAGTGATGCAGCTAATGCTCCTGTTAAAATAGTTAATGATAAATGATTTATTTTGTGTAAGTAGGTTTGTAGTTCTGAGTATGAACGTCGATGGCTATAAGAGTAGGGGAAGACCAAAGAAACGATCGATGGAGTGTGTGTATGATGATATGATTAGAAAGGGGGTGACTGTCGAGATTGTGGCTAATAGAGGAGTATGGAAGAAAAAGACAATGTTGCGCCAACCTCAAATAAATTGGCGGGCAGGAGACTGATGAAGTAGGTTTGTTGTACAAACACTTTTACACGTCAATCATATTTTTTTTTAAACTAGATGAGTTCGATGTTGGTCAGATCATGTGAATGTCAATATGTGTTCTAGGCAGTTTGTAGCGCGATGTCAATTCTAATAGTGAAAAGATATGTAAAGAAAGAGAGAGACAATATTTTTTGATACCCATCCAGGGTAGCGGGATCGTCCGAAAGGGTTACCGCTGCCCTGGAACATAAAGGGCTAAGGAAGGAACACGGGTGGGTTTTAGTCAGTAAGAGTCTGACACTCCCTTCCGCTTCACCCAGAGCGGAAGGGGTCATTTGATGAATACCCATCCTCAAAAAAAAAAAAACAGGAACAGTCACGAGTACTAATATGTCAACACTTGGAAACTTTCAATACCGATATTTTTGTGAAATAACGAAAACAATAATAAAATACGACAGATTGCATAAACTTATGGGTTCGAAAATACTATTTTCATATCAAAAACCAATTTTCATTAAAAAGTAAAAGAGTAAATCGCTTTTGAATAAAGCCAAGTGTATACATACTTATGCTCGTGACTGTACATAATGGGTAAGTATCATAAGTTGAGTTATGTTCACCTGTCTACAAAATAGTCAAAATTGAAGAAAGAAAAGCTACATAGAATAGCAAAACAGAAAATTTCAAGATAAATCTGCCCTTGTCTCTTAAAATTTTTTGTTTGGCAGTTTTTCAAAACATCACGAAAACGCCTTTGAAGTTCATTCCCCACAAAAAACGCTGACACATAGCACGGAAAACCTAACAAAGGAACGAAAGAAAACAAATAAGATGTTAGCCTGACAGCAAAATTACTAAAAGCAGATATTTCCATATAGCGAAAGATAAAAACTTTTTCCTTCTTGACTGGGGAACTAAAAATTGTCCCAGGATGACTCTCGAGTAACTAGGTGTAACAAACGATGGAACTTCTTATATAAACGTAACTAGTTCCCTGTAGGGGCTCACATTATTTCCAAGGATAGCCAGCTAAATAGGCTACTGTATCAAAAGGATATTAAAGTGGATTTGTAAGGAAAAATATGTATGGAGTTCCCTTTTGAAATTGGCTTTCGTGTTTGGTCTTAAAAAGAGTTGTAACCTCACGTAGCTGTATTAAAATTTATAGGATGTTGTGTAGTCCTTCTTGTGAGCACTAAAATGAAAAATGGAACGTTTTTCTAGTGGTTTCTGGTATGACGTATAGCATAATCGACCTATATTGTTTTCACTGCTGGGACACAGGCTTTCTCTCGCTGAGAGGGAGTGGGTCGTAATCTATCACGCGGGCGCAGTTGATGGATGTTTAATCTTCGAGTTTTTGGTTCTAGGAAGTGCCGGTTTCCTCACGATGATGATTCCTTTACCGTTTTGAGAGCACCGGTATGAAGGGGCCGTAATACTCAAGAAAGGCAAAGGAATTAAATTAGACTTAGAAATACAGTGCATCTTCATCTCTTTCTTATTGCTGTAGAACCACTTAATCCGATTGGTAATTAAAATGAAAAAACAAGGTTATTTCTACAGCGGAGTCTAGCTAAGGCTAACTTACACCGCGAAAAATGAATGGTTAATTTGACATTACAGTCTGTTCACAGTTATTTTACGTCTGACAGGGGCAATAGCCACCTTATTGGAACGAGAATAAAGATTGAGATGACTTTATTGACACGATTTGGACAGTGATGTAAAATCAGAAGTAAAATTTGTGAAAGGACTGTACTGCTGGTATAAAACACGTAATTAATCACCTGTTTTATGAATAAGAAAGAAAAATTTACAAAAACATCACTATTTGAAGTCTTTGCTGGAACTCATTTGTTTTAACTAGCCTGAATTTAATACAATGTTGCCGAAATCTTCTCTGACAGGAATAAACTCTTTTGACTTTCCACAGACAATAGGCTACCAATATAATGTATGTTTCTCTTCAATTCCCAAAGTCACAATAAAAAAACATTAAAGTAAGTTCATGAAATACAAAATAAAATGTAAACATTTCAGAGCTTGTATCGTTTATTCCTCGCGAGACAATTCCTACTAACATTTTGTTTCATACTCCATATTTATTAATTTTAGACTGCAGTAAACTTACTATGAAATTATAACACAATGTAACACAGAGCTTCTCTCGTATATTTATTAGAGCAGAATTTTCGCATAGTCGGAGTCTAACCTACATAGATAATAACTCCATTCTGCAACTATGCTAATAGTCATTTGGGAGCATTCCATTCTGCAATACAAATCTACGTTTAGGAGCAATAATGCATCTATCATTGATAGTTTAACTTTGACGGGAACTGGAGCTATGTAGCTTGAAGCGGTATTGGAATGAGAATACTGTTCTAACAATAATGTACTAAGTACTAATATGTTGGCAGGCATATTAGTATGAATAGGTGCGCATTGAAGTGCCAACGACACAGCTCAACTTTCAAACAGTATTATCGCAGTTTAGCAAACAGTTTGTATAGAATGTTTGTTACTCTGTGGTATTATAAAGCTTCCATGTGCTGCCATTGTTATCATAAGACTGGTGGTTGGAAAACGACACGTAATCATTTTGAGATGCGAAAGTGAGTGTATCTTTCCCCACGCGTTGAAGGCTTAACTACCCAAGAATTTTGTTGTTTTTTGGTAGAAAAATAACTTGATACCCGAGACAGAATGAGCGGTATTTTTCATCTAGATTTACAATCGTGGGATTGTTAATCTAGATTATCTAGATAAAAAATACCGATAAACTGGCTTCCTGTGCACATAGCTAACGTGTGGAGTAGGCTATGTGCACAAGAAATAATTTTAAATAACAGTTTATTTGATTTAAATATGAAACTGCCTAACTTTGTCTTCGATAACACCCACGCACTTATACGTGATATCAATTGTGTTGTTCTGAACCTGAAGCAAAGATGAATTTCCTCATTTGACTCTCGCAATGTTATTCTTCCATCAGCTGCAAAGAACCTCATTTAAATTATATTTTTCTTTCATTCTGCCACAGATTACAAAGCATACATGCGACATGGCCAGTTGTTTCATGACAGGGCTTAGTTATTCATGACATTGTCCCCTGCCAGTAGTTAATTATGACGTAGCCCGGTTCGGTGGGCACAACTTTCAAATTGGATTACTCGCACCATCGCTCTCTCTGGCTAGTTGACAACTAATAGAGCGTGAGTTAGCCGCTTTTTTTTTTAAGTTACGCACTTTTGTAGCGCTTCAGCGGAAGTGTGGTAATAAGTGCAGTCAATTGTTTATAATAGGGTGGTGTTAAGAAATATGCGCTACTCAGTAAGTCTTCGTCAAAATGTTATCATAGAAGCATTATCATTGCAAGAAGAGCAGGTTATCAAGACCATGATCACGCAATTCATTTCGCTATAATGACAATATGTTCCCTTTTTGGAAAAACCTGTACCAACCTAGTTGTTAACTGCGACAAGCTTGCTAACATAGTATTTTGTATACCTTAATGTTTACACAATACCGCTTCTCATTAAGATTATACTGAGCCCTAGTGTCCCTTAGGTGCACCCACTGACATTAGCCTAAGGGCAGAAGTTGTGTCATCATTTAAGCCTAAAGTTGAAATTAGGTCACAGCGTAGATTGGCTTGTCGACCCGCATCAGGGTAGGCGGTCTTATACTTAGCTCGTCATTAATTAACTATTGAAATGTTGGTTCTTTCTATTAGCAGGCAGCGTCATTCATTATAGAGACAGCTTTTTTTTAAATTTGGTATCTTGTGTTTTAAGTCTAAGACTGTCTTTTTTATTCCTACAGAAAATTAATTGGCATCCATCCTCGTTAAACCTTGATCTATCGTAAAAGGTATTTATCAACTTTTTAAAATTTTTATAAAGGCAGAAAAAACAAAAACAAACATAGTCAGTTTTTTATATTAAAGTGAGCCCTAACTAAAAAGCCTGTCGGTATTAATTACCTGTACTACAATTTTGTTTCAATTTAAATATGAAAACTAAAGCTTTGCAACAAACTTTTGCCAACTAGATGAAGCTGATATTTAAGTTCTTTAAAATTTTAAACAGGGTTTAAAAAGTTTTGAGTTCCGACACCCCTTTCGCTTGCAGCTAGTAGTTTTTGTTAAGCAGGAGTAAATTTTAATTGAAATGGATGATGAAGTTAATGAAACTTGAGGAGCGGCGAATTCTAGACGTCTTTCTTTTCATTGAAGCATTATGAATGAGAAGACTGGTGGAATTCACAGCGCATTACTAATAAGCGCGAGAAATTTTTTTGCTACTTTTTACGCTGTCACAGAAGAGAAATAAAGTGAACAATATGAATAATGAGGAGGGCAGAAGCATCAACCTGCACGTTGTTAACATCGTTACGAAAATCTGCATTCCCACAGGTTTGGAAAGCTCGACAGCCGCCGCGCACAACTCGAAATTCACCGACATTTTACTGGCTTATTTATTCTTTACAATTTCACCAAGCATCACAAATATTTTCTTGACAAATTCAAGTTGCATTTAAAACTTTTCACCATACATTTTTCCTTTACAATTATTTCACAGCAGATTCTCAAAAACGTAAAAAAATCCCGGAATAAAATTTGCATGCCGTCTGCGTTCCAACAATAGAAAATAAAAGCCTGGCTTTTCGAACAGAAACTGCTGTTGGTAAAGCAAATATCAACCTATATCAATTGGGATGTACGCAGCGGGAATTATGAATTATATTGCTCGTGTAAAATTTATACGGAGCCGTTATTTTTGGGATAGAAGGGATAATATAAGAGCGAAGTATTGGATTTGGGTACGAAAAGGCTTGCTGTGAGGTTCCTTTTCTTAGCTGTACTCCTGTTCGGCTTAGTTATTTTCTGTCTCCATGGAAAGCATTGTAATTTTGTTATTTTATTACCGTAGCGGCATCCAAAACAGTTTTATTTATTAATTAAAAAAAAAAACTTTGCCCCACACTAGGAATTACTCCTGTATCGTGGGTGCGTTTACAAACATTTAAACTCACATACACAAACAGCCAGACACGGAACAACTACCTGTTGGTTCTGTGCGAATCGAACCCGCGATATGCAGAGCAGCAGTCGATCGCTCAGCCACTGCGCCAACCGTGTCATCAAATCAAATCAAATCAAAAGTCATTTATTCAAATTAGGCTGAGAATCAGCACTTTTCGAACGTCAAAATCACAAAAGACAGTCCCCAAAAACGCCCGCCCGCCCTTCACGTCAGTTGAATCGTTTCTCTGGGAGTCGTCTACTTTCATTGCCTAGCCGCTTTTCTGTTCTCTTTTTTAGAAGTTGCAGTGGTAGGAAAAAATATGGCAGGATTCTCCCAAGAAACAAATCACATACATGGATCACAAGGTCATGAGCTGCACTAATGACCTGAACAAACTAGTGGTTCTGATACCTGTCCAATAAGAATCCCGGTTTACCCAAGTGTTATAATCATCGACACCAAAACCAAGTCCTTCCTTGGAAGTCATACTGTCAAAAACCAACCGTAGTACGTGGAATTGTAACCTTTATACGGAAGGCAGATAATCTAATCTTCTATGCCATGTGTTTGGGTCTCATTACGGATCCTGTCAGCTCAGATTTCCCTTGACCATTTTCCTGTTGTTTCCTATTAATATGACAGGTGGCGTTGACTGGCTGTTCTCACCACCTATTTACAGTTATTATTAATGATAATAAACTTTCATGCTCTGTTTATAGATAATTATTCTTCTGTCGTTGCTCGCTTATTAAGAGAAACATTTTGCTTCAGTAAGTTGAGGCGAGAAATACGTGCCCGGATTTCGAACCGCATTAGGTAGTGTTTGGTAGGTACAGAGATTTTTTTAACTGTTATAATTCTGGTTGTCTCATTAATTGATTAATGAACGTGCTTTATAATACAATTTAGTTTGGTAGTACTCATTATTGACAGGCCATTACATGGATAACATAATAATAAATTGCGAGGAATAGTTTTTAGCTTCCATGATCGGCATTATTGAAATATAAAACTAATACACTATACAAAATGAGTTTAAAATGGTCTCAATAATTTGGGGCCATAAGCAGTCTATGGCCAATTTTGATAAATTTTCAATTTAATTAAGTGTAGAATGCTTATTTATTATATAATATAATCAGTCTATAACGTTCCCACTGCTGGGACACAGACCTTCTGTCAGTGAGAGGGAGTGGGCCGTAACTCACCACGCAGGCCCAATGCGGCTTGGCAGATGTCATATGTCTCGAATTTTTGGGTCTAGGACAAGACGGTTTATTATTTATTGAAAGAGAAAGAAAGAAAGAAAATAAGTTTGTTTGACCCAGGTTAAGTAAAGCATACAATACTAACAAAAAAAAAAAAAATGTGTGCCTCATGACTGCGTCAAATAGGCTCAGTTCAGCATAAATGTCGGACAACTAATGCCTGACACTGGTTTTCAACTGGACCTCTTAAGTCTCACACTGCTCACAAGGACACAACGTCGAAACACTTACCTTTATTGAGCAAAAAGTCCCTAAATAATAAATCCAACTATATCCTTCGAATGATTCCTTCAATACCCTAATAGGCTCACGTTTGGATCGTATCTCAGCAAACGTAATTTCCAGACCACATCCACACCGCTCTACAATTGGCACAAACGAGCTAGAAAACTCAACTTTGCCACAAGTTTTGGACTTTTCCCAGAACGTTTGGAACACTGTGACAATTTGAGACCAAAGTTAGGTGAATGCGGTTTTCGGGTTACATCTGCAGTGTTTAGTTACGGCCTTATTGTAACTTATGGTAGTCTTGCACGTTTAATATAGTTTTGAGGTGATGTTACTGCAAGTGGGAATTGTCTGGAGGAAGTTATGTTTGCGTTGCGTTGAAAGGACTTAACGTCGCGGTCGTTTGCTAAGGAAGTTGTCGTTTTTCTTTGAACGGGAATTTTTGGTTTATAGTTCTCATGTTGTTAAAGTTGAAAATAAGTTTTAAATGTTTTTTATTGTATTTTATTTTATACAACGTGGCAATGCCGCCAGTCTTTTGGGTACATTACCAGTCGACAGCGATGCGGATGTTTGTGAATTGTTTTAGCTAAGTTAGGATATATATATTTTTTAAATTAATTAGTTACGTATTAATTGTTATTTACTTGCATGTTATTTTAATTATGAATAAATATACTCTCATAATTTAAGTATATATTGTATACATATTATTTGCCCCATTTTATGCCCAGGCCTGGCAGGCACTGTCCATTCCCAGGTACAACCTGGGAATGGAGGAGATCGCAGAAATCGATAAAGCATTGTTTATTTTGTAGTGTTCGATCTATTTTTTGTTATGTATTTTTGTAAAATACAGTAAAGTATATGTTACAAAATTATTAAAGTTAACTATTATATTTTTAATAGTTCATGAGTAATTAATTCATTTTATTGGCAGCATGGGAGCTTCGTGCTATCGTATGAATGTCTTAACTTTTAAGTTACCATATCTGTGCCAAATCTTCAATTAGTGCCAGCTTTCATTAAAACTTTTGCCATTGTGATTCCTCAGAACTTTTAAGATTATTCATCTATACTCCAACTATATACTTTAGGTACGACTATGTTCAATATCTGCTTTTTGTATGATCAAAACTCATTATTTCGTTGTATGAGAAGCCCTTTGCACGATCATAGACTGATATTCTAGAATTATTTATACGGGTAGTAGGTACCTAATTAAAATAAATAACTTTTTTTTTTCTTTTTTTTTTATAATGTTGCCCCACACTAGCAATTACTCCTGTATCGTGGGTGCGTTTACAAACATTTAAACTCACATACACACACAGCCAGACCCGGAACAACTACCTGTAGGCAATACAAATATTTGTTCCGTGCGGGAATCGAACCCGCGACACGCAGCGCAGCAGTCGATCACTCGGCCACTGCGCCAACCGTGTCGTCATTTTCATCAATTGCCTTTATTTCTTCTGACCCTTGACCTGTGTCCCAGCACTGGGAACATTATAGGCTGATTTTATGTGTCCATCCTATGAACTAAACAGTTGCTAGGGAATATCGCCTTACTTACCACGTTGACAACCACCACGTCTGTTTAATACACCATTTACTGATATACCTTCCGCAGACTTTGTCTTTCCCTACAATTCCGGTCCAACTAAACTTTGTACGCGATCGCCGTTTGAGATAAAACCGCTCGCTTCACAATCGCTTTTAAAATCCGTTTGAGCAAACTATCTGCGGTACTATAAAGCGTTTTCTATTATTATTATTATCATATTATTATATTATATTTTGCTCTATTCTAGTACCTAAAGTGGGCAATTTAAAGTATTATCATTTTATAGAAATATTGTTACGCTGATGGATTTTATGAGATTACGCGTATTTCGGCTGACAGCACAACTTTTATTGGGAGCGAATGAAAATAAAAGCGTGTGAATGAGCCAATTTTTTTTATAATCATAAAATTATAACACGACTGCTATCCCGGAAGAGTTAAGCAGAGATGTACATGTATTACACCCACATTTCGGCAGTAATGTTTATGTTCCATGTAATACGGGAACAGTTTATTGCCATCAACCGGGCAAAAATTTAGTCTCCGGGCTGCTACAGAGGAATTCCTATTATAACCATCATCTGCATAGCCTTTTCCCAACTATGTTGGGGTCAGCTTCCAGTCTAACCAGATGTAGTTGGATACCAGTATTTTACACGGAGCGACTGCCTATCTGACCTCCACAACCCAGTAACGGGATAATACGATACGCCTTGGTAAGACTGTCAAGACTTTTGGGCTTCTGACGACTCGTAACGACTGACAAAGATCCACGAGTGACGGCCGGGACCAACGGCTTGACGTGCTTTCCGAGGCACGGAGGGGTCTTGGTATGAAAAGATGATCACCCATCCACGGACCAACCGCGGCAAGCGTAGCTTAACCTAACCGACCGAACCGTGCGGCTATTATTACTAAGCCACAAGCCCCTCTATTCCTAAATGCCTATTTATTATATGCCCTTGTTAATGGTTAGGCGGTGGGTGGGAAAATTGAATATGTAAAGTGTAGGTAGACATACACACTGTAGATGCACATGCAGTTTTATCAAACATTAACACAAAATCGATCCGATATCGATATATCCCTAAATCATTAAGATAGTGGTGAGGCGATAATCGTTACTATTTACTGGCTCATCATGCCAAAATACTTAGCAAAGTAGAGAAGCTAAGCGATTAAGGACGGATTTCACCGATGAAACTGAAGGTGATCAGCACATCTAAACCGCGTTCAAGAGCTGTCAGTGTCGATATTCCACAACAACGATGAGACTGGCAGCTCTTGAACGCGGTTTAGATATGCTGATCGCGTTTAGTTGCATCGCTGAAATTGGCATTTAGATAGTGTTTGACAGCAGGCTACGAAAACGTTTAGAATAAAAATTGGAAAATGGCAACAGGCCAATGATAAAGTTGTGAGCAGTGGTGGCCCAGTGGTAACGGTCGTGACTTACGAGTCGTAGGTTCGAACCCAGACAGGCGTTTTACTTTGTGTAAATTATTTCATCACCACTGCTCTCAAAACGGTGAAGGAAAACATCCTGAGGAAACAAGTATGTCTTAAAACAAAAGATTCGAAGACATGTGACATGTACCAACCCGCACTGGGCCCGCGTGGTGGATTGTGGCCCACTCGCTCTCACCGAGAGGAGGCCTGTGTCCCAGCAGTGGGAACATTTTAGGCTTCATGATCATGATCATGAGTTTTTTGTCTTTGATTTCTATTCCTTATCCATCACATTAATTCAGTGTATACTAGTGTGTACGCTAGAATATGAATTACCGGCCAACATTGTAGGTACAGACACCAGCACATCAACTTACTACAATCTGTCAATTTTTTAAATATATTTTCAACTTTATCGCTAAAGCATTAATTAGGTTCAAGGTTGATTGGGAAAATTTGACAGTTTCGGGTAGCTTTATGTGCTGGCGTCTGTACCTATCATCATCTGCCTAGCCATTTCCCAACTATGTTGGGATCGGCTTCCAGTCAAAAAAAAAAAAAGTCTAACCGGATGCAGCTGAATACCAGTATATTACATGGAGCGATTGCCTATCTGATATCCACAATCCAGTTGCTAGGTAACACGATACCCCTTGGTAGGACTTGGTAGGTAAAAAAGGACATCAAAGAAATCAATATAAAACAGACCGTTTCCCTTAATTAAATCAATCTTACTTCCTCAAATATATTTTTTCTCCAAGTGAATTCAGACAAGTTTTTCTAGGATTAATTAAACTACTCCATGAAAGAAAAATAAAATACAGACCTACTAATATTATAAACGTGAAAGTTTGTATGGATGGATGGATGGATATTTGTTACTCTTTCACGCGAAAACTCACAAACAAATGGTTTATAATCAGGATTAACATATAGGATACTTATTATCCCGATACTCCCACGAGATCGAAAGTTATGGGAGTAAAACCGCGGGGCGCAGCTAGTAGTTCATAATGCTACCGTCAATTTTCTTTTTGGGTAGGGGGCATACATTGTCCTTTTCGATTTTCTTATTCCTATTCTTCTTCTATTACTGCATAAAAAAACTTTCAAAGAAAAGGAGCTGCACACGCAAGTTCATTATTACAAATTCTTCCTCAGTTTAAAGAATGAAGCAGTAGGTAAATAATAATAGATCGTGGTTCCCGTCTTCAGCAATTACGGTTAACTTTATTACCATTAGCTTTGATCCGTTCTGCTGATTCCTACGAATTACGACTAAAGATAGGAGGGCGACTTTTTCAGTATTCATTCAAGTCGAAAGAGATCCCTTCAAGAGACCTTTTGTAAATTCTAAAAAATATTAATCTCGTAGGAAGGCTATTATTTTCATTTGAAGGCCTTCAAAATTCGTTTTTAAGTTAAAATTTAGAACATAAAAGTAAAAAAGCTTTATTTTGGTCAAGTAAATGAAACCCGATTGCCAATTGCCAATAGGTACTTTTTTTTTTTTTTCAGGATGGGAAATCATCAAATGACCCCTCCCGCTCTGGGTGGAGCGGAGGGAGTGTCAGACTCTTACTGACTAAAACCCACCTGTGTTCCTTCCTTAGCCCTTTATGTTCCAGGGCAGCGGTAACCCTTTCGGACGATCCCGCTACCCAGCATTAGGTCCTAAGTACAGATTATTAGGAACTCTTCAATTAGTGCTCGGTTTTGGAACTGCGCCTAAGCTAAAATGGCGAGCAATTTATACCATCGCGTCGGCTGAGAATACATAAACATCTATGGAGTAACTAATAATTACAACAAGCTATTCCCTCATATCGATATGTTTGCTCTTTCTGCTGGTAGGTTCAAAAATATTGTGCTCAAAACACTTAGTCACTAGTAATTTTAATTAAGACCTGCATACCTGAATATTTTTTTTCTTTGTATGCTAAATTTACTTTTGTTTTACTAAATAAAAAAAAAATGTTTTGTTAACTTAAATTATTGTAGTTAATTAGTGTAGTTTAGGTTTTAGTTTAAACAGCATGGTTTGTAAAGATTATTTTTTATTTGTAAAAATGTTGTTGGTTACACATTTGGCCGTATCTTTTTTGTATTTTTTCCCTACAAAATGTAATGTGTCACTGTTCCCTAATAAATAAAATTGAATAAAAAGCAGCTAACAAGTTGAAAACAGTTTGAGTATTAACGAATATAATGGATACTTATACACTATATAGTACATACTAATTCCATGCCCA
Organism: Apamea anceps; assembly: GCA_951799955.1. Lineage (NCBI taxonomy): Eukaryota > Metazoa > Arthropoda > Insecta > Lepidoptera > Noctuidae > Apamea > Apamea anceps. The sequence goes on from OX637512.1 coordinate 7,666,685, forward strand.
TACACCAACAAACTTCGACGATTAAAAAAAGAACACAGCCCCATTTTTGTGACACATTAACGTAACGCTACGGCATTTCCTTTTCCTAGTGCTAATTCAATAAAAGGCCACTCAGAGCGCTTCCTACAAACATGATGGAGTCTTTCTCGCAAACTTTCATGTGGACGCTACAAATATATTGAATTAACGCTACATCGTGTTAGTTAATTATTTATCTATCTCTCTCTCTTTCCTTCATTTCACATTTGGACGTTTCACATGGTGCCAAAAATAGCGCCTTTATGCAAGATTCATGTGTTCCACGTGAACTGAGAACCTAATGTGCACTTTACATAATTTGTTTTATTTTTTTGGAAATTCTGTGTCATTTTTGCGTTTTCTCTGAAGACGGGAGAGGTTTTGTTTTTATTATTTTTCAAGTCAGTTAAAATGTTACAGGTTTGTAATACGGAACAGAATAAGCGAGCGCAAGAAAGGAAATTAGGTCATTATTATTCGTACTGCCATAATCGAGCAGTGTTCCATATATTATCGGATATACTTAAATATTTTTCAACTCAAAATTCTATAGAAATACCAAAACCTGTACCTTATTATTACCCTTGACTTATTTTACATACAATCCTAGAAAAGAAAAAAAAAGAAAGAAAATACGTTTATTTACGGTAAACATGACGCAGAGAAAAAACACAAACACAAAAAAGAACAAGTTGGAAGAAAATATGCGTCACATCCACGCGTTTTGCGTGGATGTGACGCATATTTTCTTCCAACTCGCTGTCTCGCATAGGGATGCGAGACAGCCCCAGCGCTGGTTTTCAGCAACAGCCGGCGTTGACGTGATGACGTCAACCGGTGCAGCATACGAAGAGATATGAAATAAAATAAATACACAATACCTAGAGACTCCTTGTTAGAGCCACTCTTGCATTTACTCTATAGAATTTACTTGACACACAAAATATTTTTCAGATAAACACAGCTTCAGCTTTTTAAAATGTTCAAGTGTTTTCCTTTCTACGCCACTAGGGTAAGTTGTATCTATCAGTAAGGGTAAAACCCTGTAATCCCGCTGAAGCGATGGGCTTGCAACCTGTCACCTTTGTTATTACAATCTATAAACCCACCCTACGTTGAACCGAGGTGCCGTATTGTGCCAACCGAAGGGCTTGTTTGCTATTTACTAAGGGTTAGAGAGAAGCTATGGAGATACAAACAATACTAGGTGTTGGTAACAACGCTTGAGTGGATTTAGAAGGGATACTGTACCTAACTGAAATATTTTCATTTTACTTTTGTTTTTTTTATTTTTATAAGAGTGTCTTTAGTTTAGTTTGTGATCTTCATGTGCGAGTCCCAATAAATACTTTTTCTTTCTATCTATTTTTTTTTGCGAGGATTCATAATATAGAAAAGAGTCAAATATCTTGAAAAACTTCTTTAAGAGAGTGTTCTGTTCATACTTCTCAAAGGAAAAGATACTTAGAATGAAACAGTATTGAAAATCGTCTTAAATGTTTTTACAAATATCAGAATAATGAATAATGCACAAATTATACACATCGATGGCGTGATGTATTCTAAACCTACTTCCCAATAATAAAACTAAGGCCCATTTGCACCACCAATTACTAAATGCGTTTAGTGCTAAACGTAGTTTATCTCGTTTTTTGGGTGTTAGACTATTCTCAAGAGCCAGCTACCATTCTTTCACGTTAATACTGCAGTACTGGGTTCTGCTAACGACCACGCATAAGCTACCCCGCATTTCCCCGCAGATGTCGTAAATAGGCATGAAGAGATTATAACAGAAGACTGTGGTATTAATTTGAGATTGGGTATGACCCTATCGCTACTTAAAATTAATAAAAGATGAACTTCACCAATGAAACGCGGCATATCTAAACCGCGTTCAAGAGCTTCCAGTGTCATGGTTTGACATTGACACTGACAGCTCTTGCTGTTTAGAGGTGATGATCACGTTGTTTCATAGGTGAAATGCGTCCTATAAACAAAAACAAATCGTTTTGCTAGCATGCTTTATTGCCAAACTGGGCGTATAAATAGATTCGTAAGGTAATTTTACCTGTGATAGTTACTTATTTACATATTGGAGTTTACATATTGGAGGATGCATAGCTATGAGGCCTTTGCTTCATTATTGGTAAAGATACAAGTCTTAATTTTAACCAATAACGGTACGTAAATTATAGGAATCGGCTACAAATCAGTAACAAAAAGGAAATAAATATGAAAATCCAAATCTAGAGTTAAGCACCATAGTGAAGGATTGGGTAACTATTATATAATCTGTCGTGAAGGGGCGTGTGGCTCATAACAATAACACCGGTCGATTGATCTCGGGGGGCTTACCCTAGTTGCCTATTAACCGTAGATCATACAACCATGATTTTCTCTTTGATATCGATATGAGCTAAACAAACACGAGGACAGCATGTATTCATTAACGGGAAGTCAGATGCCGGAAAACCGGAAAATGGTCTAACTTTAGGGTATCGTTGTCTATCTTCAAAAGCGGTGGCGGATTTCAAAAGGCAGTCCGTGTGAAATACTGATGATATTCAAAATTTGGTTAGATGGGAATTTGACTCGAAATATAGTTGAGAAAAGACAGGCAAGTAATATAATCAAAATATATAATATAGAACATCTAACACGACGTACAAAGTAATCTACTACGCCAAGTATTACACAATATTATTATTAACGCTCACATACATGTTTTCTCAAATTCCCCTACACGGCGTGTAGCAAAAGAAAATTTAATTAAACCCAAATCATATGCAACGTCAGTAAAATGCATTCGCAATCCCAACTCTTATTAAAAATACAAACGGAATTACTCTGAACGAAAAATTAAATACAAACTTTACGCTGCCGACGCGCACGAGTAAAGATTCCTTTGATTCACAACTTTTCATTTACAACTAGCCGAGTTTAATAATCCATGGCAATAGAAAAACACTGGGTAAACAATGGCAAAGTTGGGGGCAAAGAAATGAGAAAAATCCGCAAGTGAGGCTGCTAGTTTAATATAAAATTCTCGAAGTTGCAAAGTCACGTCGCGCGTGCTAACATCTCAGTGGCTTTTTGCTGTTTACAGCTTTATAAAAGAGACTAATTTGCCCAAAGCTATTGAATAGGTGGCTAAACAATAAAGTTTTTTATTCAGAAACGTCGCTTACTTAAAGGTTTTCCGTTTTTGTCAGTTCAAAAGACTGTTTATTAAAGTAGGAGTTTATTTTAGGGCTAAGTTTGTTTAGGTGGCTCGAGTTGCTTTTCGGTTTTTAATTAGGTTTGTTACAGTGAGTAAGTTGTAATTGATAAAGTAAATTGTAACTAAGTAACAAATTAGAGGAGTAAAACGAGTACTTCTTGATGTTACCAACTGAAACAGTAATTTTCATACACTTCGCCCGCAATTTCGTTCGCGTGGATTTGGTACTTTCCCCTACGAACTTGAACACTTTAAACAGAAATTTTGGAAAAATAATCATGGCGATCTTTATTGTTTACCTTACCTCTACCTTTGGCTTAGACACATGAAACTTCTGTAAGTTCGTGGCGAAAATCGTTTTAAACTGCAACTCCTATCTGAAATTCAAGATTCTATACCTATGGGTTGTACCTATGTTCAACAAATTAATAAATAACTTATGACTTATCTTTAGCGGTTTGGGTATCAGAGTCTTACGAACATACCCCGTTCTTTTATATCATCATCATCTCCCTAGCCTTTTCCCAACTATGCTGGGGTCGACTTCTAGTCTTACTGGATGCAGCTGTATATACCCTGTTCTTTTATATATAACTTAGGCTGAGTAAATCATACTCACTCGCCTCGCAGGCAAGACTATACAAAATCTATTCCCAGCTATATCAATACATCATTCGATCTTCGATACTCCGTCGGATCTTAGATACTCGCTTACTAAGACTAGGTAACGATTTATACGTAAATCGAGCACTTTTAAAGCACCTCTGGCTGGAATATAAAACGTTGCCGGTTTAGAGACATTTTTCTAGCTCGGAATATATTACTCAGGCTTATGGTCGACGTAAATGAACCTGCAGATTAATCTTGGCTTATTGCTTTAGTTTAAGTTAAAGGTCTTGTGGTAATGAGGTTAATCCCTAGCTGAACGCGATAATTCCATTTTTCAATTAGAGAAATATCAGTCAGTTTACACCAGATATTGGATTTTGCCGTATTCTGAATCAGAAGAACGTGGATAGTTGTCATTATCATCAAGCTTGGTAGATTTATAGCGGATCCTAGTTTGTTGTCGTTACTTCTTTTCTTATCTTAAGGCTAGCCCCTAACATATCTGGCAGCTTACGCAATATTGCCTCTTACTGGTCCGTTATTAAGTTCTAAATCTTCATAATTCTTCTCTAATTCTTTACTTTAACACCACAAAGGTAAGATTTTTATCAATACTATCAGACCATATATCTCTTCGACAATTTCGCTACAGGTCTCTCGACATTATTTCAAGTAGATATGTTTTAATAGCAGCATAGCAGACGCTGCAATTTAGAATAACGTATGTGATTCTCGCCATGAATAACAGCTTCTTACTCATGATTCATGCGAGAGAAATTCGAATAATCGCATTTCTACTGGACCGGACATCTTTTCTTGAAGTTTATTACCTGTTTGGTTGAAAATACAAAAATTAATGTCATTGTCATTGGTAAGAACTGTGTAAAGAATGAGATATGATAACAAAGGCTAAATATGAAGGGCTTTTTTATCGAGAGCAATATAGTGGTCTTACCAGAGATGATTGATGATCATAGTTTGCTGTTCATAGCACCCATAAAAGCTACTCTTCGTCGTTATCTATATCAGACCATACGATCAGACAAAAGGCATGTAAACTTCCATTATATATATACTTAATCCTTAATTGACATATGACATTTACCAACCCGCACTGGGCCCGCGTGGTGGATTACAACCCACTCACTCTCGAAGAGAGGAGGCCTGTGTCCCAGCAGTGGGAACATTATTGGCTGATAACGTATGTAAGTATGTAATCCCTAATTTAAATTAGACGAATAAATAAATGCCCCAGCTGCTCTGCCTAACAACTCATACAAAAACCCGCAAGGTCATAGAAGATTAAAATGACAAAGTAGTGACAGTTGGATAATGCGTTGCTAGCGCTGTTAATAAATCTCTTTGTGCGACTAATTGCAAACTGCATAAAATGATTAGGTCTGACAGGTACGGATTGCCGATTAGAAAATTTTGGCGTTTGTTATTGCGGTAATATTGCGCGGTGGTTTAGCAAATTGGTGGCATTGTTCATTGAGTAACTAACTAACTGTATGCTAATTAGGTAGTTGAATATATTACTCATGAAATTATACTGTCAGGAACTGGCCTCACTGAAGGTCGTTTGAAATTCAGTGAATTTCTAGGCCTGCATATGAATTTTAAAAATTGAAGGGAGAAACTGGATGCTGGATTGAACAAATAAGAGACAAATATGGTTTTCAGTAAATAAATAAATAAATCTTAAGATCGGTAACTGAAGAAGATATTGTATTTAGCTTGGAACATAAAAATGTTATTATATTGGTGATGAAAAAAGAGTCGTGAATATATTGTTACGCGCCACAATTAATGCCTGATACACGGTGACATTAGTTACCACTGGCGACATCTATTGTGGATTGGCAGAACTAACTGGAGCCATCTATTATGGAATAGTAGAACTAATAGTCACGCCATCCGTCAGCGCCATCTATTGACGAGTAGATATGACGAAGCTAGAACTTACTAGAACTATCGACATGTAGTCAGTCGGGGCCGGTATGTACTCGAACATTCTAGACGGTTCTACAATAGAAGGTTCTGGAACTATCTGCGGCACTATATAAGGCCGGGAATAGCCACGAGCAATCAGACTTAGTTCTGTGACAGATGCGAATACATCGAAAGCGATATTCAAGTGCGACTTAAGAGCGATTGTGTTTTATAATTAGTGTGTTTTAAATTGTTGTTAGTGTTGATTAATTAAAGTGTAACTTTTGGTAATTTTTATCGGCATTTTTAATTGTCACGAACCCGAAGCTCGTAACAATTGGTGTCAGAAGCAAGGATTAATCATGCCGATTTTACCTAAAGACGACACGGAGGGTATCCGTACCCGGAGTCAACGCCAACAGAAGACGGACCAGAGACGTTTTGGTGGAGCTATGCCGCAGAGGTCGGAGGGCCAGCTACCAACCACGGAGGCCGACCCGCTCGCAGCAGCTTCAGCATCAGCAGCACCAGACCTTGCTGCCCTGATGATGATGCTACAGGAACAGGCTCGCCGACAGGAGGAACAGGCTCGTCGGTTGGAAGAACAGCTCCAGCGGGACAAGGAGGAACAGGCCCGTCGGTTGGAAGAACAGCTGCTGCGTGACAGGGAGGAACAGGCTCGCCGACAGGAGGAACAGGCTCGCCGACAGGAGGAACAGGCTCGCCGACAGGAGGAACAGGCTCGCCGGTTGGAAGAACAGCTCCAACGTGATAAGGAGGAGCAAGCGCGCCGCCAGGAAGAGCAGATGCTCCTTATGAAGGACCTTCACGCTACCTTAGGGAAAGACATGAAGGAGGTGAAGGATAAGGTTGCTCAACATGACGACCGCCTGTCGGAAGCTGAAATCCGGATCGACCAAGTGACTAATCGGGTTGACAACGTGGTGGCTGACGTGAAGAAAACCGTGATGGCTGACGTAAAGAAAACGCTGGATTACCTTAAACTTGGGGATGGAATCGCAGCTCCCGTAGCTACAACACCTTCGCTACGTGGATTCAAAGTGCCACCATTCGACGGAACTTCTTCCTGGTCGGCCTACAAAATCCAATTTGAGGCTGTCATGAAGGCGAATGGTTGGAATAATAGTCAGGCCATGACTGCCCTCACCCTAGGCCTGCGCGACCAGGCCTTAACTGTCCTGGAAGCTCTCGGTAAGGAAGTGACTTACGAGCAGCTCCTTGAGGCATTGGAGGCTCGGTATGGCGACGCCCACCTGGAACACGTGTTTCGTGCGCAGCTCAAGGATCGCGTGCAACGAAGTAATGAAAACCTGCAGCAGTGGGCTCTTGAAGTGGAGAAGCTGGTGCGTAAAGCTTACCAGTCCGTACCTGCGCTTATTGATGGGAACCTGGTGCAGGCATTCATCGAAGGCATCCGCGACCTTGAAGTTAGAGCTGCTGTGAGGCTCGGGCACCACGGGACGCTTAAGGACGCCTTGGCTCATGCACTGGAGGTGGAAGCCGTGCGACAGGATCATCGTTCCCATCGCGTCAGGGAGGTTGCAGCGGCTACAGTTCGCGACCGCAGTAAAGGATACAGCCCTAGGTGCTACGGCTGTGGGGAAAGGGGCCACCTTCGATCCAGTTGCCCCAAGCGAACTGCAGAAAGAGATGAAGGTAGATCTCCAGAGGGCAGTGCAGCTAACAGCACCGCCCAGCACCAGCAGCAGGGAAACGATTAATAGCCAGGACTGCGGGGCGGGTGCTGGCTGATGTTCAAAGAGCCCCAAGGGTTTCGATCACACAAACCCAAGACGGGAACAGCCTAATCAAGGGCGAGGTCAACGGAACGCCGTGTAAGCTGACCATAGATACTGGAGCCTCTCGCACGGTTGTCAGTTCCCAACTGATAAGACGGTCCCTTGGGGACTCCGCATACAACCGAGAACACATTAATTTAGTAACAGCCACCGGTCAGCGCATACCCGTCCATGGAGAGAAGAAGATAGGGTTGAAGCTAGGCAACAGAATCTACCTGCATAATGTCATCGTGGCTGATATAATGGACGATTGCATCCTGGGCCTTGACTTTATGAGGAAGAATTGTTGCGAAATTGACATCAAGCAAGGTGTTTTGAAATGTGGACAAGAGGAACTTTTCGCGGAAGGGGCGTTACCAGGGAACGTGTACAGCCTTAAGAAGATTGTTCTTCCGCCGAGATCGGAAACGATTGTGCCGGTTAGTCTTCCTCGGAATACTGGGCAAACTCATCGTTGTGTACTCGTGGAAAGGGTAGACAATGACCTTCCATGGAAAGTGGCACGAACTTTGGTCAGAGCCACCGACATTTCAGGGGTACGTGTGCTGAACCTTTGTGATCAGGAACAGGTTATAGAAAAAGGCACACTAGTTGGTACTTGCGAGGAAGTGGATTGGTTGCGTCGATGCCAACATCTATCGACTGGGACCCTCAGCAAGGATGCACAAACAAGAGTGACCACACTTTTAGAAGACTGCCGCAGCGCTCTGTCCCAAAATGAAATGGTCAAGGCGAAGAAAATGTTACTCAAGTATGCCGATGTTTTCTCGTCAAACGATGCTGACATCGGGAGGACTGGCTTAGTTCAACACAAAATAAACACAGGAGATGAATTGCCTATCCGTCAGCGGCCAAGGAGATTGCCGGTAGCACGTGAAAAGGAAGTGGAAACCATGATTGAGGGGATGGTGAAGGATGGTGTTATTGAACCTTCATCTAGTCCATGGTGTTCACCTGTAGTGCTGGTAAGAAAGAAGGACGGCAGCATGAGGTTTTGTGTTGACTATCGTCGTTTGAACGACGTTACCAAGAAGGACAGCTATCCTTTGCCAAGAATCGATGACACGCTGGACATGCTTACTGGCGTAAAGTGGTTTAGCACGCTGGACCTGAAAAGTGGCTACTGGCAAGTTGAAATTGATCCTAAGGACAAGGAGAAAACTGCATTCTCGACAGGAAAGGGTCTGTGGCAATTTAAAGTTATGCCGTTTGGATTGTGCAATGCTCCGGCAACGTTTGAAAGGTTGATGGAACTTGTACTTACCGGGCTAATTGGCGATGCCTGTCTGGTCTACTTGGATGACATCATCATCGTAGGCCGTACATTTGAAGAACATCTTCAAAACCTGGAACGCGTGCTCATGAAGATCCAGAGTGCCAACCTCAAGTTAAGTCCAAAGAAGTGTTCACTATTCAAACGGCAAGTTAGCTTTTTGGGATATGTAGTGTCTGAAGAAGGTATCCGCACGGATCCGGAGAAAATCGCCGCTGTCAAGGATTGGCCAATTCCAAAAGACAAGACGCAGGTCAGAGCATTTCTGGGTTTGTGCTCCTACTATCGGCGATTTGTCAAGAACTTTGCAGATATAGCCAAACCCCTGCATAAGCTAACCGAGGAAAAGCGACATTTCAGCTGGGATGGAAGTTGCGACATCGCATTCCAGGAGCTAAAGGACCGTCTGTGCAAAACACCTATTTTGGGGTACCCTGATGCGGGCAAGGAATTTATAGTTGACACAGACGCAAGCGACATAGGACTTGGCGGTGTGTTGTCCCAGCGGAATGGCGATCAAGAATTTGTGATAGCGTACTTCAGCAAGTCATTGTCGAAACCTGAAAGGAACTATTGTGTTACGAGACGAGAACTGCTTGCTGTAGTAAAGTCATTGCAGCACTTTAGCAAATATCTTCTGGGTCGGAAATTCCAGTTACGAACCGACCATGCTGCACTGAAATGGCTATTGCAGTTCAAAAATCCAGAAGGACAAGTTGCGAGATGGATTGAACTTCTGCAGGAATACGACTTCGTGGTCGAACATCGCAGCGGAAAATCTCATGGCAACGCAGATGCATTGTCAAGAAGACCTTGTCCTGAAGACTGCAAGCATTGTACTAGGCAAGAGAGTAAAGAAGTCGTACCTGTGAGGATGCTCAAGACAGACCTCAGCATCGAGTGGAAGGACAGCCTACAACGTGCACAGCAGGAAGATTCAGACATCAAGCCGATTCTGGAGTGGATGAAGGCCAGAGCTCCTAAGCCCAAGTGGAGCGACGTCTCAGCGATGAGTTCGATCACGAAAAGCTATTGGGCCCAATGGGACAGCTTGGTGATTCAGGATGGAGTCCTGTGCCGAAAATGGGAAAATGCTCGGGGAGATAGCTGTCATTTGCAAATGGTTGTCCCTAAAGCTCAAGTACCGGATGTTCTACAGCTGTACCATAATGGATGTTCAGGAGGTCATCTGGGAGTAAAACGGACTCTACTGAAGATACGAGAACGGTTTTACTGGGTCCACTGTCGGGACGATGTTGAGGACTGGTGTCGCAAATGTACAAGTTGTGCAGCTGTAAAGGGACCTCAGACTCGTAGTAGAGGTGCATTGAAATTGTACAATGTTGGCGCACCATGGGAGAGGATAGCCCTCGACGTTGCGGGGCCGTTTCCGGAAAGTGAAAGTGGCAACAAGTATTTCATGGTTGTGATGGATTACTTCACTAAGTGGCCGGAAGTCTTCGCCATTCCAAACCAAGAAGCTTCGACAGTTGCAGATAAATTAGTTTATGAAGTCTTCTGTCGTTTTGGAGTTCCACTAGAGATTCACAGTGATCAAGGAAGGAATTTTGAGTCCCAAATATTCCAGGAAACTTGTCGAGTTATGGGTACTCATAAAACAAGAACAACTTCTTACCACCCACAATCGGATGGAATGGTGGAACGATTTAATCAGACACTGGAGAGGTACCTAGCAAAAGTTGTGGAAAATCGACAACGAGATTGGGACAAGCACATACAACCGTTTTTGTTGTCATATCGAAGCGCTGTTCACGAAAGTACATCGGTGACACCAGCCTTCGCAAACTTTGGAAGAGAATTACGGCTGCCTGCAGACCTGATTACCGGAATACCACCTGATGCCCCATGCAGTATAACGGATTATGCGAATAACTTGCGGAATAAAATGAATGACATTTGTGAGCACGTCAGACAATCGGGCCAGCAAATGTCTGAAAAGATGAAAACCCGTTATGACCGCAAAATGAACAGTAAAGGGTTCGACGAAGGTTCACTAGTGTGGTTGCACAATCCAGTGCGCAGCAAAGGGAAATCTCCTAAGCTTCAAGCTAAATGGGATGGACCGTACCGGATTGTGACAAAGATCAATGACGTAACCTACCGGATACGGAAAGGTGCAAGAGGTACTCCTAAGATCGTCCATGTGGATCGATTGGCGCGTTATTATGGAGCCGATAATGCTCGGGACGAGCATGTCTTAGGAGGGGGCAGTGTTACGCGCCACAATTAATGCCTGATACACGGTGACATTAGTTACCACTGGCGACATCTATTGTGGATTGGCAGAACTAACTGGAGCCATCTATTATGGAATAGTAGAACTAATAGTCACGCCATCCGTCAGCGCCATCTATTGACGAGTAGATATGACGAAGCTAGAACTTACTAGAACTATCGACATGTAGTCAGTCGGGGCCGGTATGTACTCGAACATTCTAGACGGTTCTACAATAGAAGGTTCTGGAACTATCTGCGGCACTATATAAGGCCGGGAATAGCCACGAGCAATCAGACTTAGTTCTGTGACAGATGCGAATACATCGAAAGCGATATTCAAGTGCGACTTAAGAGCGATTGTGTTTTATAATTAGTGTGTTTTAAATTGTTGTTAGTGTTGATTAATTAAAGTGTAACTTTTGGTAATTTTTATCGGCATTTTTAATTGTCACGAACCCGAAGCTCGTAACAATATCATTGAGGATGCCACAAAATCCATATAAAAATTAAGTCTATCGGTGTATTCTAGAAGATTTAAAAACAAATAATTGAGGGACATACGTCAGGCTAGAAGCATTAACAGTATCAACTATACATAAGTCACGACAAACAATTCTATCTCATACTAAACACAAAAACATATACAGCATCTATAAAGTAACACGAAAATCTGGTATTCAGGCCTAAATATCCAATTTACAAGTGGAGTGCGAGCCTCGTCATAATTAACGGAGGCCTGGGACACCGGGCCATGCATAACTTAAGTCCGCCACCCCGATAGACCTTCGTAAACTATGGACTCTACAATGATATATACGTTTCTGGAATTAACGTATAGGCTTTGGGGTTTTGGGCATGTCTCAATAAAAAATGTAGGGGAAGTTTTAAGTTTAAAAATGTATTCTTTTTTTGAAACAGTAGTTGTCTTGTTTTATAAAAACAAAACAGTAAACGCATTTGGTCACATTTATAAAAAAAAAAAAAAAACTGATGGCCTCCACTTGATTTGCCACTTAGGGCATTCGGGTAGATGCACTAATGATATTGATTGAACTAATGAATCAAATTAGTAGTTTAATCAAATAACGGATGGAGTGTGTTTATTGGTAGTAGGTACAAGCAAATACAAATATATAGGTAGCTAGATAACGAAGCAATCCTAAACCACATTGTATTGTTACAATGATATACTATATAGACCTAAACCAGACGTCTGTGAACTATGAATTCTCCAATGATTCATTGATGTCGGAAATAGCGTAGAAGCATAAACGTATCTACTTTAGCAAAAACGCATTCCTTTGCCAACATCTCAAGGGATTCAATAAAATGTAAAAAGAAAGACGCAATGACAGTGTTGTACCGTTAGGGAAATTGTGAATACCAATAACAGAAGTTCCGATAAAGTGTATGATAATGGTTAGCGTAGATACTCCAGCAAAAAGTCCAAAACTCCCGTCAGTAAAGCAAAGTTCAGCTACGACACGACATAGTTATTGAAAGATATTGTTAGAAGCACTCAGAGCAGCCTTTGTAAACTATAGATGTTCCAATACATCCACACGGGCTGGAAATAGCCTGGATACATAAACATGTCAAAGTCTAGACATCTAACGGTAGCATTTCAGCTTCTGGTCAATTCTCCGGAGAATTTCTGGAAGACTTGCGGTCCTAATTTTAAAATTTATAAAATGTGAGTGGATGCTATCTGGAGGCAATTTGGGGCTTACTACATCCGTAATAAACTGTATGGCTATGTAATGTATTTATGTTTTTGGTTGGACAATATTTTTAATAAGCCAATATTCATTATATTCAAATTTTATTACGAGTAGTTTGTTAGTTAATTTAGTATCAGAAGTTTATCCAGTGTATACAGAGTGGCAGGGACATCGACGCGCAAACTGTAACCATAGATTCAGTACATGAGTTTAGACCCCAAAGCGTCGAAATTTTTCGTCGGTTATTAAAAAAAAATATTGCTGTTCCATACTTACGTTTTGACCGCGTAGGTATTGCACTTTTTCATGAAATAGAAGATTTTTTTTTTGATAACCGACGAAAAATTTCGACGCTATGGGGTTCTAAACTCATGTGCTGAATCCATGGTTACAGTTTGCGCGTCGATGTCCCTGCCACCCTGTATATTATTTATACATTTTACACAAGGTCTCTTCCAAAGACATAATGAAGACTAATGTTAGATAATTCACATAACATCACGTCAGTATTCACCGAAGGGTGAGGCAGAGGTGGACGTCGGGAGTCACCAGCCGACTCCCGGCCACCGTAGGCGCGGGCTTGCGGCAAGGACCAGGAGGCCTAAAAAGGCCACTTTAAGCAATACCTCTAAAATCTATTCATTTCCTGAATTCCCAGCAGATCATTAGCAGTTCCACTAATTTTCGTAAAATTTCATTTCATATTTGGTGTAAACATTGCCGTATGAAAAAAATTAAAACAGTAATTTTATCGGTAAATTTTTCATTATAGTTTTTATTAATTAAATTGGTTTTTTATTTCTACAGTTTAAATGTTATTTCATTGTGATATGAATTGCACACAGATCATATTATGAATTGTCAGTTTGTGACCATTTTACGATTTTTAATATGATTCATATGGTTATCCTATTATGATTCTGCCAAACTGGCCTTTTTAGGCCCCCAGGCCCGGGTCGACGGCGCGTTGTGTTCCACGCACGCCTCAAAGTGATATCAGCACGAACTGACGGGGTCCGCTAGGGCCGATGCCTGCCAGGGCCGCGGGTTATTCGAAAGAGATACCGTGGCCCCTGGCATAGGTAGCTGAAGGAACACGGGTGGATTTTAGTCAGTAAAAGTCTGACACGCCCTCCCGCTCCGTCCAGAGCGGCAGAAGTCAGATTTTCAGCTATTGTACAGACGCCAGCAGGTCAAGCTACCCGAAACTGTCAAATTTTCCCAATCAATCTTGAACCTTAATGCTTTAACAATAAAGTTGAAAATCTATTAAAGAAATTTGACAGATTGTAGTAGCTTGATGTGCTGGCGTCTGTACACCCACATTTTGCCAGTTATGTTTAAGTTCCATGTAATAAGGGGCGAGGTTATTGCCATCAACCAGGCACAAATCTAGACTCTGGGCTGCTTCTGAGAAATTCCAGATGGAAAAACACTTAGAATGAGTTAGATCATTCTATCATACAATTTTCATCACACTAATATTTTAGAGGCGAAGTTTGTGAGTGACTGTGTGTGTGTGTTTGTATGTTTATTACTTCTTCACGCTCAAACAGCTGGACCAATTTTGATGAAATTTGGTATGGACGTAGCTGACACCCTGGATTTACACATAGGCTACTTTTTATCCCTATATTCCCACGGGATCGAAACCTATGCGAGTGAAACCGCGAGGCGCGGCTAGTTAACAATAAAGAAGTAACTTTCATCCTATAGCCCTTTCTTTACCTCATTTATCTATGACGCAGCTTCGTTCCGGTTCGTCTTACAAAATATATTTAAAGGAGAAATAATGATGTTCTCATTATTTTCACTCACCGATAAAAGTTGAACCAAATTCCGGAAAATATAATGAAACAAAATTGTATCGGGAACGATACTTTGACGACACGGTTGGCGCAGTGGTTAAGCGATTGACTGCTGCGCTGCGTGTCGCGGGTTGGATTACCGCACGTAACAAATATTTGTATGACCTACAAGTAGTTGTTCCGGGTCTGGCTGTTTGTGTATGTGAGTTTAAATGTTTGTAAACGCACCCACGATACAGGAGAAATTCCTAGTGTGGGGCAACATTTAAAAATACAAAAAAATACTTATTACATGCTGGAATACATTTCCAAGTAAGAAAAAGTATACCCAAAGAAAGTATATGTATAATAATAATACTTAATAATGATAGGCAAATAAGTTTTCCTGCAACATATACATAGATTGTGCTAAACTTGTACGTCGCTGCAGACTTTTTTAAAATAACCTGACGCATACGTAAGCATTTTTAACGTCAAGATAACTCAAATTGGTACTATTTTAAGGGGGTAGTTGCGTAATACACTAACAGTACCTAGCAATGATAAATGATAAATGATAAATGATTTTATTTTTGTAAGTAGGTTTGTACAAACACTTTTACACGTCAATCATATTTTAAAACTAGATGAGGTCGGCGTTTCCTATCTGACTAGTCTGAGAAGAAAGGCCGAAACAAACTCAGACGTCACAGTCTCTTTTAAAGTCCAGACATAATCTTGGTCAGATCATATGAAGACCATGTAGGTCGATGTCTGAGATGGTCTTTTGAGGAAAGAACCACACAGATTGAGAGGACCTGTCCAGTCAGTGCACGCATATGTCAGAAATCGTGCAGCTCAACTCAAAACTTAAGGAGCTCAACGGTTCGACGAACAATACCAAAGAAAGGACATTTGGGTAGGCCACATTAATTACTCAAACTGCCAGACCATGACAAAACTAACAGAACAGAGCGAAAAATAAAAAATAAAATGACCCACATAGTCTTCACATTCACAATAATTAAAATAATAGAATACTTTACAAAGTAAGCAAATGTCATAGTATATAGTATATATCAAATACATTAATGTCAAAATGTATATAAAAAAAAACAACAACAAAACAAAACAAAAACATTCAATATATTGTAAAGATTGGAAGCAGCTTAATCCCAAGCCTTTTTGTCCTCGATATAAGCCTTAACGGTATAAAAGGCTTTCTGGCACAACTTACGTTTAATGAATGATTTAAATTTATTAAGGCTTAGATCTTGAACGGGGCTTGGAACTTTGTTGTAGAAGCGTATACATTGGCATCTGAACGAGCCACCTATTTTCTTGAGCCTTGTTGTAGGTACAACAAATTTGTGTTTGTTTCTAGTATTTATATCATGTATATCACTGTACTTTTTAAACAATTTTATATTTTTATGGGCATATAAAAGATTTTCATAAATATACTGAGAAGGCACAGTCATAACATTAATTTCTTTAAATTTGTCTCTGAGCGAGTGTCTCGGACTCAATTTCATTTTGACAGTTCAACGACATTCATTGCGTTATTTAAGTTTTTGAGCGGTCAATTTTGTCGAACATATTAAGTAACGGATCAGAAATATCCTTCAAACTAATTCAGATAGTTATTGAAAGTGTGTTACACAGTTAGGGTGGTGGCTAAGGAACCTGTACGGGATACGGGATGCGACTGCGCATGTCGACTATTTTAATGATTAAGAAAGTCACGCGACTATTTGCGCCAGTTTTAACTTCTACCAAGTTTGTTGGCATAATCGGCGCGAACGGATTTCGTCCCGAATCCCGCGTGGGTTTCGTCTCAGTGAGGAGGAGCTTTAGTTCTACTACCCAAGGGAACTTCACTGATTGAAAAATTTAATTTAGCACAAAACAGGACAGACGATTTATCTTTCCTTCTGTGCAGCCGGCAGCTAGCAGCACTAGAATTGTGTGCATGTCAATTCATAATTCGCTTAGAATGTTAAGACTATTTAATATGAAAAGTGTCGACCAAACTGTTTTAGCAGTTTAAAAATTCTGTAAGTTTCTTTCAGCATTTCAGTGAAAAGAAACATAAAAGCAAACCAAAAATCGTCAAACACAATGCAATAGAGGATAGAGGTAGATAGGTTACACATGCTCCGCGAGTGGTGTGTCAAAACTTGGCAAATTAGCCTAGTTACAAATCGCCTTGTCTCTTTTTCGCTCCCGATAATTACGACATGCCGTCCTACTTCCACGTGTCATATAAGAGTAAGACATTGTGCCGTTTTTTAATCTATCATATTTTTAAACCGTTTTTAATAAATCATCTACCTCCTTTTCCTTATAATATAATCTACACCCTAATTGCGTAACACACGATCAATCGGAATCGGTTTCATTTTGACAGTTCAACAACATTCATTTCGTTATTTACGTGTTGAGCAGACAAATTTTTCGAACTTATGAAGAAATGGATTAGCAATTTGGTTCAAAATGATTCTGGTTCCGATTGATTGTGTGTTACGCAATTAGGGTGCTGGTCAGGGGAGCAATTGGGAGGAGCAATTCATAATTTTGAGAACGTTCACAGTCTCAATCTGTCAAAAATACCTCCAATTTCCTTAAATTTTTTGACATGTTTTTAACATTGTCGCTTAGATGAGATTGCGACTAGATTTAGAACGTTTTTAATTACGGGTATTGACCTTCAGGCATAAGAAAAATCGCTACATTTCTCAAAGAAAAGATAATTACAATACAGAAAAATAGTGAAGTCTGCCTATTTTTCTTTATTAATTATCTTTTCTTTTTCTACGCACGTATTTCATAGACTCATCGAAGTTTCTTTTCCATCATTCTAGCGGAATAGTTGTTCCAAAGTATTTAGGGGTCAGCCTTCCAGCAAAAATAGTTTTGTCGTTTTATCAAGGCAGATGTGTAATACGCACTTAGTTTGACCAATTACGATACAAGATAACATTAAGACTGCCTTGTTGGTATAACGGTTGCAAGTGTTACTGCTGAGCTTGAGGTCTTTTGTTCGATTCCAGGTCGGCCAGTGTTGTTGAGTTTTTTCATCAGGAATTTCTCAGTGGCAGCCCGGAGTCTGACTTTGTTGCCTCGCACCCTATTACATGGGACTTATACATAAATGGCGAAATGTGGGTGTACTACCGGTACACCCCTGCCTAAGCCTTCGGGGATTAAAGATATCTTCTTGTAGCAATCTTAATGGACTCTTCAGCTACTTGTTTGGCGCCATCACCAGTGTCCATCAGTTCCTGTAACGTCACAGCGGGCCCTATCAGAATACCAGCACTGCGACATTTTGGAACGAAGTTCCTTATCGCGCGTTGCGAAAGGGTGCTGGCTGGCTAGACGGAAAAAATTAAGACCAAAAGTTGGAACGACACTTTTTGCTATAGTTGTAAGCCGTGTGGCGTGCGCGTGTTTCTCTGTCTGTCTCTCTCTCTCTTTCTCTTATAGAAAACTTCGTTCCATCCGGGTATCCCTTGACACCTCTCAAGTTTTTTTAAATGTTGTAGCATCATGCTGAGATGGAAGCCTTTTGGCCTCGTATAGGACTTTCTGTTTCATTTTTCTTTTTGTTACTTTTTTTAAATATAATTTGTTTTATTTTTATTTTTGATTGTGTTTAGTTTAGTTTCATGATCTTCCTGCACGAGTCGCAATAAATACTTTTTATTTCTTCTTTCTATCGTGCAGCTGACAGGACACGCAGGACACGATATTAAATGTCCCATCGTTTGTGGAACAGCACCACATTTATACTCCAATGCGAATTAGTCTAAGAATCTGCACCTGAACAGGTTTTCTTTGCTTCGGCCAACCTGGGTCCGAAATCTGTTTAAAGACTCGGGATCTGTCTGATTAAAGGTGTGATGTTATGTTATAACATTAGCTGTTTTCCCCGCTGCCTATCCCAGACAGAGGTGGAAATCCCCATTTCGCCTCGTTTAAGTTCCTACTTGAAGCCATATTATGGAGCAACTTAAACATAACTGGCTACACGTAAAACAAACTAAGATATTGGCCCTGATTCCCTTGTTCACAAACTAAACTAAATTTAAGTTCAGTGCTTCTTTTTCTTCCAATTTCATTAAGAAAAGGACAGCAGACAAATATTAGTTTAGTCCTGTCAAATTAAAATACTCCATAGACAAATTAGACGTGATTAAAAACATGGCTGCTAAAAATACGTCAATTTACGTCAGGCGCTGACTAGTTTGACAGGACTAAACTAATATTTATCTTCTGTCCTTTTCTTAATGAAATAGAAAGAAAAAGATGCACTGAACTTAAATTTAGTTTAGTTTGTGAACAAGGGAATCGGCGCCAGTATCTTAGTTTATTTTAACGTTTAGTGCAGTTAGGATATTTTATAGTTTTCAGTAAGTTAGCTACAGTAATATAGGCAGTAATCGCAAACCTGTCTTGAACAAGCGTGGTGATCAATGCTCGCGCCTTGTCCGTATGAGAAAGGGCCTTTGTCCTGTACCGGGACAATAATAGGCTGTTGTAATTATTACATACTAACTGTTGCCCGCGCCTTCGTCTGCGATCTAGAATGAAAAGTAGCCTATGTCCTTACCTAGGTCATGGTTTATCTGAGTGACAAATTTCATCTAAATCCGTTCAGCCGTTTTAGCGTGAAAGCCTAACAAACAAAGCCTTACTTTCGCATTTATAATATTAGTTAAGACTTTTATTTTAATCTGAGCTCCAGTTCCTTGCTAGCAGGGTACAAATTCCGTTACCTACAGAGAAATTTCTAATGAAAAAACTTCCAGCGCAAACCAATTACGATACAACCAACTTATCCACACGAACATACAATGTAACTTGGGTGTGCCAGTTTATCTTGGCAGCTTATTCATGCCCTGCTGGCAAGGCAACTGTCAACAGTGTATGATTTCCAGTACATATGCATGTCCTGACTCCTGCCAAGATATTAAAGTCTGTTGGTAATGTTTACATGTCATGGTTTTTTATTTGCGTATGCAGAATGCCCGTTCAAGTTGACGATGTCGGTTGTAAAGTTATGTTGCTTAAGTTCAAGATTATAACACCCTAGTGACCCCACCCTTAATTTGCATGGCTACAATCTACGTGTGTGGCGAGATGTTAAACTAATGTCTAAATGTAAATACACATAAACCTTTCAGAATAAATTCTCTGAATGATGGTGAGAACTGCATCAAAATTTGGTGCGTAATTAAGAAGAACAACGCGATCACACAAATAGACATGAAAAGCTGATTTAATTTATAAAATCAACAGATTGGTATGTATAGATATAGAAACAAACACCCTACAAGCTTTAAAGTTCATGTTCAAGACATTAAAATAAATTAATATACGAGTACTTTGGTGCTAGATGGTAACCAGGGTCTGATGATGGAGCTGGAAGATGGCCATAGGAACTCGGTAAACGACATAACCCCATCGAGTTTGGTTTCGTTTGACACGTCTTGACGAGTACTTTGGTGCTAGATGGCAACCAGAAAACGGAAAAACACTGCTACGCGCTACGAACTACGCCGTAGTCAATCTCGCATCAAAAATACTAAAACGTTAAAAATAAATTAAAAATTGTGTTCTAAATGTTCTTTAATGTTCCATCAAAATGTAACATGCTTTTATTTATTTCTTATCAGGTTTAAATAATTTTTAACTTTTTAGACATTTTTATTAATAAGTACCTAATAAAAGCTTGTTTTTAAAAAGTTTTGTTTTTCTTTTAATTTTATTAACAATGAAATTAAAATCAAACTATAGGTTCCTAAATCCTGCTAGACATTTATCAACACCTAACACAATACATACAATCATCTAGAGGTAGGTACAATGGCCCATATACTATACACAAACATAGTCCACAATAGGGGAGATTAATTAACAAATCATTAACTAGACGACCTGATTTCAATGGCTGCGGTTGAACCCGGGATAAAGCATTGTGTTTCACTGCAAAAATTGATTTCATTGCGAAGTAACATGAAAGGTATCGTACTTTTTATTTGAACTTGTATGGCTAGTTTTATTAATGGGAACTTTTGAATGGAATTTAAATTCTCTTATTAATGTTTTGTTTTCAATATTTTTGACAGATGCGAATCGGGGTCTTTAGTTTTCAAACGCAAATTCCACTAAGGGCTGATTTTACAATCGACAGATATTTTTTTTTCGTGGAATTAAATTGTTGTCTGACCGATTTTGTATCTGTATATAAAATTATTCCTCGGATAAAATTATCTGGCGTTGGTAAAATCAGCCCTTAACCATTTATTTACAAGCATCTTTAAATTGTCGAGTGAAGTCAGAAAGTGGAGCAAGAATGACAAATAGAAACAGTGACGAATTGGGAACAACTCTTTCTAATAAATTCTACTACAGGTAAATAATAATAATACCCCCACCACGACGTTAACATAGAGATACGGTGAACGTAGAGATGCGGTACTTGCGCGCTCTAAGCTCTAAGTCTGTGACGGAAGAGTTTACTTTGCTGGATCAGGTCTAGGGTGAGGAGCCAGACCAAGAGAGATACAGGAACCCGCAGAGCAGCATGTGGTGAGCTGTTGGGCAGTAGCGACCCCACGGACCCTATCTTCCGGGAGAAGTCTTGTTCCTCACCTCTGGCTTGCCTTTATTGGCCGGCTGGAATAAACACTGACGAGGAACAGAGCTCCCACCTCATTCTTGTCTTTATTGGCTGACTTGGTCATAGACCGTCCATAGTTCAAGGTGACCGATCCACTATAGCCACCCATACCCATAGCCCAGTATATTTTGTTTCCATGTTCTGCAATAGTCCTGCACCAACCGGGGGTTGTCCTTGGGTGCACTTGCATGGTGCATACAGGGATAACCATCGGTTGGTGCCTCCTCATCATGTAGAATTGTGTAACGGGCCTCTGCGAGTTGGCTTCGGCCCCTAGTACGCCTTTCAAAGGTCCGGGACCCCAGGGTCCCGAGATATGTCAAAGATAATAATAGGTATGGCTGTTTTGCGTGGCACATCCACGCATGTTTTCCCAAACTTGTTATTTTTTTTGTTTTTATGTTCTTTTTCTGCGTCATGTTTACCGTAAATAAAGATATTTTCTTTTTTAACCCTTCTACACTTGACTGTAGTAGGTAGATATATTTTGTAATCGGCAAAAAATTACTCTACTGAACATTTCCTTGAAATGCTTCCTTAGTGTCTTATTTTCCACGTGAATGCATAGGAATTCCCTACGTTATCAAGATTTTACCCAAACGAGCTTGTCAATCACCAACAAGAGCTTTGAGCAAAAAAACGTTTGAAGTTATTATAAAGTAATTAGCATTTTTTAATCTAAAAATTCTCAACTCATAATTTTTTGCTTAGGGCAAAATAAGTTTCTAAACATTGCGTACCAAGAATGATTATTTGAATAAATTCTATAATTAAAAAAATTAAAACTTTTTTACGAACCGACTTCAAAAAAGGAGGAGTTTCTCAATTCGGATGTTGATATATGTATATATATATTTTTTTTACAAAGAACGTTACAATGTGAAAAATAACTTTAATTTCGGAAATCGGTGTCAAAATATGAAAATGCGGGAACCAACGACATTGACACCGACTTCCGAAATTAAAGTTACTTTTCACTTTGTAGTGTTTTTTTTTGGAAGTCGGTTGTTTTTTTTTGTAAGAAAAAGTCATAAAACGTTAATTCCTCCTGGCCGTTTAGCGTGGATGTGACGCATGTTTTCCCAAACTTGTTATTTTTTTTATATTTATGTTCTTTTTCTGCGTCATGTTGACCGTAAATAAAAATATTTTCTTTCTTTTTCTATTCTCCCTTCCACAAAAAATGTTGCTGAACAAAATCTAAGCGACAAAGATAATAATTGGTTCCGTCGCTTCCTGACACTTATATCAACTTGTTCCTTTGTGTTCTATCGACTTAGAAGACAAGACGTGTTACAACTAACAGTCCTTTACAACGTTGTCTGTAATCATGTTTCAATTTCTCAGCGAAATATGGCAAAAGCGACGGTGGAGTAGAATGCCTTTGCACAGCAGTAAGATGCAGGTTCACAATAAAAGTAACGACTGACAGTTGTCTATTCACTACAGTCAATCTATAATTCATTGGATTAAATTGGCAGGTGTCACTTTGAACATTATGCTAGTTTAATCACTTTATTTTAAGTAAAATAAGTGCAAAATGTAAAATAGAATCAAAAAGTAGCAATTCGTGTTTTTTATTTATTTATTTTACCATTTATGTACACACATATATAAACAGACATTGAAAAACAGAACAGAAAAAATAGGTACAGAGGTGATGCTTATTTCATAAGAAATCTCTTCCAGCATACCTGAGATAGGACAATAGATACAGAGATGTAGACAGCGTGTGATAGAGCAAAGGAGACAAAAAATAATACATAGAATCAAAAAACAATTCACTTAAAAACTTATTAACTTAAAACTTATTGCAAGTCAGTTGTATTTTTTTTTGTAAAAAAGTTTGTTTTTCACTTTTTAGTTGGACCTACCCCACACAAATTCTTTAACACTAATTGCTATGTTAATATTAGTGACAGGAATTTATTAAAACACTAGCTTCTGCCCGCGGCTTCGCCCGCGTGGATGTCGGAACTTATCCCACGGGAACGTGCTAACAGGATAAAATGTATGTGCTTCCCCAGGATGCCATCCATCTCGCGGGCCCTTTGTGGCTAATTATAATAGAAAACCAATTGTGTCTCATTAGTGGTGATTAAGAGGGTACCTATATGATATCTTTACCTAAGCACCTACCTAATTAAAAAAAATAACCTACCTAAATGAACCTATTTCTGATGATAACTAATCTAAACTCAATAAATAACCAAAATCCCTAAAAACTAATATCTATACGAATGACTATTCCTACCTAACAGTATTATAAAATAACCTACGGTCACTACGTACACTAACAAATATACTACCTATACTATAAAATTAAAATCTATAATTACGACTTATAAAATTAAACCTAAATAACTCTAAAAACTAAAAGGAATAAAAAGGTCGCACAGATAATACTGCGGGTGACGTAACCTACGACAAACTTATTATTTGCGGTTGGTACAGTAATCGGTCTAGGGATCGAACCGCAAAATTAAGTTTGTTTTTTATTGTATATACTTTTCCGGGATAAAAAGTACCCAGTGTGGTGCCCAGGATATTAAAGAATAATTATACCAAGTTTCATCGTAATCGAACCGGTAGTTTTTGCGTGACGCCTGAACAAACAGACAGACAGACAGACAGACAGACAGACCGACAGACAGACAGACAGACAAAAATTTTTGTAATCACATTTTTGGGTTCGGTGTCGGTCTAGTAACACCCCCTGCCATTTATTTTTTTTGATGTTTTCAATGTACAGAATTTTCACCTCTACAGATTTATTATAAGTAATATAGATCATCAATATAACCTAAGTGGAAAAATATCGTATTATTTAAGCTCACTCAAAAACTATCCAAGCGAAGTTAATAAAATGTATATGGGACTACCCCTATACATTATCTATTGAAAAAATAATTTTGCAAATCCGTCTATACAGGATAATTTTTTATTCAGTGCGTAAATTTTTAAAGGGTGTTCTATCCATGAATATGAACAACATTCACTATGGGACCATCTCTGAAATCACAAAAAAAAAAATCAGCAGATTCATACATTTTGGTCGAGTAGGTATTGAACTTTTATAAGAAACAGCTGATTTTTTTTTGTGATTTCAGAGATGGTCCCATAGTGAAAGTTGTTCATATTCATGGGTAGAACACCCTGTGAAAATTTACGCACTGAATAAAAATTTATCCTGTATTTGACGGAGTTATACATACAAAAGAAAACATCCGTATTGAGAACCTCCTCCCTTTTTGAACTCGGTTAAAAATATAAGTAATAATCATGTTATTTAACATAGTGACAGACAGAGATGGTTTGACTTTTCGTCATTTGCAGAATTATCAACACTGGCCTCATGTTTTGAGTTGAGCTACACGATTTCAGCTCAGTGCAAGCATATTTTGTCAGTAATCGTGTAACTAAAAAAAAATCAGTTGATCCATACATTATGTCGAGTTATGCGAACATAAATCTATGAATCAACTGATTTTATTTTCACAATTTCAGGGTTGGTCCCGTAGTAAAAGTTGTTCATAATGATGAGTATAATGACCCCTTTTAAGGATTAAAACAATCAAAATTTAACGGTGTATAGCTGCAATCTATTAAATCGTATAGGTGCGTAGTATAGACATTTTTTACTGAATCAAAACCCGAGCACACTCATTCTATTGATACAGTGTAAGCATAATTGCTTCCGTCGTTTCCAGCCACGTAAATTATATCGTTCCTTTTGTCTGGCATCGATGCAGAAGACAAGGGAAGGATTTGTGGCGTTCGAAGCTATGCCACAGTCCTCTGTAACTCGCAAATAGTTATTGTAACGACCTTCTATGACGCTTTGTGTTCCTGGTACCTGATGCTGTGGGAATTCATGTACACAGATCGGATAGGAAACATGGTATCGTTATGTTGTTGAATAAATGAAGCTTATGACAAGCTTGAAACAATATAAAGCTTTGTGTAATAAATATGTCAATGTGTTTTTCCTTGCAGTTTAATAAAATGTGGTTTGAAACCTTTACTAAGTATACCTATATGAACTTTTCGTCCTATCTTTACCTCCACATAAAATTATACTACCAAAAATCTACTTTCCTTAAAATATTTCCACCTAAAGCCCGTAGTCGCTTCGCCTAAAACTGAAAATTGTGAAGACCCCGCTCTCTAGAAATTAAAGTGCAAATTCGTTCATACATCCATCTTCATTCTTCCTAGTTTAGCTAACTGGGGGCCCTTTACAATCAGCTAATGGATGGTAATAGAAGGAAATGTGAAAGGAATTACAAATTATATAAATCTTGACTCTGTTACCAACTGGTCTAGTTTTAACAAGCTCTGCTATCTAGCGTAAACAACGTGCTTGATTTCCGCGTCTGGAAAACTTTGATTGTATTTTAAGAAATCTTTCAGTAGCAACTGGAAGTTTGGAGTTGTGCCCAGTGAATGGCAATTGCTTCGTCTCTTTTATATGGGATAGGATAAAATATTGTCACCGCTAAATAAGTGGGAGTACTTTAGGAGGTATATCTACAGGTTTCAGGTATCTTAAAGGTATCTCCAAGGATATGGTGTCTTCTTTCTGCGAGTGATGATACCTATTTCAGGCATTTTCAGGTGGAAATGTCTGACATATGAAGGTTGGCTCGGGCCCAGGGACCCCGACCGTACTACGAGATATCAACTATACTTGCTTATCTTTATTTTCATCTCGGCTGGAGTATTTTTTTATTTTGGTTCAGTGAATGGGCCTGCTCTAGACCTCACCTGATGGAAACCGATGGATGAGGTCAACGATAGCACGAGCTCGTATTTCTCTTATAGTCCAGATCGATAATATAGCCGAAGAGGCAAAAGAAAAATGTATAAAGTAAATTATAATACTTGTCTAAATGGTCTCGTCTCAGGAACGTATAATTTCGATATGAAAGATGAATGTATCTATTTACTTTCCTTTGACAATAAATCATTTTCTTATAACATTTCATGTTATTCCGGTTAAGGTTAAGAACATCATGGTGTGTATTAATTTCAGGTAAATTATAATTTTTAATGTTTGAATTATCCTCATTGCGGTTTAAGTTAAATCGATCATTACGTAGACCAGCGCGAAGTAGCTAACGATCTTAGTTAGGGGGAAACTATCAGTATTCTGCATTTAGTAGACGAATTACTCGTAGAAAAATGTTATTGTTGTATATTTATTCTGCACTGCTCACTCAACCTAGGAATGCATGGGTAACTAACTCTCAATATTCTTTCGTTCTATTTCGTCTAAGTTTGCAAAATTATTTCTCTGGAATTCGCCAAACTTCATATTTCGATGCTTTTCTTGTTAAGCCCTATTTACACGGCGCAAGTTTCTGGAACATTCAAGAACATTGCAATAAAACACGTTCAATTATTGCCATTCAAGAATTGCATGCGATTGTTTACAGGGGTGCGATTTCGATAAAATGGCATACAATAATTGAATTGTATAGCCATTCAATAATTGCATGTGACTTCTGTTTACACCAAGGCAATTATTGCATGCAAGTGGTTGCTCGTCTTTGTACAATTGATTCAAGCGCTGTCCGTATTCGCGCTGCCAAATATTTCATTCAATATTATTGAACGTGTTCTCAAGATTTTTTTTAACTTTGAATGCTAAATATTTTTCACGCAAGAATTGGGTACGATTTTATTGCATGTGCTGTGACCTATACAAGTTTTGAACGGCAACTCACTTGCCCGTATCGTGCAACAATTGTACGTGTAGTTTAGACGTTTTAAGTCAATTGTTGCTTCAATTTTATGGTATGCCAGAGGCAATAAACTTGCACCGTGTAAATGGGTTTTTTGTCACTGTGAATTATGGTTTCCAAGAGTTGCAATAGTTAGAAACAGTGCGCCGGGCTTGTTAATTGAACTGATGGAATCCTTTTTGCCATACGACACAAAATGATGACCTATATGGCAGAAGTCGGAGAGATTCTAAATGAAGAGATACGCTGCAAACCCAGATTTTTCGACGGCGACGTGGATTTTATCTGCTAGTTGGAAATATTTTCAGTTTTCACATTAAATAACCTATATATGTAAAGCATGGATTTCTAATAAACCAATTACCTACAGGCACTTTTGAATTGTCAAGGAGTTGGTCAGTCATAAAATGAAGCTAGTTGTAAAGGTTGTTATTAACTAAATACTTGAATCGGTAATGTATTGCAAGAGGAAAATTGTTTATCTCCTAATCTGCGAACATAGCACGTTGTACAATATGACACATCTATAAGTATACACAATTGTACGCCTACATACACTAATGACTTTCTATGGGGTAGACAAAGACTACAACAACAGAAGGACAATTCTCATAATTTTAAGAACGTTCACAGTTTGATCTGTCTAAATCTGTCAAAAATACCTATAATTTCCCTACATTTTGACAAGTTTTTGACATTGATTGTCGCTGAGATGAGATTGCGACTAGATTTTGAAGTGTTTAATTACGTGAATTGTCATTCTGTTACGATATTTACGAACAACTCCTTTTCCTTCGTCCACGTGCACATCTAGTGTTACCATACACAATAATCAACTATTTAACTAACATTATATATGGCAACATTGTCATTTTTAACATTTGATGCTTTTGAGTTGTGGCAACCCAGACATGACTTTTTTATGAAAAAGGGCGGGGAAGGTGGAATTGCTTTTTCTCTCAGCTAGAAATGATGAAAGTGATCTCGAGTTACAATTACTATTTTACAGTGTTGAGAACCAATAAAGTGATTTGTACAAGTATTCGAGTGTATATTTCTAACACCTGTATACACTGCCATTATAATCATAAAAATCTTGTCACCTCCAACGTGTTTAATGACTTCTCTTTGATTTAATCGCCTCTCACAGGGTGTTCCTATTAATACCGTGCACATAATATCCGGCGATGTATTAGTGCACTGGGACTGTAGAGCTCCAGGCGCACACGCAATTTATTAGCTTCCTAGAGATTAATAGTGCGTGCCAGGTAACAGATTGCATTCTGATCGCGTACGAACACCGCAGATCGTTTCTGAGGATACGCCCTTTTAATACAAAAATAAGCTAAGAATGTAAAGTAATAGATGAAAGGGTATTTATTAGATTCTGAGCTCAATGGAAAATAAAACCTTTCTTGTCGCTCAAAAAGATTTTGGGATGACACACGATAAGGGTGTTTGAATTTTTTGTTGTTATTAAATTATGTGATTAGTGACGAATAATTTTTAACTACAAACTTACTTAAAAACAAGTTAATAAGTTTAAGTTGAGCTAAGTTAAGTTTAAGTTAGTAATTCGATAAGTTTTAGGGGAAAAACACATGTTTTTTTCAAACATCTGTTTCATACAATTTGAGTTTTTGCCTTCCTGTATATTTATTTATTTTACTTTAGACATAAAATGGCTATCCGCCAATTACATTAGTAAACCAAAATTTTATCTTTCAGTACATACATGATTCAGAAACCCCTGCATAGAAAATGTTCGTCGATTATTATAAAACTTGGCTAACTTGGCTCTTTGAACGTGTAGGTATTGCAGTTTCAATGAAACAGTTAACCGAGGAATCATTTCTACGCTAAGGGGTTTAGAATCATGTGCTGAATTCATGGTTACAGTTTGCGCGTCGATGTGCCATTCCATATGGCCTATTTCGGAACCACACCCTATGATAATTATCCGTCCAAAATCGCCGAGCGTTAACCGATTTGAAATTAATCGAATTCATTGTATTCTATAACCTCATTAGTCGCTGTCATGATTTTCGATTATTGTGCTTTAGTTGTGAAACGTCGGGCTTATTATATTTAGTTGTCCAATAATGAGTAGCAAACAGTTATTAAATGTGAAAATAATACAAATAAATTGGCAAGTTAAGCTTTGCCTCGAACAGGGATTACCAGCCGTTGCCAGAGGATAGGTATATAAACGTAAGCCAACCAATATCCCCACTATACGAATAGTACCTGCTTTAATATTTATTTGTGGTTTATGTAAAAAATGTAGGTAGGTATTCTAGTCTAGATTTGACCCTTCTAATTTTAACCCACTCTCGCTCTGAGCTCAAGGGTTTGGGAAACTCAATTTTGATTTAATCTTGCTTTAGTACATACCATCTGTACTTATATTAATAATAGGTACAGAAAATAAAGCTAAAGAGTTTGTTTGTTTAAACGAATGTCTGAAACTAAAAGTCGGATTTGAAAAAATGTTTTTGCATTTGATAAGCCAATTCTTGAGGAAGGTTATAGGATTTACATCACGCTACAACCCTTAGCAGCCGAGCAAGTGCGGGCAGGCAATGCGATGCGACAGGGTGGGTCTTGGAAACAAAAGAAATTTCACGCAGACGAAGTTGCGGGCTGAAGCTAGTTAAAGAATTTGGAAGAAACTGGTGAAATGTGGATGTAGCATACAATACAACAACAAAACAACAATGCAATATACAATGTGGGTGTGGGTTTAGTACATAAATACACCTCTATCTAACACTTCGGGGGTTACAAGCGTGATATTATGTTATACTAGCTGCGTCCCGCGGTACCCGCATAAGCTTCGATCCCATAAGAGTATCGAGATAAAAAGTATCCTATATATTAATCCTGGTTATAAAACATCTGTGTGCCAAATTTCATCCAAATCCGTTCAGTACTTTTTGCGTCCATCCATACAAACTTTCACATTTATAATATTAGTAGGGTAGGATAGGAAAGAAGATATGTGTATCTGGTTGGGATCGTTGCAACATTTCTATGAAACTTAGTAGAACTTTTGGTATGAAAAACAGGGTCGAATTCTGGAATGCAATTTCTCAGTTGCCTCAAAATACCTCGAGGCTAAGAGAAACACTATACACGTAGGTATATCTTTAAGTTTGTATAGGTACTTCGAAATCGATATGATGCTTAATCAAACTTTTGGTTGGTCGAGGTCCAAAGTGGCCATCCGAATTTTTAAGTAAACTTGAAGTACTCGAAGAACTAATAACAATTTCTGCTCTTTCATTGAGAACCTTAATTTGTTCTTCTACTAGCAGCGCCCCGCGGTTTCACCGGCATAAGTATCGATCTCGTTGGAATAGTGGGATAAAAAATATCCTATGAGTTTTTCTAATGTATAAGCTATAAAACTGTAAAGTTTCATTAAAATCCGTTCAGTAGTTTTTTCATGAAAGAGTAACAAACACCCTTCCGTCCATCCTCATCAACTTTCGTGTTTATAATTAGTAGGATGTTAATAGGATTTGTAGAATAGTAGGATGAAATACTAGCTATTACTCGCGGCTTCGCCCGCGGGGATGTCGGACAATATTCCACGGGAACGTATTGCCGGAATTAAAAATATGTATTAATCCAGGTTCTATTTGAGTGCCAAATTTCATCTAAATCTGTGCAACTGTTTTTGCGCCAACCCGTAACACGCCCGCTATGCCTTCTTGGAGTATGTGTTATGTTTATGTATTTACTTTTTTACTACATTCTAATAATCTACAGACAATTTAATCTTGTACAGACAAAAAAGGATCAAAATCAAAATATTTTATTTCACGTAAACCTACATGGGCACTTTTTTTTTTTGTGCATGGGAAATCATGAAACTAAAACCCAGGGCAGCGGTAACCCTTTCGGACGATCCCGCTACCCACTTACATGGGCACTTACGAAACGACAGAAGCTAGATGGTTAAAAATTCAATTATGGACCCTGTCGGGCACAGCAAAGTTAGTTTTCTATAGGAGTGAGGATGAAGGCGCTTTTTGTTAAGAAAAAAAAAAATTAAAATAGTATCATTAAAATAGTATCACTTGCTTTTATGGTATTTATATTTTCATATTATATATTATTATATTATTTTATATTTTTTCATTATTATTATAGACTAATTATAATAAAACTAAATATTTACAATTTTATTGGGTCTTGTATAATGTTATTATTATTAATTGTGCACTGCTTAGCACATTCATTTTTAAACTAACAGTATTTTAGTGTTATAATATAACTTTATATTCTAAGTGAAATTTAAAATGAAATGTAGGTATTACGTAAAAAAATATTTTTTATTGTTGTTGAAATTTATCGCTAAAATATTCGTCAATATGTAGTAGGTTTTGATTATCAGAAATTGTTTTAATTTATTAATAAAGATTATATTTTTGATGTATTCCGGTAACTTATTGTATATTTTAATAGACATACAAATGTACTAGAAGAGTGTAACTATACGAGTAAGTACCTCAATTTACTCGTAACAAAACTTCTTTCACCTAAACATACGTTTAAAACGGAAAGTTTTCTCGATGTTTCTGTGAAAGATAAGGGGGTTATGCTGTCGAGACTCAATCAATCATGAAGTCGAATGTGACTTTTATTCGAGTGACGTCACCACAAAGGCACGACATAATTATTGACGGCGCAGATGGGAAATTACTTAGGCGTGCATTTATCTGTATTCTACCAATTCGTGTTTTCATGTTAGCATCTGTACCTACCAATACTAGGAATATCTAAGAGAATAGTGAAGGTACTGTCGTCACCTTTATATCTACGTTTGGGTTTTTTTTTGCGAAATGTTCGTGACTTTCGCATTCCAAATGTTGTTAGGCTGTTGTACAGACGCCAGCAGGTCAAGCTACCCGAAACTGTCAAATTTTCCCAATCAACCATGAACCTATAATGCTTTAGCGATAAAGTTGAAAATCTATTAAAGAAATTTGACAGATTGTAGTAGCTTGATGTGCTGGCGTCTGTACATCGCTCTTGTTCCAAGCAAATTCGAGTTCAGTGCTGTATCTGGCACCCCTATAACGCGACCCAAACACTGATGCTGGAAAAGGTACAGAAAATTTTCCTTAGATGCCTCTTCCAAAGGTTATATACCCTTTCTTTCCCTACATGTTCCCTACCAACTATCTTTTAGGGACGTTGGGCTTTAACTCATTGGAGGTGAGAAGAGGCACTGTAGCCTGTAAGACCTTACGGGGACATACTCGTATCGACTGCCCAGAGCTCCATCTTTTCTGCCGACTATTTATGCCCGACTAATACATCGGACACCGTCAAAGCCGCCGGCACAATCTGTTTGCGCAACTCCCAGCTAAAACTGTAGCCAGAGCGGAATGCCCTGTCTGTCGTATTCTAAAGGTGCTGAATGCCTTTCTGGCTGCCAACCTTGAATGTGATGTGTTTGCGGATGAATGGATTAAAATTATGCGTATATGTCTGGTGTTCTGTGAGAGAATGTATGTTCCATATTAGTTTTAAGTTATATTATTGTCAACGTAATTATTGTCCCTATGTTAATTAATTTAATTGCTGTTGTACCGTTTTAATTAACTATAAATAAATTTAATGTGGCCTTCTGATGTATGAAAAATGGTCAGTTTCTTTTTGTATCTGAATTGTAACAGCACCATTTGAGCGTATTTAAACAAGTATTAATATCAACTTGACTGGAAAAGTGTTTAGGAAAATGCTTATTTTGGAGGGGCTTGTGGCTATGTAATAACAGCCGCATGGGTCAATCGATCAGGTTAAGCTACGCTTGCCACCGTTGGTCCGTGGATGGGTGACCATCTTTACATACCAAGACCCCTCCGCGCCTCGAAAACCACGTTCAGCCGTTGGTCCCGGCTGTCATTCGTAGATCTTTCGACAGTCGTTACGGGTCGTTAGAAGCCCGAAAGTCTGACAACCAGTTTTACCCAGGGGTATCGCCTATCTGACGTCCACAGCCCAGTTGCTGGGTTATTACCCATAGAAAATTGCTCTATGTAAAATACGGGTATCCAGCTGCATCTGGTTAGACTGGAAGCCGACCCCAACATGGTTGGGAAAAGGCCTTATTTTGGTGTAAAATATCGAGTTTAACGAAGCC
This sequence comes from Apamea anceps, assembly GCA_951799955.1. Classification (NCBI taxonomy): domain Eukaryota; kingdom Metazoa; phylum Arthropoda; class Insecta; order Lepidoptera; family Noctuidae; genus Apamea; species Apamea anceps. The sequence goes on from OX637512.1 coordinate 7,699,895, forward strand.
TTTATCGAAAATATCATATCTATAACGTTCTAAAGATGGGTCCCGATTTCCCATCATTTTGTCGTTCAGTTCGAAGATTTAAACGGAGTATTTCGTCTTTCCCCATGGGTGTCGTAAAATAAGCAATTAGGATTATACTGCGGGATTGTTTACCGTAGTTACGTAGCGTGAGGTTCTAAGTTCGACTTCAAGGTTGCACATTTTTAGCCCAGACTTTACTTTAGGCCCGTAAAGAATATTAATGTAACGTGCGTAGGTACTAACGTAAGTTTTATTACTGATTAATTTATATTAACTTGACTTAGTGCGCATACACACACATGGCAGAGGCAACTGCTTCCGTTGACAACATACCGCTCGTGTATTTGAGCAACGTACTCAAATACACGAGCACATTTTTGACGGCAGCCGCGCCGACGCTTCGACAGAAGTTGACAGCTGCCATCGACATTCTTCGTTGCCTCTGCCGAGGACGCGTTTCGCTCGTGTATATGAGCAGTTTTATTCTCGTCGACACTCGTCGTGGCTTCTGCCGTCATGTATACACCGTAAAATTTTTATCGTTTTATTCCTTAAAAGGGGTCATTGTACTCATCATTATGAACAACTTTTACTACGGGACCAACCCTGAAATCGTGAAAAAAAAATCAGTTGATTCATACATTATGTCGAGTTATGGGAACATAGTATCTATGTATCAACTGATTTTTTTTTTCATGATTTCAGGGTTGGTCCCGTAGTAAAAGTTGTTCATAATGATGAGTACAATGACCCCTTTTAAGGATTAAAACGATCAAAATTTAACGGTGTATAAGTTATATTCCTGACTAAATACTAATGTATACTGTAACTTAGTCGCACTATGTGTGGCCAATTTTAAAGACGATAATTATGACTAGGAAGGGGGTGACTACTGAGATGACGACTAATAGAGAATTATGGAAGAAATTAAGAAGTATACATGCTGCGCTCACTCCAAATAAATTGGCATAAGGGCAGGAGAGTGACGACTTTAACTAAATCTCACTAAAGTAAATAATGGTCACTCATCAATGTAGTAAAGTGCAGTGCACATATATCAATACATGCAATGGTAACCTACGAGACCCTCGAAAGAAGTTGCAAAAAACAACTAAGATAAACGGACGTAAGCAAATTATCAGCCTATAATGTTCCCACTGCTAGGACACAGGCCTCCTCTCTATAAGAAGGAGTGGGCCATAATTCACCACACGGGCCTAGTGTGGGTTAGTAGATGATACAAGTCTTCGAATTTTTAGATCTAGGACAAGCCGGTTTTCTAGCGATGTTTTCCGTCACCGTTTTGCGTTTGAAGTAAAGCGTCTAACTATGAAGTCAGACGCTTTACTTTGTGTTAATTATTTCATCACCAAGTCGTAAGTCAAGGCCGTTACCACTGGGCCTCAACTGCCCTCGATTAAGTTTGATTACGTAAACTTATTTACGTAAATAAGTTCCGGGCTGAAATGATGAATGATGATCAGTGATAGGAATAGGTAGGTAGTGCCTATTTGCCTAAACTTCGAAGAACAGAGACAAGAAACGGAGACTTCCTTAGGGCTAAATTTTTTCCGGGACATCTGTCCCGAAAAAAACACTTAGAATATTGTTGTAACTTACAACAATATTCAATGTGTTTTATTTTTCCTTTAGAGCCCATAGAGGATAAGTTATTATTATGGAGTTATTTATAAATTATAAATGTTATGTCTAGTCGCAAACTTTAGGTAAATCTATACGAATTATTTATTCCAAATAACATATTTTTTTAATGTATTTAAAAGTGTTGTCCCGATTTCGGGACAAATGTCCCGGAAAAAAATTAGTCCTAAGGAAGTCTCCGTTTCTTGTCTCTGTTCTTCGAAGTTTAGGCAAATAGGCACTACCTATTCCTATTACTGATGATGATACTTCATGATTCAAACCCACCAACCACCCACTGCTGGGTGAAGACATCCCCTTTTTTCTGCCAGGAAGTAAGGCCTTTCTTCGCCCGTACTTCCTTCTATATCTACTTGGATATTATCAAAGCGTGTTGTGTTTAAATATGTATGTATTTACTTAATTATTTATTCTCGTAAATAAAACCGGCAACCTTCAAAACAATCTACAGACAATTTAATCTTGTACAGCTTCTGTACTTTATATCTATCTTGGGAAACTTTATCGATTCCCCGTAACTTTTTAGTGGTAATTAAGTCAACTTTGGTCTCCGGAGCGATTAATTCATGTCCATTATTTATGCTTTTAAAAGTTGCTGAAGTAAAGAAGTTTTAACAAAAGTAAATAGACGGGGCAGTTCTTATGAGGCGCCTTAAGAGTACTCACGTGTTCACGGAAGTTTCAGGAGACATTTGGAACTAAGAAGGGCTTTGTTATACTGGGTAATTTTTTTTTTTTAAGTAAAAACTTCTTTAGCGGCGTTGTGCACTTTTTTGTGATGGGTAAGAAATGTTAAACTCGCGTCAGGACATGTAACCTGATTGAAAATTCGTAAGACGAAGCTCGCGTCAGGACACGTGACCTGATCGAAAATTCGTAAGACGGAGGGAGAGTTTTTTGTGGTGGGTAAAAAATTTAAACTCGCGTCAGGACACGTGACCTGATCGAAAATTCGTAGGACGAAGCTCGCGTCAGGACACGTGCGTGACCAGATCGAAAATTCGTAAGACGGAGGGAGAGTAGACCGCATTCCAAAATATCAAAAATGCACAACGTTAATATTCAAGTTTTCGCTTCTGCCGGCACTTCCGGAGTGCAACCCGTTTTTTTTGAAGTGAAAACTTCTTTAGCGGCGTTGTGCATTTTTGTTGTGATGGGTAAAAAATGTTAAACTCGCGTCAGGACAAGTGACCTGATCGAAAATTCGTAAGATGGAGCTCGCGTCAGGACACGTGACCAGGAGAGTAGACCGTATTCCAAAATATCAAAAATGCACAAAGTTACTTTGGTTGACTGGTAGAGAATGCCTAAGGCACTAAGTCCGCCTTTGTACCTTTTTGTGCAAAAAGTTTAAATAAATAAACTTTCTATCAGCGAAAGATTTTTTTTGTTTCGGTTATTAACCCCTACATACGAGTACAAACTCACAATGTACACTTTAGAATAGAATAGAATAGAATGCTCTTTATTATGTACACCATACAAATTACAGAACATAAATATATACAATTTTACAAAGGGTGACACAATGGGCGGTCTTATCGCTAAGAGCGATCTTTTAAAGTCAACTTTTGGATGGATTAAAATTAACGACAGACAAATATAGTAGGTAGTCTGTGGTGTACCATTTACATTACACAATTAATATATACATAAATTATATTTTACTATTACTATATCTCTCTATATCTCTATTCTATTTTACTAATTTTTTTTTAATATTAGTGTTAAGTATAGATTGCCTTTAATAGCTATATAGTATGTTGTATCTCTCTTTAAACAATTAGAAAAGTGATTCAGAAACTGGATAGTAACTTCTTACTTTCATGAAATTAGACAAGATAAGTAAGTAATGGATTACTTGATCGATTGGCAACAGCATCTAAAAATACTGTCCTTTACCGTTGTGTAGATAAGAAACAGTTAAGTACTCGTATGTAGTCTGGCAAACGAAAAAAATACCTTAGTTTACCCAATAAGCACCTCATTATTCTAGTAGTAGCTACTGTTGAGCTCAGGGCCCGGGTACGTTTTCCAGCTCAGGCAGTGTTATTGGGTTTCTCCATTAAGATTTTTTCTCTGAATTTCCCATTAAGAGTCTGAATTTGTGGTTGATGGCAATGGGCTCGCCCCCCGTTACATGGGATTTAAACATAACTGACGAAATGTTGGTGTACCTACTAGAGGTACATCTCTGCCCAACCCTCTGCCCCAAGGCGTGATGTGATGCATAAATTACGTGCCACGAAAGTTACACGTAATGTAAAAATCATCTCAACCCTTTCATAACGTGTCGGGTTTGACCTTCAACATACCAGATGTACCTTCAACATACCAGATGTAGCCCAATATTTTGCACATAACAGCCATTTTGACCTCTATTGCCCAATTTTAATAGCCAGTTTACTCTAGAGGATAATTCGGTCAGTCTCCATGTACGAGGAAACGAGTAATCTAATCGTCCAAACAAGGTCCATGTTTGTTTAATGCAAAGTAAACTGACATTTCGACAACCGGTGAGAACTGAGCGTTACTAAGCAAACATGAAAATCGAATAAAAGTCCGTTGGTTAATATCCTTTTGCAGGGAAAATGTATGATTTGACATAGAGAAGGAAAGCGTACAAAGTTGAGCAGTGGTGGCCCAGTGGCAACGGCCGCGACTTACGAGTTGTAGGTCCTGGGTTCGAACCCAGTCAGGTACTTTACTTTGTGTAAAATATTTCATCACCACTGCTCTCAAAACGGCGAAGGTAAACATCGTGAGGAAACCGGCATGTCCTAGAACCAAAAATTCGAAGACATGTGATATCTACCAACCTGCACTGGGCCCGCGTGGTAGATTATAGCCCACTCCCTCTCGAAGAGAGGCCTGTGTCCCAGCAGTGGATACAATTTAGGCTGATTATGAAAGCGTACAAATGCTCGTTGCATTGGCTCTTTCAGAGCCCATTTTTGTTTCCAATGTTTTCATTCACAGCAATTAAGTGTTCAAGATGTTATTATTATAACTTATATTTTAATATTTTATGAATAAAGTTTTCCCTCATATTGTACAGTCTGTTAATGAATTATTTGTCAAATTGATACACTATTTTTATTAATAGCCATTTTATAAAAAAATCAAAGAATGACAGATGTGATTTGAATAAATGAGCAATTTAGGTAGTGAATTTATAATTTAAATCATAAATGGCAAAAAATTAACACTTAGCTTCAGTGGCACATGAAATTCAGAACCCATATCTTAAACATGCAACTTGATGTTCACGAAGCATGTCCAAAAAGTCTAGACCACCACGCCATGTACTCGTAAGCGAATATGAATGAAGATAAATGAATTGAGGAAAAAGCACGTATCTTCGCGTCACGTTCACCTGCAGGCGGTGCATCCTCCGACTGCACTACGAAGCTCTAATGATCAACGGGTGGAGGGATAACAGCTATGCAATGCTAGGTAAACTGCCACTGGTACGGAAGTAATGGCTAGAGAAGCAGGTCTGTATCCGTTTTTGTGTAACGCCGGAATCATGCGATTCACTCTAACTGAATTAAATTGCTGATAGCAGTTGAATAAGCGTAGCCGTGGACTAAGTTTAACGAGAAGCGCACGCGCACGCGCGTGTTCGACCAGAAGGCCAGAAGGCCCGTAATTAAAAACGTTCAAAATCTAGTCGCAATCTCATCTCAGCGACAGTCCATGTCAAAAACTTGTCAAAAATGTAGGGAAATTCCTTAGAGGTATTTTTCACAGATTGAGACTGAGATCAGACTGTGAACGTTCTTGAAATTACGTCAATTGCCCGTCAGATGTATAAAAGTAAACGAGGCATAAAAGGAGTATGTAAGGATCGTATCAGGTAGCGTTCTGTTTTTCCTGCCTATTCCCGAGGGAAGAGGGTGTATCTTTATACATGTATGTATGTATGAGACACATACCCTACGTCCAGTAAAAGACTGTTAGCATGATGATGAACCTTATAGAGTATTGCAAATATAAGTGAATTTGGCAAGTAGTCAGAAGCCCGAAAGTCTGACAACCAGTCTTATCAAGGGGTGTCGTATTGCCCAGTAACTGGGTTGTGGAGGTCAGATAGGTGCTTCATGTAAAATACTGGTATTCAGTTGCATCCGGTGAGACTGGAAGCCGATCCCAACTTAGTTGGGAAAAAGGCTAAGCAAATGAATGATGAGGTGAACTTTACAGTAACTGCAATATCTACCCTTAAATTCTGCGCCTTTAATTGTAGTCCGACTTTGACCATACATTATCATAAAGATTACTCAGACTTGCAACTTGAATTCATCATCACGGGTCGGTCCCCTTTGTTCAATGTGGTAATTTCGGGTCATTCTCTATGAAGAGGTGAATAATTGAATTTTGATATAACACAGCCAGACAATGAACATAATCAGTGCAATACTAATGACTATCTGACCGCAACTGTAGTGTCGACTGACTATTGCAATCAATCCGTACCAGTATTCGTCGATTTGACAGACAGACATACTCGTAAGTACACCTCTGCTTATCCCTTTGGGGAATACAGGTGTGATGTCACACACACACACACACACACATATCACACATATCCATCGAATGCTTGTCTCACCTTACGATATTAAGGACCATCAAAATAAAAAATCGAAATATATTAGTTCGATTTATTCTTCGTTCGTTCTAAAGTTTTGTTCCACATTATAAACCTACATTAAACGTCAGAAGCTAGGTGCACGGTTCCAATTGGTTGTTTCCTATGGAGAAGAGCCGGCAAGAAACTCAACGTTTTACGATGTTGGCTTTTACAATGTTGTCAAACTACAGTGTTAAATGTATCAAACTTTAATCACTAGTTCTTTAGTTAAGCTACCAAGCTTAACTAAAGAACTAGTGATTGAAGTTTTTAGTTAGTTTTAATAACTAACTAAAAACTTTGTAAACTGTGTAAACTGTGGCTATTGGAGATGAATATAAACCTACGAACTGGTGAAATGTGGCTGTAGTCTCCTGCCTAACCCTTCGAGGAAAGCCGGTGTGATGCTACGAGTATGCGAGGTTTATACCATACTAGCTTCTGCCCTTGCATTTCTTGTTCCCCCGACCGCATCGCATCGCATCACCTGCCCTTGCTATCACTTCGGTTTCGTTTAGCGCTCTTTCTGACTTTTTTCTGTTTGCTCGTCTCCTAAGATTCATAGCGAGCCTATAGTCTTCCTTAAGAATAGAGCTATCAAATGCCAAAAGATTTTTTCAAATCCAACTGGTACTTCCAAAGATTACCCCCTATATACAAACTTTCAAATAAAGATGGTTATGATGATTATAGTAGGTATAGATTTACTCGTTCATCATCTGCCTTGCCATTTCCCAATTATGTTGGGGTCGGCTTCCAGTCTAACCGGATTCAGCTGAATACCAGTATTTTACATGGAGCGACTGCCTATCTGACCTCCACAACCCAGTTACTGGGTAGATAAAACCTTTTCGTAAGACTGGTTGTCAGACTTTCAGGCTTCTGACTACCCGTAACGACTGTCAAAGATCCACGAATGACAGTCGGGACCAACGGTTTAACGTGCTTTCCGTGGCACGGAGATTTGCTCGTTATAATATATCCCAAATTAACGATGTACATCAAACCCCAAGCCATAAACGTCCCCAACACACAAGTTACATCATAATCGAGCTAAGTGTACCCTGCATTAGTGCAGTGTAGTGATAAGTAGTCAGCTCAACAATTACGAGCACCATTAAGCAATGTGTTTCACTAAGTTGAACTTTAAGGGTGGCTTCCCACCGTCGACGAGGAAGCGACTATATAGATATCAACGATTTTCTCGCTCAAGAAACATACAAAAGTTTGTGGGACCCGTGTACGCAAAATATATATGAATAGTATTTTGGCATATTTTTTAAATTATGGCCTTTTAATTTTGTTGTTATTATGTGTGATCACTTATTTCTGAGATTGGTGGTAAACCTATAATTGGCGACTGTGTAAGACCGAGGCTTATTCATACAAGCTGTTGGTGAACAGTCACGAGCACCAATATGTCAACACTTGGCAACTTTCAATTGCGATTTCTTGGTGAAATAACGAATGCAACGTTGAAATACGACACATTACGTAAACCTATGGGTACGAAAATGCTATGTTCGTAACAACATAAAATTTCATTAAAAAATAAAGAAATAAATCGCTTTTGAATAAAGCCGAGTGTATACATACTTTTGCTCGTGACTGTACCATAATAAATAAATAAATATACATTGTGGCGATTGGCTTATCATATCAATTGAAACCACGTATTCTTCATTACGTATTTCAAACATACACAATTACACTAATTAATAACTACTAACAGTCTAGCTGCAGGACATTTTTGGTTTTAGTATCAACATTAAACTTTATTTATGTCTAGTGCCTTATTTTCAAGGGTTGTTGAGTTCGTGCCAATTTTTTACTATTAGCAACATAATTGGGAAAAGGCTAGGCAGATGATGAGTGGTGTGATAACCTAATCGCCACTCTGTATACGAGTATTAAGAGACTATTATTATTCTAATAATATTAATATTCAAAAGACTTGTAAAGGAGCACTACTTGTCGTTGTGATCTTGTTGTCCTAACTGCAATCATCTACAGTCTTCTTTAATTTTCCGTTGCTTGTATATACGGTATGTATGTATTTATGTATCTATAATTTTGGATATGTATATATTTGTGTATTTATTTTAGTAAATTGTATACATTATGTTTGCACCAACGACAGTCCCATTTTATGTCAAGGAAAATCACTGTCCATTCTAAGGTTGCCTGGAAGAGATCGCAGTAATGCGATAAGGCCGCCCATTGTATATTTTGTAGTGTTTCATGTATTTTTTATGCTATGTATTTTTGTGGTGTACAATAAAGTATATATAAATAAATTATAGTTGACTGTTGACACCGCCGGCGAGCACTCGTGTGTCGCAGCGGCAAGAGCTATCAAAGAGAGTATTTGCCCAGTGACGCTCGCTTGGCGGGCAGAACACTCGCCGAGAGACTCACGCTTGGCACATACGAGTAATTGCTCGTACTCGTAGCCGCCGGCGCGCACTCGCTAGTCGTTGCTCGCCAACTCGTTTTAGTAGCTAGCTCTACTCGCTTCTAGTAATTCGCTGGCGGTAGGACAGGTGCCTTAGGCTTCCCACGAGCTACTCAGGCATGTTGCAGTGGGGAAGTTGTGCGAAGTAAATCAGGTAATGGCGGAGCTATATTTTGTGGTAAATTGAACTGGACAGTCTCCAAGAAATATGGATTTGAGGTTTCAATGTAAAATCATAAATCTTTTATTGGATTTCAGTTACAGTTATTATTTGGATGATTACGGAACAGTGGAGAGCAGTGGTGACCCAGTGAAAAACGACCGCGACTTACGAGTTGTAGGTCGTAGGTTCGAACTCCGACAGGCACTTTATGTTGTGTAAATTATTTCATCACCAGTACTCCCAAAACGGTAAAGGAAAACATCGTGAGGAAACCGGCATGCCCAAGAACCGAAAATTCTAAGACATGTGACCTCTACCAACCCGCACTAGGCCCGCTTGGTGGATTATGGCCCACTCCCTCTCACAGAGAGGAAACCTGTGCCCCAGCAATGGGAACATTATAGTCTGATTATGACCGGAACACACAGACCTAGGAAAAAATGATTAGATGAGCTCAACACTCAAGGACGAGCTTTGTTCATATGAGAACAAGACCTAAAAGATTGGAAAAAACAAACATAACATCACGCTTGTAATCCCCGAAGGGTAAGGCACAGGTGTATCTATGTACATCTACATTTCGTCAGATATGTTTAAGTTCCATGTTATAGCCTGGTGGAACAAAGAATGGAAGAATAACCGTTTATTTAAAAAAAAATGTACACTTTACAATGGGCTACCGGCAAAATATTGCAACAAAATGAACAAAAGAGTCAACTATTTCACTTTCTGCATTTTACGGATAACATTTCAGCTTCATAACCGCTTAACGCTATAAAAAAAACTGCACCTCTATGCAGCGGTAAGTAACGAGGGTAGTATCGGAAATCGATACATAAATACTAGACTTTGACAAATCCCCTTTGGACAAAAGAATTTTCCCAACTAGACCAGCATCGGAAAATTTAGAATGTTACTGGCAACACAAAAAAAAGGGAGCTAACATGAACACTATCAACCTACAATGTTCCCACTACTCAAGATTTTAAAACTAGTGACCCACCCTTGATTTGCACGGCCGCAATCTACGTGGGTGCATTATCAGCCCATAATGTTCCCACTGCTGGGACACAGGCCTCATCTTGGTAAGAAGGAGTGGGCCGTAATCCACCACGTGGCCTAGTGGGAGTTATAAGATGTCACAATGTCTTCGAAATTTTGATTCTACGACAAGCAACTAAACTAACTGTTAGAGTATAACAGTTAGTTTAGTTAGTCACTTTAATATTTGACCATTCTCTCTCTCTTTCTCTGTTGTTTCTGTCTATGTTTAAGTTCACTTTTAATTATTTTTTTGCTAAATCTTAGAATAGCGCACTGTTATATATAACTTTTAATATGTTGTGGAAAATGTCGTAGGTTATACATTTATAATCCTTGTACAGATGCCAGCACATCAAGCTACTACAATCTGTCAAATTTCTTTAATAGATTTTCAACTTTATCGCTATAGCATTAAGGTTCAAGGTTGATTGAGAAAGTTTGACAGTTTCGGGTAGCTTGACCTGCTGGCGTCTGTACATTTATAACTTAGTGTAAGATTTTAATGTATAACTATTTATTTTCCCGAATAAATAAAATAAAAATATAAAATAAAAAGCCGGTTTCCTCACGATGTTTTCCTTCACCGTTTTGAGGGCAGTGGTGAACTACAGCAAAATATTAAATAGTATGTAATAGTAGACACATGTTTAATACTATTCGTTGCTTACATATTATTATTACTTATTATAAGCCTGTGTTGTCCCACTATAGGGCAGACGCCTCCCTTCCCTCCCTCCACTTTTCCCGGTCTACTGCGATTGTGGGCCAATCCTTTGAGAAGGAGTCCAGCTCATCCCGCCATCTCTTTCTGGGCCTGCCGCGCTGTCGTTTCCTGCCATTTGGAATCCACTGAGTGGTGGCTTTTGCATATTGCTGCTCCGACATGCGACAGATATGGCCAGCCCAGTTCCACTTTAGCCCAGCAGCTGTGCGGCCAGCATCCGCTATTTGTTTTTTGGAACGAAGTATAGAGTTCTTAATGCGGTCTGTGAGTTTGATACCTAGCATACTTCGTTCCATAGCCCGTTGCCAGACTCCAAGTTTGACGATTTGTAAGAGACCATGTTTGCGCTCTGTAGGTGAGGGTGTGAAGAATGCACATGTCAGTGAGCTTTCGTTTTAGTGAAACCTTTAGGGAAGCTTTCTTTTTTGCTTACATAGCGCAAAAATAATTGACTTCTCAACTAGTTAATTCTATTGTTGACATGCATCACCTAAAATTCTGCCTACGACCTCAATTCCCATCTCATCCATTTGACAATTCCCAGCTCATCACACATACACGAGGTCACAAACGGCAACCTAACAGTATATGCATATTATGCAAAAGTGTACATTATTGATGAACAGAGCTGCTTCCCGTGCCTGGTTATTAAAGCACCGTGAAAATCGCCGAGTATTTGAAATAATAATAACCCAACGTAAGCCTTTGATGTCATGGCGTCATTTAAGGCCTTTGGAGTAGTATTTTGATGAGTAATTATCTTTCAGCTTCTGTAAAGGGTTGTCGGAGAAGGCAATTTTGTGCTCGAGAGCTCAATTTTCTAGGGTTACTTGTGAATGGAGAAAATGTTTCTCTCTTTCTTGTTGAAAGGAAAGGAGGCACTTGTTCCAATCGAGTTGTTAAAGTCAAAGTGTTAAGTACCTTTCAGTATCTTTATGTGCGTTGAAATATATTAATTGTTATCTTCTACCTTTATTGCTTTACGTTAACGACACAACTTTCTTAATATTACTTATGTATTGGTAACTTATGTATTGCACGTTTCAAAGGCCTGATAAATTATTTCAGAGACGAAGTCGCATCGATGCCACCAGAGCTGCTTATTCCCTAAGGAGATAACGCGTTAGCACTCTCGTACTCTCTGCAATATTTAACATTTCCCAGTAAGCCGTTGCAAAGATGGATAAAAGTATAAGCGACGTCGTATAGAACCTTTCCGCTGATAAAGAAAATACAGTCTTTTGACGAATAATTAAACTGCAACCTGCAACGTACATATTCAGATAGAAATATTGTCACGGACGGAGGGATAATGTATTCAATTTACCATGCGGATTTTTGGCAAAGACTTTTGTCGTACTTTTTTACAATTCTGTCGTCTTCACGCGACACAAAAACTTGTAGTATAAAACAAACCCTCTGAGGGATTAGTAGTTAAATCTTGAGTTAAGTACGAGATTCAAGGCTTAGGTCTCGTACGATATGCGTAAATAAATAATTTACACTTCTGAGACCTAAGTGTAAAACGCCTTATCATTTATTATTCATGTATTGACAAGATTTATGGTAGTTTTGTAACGTAAATCCTGTCGATACGCCTTTACGAGTACACGAAGATTGTTTTAAAGTTAATTAGGGTACTTACCAATGAATCTACTCGCACTTTTGGCTATAGTTTCATTAATTTGACAGCAGAAGGAGATGGAAGCGAAGCTTAAAAACACGCCTTGATAACTTTTCTTGATCATTGCTCCTCACTTTTGGCGCTCGCAAACTAATTTGTAAACTCTTGCATTTTTGTTTTGAAAAATATTTTTTTTGTAAAACTTTTCACTTCTCACATTATATTTTTTATTTCGCGATGTTTTGTTTGTATTTGAATAATGCGCTTGAAAAGGCGCTTTAAGATTCGTGTCGATTGGTTGCTCGGTAAAGGTCGAGAGCTCTCGACACGTGAGCGCCGACTGAGCGAGCCCCCTAACTGGAACGGGAGAAATGGACCACTGCGCAGTACACCGGCTTAGCTCTACGCTGTGTATTTTTTATTTCAAACAAGGTTGGTGCAGGAATTTCGTTAGGTTCACGCGGCTTTTTATATGCATAAAATGCTTTGAGTGGTTTGAAATTAAAAAGTTTGCTAACTCAATATTTACAATTTGTCGAGTTACTTTTGTTGCGTGTGTTTCATTATGTTTCGTGCAATGTTGAATTCTTGATTTTTTGTTGGGCAGGTGTTCGGAAAGTTCAATTTATTTTTGTATATAACTCGAGACACTTTGAATTGATTCATCAAGTTTACTTCGAATGCAGTTCTACGTATAAGATCGTATACATTGATAACATACTTCGCTTCAGACCGGATGGATTCAGGCGTCTTGTATATACTCTAGGCCGATTGAGTCGAGTGCAGTTACGTTTAGTATGCTTGCAATATTCTCTCAGAAGTTAGTAGCAATGAATGTTGGAATGAATTGATTTGAATGCAGCCGCCTCTTCATTTATTTGTTTGTTTGAGAAATAAGGATATTCACAAACGTACTACGAAGCAATAAATCAGACAGGGAAGGGATTGCTATATTGACTTGCAAATTGTTTTAAACTTTCCATTTTCTATCCTCTTTCGTAACAATCAAAATCAAAAGTCATTTATTCAAATTAGGCTGAGAATCAGCACTTTTCGAACGTCAAAGTTGCAGAAGGCAGTCCCCCAAAAACGCCCGCCCTTCACCACTTCCTAGTGCTTTCGCTGGGAAGAAGAAGTGGCGCAACAAACTCCCCAGCAGTGTCTGTTGAGTTAAAAAAACTTGATTCTCTGCAGTAGTAGATCAATCATTATATTATCATTAATCATTGTATCGAAAATTGCTAACCAATGAATATCATGAACTTTATGAAACAATGTAAGGCTCTGTTATTTCTTCCAGGACTTTATTATTAACGTTCAATTCGGTTTTCTGTAACAGTACAACGTTCATGAAACATCGAATCGAAGAATCGATTGGTCCAACAATTGTTGATGTATCGAGTCTTTTAGATTAAGCACTCGCTATCCGATTTATTTTACAGTGTGTGAACAAAAATAATGGAGTGTAGGATCTATAAAATTGATATCGGATTTTTTCGTGTAACCTACCTAAGCTTTTAAAGCCCGGTGGAATAATTCGGTTACGTATTTTGTTTGAGCGCGAATGTGTAAAATATTAAACTGTGAATGTATAAAATGAAAATTAATATTTTACTGCTAATAATTATTCGTAAAGTGCCTGGTTTTCTATATTGTTTAAAACTCAGTTCTGACAGATTAAAAACAAAGTGGTATTTAAAAATGAATTCAACTTATTCCCATGTATTTTCACTCCCGAGATGATTGACAGAAACAAGGTTCTTAGTCTATTGAAAAGTTGAAATGCACTGTCTGCTCTCTCTTCGTATGCCTGAAATCTAAGAATAATGTCAACCCTATTCTTAGATTTCAGGCATATCGAGGTTTGCTTTAAAGTTCTAATTTAGGAAAAGATTTTATTTAGATTTTAGCGGTAGGGGGCGAAATATTTAAGTAATTGAAAAAAAGAAAATACGTTTATTTGCGGTAAACATGACGCAGACAAAGCACATCAACACAAAAAAGAACAAGTTAGGGGAAAATATGCGTCACATCCACGCAAAACGGCCATCGCTCAGCATAATGCTAAAACCCTATGCGAGACAGAGCCCCGGCGCTGGTTTTGAGCGGCAGCCGGCATTGACCTGATGACTTCAATCTGTACACATCCGATAAAACAACAATAATAATAATAATATATTTATTCAAAAAATTATAAGGCATGAAAATTGGTACAGTTTTGCTTAAGTGTAAATTATATTCCTAAGACTTACGTGATCCTGTGTTTCAGGCGAAAAGAGCTAAAATAGTCTTTAAAAATTAATAAATAATCAAAAGCTGACAATAGAAAAATAATTATATGTTGAGTAGCATAACTCCTAGTTTCTAAATTTGATAAATATTTGTATACCTATATTTACTTTAACACAGTTAGTAAATTCTCTGTTTCTTCGTAAGACATACTTTGGAGAGCCTCCTTGAGGATTCTCTTACAATTTGTATAGTTCAGAGAATAAATAACGCATACTAAATTTCGTTTATAACGTGGGAAAGTTTGATTGTAGGGTCGATTATAAATTAAAGAGCAGTAAGGACAGGTTTCTATGTATTATGTGGGTTTGTCCTTACCTGCTGAAAGTTTGTACATTATTAGTATGCGCATTTATGATGCGTACGTTTCAAATTACATAAAATGTGTTTAGAAAGCTCTAAATTAATTCCAACATTTTGATATTCGCTGGAATATTGTAGGAGTAAGTAAAACAATAATCAGCCTGTACTGCTGGGAACCAGGCCTCCTCTCTATGAGAGGGAGTGGGCCATAATCCACCACGCGGGCCCAGTGCAGGTTGGTGAATGTCACATGTCTTCGAATTTTTGGTTCTAGGACATACCGGTTTCCTCACAATGTTTTTCTTCACCGTTTTGAGAGCAGCGGTGATGAAATTAAATACACATAGTAAAGTACTTCGAGGTTCGAACTCACAACCTTAAACTCGTAAGTCGGGGCCGATACCACTGTTTCTCAGCTCTCAAGTAAAACAATGTACCAATATTTTTGCGACTTTTAAATAATATTTCAAATTCAATTATGTTCTGACAACTGACACCACAGTCGTCACGCGAAATCATCAAGTCGAAATAACAAGCCGAAATGAAACAAATTGGAACCCCTCATTTACAAGAATATTCGTGTAAAATACAAATAGGCTGTTAATTACTTTAAACAGTTTACTATGGTTGTGTGTTGTTGAGAGAAACTACATACACTGAAATACCATGCCGCAGGCAAAAGTCATTTGTGTAAAATTTTTGTTTGTTTGGTCGTGTGTGTGAGAGCAATGCTCGCTCAAGTTCTCTTTTATTGGATGAATAAAAACTTTTTCCGCTTGTTTTTTTTGCACTTATATGTTTTGTTTATGTGGTGTCGCGCTGGACCGCAGATTTAAGTATTGCTTTGGAATATTCTGTGCATTAAAACCTTTGTGTTAAAGGGGTTTTTTTTTTTACAAAAAAGGATGAGGTTCTCAATTCGACTGTATTTTTTTTTATGTTTGTTACCTCAGAACTCCGTTATTTATAAGCTGATTTGCAAAATTTTTTTTTTATTTGCAATTTTTTTTACTTTCAGATTGGTCCTATAGAAATTTCATGAAACGTTTCAGTAGTTTGGCTTTTTTTATACCAAAATTACAACTTGAAAGTGAAAAATAAACATTTTAGCAAAAAAAAAAACAACTGACTTCCAAAAAGACAAAGTACAAAGTGAAAAATAACTTTAATTTCGGAAGTCGATGACAAACAACGAAAATGCGAACCCAACGAAAGCGATTTCCGAAATTAAAGTTATTTTTCACTTTGTAGTGTCTTTTTTGGAAGCCGTTAGTTTTTTTTTTTGTAAAAAGGTTTTTTTTTATAAACGGTGATTAAAGTTAAGGGACGTTTAAACGTCAAAAATGTATGGTTAAACAGTCGCATCACTACTTAGCTTTAAGCAACGTTTATGAATAAAGGGCCGAATGCCGTACTCTAAAGGTGCTGAATGCCCTTCTGGCAGCCAACCCTGAATATGATGTGTTTGCGGATGAATGGATTAAAATTATGCATAAAATTATTTCTGGTGTTCTGTGAGAGAAAGTATGCAAGGGGAGGCCACCGTTCCATGTTAGTTTTAAATTATATTATATTATTGTCAACGTTATTATTGTTTCTATATTAATTAATTTAATTGGTATTGTACCGTTTTAATCAACTATAAAAAATAATTAATTACATTACATAAAAGTGCTTGTTTTCTATACAGGGTTAAATTCAATTAGCTAGCGAAACTCGGCAGACGTGATCTAAACTTGATAAAACAAAAGAAAACAGATTTTCTCAACTCATACTTTAAGTAATAAAGGTCGTTGACCGTAACAAAAGTCAAATCTTTTTATTTTATCGTGTTTTGATATCGATACCTACCCATCACGTCTGCGGAGTTTCGCTAGCTAATTGAATTTGCCCCTTTCTACTGCAGTGTGGCAGTGACAGGCATTTATAGTTTGCACGTTAGTTGACCTTGAAGAAATTGCAGAAAACATAAACAGTGTGACTATGTGAACTTGCCACGCCATATTTTCCAAGTAAAAGTGAACAGTAGTATCTTCAATCTACATACTAGCACTACTTACTTTACTTACTTTTTGTACAGACGCCAGCACATCAAGCTACCCGAAACTGTCGAATTTTCCCAATCAACCTTGAACCTAATGCTTTAGCGATAAAGTTGAAAATCTAATAAAGAAATTTGACAGATTGTAGTAGCTTGATGTGCTAGCGTATGTAGTAGTACTTTTGTCTTATAAAACCATTCCATGTGAGTTTGGCCTTGGCTGTTCTTTAGAAATCAAGACAATGTGTTTTTGACAAAGAAAACATTTTGTTAATGAGCGCAAGACCTTATAGGACAAAGAGAAATGTAGCTCTTGCAACTGGGACTGGGACATATTTTTACTACATTCAAGGAATATGATTTCATTGTAAATGATACCTGCCGATCGATTCTGTAAAAATCTCACCGTGAAAAGTTAGGTGAAGTGAGCTTAGAGTGAGCTGTCAATAGTCTCAATCCCTAGCATTAGTTGGATTGACAGCTCACTCCACGCTCACTTCACCTAAGTTTTCACAGTGAGATGGTTACAGAATCGCACTGCTGATAGTAGAAAAACTATACGATACGATACGGACTCGCACACGAAGGGTTACGTACCACCGTACAATATTTAACACTACATATAAAAAACAAACATTTTCCGTGTATGGTATGGTATTATTTGATGTTATAGCTGCAATGGAAATACACATACTGTGAAAATTGCAACTGTCTACTTATTACAGTTCATGAGATACAGCCCACTGACAGACGGTCGGATGGATGTACGGGCGGATGGACGGACGGACGTATGGATAGACGGGTGGACAACAGAAGCTTAGCCCTAAAAAGAAGGGACTACCACGTGTGGTTATTTAAGAATATGTGACTTTAATGATAGCTATCTTAAGATTCAATACTCAATCATTGTTTTTGGGGGGGGGCCTGGTAATCTGTGTGACAGGTTTTTCCTAGTGCAGATACCAGTCTCCCACAAAGGATTTATCAGATGCAGTGTCTTCATATTTCTAAGGCGCCTTTGTGGAAGAGAAATAAATGTTTATTATTATTATTATTAGCTAACAAGTTCGAAACCATTTACCCTGAGCCAGAACGGCTTGTTACCAATCTCACCATCGGTTATAGCGACAAAACTGAAGGCCAATTCTCGTAATTTAAACGTTCAAAATCTAGTCGCAGTCTCACCTCGGGGACAAACAAATAATAATAATAATATCCCTGGACATTTCACACAGCGCCATCTAGTCCCAAGCTAAGCAACCTAATGCTTGTGTTATGGTAACAAGATGGCTGATAAACTACATATATACATAAATGTCGAAAGCTTGTCAAAATGTAGGGAAATCAGAGGTATTTTGTACAGATTGAGACTGAGATCAGACTGTGAACGTTTTTAAAATTACGAGAATTGCCCCCCTGAACGCAGCCAGAAATCTCCATTCCAAGTTCCAACTTCCTAACCCGCTGTTTGCCGCATACCTATTTCCAAGCCAAAGAGAGCCTAAAGCTAGTAAATTCTAAAACGGTGCAGGGTTACGTAAAGGTCGCTCTTGCAGCCTAGTGTTATGTCACATTCGGATTTAGAACAAATAAAAGTTTCTGATTAAGCCTCTTTTGACTCATACGTTTTAATTTCCTCGACTGTCATTGGCTGGTTCGTTGACATGTACTTTTTTTTCAATTAGCTCATTTGCGTAGTGTAAACACAGGAAAATTCAGCCTGTGTTGTTCATAAAAGTGATACATTATTATTTGGCAATGAGCTGCCTACGCTGTATCAAGGGGTGTGGTCATATTTGAAACGGTTTAAGGGTTTATTTATAAACTTTGCTTAAAGCTAAGTAATGATTAGCGATTGTTTAACCATACATTTTTGACGTTTGAACGTCTCTAAACTTAAAGCAGCGTTTATAAATAAAGGGGCATTTTTTTTAGCAATTTGCACGGCAATACAAAGTTATTGTAATAGATAAACAGCATAAAGACGTGATAGGAAACATCGTTAGGCCATACTGTTAGCAGCGTAGCATTTAACATTATAAAACAAGAGGAATTTATTTACTAACTATCAGAAAGAGTTCCTTTAAGAGCCTGTAAATGAGTTTCCGGAATGCATTTTCTATTTGAGTAAACTGAATAAGACGGTCCCGACAATTAAAAGCGTAAAAGAAAATAGTGGCTTTGTGCGCGTTGTTTTTTCAAAAAAACCAATTTAAAAAATTCTGGGTAGAATGTAAAAACTCTATATTTTGCTGTCGAAAGTAGGGGTGCCAAATTGCAAAGTCAGCACCCTAATTGCTAAACATACTTTAAATCACAGCCCGAGTGTTTTGTTTTTACAGTCCATTGCTGCATAGGTTTCAAAAATTCACTTGCTCAACAACGTAAATAACGCAATGAACGTAACTGAGCTGTCAAAATGAAAGTTATTGCGGCCAATTGGCATTTTTTTTGTGTCTTTTTGTGTGTCTCCCAACAGGACGTCGATTGTCAAACACATAATCAGCCTATAACGGTCCCACTGCTGGGACACAAGCCTCCTCTCTGTGAGAGGGAGGGGGCCGTAATCCACCACGCGGGGCTAGTGCGGATTGGTAGATGTCACATGGCTTCGAATTTTTTATTTTCAACCCTTTAATTGCATATAAAATTATTTTTTTTTAAAATTATATTAGAATAATTTTACAGGCTTAAAAGCCTGTAAAATTATTCTTTTCTTTCTAAACTCAAGTTAACAATGTTAGCTGGCCGTAAGCCATGTTATAATTTATTTTACCAACACGGAAACCTGTTGTTATTTTAGTTTTCAACATTTGACGTCACTCACGAGGCTCATTTGTTATAATAAAACGGCCTGTAACCATACACTGTATTAATTTTAGAGTTGAAACAAAAAGTTTGTGGTATGAAGGTGTTATGACTAAAATATAATTTAAAAACATTTAGGGCGAATTTCACCAAAATTGTATTCCTGTCATATCCTGAGAATAAAATTAGAATTTTTGTCAGTTTTTCCTTATCTTTTATCGTGGAATAGAATTGACGTCTGACAGTACTAGTGTCAGACGTCAATTTTCTGACTTTGGTAAAATCAGCCCTTAGTCGGTTTACGCGTCGCTTCGGGGTGGGGTTGGGGGGGCTAGTATCATTTAAAGTACCATAAAGCCGGCTGCACACCATCCCATATGTATTCATAGATTACATTTGCCTCTTAAACTACGTCCCATAGACTAAAGAAGCTACAGAATAGCCGTGTCAATTTTGCCAGGGGAAACTTGAAAACCTAACAAACGCAAACACCACAGACAAGAAAAGAACATTTTTTTGAAACAGTTATTTCCATAACTGTCCCCTATGTCGAATTTGGAATTTAATCTGAAAGCTGCCAGTATCAAGAATGCTGTCTCAGGAACTAACCAGACTTATTCAGCTCTGTTCAGCTTTTGTCCATGGAAAACAACGGTTTTGTATAGAGATGCGTATGCAAAAACAAAAGCTGAATAGTCCCTTAGTCTGGTGGTAGCATATTATTTAACGATTTATTAAAGTCCAGTGTCTAACTGCTGGATAAAGGCTAAATGCCACTCTTAATTAGTACTCTCATAGTACTTTCAGGAGTTTCGTTTAAATTATTCTCAGTATCGTCAGTTAATTAGCACTTTGCGGGACATTAAACGCCCCCAGACGTAATAATTTTACAAATAAACTTCTATTGTTTCTCGTTTAAAGTCCATCAATGTGTTATGTTTCTCTGTATTGAAATATAGTAAAAAAAGAACTATGTTAACTTAAATAAAAACATCCATTCTGATTTCAATATTCAGCGACTATCCTTTAGGCCTTTTCATTAACTCCAACGAAAATAGTTGGACCAGACCGTCCGTCTACTTTTTGCGGCCGTTTGATTTTCGTCACAAAAGCGGTCCCCTGAAGTCAAACTCTCTTGAAGTTAGTAGACTAGAGAGAGTACCTCGAACTAAACTTCATTCCATATTTGATATGACTAAGGACTTTAGTTCTAGGTACATAAAGCACTAAATTAGTTTCCTGAACTCTCGTAGGCAGCTTCTCAAATTTACATAATGCAGTGTGTGTTTTAATTTAATGCATGGTCAGTGGGACTTGCTGAACTGTGTTTAATGTGCGTTACATACTGTGAATGTATCCTGCAACTGCGTAGCGTTATGTATGTACAGTGTACTTGTGTAAATAAATAAAAAAATAGACTATTGTTGCCAACAAATGAGCCAGAGTGTGGTTTTGATGTATTTAATAGCAATAGGCTCGCCCCCTATTTAATTTAATTATTTATTTATTTTCACTTCAACACACAACCATCAGTAGCCCTGACTCTTGTAATAGGAGTTCCTGTATCACAAGAGCCAAACCCTTGCCTGTGATTTGTGAGCCTGTATTAAATGGGACTTTAACATAACTTAGCCAAATGAAGTCCACTACAGGACATACGCCTTCCCAAACATCACCACTTCGACCGGTTCTGGGCTTCCCGCATTCAGCGGATCCCTGCGGCCTTCACAAGGTCATTGATCGACCTTGTGGGAGGCCTTCCAACGCTACGTCTTCCGTTGCCAGTTAAATATTGTTATGAATGATGATGGAATATAACTGGTGAAATGTGGTGTGTGTATAATGTAATAGGTACACCTGACGAGAGTTTCTTGCAAAACAGTGAAGATATTACTATGGATGAATAAGTTACATGACACGTGTCCCTGGAACAGCGTGATGTTCGGCGACATTTGTGGTGATATTATACGTGCTTACGGCTGGTAGATAAGGTGGGTAATACAAAACTTGACACAAGTTACGGTACATTTTTGCCGCCGAATAACATCGACGCTAAATAGTTTTTTTGCAGAATAAGCTAAAGTTTTGTATTTTAGGTTCGACCGATACAGCGTCTGCCGACCTCAATTTCAGAATGCCGTATTGTTGCGCAAACTTAGAATTTTTTTCTTGAATTTATTTCCTCTAGATTCGGAACACGTATTGCTCTGTAATCTGTCTCTCGCCTTGGAAACATTCCGCGATAATATTAATGTTTAACCTCTATTACTTAAAAAGTTGGGCTGTAACTGTAATCCTAGATTGTTCATAGATAAATTGCGCGGAACTTCTTAATATTTAGGTATTATCGATTTCGCAACCAGATACTATTTTGGTTTACGCGTGTCTTCGGGGTGGGGTTAGGGTGGGCTATGTATCAATTAAAGTACCTTAAAGCTGCTGCACACCATCCAATGTGTATTCATAGATGACATTTGCCTCTTAAACTACGTCCCATAGACTAAAGCTACAGAACAGCAGCAATTTTGCCAAAGGAAAGTCAAAAATCCTACTAATATTATAAATGCGAAAGTTTGTATGGATGGATGGATGTTTGTTACTCTTTCACGCAAAAACTACTAAACGGATTTGAATGAAATTTGGCACACAGATAGTTAATAACCAGGATTAACACAAAAGATACATTTTATCTCGATACTCTTACGGGATCAGGTGAAACCGCGGGGCGCAGCTAATCTTTAATAAAGGCGTCTGCTTTCTTAAAAACAGTGATTTATGCTGTCCGCTATTACGAATTTGAAATCTGATCTGAAAGCTGCCAGCATCGAAAACAGTTACAAGTCAAATATCATATCTGGGAGTTTAAGTAACGATTAATAATGTATCTGTCTTGATAATAACTTAGAATTCTGTTCAGTTGGCAATACGGAGATCGTGCCTAATGCTACAATCAATCGATTCCTTATGAATATTAAACGCACTTCCCTTTCAGATATCAATGGGATGAGAGGATTCCATCAATCGACATGCATAATTACTATTATCTATTGTCTGTTTTCTATAAGGAGATTCTACTAAGCTATAAATTCTTCAAGGGAAAGTGCAAAATATCAGACTCCCCCATCTTTATTTGACTGTATTGTACGCCAGCAAATAATGAAAGACTTTGATAGCAGGAGTGTAAAATCTACTACACGTTCCGATCAGCATTTTCTGTCTATCTCTTTCTGTCACTTAAAGACGTCATACGCTAGAATGAGAAGTCCGTTCGTAGGTACGTAAATGCATTTTCAAAGTGAACGAGTGCGGATGCTTGCGAACGGACTCCAGCAAAACAGTCATTCAAATGCCCAAAACAAATGACGATTACTGACGGCCTGCATCAAGATCTCCTGCCATCACCAATTAGGTTGCCTAGTGTGAAGTGGGCTGAAACAGTTTTCTTTTTAACCGATTTTTAAAAAATGAGGAGGTTCTCAATTCGGATATTTGCATTTTTTTTTTAATATTTGTTTGCGCATAACTGTAGCTTGCTAACCGATTTGAAAAATTCTTTTTTTGTTGGACAGGGTATACTTCCCAAATGGTCCCATAGTTACTCCCATAAATTTCATCAAAAACGGTTCAGTAGTTTGGTTTTTAAACCAAAATTACTGGTAAAAATTATAACTTAAAAGTGAAAAATAAATACTTTTTTGCAAATAAAAACAACCGACTTCCAAAAACGACACTATGAAGTGAAAAATAACTTTAATTTCGGAAGTCGGTGGCAAACAACGAAAATGCGAACCCAACGACACCGACTTCCGAAATTAAAGTTATTTTTCACTTTGTAGTGTCGTTTTTGGAAGTCGGTTGTTTTTTTTTTGCAAAAAAGTATTTTTTGTACCAAATTCATGACGATCATTGAACAAAAGGTTTTACGAATAAATCAATTGTCTCGTCACAGAAATTCTGATTATTACTTTGTTCATTGTTCGTCAGTCCATCGCAAATGCGTATTTCATTTGACAAAGAGAATCAGAAAAATGAAAAATGCAAAACCTTCGGTGAAACGCTCACTGCAGCAGTTTTTTTTACCCAGAAGTTCACTGTAGTCCAACAGGTTTGAATTTACTGCAGAAAATATAAGAGCTCTTATGTTCCGAGGAACGCAGAGCGGGGGTCGGCATGCCAAGCTACGGTTATTTATTCGTTTACCTAGGTACGTAGAAATGCGGTTGAGGTTACATTTACGGTACGTAGCTGCGAGACTATGCATAGTAGAGGCAGTAGGTTAAAATGTGTCCCTGAACAATCTTGTATACAGTAGGTTAATATGGCACATAGCGCTTTAACAAGACACAGGTACATTATTTGTAAAATTTTTAGGAAAAGCGTCTACAGGTATAATATTTGTAAATATATGTATGTGAGCACCGTGCACCGTCCACTTCTCATAATTATTTGCTCTGTAAATGCATCATTTTAATTTTTTTTGTACAATAAGTATTTTTTTACCCATATTATTTTATTCCAGGTATATCGTCTCTATATAATGATTGTATACAAAATATTGTAAAACATTTTAAAAGAGTACCTAACTATGGATTTTCTTGCCTATTCTTTTAAACCCCTTTTGGAAGGGGCAACTAGAATCAATTGTATTTTCTTGTAAATTATGAAACTAAAAAGTGTATTTTATGTGCTTAACTGAAATTAATGTATTGATATTGATTTTGGAGACGAACCTCTGAAAAGCCGTACCATGTGCCATATTTTTGCCAGCGTGTTAGCTTTTCCCCTAGTATCGTTTTTAGCTGATTTCAAGGTCCCACTATCCGGCGGCGCCCTTGATAATATTGCTCAGCCATCTCATCGCTGTCAGGGTCACAATGTGTGAAGATTGTGCAGCCAACTACGCTTGATCATGCCAAGATTTTGCTATTTATTTAGAAATATGTCGTCAGTTTGGATACGAAGTATGATTAAAGTTGTAAAAGAATAAAAGGCCCGTTTGACATTAGAGAATGCGTTCTTGAAACCTGTCAGTTTTATACAAACGAAAACGTGTTTTGCAAATTTGATCTTTATTAACTACTAAAACTGTCAATGTGTTTTATTTTTTGACAACTTTAGGATTAGGTTGGCTATTCTTTAGATTGAGCCATTTTGGTTATGTAAGAAATACAAGAATTATTAAATAAAATATTTTGTTTTCATTCAGCAATTAATTTCTGTATGAACCAACCTTTACACCCACATAAATTTTACAAACCACTAATTAATTTTAATACTAATGAATATTCGACTATCTATACAAAATGCACGCCACAGCATGGAACACCAGCCTATATCAATATCCGGCCAAAGTGATTTCAATTATTTAACTTGTCGGCGGCAGATTGACCCAGATAGTTTGGCTGCCTCATATCAAAAGCAAAACCCAGTACAAAAACAAAGCCAGGACAAAGGAGGAAAAAAGTTTTTCATATAGTCTTTACATGAACACCTGTAGGCAGAGATGTACCTCTAGTACAGAAAGAATAGAATAGAATAGAATACTCTTTATTGTACACCATACAAATTATAGAACATAATAACACCCACATTTCTCCAGGTATGTTCAAGTCCCATGTAAGGACGAGCCTATAACCTTCAACCGGGTACAAATCAGACTCCAGGCTGCTACTGAGAAATTTCAGATGGAGAAACCCAATGACACTTTAGTCTTTACTTTCATAGTAAGGCTTATCAATTTGTAAAAACACCTGTGTTAGATTAATTAGCAATAACGGAGATGTTCATACTTGTATGAAAATCTCCGTTCATAAAATTGGTTGGATAGGGTGTTTAGATTTTCATAGTGCTAAAACTACTTACTAGTGTTAGCAGTATGAAAATGTCCGTTACGTGCCAAAACCTACTATGTATTTAGAAACCAAAAAAATATATAGTAAGGCCATTATAAAATGCAATAAATGGTGTTTGGAAATTACAAAAAAAAAAAAAGTTTTTTTTTACTATATTTTAGTTAATTTGATGCACATTGAAATAAAAAGAAAATTAACCATTAAAAAAAGCATTTTCACTCTCGTTTTTGCGATCTCATGAAAAATTTAGTTTGAAACACTTACTGGGTGTTGATATAAGGCAGCCCATTTGATTCGCTGACAGATTGGTACTAGGTAAACCTGCCGGGGGTAGGCTTGAATCAATTCCTCCTGCTGACGACTTTATTCAGAGATGGACGATGAAATATCGGAATAATTGGGTGGTTTATTTATGAACCGTTTTGTTGCAAGTCGAGGTTAGAGGCCGTTGTACTAAACCAAAGCTTCGTTTAAATTGTAGCTTTGACTTTGAAACCATCTGTTTTCATACAAAATTATTTTTTTGTTAATGTGGAGTTGACTATCATGACATTAGTGCTAATTATGCACTTTTAATTTTTTCTAATTGAGCAATTGACTTTTATGACACTTTTCATTTGCCTATAGATCTTGAATAACATTGTTCGTATCGCTTTTCTCTTTATTTGCCGATTTAAGGATTTTTAAAACCAACTTCTATAGCTCAGGACACACTGAACACACACAACACACACACACACTGAATTAAGTGCCTCGTCTCTGATTCTAGTCTAAAGGAGTGAATACGAATTAGTTTTCAAAGAATTCGTCTATGAGCTGCAGTACCGACTCAGTAGTTTCGTAATTAGCAGGAACTTTTCAAAGTCATTCTGATTCAGTCCGAGTAGTGAGTCCAGTTTATTTAATGAACTTCCTTTACTTAGAAAACTTTTGGGTAATATTGATTCCGCAACGTTTAGAACTCACCCTCTACGCGTAATCACAGCCAAAATCTACTGTCTGTATATCTATTTCTTGTTACCGAAAATACAAAACATTTCGCGCTTCCCCAGAAAATAAATACGCCCCCATATATTTTCGACAACGACCTTCAAGGTTGACTACAACACTGTCACTTAGCGCCCATACTTTACCACGAATTGCTCCCCCTTCAATGCCAGCCCTAGCTTACACGAACCTAGCATTATTCATATTAACCATTTATATTCATTGGCTGTAAATAAACTGTTCAAACATGTTCGTACTTTAACTTCAAAGTTATATACTTTTAAACAAACTAGGCATGTGCTCATAAACAAAGTAGGCATGAACAGAGAAGTTCGCAGCGATTCCTCGTGTTTGTACTGCTAGGGTTGGCACAGATTTGCGCTTATTTAATAAAACCGGTCGGTTTTAATTTTAAAGTTTGCGGTTTCGGCTGTTGTTTGCAGGTTCGAGGTTTGCCAACTATTGCTCACTCTGCTAAAACATGGAGCTACATAGTTTCACCTCAAATGTTTTACTTCGTACATTTCAATATTAATTTATATTTTGGTTTCAATTTTATTGCTTTATTCTTATACATAAGTAAATCATTTTTATTTCTGGACAAGATATTAATTAAGTATGCCAAATATATTCTTTCTTTAATTATTCTTCCTTCCCCAGGTTATAAATTGTTATTAAGTTATTGAGCCTTAACATTATCTTGAAAAGGGTTATTGAGCCTTTGCAAGATGATGTAAAGGTAAGGTATGTAATGTTGGGTAGCGGGATTGTCCGAAAGGGTTACCGCTGCCCTGGAACATAAAGGGCTAAGGAAGGAACACGGGTGGGTTTTAGTCAGTAAGAGTCTGACACTCCCTCCTGCTCCACCCAGAGCGGGAGGAGTCATTTGATGATTTCCCATCCTCAAAAAAAAAAAAAAAAAGGTATGTAATGTTAATAACAATTTATAACCTGGAGAAGGGCGGAGCATCCTGACACAAGTAAACTAATTGCTTAAATGGATTCTCCCCATTGTAACTACAATAAGTTATTTAAGATGATGCAATAAACACCTGTTTTTTATTCTTGAGAAAAAGACGAAATATTATTTTGATGGCACATTAAGTCTTTTTCTAACTAGATTCTGGTAAGTACCTACATCTGACTAGAATCTGTCCTAAATATGCTTACATCAAAATACGAGTAAAATATTCATAGATGAAGGAAATTACTAATTAATTAATTTGTAGTTGAGCTCCTCATGTTTTGATTTGAGCTACACAATTACTGACAAATCAATGCAAGACTGACTGGTCTGGTCCACTCAAATCTATGTGGTACTTTCCTCAAAAAACCATTTCAGATAGACATCAATCTACATGGTATTCTCATGATCTGACCATGATTATGTCTGGACTTTAAAAGAGACTGTGACCTCTTAGTTTGTTTTGTTCTTAGAGTAGTCAGATAGGAAATGCCGACCACATCTAGCTATTTTTGATGTCCTATTTACAGAATAAACAAGTTCATTTCATAGTTCTCACTCAATCATACAAATACAAAAATGTTTATTTCATAACTACTCGTATTAGTTGTTTACATTTTGTTGGTGAATGGCGCCTCCTTTTAAGCAGGAAGGCAATTCTCGTAATTTAAAATGTTCAAAATCTAGTCGCACTCTCATCTCGGCGACAAACAAATGTCAAAAACTTGTCAAAATGTAGAGAAATTAGAGGTAATTTTGACAGATTGAGACTGAGATTAGAATGTGAACGTTCTTAAAATTACGAGAATTGCCCCTCAATCAACTGCTACAAAATTTTGAAGATATATTCCAAATTGATACAAGACAAACAAACAGTTGAATATCGTTGTTTCCATTATCAATATTGTTGTTCTGTACAATGTTTACAAGATACCAGTTATTACTTTTTCAATATCCTGCTGTATATAGCATACGAATGTAAGAAACAAGAACACACCGACATCGCCTTACGCTGTTGTAAAATCCATTACAACGTATTCCACTTAATTACTTTCATACTTTTCTGAGGAAGAATAAGAACTGGAGTTATTATAGTGTACGTAGTTTGTTAGGTTTTAAGAGAAAAGACTGGTTCGTAAGTATTACATTTTGTAGAAAAAAGAAAAAGAACGCAGCTATGGATTGCGTTACAGGTAGTCAGTAGGTCCCTGCCTAATGCAACTTAATAAATATTTTCATGTGTGCGTTCAAATGTTGCTCAGAACGACATCATCAGAAAATACAGTTTGCCAACACTCAATAACCAATGCAATGAATACCCTGTTTCTGTATGCATAATTTCCAAGAAGTGAGAACATTACTCGCTGCAGTTAATCTGTTTATCGATACCAAAAAATCCACCCTAGGGTACAATACGAGGAAACGTGATGTCCTAGAACCCATCCTAAGTCTATAAATTCCTATTATCCAACTGCTAGGCTATTAACGGAAAACCTAATCAAGCTAGTTGGCTGCGATATACTCGTAGATACCAAAAACACCAGTGTATAAACCTTTTGAACTGCCACAATCATGAAAAGATATTACACACAGACAGCGTCTTTAATCGTAATTCCTTACTAGTCTTCTCTATCTAATGCACCCACTACAGTTACTTTAATTCCTATATGTTCTCTTACCTAATTGCCTTCAAGCGATACCCATATGTTCCTGTCAGAATCACTTCAGGTTGTGTTCACTTCGTTAGCGAAACGAATGTACGCAAAACTTGAACTTATACCGTGTGCTTAAAGCTGATTAATCTGTGGGCTTGTTAAAGCACTTGTGCTAAAGTTTATCTGCAAAGGAACACCTGTATCGGTATGAAGGAATTTGTAGGAGCGTGTGAATTCCTGCACGGAACAAGTAACATATATGGTGTATATAATGAATTACCTGAGGCGCTAGTTTAAGGCGTTAGAACTAGGTTTCACGCACTATCCAGGGTTGTTAAAAGAGGTTTCATTTTCTTTTTGGATTGTAGAAGACATTTGCTTACTTTGTAAAGTACATATTCTATTATTTTAATTATTGTGAATGTGAAGACTATGTGGGTCATTTTATTTTTTATTTTTCTCTCTGTTCTGTTAGTTGTTGTCATGGTCTGGCAGTTTGAGAATTAATGTGGCCTACCCTAATGTCCTTTCTTTGGTATTGTTCGTCGAATCGTCGAGCTCCTTAAGTGTTGTGTTGAGCTGCACGACTTTTGACAAATGCGTGCACTGACTGGATAGGTCCTCTCAAATTGTTTGGTTCTTTCCTCAAAAAACCATCTCAGACATCAATCTACATGGTCTTCACATGATCTGACCAAGATTATGTCTGGACTTTAAAAGAGACTGTGACCTCTGAGTTTGTTTCGGCCTTTCTTCTCAGACTAGTCAGATAGGAAACGCCGACCTCATCTAGTTTTAAAGTATGATTGACGTGTAAAAGTGTTTGTACAAACCTACTTACAAAATAAAATCATTTATCATTTATGAAAAGTAATGGAATTCCGTTGTCTTACTTAGTTGTATCCGTTGGCGTAGTTTCAATAGTATATTTTTCTGTTTGAGCATCAAATTGGCTTACCTGTAGCTATTGAATAGAAACACTAAACCATTTGGCGTTACCAAATACCTACTAAGCATGTTTCCATAAAAAAAACAAGATAAGAATTTTCCTGAACTCCGAGAATATGAAAACTACTTGAAACAAAAAGTAATATTCAGTCACGTTTGACAAAAAACACGTCTCTCGACATCTCTTCCTAAATGCTTCCTTTCACTCAAAATTGCCTGTAAGTGAGCGTGTCCAATTAAAATTATACGGTAAAATAAAATTTCCCAGTAAAAATATTACGAAGAATAGAAAAGGTACCTTGAGGAATTTTCTTTTCCTTCCCCGACAATAGTGGATTATTTTTAGTCGGTTCGACGTGTACTAGTTGCACTCAAAGTATACTAATATTCTGGATGTTAGTGAAGTATGTTTAGTTCGTACATCTTCATCTTAGCGGGTATTCTATTTTCTAGGATTTTCCTTTCTTGGAAATGGAGAGGTGAGAGATTTCTTCTTGAATTTTGTTTGCTGTGTTGTGGTTCAAGAGTAGTTTAGATGTTGTTTTGGAGTTACGAGTACTTCAGATATTTTTGTGTAAATAAAGTACATAACTGGATACTTTGTGACTTGAAATAATATAGTTTTATAGGGTGGCTTTTTGGAACTAAGTTCTTAAACGCTGCTTGCGGTAGGGTAGAAATCGTTTTCGAGTGTTCCTAAGCTGATAGTGAGGTAAAATGAAAATCCAAGATGGCGGCTGCGAACATTTTCAATTTCTTATATTATGGGTGTCGTTTTCATGGTTTTCGAGGGTGCTGATGCCAGTAGTGAGGTCAAAATGAAAATCCAAGATGGCCGCAAAATTTTAAAAAAATATCATCATGGGGGTCGTTTTTATTGTTTTAGAGGGTACTGAAGCTATACATATAGTGAGGTCAAAATGAAAATCCAAGACGACGGTCCCCCGATCGCACACGTATTTTTAAAACTCAAACTCAAACTCAAATCATTTATTTCAATTAATCAATTTCAGGAACTTTTGAATTGTCAAAATTAAATAGTCGGTCAGTTAGTCAGAAAGTTGAAGCTAGTTGCCCATTCCAAAACGTAGATCTCTGTGGAGAAGAACGGGCAAGAAACTCCACGGACACTCTTTTTATTTGTCCATATAGTAAAATTGATATAAGATCAGCACTTCATTCCTAATGTAAACAGCAGTACCTACACCAATCGCATTATTACCAGTGTCTTTCTTTTTTATTTATGAATAAACAAAAGATCATGCAGCATCATCCGATACTAGAACACTATTAACCCGAGCAAATACCTCGTTACAGATGCTAAAAAATACAAATGCAACAAAAGCAATCAATGATATCGGCAGCCATGTTAGCTTTATTCTTGATTGAAAAATACTATCTATTTGTTATGCGGTTATCGAATCTGTATCGGAGCATAAAGTTGAATCCACATAAATGGACAGAGGATCCCAACAGAAAAAAACAACAGAATGTTTATAAGAGTCCTTTAAAGCATGATTATATATTTATACGGCATTTTTACACATGCCCGGGGCCGTATTATGAAGTATTAATGCCCTCATGATTTCAGTCTGAAAAAGGGATTATTTATTAATAATAATAATACCCACCTATCGTGCATCGTCACCCATACACCCCACCTCAACATACTACACACCACTCTTCAGTCCATCTCCAACTTTTGTATATCTTGTAAATATAATTGATTATTAAAAATATATATCTTTAATTGATTTCTACCTCCCTTTCTTTTATTTAATTATTTTTAACTTTAGTTTAATTTAAACTAAAAGTTAAGCTTTTCTTGTCGCTACACGAAATTTTGATTAATCATTGATTACATACCTATGTAATCATTGATTACATACCTATGTAATCAATGATTTTTGTAAACAGAAACCAGAAGGCCAATTCACGTAATTTAAAACGTTCAAAATCTAGTCGCAGTCTAATCTCGGCGACAAACAAATGTCAAAAACTTGTCAAAATGTAGGAAAATTAGAAGTGTTTTTTGACAGATTGAGACTGAGATCAAACTGTGAACGTTCTTAAAATTACGAGAATTGCCCCTCTGGTGTCGGTACCAGGTATCTATGGCAAAACGTTCAAACATGTTTGGCCCAAAATTTAGCTGCGAGAACTCCGCTCACTGACGCAGTCATAAGATCATCAAGTGCACAGATGATAGTGAGGCTCCCCGAGCGACGTACCTTCCGACCTTCTGCTACGTCTATCAAACCTTGGGCAATCGACTTCTGCCGACTGGCTAATCCGTTATCCACGATTGTAAATAAAATATTAAGTAGTTACTAAAGTATTAACACTTTGCAGGACATTGTAAACATTTCCAGACGTGATAACAATAAAACTTATAGTGTGTCTCGTTCAGTGTCCATCAATGTGTTAAGTTCCATGTAGCAGAACAACGAGTTATTTGTCCATGACAACGCCGTACACGAGGCAAAGTTGAACACACCATATTTGACAAAAAAAAGTGAAGCTTCTGCACGTTAAAGATCTAACTAATAGAGCTAAGTAGTGAGATGTCTCGGGTCCAAAGCTAAATCCCTAACTACATAAAATGATCATTCTTTAACAGAAAAATCCAACAGAAACTTGTCTTTAGGCCTTCCTTATTCAACTTTTAGCTGCAGCGCCATCGACCCGAGTCTAGACCAATTACGCGAAAAATTCTGTAGTACAGAAAATATTCTCGTACGTCCACGACGATTTATGTAACCACATTCTACAAAAATAGGCGAGAAATGTGGTGGGGTTACCAGCCTGGCTGTAGGCAATTTTGGCAACCGAAGCACTGCAAACAAAAACTTTATGATTAAGAGTAAAAGTTGTTTTTATCTAACGCCAACTTATCGACTGACGACTAATATTGCCAAAGTTCACTTCTTAGTCGTTCGTTTAGAGAGTAATTTCAATTTATTTGGATACTTTAACTGTGAAAAAACATTTCTGAGAATTCTATTTCAGTCTGGCACATCTAATTGATATGGAATTTAGAGATGTCGTCGCTGAAAACGTAAAGCTAATTTACTATATGAGGGTTGAACAATAATTCAAGTTAAGCCGAGGAATCAAGGAATAAATTACGAGAATATTAGCAAAATAATTACTAAAGATAGTGCCGATTCCGCTTGTCTCTCGAAAACGTTGGGAATAAGAAATTCATAACGGCTGATTCTATAGCGCGAAAAGGCAAATTGATATTTACAATTTTCTCGTAAAACCTACACAGTCACAAAAGCTGCATGAAACATTACAGGCAACTGAAAATTAATGTTAATAGTATGTACAGACGTCAGCAGGTCAAGCTACCCGAAACTGTCAAATTTTCCCAATCAACCTTGAACCTTAATACTGTAGCGATAAAGTTGAAAATCTATTAAATAAATTTGACAGATTGTAGTAGATTGATGTGCTGGCGTCTGTACGTAGCTAAAACCTACGCAATCTACAAGACAATAAAGACAACATACATGAAACACTACAACATATCTGCAACAAGAATGTAAACAGAAAAAAGCAAACAGAAAAAAACCGGCCAAGTGCGAGTCGGACTCGCCCATGAAGGGTTCCGTTACGTTACGATTTATGACGTATTAAAAAAAAACTACTCACTAGATCTCGTTCAAACAAATTTTCGGTGGAAGTTTATATGGTAATGTACATCATATATTTTTTTTAGTTTTATCATTCTCTTATTTTAGAAGTTACAGGGGGGGGGGACACACATTTTACCACTTTGGAAGTGTCTCTCGCGCAAACTTA
This sequence comes from Apamea anceps, assembly GCA_951799955.1. NCBI lineage: Eukaryota > Metazoa > Arthropoda > Insecta > Lepidoptera > Noctuidae > Apamea > Apamea anceps. Next base: position 7,733,875 of record OX637512.1, read on the forward strand.
TTCAGTTTAGAAAAAAATGATATTAGAAACCTCAATATCATTTTTGAAGACCTATCCATAGATACCCCACAAGTAAGGGTTGAAGAAAAAAAAAATTTTGAGTTTCAGTTCTAAGTATGGGGACCCCCAAAATTTATTGTTTTTTTTTTCTATTTTTGTGTGAAAATCTTAATGCGGTTCACAGAATACATCTACTTACCAAGTTTCAACAGTATAGCTCTTATAGTTTCGGAAAAAAGCGGCTGTGACATACGGACGGACAGACAGACAGACAGACAGACATGACGAATCCATAAGGGTTCCGTTGCCATTTGGCTACGGAACCCTAAAAAGACCTGCCGATAGATTCTGTAAAAATCTCACCGTGAAAAGTTAGGTGAAGTGAGCGTGGAGTGAGCTGTCATTCCAACTAATGCTAGGGATTGACACTATTACAGCTCACTCTAAGCTCACTTCACCTAGCTTTTCAGGGTGAGATTTTCACAGAATCGATCGGCTGATGTATTTTTTGGGAGGTCGACGACCGCTGTTAGTGTTGTTACTTAAAGTATTAAATGAGATAAACTGTTTACTTTTGTGTTCTCGTGTTGAGATATCGATACTCATCCCGTCTGCGGAGTTTACCTAGCCAATTTAAAATGACCCTTTATATAACGTAGTTTAGCCACCAACGTATACATAATGGGACTGACGAATTCTGCAAGAAACCACACACTAGATAATTGGTCCATTCACAATCACGCCATGTTTACACTGTCAGACAATTCAACCGAATTCAATAGAGTGTAACAATGACTTGTGTTCGTGCCTTTACATAACTCCGACACAACTTTTGTCCACATCGGGGCTACACGATTGCTCTGCGGTTAGTTTTTGCTAGTTAATAACACAAACGTAACCCCACACGGTGTTATGATTGTTGTTAACTGTTGAAACTGGCCAGTTATAATTACTGGTGGAGTTTTAAAAAGTTGATGCATGCGAAGCCATATTGTGTTGTGCGTTTGTTTTTTGTAACTACAGTGTAGGAAAAGGGAATGTAATAAAAACGCAATACGGGGTTATTTAGAATGTCTATGAAGTGTTTTTTTAGTAGATCTGATAATAATGTCGCCTACATAATCCATCAAATAATGTGACGAAAACTCAATTTACCACTGAATAAACTAAAATATACTATCTATATTTTGTATAGGGCATAACAGGGTTATTTTTTAATATCTATTCAGTATTATGTTTGATATCTGAAGGCCAATTCTAGTAATTTAAAATGTTCAAAATCTAGTCGCAGTCTTATCTCGGCGACAATGTCTATAGTCAAAAATGTAGGAAAATTAGGTAGTAGGTATTTTTGACATGACATTGAGACTGACATCAGAGGGACAATTCTCGTAATTTTAAGAACGTTCACAGTCTGATCTCAGTCTCAATCTGTCAAAAATTTCTCTAATTTCCCTACATTTTGACAAGTTTTTGACATTTGTTTGTCGCCGAGATGAGACTGCGACTAGATTTTGACCGTTTTAAATTACGAAAATTGGCCTTCAGACTGTGAACGTTCTTAAAATTACGGGAATTGCCCCTCTGATAGCAATATACATGATTATTGGTAAAACATTAACAACCTTCCAGGACTGGATGACTGACATTATAAACAACAACTTTTGCTCTATGACTTTTTACAAAACATTACCAAAAAACCTATAAGATTTCGTTGTTCTATCTAACCTCTGCTCTGAATTTTGTTCTAGACATGGCGATTTTTTTACCTTACTATCGCTTTCTTTTGCTTCGCGTGGAGTTCGTAAAAGAAAATCGAATATTTCAATCCGTTGTATTGAAATATTTTAATTTTTATATTCATATAAAAATTTATTAATTAGACTTTCAAGTCTAATTAATAAAAGTCATGGAAGAAAAGTTTTGTTTATGATGTTAGTAATATAATCCTGATACCAATAACCCTGTATAGCCTACAAAATCCATCAAATAATGTGACAAGGAAACAGTTTTGGTCTCGATTCGCCACTAAATATATTGCTACCAATATTTTATTTTCAGCGAAGCAAGAACATATTGTGTTCTTGCTTCAGAAGAAAATAAAATCTGCAAAAAGAGTTTTCATCATTATTTTTCCTAACTTTTCTTTATTTCTTTTACAGATACCGGTAGCGAGACGTGACAAAATTGGATTTTTCTAGCCTTTTCGGTCACCCGTCACCTGCACATATTTGAGCATATTTGTATGTCCTAAATAAACAAAATTTGTTTCCCGTCTTTCTTTGTGATTTATGTACATTATGGCTGCCATAACACAGGTAAACTTTTTACCTGTATACTTAGAAGATAGAAGGATTCGCCTATCTAACATTTTCAGTCCTGAAACGAAGTAACTTCCTGTCAAAGACGAACTAAGAAATACTTGTTTATACTCAGCAAGTAACTTAATTTACAGTCGTTGGAGTTAAGAGCAGTTTCACACTTTCTGAGCAAGTTGATGTTTTTCACTCGAATCACAAACTTTTTAAACTTATGAGGAAAGAAATATATGTACTGAAAGTCTGAAACCTTTACACTTAAATGTTAGTTCCGTAAAAGATTCGGAATAAAATTGAGATCCGTAAGTCGTAAACGGACGGACAGTCAGATGTTGTGTTTTATGTACGAAATGGTAAATAGAACAAAAATAAAGCGTGGAAGGATCTGTAGTTGTGGGTAGTAGAGGAGTAGTGATGTGGCGTTTGTAGAAGTTGTATAACAGAAAATATCCGCATAAAATATTGGGAATTAAATAAAAGTAAATATCTATTGAAATAGTTCGTATATTCAATTGTGCAACCAACTATTTATTATTATGTAAACTAGGTGGGTATAATTGTTATGATAAACTTTAGAATATTCCCATTTTTTTTCCATCTTCAAATGAATTACCTTATTTCTGTAAGTAGGTTTGTACCAATACTTTTACAAGTCAATCACAAGTATTCTAAAAACTAGATGAGGTCTGCGTTTCCTATCTGACTACCTACTCTGAGAAGAAAGGTTGAAACAAACTCTGAACATTTGCAGTGAAAATTCAAATTGTCAGCTGAGAAACGAATAGAATGTGCTTGCAGCTTGCTTGGTAAAATTACCATGATATTAAATCACATAATGTGTTGGATATTTCTGATTATGAAGTGTAAATTATAACATTCGGATACAAGCTTCTCGCGTGGCACATCACTAATAGGGCACAAGAAACAAATTAATCAGTGGGCGGATATCGCAAATGAAGATGAATAACTATTTTCTTCCGTGTTCGTTCTTATTACTTACTTATTTGTTTACCTACATCAGTATTATTGGATTATTATTCATTTCACTTATGTTTACAATTCAGCTGCTAGACAACACGGACTTAGTGCGTAGGCTAAAGAGAACTAAACCATTTGAGTCAGTGTAGTATTTATATAGTGAATGAATAGTAGTGCGATGCTAATGGTGCTATACATGTAACACATGAACAAAGTGTTTTATCAATTATCAGACCCTAAGAAAGTGCTACGAAACTGTGTAACAGTGCAAATCGACACTGTTCTTAGTTATAACATAATCTATCTCGTAAAATATTAAGTTAGGGTTAAGTTGCTTATTAGTCTATTAGGCTAGATTGTAATCGATTACTAAGAACTTTTTAGTTCTTATTAATCAAGAAAAAAAAACTTATGTTTAATGACGGAAGATTGTAAAAGTTGTTTTTTAACCCCCGACGCAAAAACGACGGGGTGTTATAAGTTTGACGTGTCTGTGTGTGTGTGTATGTGTGTGTGTGTGTGTGTGTGTATGTCTGTCTGTGGCATCGTAGCTCCCGAACGGATGAACCGATTTTAATTTTGTTTTTTTTGTTTGAAAGGTGAATTTGTCGGGAGTGTTCTTAGCTATGTTTGATGAAAATCGGTCCAAGATGGCCGCCGCTACAAAATGGCGGATTACATATTTTTTCAACAACTCCCTCAATATGAGTATCAAATGAAAGAGCTTGACTAGTAGAATACTATACACTATGATAAATTTCAAATCTAAGATGGCCGCCACCACAAAATGGCGAATTACATCTTTTTTTCACAACTCCCTCAATATGGGTATCAAATGAAAGGGCTTGACTAGTAGAATACTATACACTATGACAAATTTCAAATCCAAGATGGCCACCACCACAAAATGGCGAATTACAAAAAACCTGATTAAATAAGTACCAAATTACCTGAATCTTAAAATGCAAGAAAATAAATAATAAGGAGTCCCTACAAAAAGCATGAAATAAAAAATTAAATTAAAAATTTAAAAAACCCCCGACTACGTGAAACCCTATAAAAAGAAAAAAATAACCTTGAATTTATGACCCTACGTAAGTACGTATGAAATTTTTTGATTAAATATTGTCCTGTCGGGGGACCGCTACTATTTTAAACTTTAACAGAACGTTAGGCTAATAATTAGAGCGGTCCCCCGACGGGACAATATTTAATCAAAAAATTTCATACGTACTTACGTAGGGTCATAAATTCAAGGTTATTTTTTTCTTTTTATAGGGTTTCACGTAGTCGGGGGTTTTTTAAATTTTTAATTTAATTTTTATTCAAGAGTTTTTTTTTTTTTTTTTTTTTTTTTTTTTTTTTTTTTTTTTAAATCAGAGGACACGGTGGAGCACACGGTGGAGGTCTGCCCTGCTTGGGCAGAGCACCGCCGTGTCCTCGTAGAGGCGATCGGCAGCGGCGGCGACCTCTCGCGTCCGGCCCTGGTTCAAGCCATGGTCCGGGGCGAGAGGGAGTGGGAGGCAGTCACCTCCTTCTGCGAAGCAGTCATGCTAGCGAAGGAGGTGGCGGGGTGGGCGAGAGAACGCGCCTTGCGCACCTCACGCCTCAGCCGCCGCGGGAGACGCTCCGGGCGTCGGGAGCCGCGTGACGACTCCCGGCCACCGTAGGCGCGGGCCTGCGGGCGGTGAGTAATGGGTAACTCACCGTCCGATCAGGACCAGGCCCGTGCCGGACGGCGTGTTGTGTTCCACGCGCGCCTCAAAGAGATGTCAGCATGAGAGACGGGGCCCCATAGGGCCGAAGCCTGCCAGGGTAGCGGGATTGTCCGAAAGGGTTACCGCTGCCCTGGAACATAAAGGGCTAAGGAAGGAACACGGGTGGGTTTTAGTCAGTAAGAGTCTGACACTCCCTCCTGCTCCACCCAGAGCGGGAGGAGTCATTTGATGATTTCCCATCCTCAAAAAAAAAAAAAAAAGAGTTTTTAAATCGAATCAAAAGTCAAACTAGGCTGAGAATCAGCACTTTTTAGCCAGAAAGAAGTGGCGCAACAGGATTTTTCTAACAGATCCGTGAGATATCCAGGATCAAAATGTTTAAAATAATTAAGCTTGTATAAATTACTTAAATGATAAATTATAAAATATGTTTCAGTTTATTTGGACAGTTCTTATATGAAAAAAAAGTTTCATAAAATCGGAAATCATTACCTACCCCTAATTTAACTTAGAAGTTTCGACAGAAGGGCACACTGCATGTGATCGTTCACTACCAAACACTACAAAATTAAAACGACTTTTTCAGATTCTCCCAGTTAGGTACTACATATTATAGCCCATTGCCCACGGCTACTCCTTTTAGTTACATTGTTCATTATTCTCAACAAAGAAAATTTCGCGAAATACGTTAAAATATGGCTGAATATATATTTCGTTTAAACTTTTGCCCCAGGACATTTCTCGCGACATTTTAATTTGATTATGACAACATTAATTTAAATGCTGAGACGGACAGCATTATTTTTCTACTTAAAAGTGCTTTCAATTTAGTTTAAAATGAGAATTGAATAGTTACGTACGATACACAAATCAACGTGGATTTTCTCGCCTGTTTGATAGATAAACCACTGCACACAAAAGACATAGTAGGCACAACACACAAAAGGAGGAAAACAAATTGAATAACAAAAAATTACATGAATATTTAAAAACAAGGTTCCAACTGTTGAGGCAATCGATCCTCTTTTTTTTTTTTTTTTGAGGATGGGAAATCATCAAATGACCCCTCCCGCTCTGGGTGGAGCAGAAGGGAGTGTCAGACTCTTACTGACTAAAACCCACCCGTGTTCCTTCCTTAGCCCTTTATGTTCCAGGGCAGCGGTAACCCTTTCGGACAATCCCGCTACCCAGGCAATCGATCCTGAATGAATATCGGATAAACGACTACAAGTGAAGTTAAGCTGCTCATACAGTAGGTCTGCATAGTGCAAAGTTTCAATAGAATGACAGGCTAGCTTATACTGGTTTTTTACTATTGACGTGTAGCCTGTCTTACAGCTAATCTGAAGTCTAGTGCTGCATGTTGTGCTGTAGGTATAGCTCAGAATATATTGCTCTATCCTAGAAACGGAGATAAAGAATGACCTCTAAGCGTCTAGTATGAAAAATATTAAGAAAATCCAGTACCACACCGCTCTCTTTTTTGTTTTATTTTTGGAATCAATGTGTTCCCTATCAGCAGTATGATACAGAAGGCAAAAGTTGGTAGAATTTTCCGGAGAACTACCAAATTAACTTTTTTAAAACTGGCAAGACGTAAGAACGCCGTAACAAAACGGTTCTTTCAAATTGAGACGTTAAATCTAAAATTCATAACGCGAAGCGAATTAACAAAAACTATATCGTCTGTGTAGGTACAGTTTTGGCGGCGCGAGGCGTTGGCGTTTCCATTTCACCTGTCTGCTGTTCCAAAGCTCATTGTAATATTTAAAACCACTTGCAGATTAAAGTTCTCAACTCCCAAAAGAGAACGGTTTGTGCTGTTCTCATTTATTAAAGGCAAATGCAATATCCGAAATAAGAGCTTTTGGATGGGAGAGGCGAAGAGCGTTGTTAAACTATGAGATGTTATTTAAATAACAATGAGAAGTTCACTTGTTTACCACCTAGCCGGTTTTTGAAAACCAATTCGCAGTAGCAGCACGGTTTCTGGAGTTGTGCCCATAATCAGCCTATGATGTTCCCACTGCTGGAACACAGGCCTCATCTCGTCGAGAGGGAGTGGGCTGTAAACCACCACGCGGGCCCAGTGCAGGTTGGTAGATGTCTCATTATGTCTTCGAATTTTTTTGGTTCTAGGACATGCCGGATTCCTCACGATGTTTTCCTTTAGGTACCGTTTTGAGAGCAGTGGTGATGAAATGGGCTTGCCTGGGTTCGAGCTCAGAACCAACTTATTCCCGGTTGATGGCAATAGGCTCGCTATCACATGGGACTTAAACATAACTGGCCAAATGTGGGTGTACACGCCTGCTTAACCCTTCGCGGATTACGTTATGGCGTGATGCAGTGTGTTATTGTACGTACTCTGTTGGCATGAGTTGTTTGCTTTTTTTGATCTAACAATCAAACAGCCAACTCGGTATTTGAGAACATATGACCTGATCGGAAACTTGGACAGGCTTCAAAAAACGGAGGTTAGACTTAGGATGCCACAAATAACACCCCTCTATATGCGCCACGGGATAAAATTGGCTCTTCCTAGGTGTGATACGAAGCTGATTTTAAAATCGAAGTTACCGATACCTATATAAAGGTTGGTTAGAACTGTACCCTTATTGCGTAACATACTATCAAACACAATCTGAATAATTTTGAAGGATATTGCTAATCCATTGCTTCATATAATCGAAAAATTTGTCTGCTCAACAACGTAAATAACGCAATGAATGTTGTTGAACAGTGGAAATGAAAGCCATTACTGTTAGTGTGTTACGCAATTACCCCGATGAACTTCAACAGCAAACTACAAATACTACAAGGATTGAATTACATTGACAGGGGCGTTGTTGGTAAACATTTGTAAAATTGACATACATATTGTATTGACAAAACAAGATGGCAGTGTTAGTTCCAATTTTGACGACGCGCCAAAAGAACCTTGTGCAGTTATTTTACCTCTGATTTTGCATCACTGTCCAAATCACAGTCATCTTTATTCTCATACTTATAAAGTTGCTGTTGGGTTTCTACCACTGACAAGTCTGTCAAAATCATTGTGTTCTCTATTCCCGTGACTGTAAGGTCGCTGTTAAGTTGCTGCTGTCAGAGGTGTAATACTATGAACGGACTAGGTACTGTTGTACATTCTACATTAGATGCATCATTCACCATTCAGTCAATCACCGTACAACATCACACAACGAAACTCTTTTAAAAAACCTAAAAGAACTCTCATAAAAGATTCAAACCGTTGTTGTGCCACAAATCCTTGGCCCCCATTCTGAGTGTGAGTAACGTTGGCCACTGCAGCTCGTTTGATTATTTATTTAAGCTTTCCTTGTATACTTTATGCGCCGCAGTTACTTGCACAGGGATGCATTCGTAAAGTGTGTTGTGACGTCATAGTACGGTTGAATGTTTATTTGCGAAGGCTTTGGGATTGTGGTTTGCTGTTCCTGGGAGGTGGAGCAATTGAGAAATTGAGAAGTAGTACAGTAACGTTTATAAGGCTGGTGGAGTTCAGAGTCTTCAGAGGAAACTTCTAAGGTTTCATACAATTCGCCAAAAGATGCGGTATCAAAAACTATCATGGTAAAATTATAGGTCATAATACACTGCCGAGCAATGAAAAAGTTCCACCCACAAAATGCCGACAAACACCTTCATATCTCCTAAGACATATAATTTAAAATTTGAACACAATATTTACGTTTTAAGTTGGTAATATTCTGATGGGCTGTTAAATGTACTTCAATATTGCAGACGGCGTCATTAAGCTAGCCTTTCCCGTTTAGGAGTAATTTGGTGCTATGTCACTGGGATTTTTTCATTGCTCGCGAGTGTATGTTCTCTTTACATAAAACTTTTTATGTTATTTTTTTTTCCAGCCTATTATCGTCCCACTCTGGACAATGGCTTCTTTTCATACATAAAAGGAATAATCATTGATCACCACGCTTGCTCACCAAAATTTATTAGTCCAGGATAATAATTAATTAATTAATTATTACGCTTTACAAATACATTGGCTGAGGAAAATAATAAAGTACATTAAATACACCTTAAATATACCAAAACAAATACAAGGCTATAAGAATAAATGTATGTAATTTCTCATACAATAAAAACTCTTGCTATAACAGATATGTGTATAACTGAACTATGTGTATTCGACAGTTCAGTTATACACATATCTACCAATAAAATATATTCGACAGTTCAGTTATAACTCCGGTATATGTCGTGGGTAAATCTTTATTAGTAAGGCTGCTATTGTGTAATGTATGTCATGCCTAACTACAGTGCTAGTACGGTAGTTCCTACTTCATATTCTGCTCCAAATGAATTCACTAGTTTCAAGTCTATTGTAAAAGGGATGCAACTATCGATTCTCTTAATGAGGAGCATGGCTTCTCCTACGCTGTGTGCCTACTTGTAACTAAATACCGCACCTACTCGACGTGTAGGTACTCTGTAACGGTTGTTTGCTAAAGTCAACCTTATGTAGTGCAGGCTGGTAATCAAATAACGCTGGTTGCATTCGAATAGTCAAGCGAGTTTAGAATGAGATATCAAATATTTGTATTAGGATTTTGTTTGGAAGAAAACTGTTAAAGTCAAAGCATTTATTTCAAATAGGCACATAAAAGTCACTTTTGAACGTCAAAAATTACAGTAAAATAGAATTGATTCTAGTCGCCCCTTCCAAAAGGTAGTTTTCGTATGGAGAAGAATGGGCAAGAAACTCCACCGTTACTCTTTTAAAATGTTTTAGAATATTTTGAATACATTAATTATATAATAATAATAATATGTGAAGACGATGCACCTAATATAAAATAAAATTACTATACCACAATAGGTATAAAATTAAAAATGAAACCATGTCATATAAATTAATTATGTGACATGGTGCTCACATATTTACAAACATTGTAAAAGCAGACGATTTTCATAAAAATTACAAAATTAACAACTAACTGCGATAATACAGCGGGAGTGATATTGTATATATACATACGTTCGCTTGGAATATAGGTAGAGAAATAATAACGTTGTTTGATTTCTCACAGTACCCATGTGTGATTATAAATGTGGTGACGTAATATAGCAAATACGAGTTGAAAATTATAATTTTCTGTAAGAAGTAATTTTATGCCTCGGAAGAAAATGATATGGTTTCTTTCTAATTTCAAAGAAGTCAAGAGTTTATAATGGGAAGCATATCATTTTTGTACTTTGATATTGATTAATTACAATTCCGTAATTTCCTGTGAAGAATGATTATGTAAGAATGAGAGCAGAGCGTCAATGTCTATTGATGATGAATTTGGATGGGTCCATTTTATCAACGGACGGTAACGGTTAACAATCTAATTATAATAATAATGAAAGTTTACTAGGATACAAGTCGTGAGCCCGATGGGATTTTATATCAGTAAAAATGATGAACTTCCATGCAAACTATTATCCCTTTAGGGGACAGATTTCCAAAAATCTTTGCCTAGTGCAAGAATTTTTGCGCAAAATTTCATGTTCCTAGACGTGTTCCAGTTCCCAGCGGTTTTGGTTGTACGTTGCCTGCCAGTAATTTTTATAAAGTAGATTAGCCCAAACCAGCACATGTTTTGCGCGAATTTTAGCAATCCAATGCGTATTCTAAATGCAACAGAAATTTAATGTTATTTCACTCATACATGCACACGCACTGGCTATATTATCGTGCTTGTAATGTAGTCCTTAGTCCTTTCCACTGGAGTTTCGAGCGTTACTGTAGAATGCGATGAACGAGATGAAATTTTGTTTTGTTTGTTTGTTGTAATTTGTGTACCTATTGTCTGTGGTCCCGGGCCCTGACCTCAAGCAATGGACAAAATTTACAACTTTTTATTGCATGAGTACGAGACTTTTGGATACTTTGAATGTGTATATTTTATGTATCTTTTTTTGTAATGTGAGTTTGTTTTGTGCAGACTAAATATTTTTTTTTCTTTCTTTCTCTTTCTAAATCACGAGAAATGGATCGGTCTGTCATGTAAGAGTTACTATTGTTGCTGCTTTATGTCATCAAAGGCTACAGCTATTTTTACTAAGATATTTCTTTATAAAAATATAACTTACAATGTCTTCATTTACAAAGTCAATTTTGCTATCGTTAACGAGCTGTTAATCAAAACTTTTCAAGTCCATACAGAAAGTGAATTCTGTGAATATATTTAGCCGGTAATATCCCTCTGTCACCCCTACGATGGAAGTCCATGAGGATTTCCACCGCGAAGCAACAGTAAAATAAAATTATAGGTGTAACTTTAACACGAAAATGAGAAGAAGTGTTCAAAGTAGGTAAAGTACTGTTCAAAGCTAAGTGTTATTGCTCTGTGATAGTGTACTAAAACAGTAGTCGCTCCAGTAGCTCAAGTTCAAATTAAATACAGTCAAGCTTCTAGTTTTCAAAGTTTTGCAACTCTGCACTTCGGTGTTGCATCAAGAATATGACAGAACTCATTTAATCACAAAGTACTTGTTAATTATCAATTAAGTACCTATCTAGATGACTCGGCCTTTGTGAAGTTAAAAATTAAGAAAAGTAGTAGTCTAGTAATTAATTATACAGGGCGTCAGCGACATTGCCGCGCAAACTAAAATTATTATTTCAACACACGATTCCAGACCCCTAACGTAGAAATGTTTCGTCTGTTATAAAAAAATAATCGGCTGTTTCATAGAAAAGTGTAATCCCTGTATAAAAAATTGCAGCTCCATACATTTATGAAAATATATGGAAAATATATGGCTCAAAATATATGGAGCTGCAATTTTTTTTAATCACCTATTCCTTTGTTTTTAGAGAGGTAAAGAGAAAAGAGGTTCAAAATCATATACTGAATCCATGGTTGCGCGTCGATGTCCCTGCCACCCTATATTTTCAAGCCGTTTGGTATTGAAACTCGCGGGCCGTGGGGTCCGAGTACTATAGTCTTTTCAATGAAAATCCCCAAACGGCTGGTTGACACTTTCCGTGGCCCAAGGGCTGGCTTTTACCTTTGTCAGAGGCTAAGCTTTGCCATACAACGTGGCAATGCCACCAGTCTCTTGGGTACATTCCAGTCGACAGCGATGCGGATGAATTTTTCGACGCTATATTTTAGTTTGCTAATAGTTTTAGATTTTATATTGTTATTTTTTTGCGCATAGAAAAGTAGTAACTCAATGTTAAAAGTGTCGTTTTCACATGTAGGTACTACAGTAGATAATAAAATTAATAGTAAAGTATTTTTACATTACCCATTGATTTGTATAGCTTCCTAGAGCTCCTACAATTTTTTTTCGAATTCATTGAAGAATTTAGTACATACTTAACGGGTGTAAAACAAAGCCGAGAGTCACTAAGACTTGTACTCCCCGTCATTGTTATCATTTTTTTTTGTACTGGATCATACTTGGAAACCATATGATTTAGGTACGGAGATATTGAAGGTCTAAATTCAAATTTTACTGACGTTTTTTTTTACGAAAACAAGTTTTTAATGTTATTACACAACTTTAAATACAACCACAACCCCTGTACCGCTGCATGCACCCATTAGCACATTGGTTTGCGTGTGTTACATTGCACACTACCTACTTACTGCAAACACGCACCAAAAATAAGTCATTTCCCAGCAATTAAGTAATATGTTTGTGTAATGTTTCATGCGTAGTTGACGGCTATGTGATAGGTCTTTTTACATCCCGTAAAGTGTCTTGCCTCGAAGAAGCTGCATGATTTGCTAAACATTTTGAGGACGAGAGAAAAATTGTTCCTGTAATTTTTTTTTATGATAATTTGAAACATATCGGATGCTTGATGCTGTGTTATAACATCAAAAGTGTTAGGGTATACATTAAAAAAACTATTATCGTTATCGTTAATTAATTCATCTTTTCACCGTTTTATGATTGTAGCAGCGAAAAGCAAAAGTCGCACTCGTACGTACCGAGAGAACGTTGTTTGCAAAACAAATAGGTACCAAATATGGATTAAATAGCTATAGCCGTTCAATTGGATTTAAAATTCTTGTTCAATTAAAGTACCTCAGCTTGCCTAATTGAATACAAAAATGTATTGTTTTAATCCCGTTGAATCGTAATCCAACTAATAAAACCTACATAAAATTGTAGCGTCTGTTAAACATAAAATTCCCGAAGGTACGGATTAGACAGCTTAGTTTACGTAGATACCTGCTGTTTGCACGCACTTACCTATATAATATTGAACAGTACTGAATAAATGATAACGAAAGAAGGTTGTACTTACTTGTGGCGCTTACTTCGGGCCCCAGAGACTCGAAAGCTTTGCCAAAACTCAGCTTAAGTAGTCGATCTGAATCTGAAACAAATAATTTGCCTTAAAACTTATTTTTACAACAGCGCCATCTATGTTAAGCCAGCGAAATACATCGAAAACATTAGTCCGTTCACCTGGTCGGTGAGTGAAATTCATAATAAGTTAGTAAGCACACAGGCATAAAAGTGTAAACGGTTTTCGCTAGATGGCGCTGACATAAATTTTCTAAAGCTGCACAGTGCTGTATATTTATTCTGCATGGAAATAATAGTTTCTTATGATATTATATAAGATAATCTAATAACTTACTAGTTAATCAAAATCAATAAAAGATGCACTGTGCATCGTTCATTCTCGATTCATCATACCTGGGAGGATATTAAACAGTTTGTCAGTTTTAATCATGGCCAGAGGTCAATTAACTATCTAGTTGGATTATGATACTTGTACAGTTTTTATTTCGTTTACTAGCTTCTGCCCGCGGCTTCGCCCGCGTGGATGTCGGAAATTATCCCACGGGAACGTGCTAACAGGATAAAATGTATGTGCACCAGGATGCCATCTATCTCGCGGGCCCTTTGTGGCTAATTACAATAGAAAACCAATTGTGTCTCATTAATGGTGATTAAGAGGGTACCTATATGATATCTTTACCTAAGTACCTACCTAATTAAAAAAATAAATAAACTCAATAACAGAAAATAAAATACCTACCTACCTAAATAAACCTATTTATGACGATAACTAATCTAAACTCAATCATCATCTGCCTAGCCTTTTCCCAACTATGTTCAGGGCCGGCTTCCAGTCTAACCGGATGCAGCTGAATACCAGTATTTTACATGGAGCGACTGCCTATCTGACCTCCACAACCCAGTGATTGGGTAATACGATACCCTTGGTACGACTGGTTGTCAGACTTTCGGGCTTCTGACTACCCGTAACGACTGTCAAAAATCCACGAATGACAGCCGGGACCAACGGCTTAACGTGCTTTCCGAGGCACGGAGGTGTCTCGGTATGTAAAGATGGTCACCCATCCACAGACCGACCGCGGCAAGCGTAGCTTAACCTGACCGATCGACCTGTGCGGCTGTTATTATTTAGCCACGGGCCCCTCAATCTAAACTCAATAAATAAGCAAAATCTCTAAAAACTAATATCTATACGAATGACTATCCTAACAGTATTATAAAATAACCTACGGTCACTACGTACACTATCAAATATACTACCTATACTTTAAAATTAAAATCTATACCTACGACTTATATAAAAATAAACCTAAATAACTCTAAAAAGTAAAAGGAATAAAAATGAACTCCACTGCGTGTGACCTAACCTACGACAAACTTATTATTTGCGGTTGGTACAGTAATCGGATCTAGGGATCGAACCGCAAAATTAAGTTTGTTTTTTATTGTATATACTTTTCCGGGATAAAAAGTACCCAGTGTGGTGCCCAGGATATTAAAGAATAATTATACCAAGTTTCATCGTAATCGAATCGGAAGTTTTTGCGTGATGCCTGAACAAACAGACAGACAGACAGACAGACAGACAGACAGACCGACAGACAGACAGACAGACAAAAATTTTTTTAATCACATTTTTGGGTTCGGTGTCGGTCTAGTAACACCCCCTGCCATTTATTTTTTTGATATTTTCAATGTACAGAATTTTCAATTCTACAGATTTATTATAAGTATATGTAGATACTGTTGTAAATTTTTCATTCGTTGCCTTTTGTTTCCTTAGCACATTTTGTGGAAGTTCCTGTATCCGAAACCTAGGTAGGTACCTAGAGTACTTTATTTGTTTATTTCCACTTCACCGAGGAATTCTCAAGCAGGCAGCTTTATGAGACATTTGCATTTTATGCAACAGTATTAGGTGAGACGTGCGACTGCAATCTAAATAAGCGGTACCAAGAGGTAGGCTGGACAACCGCCAAAATTCCTATTCATAGTACCTACCTAAGTACCTGTGTTGGCACTCGAAAATTTAACTGGAGCCGACGCATTTATGAGTCCCTCGTTACGAATTCACTCCAATTTATATTGAATAAGTGGCTACCAAAAATAAATGCATAAGGTTCAGTTTTAGGGTCCCGTACCTCAAAAAAACAAAACGGAACCCTTATAGGATCACTTCGTTGTCCGTCAGTCCTTCTGTTTGTGACTTTCAGTCTGTCAAGACCTTTTTTCTCAGGAACACGTGGAGATACCGCAGTTGGAGAATTGTGACGTGTATCGATGTATGTGTAAAAATGTTGAGAAAAATTAATCCCAACTACGGCACCCTTCACTGTGCGTGGTTCGACACGCACTCGGTCGGTTTTTTACCATAATTCAAGATTTTTTTATGGGTAAAACTAAAAAATAGGGATATATACATAGATAGTTTTGACGTAAATAGATAATTTGATGAAACCAATAATTTATGACTCACAGATCTAAAGGGCAGTAATCAAGGGTGAATCCTACATTAGTAACACTATCTAATCGGTATGACCCACAGTTCATCTAAACAAGGCTGATAGAAATAAATAATCCTATGCAAACGAAATACCCTCATTCAAGTACACTATGTTGTACCTAAGTAGGTACCGTCTGCCTCAAAAAGATGTATTGTAGACAATCGGTGGGTTCGATGGGTTCAAAACAACGGTGGAGTTTCTTGCCCATCCTTCTCCATACGAAAGCTACCTTTTGGAAGGGGCGACTAGAAACAATTCTATTTTAATGTAATTTTTGACGTTCAAAAGTGCCTTTATGTGCCTATTTGAAATAAATTATTTGACTTTGACTTGAATCAGAAAAAGACAATCAATAGGGTATTGTACGAGTAGATGTATTGTTAAATTCTTCTCGATGTATATAAATGGCCTAAGCATCAGCCTGACAGTTCATTAAATGTTGTATTATACGCCGCTAGTTGAACGGCGCCGTTTAGTTGAAAGGCTACCAGGTATATGGCAGTAAACTGAAAGGTTCATAAGTTCAGCTAGTTGGCTGAGACATATGCATATTTTTGAGGCTGTACAACAAATGACTTCTTACGTTTACAACTTTGAAAGATTTTTTTTTTATAAGATCTTATTATAGCCTGTATGAGTAAAATCAACCTACCAACTAATTCAAAATGGATCACCTCAAACTAAACTAATACCATACAAAATTTTACAAACGTTATTACCTACACAATACTGAATAGAGATCAATATTAATTGGGCAAATTGCGGTTCAAGTTCTCATTGAGTTGAGAGTACCTTGAGGTTTCAAGTAATCAACATAGTTGGAACGGTTTAGTTTGAACCGTTCCCGTTCATTATTGGGACAATGTCGGTTCAGAAATGTACCACAACATTGCCAATGTCCATGTCTCAAATTGATGAATCTTAGACTTGATATAGCTAATTATGGAGGTATGGGAGAATTGATTTGAGTTTCATGGTGGTTGAATTTGCTTGGCTATTAAATTAAATTATATGTTAATTCAATTAATTTGTTTGGCTTTGAACGTTTTGGTGTATGGTTTATGGTTTGATTGACAAAGTAAAGGTTGGCCCTTTACGTAGCGTATTTAAGAAATAAATGTTTGCAAAATCTTTTACCGTGTTACCAATTTCATAATCACATTATGTTTGGTGCATTAGAATTAAATGTATTAACTTTGTCAGTATAAAAACTCTCGTAAATTATATTGGTTGTTATTATTGTTCCTTGTTCGTTTATGCGTATGTCTTAGATAATTATACTAACATAGTTTTAAGTAATACTAACAAAATTATGGGTAATGTGCCTGACTTAATAGTTAATAACTTTAGAGGACGATATCATGCGTGCCTCATTCTTCCAACTAACTAATAGTTTGTGAAATCCTACATTACCAATTTACAGGGTCAAATTAACTTAGCTTGCTATACTCTGCAGACGATGAGTATCGACCCCTAACAAAAAAAACATCAAATCGTTTTTATTTTTATTTAATCGTGTTTATATATCGATACCCATAACGTCTGCAGAGTTTCGCTAGCTAATTTAATTTGACCTCGTATAGATAGGTTGAAATCCAGATATAGAAATATCTTGATCTCAAGTTTTGCTCAACCAATTTGTGTGTGTACCTTCGATTATATAACCAACAGTAGCCGTCTGACATCATGATAAAGAAAACCACCCACAGGTTGAGATAATAATACAAACCAGCAGCCGTTGAATCAGGGGGCGGTTGAAACAGGAATGTGGCCGCGAACCCTTGGCCGGGCGTGGCGGAATTGGCAGTGAACTGGATGACCAGCGCCGGACCCGTCGACAGCACCTCGTAGCCTGAAAGATGTAAGGGTTTTATTAGTTTTAGACATACACACATAATCCATTGTAACATATAGTACTAAAATGACATGTGGGAGTCTTAAAACT
Source organism: Apamea anceps (assembly GCA_951799955.1). NCBI lineage: Eukaryota > Metazoa > Arthropoda > Insecta > Lepidoptera > Noctuidae > Apamea > Apamea anceps. Next base: position 7,751,642 of record OX637512.1, read on the forward strand.
CATTATTCCATCACTAGGTTTGTCATATGGAAGTCATCAGTCGATTTTACAAAACAATGTAATCGATGGATGACTAAACTAATCAACAACAGTACGAAACAACCGCAACCACATGAAGAGACGAATTCGGAACAGAAGTTCACTAATACCAAAAGCTTCGAAGCCGAGACATAGAAGATATTTGAAAGGGACAGTCCCTTTAATCCATTTCCCAAGTTACATATAGACCCCAATTTCAATTTTGGAGACCAAATAGCTATGACCGACTTCCAACGTAAACTTTAACGAATCTACGATAGTGCACTCTAATATGTATTAACGGTTTACAGTCCCGAGCCATGAAAAGTTAAACTGAAAATCTATCACCCGGCAAATCCCCAATACCGTTCGTTGGGATTCAACACAAATCTTTGGCGTGGAGCTAAATCAAAATTTCCATTCCAGTAAGATTCCGTTGGAAATTCAACAAAAGAATGGCATTACTGATTTTCGAAACTTCACGAAATTTCGTATTTGGCATCAAAGGAACTCCCAGGCATAGTCGAAATTTGAGAGACGAAATTCTCTTACGACACGTCACTTCCGTGTTATACATGTCATATATTTGTTATGTTATATACCACGGAAACAGATGTAGGTAACATGTACCGAATAACATCTCGGATCCTCCATTGTTACAGAGGGTTTTTGAAGAGGGTTTGTATTGAAAAGATGAGCGCACTAAGGATTGAATGATCCTCATTGTTGCTGACTTTTGGGTTCAGTAAATCCTGCGTATAAAAAGCTTAATGAAAAGGAATAAGAAGATCGGATTAGTATCTATAGAAGTAAGTAAGTAGATAAGAACTTTATTACTTGTTCGTTGGATTATATCTGATGTTGGGTCAAGGGTTCTTAGAATAGAAACTGCGAGCTGGGATTAAAGGTCAATGTATTGGTAACTTTATTTTATTATGGTTGAAATATCAGCGTAAAGTACGTGAAAAAAATTGGCTCGCAGGGCATATTCCTTATAGTTTTGTTTCAACATATTCACTGAAGGTTCCTCAAACCATGTTATGGAAAGCCTTGATACTGAACCATCTAGATCTTATAGGTCGTACAAATATTTTCCTTTGTAACTTTTATAGACAGCAATCGTGTTGCTGCTCCTTTGTTTAATATAAATAGAATCTATAAATAGTATAAAATAAAGTCGCTATTCGTAGGTATGTCTTGTTCTTCTCAACTTCGCTACAGATTTGTATGCGATTTGCACCTTTATTTAGAGTGAATTTATTTAAGAAGGTTTATGTATATAATATATTAGATGATATAAAAGTTAAGAATATTATAATTATGGATATTTAGTCAAGTCGTTAAAACCGTGCGAAGTAGGGGCGGATCGCTAGTCTTTGAAAATTCTTACATTAATTAACGTTTCGAAATTAATTTCAGTTTCAAAATAGCCTTTATTAGCCATCTTAAAACAGTTTAACAATTTTATTTATTTAAATTAAAGGTTTAGACATCTGAAGGGCAATTTTTCGTAATTTTAAGAACGTTCACAGTCTGGTCTCAGTCTCAATCTGTCAAAAATACCTCTAATTTCCCTACATTTTGACAAGTTTTCGACATTTGTTTGTGAGATTTCGACTAGATTTTGAACGTTTTAAATTACGAGAATTGGCCTTCAGAAATTCTTCAGATTGCTTTGCCTTTAGCATAGGTCTCCTCCAGGCTTTTCTATAGCATACGATCGTGAGGTTTTCTTCTCCATGTCCCCTCCCGCAGATATGAAAAATGAATGATGAGAATGGTCGAAAGACCATTTCAAAAATGAGAAGACTGCTTGAAAACTGGTAGGGAAGACAAGACAAGGTACATAATGCCATTCACCATTCTGTTACTGAGTCACTATGCCATTGTTAAATCAAACAAAAGAAGTAAGAACATCACGCCATATTTCTTTATTACAAGTAAATACGACATATGATGACAGTGTAAAGATTCTACGTGACTAACACGTAGGCACAGATAAGGGTTCAAGGATAAAGTCCAGTTTACATTCCGGTAATGTCAAGAGTATGAATAATGTTGTTGATGGCTTATCGTCACTTTATGTTTATTAGCCGCTTTGTAGGTACTTGTAATTACTTAAACAAATAATTGCTTAAGCATGTCATTTGGAGGTTGAGTCTGTGACAAATCCTTTTAGAAGCAAACAGTTGCTAGTGTTGTGTGTTGCTGTTGATTTGCTGTTAGCCGATTCTTTAACAAATACAAGAATCTATATTACTAATACCTTTTAATAATGCAGAAGAGTTTTTTTGTTGGTTTGAACCCGCTTATAGTACATGGAACTACCAGTCGGATTTAACAAAATATTTTTGCAATTGTAGCCGAATTCATGAGGCTATTTAACATCATGTATAATGACTCTTAGGAGACGAGCAAAAAAAAAGTCAGAAAGAACGCTAAGCGAAAACGAAGTAGTAGGGGGGGGGGGGGTGGTAGGCGATGTGATGACTGAATTTCACGCGGACGAAGTCGCAGGCAGAAGTTAGTAGATGTTTAAAGCCTACTAATATTATACATGCGAAAATTTGTAAGGATGGATGGATGGATGAATTGATGGATGTTTGTTCCTCTTTCACGCTAAAAGTACTGAACGGATTTGGATGAAATTTGGCACACAGATAGTTTATAACCAGGAAGAACACATAAGATACTTTTTATCCCAATATTCCAACGGGATTGAAACGTATGCTGGCGAAACCGCAGGCCGCAGCTAGTTTTCTATAAAAGGATGCATACATGATGATAATAAAACATTAAGTTTTGGGCATACAACTTAAGCCCATTGCAAACCTTAAGAAAAGTTGCGATGATGTTCAAAAGTAAAACATCAATTTGGATTCTTTTGAAAGAAGTTCTGATTACTGCTATATGTACCTACTGTAGACAAACATCCACTTGTGACTACATCAACCGAAAATTATCAACAAAATGGCAAGAAAATCAATTTTTTCCTTCAATAGCTAACATTTTCACTGCCAACAACCTTATTGTTTCAAAAACTGCTGAATATTAACGACTTCAATTTACTGTCGAATACTCTGAATATAACTCTGACAAGATTAATTATATTTAGTAATTTTAATGAAAAGGGTGATATTATTTCGTCGTGAACGTATTGAATATAGTCTGGAGAAACAGCGGCCATTGTTTGAATACGTAAAACCTGGAAATTAGGTATAGAGTGCCGTCTGCAATCACAGCGCTGCAGAACTGGAGCGAGTGGGTTCCCTATTTATAGGGGTGGCAGAGTCTCCAAGGAAATACAGAAATAATCTCGAATTGCATTGGTTAAAAAATGATTCTTATATCTCATTTTCTGATAACACAATTAATATTACTTTATATTAAAAATAACATTCTAAACATCCAGATGAAGAACCCATCAGGTTCTTCATCCGTAAGGCAAAGAGTATGCAGAATTTAGTTTGGAAAAGCTTTGTCACCCAAAAAGCAGTCAAGCTCAAATGGGCCTTGCCGGACACGTTCGCCGCATGTCGGATGTATTGTGGGCTAAGACCATCACGGCATGGGTTCCGGAAAACGTTCAACGGCTTCGTCCTGGCGTAAACGGCGGGACGAACTTGACGCTTATAATTATGAGGGTTTGGTCCATATTGGCTCTGGATCGAGTTGAGTGGACAAAGGAAGGGAAGGTCTTGCCCTGCAATGGGGCATTATACCTAATATTTGTTACAATCCAATTAAAACAGTAGGTTAATTTATCACATTTCACAAATTTTACAAAGGTTGACTCAATGGACTTATCGCTAAGAGCAATCTTTTAAAGACAACCTTTGGATGACTGTCTGCCATAGTATCAAAGCTCCTTGTCGTGAAAGTAAAAATCAGATCAAGTTTAGGGCATTTAATAGATAAAAATTTCAATGTCATTGAAAACACAAATGGACCCAGCAGACGTCGTCCTGCCCGACTGGGTCCATTTGTGTTTTCAAACCATCCAGGAACCCATTGAAATATACACACAAAGTTTAATCCAAATCGGTCCAGCCGTTTAGGAGGAGTTAGGTGACAAACACACGTACAGAAGAATTATAGAATAATATATTAAGATAATTAGAACATTCACTGCCTGTGAATGTTCCAATGAAAAAATGGTTTGAGTTGGGTTGATGGCTAGTTTTTGAAATAAATAAACTAAAAAAAGTGTCATAATATACAGCGTAAAACCTAAGAAAATAATAAACTCAAGTGTCACCCCTATCCCCGAAAGTCAGTGCTACTTTGACGCGGCATTATTCATTCAAAAAGGGAGGTGGTGGACGTCGCAGGAGCTAGATGACAGTCGATACGAATGTGAGTTGAATACATACTAAACTAGCGTCGTTCGTCGCAGGATGTGTATCACACGACGGAATAACACTTCGTAATATGGCTGATAAGTTGTAGCTGAGAAAAATAAAAATGTACCTAATCTTCAAAAGAAAAACAAAAATGTTCTAAAATAATTTAATAAAAATGTAAACAAATGGGTCAGAAAACGTATAGATCTGCAGATGGCAACACTTTCATTTAAGGGATTGGAACGTTTAGTGCCCAAAAATGCCAAAAATATAAGTAGCCTCCATGAATATAGGCTGTTTTTTACATTTCTATGGTAGCCTCTCAAGAAAGAAATCCAACAGGCGCGGTGCTACAGGCATGCGACGTAGTCATAAATCTTTATTTTTCTCAACATCAGTTTGTTTATCTCAACATCATACTACAGGAACTGGTTAATAAAATGCATAATCTTAAATAGAGAAAGGTGTGCGAGGTGAGTGGGGTTGTTTTTGGAATGTTGCTAACTATATACCGTGACGTTATCCATAAACTTTGGCAAACGCGTCTATAGCTTTTACAAATCAAATCTAACAAAGGAAGTAGTACTTAAAATGCTACCTATCAGAGGCTTCGTATAAAGAGATAAAGAGGCATGCATATCGGGTCATTAACGTCAAGGTATTTAGTTTGTATGAAAGTTAACAAAAAACAAGAATTTATTAATGTGTCCATAATGAATAAGCTTTTTCATTATGGACACATTAATAAATTCCATGGTCTGAACATCTGGTTGAAGTTTATGTATGTCGTCCGAAACACGGTGTATAATAATAAATTAGTTGAACTTATTGCCGCGGGACTTCATTTGTGGGACGACTTATTTATTTATTTATTTAAACTTTTCGCACAAAAAGGTACAAAGGCGAACTTAATGCCTTAGGCATTCTCTACCAGTCAACCAAGGGTGGTGAAGAGATTAGATGGCACGTGCTTTGGTTGAGAGGGACAATAATAATAAAAAAAACTCTTAAAACTGGGTACACAAATACATAAATAGGTTATATAGGTACACATACATATTATTACTATAATATATACTTAGAATATATATACTATATATATATAACAAAACCAAGGATATATATATACAAAATCAAGGGAGAGATGTGTTGAGATGACTCTACGCTATTTAAAAAAAAAAATGTTTTGAAAATGACTGCAATTTCCGCTTAAATGCATACCGACTGGTGGCCGTCCTGATATCAAGAGGAAGAGCATTCCAAAGAAGAATGGACTGAATATGAAAAGAAGAATGAACAAAGTCAGACGTATGAGAAGGACAGAGTAAGAGAAGATTGTTAGAAGAACGCAGATTCTTAGCGTGTGAAGAACATAGATATTGATTGAGATACTTACATTTTTACTTTTAATTTGTAGGACGACCGTCTTCTTTTTTTTTGACTAAGGCGCATTTCGGCGCACATACCCGACAAATTCACTAGATAGGTATAAACCGTGTTATTACCTATCGATATTTAAAAAGAAATTCATGCCTGTTCGGTTTTGCGAATTAGCCTTGAATATCTAGAAAATGTATCAAAACACAATTTTTGCCAGACGACATAGCCTTGAGTCGGTCTCTAAAGATTATTTACCTAATCTAAAGGGAATAAAATACCAAATATTTTCCAGGAAAAAATAAGTAATATTTTTGGGAAAATTAATTTTCTTAATGAATCTAGTTCTACTTTAGCTCAATAATATAAGAGATGACTATAGCCATTCCATACTATTCCATATACTTATGTGTAAATTTTATACGGCATCTTGATATTACCTGGTAAATATATTATGTACTTTTCTCATTACGCTTTGTCTGCGTGCCGTTAATTTTACTTTTACTTTGAGTATTCACTAATCGTATCGTCTTGGAAAGTGATGGCCCAGTGCTTAAGACATCGCCTCTCATGCATAAGGTTGTGGGTTCAAGTACCAATGTTACATTTTATCTATACATGTTGCATTGACATCGCTGACGTCGGTGAAGGAAAACATCGTGAGCAAACCTGGACTAATCTATACATCTACATAAATAAATAAAATTGAAGTGTCTGTTTGTAATATCAAAATATCAGCTTTCTACTAAATGCATATGAAAGTGTACCTATACACTACTTATACAAACACTACTTATATAAACATCATTTTTTTAAATTTTTTGTCTGTCTGTCTGTACGTCTGACTGTTTGTTCCAGCTAATCTCCGAAACGGCTGGACCGATTTTGACGGGACTTTCAGCTGATGTTATGGAGTAACACTTTTCCCGGTAACACGTTCCCGTGGGATAATTTCCAACATTCACCGACAGACATCAGTAGTTAATATAAGTCTGAAATCGGCAGCCTGTCTTGAACGAACGTGGTGATTACTGCTCGTGGTTTCTCTTTTTGAGAAACGGCCTTTGCCCTCCAGTAAAGCAATAAAAAATTCAATCACATCGTAATACGAGCCAACGGTAGTATGATTTTTTATTATCTATCGACTCAATATCAACAGTCATCTGTTTTCTGTCTTACAAACCATCCAAACCCCGTCTTGTGTATCAGCTGAAGTTAGATTTTGTACAATTATTTCCCTTGTAGTAGACGATTCCTTATTGCGATGTAGCTGTAACTATCGGTCACCTGTCTATTCCAGAAAGGGTAACTTCAAAGTACCAGCTCGGCGTTTTATAATCAGTTTTCTGCCAAATGCACGTCCGATGTTCCTGAGGGGTAATTATTAAAGGATTAATCAAATGCGCTATCTTAACCCGGATGCAATTAAAGATTAAATTATTGTAATATTATTTACTGACCTAAACGATAATAATATTATTATTATGAGTGAATTCGGTTCATCTATTTCTATCTAAACCATTTAATCTTTTGCTGAATCGGATCGGCTTTCATATAAAATTCTTTGATTCTATAATATTTTTTTAAATGATATAAACTAGTACTTGACTGCGATCCCGTCTGATAGAAAGCAGTGATGCAATCGTTGATGGTTAAGGGCACTAATTTATTAGAAGCCTATTCACTACCTTATAAAAAATGTGTCTTTTTATTTTTTGCTGCAGATAAAATAACATTTTATGTCCCAGATTTGTGTTGTAGAACTATGTTTGTCCCATAAGTGCAGTGGAGTGTAAAGCGACAAAGAATCCCGTGATGCCGGGACTACCGGGCAGAGCAATGCAATGTCCCGCTTCGATGCATCCCGTGAAATTAGATCTCCAAACCGATTTCTCAACGTCACTTATATTAGTATTGTGAGTCGGGAAGTGAAGAAATAAAATCTTGTTATGATAGTTGTGGAAATGTGCGGGAATAAGAGTTGCTGTAACTTCAGTTAGTTGAATATTGTGTGGTCCTTTTCTAATGGAGAGACAGGGGCTAGTGGCCAAGCAATAACAGCCGCAGGGGTCGATCTATCAGGTTAAGCTACGGTTGCCGCAGTTGACCGTGGATGGGTGACATCTTTATATATCAAGACCCCTCCGTGCCTCGAAAGCACGTTAAGCCGTTGTTCTCGGCTGTCATTCGTCGTCAGAAGACCGAAAGTCCAATAACCAGTCTTACCAAGGGGTATCGTATTACCCAGTAACTGGTTTGTGGAGGTCAGATAGGCAATCGCTCCATACTGATATTCAGCTGCATCTGGTTAGACTGGAAGCCGATCCCAACATAGTTGGGAAATGGCTAGGCAGATGATGATGTCTAGTGGAGAGAAGACTTTAACTTAAGATAAGACTATTAATGAATACATTTTAGAAAAGAGACTTGATAAATACCGGTTTTAAAGAAAATGATATGTTAGCAAAATTGGATATTATGTCTTCCTTTACTAGTAATAACTACCATCCAAAATAGAACCGGCTCGGGACCGTTTTCTGTAAATATTCCGGCTAGTTGCATAGTTTCAGCTCAAAGTAGCATGTCTGGCCATATCATGCTTTGTCACTGTCGTATTTCACCCTGTTTATGTTCATGAGTAATAATAAATTTTAAGTACCTGTAAGCTCGTTACACAGCATGGCTATAGCTGCCGAGTTGGTGTCTCTGCCATCAAAGACTTTGATGATGTCCGCGCGGCGCAGGCAACTGAAATGGGTGTACATTTTGTATTAATTATGAGAGAGATGAAGTAGAACAACGCTTCCAACGCGCTGTAGAAAGTAGGATGTAGCGTGGAGTTTATTTATTTATATATACTTTATTGTATAAAAAAATACATAAAACACTACAAAATATACAATGGGCGGCCTTATCGCATCACTGCGATCTCTTCCAGGCAACCTTAGAATGGAAAGTGATTTTCTTTGACATAAAATGGGACTGTCGTTGGTGCAAACATAATGTATACAATTTATTAAAATAGATACACAAACGGAGTTCGTAACACTGAAATATTAGGTATGTTAGAGATAAAATTAATGAAGGATGTAGTTTTGTATCAGAAGACCAATTCTCGTAATTTAAAATGTTCAAAATCTAGTCGCAGTCTCATTTCGGCGACAAAGAAACGTCAAAAACTTGTCAAAATGTAGGGAAATTAGAGGTATTTTTGACAGATTGAGACTGAGATCAGGCTGTGAATATTCTTAAAATTACGAGAATTGCCGCTCTGTTTGTGTAGATTGTAAATGTGGTGCTTTTTAAGGAAAATTACATATTCTTGCATTACACAATTTAATAGTAATTTATTGCCAAAACTTCAGTAAACGTTAGATCTATAATGTCTCGACCCCGAACTGGCCATCCTGATTCCTGTATGACAGGGGTAAACTTATGATGGAGTTTTACTACAGTATCAGTAGAAATAGGCATAGGAATTGAGATTCAGTATCGTGACTTCGCCGCAACATAGGGTTTAATATACACAGGTCAGTAATATAGGCCGTTTAATTTTATATAACGTACCTCCGGTGTATTTGTGACCAATATTGTGACCACAAATAGTTTACAGGGCTGCGGTTACCGTAGTGGTCGACTGGTTACGTGGTTATACCTCGAAAATGACATAATTAACACGACATTTATGGTTTATACGGGATGGGTGCGACGTATGTCGTATGACGGTACCTACAACCACATTTTTAACTAGATAATTATAACACAAAATATTTAACACAGGTTGATATCCACTTTGTTTTTGTGATTTATAACGCTACAAAGCGATGTTCCGTTCCCAGTAGTATCGATTTCTTTAGTAATTTTCTTTGATTTCTACTGTTTTGGTTGCTTTTGATTTTTTTACAGATCGAATTCTAAAGTTATATTTTCTTATGAAGTAGAAAAATAGCAATGAATATCGATGAATTTCATGCTTAGTGTGATGAACTGCGTTCTTAACACAAATAACTGAAAGTAAAAAAAAATTGGGTCTACCTACTATAGCTCTGCTAAGCCCTTCGGAGATTACATACGTGATGATATGTTATGTTGCTTTAAAAAAGAAATGGTAACTACCTACCTTCTAATATTAAAAGCAAGCGTTCCTTATCAAAACCTATCGATCTTTTTTCTCTTTGTCTCTTTTAAAAGCAATACCAATTTTTTCCGTGGGCAACTTTCCGTATGAAATATAAAGCCTCCTGCAATATATCCCCGGCTTCTGCTTTTGACATACATGACGTCGTAGCATACATTTTATGACAACAGTCTCGTTACGGCAAATTGTCGTGTTTGCTTTATTAGGCGAGCTGTGATGTTGGAAGAGTTATGGGAGTTCTATGTCGGTGTGACAAAATATTCAACGAACTTAGAAATCATTTTGTGTTTTTGGTAGCAAGAAGGAAGGGGTCACGTTTTTGGTTGCGCTGATAAACTGCAAGTCTCACCACAGAATGACATTATATATTGGTCAGATGGCAGATCAGGCCAGGTCAAATGGTAATTCGCTGGTAAATCAGACGCTACACGTTAAAATTTATATTCAGTCTTATGTGCAAAGGAGATGAGGCGAATGATGATTATTCTGAGCTATATTGTGGCTTGATTTGGCCATGGCGTCTCATAGGTGGCAGTAGATCCTTCATGATCCACTCTTTGGTTCTATCTGGATTCTGGTTACACATGGTGTCTACATCACCACATGCGCAATATGCATCACACTGACGTTACTCAAATTCCCTCATCGCGTAAGCAGAATTTACCGCACAACTACCATATATATATACAACGTTCCGAAAGCAATCGTCGGGCAGTTGCCCACCAGACAACACCCGTCTGGTCGGAGGATCCTCTCTTTTCTATTGAGTGAACTTTACACCCTGTTCCTCATACTTCTATACCTGAATGGAATATGAAATTTAGCCAAATATTTAGTACTACTTTACTTAGTATTAGTAGACCAGTTTTGAACAATATTTGTGTTACTACTAAAACTATCAACTTTACTGCCACCACGAAACCATTTCTATTCTGGTAAACTAAACATTTGAGATAAATGCAAAACCGTTTTATTTACTCTATACAGGATTTCAAGCCCAAACTTGGACAGCGTACAAAATTCTCTCAATCCATTAAGCAAGAAGAGTATGAAGATAAACATGTAATTGAATTGCTTTAACAGTAATTCAGGATCTACGTTATAAGCAATATGTATGGGAGCTCTGTCGTTATGGTAATGTAATGTTGACAGACTGGGAAATTGCGACGTAATTATATGTTTATTGCAGTTTACTCGTTACAAGTACGCACTTAAGTACCTAGCTTTGTGTAAATAAGGTTAAGTTATGCATCGATATTGTTTTGTTTTAGTTTGGCTTTGTGTAAATAAGGTTAAGTTATGCATCTGACGGAGAAGGTATGTCTGTCTCTCGTTAACATCAGGCATATTTTAATTACTGTGGGCGTACTATGGGTAGCGTTGGTTATAACACAATAGAAAAACGGTTTGCACTTCAAATCAGATTATAATTTACGAACAAGTTAGTCACACTAGCGAATCACGCACTGTAGGTACATATACAACTTCAACGATACGGAACGCGCGACAGTTTCTATCCACATGTTGTTCGTACGATGTCCAATGTTTCTATCATCCCGAGAGCTCTGCTCACACCGTTCTTGTAGCTGTTGCTCTCCGTCTATCCCCACGAACTCAGGCTAGACTCTGTCTAGCCCCACGAGATGGCGCTAACGTTCCGAATAGTCAAACGAATGATTCCGACACATCGATATTGTTTTGTTTTAGTTTGGCTTTGTGTAAATAAGGTTAAGTTATGCCATCGATATTGTTTTGTTTTAGTTTGTTTTCCAGCGGGGTAGTTGCGTAAAACACTATCAGCAATGGCTTTCATTTTGACAGTACAACAACATTCATTGCGTTATTTACGGACAATTTTTTCGAACATATGAAGCAGTGGTAGTGGTAGTCACAAATTAGGGTGCAGGTAATGCGGCTAAATAACTATTGATCTAATATTGATATTCCTTCACTTATAATATGATCTGACCAAGATTATGGGCTTTAAAAGAGACTGTAACATCTGATGTTGTTTCAGCCTTTCACCTCACAGTACTCGGATAGTTTTTAAAACATGATTGCTATGTAAATGTGTCAAAAGTGTTTGTATTTAGAAACAAAACCGTTGAAATAAAATAATTTATCATTCATTTATAATTTACTACTTTTATGTGAATTATTAACCCATTCTATCTGAAACACTGCACACAGTGGAAACATTTGTAAAGATTTTGAGAGCTTGAAAAGTACAAAGTTTTCTTTATTCTTAATGTGGTGAGTTCTTGGTTCCTTACAGCTAGCTGCCACTTAATCTTTGCAATCCTTTACACCGACCACAGCGCGGTGTGGCTGCAAACCGTCATCAATCCGACCGATAAAATCCTTTAGTGGCCTTTCTACTCCGTTTATAAAAATATTATGGTTTCTTTTAGTTTTCTGCTCCTACATGCATGGTGCTTGGTGCATGGTAATTTGTATATTTCAATGGTATGTAGCTTATTATAAGAAGGTAAGTAGAGATATTATCAGCAATCTGTATAATCCAGTATTCTAAAGAATATCGAATTCTAAAGAATTTCTTGGCATTGAATAGAATCACTAGGTATTCTATACAATGCCTTTGCCAGTAACATAGATTAACGAGAGTAACAGACTACAATTTATAATCTCTGTAATTGGTTTTGAAACTGAAATTATTCCGTTTCAAAACCAATTTATCTACAACGCATCAAAAAAACAATATTAACACTTTGCCTGCCAGACAACAGACATAATAGAATCTATTCTTGGCGGACACGGGTGACCGCGGTGGCAGTCAATGACTGAAGAAAATTGAAAAAAATAATAACATCTAAAACAATTTACTTAAAAGGAAAAAATCAAGGCTTCTTTGTGCAATGAATATTATGTGAATTAGGTACCTACGCACATCGACAGCCATAGATCATCTTTCAAATGGAATATACTGCGGCTCACTTTATTATTATAATTGTTCTTGTTTCATGGAGGTACATTGAATTTCATTAAAGGTACATTCAAGTACATTGCTGGTACATTCCTTTTATATATAACATATTAATTTCTGCAACAATACACACGTCATTCTGACCCACACTTTTTTTAGGCAAATTTCTACAAAATCACAACAGAGATTACACAGTTAATTATTAATACAGCCCACGTAATATTACTGCACGAACAATTTAGTTAGGTTAATTTAGTAAGTCAAGTTTCACTGGCCGGACTTACGGAATTCCTTTACAGGAATGTCCTGAGTTTAGTCAAGTTATGTTAAGGACGGCTGTTGGGATATATACTCGGAATTGTAGAATGGTTTACACTGTTTCGAGAGATTCGAAATTAGGTCGGGGACAATTTGTGAATTGAAAAATATAAGGATGCTCCTGGGGTCATCCTTAAACGCTGTGCCTTCCTTGATGCTAGGCAACCAGATCAACCTGTGAAAAAATGTACCTGATAGAAAAACAAAAAAAAAACCTAAAGCGCCTTGTCGTGCAGTATAGAGTGGAGGGCACTAGACCACGCGGACGCTCACCCATGACATGGACTGACCAAATTAAATCCGCAGTGGGCGATCCCTTGTATGAGTGCACCAAAAATACCAGAAATCGGAGTAGTTAGCGAGAAATCGTGAGGCGAATCACATCAGCCCCTAGACAGGAAACTACACGAGGACCACGACCGCTCTGACAAGAGTGTTACGAAGAAGAAGAAGAAGACCACCTCAGGTTTTTTTTTCAACTATGGTCGAGGACGCTTTTTTGGATATCGTGGATATGACAACATATATGTACTTCTTTCTGAGCTTGAGATTGACAACTCTTTCTCATTCATTTTAAAATGTGATGATGATGTTGTGTTGACATTGACAAATGCCAGGGATTTTGCAATACTGAGATATCAGTGGGTTTTTGTTAGAAGACTAGTGACGCTATTATTAAGGGCACTCAATGATGCTGATAGGTTAACGTGATTGGTTGGCGACGGGTTGATATTTTCTTTGAAGGCAACCCCATCACTATCAACACCACAATAGTAAGTAAAGGCTACGTAACAATATCTACCTCCTTGCGTGTTTACGAGCCGCTAAAATTTGCCTCTAACCGGCGTGCCACAAAATTTTGTTACGGTACCACCCATAAACGGATTAGCTGGAGCAAATACCTTTACAAGTTGTTCCGGCTTGCCGATGTCAACGCCTGAGGCATACACGGTGGTAAAATATTCAGTCCTGTTTCATTTATTTGTAGCTTCACTGGCAACACTGTATTGATTAGTTGGAAAACGAACCAGCGAAATCTGTGTTACGTGATTTGAGAACCTTTGTCAACGTTTCAGAGAGAATTTAGATTATTACCAATTCTCGAAACACAGTATAATTTTCAGGTTCAGTGTTTTTATCTGATTCAGATATGTAAACAATCGAGTTTTAGAGCCAGACTTGCTCCGTCTGTTCCTTGTTGCCAACAAAATTAGCGCCATATACAAGCTAGTCTGCGGTCTATGAGCGATCACTATGATCAGCTGTAGACCTTCAATGGCTGTTGTGATAAATCCCATGAACCTTTGCAAGTGACCTGACGTTACTAAAGTTCCTGAACTTACTACAACTACTAACGGCGCCCTAATTGCGTAAAACACTATCAATCTAAATCTGAATCAATTTGAAGGATGTTGCTAATCCATTGCTATGTTCGAAAAATTTGTCTGCTCAACAACGCAAGTAACGCAATGAATGTTGTTGAACTGTCAAAATGAAAGCCATTGCTACTAGAAAGAAAGAAAGAAAGAAAAACATTTATTTAGCACAGACTAAAAGACATATTACACCACATACATACATCAGATAGCAACTAATAAAAAAACAAATAGAAAGTATAAAGACCGATGTAAGCGAGAGACCGATTAGCAGGTAAGTGTGCCTCACGGCTGCACCAAAAAGGCCCAGTTCAGCAAAAATGCCAGACAACTAGTGCCTGACGCTGGTTTTCAACTGAACCTGATGTGTGAGGTGACGGACTACTGATAGTGTGTTAAGCAATAACCCCGCTGGTACCAACTTTCAGTTCTTTTTGTTTAACTATTTTTTTTTAGAGACTCATCATGTAACAACTTTAGTACAACAGCAAAAGTTGTTTATATACAGGGATAAAATCACCCATTGATATTTTCCACTATTTTTCGTGATATATTTATATTACGTTGCGAGACATGGTGTTGAAAAACAAACTCTCTACAGGTTGTTGTTAATAAAGCAAAGGTAAATGAAATGGAAGTTATTTGGGTTGACCCAGTTATAAAGTCGTGTAGGTTGTGTTACGCTTATACGGAGACGGCGGTCAGGTAGATTGTGCGGGCCTGTCCGTTATCTAGGTAGGAACAATAATTAATGTGGACATATTATGTTTGTGACTGATGTAGCAAAACATAATTCAGTTTTAGTATGTTCAGATTATGCGGGCGTTTCACAAGCAGTGGGTTTATTAGACCAAAAACGCATTTATGTTTAGAGAGGGAAACGGTGAAGGAAAACATCGTGAGGAAATCGGCATATCCTAGAACCAAAAGATTCCAAGAAATCTACCAACCCGCACTGGGCTCACGTAGTGGGTTTCGGCCCAGTCTCTCCCACAGAGGGTACATTATAGTCTGGCTGCTGTGTAGGCAGGTACCCATGTCCCATAGGTCTCGCAAAGACACCAAAATGACTGTTCAAAGACATTATTACAATCACAGCACGTTGTCTTATATTTTGTTATTAAGCGCGTTTAAGTCTATGCTAAATAAATTTATATTATTTCTCATTTTACTTGATAATAAAGTCCATTCGCTATTGCTAGTAAAATAACTGAAACAGAATTAACTAAAATGTAACAGTTACCCACGGATACCACTTAATTTCTCCGCACCACTTGACCGACATTGTTATGCAAAAGACCCCAGGCTTGCATTATGACGTAGCGACCTAAAGCGACCCATTCATGCATTATCCGCTTAATTAAACAAGTACGTATAGTTTATGAGCTGGGCTCATTTACGTGAGCACTAGTCGACCGTTAAAACCATAATTTAACTATGCCAACTCTACTACCCGCTTTAGGGATTGGTTACGGTTGGACTGTTTCGGTTAACCGGTTTTGGGTAAAAACCGAAATCATTCGTGCAGGATGTATTCTCGAGGGGTGAATATTGTTTTTTAATATTTTTCGTGTTTGCACGGATATGTAAGAAGGATGCTAAAGTCGGCTGAACAAAATATTCGGAAGTTTTGAGTCTTGATCTGTTGCTCTGAAGAAAAGTTTTAGATGTAAATGAATTAGGAAACTGAAGGCCGCAAGATAGGCAGACGACATAGTCGCCATCGCGGGCAAACCTGGATGAGGCTGGCACAGGAGCGTGGAACTTGGCACACGAGAAGACACGCTTATGCCCAGCAGTGGGTAAAGTCGGGTTGTGGATGAAGATGAGGAAGAAATGGAAGAAGCCCTAATAGAATAACATTTTGCGATAAAATTGGCCTTTATTATCTTTACAGAATCTCATACGCTTTCATATTAATGTCCGAATTTTTGTTAAAATAAAGCAAAGAGGATCGTAACGAAGCAAGCCAGCAACCGAAACCCGAAATCGCTTGGCGGTCAGCACTGCATAATTTACTCTTTTGTGAATTAACGCAATATTGTACGCATAGTCGGTTTTATTTATATTGCATCCGATGTTATTCTAAGTATTTTTTTAAAACAAACAAAATGCAGGCATTCGAGGAAACAGGAAAAGTGCATTGATATGCAACTACAATTAGATGGGTTTGTGAAACCTTCATCCACCTTCACCACTACGTCATAGTGATAGCAGCTAAGGGTCATGCTAAAAAATATCAAATAAAATTGCTATTTTAGAGGTATGAGGAACAAGGTGTAAAGTTCATTCATCGTCCAAAGAAAAGAGAGGATCCTCCGACCAAATGGGTCTTGTGTCTGGCGGGCAACTGTCCGATGATTCATATTGGACCGTTGTATATATTCTAGTTGCGCGGTAAACTCTGCTTGCGAGATGCAGGATTTTGCGTGACGTCAGTATGACGCGTTGTTCGTATGTGGCGTTACCGCTACACTATACATATACTCGTAGCTCCAGATCTCAACATTGTTCAGGGTTCCAATATCCACAAATATATTATTAGATAAGATAATAATAGTTTTAGCATATCAAGACGTCCCAAAACTACGGTGCCATCTGGCGTCACTAGGTACTTCTACGTTTGACGTTGCACGCCCGTCATCACATTCAATATTTTCGATCAGAAATTCGATTATCACGCGTTCCTTCCCAGTTTTATCATCCAGTCTTCGTATGACGGTGACGTTATGGAATAACTTTACGTGCAATTTTATTTTTATAGATGGATTTTTAGCTTGAGAATTATGGCTGCCGAAGTGTTTTATGATTGTGTCGTCAGTGTTTTTATTTGAGTTTAATTTCGTTAAGCGTGCTTGGTTTTTTCGGAGTATTTTTGTATTGTTGCGGATAACTTTTATTGGTGTAATAATCTATACATTTCTTTTTGATACTGCGTCAAATTTTTAATTAAGACTATTTGTGACGTCATTTTATTTATTAAAATAACATACTAAAACTGCAATTATTATGTTCCTTCAGAGGCAGAGAGTTCAAAAATAAAAAAGTACTGGTAACAAAAATGGAAGCCTTTAGATGTCTGGCTCGCTGTAATAATAGCAATTTATGGTAAGGAAGGGAAACCCACGTTAAACGTGGACGTTTTCCGGCTGATACACTGATGATGATTATGTTATAACATTGTTTAATATATTGTGAGAAGGTTTTCGTGTTTTGGTCTTTAAAAACCTGAGTCTCTGCCGGTCTATTCTGTAAAGCTCTCACCGTGAAAATTAAAGTGAAGTGAGCTTGAAGTGAGCTGTCATTCCACGTGATGCTAGGGATTGACACTATGGACAGCTCACTTCATTATAAGTTTGGAGAGACTTTTATAGAATAGATCTGCTGTTATGGCAGTGGTCTGTCACTTCTTGAGTTTGACATGTTTTTGTAGGTATAAAGATGAAAGTAAAATGTTATACATACCTTATGTCACCTTTTTGAAGAGCAACTTCTTCGAATACAATTTTCACGCGTTCTTTTGGTCTGAAAAAGAAGCAAAATTGTTTAAATAAAACTAGGATTTTGAATAGCTCTTAGTTTGTGAACGTAAATACAGTATTAACTTCTTGGAACTATTATTAGTGCCCTAACGAGAATGCAATTTCACTTTGTAGATCTGAATCGAAACCCGGATTTCCCAGAAAAGCGGTCACCAGCCCGATTCCACGTAACCGTTGTTGTCGTGCGTTTTCCAAAAACCTTCCTGAGATGTACATTCCTAGTTTAATGCTGTTTTTTTTTTCAAAAGTCCAGGCTGGTATTTTTTTTAAATCGCAAACGGCTACTCAAATTTCTGACAAAGGTTTTACTATCAGGGAATTAAGAATGGAGGAGTTAAGAATTACTGTGATCAGTAAATGTTCGAAGTAACTACTTAAGTATACCTGCAGGGTAAATAACTCTCTTCGACCTATACCTCTCTCATATATTGTCCTTTTCTCTGGACCTATATAGGGTCCAATTAAGTTAGTTAGCGAAACTCCGCAGACGTGATAAGTATCGATACAAAAAAAAAAAGATTAGATGAGATACAATTTTTGGGTGTCAACGACATTTGGTACTGTAGAACTACTTTACAAGTAACAAAAAAAAAACATAAAAAAGGTGAAACAAAAAAAAGCAAAGTTTAAAAAGATAAATTGACCCATAGACACCTCGTATAAGTAAATCTATAACGGTCGATTACTAGTGGGCGGCGTGTGTCTCATGGTTGCGCTCCAGCTCGTCATATGCCAGGTACAATACCTGACGCTGGTATTCTGCTGCATCCCGATATGGGATCTAATACTGGCAAAGCTTGGTAGTTGTGGCCAGACTAAAGTTTTTTTCACGTTTCCATAAAGTCTTACCTCGCATGAAAATGGTAGGAACACCGCACATTGTTGGGGTAGATGGACGGGTACCGAGGACTGTACAACCGGCCATGTGTCGGCCGGCTGCCGGACCGGCTGAACTGGAAGTCGCATTCGGTGCCGGGGACGTGTACGCCGTCCGTGTCGAATATACCTGCAGACAAACAAATGAAACGGAATAAGGACTTTGTTTGTGGGGGAAATTATGATATGAATCGCGCTATAGTAGCAACAATTGTATATTATTAAGCCGTTTGTACATGTGTTTACACATGTTTTTCTTGCCGTGAAAAACTAGGTTACAGCGCTTTATTCGCCGTGTGTAGGCACGGTCGTCAGTGTGATATGGATCACTATAGAAGCTTGTTGACGGACACGTTTTATCTACGGCGCGGTTAATACGCCGTACAGTACCGAAAGGGTTACCGCTGCCCTGGAACATAAAGGGCTAAGGAAGGAACACGGGTGGGTTTTAGTCAGTAAGACTCTGACACTCCCTTCTGCTCCACCCAGAGCGGGAGGGGTCATTTGATGATTTCCCATCCTCAAAAAAAAAAAAAGAATCCGTGCCGTGTACAAAGGGCCTAACGCTGTCTTGACAAAGCTTTATTTAGAAGTTTAGAACTGATAATTTTTTTACTCAAGCTAAGCTATACAGCAAAATAACTGCAATATGAGACATACCTTATTCAAGTACCTCTCGTTTTATTATTTTTTCAGAACAATTAATATAAATAGAATTATATTTACGCACGACCACTTCTGCATAATTATGCGTTTACCCAAGAACACAGCTCTCTCAGAATTAGGACAACTGTACGCCATTAAAATGCCTCTATAACAGCTCGCTAATTGCGTAACCATCTATAAATCTCAATTTGATTCATTTTGAAAGATATTACTAATCCATTGCTTCATATGTTCGAAAAAATTGTCTGCTGTTCGGAAATATTGTTGAACTGTCAAAATGATAGTCATTGATAGATAGATAAAACGTTTATTCATTGCTACTGTTAGTGTGTTACGCAATTTGAATGTTTGTGCTAAAATCTGGTTGGAAGGCTCCCAAGCCTAGGAGTAAATCAAACGAAAAATCTTATCAACACACAAATAGATTCACCAAGGATTTCTGAAAGCTTAAATATTCAATTTAACCAGTTGTCAACCGCTTGACGAAAGATTTGACTGGCTGATTTACCTATGTCAACGATTCGATAGTAGATTTACGAGATTTACTGATCAGTGTCATTCTGTTCATGTCATTGGGTTTTAATAAGTTTTTATATTTTATGTATCTTTTTTTTTTTTAAATCAATTATAATAAGTACCTACTCGAATAAAAAAGAATTATGTACGGTCACCAAAGGAGATAAGTAACTAGGGTCGTCGGCTAGGTTGAAGTTTTGTAAGAAACCGATGGACGATTTCGAATAAAATTTAATTTAATTAATAGAAAACACACAGTTTATTTATCAAATTAAATTTTGTACGAAAACGTTTCAAAATTCGTCGAAGATGTAAACAACAATGGCCGCTCGAAATTGTCTATGATTTAGTGCTGTGGTGGTATAAATTTTAAGTTTTGGTGCTATCGATGTTACAATTTTTTTTTAGTAGTGTTTCATCAGTATTTTTTATATTGAAGATATCTTTATAAGTTAAGTTAGTTAAGTTTGATTTGATTTAAAAATCGACAAACCTATAGACCTACGACGTTATTTAATGAGGAAAAATTACCGCATCTTTATTAAGTAGAACGCGGGTTGGTTCCAACAGCATCTTGAAAATCCTAGCCGAAAAACACGATTATTGTTATAAGAATACATTAAATTGATTTTTTTTTCAATAAAGGGATTTTTTTAAAATACTTCTTGTACAAATAGTCGATATTTTTTATGTCAATCACTAGCATTTCAATGACAAGATAAATTTAGACGAAACAAAAAAGGATGTCGTATGATGTTTGTAAAAATTCAAAATCCGCCCCAGTTTTCGCTTTTATTGATAAATATAATAGTATATTTAAAAGTTTATAAACACGCACAGGGTGTAAAAGTGAGTGTGATAATACGTGTATCCTACTAAGTGCGTATTTAATCAGTGAGGCGTGGATATCGCGTTCAATTCCCAGGCAAATTCAATGTTATTGCTTTTGGCGAAAGGCCGCCACTTCCAGTATAGGTTTATGAGAAATATAATATTTTGATTTTGAGGGAATTTCAAGAACTGGGTTTTATTAATCTCAGACATTACAGTTCTAAAGAGAAATAAAAACAGGATATGAAAACTGAGTACAAACAAAAGTAGTTACTACTGCAACAATGTTTGTTTCCTATCCACGTTCTTAACTTCTGTAATCTTTATTCATTTCATTGTAACATTTAACAGTCCCTCCCCGCCATAAAACCTCCTTTAAGTAATATTAACTTATGGGTATCTAGTATAGAATCCGACTAAAATGGATTTTTGTTTTCGGCCGGAAACAAAAACAAAATTCGGCTTGACTTGCATTTTCGGCCGAAAACCGATTTGGTTTGTCGGTTGGTTTTTCTTCGGTAAATATGAAATAAATCCAGTGTCAATCTTTGTATCATTATATTTAACCGTTTAAACTAGACACTGTTCCTGTTGACAGCCATGCGGACGAATTCTTTGATGCCCTATGATTCTTTTGCTTATTTTTTCACATTAAAATATTATTATTTTAAATGTTAGCTTATATGACCAAATTTTTGCCTGTATTTTTTTTTTCGGCAGCGGCCCTAAATATTTTTCTCTTCCGGCCGAAAACTAGTACAGCCGAAAACTGATATTTCAGCCGAAAATTGCCGAAAACCGAAAACGAAATTCGGTCGGACTCTACCATCCAGTCGTTTCCTCCGTTAATATACTCGGAGGCACGTCTTACTGCTAACATAACACTTGGCTTGAGCTTCAATAATCGTATATGTACGAAAATATGTGAAAAAAATGTCAAGGGAGGCTACTTAGTCCAAAATGATGAGTCTCATGGATTGCGACTTGGATATTTGAGAGGCTAAGTTAAATTAAGGTGGTATGTTCATAGCATAACATTACGCCTGTAATTCCCGAACGGTTAGGCAGAGATGTACCTGTAGTAAACCCACTTTTTGCCACTAATGTTTAAATCTCTTATAATAGGGGCGACCCTATTGCCATCAACTGGGCACAAATCTACCACTGAGAAATTCCAAGTGGAAATAACCCAATAATACATCGCCCGACTTGGGAATCCAACCCAGGACCTCAAGCTCTGCAGTGATGCTTGCGACCACTAGCTAGACTAACGAGGTAGTCGGTGGTATGTTCATCTGTTTCAAAATATACAATGGCTGCTTATTAGTAGGTACGCGAACGAAGTTGCTAGCAGAAGCTAGTAAGAATGAAGTTGCTAGCAGAAGCTAGTAAGAATGAAGTTACTAGCAGAAGCTAGAAAGAATGAAGTTTCGTTCGCGTAAAATCTCGGCCCCCGACCCATCCCGTCGCATTGTATCGGCCCGCGTTAGTACTCGTACTTCTTTGTCGCTTAGCATTTTTTCTGCCTTATTTCTTTTTGCTCGGGAACCCTTAGAGTCATAGCATGATGATAAATAGCCTATAGCCTTCCTCAAAAATTGGGCTACCAAATGCAAAATTTTTCAAATCCAACTGGTAGTTCCGGAGATTAGTGCGTTCAAACAAACAAACTTCAGCTTTATCATAAGAATAGATTTAAATTATTAATAGTATAGATTAGTCTGTGTCCATGTGTGTGTGTGTTGCGTGATGTGTTCCACACAATCATGAAAGTGATTCCAGTAAAAAAGTGGTACAAGAGACTGGCACTTGACGCAAAGTACGGTTAGGACCGTAAAACACTAATATCAAAATGGCGTTTAGAAGCAAAGTCCCAAGAGTAGCTGTCAAAATGGAAACCTCTCCTGAGACATCCAGGAATTTTATGTTGCTTTTTTAAGAAAGTAGATTGTTAAAAATATTATAGACCAACCGGTCTATTCTGTGAAAATCTCACCGTGAAAAATAGATGAAGTGAGCTAGGAGTGAGTTCTCATTTCAAAGAAAAGAAATAAAGAAAATATATT
The DNA here is from genome assembly GCA_951799955.1 of Apamea anceps. Lineage (NCBI taxonomy): Eukaryota > Metazoa > Arthropoda > Insecta > Lepidoptera > Noctuidae > Apamea > Apamea anceps. Next base: position 7,774,653 of record OX637512.1, read on the forward strand.
TATTTACCACAAAATAAAAGCCACACAATACACCAGATACATACATCAGATAAAAACAAAAAAAATAAAGATAAAAATAAACTTTAAAGTCCGATGTAAGAAATTAGCAGCAAAGTACTGCTGCGCCAAAACGGCCCAGTTCCATTTCACCTGATGCTAGGGGATTTACACTAGCTCACTTCACCTAAGTATTCTCGGTGACATTAAGCCACGAGTTATTTTAAAATTAACCCGTGGCTTACTACATTCGATCTATTATCTCTATCTAGCCACTACAGCTGATCGATTCTGTCAAAATCTCACCGTGAAAAGTTAGGTGAAGTGAGCTTAGAGTGAGCTGTCAATAGTGTCAATCCCTAGCATTAGTTGGAATGACAGCTCACTCCACGCTCACTTCACCTAAATTTTCACGATGATATGGTTACAGAATCGCACTGCTGTGGTTAAAGTTACGCCAGAGCTACAGTTCAGCCGACGAGAGAATGCGTTCTTGACACCTCATAATATCAGTTACGTAAAAACGAATTTGATCTTTATTAGTTACTAGAATTGTCGCACTGACAGGTGTCAGGGACGCATTCTCTCGACGTCCGTACAGAAATCGATTAAATTCATTTTTAAGTCAAGTACCTACTTAACTGGTACCTGAGTCAAATAAACAATTTTTTTCTTTCTTTCTTTCGAGTCAAATCAGTTTTTCAATCAGCAGCCTTTTCCTTTTACACACAAGAGAGTAAATCCTGCAACCTGACAAGGTTCAAATACATTTAACACAACACTTTTTACTTGAAAGTTCCTTTCAATATAGGGCGTGTGCACACACGCGGGGATTAGGCATGTCACGCAGTAGCTTATTCACTCAGCAACCACGCCTTATCGAATATTGAGCTCGGATGTGTAAACTTACCTTACTTATTACGTCTCGGAACAAAAAGATAAAAGTGAAATCGTTTATTTATATGAATTACAATTTACGATTGAGGTAACGTGGAACGGTTTTCGTGTGCAAAATTTTATATTTACGGAACTTTGTACGGATATACGAACTTTATGCCACGTTATTGATCAAATAAATAATCATAAAACTATGGCATTTATTTTTCCTTCTTGCGGAATACTTACGATAAAAAATGGATACGTATGGCTACGTAGTACCTAATAACGTCCACAATGCAGTGTTCAAAAATGGTCCGTGAATACAAGATACAATAAAACAACTGAATCTACATATATACCTACCCACTTTTCAAATACTGATACATAATGTCATTAGAAAATCCAACCCATGTTTTTTTGCTATCCGGTCCGAAAAATTTCACTTCAGTATAAAATATGTCCAAAATTAATCAAATTCCACAAACACGAAATTGTAACCCACGAAAACTTTACCTTCACTGCGTTCCCAAAACGGCATTATTTGTCACAGTCTGAGCGAAATTCATGAAAATTTTAATAACAACTGTCAGTAGCCCTATGCTGAGTGTACGTCACTGTGTATTTGTATATAACACTCTCTTGGGGTTAATGCCAAGTCTGTTTATGTTCGCCCCGAAGGAGCCATAGATATGTCAACATACACGACTGTTTTAATCGAAAGTGAAGAATGGAAAATGTCTTTGGCGTATGAACATTATTTGGTAGAAAAGTTAATGTGCAGATCAGGCAAGGTTTTATTGGGTTTATCCATTAGGAATTTCTTAATAACAGCCCGGAGTTTGGAAGTTGGCGGTGTGATACCCCCGAGCCTTCCTGATCTCTCTTCGGTCGTGTCGGATTGCCGTCCCATCGGACTATGAGAGTGAGGGAAGAGGGAATGCACCTGTGTCTGCGCACACACTTGTGCATTATAAAATTTCACGCACCGAAGGCTGATCTCTACTCACATCGGTCGCCATGGCTGAAATTCGGTCGGAATATAACACCCTCTTGGGTTTAATACCACGTTTGCTACACGCTCGATTGTTTTAATCGAAAGTGAAGAATGGAAAATGTCTTTGTGGAATGTTTTTGATATATGAAAATTATTTGTTAGAAAAATCAACGCGGTTTGAAAACAAACCCTCGTTAAAAATAGAACAACCTTTTATTTTAATAAAAACATTTGTTAAAACAAATTGATGTTTTTACCACATACGTTCATAGAGAAATAAATTCATATTTTGCGTTTAGTGTATTTGTTGAGGACTTATTTTATTTGTCAATATAACACAAAACCATACAAATACAGTAGGTACATATTAAAACAAAAACTTATCAAGTATTTACTGTTTGATAGTAACAGGATTGTAAGTTCAATACAATTCAAAGTAGCTGGCAGAATACATTATTTGTACCCCAATCTCACTAAACCCAATATATTAAAAGGATAGATCCCTGGTATTGACGTTCTTGACAAAATTCTTGTTGTTTGTACGAGTAAATATGTGAGCACCGTATGTCTATCACATACTTAATGAATGTATCAAATTGCTTTATTTTTAAGTCTATAGGTATAGTAATTTTGTTCTAGGCGAATCGTCTTCACATAATTATATACTTAATGTATACAAAATATTGTTAAACATTTTAAAAGAGTAACGGTGGAGTTTCTTGCTCATTCTTCTCCATACGAAACTACCTTTTGGAAGGGGTGACTAGAATCAATTCTATTTTATTGTAAATTTTGACTTTCAAAAGTACCTTTTATGTGCCTATTTGCAATAAATGCTTTGACTTTGAAATAAATCTTATTAAATCTCTTAAAATTGCATCGTGGTGGTTTATTTGTAAAAGTACTTTCGAATTTTAAACAAAATGTGCGGTATATTAAAAGTGAACGTTAAAATGAAAAAGCAAAAGCGTATAGTCAGAAAAGAATAAGTCTTTCCTACTTAATGTGAGGTCATAATTTCTTTTTCCATGGCAACAGTTGTTGTTGGTATTTATTTCTTTAAGATAAAGCAGCAGAATAATAAAAAAACTTTCACACAAAAAAAAAAGCAACTGACTTCCAATAAAAACTACAAATTGAAAAATGTTTTTTATTTGTAAAAAGTTTTTATTTTTCAGATTTTAGTTGTACCTACCTACCCCACACAAAATCACATATACTTGCTACATTAGAGGTACCCCAAAAATAAATGAAGTCCAAACACAAGGTAGCTACTGTAAACTGTTGAGAAATTCCCTTAACTGTCCTTCTTCTTAATCATCAGACCCCTAATGACAGTCATAACCAGTCAGTCATATCTAGGTGTAAAGTTCTCATCAATACAAATTAATCAAGCCCAAACACAAGGTAACTGCTTTAAATCGTTGAGAAGTCCCCTCCACTGTCTTTCGGCTCCATCATCAGATCGACTCCAGACCTTCATTAAATTGTAGTGCTTTAAAATACTTAATGAAAAAATTAGCAAACGCACTTACTAGTCGCCCCTACGATTTTCGAATGTTCCCCTTAAGTTCTCTGGAATGCCATCAGCAGTTCCTGGTTTCCTTATCATGAGACCACCCTTGAGATATGTCCTTTCCAACAAAAAAAGAATCATCAAAATTGGTTCTTAAACGACGAAGTTACCCGCGAACACACATAAAAAAATATATATTATGTAGGTAAGTACTGTCGAATTGAGAAACCTTCTCCTTTTTTGAAGTCGGTTAAAAAAAACCAGAAATGCTTGAAGTTTTTGCAGTTCGGTAGGTTTATGCTCAAATAATTTTGAAAAGCAGTGCCTTGTTCTTCAAATTATACCAAACAATCAATTCATTAAGGAACAGTAGACAGCTTTCGAACACAAAAAGAGAAAAACAAAAGGAATAAAAATCAAATACTTCCACATAAAACATTATCAGACGAAACGAACCCCATCAACCCGGTGTCTAGATATCGCCGGATTTGTAACTCTAGGCGCGAAATAACTCACTTTGACAAATGAGTGATGTAGACGAATTGAGTTTTGGTTGCCTGCTGAAAAAAACCTTCCAAATTATTTTCACGTTCGGACTTTTGCGGTACTACTCGTATTCATTGGAATTGATTAGGTACAGTAGGTAGTAGTTTTTTAATTTTCAAACTTTGGATTCTTTTTTGTAGATTTTTTTAAATGGCACCTACTATTAATTAACACAACAGTTAATAGGATGTCAAACTAAAGTCAACTGTTCTTCTTCTTTTTCGTGTCGCTGGCACGACTGTATTTTAAATCTAGTTTTTCCAAAACTTTGCCACTTCGACGGCGTTGTCGGTGTCAGCGCAGAGGTCACTTTGACTGTGTGACTGTCTGTCATTTACTCCTTATATATATATAATAACAAAATGTCTTATTCTAAATTCTTATTTTAATATTGTCCCACAATTTCAACCTTCTTAGAAACGCATTAAATCTCAATTTTATGGTCTGACAGCTCGACACGTTACCGTAATCAATAACAAAATATCCTATTTCTTTAAAATAGTAAAACAATATTGAATCTCTTAGAAACCCATTCCATTTATATTTTATTTATGGCCAGTCATCAGTAGAAAACGATATTTGTTGCAATATTTTGTACGAATTCTAAGAACGCCGAGACCCTAAAAGCAACGGACAATGCTAGTCACACATCTGGTGACGATAAGATGGCTCCGTAGGCCGGAGGCTCGATACCTGAACGAACCCTTGAAACAATTGAGCAATCGTACAAAAAAAGGAAGACATTGAAAAGGGGCTGAGCGTGGATTGGGGGCGCTTTGGGGCTGTCTATAGAACTTCAAGAGAGTTGATTCACGACTCTATTAATTAATAATTCTTAATTTTTGACTCTGCTCTATTTAATTACCTAGTAAATCCTAGTACTATAATTCTTGAACGCTGTGTTCTTTGCCTCCAGACAATAATAGTGCCTTAAGAGAGATTATTCAAAACTCTGTTAAATAATGGTTCTCGAGTTTCGAATCTCAACTCTATTGTCTAGTAATTCTTGAATGTTGTATTCTTTATCTTAGACCAATAATTCAGTCAGACTGACATGAACACGTATCTTGCAGGTATGCTTGTTGTACAAAGGGTGAACTTCCAGGGGTTTGGGTGACCACATCGATTTCATATCCAGTCTAAGGACTGATAGGGACCATGTCTCTTTAAGAGCATGATACCGACGCAATGCCGCTGGAACTAGCCGCTCCATAGTCAGACAAGGACAGTCGCTTGGTTGCCGCAAGAAAAGCCGCTTCGTCACGTTTATCAGTTCGAAAGAACTGCTAGGGACCATGTCTCCAAAAGAGCATGATACCGACACAATGCCGCTTGCGTCACTATGGATGCGCTGCTCTGAGTACTCCGATTGTAGATATGAGGTATCGTGTGAGTAATGACTGATCAAATACCTATTACACTAGCGTATGGGTTACTCATAATATAATAATAATAATATACTTTGCCTCCCTCTGTTATTACTAGCTTTCTAAAACCACATTCAATGTATGTTCATAACTATGAATTCCTAAGTTTTATTTAACATTTCTTTTAATCCTCGCCTTGGTCTATTGATGAGACAAGGCACTGGACTTCTTCATATTTGGAACTCATTTAATCTATATCGGTGGGAGAGTGTCCATTCTGGAGTCAAACTCTATAGGGTTGCACGGAGGAGGGGTGCAACCTTTCCCCGAAAGAGGAACCGATTCTTAACTGTAATATCAGCATAATTAGGAAAAACGAAAATTTTGTCAGCCTAGGGTAATTTAGCAACAGTCACAACTGCATGTTTTGGGACACAGAGGGCAGGATAGGAGGTGGAGCAACTCAACTGTTGAGATTGGTTGACCTAATTACTAGCAGTCAATTAAACCAAGAGCACTTTATTTTGTGTAAATTATTTCATCACCACTGCTCTCAAAACGGCGAAGGAAAACATCATGAGACAACCGGCATGTCCTTGAACAAAAATTCGAGGAAATATGACCTCTACCAACCCTCACTGGGCCTGTATGGTAGTTTCGTTCCACTCCCTCCACTTAATAGTTGTATTGATGATTCTATTGAAAATAATTCTGTAAATACATTTTTGTTGCGATCGCAAATCATATTTTGATCAACATACAACCTGACACTCCAATGCATTTGACTTGAATACAATTTAGGTAACAACTGCTTTCCAAATACCTCAAGATCTTCCACCAATGCACTCTAAACCACAATACTTAAGTCTTTTACGTCACCTTCTATATGTAGAATCAAGAGATCGTACGCCCTCTATCGGAAGAGGCTCAGAACTCACAAGTGCACTCGGTGCAACGCTTTGTGAGATTTCTACGAGACGAACAAATAAAACCTTGGAAGAATCGACTCGGTACATAGTCGGAGCATTGTGATTTGTTGAAGATGTTTAATGTAAGTAGGTATCTGCTACGTGAATTTGTGAACAAAGTGCATTGGCGTAGATAGGTATACATTCATTGGGTGAATATACTTTTGACTCGTTTTAATACACCCCATTGGATCCACTTTTGCTGGCACTGGCCAGCAAGAGTGCTGTCTTCAGTATTGATTGGTTTACAAGGACTGCCTTGTAAACCGATCAATACTGAAGACAGTAATTATTTACAAAACCCAATGAACATGACACTTCCCGTGACCCAAGGGCTGGCTTCTACCTTGGCCAGAGGCTATTGCCATACAACGTGGTAATGCCGCCAGTCTCTTTGGTACATTACAAGTCAGCAGCGATGCGGATTAATTTTTTAACGCTATATTTTAGTTTGTGAATAGTTTTAGGATAGGATATAATTTTGTTATTTTTATTAATTAATTAGGTACTAGTTGTTATTTACGTACATATTATTTTAATTCTAAATATAAACCCAATTGGAAGGGTTTGCGATATACATTATGCATACTGTCCTACTAATATTATAACGTGAAAGTTTGTATGGATGGATGGACGGATGGATGTTTGTTACTCTTTCACGCAAAAACTACTGAACGGATTTGGATGAAATTTGGCACACAGATGGTTTTTAACCAGGATTAACATATAAGATACTTTTGTACCGATGTTCCCACGGGATCTACTGTGAACTGGAAATTATGTGTGTGAAACCGCGGGGCGCAGCTAGTACATACTATAATATTATTAATTTGAGAGTAACTGTCCTTTTCACGCCTAAACCATTGAACGAATTTTGATCAATTTGGCAAGGAGATGGATGGCATCCTGGGGAAGGACATAGCTACTTTTTGTCGCGGTTGCACGTGCCACGTGCCCTTGGGATAATTTCTGACATGCGAGGCCGCAGGCTGAGCACTTTGTCAATTATAATAAAAACTTTCATGATACTATTATTTAGTACTTACCAAATGCGCTCACATGGCGCTGTTACAGAAATTTCTATAACCACTAGGGGTTTAGTTCTGCATGTATATCTTTCAATGGAACTCTATCGTCATTTTCGTGTCTATCAAGTCGTAAGACGCGACTAAAGGATTATGTTACTCTATGCAGCAATTCTGAAGCTTCAAATAGGATCATGTATACCTACAAAGTACAAGATTCTTAATACTGCACCCATCACTCTATCTATAGTCTGTCCAAGTGGTGATTGTATTTCATCGTAGAGGTTTAGGGAAACTCATGTATTCATCATTAACACGTTGAAACTGCAATAATGATAATTTGAGTGTTAAAATTTTATCCAAGGATTAACCACTTCAAGATATTTCGGTAACTAAACTATGTAAAACCAAACTGGCAATGTGCCCGTTTTCGAATCCGATAAACTCATTTGTAACATTTCGAATGTTTCTCAAGTTAAAAATGGTTTGAATTTTTTAGCTAGGTACCTCGTTTCGATTAGGGCAACCTCAAGTTACCAACCTTACCTTTCCTTTTAACATTTCAATGAAATGCATCATGGGCAAAGTGCGATCGGAATGTTTGAAATTAAAATGTCATTTTTATTTACTACTAAATTAATAATGCGAATTGCAAAATGTGGGTGCATCACTGCCTAATCCTTCGGAAAGAACAGGCGTGATGTTATGTTATCTGTGTCAAATTAATTATTTCCTATTTTGCATACCTACGAACTGTGTGAGTAAAGAAACTGAGGACTTAAAGTACACATTTTTATTTGGTTCCGACAGGATCAACGATATCAACTTTTAGTCTGTGACGAAACTTTAAAACACGACTTTTCGATAATTCCGTCCCTATTGGTTTTCGCCGCGCGTCCGCTTTTATGATAAAATATTTATCGTAACAGTATAAAATCAGGACGCAAATAAACAATTTTTCCTACCCAAGAGACATTGAGAGTTTCTAGAAATTTCTCTCGCTTCAAATAAAAATAGTTTTTCAATAACGCCCCGAGTTTTGAGTTGAGTCTGGAGTTTTTCATTACTTTTTCAATATAGCAAGCAAAATGTTGACGGCGTCACTATCTGTGAACTAAACGAAAATACTCTGGAAAATTAAATGTTATAGGTACAAAGTTTGACAGCCGCTGCAGCGCCGAAATAATTTTTGGAAGTTAACACCGTTTGATTCGAACAAAATGGAATTGGCAAATGGTGTTCAAACTTTTGGTGGTTTGTTTCGTCATTTGCAAATCAGTCAGTAGGTTAGTTTGACATTGAGTCATTAATAAAGACAGTGGTAAATCCTAATCCCATAATATTTTAATGCGAAGGAAGTTTGTTTGACTGAACCGATCATCATGCAATTTTGAATATACGTTGTCAGGGGTATAGAAAAGCACATAGAGTACCTTTCATCCACTAAATACTTTTCCCGGGGAAAAGAAAAATAACTTTCGACGATCAAAATTGCTTTAGGAAGCTAGATGGCGCTACGTGTCCTTCGAATCATGATTTAAATGTGACCCGACTTTCTGAGCAGTATTCTAACAAAAAGTACTAGGTTTGCATGAATTCACGATAGTATTTCAATAATTAGTATTATGCTTTAATAGGATTTGGATGAAATTTGGCACACAGATAGTTTATTATAACCTGGGTTAACACATAGGATACTTTTTATCCCGGTATTACGTTTCCGTGGGATAATTTCGACTCGGGCGAAGCCGCAGGCAAAAGATAGTAGACATATAAAATCAAAAACAATCACGTTGTAAGAATCACTAGAAAAAACGTAACGTAAAATAAATCCGAAAATAGAAAATAAAGATTCCAAAACAAATAATATTGACTGAGAGGGTACGAATGAATACCCACCTTCATTCAACTGTAACTGTGATTGACCTAATAAAATAAATACAGTTCTTCTTATTTTTATTAACTTGACAACCCGTCGGTTCTTAGTTATTTATTAATTACCAAGACTTATTTCTATAACAGCGAGAGCGGTGGTGGCCCAGTGATAACGGTCTCGATTTACGAAATGTGTAACTTGTAGGTAGTGGGTTCGAATCCTTTGTGTAAGTAGGAAAATATCGAGAGGAAACCGGGATGTCTTAGAACCAAAAGCACTAAGACATATGACTTCTGCTAACCCGCATGAGGCCCGCGTGGTGGATTATGGCCCAAGCCCTCTCATAAAGAGAGGAGGCCTGTGTCCCAGCAGTGGGAACATTATAGACTGATTATGTAAAGTAACTGATATAACAGCAGTTATTTAGGTCACGATGATACTTAATATCCTTTATTCCTTTTTCTATTTATTTAGAAAAACTTCAGGTCTCAGGTGAGTCTTTAACTTTAAGTCACACAAAAAAAGGGTCCAAAGCAAAGTTGCTTAAAGATAGTTTATTTTATAATTAATTATAAATTTTATTATTATTATTTTTTTTTATTAATTTTATTTTAACTTGGGCAGGATTTTGTATGTAAATATTGAGACAGCGCCAATTTTCTACAATGTGGGCAACATTGTAGAAAGTTGGCGCTGTCTCTCTGTGTCTTTTTCTTTTACGTTGGCTAGGCACACATTTTATTTAATAACTATATAGCTTCAGCCCGCGAGTTCGTTCGCGTAAAATTTCGACGCCGACCTATCCGCTCGCATCGCAACCCAACCGCGCTATTACCTACTTCGATTTCGCATAGCGTTCTTTCTGACTTTCTACCATTTTGCTCGGCTTCTACGGTCATGGTCAACACGAATATCACAAGTAGTGTCAAAAAAGAAAAAAAGTTTTTATAGTCACTCGCGCAGAAGGATCACAAAATAAACGTAATCATAAAAATATTTTAAAAAATATATATATAAAAAGAAAGTCTTGTACGAGGCCAAAAGACTCCTATCCCACGATGCTGCGACATTTAAAAATACGTGTCGCAGCGCTGGAATTCTGATAGGGCCCGCTGAGACGCAATGGAACACAAACACACGTGCATCGAGACACTTCAACATGTTTGCATCGATTCACTTGAGCATCACGACACGGTTACTTTCGATCCCAAGAGATTTGCCACGCAATGCCAGCCAGCACATTGCGTGGCTTGACTTTCAACTGTTTTAGAAATCCATTCCGGGTTTATTCTAATATCTCGATAGTACTGAAAATAGTACGCTACCAGATGGTGCATAGATAGACGAGAATAATAATGATGCTAATAAAATACTCTTTATTATGTTCAACATATAAATTCTAGACATAAATATAGAAATTTTAGAAAGGGTGACACAAAGTCAAAGTCAAATCATTTATTTCAAATAGGCAGATAAAAGGCACTTTTGAACGTCAAAAATAAAATTAAAGTAAAATTGTTTCTAGTCGCCCCTTCCAAAAGGTAGTTTTCGTATGGAGAAGAATGGGCAAGAAACTCCACCGTTACTCTTTTAAAATGTTTTACAATATTTTGCATACATTAATTATATAATTATATGTGAAGACGATGCACCTAAAATAAAATGTCTACAATAAAATTATATTCCAAAGGTGATCCTTTGAACGCGAGCGATCACCTCGCGAGCAACACAGCGTTGACACAAGTAGTGACGTAATAGAACACAAACACACCTGTGACTGTGTCGAGACTTAGAGAGACACTTCGACTTTGTTTGCGTCGATGCTCTCCGGATTATGACGCGACGTCTCATCCGTGACAAACTTTGGTGCACTGAGATTTACGATATACATTGGAGAACGTTTTTAATTTTAAAATTGTTTTCTTTTTTTCAGAAAATCCTGTGTTTTTAATCCATGTCTGTCCATTAGGTAAACCGTTTTTTGACAGATGGAACTAGTGATTGCAGCAACACACAATACATTGATTGATACACGTACGGTACTATAGTGTCTGTAAGAAGCCATAAATAAGACAATTCAATAAGATAAGGCAGTTTGTATATTTATTTTATTACGCATTTTAAAGTTAACTTTTACGTAATCTGAAATATGTACGTTCTAAGACAGCTGTCAAAAAATGGTTAACCTAATGGACAGAGTATACTTAGATGTTTTTGTGTCACGACACTCGTCAATATCCATTTTTCCTATCTTTCTATTTATTTAGAAAAACTTCAGGTCTCAGGTGAGTCTTTAACTCAACAAGTTATCCGAAAAGAGGGTCCTAAGCAAAGCTTTCTGAAGATAGTTTATTTGATAATTAACTTGGACAGAATTTTGAAAGTTATTTATTTTGTATGAAAGTTCAGTGTTTTTAACGCTAATAAAGTAGTAGTAGTTTTCATAATTTTAGCTGTGACTGTTTCGTGTGACAAACGGACGGTACTCTGAATCCTTTAATAACCTGAAAAGTTCATTCAGCAAAAAATATATTTGCCTCAAGCGTAAAATTGAAAACTACCCAATGAAATGAACACATTCGATTCCGATACACCATTTTCCAACAATGTAAGTTCACTCGAAAATACAAAATTAAACTCAGTTTTAAAATCAAACACCTGTGTATGACTTGGAGTTAATTGAGCACCTTTCGTACCGTATCGACAATTTGTTCAAGTAGAGCCACTTTCATATCCATGCAACACTAATTGCATTGGAAAATTTTCAGCTGGTATCGTATTGATTTTATGATTCATTTAACTAAGTAAAGGGTTACGGGGATTTTCACTTCCGTGTTCTTTGTGCTGTGATGATAAAAGATTATGTACTTAAGAATAGATCTATACAGCATGTATCAGTAAGGCATGGTCGTCATATTTAAGGGTGTGGTACAAACTATCAAACTGAACAACTTTCTCCATGGGAACAACATTGTAATCGGGAAAAAATTATCAACTGTCATAGGACACTTCATAATTTTTTCGAATTATATATTTTTTTTAATATTTAGTTCGTGTAGTTATTGAAGTTTTGTATAGGCAAAACTAAGTAGTAAACTTTCATGACAAACATACCCTATAAGTTGACTCATAATTTTTGAAACTCAATACTACTTTATTTACAAGTAACATCACCATAACAACACGCCTGCGTGCGATATTAATTCCATCAGCCGGGCACAAAGCGGGCATTTATAGTTTTAATGATATCTTCTATTTATTTATTAAAATTTTATGCGCAAGTAAAAAATACTGTACTAAGGCGCACTGAGGCACTACGCCTGAGGCATTGTCTATTGTCTTAGAACACTTGTAAAGAAAATTCAATTTGTAATGTATCATTGTTATTTATTTTGTCAGATGGTAAAACCCTCCTGTCACAACTAGTTTACCGCTTAAACTTCAGCAACACAGCTCGATCTATACGTATTTTGCTATTCTCTCTGTGAAATGGCACAGAAATGGAACTAAGTAGTCTCGAAATCTTCATGTACATTTCAAGTTCAATCTTCTAAAGGGATCTCTAGAAGACTGAACTTGAAAAGTACATTATTCAATTCGTTTCCATTAACATTTCACTGAGTTTTTATTTAAAATAGAATAGATTTAAACTCATTTGAAACTTTATCTTTTCTTGAGAATTAAAATTGCCAGTGTTTTGTAAATTAAGTACTATTTTTATGATTTCCAAAAAGGCTAAGTAATAATAGGTCGATCGATCAGGTTAAGCTACGCTTGCTGCGGTTGGTCCGTAGATGGGTGACAATCTTTACATATCAAAACTCCTCCATGCCTCGGAAAGCACGTTAAGCCGTTGGTCCCAGCTGTCGTCATTCGTGGATCGTCGTGTCGTTACGGGTCGTCAGAAGCCCGAAAGTCTGACAACCAGTCTTGCCAAAGGGTATCGTATTACCCAGGCACTGGGTTGTGGAGGTCAGATAGGCAGTCGCTCCATGTAAAATACTGGTATTAATAGACTATAATAATCTTAAAATTTCCAAAATAATTTTTAAAGTCTAACTAACTAGTCCTATCAATATACTGGGCTTAAAACAGACGCCTAATAAATGTGCCGAGATATATTCAAAGCCTTATGAATGGCTTAGTACAGCTGAAAGTTTTAAATATAAAACATTGAGCTACGGTATAACGATTTAAAACGAGCGCCTGTATGAGGGATAGTTCTCATCTCCCGACATGAATATTCAATTTTCTTGAAAGTAAACTCTGTTGGAATTTTATGTCTTATACCGTCTGAACTGTACCTGAACGTACTTTCTTTCAACATTGTTTTGTTTCTTGATTGTTGTATCGGGTTTTATGAGGATCAGGCACTTATGATCATGTGTGGTAGCTGTATTTGTTTTGAAGTATTTAAGTAATTTTTACATAATTTCAAAAGCTAACAGTCTTAAAATAAGAATACTAATATTTACAAGTATATAAATGTGGCCAAGTGCGAGTCGGACTCGCCCATGAAGGGTTCCGTAGCAAAAAGTAACATAATATAAAAGTTCTTGTAATGTTTTTTTTTATTTTTATATTTGAGTTGTTTGAATGAAATGTAAATTGCGGTTTACGATTTATGACGTATTAAAAAAAAAACTACTTACTAGATCTCGTTCAAACCAATTTTCGGTGGAAGTTTACATGTTAATGTATGTACTTCATATATTTTTTTTAGTTTTATCATTCTCTTATTTTAGAAGTTACAGGGGGGGACTCATTTTACCACTTTGGAAGTGTTTTCTAAACTATTCAGTTTAGAAAAAAATTATATTAGATCAATACCATTTTTGAAGACCAGATACCATAGATACCCCACACGTACGGGTTTGATGAAAAAAAATTGTTGAGTTTCAGTTCTAAGTATGGGGAACCCCCAAAATATATTGTTTTTTTTTCTATTTTTGTGTGAAAATCTTAATGCGGTTCACAGAATCTACTTACCAAGTTTCAACAGTATAGTTCTTATAGTTTCGGAAAAAAGTGGCTGTGACATACGGACGGACAGACAGACAGACAGACATGACGAATCCATAAGGGTTCCGTTTTTTGCCATTTGGCTACGGAACCCTAAAAAGGAGGGGAAATAATCAAAGGGCATCAAACAATTCGTCCACATCGCTGTCAATAAGAAACGTGCCGTGCTGTCTGGCAATGCTTATTCTTTGCCCAAAAATTAGGCCAAGCATCTGGTCACGTGAAGAGTCGACCATCCTTTGTTGCATTGTTTGAATTTTTAATTTTATTTGAGGATAATTTTAATTGCTGGTAAATAATACTTATAATTATGTTACTTTAATTAATAATAATTATTGTTCCATTTAATATTAAAAAAGACACTTCGAGATCTCGCGGCGCGTCAGAGAAGCCACTCTTTTACGCACTATTGTGACTCGTGATCTTGATTACCACATCAATGCAAGAACCAGATCTTCAAAATTATATCGGAATGATCACAGTTTTTGGTAGCTAGAGGATGCTGTTGTTCAAGTTCTTATTTTAAAAACGCTACAACACACCTCTCCTTGTGTTTGGAAGGTACAATATGTCATTTAAAGAATTATTATTTACTAAAGTATTTCTTTTGTTACGAGCTAGAAACATTATCTTCTTTGTAATGTAGGTAACATGTTGGTATGTTTACTTGCATGTGTCTAAAACCCTCGTCTAAAGCAACAGAGAACTGACGTAAGCTGTCCTCCTTGATGTTCATACATATAAGGCAAAGTAGAGATGACGGACAAGTCTTTGAAGTTTGCAACATCTTACGTAAATGTGTAACGAGCTTTAATTAAGTAAGTCATGATGCCTCAGAGTTTTATGAGCATTAAAGTCAAGGTTTTACGTTCAAAGCCTGACATGATGTGCATCATCTATCTACATCTATGTAACTTCACTAATAATAAAGCTGAAGAGTTTGTTTGAACGCGCTAATCTATGGAAGAACCATTCAAATTAAAAAAAAAATCTTTTTGCATTTGATAGTTAAATTGTAGATAAAGGCTATATATAGGCTATATGACATGCTAAGATTCTAAGGAGCTGAGCAAAAAAGATACAGTAGAAAGAATGCTGCGCGAAAACGATGTACTAGCGCAAACAGACGATGTGATGCGACGCGGTTGAGGAGACTTGAAAGGTGATATCAAACGGTATTTACAAGGCCGATGTCAGTGGAAATACGGGGAGAGGATGCTCTAGAAGACATAATTGTGTCCTTTTTGGCGACGTTCTTCAGAAACGACAGGGATGTAGTACTCGCAACCGGCGTGTACCTATGTATGACCAGAAAGCCAATTCTCGTATTTAAAAAACGTTCAAATACAAGTCGCAATCTCATCTCAGCGTCAATCAAAGCCAAAAACTTGTCAAAAATGTAGAAATTAGAGGTATTTTTGACAGATTAGAATGGAAAAGTTCTTAAAAAAAAAATACGGGAATTACCCCTATGATAAAAACGAAGCAAAAGGAGTATGTAAAGATCGTAGCAGGTCATGTCCTGTAGTTACTGCCCCAATGAAGGCGTAAATGTATGCACGTAAGTAAATACGCCTTAAAATATCTTTCAAGATACACACCAATGAAAAAAAAAATCTTTATAATACTGTACCTACAACATTTTACAACTGACTAATGTATATTGCAGTCAGTTGTAATACTTATTATAATAAGTATTCTTTCCTAATACTTCACTCTCCACAGTTTTATGCAAATCTTGACGAGATCCTCAACTAAAGCTACTATTCATCGATAATTGCCATCGTTCTTCCCGATATGATCGTAATAGTCACACTTTTCAGACTATCGGAAAATGTAGAAATCTTTTTTAACACCCTCAACGAAGGAGGTAACTATATAATAGAAAAAACGATGGCCTTAACTGCTAAATCAATTAGCTGCTCTGAAATGGAAATTAATTATAATTGGCAAAGGGTACTTCGTTTCACTGCAAAATGGCCGCAGTTAACGAAGAAACTTGTAACATTTTATATTTTACATACATCAACAGTGTTCGAGGCTAAATTGAAATAAATGAGGGTTTTCCTTCATAAATATGCATTGTTACCGTAATTTCTACTTTGGAGATAAATAGCGCTGTGAATGTCTCTTTTATTGTTGAAGCGCAAAAGCCAGTAGATTTTGTGCTAGACCATGTAGATACTAATATTAAGAATTATGTTTCTATTTTTGTATTCCTAAGAGTTCTCAGAATGTCTAAAGTTTTGATAAATTTCGTCGTTCTAGAATGTTCTTACAAAAAAAAAAAAACACGAACTGTTTTAACGTCTACTACGAAAGTATATTATTTGTTCTCAAATGTTTTTTTTTTACGTTTAATTATTAATTTCCATATGTATGTAGTCTTTCCTTCGGCATTGCCAACAACGACCAGCTTTTCAAGGGTGCTATCTCCCCTTCGCATTATCGTCACTGAAATAGGTCAAAATACGTGGGCAAACTAGACAATCGGGTCTTGATATCGAGTTGGGAAAGGACAAACACATTTGTGCGTTTAGCTGCCCATGGTATTTGGAGCTTTCGCCTCCAGAACCACATTTGCAATGCGTCAATCCTTCGTCTTTCTCTTGCACGGATTGTTCACGTCTCATTCCATAGAGGAAAATCGGAATAACTAATGCTCCCACCAATCGAGCTTTGATTTTATAACTTAATACCAAGATTTTTCTTTTTTTTAAACAAGGCCGGTTGCCAACAAAAAAAACAACGCACGTTACAAAAAATATGAATGTCACGTGATCAACTTTGAACAACGTGACAATTTACGGGGTTTGTTTTTATTATGTTTTCTGTTTGCGTTGATGCCAGCTATCGATTTCTATAGGTTTCAAGCGTGGCTGTCATTTTGAGAAAAAAAAAAAATACAAAATGGCGTGACAGTAGGTAGGTATGCCATGTTCCACATGTAAATCTTCAATCCCCTTTTAATAGGTGGTGATGGCAACTTTGGACCGGAGTCGATGGTGGTAGATTGTCCGTTTAAAGGCATCCAGTGACCATGAATCGATTGAAAAAGAAATAAGTAATCTACCATCTTATTCACTTCTCAGATTTAATCACAACACTCTCACTTCATAGTCTCCACACTAAAACCACAATTGAAGTGTAGGCAACTCGTATACCTAACCTATTTCAGGGCTGGTGATGACAACTAATGAGCGTTTCATGATGCTGTGCCCGCCACGCCCTCCATATTGAATACGTGGCTTGTTGCCTAACATCCACATTAGTTTCGATCGGGACAACCCTGGCATTTTGTAGGGACGTCGAGTTGAATTGTGTACGTAATGAGCGTTTTGTTAATAGAACTGAGGCGAATTTCAGGATACAGATTATAGATTTATCTTATGATAGGAACAATAATTGAGTACAAAAACTATACACATTGTGTACTCAAGGATAACCTATATTATGAGGTTGCATTAAAAAAAGATGTTTACTTGAAAAGTAAAATAATTGGGGCTTAATAATTATAAACGATGATTAAAGTTAAGTGACGCTCAAAGTAAAAAAATGTATGGTTAAACAGTCCCGAATCACTATTTACAACTTTTAGCAACGTATATGAATAAAGGGGTTAATGTTTAAGGAAGAATTAGATTATTTAGCGGAAATAAACACGTTTTTATTATACTTTTCAGTTACCTCAAAAGGCATACATTGACATCTAAGCGCAACCTCTTAGTTTCTGTGTGTGCTACGGCAAATCTACCAAAAAACTTCAGTGGCTTTTCCTAGGTACGCCAACGGTAAAAATAGAAAATTCAAAACCTATCCTGGAACAGGTAATAAGCCAAAGCAAGTACCTACACCAAATGAGCTGTTAGTAGTCTATATTCCTTTAATCAAAACGGTCAGCAAAAAAATCCGTGTAACACGAGATTTTCTCGGAAAACTGCCCCCGGAAAGTGTTTTCATATAATCTCGGTGCCGCATTATATACAGGAAGATAAGAGCATAACTTGGCATCCTAAGTAAATAGAGACCCTGCTGAAATATTAAGAGGGTTTAATTTAATAAACGGTACGTGGGCTATCAGTGTTGACGTAACAAGTAAATGTTAATCTATGTTGGGACCTATTTACTAACTATTTTGGGCTTTTGCCGGCTTTGCTCTGTGGTTATAGAGTGTGAAATATCGTTCAATGTGGGTAGTAAGACGTGACACACACTATGCGACATGAAACTGCGACAGTTCGGTGACTAGACGCAATGACAGGTTATGGCCGACAATATTCATATATATATTGTTCAAAGCTCTGTATACTACGTATTGAGTTGCAGATTCGCAACGACAGGCTACGCGCATGCTTACACTTGTCGCAGCGACTTGAACCACAGTGCACGTGCTCACCCGACGACAGTCTCATGCGACAGGTAACGTCAGTCATAGATTATACACTACGAGTATATATACGAGTACGTCAGTCTTGCTATGAGCGCTGAGGCAGGTGCCCGTGTGTTTGTATTGCAAATCTCCACATGGACACGTTTGATGTCGATGTTTTCAATTCGAACGTCGAAGCATGTCGAATACTCAAAGAAAATTGCTTGCATCGCTTCCAGCACGATGTTTGTCGTAACGACTAGCCGCCGACGCAATCGTCAGGTCTGCGTCTAGTAGCAGCGACAAAACGCATTCTAGACGCACAGTTTGCATTGGCACTAATAGTTTGGCCTAGACTGCTTTATTGTGTGTTTATGATTATTTGTAACTGACATATTATTATATCAAACTAGCTTCCGCCCGCGACTTCGTCCGCGTGAAATTCTTGTTCCCCCGCCCCACCCCATCGCATCGCATCAAGTGAGGTCAGGGCAATTTGGTTCACAGTTAAATACTTGTGATGAATAACGTATTTATTTGGATAAAGATTATGATTTGGATAAGGATATCATGTTGATAAAACACCTTCGCAAATAATGCATTCATTTCTAGCAAATTTGATTATCATAAAAAAGGTTATAGTGAGTCAATCTTAAAACATAGACATATGCTGTTGCGGACTTTTTTTTATAACTTTTAAAGAGGAACAATTCCATCATACATAATTTTTGCGTAACTTGAACCGTTTACGCAGCGCACGCAACGGAAGCTCTCAAAAGGAATCATTTTTTCCGTTTTTGCAACATTTTCAATTGATGCTCCGCTCCTATTGGTCGCAGCGTGATGTTATGTAGCTTATAACCATCCTCATGAATTGGGCTATCAAATGCAAAAACTATTCAAATCCGACTGGTAGTTCCGGAGATTACCCCCTACATAGCATACAAACAAACAAACAAATTTTACCTCTTTATAATATTAATATAGTTTGTAATTTTAATTCGTAATTAAGCAATTAATAATCTCCATACTAACCAAATAATCTCTGTCCTGTAATAAATGTATGTAGGTACCTAATATTTAAATGTCACGCTTGGCAGAATGTGATGATACCATACCATTGACTAACCATAATAATGTACAATATTCTGACAAATAAATTATTATGATTGGAAAATATCATTTAGAGGTGTGTTTTGCTATTTAGTTTCGGTGCGCAAGTGTGATTGTACATGACAAATCTCTGCCTAGGTAGAACGCGAGTGTCTGTGACACAGACTAATGTTTCTAATTCTTTAGTCAAACGAGTGGGAGTTGTCTTTTGTTAGTTCTTTCATAAAGCGTTATCTTAGTCATTGCTAGCGTCTGTCAGGAGTTATTTACTAACTATTTTGGGCCTTTGTCGGTTTTACCCTATGGTAATAAAGTGTCAAATATCGTCTAGTTTGGGTGCTAATAGTTGGCCCTAGACAGTTTTATTGGAAAACGTCGTTTAGATGTGGTTTTCTTTTGAGTTAATTCAGTCTGGCTGCGCAGGTGTGATTGTACTTAACAAATGTGTGCCTAGGTAAATCGCGGGTGTCTGCGACAAAGATTGATGTTTCTAATTCTTCAGCCATACCAGTGATGTAGTCTTTTGTTAGTTTATTTATTTCTTGCTTTCGCAGTGTTTAAATGTGACCTACGAGATGCTGAACACAAAATAGGAAAAAAAAATCACTGAAATTCATTTAATACTTCTAAATGTTACAAAAAGGAACAATAAAACTCGTAAGCAAATAAAAAGACTCATTTATTTTTATTTCCTCGTTGCGGTTTAAAGTCATTTCCAAAAAGGGCCGATAATTTTATGGCACTGGACAGTTTTTGGACGAATTCCATTCAGGCTTAATTGTATTTTTTTTTCTTTTATTTGCTTGTTTCAATTAACTTGGCAATTGTTTACAATTACGTTTTTAATCTGCAGTGTAATATTGGATCTCGTTGAAGATGTTTTTTCTTTATTTAACAAACAGCATCCTTACATAACTGAAGTGCTTTACAAACACTGGAGTAACGCAATTCTCTCAAGTTTTTCTTACGTACCTACCTATACAGGGTGGCATGGACATCGACGCGCAGACTGTAACCATGAATTCAGCACATGAGTTTAGACCCCATAGCCTAGAAATTTTTCGTCGGTTAACAAAAAAAAAATCTTCTGTGTCATAGAAAAGTGCAATACCTACCTACCTACGCGTCAAAACGTATGGAACAGCAATATTTTTTTTTAATAACCGACGAAAAATTTCGACGCTATGGGGTCTAAACTCATGTGCTGAATTCATGGTTACAGTTTGCGCGTCGATGTCCCTGCCACCCTGTATAAGTAGAAAGGAACTGATGATAAGTTAACATTACGCCTGTAGTTCCTAAAGGGTAAGACAGAGCGATATTTCGTCTTTTACTTTTGTCTGTTTTTAAATTCCACGAACGCAGAATAGACAAAAAATACACAGTGTAAGATGATTTTTTTTTTATTTTGGTCTTTGATGTAAAAAATGTTAGTCCTTTAGAAATAAACACAAATACAAAAATAATATAGGTAAGGCCTGTATTCTCCTAAGGGTATGGCGGAGGTGCACCCAGTTATTTTTAGGTCCCATGTAATAGAGGCGAGCCTATTGTCATCAACCGGGCTCAAATCTAAAAAAAAAAAACAAATTAAATCTTTGTCATTGTAACATAGCTTTGTAAAATGGTCAAAGGTATTAAAGTTAACAAAAATTGTACTCATTTCAAAATGAATATAATAAACAAAAGAATACACACAAAGTACCCGTTCTCACAGCTGTAGAGATAAGTAAAGTAATAACGTATAATGAATTGTTTATTTTTAATCACCTGTCCGTCTATCGTAGTCGTCACTTAGAAAATGTTACCCACAGTCACGTTCCTAACACGGCGACCGTGAATGAAAAACTAACATTGTTTGTTGGAAAGAAAAACTAACTTATTTTAAAATAGTCGAGTAGCTTTTCCTTTGTAAATGAAATGAGTCTAATCTCAACCAAACGTCTTGGTTTTTATTAACTTTATAAAAAAATTGAACACTATAAAGACGAGTCTAACAATTTAATTTATATGGGATTAATTAGCTCTCGTCTTTTAGGCAAGCTTATTAACTTCGGTAACAATAGAAAAAGTAATTGTGTCTCGTTAGTGACAGATGAGCTCTTCACAAGCTTTTTACTAGTCACAAATGTAGGTATTTTTTACTAGAAAGTTACTTGGGTAATTAAATACTTGACTAGGTAAGTATAAAACCACAAGGTATTATGTACCTGAATTTCGACCTTAAAAGGGTAGAAGGTGCGAAATTGCTAACTAGGACCGAGAGAAACAATGTCACACTATCTTTGTGGTCTGAGAAAAGACTTTGTGGCATTAAGGGTTGAGAAAGGTAGTCTGGGCAGTACGGTCAAATGGAATGTTTGATGAAAAGCCGATTAATGAAAAGGATTTCTCACAAAATGTTAGAGGAATGTGTCGTGATGGACTTATAGAGTAGGTATGTGGAACAGAGTGTAAAGTTTACTTATCCTCAACAGAAAAGGGATAGGATCTTCCGACCAGACGGGCGTTGTGTCTGATGGGCTACTGCCCGAAGATTGATGTCGGGACGTTGTATATAATTATGCTAGTTGCGCGGTAAACTTTGCTTGTGCGATGCAGGATTTTTGCTTGATGTCAGTACCTATGATGCGTAGTTCGCATGTGGCAATGTAGATGCCGCCTCAGACTGTTCCAAGGGTCTGCATCTGATCCATTTTGTAGATTTAATAATCGTGGAATTATAAACTACTGCGTATGATGATAAACTGGTCAGTCGGAAAATACTTAGCATGCATGTCTTTGAAGAAAATCAAACCCACGACCCATAACTCTTAAGTTACGGCCGTCACCATTGGGCCACCATTGCTAACAATAATGACCACACATCGAACCGAATATAACCGTAGTTAAATGGTAAAAATTATCTACAACATATCAAGTAATAAACCAACATATAACAGACATATGCATCGCACAGCTTATCATAATATTCACTTCGTTGAGTTTCACGTTTATTTTCCCACAGTGATGGACTCAAATGCCACAGTTTTGACAAATTCAAAACAACTTTCGTAATATGGAGTGTGACAAATATTTTTCCATCTGTGTTGTGAAACAATCTGTGTTTTGCATGATGAGTTATTGTTTTTGCTAACTCTGAGCCCGTGGTATTATGGCCGTGGTGTTTTTATTACTTCATATTTTGTAAGGAAATATCAATGTTGGGGAGATACGAGTGGATATTGAATCACATTGGAATTCGTTCTACGAGTGGTTTTATGCGATCAAAGATTTGATAGTTCTTATTGCAATGCTAAAGTTGCATTTTACAATGGACCAGCTAGTAAAAATGTGCCTTTTGTGGTACACATCTGGTACACCAGCTCGTCCTAAAGAAGTCGAACCTTGAATCTGAAATATTATCGATCTCCATGTTCAAGAGGAAAGGTTCAATAAAGTCATTATTTAGTCCCTTAAAGGAATGATGTAGTCATATCCATGCAATGTTTAAAAAAATCAAAACAAAAGATTTTTACTAACTAAGGATTCTTACGTCAACAGAAATATTTTTCGCAGCGTTTCCTAATAACAAGTGCTCCAGTTTCCAACAAACAATGGCTGACCATACTTCAGGTATTAACCTTATCTTTCAAACGTGACATTTCTTATTCACTCAAAGGTAATAAATGTACCACTCTATTTATAAAAGGGTCACAAGGTTTTTCTTAGCATATTATTTTAGTCTTTGATGGTCAAAGATGTCGTTCCTTTCAATATTGTTAGTTGCGTCCGCATTTTATTTTGTGAGTATTTTGAGTGTGGCATCGTATTCGATTTTGATTTCGGATACGGCTGTTCCGTTTTCGTCAATTCGGATACATTCATTGTGAACTTACACAGCACTTTAAGTCAACCAACTTGCCATTGCCCAACTTGTTCTTTTTTCTTTTTGGTTTTGTTTTCTTTCTCTGCGTCATGTTTACTATTTTCTTTCTTCTTCTTTCTTTCTTATTCAGTCATATTTTTTTTTGCTATTTAATTCAGTTTTCATTTTAAAGCTATCCTAAAACTCATTATATGAAAAATAAAGGGTAAGCATTTCAGTATTGGTTTAAATTGAACACATCTCTCCTAAATTTTAGAAATAGGAGAATAGATTAATACAATGTTCCATTTATATGATAATCGCGGTCCATTAAATAGAATAACGGCATCCGAATGAATGTATAATTTGGCGTATCATTAGCATTATTGTTACAAAACAGTAGAACTTAGATAATATAGGATTTATACCTGACATATCTACCTAATTATTAATTATTGGCGTCAAGAGGTATGTTTCTGAAAATACTTAAGGAGCAAGATTTTTAAATTGTTCGCGACGAGCCTGAAAGAAAATGTCCAAAAATAATCACTATGCGATCTTTTAGCCCTTGCAATCCTTAATTATTGGTGAAAATTACTGTTTGCAACTAAACCTGCCATCCGCTAGGGGGCCTAAGCAATGCTTACGGTTAAAACATTTGCATCCTGTATTATAGTTTTGTATATGTAACTACCTGCTATTGCTAGCTATAGCGCTTGGGACTAGATGGCGCTGTGTGAAATGTCCAGGGACATTATTATTATTATAATACTCGAGAGAGTAAAAGTTATTCTATTGTATCCTAAATCTTGCGTCTTTTGGTTTAGTGCAAATACAGGGCCCCAAGTCTGCTATTTTTATAAATTCGTCATTCCAACGCGAACCCATTCCC
Organism: Apamea anceps; assembly: GCA_951799955.1. Classification (NCBI taxonomy): domain Eukaryota; kingdom Metazoa; phylum Arthropoda; class Insecta; order Lepidoptera; family Noctuidae; genus Apamea; species Apamea anceps. Next base: position 7,799,064 of record OX637512.1, read on the forward strand.
ATCCCATTGTCATTTTGCTTAAAATTCGTAATCTGCTAAATTCTTAATGGCGATCATTGGTCGGTCAGTGGTCTGGTAATAGAATTGTGTCATAATGACATTGTCGTATTGCCGTTATTATAAAACCCGTTAGTAGAAATTATTTTCGAAAAACTACCACTACTTTATTTATGCTAGATTTCATTTATATATATTTTTACATATTATTTATTAGTGTTTTATAGAAGTCAAGTGTTTTATATAAGTCAGTCATTCATTTATCATTATGTACGAGATTACCATTCTGTGCAGTTTCTTTCAATGGAGTGTCAGTGTTTGACCACTGGAAAGTCATAATGACGCCATTATGTTAGTAGATGACCAAACTTGTCAAAATCAACAATTATGAAATCAATGATAGACCATTCTGACACTATTGTAATAGCAGACTCGGGGCCCAGGTGACTTTGCTAAAATTCCACAAGAAACGTGTGTTTTCGTTTACAAATGATTCAAAAATCTTGCTCCAAACATCATCTTCCAACACGATTTCAAGTTAAACACACAATCATCCATTTCAGGCCCACGCAAGACCAGACTCTCAGTCCTGGTCCGAAGGTCCGAAGGCACCTGGCGGTGCGCAAGCAAACGACGGAGGGGTAAAATCTGCACCAGGAATTCCAGATTACTCAGTACCATTCACGGATCCGAAAGACTACCAGCACAAATTGTTCGGTTTCATGCAAGATGTTGAAAAAGCGGTCGATCAGTACATGACGCCAATGATGACAAAACTAGATGTGAAAAAGCAGGATGAGTTGAAGTCTATGGGTATGAACGGATTTGCCAGCTATGTTAATTATTTGGTAAGTGTGAAATAGATATTTTTTTTATTTTAAGTGAAAAAATTAAAAAAAAAAATATTTTTTATTTTTAATAGATATTTTTTTAACTAACACTAAAATAACAAAATTATATCCTAACTTAACTAAAACTATTCACAAACTCAGGGTTTCCATTATTTAAGCTGCCTTTACTATCTAAACTTGTAACCAAATCTTTAAGTATATTTGTAAAGGTTATTTGTTTTCAATAAAGTTATTATTATTATTATTAACTAAAATATAGCGTCGAAAAATTCATCCGCATCACTGTCGACTGGTAATGTACAGACGCCAGCACATCAAGCTACTACAATATGTCAAATTTCTATAATAGATTTTCAACTCTATCGCTATGGCATTAAGGTTCAAGGTTGATTGGGAAAATTTGACAGTTTCGGGTAGCTTGACCTGCTGGCGTCTGTACCAAGACACTGGCGGCGTTGCCACGTTGTATGTCAATGCTTAGCCTCTGGCCAAGGTACCAAAAAACCAGCCCTTGGGTTATGTGAAGTGTCAACCAGTCGTTTTGAAATTTCCTTAAAAAGACCACGAGCACTCTTCAATATTTCATTGTTTTCCAAAAGACACGACTAATGATTCGAGCGAAAAAATGTAAATGTAAAAAAAAATCACACGAAAACTTGTGATTGATAAATGCTAAAATTCGGAATTGGGATGTAATCCGTACAAATCCCCCTGTGAATACGAGTGCTGTCAAAATTTTCATTTTTATTTGGAAAAAAACATATTCAGGCTGTTCGTTTATAAATTTTTCAACTAAGCCGTAACTCGATAAGCTAAGCAGAAGCAGTTTCATCATAATCTTCATAGAATTTGGTTTTTCTCGAATGTAAGTTTAACGTAATTCTTCATCCTGTAATGACTAGACAGTAAATTCAGCTTCTCGTGTCTGGATGTTTGAAAGTTGTAATCTTAAAAAAAACGGAACAGATTTTATTCATGTTTGCTCCAATCAAAAATCAAAAGTCATTTTTATTCAAATTAGGCTGGGAATCAGCCAGTTCCCTAAAACGCCCGCCCTTCACGACTTCCTAGTGCTTTCGCTGGGAAGAAGAAGTGACGCAACAAACTCCTCAGCAGTACAGAAGAAAGACAAGAGAGAGACGGGACGTGAGACGGTTTAAGAGTATCATTAATTAATATCTGCCTAGCCTTTTCCCAACTATGTTGGGGTCAATACAATTTTACATGGAGCGACTGCCTATCTCACCTCCATAACCCACTTATTGGGTAATACGATACCCCTTGGTAAGACTGGTTGTCAGGCTTTCCGGCTTTTGACGACCCGTAACGACTGTCAAAGATCTACGAATGACAGCCGGGACCAACAGCTTAATGTGCTTTCCAAGGCACGGAAGGATTTTGGTATTTAAAGATGGTCAATCACGGCAAGCTTAGCTTAATCTGATCGATCGAACCGTGTGGCTGTTATTTCTTAGCCACAAGCTCCTCCAGTATCAATACGTGTAATATGGAGATAAGTTTACCCAAGTTCTTTGTGAATGAATGTTGTTTGAAAGGCTCCCAGTTAACATGGAACTTTGTTAGTTGTTATATTGTCTCCCCAACACCTACATACTTCCTATATACATATATAAAGCTTTAAGTAAACGCCACTATTCTGTGAATGTAGACAATGCTTAACGTAACACAAACTTCTGTGTTTGATCAGTTACTTACCAACCGAAGGTCTGTTTGCTCTCCAAATGTATTCAAAGCGATTTATGTTTATCCTTTTAGAATTGTATTAGTGTTAAGTATGATTGGTACTTTTGTCTTTGTGTTTGTTTTGTGGTGTGAATTGATTTTTTGTCAACATGCGTAATTGACAGATTAACACCGATTATGATATTGATGTCCCACTACCAAAAATTCGAAGACATGTGACATCTACCAGCCCGCGTGGCGGATTACGACCCACTTCCCTTTTCAGAGAGGAGGCCTGTGTCCCAGCAATGGGAGCATTATAGGCTGATTATGCTTATTATGGTACTGATTATTTCGCGGCAACGTTTTTTGACCGTGAGGTATAATGTACGTACGAGAAGGTAGGTATTCCTTTGTGCTACGATGAAGTGAAATTTCGTTCGGCGAAATTCCGCCGAGTTTTTCAGTTTAGATTTGTACCGAGCCTTTTGCTATTATTGCATTGATTTAGTTTTAACCCAAATCTATACAGGGAGGCAGAAGTATAGATGCGCAAACTGTAACCGTTAATTCAGCACATGATTCTGACTCCTAGCGTTGAAATTATTTTTTTATTTTACCATTTATGTACTCACACATATAAACAGACATTGAAAAACGGAACAGAAAAAATAGGTACAGAGGTGATGCTTATTTCAAAAGAAATGTCTTCCAGCATACCTGAGATAGGACAATAGATACAGAGATGTAGACAGCGTGTGATAGAGCAAAGAAGACAAGAAATAATACATAATCAAAAAACAATTCACAAACATACCTACATAAATACTTCTAAAATAAATATTACTAGAATGGTTTTTTTTTTTAATGGTTAATGAAAATTATATCATAGGTAAGGTTTTAGTCGATTATTAAAAAAATAAAAACTGGCCAAGTACGAGTCGCACTCGTGCACCGAGGGTTCCGTACTTTTAGTTAAGTAAATAGTTCGTTCATGGAATCGAGTTTCGAAGATTTTCCCAATAGATCAGTCTCCAAAACGTTACAACATTAGTGTCTTGTGTCTTGTGTGATACAATCTATGTACCTATGTACAGACGCCAGCACATCAAGCTACTACAATCTGTCAGATTTCTTTAATAGATTTTCAACTTTATCGCTAAAGCATTAAGGTTCAGGGTTGATTGGGAAAATTTGACAGTTTCGGGTAGCTTGACCTGCTGGCGTCTGTACTTTATAAATTACGAAAGTTCATAAACTATGAAAGTACCGAATATTGCTCTAACGAAAGATAAACGGATTGAGGGACAAACTTAACTTTGCCGTTGGAAAACTATTGTCCACATACATCGACATAGGTCGCGGTTAGTTTACCAACTGCAAATAAGTTTGCAATCGCAAAAGTAATTTTTTTTGTGATGCAACTACAGATTTAGAGATTTTTTCCTTTACTTGTGCTACATGACATTACTTCATGCCAAATTTCATGATTCTAGGTCAGCGGGAAGTACCATATAAGCTTTGATTCCCTTCCCTTGAGAGCATAAAAGGCCGTATATTTTGATCGCGTTAACTTAGAAGTTTGATTTTTGCGCACTACTGTATGGGACCACAGACCTGAGTATTTGATATTAATTTCAACTTGATACCTCCACGCGTTCCTGAGAAAAAGGGTCTTGACAGACGGACGGACAACAAAGTGATCCTATAAGGGTTCCGCTTGGGTAGCGGGATCGTCCGAAAGGGTTACCGCTGCCCTGGAACATAAAGGGCTAAGGAAGGAACACGGGTGGGTTTTAGTCAGTAAGAGTCTGACACTCCCTTCCGCTCGACCCAGAGCGGGAGGAGTCATTTGATGATTTCCCATCCTGAAAAAAAAAAAAAGGGTTCCGCTTTTAGTACGGAGTACGGAACCCTAAAAACAGTTTTTTCATAGAAAAATGCAATACCTACGCGGTCAAAATGTATGGAACAGCCTTTTTTTAAAATAACCGAAGGAAATATCCAACGGCGAGTTTCAGAATCATGTACCAAGGTCATAGGTCAAGGTCACCCTATATTAAGATGATGATTATTAACCAAAAGGTATGTCTAAATCCTAGGGGCTCCTTAAACTGTAGAAGGACACGATAACTTCCATTTCAACATCTGTTAAGGTAGCGAAGCATTAAAATTCCTTCTACGTACATGTACTGAGTATGTTTATAGAGACTCCTGAAGACTGTAACTACATAGCTACGTTTCAACTCAATTTATTCAGAACATCCAGAAGCCTTGGCTTTACTGCCGGCAGCAGACGAATAATTAAACACACGTTTGGTGACAAAGGCTTATAAATGTCAACTAGTAACTTAGCAATAAAGAGCTTGGAATTTACTACAGGTGCTAGGAACGTCTCCTTGATATGTTTTATAGGTAGTAACAGCTTGTAACATGTATCGGTTCTCGAGGCTTCGAATGATTTATTATTGGGAAATGTTTTTTTTTTTTTTATTAGCTTTTATGTCCCACTGTTGGGCAAAGGCCTCCTTACTCTCCTGCCACCTCTCTCTGTCCAGAGCTGCTAAGGACCAATCTTTATTAAAAGAGTCCAAATTTTCCAAATTCCAAATTTTTTTTTTTGTTCCTCCCAAAACTTGTTGACTTTGATGTATAGTGAAGTGTGCCAAAAGTTTATTGAATACCATTTACGATTATCTGGTTATTTTTTAATTGATTCAGAATTCCTAATAAGCCTACAGGTAATGTTTCCAATGCTGGATACAGAACTCCTCTCTTGGAGAAAGATTGGGCTGTAATCTACCTCGCCTGCCTAGTGCAGGTTGGTAGATGACACATGTCTTCGAGTTTTTGGTTCTGGGACATGCCGGTTCCCTCACGATGTTTTCCTTCATCGTTTCGAGAGCAGTAGTGGTGAAATTATTTACATAAAGTAAACCGCCTGCTTGGGTTCGAACGTACGACCTCGAACTCGTCATTTATGTTTACCCAGTTATTATTGAATCGACTCGGAATATACTACTTAAAGTGTGCAATTTGGTGTGAAAATAGACATTTTGCACCACCATGTTGCATTTTGTTTTGTCAATCAAGAAAAATACTTAAGTATTGTGTAGCCTATAATATTGGAACACAGACACAGACAGACCTCTCTGTGAAAGAAAATACTTGTACACTAATAAAACTAACAAAAAAAAAAAAAGTTCCAGGTTCTCCTAATTGCAGAACTTGAAAACGGGAAAGATAAAGGTGATGATCTATTTCATGGAGATTCTCTCCGGCAGACGAAATGATATTGCAATTTGAATCTTATTATCCTTTGGACCCAAGCATGCCGTACATGGCTGATTCTCAACACGAGGATGAAGAGGATGAACATGGAGAATAAAATAAAAACATAATGATAGCACTCATGTAATTAACAGAAATACGTAAATAACTATGTCATAATAATTATAATAAAGAGATTTATTTTATTTACCATACTTTCATTTTATTAACAGCATGTATAAGAAATCATATTTAAGGGTGCGGTTTAAGGGTGTGGTATAGACCATCAAACTAAACAACTTTCAACACCTACTCAACCCAAATGTATGGGAGAGCTGATTATGACTAACGACGAAAATAATAAAAAAACAACCTGTATATCAAATGTTGTCGCTCATTTTACAATAACAAGACAATTTTTTTGTAAAAAGTTTTCATTCTGACACACCCGTATTATCTCCAAGGGGGAAAAAATTAAAAAGTATTTATTAATCGATATTGGTAAATAAATAAATTTCACCACACCGTACGAGGACCACTACCCTTAAATATGACAACACCATATTAACATATCACAGTTTTATGTGGTAGGTAAATCGAGTCTCATTCTAATTTCAAAGTATGGTTCCTTGTACTTTAGATTGATAAAAATGTATGTTTTTTCTTCTCTGTTAATTACAAGTTTATCCCCGTTTTGAGTATCATAGATCTGATCTGATTTTGTATTTTTTTCCTAGCGTTTTAGCTATAAAGGTTTTAGTTACGACGGAGCGGGCGAGGTCGCCCGCGGGTCGGGGGCTGCGCGCGTTTGCGGAACGGTCGCGTGAACCAGACGCTTGACTAGTTATGATACATAATGTATAGTTTCTGGCGATACACCATCTAAATATCCGGTTATTTAAGTTTTTCCCAATACATATCTATGTATGTACATCAGTTAATGTTTGGTCATTGGGGTTGCATTCTTTATGTAATGTAACGATCGAGACGTTGGCGGTCGAGAGATAATTGTGACCGAATCTCAAAAGAGTGTCTAATCATTCTGGCCTCGATAATTATTACAAAGGAAAAGAAAGGTTTCTATGGAGGTTTTATAAGATTTGACCCTCCTTTAAATTTTATAAAAAGCGTAATAATTAATGAAGGTGTATTTTGTTTCAGTTTGGACGACGATAAGGGGGATTTTGAAATAAAGGATACCTAACGTCAAAATAATTACTGCATAGAATATTGGTATTTTAATATGATGTTAATGTTAAATTAGTGTGTAGAATCTCATTGTTATATTTATTACATCGTTATGTTGCGAACGTTGATATTTTTCATCTTTCATCTTACTATCTTCTAGGAATAATTATTAAAGTTGTATGACATATTGCCATGTGGTTTTATTTGCTCGTCCTGGTACTGAGAGCTGGCAAAGCTCTCAAAGTACGTAGTGACTTTTAATTTAGGAAATACGAAAATTTTATCAACTTAGGGATAAATATCATTTTACTGGGACCCAAAAATACATATGATGGCAAAAAGAAAAACTAACTTAAAGGAGCACTTTCCCAACATATATACAAACATAAACTCAGATCTTTTTTCCCATGATGGTAGGCAGATATTATATCTTTGACTATTAAGTATAATAATGTTATTTTCAACCTGATACCGTATTCAATCATCGATACAGTTTCTTATGGCTGATTCCTATATTTTACTGACCGTTATTGATTAAAATTAAGACTCTTGTATCCTTACCAATAATGAAGCAAATACCTTAATATTAGTCTATTATTAGCTACTTTCATATGGGAGAGTCTACTGTGCATAAAACTAACATACTTTCCCATACAACTCCTCTCGACTCTCCCATATAAACTGAAGTAGCTAGGCAGGTAAAATTAGCTTACGAATCTATTTATACGCCCAGTTTGCGCCAGTTTACGCCAAAATTGCTACCATATGTAAGCAAAACGATTCGTTATTGTTAATAGAAACCGAGCATTAATGGGCAGTATACCACTAGAAATCTATTATTGGATCCTATCCTAGGTATCATACCAACTCAACGTTTTGATCTCTTCAAACAATTAGGACAGAGCACTTTGACTGTTAGCACAATTGGCGCGCACAGTCGGTAACATAATACCTATGTGGAAGTTGACCGATTTTCAGTAAACCGGTTTGTTATTTTGTTTATATTAGGGATTTTTTACAAAAGGATGAGCAGAAGTGTATTTATTTTTGACCGCAACATTTTGGTTTCCTGGAAAAGCAGTTCCGTAATATTGTAAGATATTAACACCAATTTACTATGGTAAAACCTATCCCCGTAACTTATACAAATGGTCAATTTCGGCAGTGAACGGATTTGGATGAAATGAATATAATGAATTATGAGCAAAATGCCTTAAGTAGGGTTTGGTTGAAGACAGCATATGAACCTGCAGCTTTCTTAAAGACAGAAAAAAATACATTTATTTGACCCGGGCACTAAAGATTCACACAAAAAAATCTTCGAAATAGTATTGTGTGCCTCACAACTGAGCCAACTAGTTCCTGACGCTGGTTTTCAACTGAACTTTACTTGCTGAAAAGTGGCTTTTCCTAAGCCTACAAAAGGTGTTAGTCTAAAAGATTAATCCAGGACGTTTTCCATTCAAACTCGAATATATATTCTCCTTCACAATAGAAATAGTTAAAGTCGTGGTTCTTCCACGGGAGAGCAAGAAACCATATTGAAGTATTGTTAGTAATAAGGCAAGTTGAAAAATGTTGAATCGAGAGTGTTTTCTTATACTCTTGCATAATTAACCTTTAATGTTCCCACAGCTGGGACACGGGCCTCCTCTCTGTGAGAGGAAGTGGGCCGTAATCTACCACGCGGGCCCAGTGCGGGTCGGTAGACTCTATTTAACAAAACCTATTAATAAATACTTTTACACCTTTTTCCCCTAGGGTGAGATTAAGGGAACGACCAGAATGAAAACTTTTTACAAAAATATTGTTTTGTTCTTGTAAAATGAGTGACAACGTTGAGATACAGTTTGTTTATTTATTTTCGTCGTAAGTCTATTTAATTATGAGCAGGGCTCGTGGCTAAATAATAACAGTCGCACTGATCGATGCCACGGATGCCGAGGTCGGTTTGTGGATGGGTAACCATTTATAACATATCGAGACCCCTATGAGCACATGGATGTTAAGCTGTTGGTCCCGGCAGTTATTTGCAGATTTTTGACAGTCGCTACGGGTTATCGGAAGCCCGAAAGTCTGACAACCAGTCTGATCAAGGGATATCGTGTTACCCAGTAACTGGGTTGTGGAGGCTAGGTAGGCAGTTGCTTTATGTAAAATACTGTTATTCAACTACAGCCGGTTAGGCTGGAAGATGACGTCAACACAGTTGGGTAAAAAATAGGTAGATTGAAATCTATTAAATTATGTTTATATATATTTTTTAGTGTATAAGTTTGAATAAGAGTAAATAGGTACATAACTTTTATCATGTATAAAATTGCGATAAGTGACAGTTCTTTACATTATGTTTATATTATTTCTACAAAATCGGCTGTTTTTAATATAGGTAGCTAAATATTGTTTAGTCTGAAATAATTCTGTATTTGTAAATAATATCTGAGCAGATAACCTCTCTATTTTTGTTAATTCTCAGATATTAATGAAACACCAAATAGGTTAATTACTAAAGTTATGACAACCTAAATATGTCGAAATAGCTATCTGTTGTGTTCGGACGAAATGAAACAGATTTTTATAGCAATCACCTTTTATTAGGTTTGAGGTCAGTATAATCGCATAGTTATCAACAAAAAAAATGGAAAGTCCGGGTACCAATGGATTGACGTGGTGGACCATTTTTAACCCCCGACGGAAAAAAGGGGTATTATTTAACCCCTGACAGAAAAAGAGGCGTGTTATAAGTTTGACGTGTGTATCTGTGTCCCCCGATGCGACGATTCTTTGATCAAAATATTACCTACAACTTATAAGGTTCGATAAATATTTTACTTTTTTTATAGGGTTTGTCTGTGTTGGGGGTTTTTAATTTTTTTTATTTCATTTCATCCCTGCTTTTTTGTTCAAAGATGTTCCTAGCAAAATGTTGGTGTAATAGGTTACACCAACCCTAGATTACACCAACATTTTTCTAGGAACATCTTTGACATGATATGTTACATACACATACATATATGATATGTTACATACATACAACATGTTATGTTACATACGTAAGCCGGATCTATGGAATATTTGTACTATTGTTTGCAGTATACAAGAATAATACTGACACATAATTTACTAGTTTACCTGGACAATATGTGTTTGACTGTACCATTGTAAATAGCCGCTTTACGTTTGTACTTATACTTAGAGTTTGCTAGTATTAAGGTCAGTAGTTGTTATCTTTACGTGGAAGTCAGTTTTTAAGCAAAAATGTTTTATAAATACGCCATTTTTTTTTGTGCTGTCTTGTTGTTTGTTGATGTAAGTATTACTGGGAATCAGTTAAAGTGGAGTGATAATTTAGATAACATCATCATCTGCCTAGCCTTTTCCCAACTATGTTGGGGTTGGCTTCTAGTCTAACCGGATGCAGCTGAATACCAGTATTTTACGAGTACATGGAGCGACTGCTTTTTTTTTTTTAAAAAACGTTGCTCCACACTAGGAATTGCTCCTGTATCGTGGGTGCGTTTAAACTCACGTAGACAAACAGCCGGACCTGCCGATCGATTCTGTAAAAGTCTCACCGTGAAAAGTTAGGTGAAGTGAGCTTAGAGTAAGCTGTCAATGTGTCAATACCTAGTATTACCTAATTGGAATGACAGCTCACTCCGTAGGCGCATTTTATATGTAGGTTCAAGTAGGTCATAGATGTTTGTTACTCTTTCCCGCAAAAACTACAATACGGATTTGGATGAAATTTGGCACACAGGTGGTTTATAACAAGGATTAACATATAGGATATTCCCGATATTCCCACAGGATCGAAACTTATTCGGGTGAAACCGCGGGGCACACCTAGTGAAAAATAAATGTGTGAGAAGAAGAAAATAATAATTTTTAATACAATTAGAGAAAAATAAATATCATCTCCATTGTTAACTTCTGAAAGTAAATAGGTAGTCAAAATACTCCTTCATATAATAATCCTTTGTTTACAACATAACCTTTTCTATCCAACAAAACAGATAGAATTTTATGTTGATTACACATACAATAATCGCCATGAACGGTGTCATAACACTAACATCCTGTATATTATAGCTATTTAGTAGATGGGATAAAGATATTAAGGAAGTACCTACCTTGGCCCGGGATAAAATTCACTAGGGACCACGCAAAATGGAAATTGTTGGAGAACCTATTGGAAACTGTTTCATGGACCTTTATAATAATAGTCCCCCCGAGTTAATTATCTGATGTGTCTTTGTGGTACAGACGCTAGCACATCAAGCTACTACAATCTGTCAAATTTCTTTAATAGATTTTCAACTTTATAGCTAAAGTATTAGGTTGAAGGTTGATTGGGAAAATTTTACAGTTTCGGATAGCTTGACCTGCTGGCGTCTGTACCTACATTTCAAAGTCCTGTAACTTAGTGCTGCAAATGATGATTGGATTTTAACACTGTTGTTGTATGTGGAATGCATTAAATTATTTTGTATATTGTACAAAATCGTGTTATCCAGTAACTGGGTTGTGCAGGTCAGAGAGGCAGTCGCTCCATGTAAAATACTGGTATTCAGCTAGTATTTAGTTAGATCGGAAGCTGACCCCAACATAGTTGTGAAAAGTCTAGGCAGATTGATTAATACAAAATCTAAACCTAATTTAATATTATAAAAAATATACAATGGTTTCTTTATAAGTTCAGACATCTGTAAGAGGTAATCTCTGGAATTATTACACAGATAACGAACATTGTTAGGTACACTTCCAGAAAGTTACACTATCGCTGAGTGTAGAGTTGGATTTGAAAAAAATATTTTTGCATTTGATAGCCTAATTCTTGAAAAGGGCTATAAGCTATATAACATCACGCTATGACTCTTAAAAGCCGAGCAAAAAGGCAAAAGTCAGAAAGAACGCTTAGCGAAAATGAAGTAATAGCTCAGGCGATGCGATGCGACGGGTCGGTCGGTCGGGGATCAAGAAATTTCAAGCGGACGAAGTCGCGGGCGAAGTCATGTATAAAAATTAGGAGGGTACCAATTAGGACGTCCGTCATCGAAAATTATTCTTGTCACATTATTGATAATAATACCATGTTACACATCGTTAAATTAGTAAATTCGTCACTTCAATGATGTCAACACAATGTTCAGCCTTCGCTCTATATTCATCAAAATTTTGGACATAGCCACAGCAAAGGTTTCATCGTTCTATGAGCACACACAATTGTATTTTAGTACTTTGCATGCCCCGTGAGCCGTCCACACAACCACTACAGTAATAAGTGAAGTTAACTACGGTTTGCTGTGGATAACCGCATTACTGCGAGGTAGAAATGTGGGGGTAAAAAATGGGATACTAAATGCTAATTCTTTGGTCATTTCTTTGTTGTATTATTTTTGTTTGGGTTTACTTAAAATTATAGGCTTGTTGTTTAGGCTAGCAGTTTAAGTAGCTTACATAAAGACATAATCAGCCTTTACTGTTCCTCTCGAGGGGAGAGGAGGCCTGAGTCCCAGTCCTTCGAGAGGGATTGGGCTGTACCTAATCCACGTGGTCCCAGTGAGGGTTGATAGATGGTTCTAGGACATGCCGGTTTCCTCACGAAAATATAACTTGACGTAAGCAAATATCCAGGGCTATCTAAAGGCTCCCACAAAGAGGCGTGATGCGATAGCGCGACATGATTCTAGTAGAACAATATCTGTGAAAACTTCATGGAAATCGTTCTACCAGAATCACGTCTTTAGGGCTTGTCTAATCCAATCCACGTGCAGATGTTGCAAATTAAAAAAGGTCAAGAAACATTATTTATTTAGGATCTCTAGAATATACACAATACATTACCTAAATAAAAGGCAAAATGACGAGTAGCGAACCATGACGAGTAGCGAACCTAGGTTTATTTCTAATTTAACTGTTAACCTGAACTTGTTAGTGAACGTTAGAGTCCCCCATGGAGTCGCACTTTGACTCCATTTAGTCAAGACTTGAAAAGTTTACTTCCATTGTCACAAACTAATTCCTAATATACTTCCACAGACTGAGGCCTTTGTTAAAAGGGATGTTAATGCAACTGCTCTAGACGCGTTGAAAAAGAACATGGATGACTTCAGGAACTGCATCGACAAGAGCTTGGCGAATGTCGTGGGTGAAGTCAACGAGGACCATCTGAAACCACTGTTCAGTGTAATTGGTGATCAGTTGAACAGGTTCTCCAAAGCGGTAAGTCTATCTTACATAACATATCACCAAATTAATGCAGAGGTGGTACAACCAACCGCAGATCAGTGCGAAAGCCGCCCTTACTGCGACGACATAAAGGCGCTGTCGCTGATGAATAATTGTTACCTACCGCTGACATGCGGCCTATCGAATGTTATTAGTCCCATAAAACAAAGGGAGCGAGTCCATTGCATTGAATAAATTAAATTTTGACTGCTTCATTGGTCTATAGGCCAACCGCTTAGCTGCGCGGTGCGGGAGGGGCGATAGTTAAGCGGTCGGCCAGTAGTAGGTCTCAGGTACGACTACTAACCAGGATGCCTTGGGTTCAAAGCCCAGGTCAAGGGGTCTACACCCTTAGCACGAAACCCGAAGTCATGGGCGTTTCCTACTTCGTATCACTTTTAGACATAAGATTAGTTCGGGGCCCGAACTAGCAATGAATGACAACACGATTTGACAGGTGTCCCTACACCTGAAGGCCAATTCTCGTAATTTAAAACGTTCAAAATCTAGTCGCAGTCTCATCTCAACGACAAACAAATGTCAAAAACTTGTCAAAATGTAGGGAAATTAGAGGTTCTTTTGACAGATTGAGACTGAGATCAGAGTGACTGTGAACGTTCCTAAAATTACGAGAATTGCCCCTCTGATTTGATTTTGCCCGTCCGAAAAATTTAATTTGACACTTGTTTGTGAAGGATCAACTACTTTTGGACGGGTCTGTAACTTAGTTGACGGACTTAGACAGACCCTCAGGCACAGTGATATTGGATTCCTAGTTTATACCCTATCCATTAGGTTAATCGTTATTTGACAGCTGTCTCAATACGTACACATTCCAGATTACGTAAAAGTTAACTTTAAAATGCGTAACAAAACAAATATATGTCGCAGCAGGTGGCCATAGATTAAGAAAGTTCTAACATTTGTTACAAGATGGCGGTAGTGAGGTTATTCTATCTGTCTGTCAGTTGTCACTGTCAAGTAATGTCAGGTTATTCCACTTGTCTGTCAGTTGTCACTGTCAATTAATGTAATTTTAATAAGGGAGAGTGATTGTCAGGCATTCGGCCAAGGAACGTGCGCATGAGCGGATAACCTCACAACCTCCATCCTTTTCCATCGCGGATATTTGTGATTATCGTAATTTATAAAGTTTGTGAAATAATAAAAGAAAATCAACGCTATCTGTTCGTGGTATTATTTCCTGTTTTCTGAAGATTGTACGAGGAGGAAGGCTTGCCCAAAAATAACATTGCTGTTCCCTCCCCGTCAATAGAAACTGCCTTATCTTATTAAATTATCTTATTTATGGCTTCTTACAGATATTATAATACCGTATTGTGTGTTGCTGCAATCACTAGTTCCATGTGTCAAAAAAACGGTTTACCTTTTTTTTACGGTTTTTACGGGGTATGGAAATTACTCTGTAGCAACTTGGTTGTCATTTTTAAATTATGTCATAGCTTGTTCATGTATGATGATGCGAATGTACTTGACATTGTTTTAGTACTTTGTTCTAATTATATTATACATTTTGTTTGTTACAGTTTGATGAATTAACAAAACCGAAGCCTTCTTCGGACGAAAATTAAATGATTGACAATACCAGTAAAAACGAGAAAATGATGAAGAAAATTGAATGTATGGATGAAGCTCATTTAGATGATTAAATATTTATTAAAATGTTTCAATGAATTTATTGCTAACCTTACGTTCTAGAATCTCCATCGTCCACGACGCTACTCAAAAGTAACCAAGTAACCAGTTACAAACTCAAATCACCAATGAGTAGCTAAAATGTCATAGCATTAGTAGGTACACTATTTTTATATCCCGAAGCGACGCGCGCTTTACTTGTGGCAACCAAGTGTACAAACACGCTGTGAATGTGTGCGTGAAGATGAGTAGCGTCAGCATAGGCACACACACACACTCTTCCGAATTCGCCATTGCATCAGACGGTACCGTGAGTTCCTGTGCTTACACACACATTCACCACGTATTTGTACTCTTGTGGTAACCACAAGTAAAGCGGGTGTCACTTCCTGAGATAAAAATACTATATTTTAATGGCGGTCAGTCAGTACACGATGCAACCAGGACGATTTGATTTTGTAACACGTCACGTACTCTGGAGTAGCGTCGTATCAGTTGGTCCTGTTTTTTCCTAAAACTGCATTGGCAGCCATATAGCGTCCGCAAGTAACCGTTGAATGACGTCACTGGCACGTTATTTATGAAGGTAAGTTGTTGTGTTGTGTTTTTCTTAAAAACGTTTTTAGACACCGTAAAGTTTGCTGCCATCGTTTTCATGACAGCTGTCTCTGTGGCTCTTATGTGGCGGCTACCGCTGCCGTAGGGGGCCCGTAGGGGTGCAACCAGACCGCGATTAATCGAAGTCAATCATCGACATTTTGACATATTGAGCCATGGCTCAATATGGCTGCTGCATGCAGCAGTGCGATTTTGTAACCATCTCACCGTGAAAACTTAGGTGAAGTGAATGTGGAGTGAGCTGTCATTCCAACTAATGCTAGGGATTGACACTACTGGCAGCTCACTCTAAGCTCTTTCACCTAACTTTTCACGGTGAGATTTTTACAGAATCGATCGGCTGTACCTACGTGGTGTCACATTTCATATATTGAGTCGACTTTGGTCGACCGCAGTCTTCTTGCGGAAACTGTATTTTGTTTTTGCAAATTATTCCTTTGATGATAAACAAAAAAACACATAACACGTGTGTGTGTGTGTGTGTGTGTGTGTAAATAACATATTTACACGTCAAAAATAAATTATGTTTATAACTCGAGAAGTTCGGTTTTTCCTATCCGACTATTCTGAGAAGAAAGGTCGAAACAAACTCAGTGGCCACAATCTCTTTTAAGGTCCAGCCATAATCAAATTCAAAGCATTTATTTCAATGAAACCATTTACAGCAAAGACATTAAATTATTTACCTTAAATCTCTTTGATATACAGGCTTTTGAATTGTCAAAATCTTGGTCAGAAGGCCAATAAAATTCCCGTAATTAAAAAGCGCTCAAAATCTAATCGCGAACTCAGTGACAATCAATGTCAAAAACTTGTCAAAAATGTAGGGAAATTAGTGGTATTTATGACATATTGAGATAGATCAGACTGTGAACGTTCATAGAATTACGAAAATTGCCCCTCTGGCATATTTCAAGACCATGTTTCATTTATCTAGCAAGCTACAGCTAGAGTTGGATTGCTGTGCGTGTAGTCCAAGTTTAGTTCCCGGCTCGCACACAGCATAATTAGGTTTCCTGTTTTGAAACTATCAGGAGTTGAGTCTTAGTAAGCGTGAATGATAGAGATATAATAAGAATAATGTACCCAGGATTTTGTAATAATATCTTGATTTAAAAGAGTGTCCGTGGAGTTTCTTGCTCGTTCTTCTCCACAGAGATCTACGTTTTGGAATGGGCAACTAGCTTCAACTTTCTGACTAACTGACCGACAATTTAATTTTGACAATTCAAAAGTGCCTGAAATGGTTTAATTGAAATAAATGATTTGAGTTTGAGTTTGATATGTGCCACAACTTAGGACAGGCCAATATCCAGCAATGGATTATAATTATCCTGAATTTAAACGGCATTAGGGCCGTTTCATATAACGTGCAGTTTAGATTTCGTTTGGGCACGAGTTAAAGATCCATCACTAAAATAACTGATATCAGTCGGAAAGCTGCCACGCTTAAACGGAATTGGACTGGACACATCTGCCGCATGTCAGACGATCAATGCAAACTTACGACCCAGTGGGTCCCGCTTAATGGCAAACGACATTGCGGCAGGCCCAGACGGAGACGGCGGGATAAGCTGAACTCCTTTGATAAAAATTGGTCCTTGGCAGCTCTGGACAGAGAGGTAGAAAGAGAGTAGGGAGGCCTATGCCCAGCAGTGGGACATTAAGGGCAAAAAAAAAGTTAATAGACAATACAAATATAAATGGTACTGCGCTACTGCTGAGCTTCAGGCCCTGGCTTCGAATCCCTGTTCTGGCAAAGTGTTATTGAGTGTTTTCGTCTGAAATTTCTTAGTAGCGGCCTGCAGTCTGGATTTGTTCCCGGTTGGTGGCAATAGGCTCGTCCCGTATTGCATGGGACTCAAAACCGCGAACCACTCAAACCACTCAAAAACGCCTTACCTTTTGGGGAAATACTGGCGTTATACTAATATGTTATAAACGGTATATTAGTTAGTAACTCTGATAGGACCCAGGATGCGCTGGATATGTTAAAGGCAAGTCACTTAATTATGTACCCTAACAACACCGAATAACGACTATTTTGTTTATATAATAAGCAATTAAGTCCCTTTAAAATTTTCGAAGGAAAATAATTATATTAAAATTGGCTTGTTATAACACGCTTTAGAAACGCGCTCGTGCAAATGAGCAACGTCTTCTACAAAACTTTTTGGTTTCTTGACAATGTCAATGACATACTTGTGATAAAAGATAAAAATAATGACGTCTTGAAAAGAATTTTTTTTATGAAATTTGTCAAAATTTTCGTTGAACTTAATTAATAGATGCTTTTGTGAATACATAAATATTAAAAACATCTTTGCTTTTAGCACAAAAAAACTCTCTAAACATGAATAAGCTGTTGATTCTCCTTCTGACTGTTTCCGTCTCCGTAGTCAGCGTAAGTGCAAATCTATCAATTAATTTAAATAATTTGGCGATAGCGTCAGGGTAGTCCTCGAAATTCTAACTTTCTTAGGTTTTGTGCAATTTGTAGGGCAGCATCAGGTTGTATGTTGATCTAAAAATATTATTAGCAGCCGTAAAAAATATTTATTTATAACATTGTAATCATAAAAATCATCAATACATCTCTCTAAGCTCATATTACCCAATGAAATCATGCGGTTTGGGGCCAATTCTAACTTAACGAGTTGTATTGCTGATTCTAATGATTATAATTCTGTAAAGCCATATTAGTTACGGTTGCGAATCATATTTTAATCAACATACAACCTGACAATGATCTGCAAATTGCAAAAAAGTAAAGATCCCTTGACCAAGAAGATGGCCGGTGGAGCAGATGAGTCCTGGAGTGGAGACCGCGTATCGGCAAGCGTAGTGTGGGACGCCCCCCAGCTAGATGGACGGACGACCTTAACATGGTGGTTGGGACAGACTGGATGCGGAAAACGGAGGACAGGGTGTTGTAGCACAGCTTAGGACTGCCATAGGCTGAGTTGATTGGTCGATTGAAAGTCCCCTTAAAGTACGTTTCCCTTCGTTTAATTGTTTGTGCGTATTGGTTGCGTTATAAGCACGTCTACGGCGCTTAAAACTGTTGCCGTTGTGAATAAGCCTTGATGTAATCATTATAATGTTATTTAACCATTTACATAACATAACATTACGCTTGTAATCCCCCAAGGGTTAGGCAGAGGTGTACCTATAAACGATCTGCGACCTCCATGTGACACTTCTCATGGAGGTCGCAGATCGTTTATAGGATGCCCCTAGTCCGCCGGTCTAGGAGCGTCCGTCATCCGACCAGACAGGCCCGAGTTGGCGCCGCAGTGTTCCACGCGCGCCACTCGAGAGTACGTGCGATCATTGTGGGAATGGCCGCACGGGGAGGCAGGTGGGACCCGCTGAGGAACATCGGGTCAAGGCCCGTCGGGGGAGCGGTGAAAGCTTATGCGAATCCCGCACCCCCGGCCTTAGGCAGAGTTGGAACACCGCGGTGGTTTTAGCCGGTAAGAGTCCGGTATACCCCTCCGTCACCCCCACGATGGAGGAAGTCCATGAGGATTTCAACCGCGAAACCAAAACAAAAAAAAGTGGTGTACCTATTTCGCAAGTTATGTTTAATTCCCAAGTAATAGGGGGCACACCTGTTGCCATGGACCGAGCACAAATCCAGAATCGGGGCTGCTACTGAGAAATTCCACATGGAAAAAGACAATAACACTTTGCCCGACCCGGGAATCGAACCCAGGACCTCATGTTCAGCAGTAGCGCTTGCGACCACTGGACCAGCGAGGTAGTCGCAAGTTATTTAACCATTTCTTCTCATTAATACAGGCTGTTGTGAAACGCGATGCTCCTTGGCCCACACGCATGCATCCTGCGATTGCGGCACGCAATGATTTGGAAATGATGCAGAAATCTCTCATAGGCTTCAACGTCAGGGATTTTCGTCACATAGCGCGCACAATCATCCCTGAAGATTTGAAGCCAAACGAAAACGTTGTTTCTGATAGTATAAACAAAGCGATGGAGTTATGGTTATAGGTTAGTTCAGTTCCTATCATAGATCTATAGTTCAGTTCTAGCCGAGATGTGTTTGAAAATTATCTATATTTTTGAAACACAAGTCAAGACAAGTATAGTCACATGATTATACTTTATCGGGTGTTTATCACTTGTACGTTTCAGTATTGCCGCTAATCCTGAAGTCATTTCCTCGAGAGACCATTACAGGTAATAACTCAGTTTCTCGGTCTCAAACGGTCTACATGATCTGACAAAGATTATGTGTGGATTTTAAAAGACACTGAACTTCGAGTTTGTTTCGCCATTTCTTCTCCGGGGTAGTTAAGATAGGAAATGTCGACATCATCTAGCTTTTTATAAAAGTAAAATGACATGGAAAAGTGATTCCGATATCCTACCTATTTACAAAATAAACAATTTTATTTTATTTTATGAACTTTTTTGAAAATGCTCTTGGATGTCCTCCGCCCTGAGGTGGGCGAAGGGTCGGTCGGACTCTTAGTGAGGCCACATGGGCGTTGCCGGTATTTTGCGTCTTCGCACCACTATAATTTCAACGCACGGAATGCCACACGGGTAATGCGTTGTCACAACACAATGCCGCTTACTAAGACGTCGTCGCAGCGTCTCGCTGTTGGGTGTGTAAGTTTTCTTTAGTACAAGCTACACTGCACTGCGCTACGATGCCAGTCCGACGCTCGGTATCGCACCGTTACATCATTTTCCGCTTCGTTTCTCTGGTCTCCTTGTACGTTGGGCGTGCTTTGCGTCAGTGCACGTCGTTGCAGCGCACCGTGTGGTATGTCACTGTGATTTGTATGTAGGATGACGCAGCCTCTTCGCTGGTATCGTAACACACTGGCAATGCATCGTGTGGCTTCGCTCTTACTGACTAAAAGCACATAGTGTTCTTGAACTACCTCTGACCAGGAACATACCTGGCAGGTAATCAGCTCACCTCATTTAGGCAGGCCAATACTGGCCGGATAGGTATTTGCCCGGAAAGTCAAATAACGTTTTATTGATATTTTTTTTTCACAGATGAGCGTTATAAAACCCAAACCAGCTGCTGCGTAGTAAAGAGGATTTATTGCTACAACAGCGGAATTTTGTATTGTCAAAAATGTTAGTGGTAAAGTAAAAATATTAATATAAAAACCTAGTGAAATTCCGGAACCCGAACTTATAAAGTAAAAAATGTACTAGAATTTGTAATAAATTTTTTATAAAAATTAAAATGTTTTTTACTTTTTAATGAATTGGTTTATTAACACTGGCTTCGCATGTATGTGATTGCAGATCGGAAACCTATTTATATAAATTATATTACATTATGAATGTATGAAACTAACTGCCGTACTTACAAACGTTTCTTAATAATAAATAACTTGAATTGACCAGTAATCACAAACGTTTTAATTTTGTTGACATGCACCAGCTACAGTCCTTTCACATATAATTATTTGTCTCTGATTTTGCATCACTGTCAAAATCACAGTGTTCTTTATTAACGTCTTAATAAGGTTGCAGTTTGATTGTTGCCACTTAAAAATCTGTCATAATCACAATAATCTTTATTTTCGTAATCATAATTATATTATGATTGCTGTTGTATTGCTGCCACTGAAAAATCTGTCAAAATCACAGCAGTGATGTTCCTTACCACAAGGTTGCTGTTGTCAGAGGTAAAATTTCTGTCAAAAGACTACCTACGGGTATGGTTATAACAAGTGCTCGAAAGTCCTAAGTAAATACGGATATGCCCTTCATAGAAGGGAAAATCTGCGAAATCTGAATATTCATTGGTTATGTTAAAGTTATTCAATTATGAACATGTTTAATAATATGAATATGAACCTGTTTTACACTGATACGGGAATTGCACATAATTACTTAACCCTTTAGTTAGCCATTTTGTACAAAAGTTTTAATAACGTAAAGGTAAGGTTTAGCTAGGTTTCCTAGTAGAGCGGTGAACAGCGGTTATTCCGTTTATCCACCCCAAAAATCCTTCGTAAGGTAGGGAAACGCATGTCCGAGAATCCACCCTAAGCCCAGGCACACACGAGCGCGTTTTTCCCGCGGCGATTTTTTATCTCGCACTGGATTTTCAACGTACTGCTTAGCACCGAGAGTTGAAAATCTAACAGTGTGTTTTTTTGACGCGTGGATGCGCTCTGTTAGATTTTCAATGCTCGGCTCAACACCGAAAGTTGAAAATCCAGTGCACGATAAAATCCCGTTTCGATATTATGATATCCGGGCGGACGTGGGCTAAGCCTATAAATTCCGTTTATCAAATTAGACCTAGAGTGGATTTTTTGGGGTGGGATAATTACGGAATAACTCGTGGCCGCCAAATGCCAGCTACAGTGAGGGTTGTTATGAAAATGATACATGAATAAACAAAAACCCTCTCTAGGGATGTACACCAACTTACTTTAATAAATAACTTTTCAGTGATGTAATGACATCACTGAAAAGTTATTTCACACAAAAACACAAACACATGACACACACACATGTTTACCGTCGAATGCGACGGTAAACATGTGTGTGTGTCATGTGTTTTACATGTTAGCAAATAAAGTAACGCGGACGCTATCTGGCGGCCATCGCACTCTTAAAAAACTGTAGCTTTACTTCTACTGTGAGTAGCCTAGCTTATCGTTCCTTCTCTGTATGAGAAAAGACTGAAAGAGTCTGGCATTATTTGTTACCTAAAATTGTTTTGTATAGTCAACCTCGTAAATACTTTACCACCCTAAGGTTGAATGTCACTTGCGCGTCATAAACGATAAGGTCAGTTAGTCTATGTTATAGAAAGTTTCAACCTTACAGTCCTTTCACAGTTATTTTACCTCTGACAGCAGCAATCCAACAGCAATCCTATTGTAACGACAATAAAGACCACTGTGGTTTTGAATGGGCAGCGATGCATAATCTAACGTTGAAAATAGCGCTACAAGGTTATTTTGGCGCGTGGCCAAAATCTGAACTAATACTGCCGTTTTGTTTTTTAAATACATTTCAAATGACGTTTACCAACAGCGCCTCGCTGTCAACGTTATACGAGTGCTAATAGAGCCTTGTAGCAGTGTAACTGTGAACTCAACTCAAAGCATTTATTTCCATTAAACCATCTAAAGGCTCTTTTGAATTGTCAAGAAGTCGGTCAGTCATAAAATATGAAGCTAGTCGCCCATTCCAAAGCGTACTAGGTACCTATGGAGAAGAACGGACAAGAAAGAACTTTCTGTAGTGAAGTTTCATGTAACTGGTAATTGTTGTCAAAGGTGGTAACGCAATTATGAGGTCAACTACAATATCTAATTTCGTGAAATAATGTGTTATGATGACAGCAATTAACACCAACACATAAGTTTCCTTATCTTAGTAACTTATATTTACAAGGATGCATTTGTCATTTCATATCATAACGAGCCATCTTTTGTAGAGAACTTTGTTTACATTCTAATGACATATTTTTGTGACCGCTGATAGCATAATTATCTTGTAGGACGTGAATAATAATTAAATAGGGTTCTAATTACTGTGTTCATAGAAGTAATCTAATTGTTTTGTTAATTGGGGATGGAAGTTTAGAATTTCTCTGAATTTTTAAGTACTTGGAACAAATGCCTATCTGAGCTCTTCAACCAGTAACTGGGTAAGACGATACCTCGTGGTAAGCTTTGGGGCTTCTGACTACCCGTGAAATAGAGATAATAAATACCAGTTTGTAATAATTGTTTCTCGCAGGGCAAAAAAAATCTCGATCCTTATTTTTATTAGAAGAGTATAAAAGGTTCTAGACAGCGAAAAAAGAATATATATTTTGGTTTAAAGAAGTTTTATTTCTCAAAAAAGAACATACATAATTCACTTAAATATGAGAAACTTAACGAAAATAGAATACTATCATAGTAAACATAGTTGTCGTTCGATCTAACGTACATACAGTGGTAGTCGTTCATTATTGTTGGTTGGCCAAATATAACTATAATCTATTTTAAAAATGTTAATTGATGAGGAGTCTCTTAGACATTTCAAAAATATTGAGTTGTCTGTACTTATCATGTTTTGGGAATATCATATTTTGGGACAGACTGGATGCGAAGAATGGGTTGTTGTAGCGCAGCGTCGGAGAGGTCTATGTTCAGAAGTGGAGTGCGATACGCTGAGCTGAATGATATGTTGGGAATGAAGGAACAAGAACATACAGAGTAGCAGGGACATTGACGCACAACCTGTTACCATGTCAGAACATGATTCTGAACCGACGATTAGTTTCAACGCAGGGGACGTTGATGAAAACTGCCTTATCATAGATAAGTACTTAAGCAGTACCTACGCGGCCAAAATGTATTGAACAACAATTTTTTTAACCGAAGAAAAATGTCTTTCCTAGGGGGTAAATCATGTGCGTGAATTTATTCACGGTACAGTTTACGCGTCGATGATGACAGCCTTATTCCCACTAGTACCACCGAACTGTACCACCGGTGGTACTGGCGGGAAATTTTGTTCTAAATAGTACCACCATTTATTTGGGGTACTAGTGAGACTGATTGTTCCCAACCTTCTACATTAAGTTCTAACCTCTTACAGTTTCAGTTATGTATAGAGAATCTTATCTCTGGTAATTATTTTCCACAGTACGTACGGATGGACTTTGAGTCTTTGATAAACAGCTGACGGATGTAGCACTATCTAATGCACCTCGAACCTTAGACATACATAATTGATTGAATGAGTGGGATACGCGTGGAAACAAAACAAAATACCTACGAATTGGCGCCGCGGTTCCGCGTTTTGTTTTGGTTGGTCGTCTACCAAGCGGGGTAATTGCGAAACACACTAACAGTAAGAACGGCTTTCATTTTAACAGTTCAAAATCATTCATTGCGTTATTTACGTTGTTGAGCAAACAAATTTTTCGAACATATGAAGCAATGTATTACTAACATCCTTCAAAATGATTCGGTTTGTGATTGATAGTCTGTTACGCAATAAGGGTGCAGGTGTACAAAGCAGGTGTACAATACCCGCATTTTGTGTTGGGTAAATATTTAACTGATCCTCAAAAAACTTATTTTACCGTCTAATGATGTAAGTATGCTTTTTAAAAATTAATGAGCCTCTAAATTCATTTTTAAATAAAGGACACTCTTTTTATCTCTCATGCCTTTTTTCAAAGTTGTGTAGCAGTAACTAAGCTAGATTACCCCGACTAAACGGGTTAGGTTAGGTTAGAACTGTGACAAAGAGTCATGGCTATTAGGGTAATACCGCCACCCCCGGCGTGGTGTGAGATGGAACACAGGGATGGTTGTTAGTTAGTAAGAGTCTGAGAGACTCCTCCGTTCCCCCAGGGCGGAGGACATCCATGAGGATATCCAACCCCGGAAAAAAAATGATTAGAACTGTGACCACTAGATCCAAATTGGTCGGAGTTACTGGACTATTACTGATTCTTTGGTCTAGTAGTCTCAGGCGCAAATGCTGAGCATCACTCGATCCCTGGATCGAGTGATGTAATAGAAATTTATTTGTAGGACTAGCTAGGATTAGCAATAGGCTCACGTTACATGAGACCTAAACATGACTGGCTAAATGGGCAACACAGCCGATCGATTCTGTAAAAATCTCACCGTGAAAAGTTAGGTGAAGTGAGCTTAGAGTGTGAATGTGAATGACAGCTCACTCCACGCTCACTTCACCTAAGTTTTCACGGTGATATGGTTACAGAATCGCACTGCTGTATACCCACATTTTGACAGAGGTGTACACCTGTCTAACCCTTTGCAGAATAAAGGTGATATGTTATTTTATGTTATGGGAGTCTAAAGTGTTCCTTACAGCTCTTCATGCAAATATTACACGGCAGATGACATGATTATTGCAGTTCAATCATCTCATTCGTCTGGTCCGGAACTGGGGCATTAAACTGAGTCAAACGGACTGAGGGGCCGACTTAATGCAATATCCCGTTTGGCGTTATATTGTGAAGTGACTTTGGTGTATGGTTT
The DNA here is from genome assembly GCA_951799955.1 of Apamea anceps. NCBI lineage: Eukaryota > Metazoa > Arthropoda > Insecta > Lepidoptera > Noctuidae > Apamea > Apamea anceps. The sequence continues at coordinate 7,824,586 of OX637512.1, forward strand.
GCAAAAAAAAAAACGAGAAGATTTTATTGTTTTTTTTTTAATTTCTAATTGGGACTGCTCTTGGCCTCGATCAGGTCTGAAATCTGCCTAGGTTTGTTCCACAAGAGTAGTGCGATTCTGTAACCATCTCACCGTGAAAACTTAGGTGAAGTGAGCGTGGAGTGAGCTGTCATTCCAACTAATACTAGAGATCGACACTGTTGACAGCTCACTCTAAGCTCACTTCACCTAACTTTTCACGGTGAGAGTTTTTACAGAATCGATCGGCTGTTAAGTCTAAAGCCATTGTTTATGTGCGTAAATATTTAGTTACTGGTTTCTATTGTTCGATAATTGGCATGTAATGTTTGCCGGTTGGTCTACACTGTTTGATGGTGTCATATGATTCAACAAAATAGACCAAACGTTTTATGACTTCTTGATGAAGCAGAGTTTTAAAACATGATTATAATAAATAGTTTTAATGGCTTATAAGTCGATTCGCACAAATATATATTTTTATTTTTTTTTGTAGGCGACTCGCACGAAATTAATTTATTTGTGGGCGAGTCGACAACTCCAAAAATGTGTATTAGGCAATTGGTACATTTTGAATTTTATGCAATGAAGTTAAGAAAAAAGTACACATTTTATAATATTTAACTCTTATCACTTGTGCGCTAGTGTCTTTTTTTTCTATACATTATTGATCGATGACATTATTGCATAAAATTTAAAAACAATAACATTATTTAAAAGTGACGATTCGCCCGTATCAAGCGAGTAAATTCGTGTGAATCGGGCGGATCGTCAAGTCATTTTGATACAATTCCATGAAATCAAGTGTTACGTAAAACGGATTTTGTTGTTTTAATTTTTTTGTGACGTACCAATTTATAATTTTATTCCTTTCGAACTAACTGAACGTACGTCGTTTTGATATCTTAGTCAACATGTTGCATGATACTTCAACACCTGAGAAAAACGAATGCAGCTTCATAAATTTTAGAAGTTTTGGATCTTTGATACCTACGTACTCAGCAAGTGTGATCAATGCGCATTCCTTCAATACAAGAGAAGATGTGCCTTGAAGCTGGAAAATAACAGGGCTTGATAAATATAATGTATTTCTTTTGACAAATTATTTATCAAGTAATACAGTATCATGCACCTAACACGTATCAAGACGATCGCGTTCAAAATCCCAGGCAAAGCTTATTAACTGATTAGCTTGCAAGATCAGATGACCTAGGGTCACTGCAGTGAGCTGACCATACACTGTGTCTCACTCAGCATCAAGATATAGGAGATTGTTTTCGTGGAGATCGCAGTGTGCCTTCTACTGTTGTATTGTGAAGTTCTATACAAACTCTTTAAACATGAATAAGATGCTGATTGTCCTTCTGGCTGTGTGCCTTGTCAGCGTAAGTAACTGTTAATTTTAATTGTATTTTTCCTATATTTTCCAAGCACTGTTCGCCAACTTGTAATTGACCTTAAACTTGTATTTTACTTGTAATAAAAACCTGAGAAAGTCGATTTTAAATAGGCATTTTGAATTTTGGCCTTCTTTCATACTTTAAAAACCTCCCATTGCTGATTTCTAAAACAAACAATGGTAAATAGACCAGCCGTAAGCAATAATCTAATATTTTTTTGATAATTTTTATATTATCTATACTGCATTTAGAGAGAAAGTGTCTTAACCCTACCTCCAAGTGAGCTAGCTTTGTAACCTGTACATGTTAATTTCCCAAAGTGAGATCGTCATCTGCTTAGCCTCTTGCCAACTATGTTGGGGTCGGCTTCCAGTCTAACCAGATGCAGCTGAATACCCGTATTTTACATGAAGCGACTCCCTATCTGACTTGTTAAATTCCCAATGTGAGATGTTTACATTTATTCTGCGGTGAGATTGCTAGATACTGAAATGTTTTCATATTTTTTAACAATTTCTTCTCATTCAAACAGACTCAAGCTTTCGTGAAGCGAGATGCGCCTGCGGCTGCCGACACCAACTACTTGGAGACTATCCAGAAGAAACTCCAAGACTTCTCCAAGGACTTCAACAGCCAAATGGCCAGCACATTCGACCCCGAAGCAATGAAGAAGAACTTGAATGCCATTGCCGAAAGCGTAAACAAAGCGGTGAGTTATGTCAAATGATGTTTTCTACTAGCTGAGCCTCGCCTATTCACCCGCATACGTTCCGATCCTGCGGGAACATCGGGATAAAAAATATCCTATATGTTAATCCTGGTTATAAACCATCTGTGTGCCAAATTTCATCCAAATACGTTCAGTAGTTTTTGCGTGAAAGAGTAACAAACATCCATCCATCCATGCATCCATCCATCCATCCATACAAACTTTCGCATTTATAATATTAGTAGGATAGGATTAGTAGGATTCTTGTTCTTGTGTCGGCACAAACTAACTACAAGGTAATGTCTGTAATAAGCCAAAAATAAGATAAGGCACTTTATATATTTATTTTATTACGCATTTTAAAGTTAACTTTTATGTAATCTGGAATATGTACGTACTAAGACAGCTGTCAAAAAACGGTTAAACTAATGGAAAGGGTATTAATAGTGGTCAGTAATCATAAAAAAAAAAAATATTCGTTATTTGAAAATTACCGCATGCGCTGCACGTCGACAGGCTCTCTATCTTTCCTTCAATTCGCCTACTCTTTGCACGTTATTCGTTTTAATTTCACTGATGCGATCTTATGATCCAGAAAATGATCCCTGCGCTACAGTTCTTTAAGTACAGGTTGCTAGAAAATTGAAAATAAATAAATAATAACAACACAGACAGCCGTGCTACTGGGGAGTTTGTTGCGCCACTTCTTCTTCCCAGCGATAGCACTAGGAAGTGGTGAAGGGCGGGCGTTTTTGGGGGACTGTCTTTTGTAATTTTGACGTTCGAAAAGTGCTGATTCTCAGCCTAATTTGAATAAATCACTTTTGATTTTGATTGATAACATAAAACGAAAACGCGAAACCTTATACGTCTGATAAATTAATGTCGCCATTAAAGCACGCTGTATGTTGGAATAGGTGTTAAAAATATTATGGGCCGAGGTTCCAGAAGCGCTAGCCCTATGTCATTTTAACAAAGTTGAAAATAGCGGATGTGGGTGTACTATAATAGGTACACTTCTGCCTAACCCTTCAGGGTATACAGTCATGATGACATCAAACGACGAATATACCCCAACGTATATACCCCAAATTAGGGGCGGGCGATACAAATCGTATATAGATACAATATCTATGTATCGGCACAATATCCAATACCTATATATCGGACGGCACTGAATCTATATATCGGTATCCGCGTACCTAAAGCGAATATAGCGCGATGAGTTACAGAACCACACACTATACCGATATCGTATCGCATGACATGATATTCGGTTCAAACTGATTCGTGTACAGTACCTAGTAGTATGTAGTACAGTGGTACTGTGCCCTTGCGATGCGCACGGGTGGGAGTGATGTAGCTATAGATGAACGAGCGAGAGAGTGCGAGACGTTAATGTTTAATACTAATTTTAAAAAAATATTTACATGAGCATAGAGTTTAATACCGAATACATTATTTCTTTATAAATGTAAATTTCTTTATACGCTTATAGTTATTAGTATTTAATACAGTTAGTCTTAAGCCTGAGAAAAGTATGAAGGAAAGTTCAATTCACTGATAAATGCTTGACCTATTTAAATAATTAATAAAAATATAAATCTAAAAAACCAAAACGACTGTATGTACCTAGTCAGTACTAGTTTCATTTCAGAGTGCCACCATATTCATATTATCAACACTACCAAACAATACATCCACTGATTTCGAGTATACAGTTACAAATAAAATACAATGATGTCATGAATCGAACAAAACCGAAACCTAAAAATCACAGTACCATATTCGTTTCAGAGTTCCGCACTGATTCAGCCAATATATAGATATTGAAATATATAGATACGATATCCGATATTCTAAACCGATACATAGATACGATTTGATATAGAGTAAAGGCGATATTGCCCATGCCTACCCCAAATATATGGCGTATTAGCGCAATACCTGTACGTATGTGGAGAAATTTCAGCTTTGCTAAGACGACGTAGAACGCGGCTCTGTGATCTCACACTATTAGCCATTCAGCAAGTTATAAGCAGGTCTGACTGCACAGAGTACATATCGCCATACATGGATACCAATTTATTATGCTGTAGGGACGTGTTCGTGTGGATTTCGACATAATGATTTTATGTTAATGTTTTTTTCCGGTTGCAAACACGTGCAGTTGTGCATGTTTCAAAAATTGATTAACTGACTGACATACGGAACTGTTTGACATAGCATAATCAGCCTATAGATAATGGTCCCACTGCTGGGACAGATCTGGCACAGGCCATTTCTGGTATACAGGCCAACTACCGGTGAGTAGGCTCATGGTGAGGAGGCCTGTTTCCCAAAGTTGGCCGTAATCCACCACGCGGGCACGGCCCAGTAGGTGTATTTACACACATTTAGAAAAATAAAGGGGTCGACGGGAATACTGCATCATTGTATTGTTGTGATATTCTAAGTACACTATTTTTAAATGGAGAAGACTGCTTAGCCAACTGATATTTTTTTTAATAACGAACGTTATATAACGTGCTTTTTTGTTTTGATATCCCATAACTCTGGGGGGTCATTGTTCTCATCATTATGAACAACTTTTACTATGGGACCAAACCCGAAATCGCGAAAACAAATCTGATGATCCTTACATTTTGACGAGTTAAACGAACATAAATGTAGGGAACAGCTGATTTTTTTTCGCGCTTTCAGGTTTGGTCCCATAAGAAAAGTTGTTCATAATGATGAGTACAATGACCCCCTAGAGTAATGGGATACCAAAAAAAAAAATACGTATAGTCTGTTTCAAAAGTATCTGAGGAAAATGTAAACAAACCCTGTTCAGGTTAACGTAAATTCTTACGCAATCACTTAATAAAGGGATTTCGTAACACATTTATCTATATTTAGAAGTTTTCTACTTTATAATATACATATACATATCTCAATCATCAACAATTATACATTTCTCTTTTTCCAACAATTACTATTTATATTACCTACATAATTAAATTGTAATTGAAAAATGATTGACGAAAATTGAGGTTATAAAATTAACCTCAATTGTCAAATGTGGCTGTTTAAAATTGGTTATAATTTCCGGTTTAAATAATTAAATCAAAGCATTCAATATGGAAATAGTCTTTTGTCACATCCAAACTGAGTGCTAGTGGCATTCATAGGTACGTTTTCTGGAACAATTGTTTACAATTTCATTAGCTACTTTTGGAACGTACGTTATTAGTATTTTTAACCAATTTTATAAAGGTGTTGGTTCTTATTTCGGTGTTTTTTTGTATACATGTTTATCGACATCGTCATCACCGTTTGTGAACTAGGTGACACTTTTTTTTTGTTTATTATTAGGAGTATTATCTTGATGTCAGATCATCAAATCTTCAACAAATGAAAACGAGCTTAAAGCCGTTTAATTGAATAAAGTGTTGATAAATATCTTCGACGATAGACAATTTCATTAATACTGATGTTTCTTTTTACAGATGAGCGATATGAAATCTAAACCAGCAGGAACGATGTAAGACTATGTGCTTAAAGATCAATTATCTACTAGATTTAATTAATTTAGTATGAAATAGAAAATTCTTAAACATAAAACATATTTTATTTATCTTTTTTTTTCTACAGCGATTATTTTCAAGGGGATATAACTTACCTTCTTTTTATTATATGCCATGATAGAAGCCATAATAACACATATCTCTAACATTAAAACGGTTAAAGAGATAGTCCTGTGACAGATGAACAGACAGTCAGACATACCTTATGACAGCAGCAACCTAACAGCGACTGAATGGTCTCGGGACTCGGGATCGGGACTTTTTAATAAAAGAAGTAGTAGAGTGTATTAAAATACCATAATTTACATAATCAACATACAGGGTGGCAGGGACATCGACGCGCAAACTGTAACCATGGATTCAGCACATGAGTTTAGACCCCATAGAGTAGAAAGTTTTCGTCCGTTATTAAAAAAAAAATATTGCTGTTCCATGCATTTTGACCGCTTTTCTATGAAACAGAAGATTTTTTTATTTTTATTAACCGTCGAAAACTTTCGACGCTATGGGGTCTAAACTTATGTGCTGTGCTGTGTGTGTGTGCTCATGTGCTGGTTACAGTTTGCGCATCGATGTCCCTGCCACCCTGTATAAGAGAGAAAACAATGAAATGCCCGTGGTCGAGCGCGTCTGTGACCTGAGTGGAGTGGAGGGCGCGCAGCTGCTGTTGCGTACCGGGTTCGGTATCCCGACGCCCCGCGCCGTCCCCTCGGTGAATCACGCGCATAATACATATGTGGTGCGCCGACAGCAACCTTATTGTAACAAGAATAAAGATCACAATGGTTGTGACTGACTGATCAGTGGCAGCAACCCAACAGCAACCTTATAAGAATGAGAATAAAGATCACTGTAATTTGGACACTGATGCAAAATCAGTGGTAAAATAACTGTGAAAGGACGTTAGTAATAAGCCCATAATACACATTCCTGTAACTTGTACAAAAATAAAGCACGTAGCTTAACGTGATTTCCGAGGCACGGAGGGGTCTTGGTATGCAAAGATGGTCACCATCCACGGACCAACCGCGGCAAGCGTAGCTTAACCTGATCAATCGACCCGTGCGGCTGTTATTAATTAACCCCCGACGCAAAAACGACGGGGTGTTATAAGTTTGACGTCTCTCTCTCTCTGTGTGTGTGTGTGTGTATATGGCTGTCTGTGGCATCGTAGCTCCTGAACGGATGAACCGATTTTAATTTTGTTTTTTTGTTTGAAAGGTGAATTTGTCGAGAGTGTTCTTAGCTATGTTTGATGAAAATCGGTCCAAGATGGCCGCCACCACAAAATGGCGAATTACTTTTTTTTCACAACTCCCTCATTATGGGTATCAAATGAAAGGGCTTGACTATACACTATGACAAATTTCAAATCCAAGATGGCCACCATCACAAAATGTCGAATTACAAAAAACCTGATTAAACATCAAATGACCTAAATCTTAAAACGCAAGAAAATAAAAGAAATGAAATAATAAGGAGTCCCTACAAAAAGCATGAAATAAAAAATTTAAAAAACCCCCGACACAAAATAATAATAAAAATAGTACGGACGTAAAATTAAAAAAAAAAACAATTTAAAAAATAGCCACAAATAGAACAATTTTTTTTAATTTTCTTCAAATATAAAACTTAAGCTAGCTTAAAAACATCGAGACTTCATTTTTATAATATGTAGATGCAGATTTACACATACACCACATATAATAATAATAATTTCTCTACTTGATGTCGGAAACCGCATCAAAATACATTGCATACTTTAGAAGAACAACGCGGTTACACAGATGAACACGAACAGTATTATGTACCCCTGTATACCCTGAGGGTAGGCAGAAGTATATAGTACACCCACGCCACTTATTGTCATGTCCCATGTAATAGGGTATCTCACACTAGGTATCTCACTTCCAATATCTATGTTTTTCACACGCTAAGAATCTGCGTTCTTCTAACAATCTTCTCTTACTCTGTCCGTCTCATACGTCTGACTTTGTTCATTTTTCTTTTCATATTCAGTCCATTCTTCTTTGGAATGCGCTTCCTCTTGATATCAGGACGGCCAGCAGTCGGTATGCATTTAAGCGGAAATTGCAGAGTTATTTTCAAAACAAATCTTCAAAAAAATAGCGTAGGGTCATCTCAACACTTCTCTCCCTTGATTTTGTATATATATATATTATAAGTAGGTATATATTATAGTAATAGTATGTATGTGTATATAACCTATTTATGTATTAGTGTACCTAGTTTTAAGAGTTTTTTTTTATCACTGTCCCTCTCAATTAAAGCACCTGCCATCTAATCTCTTCACCACCCTTGGTTGACTGGTAGAGAATGCCTAAGGCATTAAGTCCGCCTTTGTACCTTTTTGTGCGAAAAGTTTAAATAAATAAATAGGGGCCGACTAATACTGGTATTCAGCTGCGTCCGGTTAGACTGGAAGCTGACCCCAACATAGTGGGAAAAGGCAAGGCAGATGATGATGTAATAAGGGCCAACCTTACTGTCATCAGCCGGTACAAACCCAGAATCTGGGGCTGCTGTTAAAAATGCCTAAGGACACCAACACCTCTTTTGAGTAACACTTCTGAAAGTTTTAAAGGAAATTCCTAATCCATTGCTTCATATGTTCGTAAAAATCGTCTGCTAGACAGCGTAATAACGCAATGAATGTTGTTAAATTTTCAAATAAAAGGCAATGCAAATTGTTTGTGAGTTACGTAATTACCCCGCTGAAAGACTAGTCTGACTTATCTGTGAGATGAGTCTGATTTACCGATCTGGGGATCGAACCCAGGATCACTATAATCAACACTCCCACTTGAGACCACTAGGCAGTCAATAAAATGGTAAGTAGACATTTTATTTTCCTTGTTTACATAAATAAATACATAGAAAATCTTTTCTCTGTTTTATTAAACGTTGGTTTTTACATTGCATTTGTTTTGAAAAGCAATAACACCGATTGATATGGTTTGATTCCCGCACAGAACAAATATTTGTAAGTCTTTTTTTTTTTTTTTTTTGAGGATGGGAAATCATCAAATGACTCCTCCCGCTTTGGGATTTGTAAGTCTTACATGTATTTGTTCCGAGTCTGGGTGTTTTTCTATCTATAATATGTATGTATTTACAAAAAAAAAATGTATATAAGTAGTTTATCAGCCATCTTGTTTCCATAACACAAGCATTAGGTTGCTTAGCTTGGGACTAGATGGTGCTGTGTGAAATGTCCAGGGATATTATTATTATTATTATATGTGAGAAAAATCTGCAAACATTTTGTAAATCATAGTTACGTGTTTAGCATAATCAACCTATACTGCGCTTACTGCTGGGACACAGGCTTCTCGGTGAGAGGGAGTGAGCCGTAACCCACCACGCGGGCCCAGTGCGGGTTGGTAGATGGTAGTCACTTGTTTTCGAATTTCGTTTTTTTTTTTGTTAGCCTACTTTGTGTCCCACAGCTGGGCAAAGGCCTCCCCTTGTTTCTTCCAAACCTCCCTGTCTTGTGTGATCTCTGACACAATCTCACAATTACACACAATCACACTATTACACACAACTACACTATTAAAAACACTTCAACAACTCACTTAAAACACACTTAAAACATTAATTCTGAAAGCACTTATTAGCCTAACTTATAAATTATCCATAGTTTTCGTAGATTAGATTCCTTTATTATATATATTTTTTAAATTATTGTTTTAAATAAACAAGTTTATAGTTAATACCAACTATGTATGAAAGAGCGGAGTCTCCTAATACAGGCTTTATTAGCTTAAAAGGAGGCTCCAATCACTACCTAGTAATGTAAGAAAACTTGTTAAAACTAATAAACATTTTTTCATTTATTTTCATTCTGACCATGTTGGCCCCCCGAATTTCATTATAAAACAAAATTATTGCCTATATCTGGCGGTTGAAAATGTTTATGACTGAGTGACACACACAGCAACACATTACGAACAGAGTAAACATTTAGTGATGTGCAATCTTATACCTGTACCTACATTGTTGGTAAATAAATAAATAATAATAAATATATAAGTATAACCTGTTGTTAACCTTATCATATTTACCTAATCATCAATCACTTTCGACCGAAAACACAATACTTCATCAAATTACGACGTAGATATTAATTAGGACTGTCCGAGCTCTTTGGTAATTGGCAACTAGAAAAAAGCGGCCAAGTGCGAGTCGGACTCGCCCATGAAGGGTTCCGTTGAGTTCATTGAATGAAAGGTAATTTGCGGTTTACGATTTATGACGTATTAAAAAAAAAACTACTTACTAGATCTCGTTCAAACCAATTTTCGGTGGAAGTTTACATGGTAATGTACATCATATATTTTTTTTAGTTTTATCATTCTCTTATTTTAGAAGTTAGAGGGGGGGGGGGGGCTCATTTTTCCACTTAGGAAGTGTCTCTCGCGCAAACTATTCAGATTAGAATAAAATTATATAAGAAACCTCAATATTATTTTTGAAGACCTATCCATAGATAACATGTAAGGGTTTGATGAAAAAAAAATGTTGAGTTACAGTTCTAAGTATGGGGAACCCCAAAATTTATTGTTTTTTTTTTTCTATTTTTAATGCGGTTCACAGAATACATCTACTTACCAAGTTTCAATAGTATAGTTCTTATAGTTTCGGAAAAAAGTGTCTGTGACATACGGATGGACAGACAGACAGACAGACATGACGAATCCATAAGGGTTACGTTTTTTGCCATTTGACTACGGAACCCTAAAAAACAACCCGGGGTCATTACGATAAGCTGTTCAAATACTAGCTCCGGTCAGCATCAAGATAAAGCGCATTGCTGCTGCGAAGAGCTACACTAAGCATTGTGTTGTTGAGTTGTGAAGACGTACTATTTCACCATGACCAAGCTGTTTATCGTCCTTCTGGCCGTGTGCCTTTTCAGCGTTATTAGCGTAAGTTTCAGTTTTATGTTTTTTGTTTTTTTCCCAAAATCAATTCATGTATTTAACTTTGACATTCAGTCTTTATGAGTAATAGAAGATTTCTATCCAAATATACACCTCTAATTTGGCAATTTTCGGTAAACGTACGCGTAGTGGCCGACATTTGTTGATAGTCCGTATATTGCGGCTGTCTCATCAATACCCAGTCAGTGCTTCAAAAAAAATCTTCGGCGCAACATGTCGTTTTCTTCCATACCTCTCTATACTGACCTAGTATAGAGTATTCATCATCACATATTCGTATTTATTCAAATAAATGGAACGAATAACTTCGCCATAAATGGTATTTTCTGTATTTTTTTTTTTTTTGGTAATTTAAAACTAAGCAACTCTTAAATCTGTACCTCCGTAATTTTTGTCAAAATGCATTTTCCGTAATGACAAATGCATGCATTGCTCACAGACAGAGTGGCTCAAGTTTTTTATTAGCAATTTTTTCTTGGCTAAGTAGGTATTTAAAACTTACTAAGGCAATTAAGTATTTTCCTAATACCCTTTGTTCTTTACACAGGCTCACGCTTTCGTAAAACGCGATGCTACCCCTGCTGCAGATGCCCCCTCTGCTGCGGATCAACTGGCGGCGAAAGTGAACGAAATGACAGCAGAATTAGCAAAAGTAAGCACCGATATAGGCCAACAAATCGCCGCGGCTGTAAACTCAGATGAAATCAAGAAGAATCTCAATGATGCGATTGATGCTGCAGCTAAAGCGGTAAGCATTTTTATTGAATACTTTTTACGCTATTATAACCTCGGGATCTGAAGGCTAATTCCCGTACTTAAAAAACTTGAACGTTTTTTCAAGACGTAATCTCATCTCAGCGACAATGTTGGAAACTTGTTAAAAATGTATGTAAATTGATTGTATTTTTGACAGATTGAGACTGAGATTAGATTGCGAACGTTCTCAAAAATATGAGAGTTGCCCCTCTGATGTAGTTTACAATGGTATGGTGCAGGTCGAAAATCAAAACCGTGATGCGACACGGTGCGAAATGAATACATTCATTGCGTCGTTTCAAGAACTTGAACTGTCAAAATAAAAGCCATTCCTACTCTTACTGTGTTACGCAAGTACCCCGTCGGAATCCCTCTGGCGACGCGACGCCACGCGCGTTTGGTTTAGCCGAATAAAATTAAAGCGACAATCGCTCATATTAAGACCCGGGATAACCTGTAACTTATGTGATAACCCGTTTGGCTCAGTCCTCAGGCCGTTTCTTCAGATTTTCAATTAATACCTATTTTGTTTTTAACAATGTTCATTATAGATGGTTTTTTGAGATGGGGCTGTAAGGGCAGGTACCTTAACCATCCTTTCGAAGGTTTCCCCCCGCAAACAAAAAAGGTACCTTAACCATTGTATGTAGCTCAAGAAAACGATCTTCAGAGACTGTCTTTAAATTTTTGAGACATTTTGATCTGCATTCACAGATTTTTTAAAAAAAGTACAGTACAGTTTTCACAAAAAAAAAAATTGTGTCAGCGAACCCTGTTTCTTAAAAGGATCAAAAGCCTTTATCGGACCATCGGAGTTGAACTGAGGTTAGAGTAGGTACTAGAAAAGTCAGAAATTGGAAAAAAAAACTGTTATACATTTGGTAGGAAATGAGACTACAACTTATTATTTTTAATGTGGGATAGACTGACCCCTACAAAAGTCAGAAATCGCAAAATTACTTTTCCCATACAAGTCTAAAAATTATTGTAGGTCATTTATTTCTCAGAATGTCAGAAATCACAAACAATATGCTGTCATAAGTTATCTAAATTCTGTTCTCAAAATAAGTGAGGTTATTTATTTCTCTGAATGTCAGAAATCACAAACAACATGCTATCATAAGCTATCTAAATTTTGTTCTCAAAACGAGTGAACTTTTAACACGTTTTCGTTCAAAATTCGAAGTTTATATTTTTTTTGTTGATTTTCGGCCAGTCTTCATTGCCTTACCGTTACTGCGTCTCAAAAATCCACTATGTATAGGCTAGCGATTTGGTAACCTGCATTTTCATTCATTTTGATACTAAAAGTGACTAACGGCGGTGATACGAAAAAAAAAAACAAGGATTCGCGGAATCTGCGGTATAATGTAGATACTAATTACTGTTTTCCTTTCAGTTGGAGAATTTGAAAACGCCGGAAGGAGCCGCCAAACCAGCAGCCTAATAACAATGACAATGGAATTTATTCTTTATTGCCTACATCATAAAAACCATGATAATCAACCCAAATCTTTATTGCAAAGCATTTATCTTTTATAAAAATGAATGTTTCTTGTATTAAATAGATTTTTTTATAAACTTTATTATTTGGTTTTATTTCCCATTGCTCCTGTATCACGTTTGAATACAACCCTTTATGTTAGATAACTTATTAATGCTATTACACCATGGCGAAAGGAAAAGTGATATGTGCCGATATTATATGTATGTCTTTTTTAGAATTCTATGCCCAAGGGCAACCACGATTCAGGAGTAATTCCTAGTGTGGGGCAACGTTTTTAATAAAAAAAGGGCAGCAACGAGACCCTGTCACTAAGCCTACGCTGCCTGTCATCTGCAGTCTGCCAAAGGGAATCCTTATATCTATTGTAGCCAGAAGTTTTCACAGACTACGTACATTTTAGAATTAAAATAGATCTGCCTAGCCTTTTCTCAACTATGTTGGGGTCGGCTTCTAGTCTAACCGGACACAGCTGAGTATCAATATTTTAAATGGAGCGACTGCCTATCTGACCACAACCCAGTTACTGAGTAATACAAAAAATACAAAACCAGCCGATCAATTCTGTAAAAAAACTCACCGTGAAAAGTTAGGTGAAGTGAGCTTAGAGTGTGCTGTCAATGGTGTCAATCCCTAACATTAGTTGGAATGACAGCTCACTCCACGCTCACTTCATCTAAGTTTTCACGGTGATATGGTTACAGAATCGCACTGCTGATCGATCGACCCGTGCGGCGTTTATTATTTACTTAGCTAGTAGCTCCCCCCCTTTTTAGAATTAAAATTAATATTGTATTTCAATTGATTGACATACTCGTAACTAATAAAATGTATGACGAATACCGACTGTGAATGTCAGTAGTAGTAGGGAAGATTTTTATGAGAATGTTAGGTTATAATCATAAACAATAACAAAAAATAAATCAAGTTAATTCAATTTAGTGGGTCTCAATAAGAATAATTAATTGTGGTTTGAAAAGTCTTCTTCGTATAAATATTCGCAAACACTCCGGGAAAATTAAATAAGATATACCTATATACAAAAACGTAACTAATAATACGTAGGAACGCGTATAAAGCAAAATTACCAATCTTATATTTGATTTTACATGAAAAATTCCGGACCAAATCTTAAAATAAAAATGTACATAATATTTCCGAGGGTTCACTTTGATCAAAAACATGAAATAATAACATTTCCTCTATAGAAAAAAATCATGAAGTAACCTCTAATTCTCATATTTTTCCGTTTTGTACTCAATACGGTAATGCCTATTGCGACAAAAATTTGATAATTAATTATATTTATACAAGAGCAAAGGCTGTACTTAGGCATTTTATGTAATTCCTTTTAGTTTTAGATTTATTACGATATAACAGTTTTGGCGCATACTACGTTTGTTTTTTTTCTATTCTAAAATTTTACTGGCTTTAGGCGCGCTCTTAATGGATCCATAACATGTTGATTTTTTGAACAATGAACACCGCCATCTCGACCAACCCTCCTTCAAAATTTTGTGTTTATAATATTGGTAATTGGTATTCAAAAGAACTGTTCCTCCTTTACGTTCAATAAAAGTAATCTCCTCATTTTCATCCATATTGAATTTAAATTAAAAATGAACATATATTAAGCAAGGAGTGGACGCAATCATCATGTCTTATCTATTGTGATGAGATCGTATTTGCAATTTATTAATTTGGCGATTAGCGGGGGTACCACGGGCCAAACAATTTGCCCATGGTACCCCTTTGTTCCCCTTGGGGGTTCCACGGACAAAAATATTTGCTCGTGGTACCCTAAGGGGAACTAGACTGGGGGACCACGGATTATTTCGGTACATGCGTACTAAAATAATCGACCCGGGGTCATAATGATAACTTGAAAAACCTCCCGGTTGGCATGAGGATAATAATATGTACTCGTATTTATTTAATCTCATGATCGTGTAGTTACTTTGAATTGCAGTTTCCTACGATTGCACCACACTAATAATTACCACCAGGCTAAAAGTATATTGAACTGTTAAACAAGGTCTTCGTATTTTATACTTTGTACATAATTACTGAGTATTAATAGTAGTTTGTTGAATGTTTGTCGAGGGACCGATGGCCGGTGGAGCAGATGAGCGCTATGGAGCGAGCTATGCTCGGAGTCTCTTTGAAGGATAAAATGAGGAATGAAATTATCCGGAAAAGAACCGGAGTTACCGACATAGCTTGCAGATTAAGCAAACTAAAGTGGCAGTGGGCTGGCCATGTTTGTCAATGGATCGATGGCCGGTGGAGCAGACGAGTCCTGGAGTGGAGACCGCGTATCGGCAAGCGTAGTGTGGGACTCTCCCCAGCTAGGTGGACGGACGACCTAAAGAAGGTTGCTGGGACGGTCTGGATGCGGAAGGCTGGAGACTGGTGTTGTGGTGCAGCCTGGGAGAGGCCTATGTCCAGCAGAGGACTGCGATATGCTGAGTTGATTGATCGAATATTAATTTTATTCTTGTTACATCGTCTTCATATTGTTTTTTTTTTTTATAATCGACCAAAAGTTTCTACGTTTAGGGGTCTAGAATCATGTGCTGACTTCATGGTTACAGTTTGCACGTCGATGTCCCTGCCGCCCTGTATAATTATAATTAATGTATGTTTACACAATATTTTAAAACATTTTTTGTGAACACGCCTGGAATCAAGTCTATTTTCTTATCAATTGATTTTAGGCTGTTATCAAATCAGATAAGAAGATGCAGCGCTGTCAATCTGCGCGTGAATAACGTGCTGACAGGCATTTCCTGATAGTGGTATAATACCACTATACATTCAAACGTCGTATGTATATTGTAAGTATACAGAAGCGCAGTCGTATTGCTGTTGAGTTCCATCACTTAGCATATAAAGAGGCACTTTCTGGATTCCTTTTTATAAAGGGAACTTTTTATCTGGAAAATTTTAAATTTGCTGAGAAATTTCAAAATCTTTGTACGAAAATATTTTTCCGGGTGTGGGTAGTATGACCAGAATTTTATTACCAGCTTAGCTGTAGGCGCCTCGGTTTGAAAAATAATTTTTGGTGAACGATAAATAATTTTGTATCGTGTTACCCGCAGTAACAGATTTTTTCAAATCCGATAGGATTAAAGCGTTCAGAGATTAAGCCATTCAAACAAACAAACTCTTTACCTTTATTATTTGTACATATAGATAGATAAAATGTAGCCTATGTCCTTTACCAGGCTACCTATCTGTCAAATTTCATAATGATCGGTTACGGTGGTTCGTCAAAAGGTAACAGACAGACAGAAAGAGTTACTTTCAGATTTAAAGTATTAGTATTGATGGTTATTACAATGACCTAACATCATTTTTATCCTCTCCGACCGTCAACAAAAAAGAGCAACAAAAGACATACAGTACATATTTTTTGTTTTTCGGCAGAATAAATTGATTAATAAATGTATTTTCTTCCTTTCTTCACAGGATTCGACTGGTTAAGGCGATGTCCAAAAATAGGGCACCGTCCAACGCTCATGTTTTTGTCGCATAGTTAGGCGTATTGGTAGGTACATATTGCAAGCCAGAAAAAAATTGAGTGTATTGTCGAATGTTAATGCCAAAAATATTTTATAGAAATAAAATAGTATCATGATAAAACATCGTAAAACAAAGCTCAAAAATATATTTCGTCGCATAAATTTTGAGTGCAAAAAGTGCATATCATCATATTTTATGTAATCATAATAAAGGGAATTCAACCAATTAAAGAAATACCTAAAAATGAGACCCGTGCTTTTATTAAATTAGTCAACATTGCAAAATTACTCTTATTTTGGTGGTCATTCGATTCAACTAACATCAAACGCATCGATGTTTTGAACCTTAAGGCCAATTCTCGTAATTTAAAACGTTCAAAATCCAGTCGCAGTCGACAATCAAATGTCAAAAACTTAGGAAAATTTGAGGTACTTTTTGACAGATTGAGATCGTTCTTAAAATTACGAGAATTTCCCCCTTTTATTTGTTGCTGCGATGCACAAAAATCAATTACCTAAAAATTTGCTTCTTACCGCGCCTTAAGGCCGAAGTCTTTAGTAATTACTGTTTGTTACAAACTCATTTGTTAATTAGCGATGACAATCGACCCGGGGTCATAACAATACTTAAACAAACCTCCCGGTTGGCATGAAGATAAAGGGAATTTCTGCCGTCGATAGTGCAGTGTGCATTTTGTTGTTGCATCGTAAAGACGTATTATTTCATCATGAACAAGCTGTTGATCGTCCTTCTGGCCATGTGCCTTGTCAGCGTAAGTTGCAGTTTAACTTTCATTTGTATTTGCCAAATTATTTTCTGTATTAATACACCCCATATCTGAATTGTGAATTTGAAATTGAGTATTGTAGCGTTACTAATGGCCGATTCCTTTATTTTACGGACTTGTTATTTAAATTTAAGACTCTAAAATTAAGAATCTTTACTGATAGCGAAGCAAAGACCTCATAGCTGTTCATAATAGACTCTCCCATATGGAAGTAGCATTTAGGTAAAATTAGCGTACGAATCTATTTATATGCAAGAGTCATTGGTAAGAAAACGACTCGTTTTTGTTTATAGGTACTGAGCATTAACGTGATTCAAAGTACACACGGCTACACATCAAGCTATGCAAAACCAGTATTGGCTGACCGTTCATTGTGAGAAAATATCATACAAAGTGAGGCCAAGACAAACTGGTTTTATATAGCTTGACGTGTAGCCGTGCGTACACCGCGAAATTTAAAAAAATATTATAGTAATATATTTTTTTGCAACAAAAAAAAAAAATGAATTTTATGGTCTTTCACCGTAAACAATGCTTCAGTAGATTTTGACATGTTATCTTTAAATTCTCAATTCGGAAACCGGGTGTTTGTCTCTGCTTACGGTTTTAACACTATATGTTCCGGGTTTGCTTGACTAGTTTTGAAATTGAATGGAGCTCTTGGTTGTGACTCATAAACTAATCACGCTTAAAGACTAAAAGCGCTCTTCGAGGTGGATTAAACTACGTTAACTTGACAAAAATAATTACCTGATCTTAAACGGAACAATTTCTTTTTTTTCAATCCAATCTTTGAAATCGAGAAACCTATCAGAACTAAATTTTATCTAAACGCATTTGTCTGATGATGGTGAGTAATAAATCCAGTGACTAGACAAGGATGATATTCATAGTTCATCCGCCCAAAACGTTGGTATAGCATCCTCCTATACCTACCATCCAGTGCTAATTCGTTTAAGTCTACCTTTGCCTTAGACACTGATCATTTATGCCCGTTTTCACAAATCTAAGCGCTGTTGGATTTCAACTTTCTGCGCAAAGCCGAGCATTGAAGATCCAACAGCGCGCTTTTATTTATGCGTTCATTTAAGTGTCATCTAGTGTTAGGATAAACAGGGTATTAGAATTTTATTGAACCACATAGTCCACTTAGTAAGATTTTGCTAGGAAGGCGTAGCGTAGGTCCTACGAGCCGGACTTATGACGGGAAATTGAGAAGCACAAGACCGGTCCATAAGGCGATGTTTGGGGAGGCCTATGTCCAGCAGTGCTCTTCTTTCGGCTGAGCTGAAGATGATATCCTTGTTGAACAAAATTTTGTAGATCCATATCTTAATACCTCTTCCTCTTTCTACAGACTCAGGCTTTCGTAAAACGCGATGCCCCCCCGGCTGACAACAAGAACTATCTAGAGACACTACAAAAGCAGATTCAGGAATTTGGAAAGACTGTGAACGACCAAGTAAGCCACGCCTTAGACCCTGATGTAGTCAAGAAGAACTTCAATGAATTTGTTGACGGAGTTACGAAGACGGTAAGAATTTGAGAAGATTTTTCTAGTTTTATTAACGTATTCTAAATGGTGTCGAACCAAAGATAAAATAAGACAAGTTATTATAATTGAAGAATTTTTAATTTGGATAATAACTCACTAAATACTTTTAAAACGATCGGAAAAGTTAAAAGTTATTTAGTTTTTTCTTGGGAAATTGCCGGGATTCCATTCCTTTATTGCAAAATAATATTATATCTCGAAAGAATTTCCTTACTTATATTGAAATAGTTAAAGGAGCTGTTTTATTTGA
Source organism: Apamea anceps (assembly GCA_951799955.1). Taxonomy (NCBI): domain Eukaryota; kingdom Metazoa; phylum Arthropoda; class Insecta; order Lepidoptera; family Noctuidae; genus Apamea; species Apamea anceps. The sequence continues at coordinate 7,843,629 of OX637512.1, forward strand.
CTTAGGACTAAGTTTTCAAAATCTGCTAGACGGCAATTTTATTCCACGAATAAAAATTTTCTGTCGATTGAGAAATCAGTCCATAGGGCTAATTTCTCGATCTACACATAATTTTTGACGTCTAACAGATTTTGAATGGATGATCTGTCAAAAATTCAAAATTATTCCTGGGATAAAGTTATCTGGCGTTGGAAAATTCAGTCTCAAGGGCTGATTTTTCAATAGTCACATAACTTTTATCTGAGGAATAAATATGGCGGGTTGACAGCTTTTGTATACAATTAAATTATGTCAAATTGTCATAATTATTCTTTAGATAACAGTTATCTGACTATTGAAAAATCAGCCCGAAATCAACCAACGCCGTAAAGAATTATAATAAGTTTGACGACACGGTTGGCGCAGTGGCTGAGCGATCGACTGCTGCGCTGCGTGTCGCGGGTTCGATTCCCGCCCGGAACAAAATATTTGTATTGCCTGCAGATAGTTGTTCCGGGTTTGGCTGTTTGTGTATGTGAGTTTAAATGTTTGTAAACGCACCCACGATACAGGATTAATTTCTAGTGTGTGGCAACTTTTTTTTTTAATAATAATAATAGCGTCTCTGTTTTCGTTTCGTCAAAACGTTATCTCTTATAAAAACTTTTTTGCAAAAAAAAAACAACTGACTTCCAAAAACGACACTACAAAGTGAAAAGTAACTTTAATTTCGGAAGTCGGTGTCGTCGGGTTCGCATTTTTGTTGACTTCCGAAATTAAAGTTATTTTTCACTTTTAAGTTGTAATTTTTACCAGTAATTTTGGTTTAAAAACCAAACTACTGAACCGTTTTTGATGAAATTTCTATGGAACCTGTACGGTGCACGTACATGGATTTTAAAATATGATTGCAATTAGTTAGCCAGTAGGCTCGCGTACTTGCACTTTGAACGCGACCTACATTTGGCAGTGCATTGACACTGACACAGTGCATTATTCTATGCATTTTATGTATATTATATTTAGTGTTCAATTAGACGTGGTTTGAGTCGGACAACTTGCATTTTTATTTAGATTCATCCCGTTGAGCATTCACTGACATCTTATGCATTTAAGTTTAATTTGACATTCTGCATTACATTGACATTTTACATTTGCATACAGTACTTATGTTAGGGATGCACCCTACATAGTTTTTTTGGTCCTTCGTAAATATTGCAAGTACCATACAGTCCGTTACATCGGTCGATAAGTCGTCGCGCGGGATCTGTGTCGTGTCGTGTCATACTGTGCCACGTGTGTTGCCGTGCCATTCGGGGAGGTAGCAGCGGTCCAGGTTCCAGAGCGGCACATTGCATTGCATTTGCATACAGGGAGAGTTCCTGAATTTCAAGTAAGATCGTTCATTATTTATCTTACGGCTTCACAATGGAGGGTTTAATCGTGCGTCAAGCTGAGATCCTCGAGGAAGTGAAGAGAATCCATTCTAATTTTAAGAAGGATTCAGCGAGCAGGAAGACCACCGATTATATTCGTGATAGGCTTGAGCGATTAGATGTGCTATGGGCGGAATGTGAAGAGAAGAACCGGGAGCTGAGTGCAGTACAAGAGAAAGATCATCAATATTTCACCGGTAACATTTATGAGGTCATTAAGAGTTGGTACCATGGAACGCGTCAGGAGATAGCAGCGTTCGAGATGAAGACTCTTGCTGGACCCAGCAACGTCGGCCATAGTAAGGTAAACGTTGAGTTTGATAAAACCCTGTTCGAGACATCTTTAGGAGCAGAGGACAAGCTACTCGAGTTACAGCAGTTGCAACAAGCTAACTTCCGTGCATTCACTAGGTTAGTAAATCGAAGCCTAGACGAGGTTAAGGAAAAATGGGAAATTGAGGATATGCTTAAGACTGTAGAGTTTCGGTGGACTGCAATTGACAAATTGCATTTACAAATTGATGGCATATTAGAGGGGAATTCACATGACTATTATGACGAGTTCTGTCGTTACGAAAATGCATTTACAAAAATAAAACGGGCGTTGAACACGAAATTAAACGCCTCTATACATCAACAGCAAACATTGCCTAAAATTGACATACCGAGCTTTAACGGCAACTATACGTTATGGCCTACTTTTATGGATCTCTACGTAGAAGCGATTCATAATAATTCAGCGATTGCAAAAACTCAGAAAATGCAGCATCTAAAGGGTAGACTTCGCGGTGAAGCGGAAAAGCTCGTGCAGCATTTACACATTGCACCCGAAAATTATGACACGTGTTGGGAAATTTTGAACCATAGATACAATAATAAGTTTCTCTTATTCACCAAAAACTTCCAGGTATTTATGCGTCAACCTAATTGTGCAATATCAATCATGCATTATTCCAATGCTCTAAATTCACTGACATGCCAAGTCCGGAAAAAATGGCATTTATAGAAAACAATAAAATATGCAAAAATTGTTTGTATGTGCATACTAAGGGTTACTGTGCGTCACAGAAAAGATGCAGAGACTGCAAAGAGCAACATAACACACTTCTGCACAACGATATTGTGCAGTCAGCGCAAACGCCCTCAGCAACACAAACAGCACCTAAACCGTCGTCATCGACTTCAACTAGGTCAAATAAAAACCTGCAAAATAACTTCGCATCAAATAATGATGATGAAATATTATTACCAACAGCATTAATGCAAGTAGAAACAGCTGGAGGCGACTACATTACACTAAGGGCTTTAGTTGATCAAGGCTCACAAATTACGCTGATAACGGAGAATGCAGCTCAAAGATTGGGCATAAAACGTCAACAGCTGAGTGCGAACATAAGCGGGATCGGTACTTTATCCAACAGGAGTAAAGGAAAGGTCCATCTATCCTGCAAGTCCTTACATAACGACTTCCGGTTTACAACGGAAGCGTTAGTCATGTCACGGGTAGTAAACAGTCTGCCTAATGTTACATTTGCTAAGAAACCTTGGGCTCATGTGACAGACATCACACTAGCCGACCCAGATTACAACTTATCTAGGCCCATTGACATACTTCTGGATGCACACGTATTTTCCGAAATACTCATGAATGGCTTAGTCAAAGGGGAGGTAAATGAACCCATGGCTCAACAAACACGGTTGGGGTGGATATTGTCAGGCAATGTCACCAAAACATTCAACTGCAACGTCGTAGTAAATGAAGTTAACGACATGGCAAAATACTGGGAAGTGGAAGACGTCAATGGAGATGCATGCAATTCTATGACGTCAGAGGAGCGATATTGCGAGGAGTTCTACACTGCAACAACCAAGCGATTAGGTGATGGCAGATATGCAGTTCGTTTGCCAATGAAACCTAATTTTAATCAGCTGCTGGGCAAGTCAAAGCCACTAATGTACGTTATTCCCAACTCTGCATTAATAGCATTTAACGCCAACCAGTACTCATTCATACCCCTAGAACTATATGACATTCATGAATGCCAAAAATTACACGAACAAACTCTACTGTGCAAACTAAATCACCCTATATACAACACCGGCGATCGTCACAAATCTATTTGCGATGTACAGCTGATTCGAGATAACGAAGAACACAGCGTTTATTGCCATACGGAAATAAAAGTATGCGCCGACAAATGGGTTAAATTACATAAGCAAAACACCTGGTTCTATTATTGTTGTGACACGTGCGAAGTACAACTAGTGTGCGGCACTCAAATGACATCGGAGACGTTACGTCACTCGGGTCTGATAACGCTCAAACAAGGATGCAACTTACAAGGCGACTCATTCACATTGCACGCATATATGGAACATACAAGTGACATTTTAGTCACCGAACCATACGCGATGATCATGCCCACGATCTCTCCAATCAATAACATTATCAATACCTCGATTCGTAACTCATCTTTGCATATTGAAACACACGAAGAGACGTTCAAGAAGATTGACACAGAACTACGCTCTATAAAAGAACAGTCCAACCTAGATACCTTATCCTCTCACGACGTTCATCACTACATTGCAATCTATGTGGTTGTTGCGATTAGCATTACACTGTTTGTAACATCGGTATACTTTTGGCGAAAAATGGCAACCCAAAGACAGGGGGAGGGTCCGCAAGACGCGAGAAGCAGAAGCAGACGAGAAGAAGATCATGACATCGAGGACAGGAATATCAAGATCGACAAACGGGACTCAAAAGTGAACAAAGTGTCGTGTGTTAACCCTACCTCAAGTGAAGTGAAATTTGACACTGAAAAACATAGTGATATGTGCTAATTTATTATTATGGTGACATTTTATTTATAGACTTTAGGTTACTTTTTTCATAATAGTCGTAGGTCAAGTATATTTACATTAGAGTCCTGCATTTTTACATTGTTTTTTACATTCTTATTTTATTATTTTTTACGTTGGAATTGTTTTATTTAGTTATTCTCTTTCTTTGTTGTGGCAATATGTACGGTGCACGTACATGGATTTTAAAATATGATTGCAATTAGTTAGCCAGTAGGCTCGCGTACTTGCACTTTGAACGCGACCTACATTTGGCAGTGCATTGACACTGACACAGTGCATTATTCTATGCATTTTATGTATATTATATTTAGTGTTCAATTAGACGTGGTTTGAGTCGGACAACTTGCATTTTTATTTAGATTCATCCCGTTGAGCATTCACTGACATCTTATGCATTTAAGTTTAATTTGACATTCTGCATTACATTGACATTTTACATTTGCATACAGTACTTATGTTAGGGATGCACCCTACAGAACCACTTTAGAAGTACCTCCTTTCGAACAAAAAAAAAATTGAAAATCGGTCTACAATTGGCGGAGTAATCGCGTAACAAACACACAAAAAAAAATCATACCGTCGAATTGAGAACCTCCTCCTTTTTTGAAGTCGGTTAAAAAGACCGCTCTTTTGAAGATTTGCACAGAAATATTGGTACATCCTAGTTTTAAACGGATTAAGAATTATATTGTTGTGATAAGATCAAAAGCAGACCTATTGTAAAAATAATAAGGATAGGTTTTCGGATGCAAAAACCTCTTCACAAGAAAAAAAAGAAAAACTGCTTATTGTTTCAGGCACTAGAGTTCTAGTAGAGTTCTCAGGAAAGTTTTTGTGTGCTTTTTTATTAAACTAATTTTGTGTTTTTTAATCTTTCTCAGATGAACGACATGAAAGCGGCGACACAACCCAAAGCGGCCTAAAAATAAGACTGATATCCAAGGACAAGAGAATTTATTCTTTATTGCCTTTACTTTAGAGTTATAATCAAAACATAAAACCATTTTTATCGGCTACAAGGCCACTGAACGCGACTCTGCATTGTATTACATTTTACACAAATAATGATCCTAGTATGAAATAGATTTTGTAACGAGTTTATTGTTTTTATTTTATTTCCCTTTTTACATTTACCAGTTGGGGTTTGGGAATATTGCTATACTTACTTCACACTTGCTTTACACATAAGACTCTGACTCTGCAAACCACCTCGCTCAGCTTTTAAGAAAGTCATACTACTAAGTCCAAGAAGAAATGTGTATATTATTCGAAAATATATTAGTTCCTGGGGTAATTTAGCCAGATTACCTCAGGAACTAATATATGTATACCATAGCCATGGTAAGCCATACTTAAAGAAAAAGGATCAAGCTATTTTAACCCAAAATAATAAATTAAAGATACCAGAATGCCAATTCCCGCAAAGAAAAACGTTCAATATCAGCAAATTTGCAAACTGCAAAAGTGCAAACTCATCTCAGCGACAATCAATGTCCAAAATTATTATGTAACAGTCGCCAGCACATCAAGCTACTACAATCTGTCAAATTTCTTTAATAGATTTTCAACTTTATCGCTAAAGCATTAAGGTTCAAAGTTAATTGGGAAAATTTGACAGTTTCGGGTAGCTTGACCTGCTAGCGTCTGTACTTTTGACAGATTGGGACCGAGATTAGATTGCGTTCATAAAAATACGAGAATTGCCTCTCTGGACAAGTTTCGTTAAATATATAGCTAATAGGGTAGTTGCCTGGGTAAAAAAATGATTATTATATTTAGCACGTCATTTAGATTATCGAAAAATAATGGACACGTATTTTTTCTTTTGTCAATCAAACAAAAAATGACAAAGATAAAGCGCGTCAAAATTTGGGAGTAGGGGGTCGTGACGTCACGCCTTGCTAAAAAGTCTAGCAAGACGTCACGCGGAACTTTAAAGGGTGACATCTTCGTAATTTTTTATATAATTTGACAAAAGAAAAAATACGGGTCCAATATTTTTTGATAATCTAACTGACGGACTAATTAGATTTTTTTTAGGCATCTAGCCTATTTTTAGATTAACTTAAAACAGTAAATATCTTGTATATCGTGGAAATATTTCATCATCACTATAGCAGTCCACTGCTGGACATAGGCCTCTCCTATTGCACGCCATTCAACTCGATTCTCGGCAACTCTCATCCAGCTGCTACCAGCCATCCTGCGAAGATCGTCGCTCCACCTAGCCTGAGGGAAATATTTAGTCACACCATAATGACTAGTCTTGACCACCGACAATTCCTCTTAGATCGACATGAATACCCTTTGACAGTAAATTATAGAAGGTACTAAAGATATGGGACTTATTTACAAGTAAAATCATAAGTTTACTTTTATTTGTTGCATGTTTCATATTAGCTCCTAAGATATGAGCCTATGCAAACTACTGTTATGCCAGTATTGATAACTTTTTGACTGATAAACATGTTCTTCGTGAGCTTAAGGTCAAACTTGATAATGGAGTTTAATAAATAGAAATTATTTATCATAATTTATATAACGGAGATACCTATGTATTCTCATGATCATGTTGTTACTTTGAATAGCAGTTTCATACGATTTCAGCACATTCGTATCTCTATCATCTTTGTTTTATACTCACGTTTGTACATATTTAGTATTTATAGTAATTTTATTCTAGTTACATCGTCTTCATAGGTATTGTGTTTTTATTTTTATTTTTGACAAAATATTTCCTCGTCAGAATCATGTGCTTACTTCATAGTTTCAGTTTGCGCGTCAATGTCCCTGCCGCTCCGCCCTGCATAATTATAATTAATGTATGTTTACACAATATTGTAAAACATTTTAAATATACGGGTACCTTTTAGAAGGGACGCCCATCCTAATAGCTTTATCACTCTAAATTTTTATGTCACTGCGTACGTCATTAAGGTGGATGCTCCAAGGTAGCCCGCGAAATTAAAATTTTCTTACGTTTTTTGCAATTTGCTGGTCAGTACTAAGTTGTACGTTGATTAAAATATGATTCGCGGTCGTAGCAAATATGTATATACAGAATTATAATCATTAAAGTCATCAACACAACTCCCTAAGATCAAGTAATCCTACTGAATGACTATTTCATGAAATCTTGAAATTTTAGGATTTTGCTAACCTACCAAGTTGTATTATTGATTCTAATGATTATAATTCTGTATATACATATTTGTTACGGCTGCGAATCATATTTTAATCAACGTACAACTTAGTACTGACCAGCAAATTGCAAAAAACGTAAGAAAATTTTAATTTCGCGGGCTACCTTGGGGCATCCACCTTAATTGAGAAGGTCTATTTATCTATGTGACAGTTAGATAGTTTTAACCTTACAGTCCGTTCACAGTTATTTTAAATCTGACAGCAGCAACTTAACACCAACCTTATTGTGACGGGAGTAAAGATCACAATGATTTTACAGAATTGTCAGTGGCAGCAACCCAACAGCAACTTTATAAGAATGAGAATAAAGAACACTGTGATTTGGATAGTGATGCAAAGTAACAGTGAAAAGACCCAAGAACAGCTTGATTAAAAAATCTAGCCATTTTTATAGGAAAACGTACTTTAACGCACACTATTCCGTCCACGAAAATTAATTTTCGTTTGCTACTTTAAATATGTATACATATAGACCAGCGATAATGTCTTGGTCAGTAAGTAGAAATATAATTCGTCCCTCGATCCGTCGCCTGCGGTTCTTTTCAAACTAATAGAATATTCTCTCTGGCTCGACTTGGCTCTGTGGTGGTTTTAATATGCATGGAGCCCAGCTGCCGATAAGCTGTCCTTACAAAGCCTGACCTGATCCTATTTGAGCGTCTTGGGCCGTCTACCCGAAGAATTTTCTCAGATTTACACCAGATTTTCCCTTCGTAATGCTACGAAATATACTGGTAGCATATTTTTATTTTGCCAAGAACTAAGTCAATTGTTTCCTATTTGAATGGCTCAGGCGACTGGACAGTTTTAAATTATTTAAAAATATTGATGTTTTTTTTTATAGCACACCATGCCACGACATGCCTACTTGTAATATGGGTGTCCCATTTGTCATAGCTGGTATTAGCACCCATACTTCTCAATGCGTTTGCTCTGTTGTTCAAAATCTCTTTAAATTGTTTTTTTTTTCCTTTTTGTTCCGAAAGGTTTAATTAGGAACCTTACTTATAGAAATATCCAATCATTGTTTGAAAGAAACAATTTTTATACAAAGGAGCTACACCACTCACACCTTTCTCTCAGACACACCAAGTAGTAGAGACATCAGGTCAAATCCATGATACCTTCGATCATTGTCAGAGGAGCTCGCAGAAATCTTCCGACAGAGACATATAACACAAGCACAGGTGCGGAAACTCCTGAACAAACATTTGTCTAAGTTGACTCGAGACCACTCAACTTTGCCGTCAGCTAACAGAATAATAAACCATATCTCTACGCAACAAGACTTAATGTCTGTTTCGCGAATGCAGTGTTAACTTTGCCTCAAAGTCCGTCGCATAGTTCTATGTAGGAAGGAATGAGTCATACTGAAATAAGTTGTAAGTGCTTATTAGAACAAATACAGGGAGCAGGTGGTAAAGGAATGGTGTAAAATGGTAATTTAATACTGCTCTCAAATCTACTAACTTTGAAATTAGGATTTAATTGTGTAAGTTAATTTAAATTTTGATAGTAATTTGTATGACAAGCTGTTTAGTGCGGAGTGAAATTAGTTTATTACTTTAACAATGAATAAAATTATAGCTATTTTCGGTAAGTTTTGGTTGGTAACAAATTCAATTAGTGCAAAAATTAAACCAATGGAGATTCTTCTTTGGTTGACTTGATTCTTACGTTAGTTAGGTACACGTTAAATGTGATTGAATATTAATTCAATTAATTATTTTGTCGCCGTAACACCCTACTCTAATATAAGTATGATTGCATTTTATCATTTCAAAAACAAAAAAAAAATCCATTGCAATTTGTGGAACATTTTCGTAAACACGAAGCTGCTAAAACAGAGCTTTGCAGAATTCCTATTTAAAAAGTACTTGGAAGCATTCAAGTGCACATCGTATCCTAATGAAATTTTCATACAAATAGTTTCTAAGATTATCATATAGATGGATGGTATTTCAAGAAGGTTTAGTATGGACTACACTTCTGTATGTAAGAACCAAGCGTTTTGTAAAATTCTTAGAAGATATTATTTAAATACAGCGCTTATCTTTATTACGAAAGGTGCATGAAGCTACGAGTATATTATGAGAAAAGCTTTCAAGTGAAAATTCGAATTATTTTATTGTTAAACTACTTTAAATTGTATTTCACGTTTATTGAAGAAAATTATTCAATTGAAAGTGAAAATTCAGTTTATAGTAAATAATTTTCTTAGGTAAGTGTTTAAATGGAGTTATTAGGGTTCCGTATCTAAAAGGAAAAAACGGAACCCTTATAGGATCACTTTGTCGTCCGTCCGTCCGTCTGTCTGTCTGTCAAGACCCTTTTTCTCACAGCGCGTGGAGATATCATGCTGGAATTTATTTTAAATACTCAGGTCTACTGACCCTTAGAGCTGTGAAAAAATCAAACTTTTAAACCTGTGCAATCAAAAGATACAGCCGTTTATGTCGCAAATTTCCGCAAATTTTCGACACTCGCAAGGGAATCAAAATCTATAGGGTACTTCCCGTGAACTCAGAATCTTGAAATTTGGTACGAAGCAACGTCTTTTAGTACAGATAAAGGAAAAATTGCGAAAACCGTAAATTTTTAGTAACATACCTACAAATTTGTACGGAACCCACGGTGCGCGAGTCCGACTCGCACTTGATCGGTTTTTTTTTCATTTCATTTCAATAAACTGACCTAATAAAAACGTTAATCTAGCTCAGATGATATGAATTATAAGATACTTAAGTCTACCTCATTCGGGTGTCGCTCGTTGGGAACAACAATGTATGACAATAGTGTAATTGTTTTTTTTTTCAAAACTTTTTCTATACCTAGTCATTCTCATCATCTGCCTAGCCTCTTCCCAACTATGTTGGGGTTGGTATCCAATCTAATCAGCAGCAGCTGAATACCAGTATTTTACATGGAACTTTAACTTAAAATAAACTTTATTCCAAAGTATAGGTACCTACCTTGAAAAAAAGTATCATTCTCATTCATTCCAAAACCTTATGTTGTTGTACATTTTAAATATATTATTTAAAGTGTAGCGAGAATGCTGCATACATTTCAGACATAGTTCTTGTGAGTAAATGTGGTACACGCGCTGTACAGCAAGCATGAAGTATTTCAATTTCAGGTCACATCTCACCTTGGTACCTACAGCGTATGTACCCTTGGAAACTATGACGCAATCACGAAATTAGGCTAAGGATTGTAGGTGGCAATGTGACAATGAAGACATAAATTAATAAAAGTTTCAAATTTTCTGTAGAGAGGAAGTATTTCACAAAAATCTTATGTGTGTTTTTCACATATGAAAATTCTTAAGAGGCGAATCTGACACGGGTAATAATTTTATTCTAAAACGTTCAAAGATTTCTTTCTGTCTGCTCAACGGATTCAAAAGTTATAATAATATATACAACGTGGCGCTACAATAGCGACATTCATTTAACACACGGGTAGGGATAATGGCCAGTAATCATAAAAATTATAACAACATTAAAAAAAATCGTAACTAGAAAACTTCCACCTGCGCCGCTCGCCGACATAGGGCTCCCTCTTTCCTTCAATTCGCCTTCTCTTTGCACGTTATTCGTTTTAATTATATTGATGCGATGTTATGATCCGTGACCCCGGCAAATGACCCCTGCGCTACAGTTCTTTAAGTCAGGTTGCTCTAAGATGCTATTTTAGAAAATTGTTAATAAATAAATAAATATTAATGTTTAATTAAATTAAAATATATTCATAAAACTAAAACGCGAAACCGTATACGTGTGTTAAATTAATGTCGCCATTAAAACGCCACGCTGTACATATTATTTAAAATATTTTTAAATGTTTTAATACTTTTTATATTCTAATGTTTAAAAATATAATGTATATTGATTACATTGAAATAAAGGAGGTAATGATAATAGTTTATTTCTCTCTCCACAAGCTAAGCTTATAAATAACACCTTAGGACTAAACAATAAGTACAAGACAAAAGCACCTTTGCTAGAGACTGGAGTACGTGCTAGGAAAACCCTGTGTTACAGATCGCCAGGCCCACCACAGCGTTTAGGTGCTGTACTTACATTGCACAAGTTTTAGGACAATTGACAAACATTTTGTAACTTCTATGGAAGAGAAGTAAAGAAAAATAGGTTAAAGTAAATGTTAAATAATAATATCATGCAAATAGGTTTGTATACCTGTATTGAGGTGCGTGTAGGTACGTGTGTGGTGTGTTGTGCGTGTCGAGAAAAATTTAAGATATAAGTTACCAGGATGGAAAGGAAAGCGATCTTTAACTTTAAAGTGATGAGTATGTTTTATATTTTTACACACGAAACTGTTACGAAATTACATATTTCTGTAAAAGCGTGCATGATTCGACTGAGCATTGTGTTGAGCTGGTTCAAGCCCATAATCATCGGAATTATCAACCCGACCATTGCTGAAATTGGTCTGTAGGCCGTTACGACCAAACGGTCCTGGGCAATATTGCCATAATCACGACTGTTGGCAGGCGAATTGGTGACCGCGTAATGATGTTATTACAACTGAGGTGCAAATTGTTGTTCGTTACTTAATTAAGAGAACTTATCAACACTTGCGCAAGTAACTATTTCCATATCCAGTTTTCCAAGGCGGTCACAGAGGGAAATGATCATTATCATAATATGTCTAGCCTTTTCCTAACTATGTTTGGGTCGGTTTCCAGTTTGGGGTTGCAGCTGAATATCAGTACGTACATGAACGTCTGCCTATCTGGCACCCACAATCCACTTACTGGGTAATACGCAACCCCTTGGAAAGACTGGCTGTCGGACTTTCGGGCTTCTGACTACCCGTAACCACTACCATAGATCTACAAAATATGAGAGACAGAAGCAACGGCTTAACGTGCTTTCTGAGGCACAGAGAAAAATAAACCTGCAAATCATTGCAACCAAACACAACTCAAAAAACTTTTTACAAAAAAAAAAACCGCCTTCAAAAAAAGACAAACAAAAACGTTCCTGCACTAAAAAGTAAAAAATAAAAAATTGAATTCCTGTAAAGAAACTTAATTTAAAGGTAAACTTATTTGACATTAATATTTTGCAAATATTCAAAATTGTTTACTTCTTTTTGGAGTCGGTGCCAGCAGTTGTATCGTATGCCATTTATTTTTTCAATTCACGATTATAAAATTTTAAAACAGATGCTTACAAACTTAATGCTTCAAAAATTTCAAAGTACTTAAAATGTGGCAGGGGATTTTTATACGTATGTATAATTATTATTATTTAAAAGAAATGATTGTGAAAATTGTGTCAATTTGTTTTAGAGTACAGTCTAGTCTGTATTTGTGTTTTAATTATTCTAGGTATGCAATAGGTATCTTGGTAGTTTTATAGTAAATGTTAGAGGTCGTTTTTCGAGGTATTGTTGCCCATACGTATTTCCTTGCCTTGGCTGGCACCGACTCCAAAAAGAAGTAAACAATTTTGAATATTTGCAAAATATTAATGTCAAATAAGTTTACCTTTAAATTAAGTTTCTTTACAGGAATTCAATTTTTTATTTTTTACTTTTTAGTGCAGGAACGTTTTTGTTTGTCTTTTTTTGAAGGCGGTTTTTTTTTTGTAAAAAGTTTTTTTATTTCTAGCCGTTTAGTGTATTTTTTATTATAATATAATGGCAACGTAGTTAATATCTTTTCTACATAGAATATTATTTTGAAGAAGTACCAATATCATACAAGTAGGTACATATTACTGTCTATAATTTGATCCCGTAGAGAGATGATAATATGACGCATGAAATACTGTCGATTCTTATGCGTCGTATGCTGCCTCTAATATTGAGCTGGGCGGTAACAGTCCATAAACTACAAGGGACCACCCTCGAGAGAGCTGTGATCGACCTTGGTAAAAAAAACTTAGCAAAAGGACAAATATATGTCGCGCTAAGTCGTGTCAGAAGTTTGGAAGGCATAGTGTTATCAGATTTAGACGCCAATAAATTATTGAATCGACCACACGATGATCGAGAGATGACAGAGATAACAAGGTTGCGGAATCTGCCATCTGATAATCAAGACAACACATAACGTGCCATGGAATAGGCCTACCGGGGAAACCACATTAAAAAAAACGCGCCCAGCACACTACCTCATAGATGGCGTGGAAACGTGTGCATACTACCAAGAATACAATTTTATTTTAGTAAATAATAGAAGCGATTTTTTTTTAAACATTGTAAGCAAAATGCCTTTAATATTTCAGAAGTTGTTTTGTGGACACATTGATGATAACATCAAAACTAGATTTTCAATGGCACCTTGTATTCAGAGTGCATCTCATGACAGTTCTAAGCCCAAATACTGCTAGGATACATTGTTTTATTTTGAAGTTCTCATGCCAAACTTCCACCTTCCAGCTCCATCATCAGATCAGTTCGATAGTAACTTATAGCCAAAGTGCATTTCATGACAATTCTAATAAGCCCAAACACGGCTAGAATACGTTGATTAATTACGGAGTTCCGGTACCTGTCTTCCGGCTCCATCATGATCATCAGATCAGTTCAATGATAACATTTTCAATATAACTATTCAGGATTGTATGTTTATTTGTATTGTCATAGTTGCTTAACTATCTTGATTGTGATATCTATGCGAGTGACAAGTTCCGTTAGCCATATCTGATCTTCTTCACCAGTTCCACATTATCAAATGTTACTTTTTGACTGTAAACGCTTGATTTCTCAATGAAAATATTAAAATTACTATATAGTTGCCTATAATATTTGAGGAGTTCCCTCGATTCCTCATGGATCCCATCATCAGAACTGGATTTTGAAAAAAATGGGACCAATCTGGAAGCATATCCTTTAAAGTTAAAAAAAAAAATTGCAAATCGATCCATAAACAACGGAGTTCTGAGGTAACAAACATAAAAAAAAAAATAAAAAAAAAAAAATAAAAAAAAAAAATACAACCGAATTGAGAACCTCCTCCTTTTTTTGAAGTCGGTTAAAAAGGTTTATTTCCCATAATAGCCAAAGTTTGCTCCAAAACGTAATTTCCCATTATATTGACACACTGAACTATGTACATAAAGCGGAACCAGACAACGTTTTAGAGGAAGCTGAACTCATTAACGGTCACGAATTGAAAAGCAAGGAAGTTCAGAGTTGTGGAATAAGAGCCAACAAAAGTGCTGGCACTGAAGGGCCGCAAGGATGCGGGCACATTGAGCTCCTTTAAGATAAACGATTTGAGGAACGAGACGTATTTTACGCAATGACTGGCAAAAGGCAAGTGAAGATTTGTGTTAATGATAATGTTATCTAAGAATCTGTTCGCTGTTCTAAGTGGGTCGAGAGGAGTTCATCAAAGTTTTTCGAGCAATAGCCTTAATTGTTTAGAAAGTATGGAATGGGACAATAGGCTTGTGTTGAAGGAGTGTTTTGTTTAAAACAAAAGGGAAGTTAGATTGCATTTTTTTGTGAACAGTCTGAGTCCTGAATAATTTTTTCTTCAGCTACTTAAAGTGTTTTAATATTACTAAGGGTTGACTTTTCCAAATCCAAGAATATTATCTGTCGTTTAAAACATCAGCCCTAACTAACTGTTTTTTCAATAGACAGATTATTTTTATTCGTGAAATAAAATTGACGTCCGGCAGATTTTGTATGATGGAAGACCTGTCAAAAATTCAAAATTATTCTTTGGACAAAATTATTATCTGTCGTTGGAAAAATCAGCCCTTAATATAGGAAATTCTTTTATAATGATAACATCGCCACCAATAAAATCGTTCATTTCGTCATCATCTACATCTTAGGAACTTTGCCATTATGTAGGTAGTTGATGTTCCTGCATCCGAACAATGTTTCAACCGTAAGATGTCATCAAGATTTAAGTACAAAACTCGGTCGTATTTACGAGCTTCAGATAGGAAATCCATATAAACTGGGTGATTAAACTGTGATGATACGTACAGTACGTACGGTACTTACAACACTGTATGGTGTAACTTGGAACTTTAAACGGTCATAAATTTTGGCTTCGGTAAGGTTGACGGCATGAATTACACATGTGAAGATCTTTAGCTAATGTTTAAGGTTGCATTTCATGATTGTTTCAGGTAATATTTGATTAGGTCCGTTATTACATTAAAACAGCAGCATTGTTTTTAATCTATTTTTATTTAAAACGAGGACAATAGGTGCACCTTTGCGCATGTTATGTTTATGTGTTTTTGTTAAACTGGTATGGTACTCAGTACTTAAATGTTGATCTTATGTATATACTAGTAGGGTTGAAGGTCTGAATAAAACAACCAAACGGTATACTGTCCTATAGCTGATAATTATATTTCCTAAAATTCACCCGAACTCAACCAAATCGTTGTCACACAACGTTTGCGAGTTTGCAATTCCACGACAACGCCATCTAGTTACGTCTTGTACAAACCTTTTGACAAATACACTTTATATTGAACTGATGAGCGGCTTTTGATCATGCATGATCATCAACAGTTTTAAATAGGAGTACTTATAAAAAAGGTCGATCACAGTAATAAAAAATAAACATTAAAAATCATAGTATAGTTACTCCTTTAGAGCATAATTCAGTCGAAAAATCTCTGCATTTGGCTATTTATGTCCATAAAAGTCGTTAAATAAATGTAATCCTTTTATACAAGCTTAAACATTTCTGAATTCTCTTACTTACCTACCCCAAACCTAACTGTAGACCTTCTATTATATTAATTGCAGAGGTCTTGTTATTCAAACAATGCAAAGATTTTAGGCGTTTCCTTTCGCCTTTTGTTTTCAGCAGCCTCAAAACGGCGGAAAAATTGAAGCGTCATTGTTCGATAGAGTTCTTCAGCGAGTATGAAAAAGGCTGTAAATTCTTAGCAATTGTTATCGATAATAGTTTTCAAGCTTAATGGTGTTTTTAATGAAGAAAATATGAATTGGAAAAATCGTGAATGAAGCTTACAATATTTAGATATAAAGAGATTTTGTGGGTTCCTATGAAATTCATAATGCAATGTTACGCTCGGAGTAATATTGCAATACTTACTAGAATTATTTTCTTTCTAGTAGAGTAACTTGAAATATTCTTGCGAGAATTGTAACATAAGGAGCATGAACTTTTCTAATCCTTAGCCTTAATGTGTTTAAGGCGGGCAGGTCAGTTTATGGTTGTGCAAACGTGTGAAAACGTCTCTGCCTTCCAGACAGACGCTGAGTTAAAGAACCTCTAAGGATCTATAAGGTTTCTAATATTATGATAAAAAAAAAAAATTGTATTAAAATGTGTATCAAAGTTTTCATTTAGTATGCTTTCCCAATATCAGAAAACTATTATAATTAAAATTGTTCAAGGAAATATGACATCTACAGAATTTGAAAACGATTACAGTGTCCACAAAGCTGCTCAGTGCTCTCATCTTAATGTCCCCGGAACAGTTGGTTCTCTTTTGTTACGCCGAACATTTACCCGGACATTCATTAAAGTCAGATGTAATTAAAACTCTGTGGTTAATTCAGTGAAGAAATTCCGTTTAGTCTTAACGATTCCTCAGATTTGTATATAAACGATAGGGGTGGGTTAATGATGATTAGGTATAGGGTAGAATCAAATCACGATTTTAAAGTTATTTTGGTAACATGTTAAATAATAAATGATTTAAATTTTGTAAATAGTTTTGTACAAACACTTTTACACGTCAATCATATTTTAAAACGAGATGAGGTCGGCGTTTCCTATCTGACTAGTCTGAGAAGAAAGGCCGAAACCAACTCAGAGGTCACAGTCTCTTTTAAAGTCCAGACATAATCTTGGTCAGGTCATATGAAGACCATGTAGATCGATGAGATGGCATTTTGAGGAAAGAACTTGAGGTTGAGAGGACTTGTTGACATGTTTTTAAGGACTTTAATCGGTGAATAAATACGTTTAATAATAAGTTAAGCCTAATTTATTTATTTATTTCAGGCGACGCAGGCCCATAGATATATACCTTAACCTAAACATACATATTTTACTATAAAATAGTACTTCACTAGCTAAGTAGTTCTTGTGCTGTTCTGTGGTACTTGTCCGCGGAACCGACGGAACACCACATCCTGCGGCCAGAAGTCTTCATCCATGACGACGGGCAGATAACAATTCGGTACACGCACCACAAACGCCTTGAAGTTGACGTTGCGGTGCGACTCCAGTAACTGCATCCTCGGCGAGTACCTCGTTTTCTGGCGCACGTACACAAAGCAAAGGAGATAAGTAACCAATCACGCACACTACAAAACTATATCGCTACTGTACGTACTGCTTACAATGTGAGCCACGCACACATCGCATTCGTTGAGTGAGTGAGCTAACGTCTTCTAAATGATAGTACAACATTATTTGGCAATATAGGATAATTGCTCTCGTGGCGCAACAGGTAAGCATTCAACCTGCAGTGGTAAATGATTTGAGTTCGAGTCGCGAGTTTACTACTATATTATTTTTGAGATTTTGTAATTTAGAGTTAATATACTAACTGAATAAAGTGATATTCTGACCGGTTTGAGAAACTACCACAAGTTTCTCGACTACTTAAAATTATTTGCCGGTTTAGAAGCTAACTACCTGCTTTAAAACTATATTCCTGCCTTTAATTGTGAACTTGTGTATGAGTCAGTCTGCATTAGCAACTACACACCTCTAATACTCCATCTTTTGCACTTTTACGAAGTTTGTTATTGTGATAAATTGAATAACCATGCATCATTTGACAATATTCCAAAAAGCTCAGATTATTGTTTTGTCTGAGCAGAATATTTCTGTTAGTGAAATCGCAAGGCGCATAATGATATCGGTGAGTAAAATTATTATTAATAATAATGTATTAATTTATTATGTCACCGTGACCCAGTAATTCCAATGAGATTTTCTGTGGATATGAATAGTTGAAAATAATATGAAATAACACCGGAGTATTTATTTATTAACTGCAAAGCCACTCACTATAGGTATCGATATTTAATAATTACCATTATCTTTTACACAGTATTATGATAATAGTTTTTTTATCTGTATTTTTAAATGAAATATTCAAAAATATAATGAATAATGTTTGTAAATGATTAGGAGATAATAATAAAATAACAACTCTAAATAATGTATACATATTGATTAATACTTATTAGAAAAAAGTAAAAAAAAATATATGTGCAAATAAAGTAAATAATAAGTGTTATAATGGTGGCGGTGGAATAAAACCAACGTTGGATGACAGATAAGGGTTTATTCACTTTACTTCAAACACTTGACAGATTTTAGCAAACAAAGGTAGACTGAAGGTTAAACCTATTAGTGGTTCTAGGGATGGACTGCGGGGCTATCCTATCCCTTTACCTCCTAGCTAGGCTATTCCTGAGGGCGACGGGGCCTCCACTCAGGTCCAGCTTATGACAACAATGGTGACTGCGGGGCTATCGACCACTGTGCCTTCTAAGTAGCGAGTGAGTGCTCGTTCCTCCATGGGTGACCGTTTATATAGTCAATTAGACAGACAGTAGTGTGTGTCTTCAACATCTTATGCTTGTATGTGGTTGTGATCATGACCTTCGTTGACATCACGGACACTTCACTTGTCGAATGATAGATGTCGCTAGTAGTCTGTAGATACTGTTGCTGTTATCGATAATTGATCTGGTTTGTGTTGCGATCTACTCGGGTGGCGTAGTGTTGTGCACACAATCCGGTAGATGGCGTAAGGCGTCGTGTTATATTCTCCCCCTCTGGTACTCTATGGTCGTCCCGACTGAGTACCAGCACCAGTTTGTTTCCGCGGCCTTCCTCTTCGGCGTATCGGATAAGTTGGTTTGGATGTCACGTTGTCTCTCTTTTCAAACTTCGTTATTGCTGACGTATGATACTTCCCAATAGGCTTGTCTGGAGTTTGTGAGTGTGCAATTTCATACGTGGAGGTTCCATGTTTCTTTAATATAACATATGGTCCATCTCGTCGAGGAGCAAATTTCGAAGTAAACTGTTTATCGATGTTACTAACGGGATGAGATTCTTCCAAGACTAAGTCTCCAACTTCATAGTCTGGGTCAGGTCTTCTCTTGCTATTCGCTCTCTGGCGTGACGTTTCTTTGTTACACTCTATATTTTCTTTTGCTAGCTCCAAGTCTTGGGCTAGTTGTTTTAACTTTGGGGTGATTTCTGCGACAAAGTTTTCTGATTCTACAACCGAGCTTAGATCATGTGTCAATTCATATGGTGTACGCAATTCTCTTCCAAATGTAAGGTAAGATGGTGAGAATCCTGTAGTTTGACACTTAGCTGTATTCATTGCGAATCTTATTGATGGTAAAGTCGATGGCCAATTCTGATGTTTGTCTTTCACCATTATTGCAATTTGTGACTTCATATCCCTATTTTTCCTTTCAACCACATTTGGTTCAGGGTGATATACGGGTGTGAAAATTTGTTGTATTTCTAAGCAATATGCTAGTTTTTGCATTATAGCTGATATAAATTGTACTCCATTATCGCTGATAATTTTCCTTGGCAACCCATACCGAAGAAATATTTCATTGAGTAAAATCATGGCACAGTTTTCACTAGTTGCTTCATTTAGTGGGAACAATTCTACCCATCTTGAAGTAGTATCTTCTATGATCAGAATCCACTTTTCTCCTGAGGGTCCCTTTGGCAAAGGTCCAAAAAGATCAATGGACAATACCTCAAATCGTTGTGAGTTTGGGGTGGACTGATATAAGCCTGCTGGCTTCTTATTAGAGGGCTTATATTTTTGGCATTCAACACATGTTTTTACGTATTTTATAACATCTTTTCGTAGTCCTGTCCAATAAAAATTATTTGTTATACGTTGCACTGTTCTTTCTACTCCCATATGACCAGCAGTGGGTGAGTCATGGTAAGCGTTCAGTACGTTTTGTATTTCTTGACGTGGAACTACTAACTTTGCATTGTCGTTTTCTTCTTCTGGCATGTAAAGATACAAGACACCTTTATGGAGTAGGTACCCTTTCTTGATGTAATCTACATAACTTGGTATTTCTTTTCCTTCTTCTAATATTTTTATTATAGTTTGAAGGGTTTCATCTTTCATTTGTTCATCTCTTAACTGTTTTTCACTGTATCTAGGTAGATCTAACTCTGTGCTGCATATGATGCATTTTTCATCATGGTGCTCACACGGTGGTCGAGACAATGTATCAGCTACTACATTAGTTCGTCCTGGAGTATATTGGATTTTGAACTCGTATGGTTGCAACTGTAGTGCCCATCGTGCTAAGCGACCAGTAGGTGTTTTGAGATTCATTAACCATTTTAACGGTTGATGATCTGTAATAGTTATGAACTTTGTTCCTTCTATATAGCCACGAAATTTTGAAATAGCCCATACTATGGCTAGTGCTTCCTTTTCTGTGACACTGTAATTGCGTTCAGCTTGTGTTAAGAGTCTACTTGCGTATTCAACAGGGTGCTCATTGTCTCCCTCCCCCTGCACTAAAGCTGCGCCGATGGCATACTGGCTGGCATCAGTCTTGATAGCAAAGGGTAAATCGTCACTTGCCTGTTTTAACACTGGTGACGTAGTCAAGGCATTTTTTAATTTCATAAATGCTTCTTGTTGCTCTCGATCCCACTTCCAGCTTATTTTCTTCTTCGTTAGGTTAGTAAGTGGTCTAGCAATGTCTGCAAAATTATGAATAAATCTCCGATACCATGATGCGGTTTGTAAAAATGATATTAATTGTTTCAGGTTTTTAGGCGCCTGACGGTTTGCAATAGCAGAGATTCTCTCTGGGTCTGTTTTGATACCGTCAGAAACTATAAGGTGGCCCAAGTATTTAATTTCTGAACACATAAATTTACATTTCTTTCTGTTGGCTTGTAGCTTGTATTCTCTCAGTTTAATAAATACTTCTCTTAAGTCTTCTATATGTTGACTGAAAGTTATAGATCTTATAATTAGATCATCTAAATAGCTTAAGACACACTTCGCGTGCAATCCTTGTATGAATTTGTCCACTAATCTTTGGAACGTAGCAGGTGCGTTTCGAAGACCGAATGGCATTCGCTTGAAACGGAACGTTCCAAATGGTGATACAAAGCTTGTTTTATCGTAATCATCTGGATGTACCATAATCTGCCAGTAACTTGACTGTAAATCAATTGTTGACATGTATGGCATCGCTTTTGCCTGATGTAATAAGTCGTCAATACGAGGCAACGGATATCTGTCAGGTTTAGTTATCTCGTTGAGTCGTCGATAATCTACGCAAACTCGAACATCGGTTTCTCCTTTTGGAACTAGAATTACAGGTGCTGACCATGGGGAATCGCATTCCTCGATAATGTCATCATTTAACATATCATCAAGCTTTTCCCTTAATTGCTTTTGCCTTGTTGGTGACAATCTATAGGGCTTAACACTAATAGGAGGATGATTGCCTGTGTCGATTCTATGTTGTGTAAATGGAGTTGGTTCCGTGTTTTTCTCAAAGATGTCGCTGTGCTCAATTAACAATTCATTGAACATCTTTTGCTCATTGTTTGTAAGTATGGTTCCTTCATCGGGATGTAAATAAAGATCAACTGAATACATAGAAGTAGGGTTTATTGGTAAATAAACAATACGTGGATCTACACAAGATTGGTTGTCAGCTGGTTCTCGTGGACGTGTAGGACCTGGTGGCGTGTCCAATTTGTGTAATGTCCATTTTGGTCGTTTCTTTAGTGGTGGACTGTCTTGTACGTCGGATACTGTCGGTGTTATGGGTAACGGTGACAACATGTCCAGCTCGTTAGCCCAACGGATAAACTCCGACACTGCCTTCACTTCCACTGGCTCCTTTTTGACTTCAAATGTCATCCGCTTCACTGCCTTCATTGGTATGGCGTCATTGTTGAGTTGAATGAAGTCGTTTATTGTTTGGGGTTCATCTATGTAATTCCAACTGCGTTGCGGTGCATTAAGTATGATTCCTGCCTGTTCTAGGAATTCGATACCTAACAGCGTACGGTTGTCAACAGCTTCTGGTATAACTGACAATGTTATTGGTAGTGTGCGTTCTCCAATACGTATGTCAGTTGTCGTTGTTAACAAGTTTGATGTTTTCACCGTTCCATCTGCTAATTTGATGTCAGTTACTTGCTGATCAAACTGTGTTCCTTTACGTAACAACGTCTTATACAGTTGCATACTGGCAATACTGCGACGGGCAGCAGTATCTATGTATGCATAGCCTTCTTCCCCTTTTATGTTTACCTTTATCGTCGGTATTTTAGCTTGTATCTTTAAGGTATTCTGTACTGTGTAAAATGCAACAGGCTTTGGTGGCGTTTCCTTGGTTTTACAGGTACTGCAGTTGCTTCTGTAAACACCAGGTGCTCCACACCCATAGCACGTGATGACTGGCTTCTTTTCTGGTTCAGATACTGCCGTATCCTTTTGTTCTGCCAATCTTTTGCGACATACGTCGAAAGTATGTCCCTTCTTGCCACAGAAAGTACATCTTTTGTACGGCTTTCGTTCGGATTGTGTTGTAGTCGTTACCTCACCAGCTTCCTTGCGCAGACTCTCAATATGACGACCCTGATCCAGAAGTTCAGCAAATGTCTTCACTTGTGTGCGAGCAATCTCCTTTTTGTAGGTTATATTGAGAAGTCCGTAAACAAAGTCCAAATGTTCCTCTTCCTTTTGTCGTTTTGCAGGTAACTGAGCGAGTAAGGCACGCTTTTCACATACAAACGCGTCAATTGTTTCAGTTGTTTGCTTCTTTGAGTACAGTTCCAAATAAATTTCGTGTGGCTGCATTTTCGGCGCAAAAGCAGACTTAATGGCGTCGAGGGCTTGTGTCCACTTTTTAATGTCGCCTTTTACACCGTTCCACCACGTAGCAGCAGCGCCAGAGAATAACAAAGTCAATCCTTCCAAGGCGTCTTCGTCACTGATTTTCTCAATTTTTTTGTAAACTGAGATACCGGTTACAAATTCTTCGACTTTGTCAAAATTTCGTTCACCGTCGTAACGCTTTGTGCACGCAGCAAAACTTTTAAAATTTCTACTTCCACCTTCATTCGCTTCTGACATTTTTGATATGAGTGCAGTGAATTGTTCCTGAGTCATCACCACCATGTCTTGTTTTTTCTCAGACATGTCAAAGCTGTCAAAATAATATAAATTCTCTTGAGGGTATGCTCTTTTTTATCCGCCAATATGTGGGTACACCGTAAAAAATGTGGGTACACTGATAAAGTTGTTGCGGGTAGAAGAAGATTTACGTTGGGCGCCAATATAATGGTGGCGGTGGAATAAAACCAACGTTGGATGACAGATAAGGGTTTATTCACTTTACTTCAAACACTTGACAGATTTTAGCAAACAAAGGTAGACTGAAGGTTAAACCTATTAGTGGTTCTAGGGATGGACTGCGGGGCTATCCTATCCCTTTACCTCCTAGCTAGGCTATTCCTGAGGGCGACGGGGCCTCCACTCAGGTCCAGCTTATGACAACAGTGGTGACTGCGGGGCTATCGACCACTGTGCCTTCTAAGTAGCGAGTGAGTGCTCGTTCCTCCATGGGTGACCGTTTATATAGTCAATTAGACAGACAGTAGTGTGTGTCTTCAACATCTTATGCTTGTATGTGGTTGTGATCATGACCTTCGTTGACATCACGGACACTTCACTTGTCGAATGATAGATGTCGCTAGTAGTCTGTAGATACTGTTGCTGTTATCGATAATTGATCTGGTTTGTGTTGCGATCTACTCGGGTGGCGTAGTGTTGTGCACACAATCCGGTAGATGGCGTAAGGCGTCGTGTTATAGTGTTATAATAATCATATTATATAAATATTACATTTTTTTATATATGTATTACATAATTTGTATAAACTATATATACCTATATGTGTATAAGTATATGAATTGTGTTTATATAAATAATATATAAAAAAAATATTCTCCGCATTGTATTTATATTGTGTCATTTTTATTTTTTAATTATTAATGCTAATATTTTCCCTTTTTTGTAGAGAAAAACCGTTCGACTGTGGGTGCATCGTCACGCTGACACAGGTGAAATAAACCGTCGCCAGTCTAGACCGAAACCATTAGCTTACACAAATGCTTCGCCTCGGCACCGTGAGATTGTTGCCACTCATACATCTGATCCATTTGCTAAGACCAGTATAACAGCAGCAGCATACAACATCACTAAGCAAACTGTACGGAACCACCTGCGATTGGACGGTTTGGCATGTTGCAGATCGGCATTATTAAAATAACGACAAAAATGAATAATTATTGTAATAATAACAATAATTATTACATATAAAATATCCACTAATATTATTAATTACGGATCATCTTGAGAAAGTGTAATATTAAAAATCATCGCCGACTTATCGTAACATTTAAAACCTTAAAATTTCAGACATTTTAACATATTTAAATCTATAATTATCCTAGAAACTGTGTTGGTAATACTGTTCCCGATACCGGATGGTTGATAACTGAATAAACGAAATACTTAATACTATTACATCTTCAATACTTTCACAGCATATTTAGCCATAATAAAATAAGTCGGCGGTACTGGAGTGTGAGTGATGTTATTGTTACTGGATCAGGATTATATTTTTCATCTATGTGACATGTTTATTCACTCCGCCCATTGTTTATTATATAATTGTATAAACTTCCAAAGAATGCAAAAGAATTGACTTCACTCAACATATTTAAAAAGAAATATTTACTTTTATTTACAACGACGAAACACTATATTAATTGTGTTGTGTTTATTTTTGTCCAAAACAGCAACATCTTTTAACTTGCGCCACCGCCTTATCTTAGGAATGCGGTAAACTCGCTTCCAATTTTGTTGACAATGATCATACTTTTTATTTTTTTTTGTTTTCTTCTACCCGCACTGATATAATATAATTAGCAATAAGATTAAGTAAGTGAGTCTTAATGAGAAATAAAGTTATGACCGAACTTGTGATGTTCTTTTATTTTTTAAATAAAGATTTTTATTGAAAATGGTTTTACTTATTTAAGCTATTTTAAATAAATAAAACAATTCCTTAACAAAAAAAAAAAAAAATATTATTAGCTTAAAATTTTAAATCACAAAAGATTCACCATTTCCGAGATTCGAACTCACGCCGTTGGATTCAGAAGTATATGGGTTTTGCGTTGGGCTATGAACGCTTTAAATTTGGATGCGAAATTATGTTATACTATCATTTAGAAGACGTTAGCTCACTCACTCTACGAATGCGATGTGTGCGTGGCTGACATTGTGAGCACTACGTACAGTAGCGATATAGTTTTGTAGTGTCACGCACACTACAAAACTGGTTACTTAACTCCTTTGCAGACTGTACTCCACGATGTCCTCCGCCTTAGTGGTATAGTGTAGGCGGGAGATGTACACCGGTATGTTCGGCTTTGCGGCACGCAAATTGACTTCAGGCTCCGTAGGAGCTTTGCCGCAGCGGTTCTTGTTCATTCGCGATCGGCGCTTCCTCCTTTGCACCGTCACGAAACCCTCATCATCAGCCCTATTCGGTGGCTTATCTGGTATCTAAGCTAATATTATCATTTTAATGTATGGAAAATGATGAAACGTTGATGTGAAGATGAGTTTAAGTGTTATTTTAGACTAAAAATAATTATGTCCCAGTTTCTTTTATAACTGAAGTGAAAACTTCTTTAAACGCGTTGAGCGATTTTTGGTAGCGGAAAATCTATGGATTTGCGTCACCAACATATTAATAATATATATGTATATTTGAAGCTATGAGTATGACGTTGCGCTTAGCCAGCAGTAAAATCATGTTTTAGTTTTCAGTTCTGTCGGCAGTATCCACGCAACCTTTTTTTTTAATCACTATGGTCAGTTTCTTATGTCTGCTTAGATAGTAGGTACCTGTGTCTGCGCACACACTTGTGCACTATAATGTCTTCCGTGTAGAAGGCTAGTTTGCTCTGAGATTGGCTGCCCTTTGGTCGCAAAGTCCTGTCACTCCATACATTTCACCTGTCAATCCGGGACTTTGCGACCGTATTCGGTCGTAAAGCGACCGCTATGAATTTCGAGACTGCTGGGGCTGGCCATGGCCATGGCATTCGGTCTGGGGCACTTTTATTATAAAGTATAAACGGACAAAATAATTGATTTAATTCTTCTTTTAAACTTTCAGTAGAACGTGGCCTGAAAAGTGATTTTATTTATATCTAGCAAACTTAATACCAAAAATAATAATCCAATTATTTAA
Source organism: Apamea anceps (assembly GCA_951799955.1). Taxonomy (NCBI): domain Eukaryota; kingdom Metazoa; phylum Arthropoda; class Insecta; order Lepidoptera; family Noctuidae; genus Apamea; species Apamea anceps. The sequence continues at coordinate 7,870,433 of OX637512.1, forward strand.
GTTGGTTTCTAGTTTTACGGAAGAAGCAGAGCTATAGTCATTAATCATCATCACTTTCTAATCTTCTTACTTCAGTTGTTTATATTCAATTTATAATTCTTCTACAAATTATACTTTGAATAGTTGACGTCTTTTGAATAAATTAAGGTAAAGTCTATTCCAAAACTTTCAAATTGATGTTATTTCAAGTTAAACAAATATAAACTTTATTTCGATGATTATTAAGTTGATTTTAGAGTGACTAGCCCCCTTGAAAGAGTTATAAAAATGTTTGAAGTTGTTGCGTAAACTGAACTTTATTATGTAGGAATTAAAGTTATTTTTCCATAAACTTATATTTGTTTACATTTTTAGAAAATAAGTCGCGATTGCAGATTGAATTTTATTGTTGTCAGAAGGTACTGTGATATTATAATATTGATATTATTAATTATCATTTTGATATTAATTCCTAAACTCAATCATAGCGGTGTTGATATTCTCAAGGTGTTTCGGAGTACTGAAATCTAAATTCAATATCATAAACAGAAACGATTTGATTTTTGTAGGTTTTTTTTTTTCAGGATGGGATATCATCAAATAACCCCTCCCGCTCTGGGTGGAGCAGAAGGGTGTGTCGACTCTTACTGACTAAAACCCACCCGTGTTCCTTCCTTAGCTCTTTATGTACCAGGGCAGCGGTAACTCTTTCGGACGATCCCGCTACCCTGGCAGGCATTTTTTGTATGTTTGTTACGCTTTCACGCTAAAACAAAATTTGGCACATGGATAGACTATGGCCTGAATTAGGACATAGGTTACTTTTTATCCCGATATTCCCACGAAATCGAGACTTATGCGGTTGAAGCCGTGGGGCGCAGCTAGCTATAATGTAAAAATTTTTTGTACGTTTGTTCGTTACGCTATCACGCCTAAACCGCTGAACAGATTTTGATGAAATGTGGCACCTGGGTAGAACATGACCTAGATTAGGACTTAGTTACTTTTTACCCCGATATTCCCACAGGATCGAGACTTATGCGGGTGAAACCGTGGGGCACACCTAGTATTTGATAAATAAATTAAGTGATAATGGCTTGATAGTTAGGGTTGTCGTCTTGTAATTTACTTCACCATTTAAGTTATTAAGTTAGGTTAGTTCAATCTTAATTGGTTGAAGGACACTGAACGAGGCACAATAGAAATTAGCGTCATCACAAGGTCTTAAGTTCGTTATTGTAGCTCTATAATTTTTTAGTTGGAAAGCAGTACTTTCAGTACTTTTCCGCTACTGTAGGCAGTATAGCGAAATATCGAAGCATAATGAATGGGACATTCATGCAAAATATCAAAGTTAAAAAAAACCCACCTTCAACTCTGCGAATTACACTTCGTATCAGAACATCAATACCATAATAAGCAAGCTGAAGTGGCAATGGGCCGGCCATATTAGCCGTAGAACCGAAATCGCAGGGAGACTGGCGCAGCCGCTGGGTGAGAGTTCCTGAAAATCTAGTTGAATCGCTTGCAATAGAAAAAGTCTGTGTCCAGCAATGGACTGCTGTAGGCCGATGATGATGACTAGAACATCAATTAAATATTCAAATACCGATCCGATCTTTCAACACATTGTCAATAGTATTAATTAAACCCAAAGGGGGAAGCCAATGGCGTCAAAGATTTGTTTCCTGGTAGGTGAAAATGTCGGAAGTTACCCATTTACATATGAATTTACATATAAAGAGTTATTAGATAATTATGTTAATTTGAAACCCTGTGATAATGTGAGATTGTTTCAGAAGTCCAGAAGATCTTCAGTTTCATAAGTTTTCAATTATACAATCCAACATAATTATGTTGGATTGTATAATTTTTTTTTTTATAAAAACGTTGCCCCACTCTAGGAATTTCTCCTGTATCGTGGTTGCGTTTACAAACATTTAAACTCACATACACAAACAGCCAGACCTAGAAAAAATAACTTGTTGGCCATACAAATATTTGTTCCGTGCGGGAATCGAACCCGCGACACGCAGCGCATCAGTCAATCGCTTAACCACTGCGCCAACCGTGCCGGCGAGAATTGATTGATTATGGTTGCTAATGCTAATGAGCATTAGCAACCATAATCGGTTATTTGTAGATTAATGCCCTATTTGCAGGTCATTTTGGATTTCCGGGTCTTAGGACATAATAATAATAGTCTCCCGTTCGATTTCGGTCACGGTGGCCAATCTCAACGCAGACTAGCCAGCTACGCAGGAGGTATCATAGTGCACAAGTGTGTGCGCAAACACAGATGCACTCTCTGTTCCTTTACTCTCATAGTCCGATGGGACGGCAATCCGACACGACCGGGGAGAGATCAGGCGCAGGACCAACGGCTTTACGTGCTTTCCGAGGCACGGGGGTATTAAACCTCCAACTTCAAAACTCCAGGCTGTTATTAAGAAATTCTTAATGGAAAACCTAATAACCCGACCTGGGAATCGAAGCGAGGACCACGAGACCAACGGGCAGTTAAGGACATTATATTATAATAAAGCCAAAAGGTTCCTGTCAAATTCTGAACTTAGGCGTTATCAATCAACTTCTATCGCAGTCCACTGCTGGACATAGGCCTCTCCCAGGCTGCTCCATAACACCCTGTCCTCCAGTCTGTCTTAGCCACTTTCTTAAGGTTGTCGGTCTATCTACTCGTAGTTAGGGGGCGTCCCACGCTACGCTTGCCGATACGCGGTCTCCACTCCAGGACTCGTCTGTTCCACCAGCCATCAGTCCTTAGACAAACATGGCTAGCCCACTACCAGTTCAGTTTACTTACGTGTAATCTGCAAGATAATGTCGGTAACTCCGGTTCTTTTCGGGTTCTCTTTAGACTTTACAATAAAAACATAATCACTTTACTTTACGCTGGTTCTTTACTTTTCTTCATTTATTATTAAAATTGTTACTAACTTTAATAACAGTGTTAGTAACCATTTCAACCGTAGTTACTAGCCTAAGCTGTTATACTCCTGAGTAAAAGCTTCTCACCATTTTTCGTTCCCTACATGTCGTGTTTATTTTTCCAAAATATCTCATATTTCGTAAAATGAACCACATTAACATGTGTTCCTCAAACATTTGCTTAGTACATGCCACACTAAGGACAAAAAGTGAAATTTCATACATCAGTACCTCACTCAAATGTAAGCTTTCAACTGTAAACACAGTGTTAAAATCGGTTCAGTAGCTCCCAAGTTTGCGCAACAAATTATAGAAATTAGAAACACGGCGAATGGAGAAATGGAAATGATTTTGAAATAAATTGAGGTGGATATATTAGTAGGCACGTGTGTGTATTTGAATTCTAAATCTTTAAGTTAAACAAACTCCTTGTTCTGAAGTTAATTTGACTTGATTTAAGATTTGTAAGAGAGACAGACACAAAGCATTACAGTACTGTGGTATTTTGTTTAAATGGTCTACATTTTTCTAATTTTAATAAACAAGTAACCAACTCTGTGTTTATCTTGGAAACAAAGGAAATTATACTCTAAATAACATTTCTGAATAACAAAAATAGAAAGAAAATACGTTTATTTGCGCTAAACATGACGCAGAGAAAGAACAAAAACACAAAAAAGAACAAGTTGGGGAAAAGTATGCGTCACATCCACGCATAACGGGTATTGCTCAGCATAATGCAATAACTACTAAGCAATAACCACGCAGCGCTGGTTAGAAAGCACAAAACAAAAACAAATTATGTAGGACAAGATCAAAAGCTTCTCATCGCTTAACTGCAAAACTATCTTATCTCACCACCAAAACAAACTATTTTCTCATCAAAAACAAATTTAAATTCAGATACGTCTTTAAACCACCATCAAAACCTACTCCTCCGGGATACAGCACTCCATCAAAATGAACCGGTTCCAAAACAAAAAAGCTTCACAAATTATTCAGGCATTTTGCATCAATATTGGATTTTAAAACCAGACTGACTGTACTGGCTTTAATCAATATATCCGCTTAGTGTATTTGAGATACTAGACAAAGGGTAAAATGGCGTGCATTCGAACACGTGTAACCTGAGCCGTGATTGGTCAAAATCATTACTATCCGATTTGCGAGTCGGTTAGTTAGCGACAGTGGGCCTTTAAAACTGGCTGGTTGTGTAACGATGGTTTTTGTTGTGCTGTCGTCGCAGTGTTTGTGTCGAAAAAGGATTAACAGCAAACAAACAACAACAACAAATCGTTTATTTCAGGCTACAATCGCCAATAGATATAGGTACATTACAAACTATGACGGAATTAAATAACCCCAATGAGTAAATAACCTTAATATCAGCAGAAAAATGGCATCACAAATATTGTGTGGATAAATAAAAGAGACGGATTTAGTATGTTATTAAGTATGATGTGTATTGTGTATGAGTCATCATCTGCCTAGCCTTTTCCCAATTATGTTGGGGTCGGCTTCCAGTCTAACCGGATACAGCTAAGTACCAGTATTTTATATGGAGTGACTGCCTATCAGACCTCCACAACCCAGTTACTGGGTAATACGAAACCCCTTGGTAAGACTGGTTGTCTGACTTTCGGGCTTACAACAACGACAACCCGTAACGACTGTCAAAGATCCACGAATGACAGCCTGGACCAACGGCTTAAAGTGCTTTCCGAGGCACGGAGGGGTCTTGGTATGTAAAGATGGCCCATCCACGGATCAACCGTGGCAAGCGTAGCTTAACCTGATCGATCGACCCGTGCGGCTATTATTTTAGCCACAAGCCCCTCTATGATGTGTATGAGTAAGTTATTGAATCTCTAGAAGTTTACAAAATACTGCGGAAGTGTGGACATTCAAAATGTTACCGTCAGCCACATACAAATTATGCAGAGCAGTAACGATATTAATTTTATACACCTACGAGGTATGAGACAGTTTTGCTCATTAACCTGTTTTATTTACACGCTTTAATAAGCGTATATTAATTATAGTGTTCATTCATTACACATCTGCATGAAATCAGATTACCGAAATAACTCTCTGAGTAATACGTGGTTTCCGAGTATTTACGAACGTGGTTTATTTTTCTTCATTAAAAAATGGCAATTCTTTAAGAATTGTGTTTCTCATTATAAACAATATTGATCCCTTTATGCACAACGTCCTGTATTTTTAAAAGAAACCGCTAATTCAGTCTGTTGACCGAAATATTTGTATCATGCGAAAATACTTAATCGTATTTTAGCATGATACAAGGCTATCGAATTTTTGACAGATCGAGACTGAGATCAGACTGTGAACGTTCTTAACCTTAGGAGATTTACCCCTCAGATGAATAACATATCAGAAATAGGATAAAATTCATCGACGTGACTTTATCTTATTCTAGAAGGCTTTTTTTTTTTTTTTTGAGGATGGGAAATCATCAAATGACCCCTCCCGCTCTGGGTGGAGCAGAAGGGAGTGTCAGACTCTTACTGACTAAAACCCACCCGTGTTCCTTCCTTAGCCCTTTATGTTCCAGGGCAGCGGTAACCCTTTCGGACAATCCCGCTACCCTGGCAGGATTCTAGAAGGCTCAAGTTGCTTTGCAAACAAGGACTATTTATAGTTTCCCGAGCTAGACGTTCGAACGAATCACAAAGCCTTTTACACCCTTCACTAACAATTTGACACGTCTGTTAACGTTAAAACAAACTTGAAACATCCTGTAATTATTTTGCTTTAGAACACGTTCAAAAATCACTTTGTTCTACCTTCTTTTCTCTCCATTCTCCATCATGCTTTATATCAGCCGGTCTATTCTGTATAAAATATCACCATGAAAACTTAGGTGAAATGAGCTGTCAATAATGTCACCTAGCATTAAATGAGATGACAGTTCACTACACCTGAGTTGTCAGGGTGACATTTTATACAGAATAGATCGGATAGGCGCTTTTAAACTGACCAATCACAAGCTAAGAAAATTCAAAGGTACTCACGTCTATCAATAAAACTGTATGTGCCAACGAATCCCGTGGCGTTGTTCTGCTTGGCCCCGCTATGGAACTCCAGGATAAGTGAGGGTCCAGGGGAGTACAGGGCTGGTGGTGCATCGGCTCTACTGCCGCAGAGCTCCCGAGCCCACGCTGAACGCTCGTTGATGGTTCCAGGAGGACCAGGGCCTTGGACTTCCCAGTACACCTTCAGGTAATCACCTCGGGTGCAACTGTAACAATGAAGGAATAATAGGGTTATTTTCTTTGCATAAATTAGCATGTTTAAGATTTGATTGGTAACTACGAGCATGGACTCATCGCTAAGCCATTTGGAGGGAAAGTGCTTACTTAAAGGGGACATCATTTTACAACAAAAAAAAAATATATTTATAACATTGTCCGGATAAATAAATTGTATAAAACTAGTCCAATATATATTATTCAATTGCCAATGATTTACATATTTTTAATTGTGTAGTATCTAGACACCAGTTTTCCAGGAGAAACCGTGATTGATATTTTAAAATTACTACTAATAAAATATTACAGCGTACCAAAACTGAAACGTTCTAATAAAAATAAAACACGTTATAAACCTCCGTTTTAAAACTACCTACGAGGTTGGAAAACTGAAAACCACTATGTGGTAGCAATAATTTAAGGGAACAGCCAATACTATCGGCCGAGAGTTAAGTGCTGTGAAGTTAGCGTCTCAATTTTATGAAATAAATGTTTTCCAACCTGTTTTATAGCACTCCATTTTATAAAGACAAGCCTTTATTAAGATGTCATGTAGTTTTATCGGGAAAATTATGTGGCTGCGTTGTACAAGGGAATTTTTGAGGAAAATGATAACATTGTTGTCCTAGTCCTAGTTCATCATCTGTGACTGCAAGTGACAGCTAGGTGACGAACCCAGCAATGCATAAATGTGTTAGCTGTCACGCCCTTTATGCCTGGAGGCTTTTGTTTAGGTAGTGAGTTTTTATTTTTATTTTAATTAATTATTTTTTAGCTTGAGTACGTATAGTTTTTATTATATTTGTTGGTATATTGGCGTGGCTAGCTGACATAATATGGCAAATAATTTAAGCTTCTTGTAATGTTCATTACTGAACATAGGTTCCTAGTATTGTATACATGCAACTAACTATATTCTAACTGAACAGACAGCTGTGCTGCTGGGGAGTTTGTTCCGCCACTTCTTCTTCCCAGCGATAGCACTAGGAAGTGGCGAAAGGCGGGCGTTTTTGGGGGACTGTCTTTTGTAATTTTGACGTTCGAAAAGTGCTGATTCTCAGCCTAATTTGAATAAATGACTTTTGATTTTGATTTCTTGGCTAGGTTTTCTAAGCGTTACATCGAACATTTTTAAATACATTTTATGTAACCGTTACATCGAATATGTTTAAATACATTTTTTACCATTCTTTTGTGTTTGTAAATAATTCAGCATGGTGTTTTAAACTTTATAAAAAGGTACTAAAAACCTATCTACCTTTTTGCTTCCAAGTTTTAGTTTAGAAAATTGAGAAACGGAATAACAAAAACACCTTGAAATATTAAAATTTAAATCTCTGTGCGGACAAGAACCTCCTGTTTCCTTATGGGTTTAAAAAAAAAAGTATGATTTCACCCCGTGATTGCACCATTTTTCTTGTGATCATTATTCGGGTTTATTTCTGCGCTATTTTTGGCGTAACCAGAGTAGATTTTCACCGTGAATATTCTAGCTTAAATTCATAACTATCTACACTCATTTAAACATCCCTACAAACCAGTCGGTGAATCGTAACGATCATTTCGAAATTTAATTCTCATTACCATTAATAATTCATAGACGAATGTTGAATACAAAATGGCGCTTGCATTTTATGCATGCAGCTTAATAAGGTTGGCACATTCCATCGACACGGTTTATGGTATATCTGAAAGATGGAATTTTAAAATTGTGAATGCATAGTTATTCGTAGTTTCAATCTTCTTAACGATCTGGTAGAAGAAATGTAGATAGTTGATTGATGATAGCTGGCACTAAAACTGAGATTTGAGTGTTTAAGCCGAGTTCATTTATGAAGGTATAACGAAACAGGTCCTAATTCACTATGACCACTTAACGATTCCTTACCGAAACCACGTCATTTCCTTAGCTAATCCCGCCAATCTCGCGTTGATTCACGCGATTTTCTTCATTGAGCCATAGATAAGTACGGCTAAGGTTGTATGGTCACAGTGTCCAATTTTAACGGAGATTAGCTAGGTAGGAGATATTATAGTGCACAAGTATGTACGAAAACACAGATGCAATCTCTATTCCTTTACTCTCAGTTTGATAGGATGACAATCCGACACCATCGGAAAAAGATCAGGTGCAAGGGGAACGGCTTTACATTCAGAACACCAACTTCCAAACTCCGGGCTACTACTGAGAAATTCCTAATCGAAAAAATCAATAACAATTGCTCCCTGGCCTGACCTGGGAATCGAAACAAAGACTTCACGCTCAGCAGTCGCGCTTCAACGACTACGAGACGGCTTTTCTTAGCTGATTTCAAGATGAACTTTACTCGTAAGAATAACTATTGTATCAGTAAAAACGAGATGCGAAAGACGTCCAAAGAAATTTGGTTTGCTTAAATACTCCAATAGCTACTATGATAAAATCTAATATCAGATTAAAAATCCATAATACAGGGTGGCAGGGATATCGACGGGCAAACTGTAACCATGGATTCAGCACATGAGTTTGGACCCCATAGCGTCGAAATTTTTGACCGCGTAGGTATTGCACTTTTCTATGTAACAGAAGATTTTTTTTTTTTTTGATAACCGACGAGAAATTTCGACGCTATGGGATCTAAACTCATGTGCTGAATCCATGGTTACAGTTTGCGCGTCGATGTCCCTGCCATCCTGTATTTTTATAGCAACTAAACGATCGATTATTGAACGGGTAACTTTTCACTGCTGTGATTGGTTAAGATATTTATAGCCAAATCACAAATGTCACCGTCCATCAGTCCAATTGGGTACGCCTCTCAAACTACCGCAACCAGTTCGATTTTCTTGAATACGTGTTCACCGTAAAGATATAAATTATTAACGTAATATCGATTCAAAGCTGAAAATAAAGCAGGTTTTACCTGGCAAATGTATGCCCGACGATTATTCAAGCTAGGTATACATTACCAGATTAAGCTGACCTGTCATTGTATGAAAAGCCTGGAAAATGCGAAGTCAGTATACAGGGTGTTAAAGAAATTACGTGCCATAACTTAGGGGTAGGTTCAGTATCGATAAAAGAACCCAGGAAAAAAAAAAACATAAAAAGAATATTGCAAGATAAACCTAATTTAGTACCTACTAACTTAAAATAGCAATCGTTTTAAATTGATTGAAAAATTGGTTTAAATAAGTTTTTATTTTGTTTAAATGCTAATTAATAATTTCCTAGAGTTACCTACCTACTATCATTATATGTACCTACGTTCATCTTATGATAATTTTCGGTTTTTTTTAAACCTTTTTTAAAGGTTTTTTTTACGGGTTCCTTTCTCAATACTGAACTCACCCTGAAGCTATGGCACGCAGTTTCTTTAACACCCTGTATACTGGAAACAGCATAACATACGCCTGTGTTTCCCGAAGGTTCAGGCAGAGGTAACACGAACATTTTGCTAGTTTTCCTTTTTTTTTTTGTGTGGATAATCATCAAATGACCTCTCCCACTCTGGGCTGAGCGGAAGGGCGTGTCAGACTTTTAATGACTAAAACCCACCCGTGTTCCTTCAGTTGCCTGTGCCAGAGGCCACGGTATCTCTTTCGAACAACCCGCGGCCCGGGCAGGCATCGGCCCTAGCGGACCCCATCAGTTCGCGCTACGCTAGTTGTTCTTAAGTCCCATATATAGGGGGCCAGCCTATTGCCGGGCACAAGAACAGACTCCGGGTTATTAACGAGAAATATGTACTTTTATAGCTTAAAAAATGTCAACTCCACACAAGATGTAAATAGCCTCCTGACCGATTTCGGTCACGGCGGTCAATTTCAACAGCCAGGAGATTAGCCAGGTACGCAAGAGATATTATAGCGCACAAGTGTGTGAGTAAACACACGTGCACACTCTGTTCAAAGACTCTCGTAGTCCGACGGGATGGCAATCCGACACGATCGGGAAGAGATTAGGCGCAGGACCAACGGCTTTACGTGCTTTCCGAGCCACGGGGATATTAAACCACCTACTTCCAAACTCTGAACAGCAGTGCGATTCTGTAACCATCTCACCGTGAAAACTTAGGTGAAGTGAGCGTGGAGTGAGCTGTCATTCCAACTAATGCTAGGGATTGACACTATTGATTGCTCACTCTAAGCTCACTTCACCTAACTTTTCACTGTGAGATTTTTACAGAATCGATCGGCCGTTACTAAGAAATACCTAATGGAAAGCCAATAACACTTTGTCCGAATCGAACCTAGGACCTCAGGCTTAGCAGTCGCGCTTGCAACCACGAGACTAAGGGGCAGTCACAACATAACAAGACAAGATATAAAAGGTACACTCAACGGATAAGTCGCCGAGTGTACGATCACCTTTTATATCTTCACTTGTATTGGAGATGACATTTTTTGGGCACCCCTACCTTACTCAATTGGAAAGAAATGGCAAGTTACTTTCCGTTTTTTGAGAAAAAAATTATTTATTTATTTATTTCATTATTTATGTACACACAGTAAAATACATAATTGTTAAACACAATTATATTTGTTTCGTATTTTTCTGTAAACAGCACTAAGGCCCACGACCCACTATTCGTAATGCTTTCACTAGTAGCGGTGACCGTATTAGGGTAGGTGATTGTTTTTCAGCAAAACAGACAAAAATGGTCTTCGTAATGGTAAAGGAATGGATATTTGTAAAGTCGATAAAATTTTACTTTTGTGTAGTTGAAACATAGCGTTGCTTGGGGAGGCCTATGTCCAGCAGTGAACGTTTTTGGCTGAAATGATGATAATGATGTTTTGAAATGATAATTATAATGATAAAACTAAAAATTGTAGCAAAAAAAATATGGCCCTAAAAGTAGTCTCATCTCATATATTTTTTTTTTTTTTGTTAAACTAAAATATTTTATTTCAAACGCATTTTAATTCCCCTACTCTTCATTCCTCAATCCGTTTCAACAATAAACATTTCCTAATTCCTATTGCAAGAGCTCCTTCATCACTCACTTGCCTTTTGTACTCGATAGATATAATAAATCATCTACATGTCGAATGCAAAGAAAGGGTAAACTATAAGCAAAAACAGCTTAGTGTCAGTAGAAACGTATCCTTTTGACCCATTTAGACTTGGCAACGAGTACCAAACAAACAATGGACTGGCTAATCGGAGTTTCGTTGCATTAACGTTTTCCTTTGTTATTTAAGAATCGATTTGGTTAGATTTTTTGAGAGAATTAATAGACCAGAAGGCCAATTCTCGTAATTTAAAACGTTCAAAATCTAATCGCAATTTCAGCGACAATCAAATGTCAAAAACTTGTCAAAATGTAGGGAAATTAGAAGTATTTTTTGACAGATTAAGACTGAGATCAGACTGTGAACGGTCTTAAAATTACGAGAATTGCCTCTGATCTATGTTTATAGTTCTAGAAGCCAGCACATCAAGCTACTACAATCTGTCAAATTTCTTTAATAGATATTCAAGTTTTTCTACAACATTAGGTTCTATACTCAAATTTTATTTGAAACATCAATCCGTTTCTGACTAAACTTCAACTATATCCGACGATCCTGTTTACTTATCTCCTTCGGTGACCGTACACACTTAGAAACAGATAAGAAGAAAGGAATAGATAAATATGGACAAAGGTGATACTTATTTCTAAAGAAATCTCTTATGTAGATACATAGCAGCTGTATTGATCGAGATGTGGATCAATGGAATTGTTCAGTTTGACGTATTGTTTTTAATTCTTAGTTTAAGCATAGTACTGTAAAAATTTACATAATTATTTAAAACACTAGAAATCTTAGGGAGAAATAAACACAATCAGTAAAATAGCTCAGTTTAAACTCCCCAAATAAAGTCGGAGCTAAAAACTATTTTGTCAAAGCAAATCCAACTAAAATCCTAGAAAAATTATAATGCAACTCATCACGCACAGCGACTCCGTCAAATCACATAACCGAAAAGTGACAAATTTCGCGCACAATTTCGACAATTTCACCAATTCCGCCCATTCCCCTGCGCCAACTGTATCGGAAACCATCGTCAACACTAATCGTTGTGCCGAACAACATGTTAAGCTTTCGATTACAAATACTAGTCGTCAACCGTTCGGCTATTTGCCAGCACGACGCACTGTGAATTGCAAATCTGACGGTTGCGCCAGTTTCCTTGACCACCTCGATTTTCATCACAATACATGTGTTAGCCTTGTTTTTTGTGGCGTTTCCAGCATTTTAATGACGTCACGGATGGCTGGTATAATGTTTTTTAAAATGAAATGCGGAAAATGCTGGGAAAATTGAAACAAACATCCCTAATTTGAAGGACTTGTGTGATATTTTAATTTGATTTTTAATCCTGCGGAATTGAAAAGGGAAAACATACGGGAAGAAATTGGTATTTTCTTAGTAGCACAGATCAAACGCCATAAAATATACCTACTACAAATAGAAAATAATATTGTATAGAGTTTATCTACTTTCACTCGATCAGATTCAGTTATTCGACTATGGCAGAAACTTGAAAACTTGATTTGTATGGTGGTATAAAGATATGAGGTATAGGGTGTAAAGGTTAAATGATAAATGATTTTATTTTGTAAGTAGGTTTGTACAGACGCCAGCCAGCAGGTCAAGCTACCCGAAACTGTCAAATTTCCCCAATCAACCTTGAACCTAATGCTTGAGCGTTAAAGTTGAAAATCTATTAAAGTAATTTTACAGATTGTGGTAGCTTGATGTGCTGGCGTCTGTACAAACACTTTTACACGTCAATCATATTTTAAAACTAGATGAGGTCGGTTACTCATCCTTCATAGAGGCCGAAGCATCATACAAATGGGAGAATCCTCCAACCAGACAAGTGTCGTGTCTTGTGGGCGACTGACCGACGACTGATGTTGGGACGTTGTATATTGGTAGGTGCACGGTAAACTTTGCTTGCGCGATGCAGGATATAGCGAGACGTCAGTATATGCGTAGTTTGCATGTGGGGTTGTAGATGCCACCACAGTGGAATTGATTCGGATACTATTTATTTGAAGCCACTGCATAAATAATAATAGTAGCTGTACATAAAAATTCAAAGGAAAACACGAAAATTCAGCATCTAGTTATACTTTTATATAAAAGAGACACGAATGATGAATGATATTACATATAACTATATTTTATGAATAACCTTTTTACGAAGAAAACATAAACTCACAAAAAGTAAGTAATTGAATCCCATATCTTATTAAATAAACACCTTTCTTCAACAAATAAAGGTACAAACTATCTACACAATGGGTGTAAGTAACATATGCGGTCCAGTAACGTCGAGAAACTTTCCAAGAGCTCGGGGAAAGATTTGTCTTACCGTTGTTTCCCTGGAGTGGGATCCCCGCATTGTGTGATCGATCTAACTGGAGTTGACAGTGTGAGAAATAATTGAGGAAGTAGGTATGTAAGGACGTACTAGAGAAGTTTTTCGTGCTTATTCTATTTCTGTACGGAGTATGTATAGTTGCATAGTTGACAGCTTTCAGCTTTTGTCAGATATGTTTTGGTAAGATTATGCGTTATCAAACTAAGTATTTACTTAATAGCGTAAACAGTAACTTTTATTTTAATTACTGACATCGTAGGAAGAATGGTAGAAACAGAGAATCACCCTACTTATAGTTTTAAATTCAACGAAATCATACATCATTTCAGCAAACATGAAAATACGAATATGATATCAACGCAGACAGACCAAAAACATTTTGACGAAACACAAGACAGTTTTAACATACGGCCTCAGAACAAGGCTCACTTTTTGCGCCATGTAACCCTAGCCCGGCTTAATTTAATGCTAGCACATGGGAATTACCATAATACGAAATTTACAATTCCTTTTCAGTACAACGACCGATATGAAATTTCAAACGGCATGTCGAAATGATATCGATTGCAAGTTGGAACGAATTGGTCTTTATTTGATAGTTCATATGGTGTTTCATAACATAATCAGCTTATAATGCTTCCACAGGGAAGTTTGATGCGCCAGTTTTTCCGCCCAGCTAAAGCACTAGGAAGTGATGAAGGGCGGAAGTTTTGGGGACTGCTTCATGTAATTTTGACTTCCAAAAGGGCTAATTCTTAGCCTGTTTTAAATAAATGACTTTTGATTTTGACTGCTGGGACACAGGTCGCCTCTCTGTAAGAGGGAGTGGTCCATAATCCAACACACAGGCTCAGTGCGGTTTGGGAGATGTCACATGTCTTCGAATTTTTGGTTCTAAGATATTTACTCACAATATTTGCCTTCACGGTTTTGAGAGCAGTGGCTGTGGCTATGGTATTTCATGCGTGTACTAAACATGAATTTGAAGATCAATCATCTTGAAAATTGACCCGAGTACTTTTAGATAAGAAGAGAATCACACATTTTCGAAAAATACTTTTTGAAAGATATGGAGAGGTTGTTCAATTTTGTAGGGGAAAATACGCTATCTTCGCCGACGAAGTCACGGGCCAAGGGTTGGTTATCTATCATAAAACCAATAATGTATTTTGATTTACTTGAATTAAATATAAATACGTCTTCGATGACACAGTACGGTTTCAGAAGAGATTTCTTTGAAACAGCTACCCACATAAAAATTACCTCATATACGCTAAATTATGATCAGATGAATAAAATATCATGTCTATTTGCGACCTAATACCGTTAGCGGATCAAACGCATGGATTAATCCAAAAAAATTGATATTTCTGGAATATTCCATTTTAATAACAATCTCAGATTAGACTCAGACTTCGATGTCTAAGTATCCTTTTGATTGTGTTGTTGTACTTCTTTGTAAATATAGTTAGTTAGTCATTTCATTTAGTACCTAGTGTAAATAGTTAGTTGTGTAAAAATTATAATTAAGTGTTTTAAATAAAGGTGGTTATTGTCTAAAAAAAATGCGCGTGCAGCTCCGTGCCCGTGATAGAAGGGAAACTTCTTAAAATTAAAAAATAAGAGAGATTTAGTGTGTAAGATAGAGAGAGTCAAGTATATCTGTATTCTCTCTCGTGCAACGAAACGTGCCTAATCGTGATGCGTCCTTGAAAAATTCACAATTTTACTCTTCTCCAATTATCGAATCGCCGCCTGAGAAGTTTCACTTCAAACTGATTACAGAATTGTTATGGTCAATTTCTTTCTATTCACTTCATGATTGCATAAAATGTTGTAGCCGCGTTTCCAAATGATCCAAGCATCTTCTCAACAGTACGGTGAGCGACGAGTGGATTTATACAATTATTCGATACATTGTATTTCAGAATTTCATATCACACTAATATTATAAAGGCGAAAGTTTGTGAGTGTGTGTGTTTGTATGTTTGCTACTTCTTCACGCTCAAACGGCTGGACCAATTTTGATGAAATTTGATATGGACAGAGCTGACACCCTGGATTAACACATAGGATTGCTTTTTATCCCGATATTCCAACGGGATTGAAACTTATGCGGGTGAAACCGCGAGGCAAAACTTATCGTTTAGGACTTATATTACGAATAAAAAAAAGTTAGGAAATTTCGCGATTTTTCGAGTGCTGCAAAGTTAGCACAGGTCTTTCGAAGCTGCAAACTTGGATAATATACGCTACTTAGTGGTCCTAACAACATATTAAAAAATCAGAACTAGCCGTTAGTTTGCGATTTTAATGTTCGATATGACTGGCCTATAAGAGTTTACTTCTGTTCCGATTTTAATAAATACTTAGAATTTTAGATTACTTAGCTCAATAATTAAGATTTAAAACGTTTGTCGTTGACTGATACTGAGCAGCTCGTCTGCTTCAAATCTTTCACATAATCATGTTTAGCTTACTTGGTTGCTCGAAAATTGCTACAAAAATACTTTCGTACTCTTAGAGACATAGTTTTTACTATATGGGTAGCAGGTGTACGATAGTGTATTGATAGAATATTAAAATATCGGCACTGTTTTCATTTCGAATTTCAACTTCGACTCCATAATTGAAACTCGCTCGGTAGCAAGAAGCTTCGTTGATCAGTTTCTTATTATTGAATCTGTAGTGCGGTGTCGTCAGTTGTTGCATATTAATAAGAACAGCTTTAAAGTTATCGAGACTAGAGTAAAACAGTTCTCCTTTGAATCCTAAGCGCTGTGTTAAATTGTAGGTTGGGGCGAAGCATCTGTTGTGAGATTTAGTGCATTATTAAATTAATTTGAAGGATATTGCTAATCCATTGCCTTATATGTTCGAAAAATTTGTCTGCTCAACAACGTAAATAACGCAATGAATGTTGTTGAAGTATCATAATGAAACCCATTTCTACCAAATAGTGTGTTACGCATTTACCTCGATGTATCTTTCTTATTGTACTTTATAAGTATAATATTACTGTGTATCTTGCTAATCTCTATGTTCTGAATCCTTTTTCGTACTTCCAACTTATTTTTTTTATTATTTATTATGAAAAGGGTTTTTTTAATCCGTACGGATATGCACTTCCAACTGGTGGGTAATTGAAATAGTTTCTTGGTGACGAGAATTTAAATTTGAATGTTCCTATGGCTATATTCCTGGTATTTCAAAGTCAAAATAAAATATATATTTGCCGTTATTTTTTAGGGTTCCGTACCTCGAAAGGAAATACGGAACCCTTATAGAATCACTTTGTTGTCCGTCCGTCCGTCTGTCTGTCAAGACCCTTTTTCTCAGGAACGCGTGGAGTTATCAAGCTGGAATGAAATATAAAATACTCAGGTCTACTGACCCTTAGAGCTGTGAAAAAATCAAACTTCTAAGCCAACGCAATCAAAAGATACAGCCGTTTACGCCGCAAAGTTCCGCAAATTTTTGACACTCGCAAGGGAATCAAAACCTACAGGGTACTTCCCGTGAACTTAGAATCTTGAAATGTGGTATGAAGCAACATCTTATAGCATAGTTAAAGGAAAAATTGCGAAAACCGTAAATTTTTAGTTACATACCTACAAATCTGAAATCCGTAAGTTTGTACGGAACCCTCGGTGCGCGAGTCCGACTCGCACTTGACCGGTATTTTTTCAAATTAAGAAAAAATACCGCAAAAATTGTTTGCATCCAATATTCAATATTTTTGGGCGCAAAAACCTGGTACGGACGGCCGGTACATTTGATTTTTAGATTTTCCTGAAACACGTAGATATAGGATTGAATCAGAACATTCACATATGACTTTTATTCAATTCCCGTAGCGGCCGACAGCATAAAAAGTGAAATTAAACTGCTGTTGAAAAATATAGTTGAACTTTTCAATTCGCAAACCTACAGAAAATGTTTTTTGATATTCCGATTGTAAATACCGCAAATAGTAGGTAAATATATTTTGAGTCATACGAGGCCCAATTTACACATTTCATAGGGTTTACTGCATAATGTATTTAGTGAGACCGTAGTAGGTACAGACGCCAGCACGTCAAGCTACCCGAAACTGTCAAATTTTCCCAATCAACTTTGAACCTTATTCTTCAGCGATAAAGTTGAAAATCTACTAAAGAAATTTGACAGATTGTAGTAGCTTGATCTGCTAGCGTCTGTACATATACTGGCAGATGTACCGTGAAAGTATAATTTTATATAATTTTTTAGTTCTTAATGGCAAGCGACATCGCGGCAGGCCTCCTGGATGACTGGTCCTCAGCAGCTTTAAACAGAAAGAAGTGGAAAGAGAGTGGGGAAGCCTTTGCCCAGGAGTGGGACATCACAGGCTGATAATAATAATAATATTTTTTATTTCTAGCGGCTCTCAACACGAGGATCACATCTAAAATCTTTCTATTTTACTTGAACTTTCGTGTTGTGTCCAAAAGCTAAGCCAACAATGGAGGATGGTATGTAGCTTGTCTACAAACTTTAGGCTGAATACATTTTGGAGTGGTCGTTCTTGTACCAACTTATCGTAAGATTTGTAGGTACTACAAATAACAAATCGTTTAAATTCCTGCCTTCGTACAAGTGCTAAGAACTCAGCTATCGCAACCAGCGCCATTAAGTCACTCATTTCCGTCACTTGTCTCGGCAAGAAGATAAGTGGCCGACACGCTGTTTCCTCAATCCTAAACCCGCTACAAAATAATTCAGTACTCAAGCAGGGTACGGCAACACAGTGTTTCTGTCTATAAATGGAAAGCGAACAGTAGCGGCTGTGTTCGTGTTTGCAGTGCGCACTGCGATCGCGGTCGGCGATAGTTTGCACTTGATGCATATTAATGTATCGTCCCACAGTACTGTTCATACAGTTTGTATTATATCGAGAATAGGATCGGCTTTGTTTCGATGATATCGCATAATATTATTTTGATTGAATTTCAATATTCAATGGTTAGAGGTGTTTGACTATTCAACATCGAAAAATTTAAATGAAGGATTTTCGATTCAACAAATCGTCGTCTGTGCAAAAGCAGTTTGCAATTTTGTGTGACTTTTAACTGTGTTTCTAATGCTACTGCATACAATCTCCGTTATAATAAACAATCAAAGACAAAAATGGCCATAATCAGATACAGTTTTTGACAATACAGGGTTACAGCTCTTCAGTGGTTACAAAACCTCAGGCCTCGCATTCTATTAAAACTATGTACAGAAGCCAGCACATCAAGCTACTACAATCTGTCAAATTTCTTTAATGGATTTTCAACTTTATCGCTAAAGCCTTATGGTTCAAAGTTGATTGAGAAAATTTGACAGTTTCGGGTAGCTTGACCTGCTGGCGTCTGTACCACGCTAGGCCAGCTCAAGATCAAAGTGTTACCACTGACCACTCTATAGTATATCAACTACTCTCCATCCATGCTTTTTGAACTAAAGACACACACGAATGCAATAAAGAGTTTGAGTTTGAGACTCAAAACTAACAAGCACCACTATTGCAAAAGTTATTGAAATAATAATCCAGACGAGGCAAGGTATTAAATGATGCAGTTTATCCTGAGCCAACATCTCCAAAGAGATTCACTAAAGATGTAAGAGCGAATGAAAGAGACAGAAAACGAGGCTCATAAATATTGTATAAAGTCTACTGGAGCTGAAATACTTGAGTAGGTACCTACTCGTACTGTAATATAATAGAGGAACTATTTGAATGTTATGTAAAGAAAAAAGGAAGAAAATACGTTCATTTGCGGTAAACATGACGCAAAAAAAGAACATAAACATCTTTTTCACTTCTCTTTTCGCAGGTCTGCTGGAAGAAATTTCTTTAAAAATAAGCAGTACCTTTGTACTGAAATTATAACAATGTCATATCCCTATGTATTTTACTGTGTGTACATAAATAAATAAATAAACACAAAAAAATAACAAGTTGGGGGAAACATGCGTCACATCCACGCAAAACGGTCACGCTTAGTATAACGCTAATACCCTATGACTGAGGGGCCGTCTCCACGAGTGAGAGAATCGCGGCGATATTATCGTCGTGCCACGTATTTCTATACACTCTCTTAGAACGTGTCTCCACACGACGATATCATCGCGGCGAGAATTAGATGGAACGGTGAGACTATCGCCGCGATTCTCTCGCCCGTGGAGATGGCGCCTGACAGAGCCCAAGCGCTGGTTTTCAGCGACAGCCGGCATTGACGCGATGTCGTCAACCGGTGCAGCATACGATAAGATATAAAAAAACAACAATAAAATTAAGAAACAAAATAAATATACATTACCTAGTTCTAAAAGTTGGTATAAA
This sequence comes from Apamea anceps, assembly GCA_951799955.1. Lineage (NCBI taxonomy): Eukaryota > Metazoa > Arthropoda > Insecta > Lepidoptera > Noctuidae > Apamea > Apamea anceps. The sequence continues at coordinate 7,890,342 of OX637512.1, forward strand.
CATGAAATTTATGTAATGGTAACATTACGGGCAAAACTCACGCGCCGCCGCCATGTGTAACGTTCTTGTAAAAGTATTACTGGTGTGGCGCTACAACACCTACACCATAAAGTGTTGAAGACAGCATAGGCATTAACGAATTTTCTGCTCAACAACGTAAATAACGCAATGAATGTTGTTGAACTGTCAAATGAAATCCATTGCTACTGATAGCGTGTTACGCAATTAACGCGCTGAAACAAATCATAATTCAAAACAAGAAAACCCTACTACAATAAACTAAACCAAACAATTTTTACTGCAACAGTACAGCAAGACGTACAAAAGAATACACTTAGCGTCGTCGACGCGTAACGGGAATACGTATTTGCCTCTTAAACTGAGGACAAACGATGCAACTGGGAAATCTGTAGTGTTGAGAACGAAATAGAAACTGACTTTGGTCGTGAATGCAAGAGATTTGTAAAGCAAGTTTGCCATCAACGCCTGATAAACGGTGTTTGCCTTGCGAACTAAATCTTGGATCCTGGCTGCAAGTTTTGAGTAGAACGATTGGAACAACAGACGAGAGAACAGATGTAAAGTTTCTTGGTTCATTAATTTGTTGATAGTTGGTTTGTAACAAGACGTTTATCGTCATATTTGTGACGGTTTGACAGATTAAAAGTAACGGTGGTAAGAAGTGGTGGCTCTGAAAATCAGTATATAGTTATATATATATATATTTTTTTTTTAATTTAACCAGCTTCTGCCCGCGACTTTGTCTGCGTGAATTTTCGTCGCATAGCGCTATTACTTCTTTTTCGCTTTCGTTCTGGCTTTCTTTCTTTTTGCTTGGCTCCTTAGCGTGATGTTTATAAGTTGGTATGTATATAGAAAGTCCCCTAATCTACGAAACTACTCAACCTATTAAAAAAAATCTGTTTGAAAGTTACACTATCGCCGACTGTCATAGGGTAAGTTTTACAAAACATCATCATGATTCATTCCTCGTTGAAGATACTAACTAGACCCTTCACTGCTTATATTTAAGGTATAATTGCCTAAATTATAGTCACCCAGTCAGGGTTCACGTATAAAGGCTTAACTTAAGTACATATAGCCCAAAAAAACTAACATCGTTAGAATGTTTTGCGTGTCGTAACGAAACGGTTTCCACTAGTTTTGTTTTCAATTTTCGCCGCCAACTGCGATACTTTTACTGTGACAATATTTTCGCCTTTTCGCTTTGTCGTGCTGGGTTAACGACTTTAATTTAATGAAAGTCACGTCATATAGCTGTGTGATGTGTGAAATCCCAAGCGGGCTTATGAAACCAACGCAGACTAAAATCAGGGAAATAAATTGTTTACCAAATTGACTCATCTGCCTAGCCTTTTTCCAACTATGTTGGTGTTGATTTCCATTCTAACCGGATGCAGCTGAATACCAGTATTTTAAATAGAGTGACTGCCTATCTGACCTCCACAACCCAGTTACTGAGTTCCGATCTAACCTCCACAACCCAGCAACCTAGTTACTTTTCACCAAATTGACTACCAACTTATATTGTCCGTAGGTATATTCAAATAACAAATGGATTTAATACGCCAAATTGACGTAAGGTGTCAATTTCATAACAATTAATTTCCATGACTGTAACTATCAATTATTTAAATTGATGATTCAATTTAATGGGTCTTCTTCAATGCTTAATTACTTCGTAAACAATGGAATTGATAAAATTGGTATTTTATTTTTATTTTATTTATTTGGCTCACCACCAATTGAATACACTGATACAAAGATATGAGATGCATCCAATAGACTTATAGACTAGTGTACCAGTTTCTTACAGGTAAGCGCATCATGCATTACTTCTTTGTCGATTGATATCGAGTGAGTTAATTTATTCTCCGAACATAATTATGTTTTCAGCCAAATTTTAAATTAAAATCACAATCATAAATTATTCTACATTTTCAAAAACCTTTGCACATTATGTACATAATCATCATTCTTCTATCTTTGTCGCCATTTATTTCGGCGCAATATGTCTTTTTCTTCCATACGTCTCGATTAGTCGTCATCTCGAAGTCACCTCTTTTCTAACCATATCATCATCGCACGCTCCATCCATAGTATTTTTGGTCTTCCCCTTCTCTTAAAGCACATTACTTACATATTGCCTCTAATTCTATACTATTCTCATACGAGCTCAAAAGTTGAAAAACACAAACAAAAAGTTGAACTCAGCTAAACTCAAGGACCAAAATACTTAAGAATTCTTCACAAGATGAGCGATAACGTTTTTGCAGACAAGTGTCAGCTCAAAACTTTTTCTCTAACTATCTTAACTTTCATATCACAAGATTGATGCGTCACTCACACGCAGAGACGAAAGAATAACTGGATACTGGATATATTGGTTTGTGATTGATCAATCGAATCGAGTCTGTCCACTGCGAGGGATAAGTTTCATCAATCATCTGTCACCAATCTAGTGACCGGTCTTGGAATGACAGCTTGGCAGTTTTTTCCATATGTGTGAAAGATTGCTCGGTAACTGTATTTATTGTTTGATTTGCGAGAAGATTCGTCATTGTAACTGCATGCGATTTAATTTACAAAATACATAATATATTTTTATTTCATATACTAGCAGCGCCCCGCGGTTTCACCCGCATAAGTTTCGATCCCGTAGGAATATCGGGATAAAAACTATCCTATGTGTTAATCCTGGTTATAAACTCTCTGTGTGCCAAATTTCATCCAAATCAGTTTAGGAGTTTTTGCATAAAAGAGTAACTAACATCCATCCATCCATACAAAATTTCGCGTTTATATTATTAGTAGGAAAATATTTACTTAGTATAATAAGCTAACAGTCTTAAAATAATAATATTATGGGCCTTTATAAAAACTAGGGCCATGGGGTCCGAGTGCCACTTAGTTTTCGAGACATCGCCAACGGTTTTTTTCAAATTACAAGTTGCAGTACGAGTGCTTATCTAGTATTTAACAAGATATGGATTTTAATTATATGAAATAAATTATTCTATTCTATTTCGGGACATCGCCATCATGATCAGAGGGCTGGCCTAATTTTACTACAACGTGTCAATGCTGCCAAATTTTTGGGCACTTTTCCTTTAGACAGCGATGTGCACAAATTTTTTGATGCCATACGATTCTTTTTCCTTCTTTTTAAATACAATGTTAGACATCGAGTCGCTGCAATAAAAACTTGAAGAAGGATTGAAAGAGGCGAGAATACGAATGATGGCTAAACAATAAAGGCCACAAAATTTTATTACACTATTAAACTTTTTCATGTCTATATTCCACACACAGTGTAACCAAATATCATAATACTGACATAGACAATGCCACGAATATTGCGCCAACCGTTGATTGGATTACCGGGGACTAGCAATATCCATAGATAAAACCAGCTGTCAGTTTTTTAGCCATCTGTCTGTCTGTAACGGTGTGCCTGTAACGTCTATCAAAGGTCGTATGACTGGCAGCTTAACTTGTTATCCGAGGCCAGTGCAGCTTAACCTATAGCTGATCGATGGACAGGTTTTCAACTACAGTGAGCTCGTCTAACCCAACTATCCCTCTAATATTTATATTGTGAAAATTTGTGAAGATGTTTGTTACTCCATCATTCGTAAATGGGTGAATGGATTTGGATGAAAATTGAAGTTCGAACATCGACAGGCGCTTTACTTCGTGTAATTTATTTCATCACTATTGCTCTCAAAAACGATGAAGGAAAACATCGTGAGGAAGCCGGCATGTTCTAGACCAAAAATTCGAAGACATGTGACATCTGCCAACCCGCACTGGGCCTGCGTGGTGGATTACGGCCCATTCCCTCTCACAGAGAGGAAGCCTGTGTCCCAGCAGTGGGAAGTGGGAATGTTTTAGGCTGATTATGCTGTAAGTGTATGTTGTTAAGCTTAATTCCCCCATCAATATATCAATAACTTCAAGGAATAGGCAGTATGTAACATTTATAACAGACAAGCTGTGTTCCAACAACGTGGAATTTCCTTGAACTTACTAATACTTGCAATCGTTTATAGTCGATTTACGTAAGTAACGTTTCTGACTAAAACACTGAAGATATGTAAAACGGTTTACTAGGAAAGTGCTTCAGGGATGTAGTTGAGCTCTCTCAGTGCAAGTTCTACTATATTATGATAGGATCATCATCTGCCTAGCCTTTTCCCAACTATGTTGGGGTCGGCTTCCAGTCTAACCGGATGCAGCTGAATACCAGTATTTTACATGGAGCGACTGCCTATCTGACCTCCACAACCCAGTTACTGGGTAATACGATACCCCTTGGTAAGACTGGTTGTCAGACTTTCGGGCTTCTAACTACCCGTAACGACTGTCAAAGATCCACGAATGACAGCCGGGACCAACGGCTTAACGTGCTTTCCGAGGCACGGAGGGGTCTAGGTATTTAAAGATGGTCACCCATCCACAGACCAACCGCGGCAAGCGTAGCTTAACCTGACCGATCGACCTGTGCGGCTGTTATTTATATATCTTAAATTAATTGTTCAATAAAACTGATTGCACACAATTTATCGTAGCTCGACAACAAAAGTAGTATTTATTATAAGTTCATTTTTACAGGTTCTGCCTAACCCTTTGACGATTACAGGAGTGATTTAACTAAATAGTTATACCTAATAATATTTGTACTTTCAGTACATTAGAAGTACATTATAGTAGAAATTACCTAGTAACTGGACAGTGGAGGTCAGATGGGCAGTCGCTCTATGTAAAATACTGGTATTCAGCTGCTTCCGGTTAGCCTGGAAGCCGACCCTAACATAGTTGGGAAAAGGCTAGGCAGAAGATGTATATATTTTAAGAAAATGCTCTATGCTCATTGTTTTTCTTATCTTAGTTTGTAGTGTAATACACTAACAAAGTTTTAAGACCTTTGTAACTAACAATTCGACGGCACGGTTGGCACAGTGGTTCAGCGATTGACTGCTGCGCTGCGTGTCGCGGGTTCGATTCCCGCACGGACCAAATATTTGTATGGCCTACAAGTAGTTTTTCCGGGTCTGGCTGTTTGTGTATGTGAGTGTAAATGTTTGTAAACGCACCCACGATACAGGAGAAACTCCTAGTGTGGGGCAACGTTTAAAAAAATGGATGTAATAACACTAGTGCTTAAGTTGTGTATGTATCTACTAACAAATTTGATTTTATGATCTGAAACATAAATTAATTGAATTACTAACCCACTTTAATGTGTAAAGTATAAATAGCTGTTTTTCAGCTTATTTTCTACATTTTTGGCTGTAATTAATATCGTGTACCTATTTTAAAGAGTATTTTATTCTTAAAATTACAAACCACTTGTCTTCAAAGATGTTTTCACTATCCATACTATTCCATACTTTAAACTTTAATATAGTAAACGTCTGGCTTCAACCTTTTCACGCCATAAAGGCTGAATAGATCATGACACAGGATACTTTTTATAGCGATAATTCGAGAACTCCACCCACGGATGTTTCGGGAGGTTCCTGCACATAATCAGGCGGGAGGAGACGCCCGGGTGTCACCACTGTCAGGATCGCCCAGAGGACACGGTGGAGCATACGGTGGAGGTCTGCCCTGCTTGGGCAGAGCACCGCCGTGTCCTCGTAGAGCCGATCGGCAGCGGCGGCGACCTCTCGCGTCCGGCCCTGGTTCAAGCTATGGTCCGGGGCGAGAGGGAGTGGGAGGCAGTCACCTCCTTCTGCGAAGCAGTCTTGCTAGCGAAGGAGGTGGCGGGGTGAGCGAGGGAACGCACCTCACGCCTCAGCCGCCGCGGGAGACGCTCCGGGCGTCGGGAGCCGCGTGACGACTCCCGGCCACCGTAGGCGCGGGCCTGCGGGCGGTGAGTAATGGGTAACTCACCGTCCGATCAGGACTAGGCCCGTGCCGGACGGCGTGTACGTGTTCCACGCGCGCCTCAAAGAGATGTCAGCAAAAGCGACGGGGCCCCATAGAGCCGAAGCCTGCCAGGGTAGCGGGATCGTCCGAAAGGGTTACCGCTGCCCTGGAACATAAAGGGCTAAGGAAGGAACACGGGTGGGTTTTAGTCAGTAAGAGTCTGACACTCCCTTCTGCTCCACCCAGAGCGGGAGGGGTCATTTGATGATTTCCCATCCTCAAAAAAAAAAAAAAAGCCCAGCCGCGGGCAAAACCTAGTTATCTAAATAGCACAAGAGCAAAATCATTACATAGCTGTTGTATATTCCCAGCTCTACTACATAGTAAGCAAACCACAGCGAAAGGAAACTGGAAACCGAATAAACACGAAGTGCAGCCGAGTGGATACGGAATACCAAAACTCAAGTGGCTTTGAGTCGGATGCGTTTAATCTTAGCTGAACGTCAAACCTACGCGGTTTCATTGTTGCCTGGTACTTAGCTAACGACTTTGTATGTCCATGGAAAAAAGTAAGGGCTATGTTATTATAACGTTTGCCATTCCGGGATAGAATAGACCATTATCATTGCAAAGTGGGTGCACTTTGCAATGATAATGGTCCATTATATCTATAAAGAAGATGCTGTTGCCTCTTGCCTTTAACTACACTTAGTTAAAACCAAGAGGCAACAGGATCTTTTTTGCTTGGATTTATGAGCATTGCGCGTCCGTACTTCCTCGTCTATACAGGGTTATTTTAAATTGGCTAAATTCCGCAGACGCGATGGGAAAGATTTTAATGTTTTTTGGGAGGTTAACGACAGCTGTTAGTGTTGCTACTTGAAGTGAGTTGAATAAAACTTTTTTTTTTTTCATTTTTATTTAAACTGTTTTCTTATGTTTTATCGTGTTTAGATATTGATACCCATCACGTTTGTGAAGTTTAAAAAAAAACTTATTAAACTGATATTTCAAATGACTACAATAATTGCGGTCGATGACCCCATAAAAATCATCAAATTCATTCTGTCGGTGTCAAAAAACTTAAATGCGGAACTAACGACTCCGACTTCCGAAATTAAAGTTATTTTTCACTTTGTAGTGTTTTTTTTTTTGGAAGTTGGTGGTTTTTTAGCTAGCCAATCTAAAGTACCTAACCCTGTATGTACAAATAAAAATGAAATGCTGTTCGTTGGTAAGCACATCACTTGAGAACGGCTGGACCGATGTGGCTATATTTTGTTTTAAAATGTTCCTACATATTAATCCAAATCAAGTTTTTAGGGGAAGTAAACTGATCATCAGCACAGGTCATCATCAGTGATTTACTTCCCCTAAAAACTTTTCAATTTCAACTTTCAATCTTGCAAGTATCAACTTGTAAGATTGAAAACCATAAATAGTGGGCCAAAAGGCTCCTATCTCAGCATGATGCTGCGATATTAAAAAAAAAAATGTCGCAGCGTTGGTACTCTGATAGGGCCCGCTGTGTGTGTGTGTGTTTTTGACAGATTGAGACTGAGATCAGACTGTGAACGTTCTCAAAATTACGAGAGTTGCCCATCTGGTCATCATGACTATAACCTACAACATAACAACACAGTTCCCTGCTGAAATGGAAGCACACAGCTCAACACACAACTGGTAATACAAGACACTAAATCAAAGCTCAGTTCCGCTCAACCTACATTGACATCGTTCCGGAACAAGTGAATATTAATGTGGCCGTCTCTAATGAGAGCTCGATTGACACGGAAACATGCTGCGATAAACATCGAGTTGGGAACACTGAACGATGATTAGTTTTGTGTGTGGTTTGTGGGTGAGGCTGATCATAGTAATAACATAGCATAATCAGCCTATAATGTTCCCACTGCTGGAGTGGGCCGTAATCGGTGGATTACGGCCCACTCCAGCAGTGGGAACACAACCCGCACTGGACTCGCGTGGTGACGCGAGCCCAGTGCGGGTTGGTAGATATCATATGTCTTCGAATTTTTGATTCTAGGACATGCCGGATTCTTAACTAAGTACTAACATAGCATCAAGCCTATACAGGAAACCCAAACTCAAACTCAAATCATGCATGTGAGAACGATGCAGAATGTTAAAAGCGTCCGTAATGAAAAGATAAAAAAAAAAAATCCAAATAAAAATAAGCCATGGCAGCAAAGAGTTGACCAGTCCCTACTGATGGCGCCCGTTTACGAACATGACGCATAGATTAGCACCATTCAGCTCAACCATTTTGAAGGGAGCTAAATGATTCAACACATGCGCTACCATCAGCGAGACATTAGAGTGAGCATGCCGCCAAGGCACATTCATGTAAATGAAAGATGTACCCAGTAAATGGTAGCTTTATAGTATTAGTACTCACATATGTGCTATGCAATTATAAAGTACTAGGAGATTATATAATGCAAAAATAGTATTTTAAAATCTTCAGCAGCTCCAACAGTATTTAGGTGAGGTAGGCGTGTGTGAAGTATTTTCTAATGCTAATCAATTTATTTATGCGTCCTGTGGAGCAGGATCAGCGTTTAGCAAAGCATTTTTGTCAGCGATGTAATCCCCCAACTTATAATATGCTTGGCTGCATAGAGTGCGTTTTATGTAAGATTTGAATTTCGTTTCATTGAGTTGGAGTAGGTATGTGGGGAGGTATTTTATTGTAACATTTTAAACAGAACCCCATGAAGGCAGAGTCTACTTTAGCCGATTGTGTGAGTGATTTCGAGGTAGCCTTTCCCTCGTGGGAATACTCTTAGGAGGGTTCGGCTACCATGAAATCATTTTGCTCCACCCCGGAATCGAACCCAGGTCCTTATGCTCAGCAGTAGAGCTTGCGACTACTGTACTAGACCAACGGGGCAGTCATTACTTAGTACTTTTGGTTGAATTTAATTTACTAGCTGCGCTTCCCGGCTTCGCCTACATTACAAACAGACACTAATTTTATTTATTTGTATGTATATATAAAAGGGGTCCTCAAAACTTCAGAACTCACCAAATTGCCAATATTAACAGCAGCTATTTGAATTGGAATTGTCACTTACTAAACCCGAATCACATGGCACAATAATCTAATTCACCGAATCATTACACAAGTACATCGGAGTGGTGTAAATGTACCAACACAGGTGCATATAGAGGGCCGATAGTGAGCAGTAATATCACAGAATAGAAAGTTACAGAAGGTCGAGAAGGCCGAGTCTATATAACGAGTGAAAACACACTCATAGAGACGCAACTTTGTATACACAGCTATCGCAACCACACTCGCGACTGGCATTTGTTTGAGATCGTCGCTGTAAGTACACGTTTGTGCGTGTGTGTCTATTTGCACTCGTTGCATAGACCCAGCCTTCTGTACCCTACCTACTTTGTGATGATAGTAAACACTAATACAAGCCCCGGTGTATTTGCACAACGTTGCATTGCGCCGAATGCCGCATATTAATGCGTTGGACTACAGTTTCGTGTATCGATGTTATAATCCATTATTAACAACGTTTTGTTGTATATAGGTAGGTAGTCACTTCGTGACTGACATATTAAATTAACAAATTTGGCATAATTTTGATGTTCACTGAAATTCAAAAGCCAAATGAAAATATGTATTAATTTCCAACTAATTAGCTCAGCAAGCTTATTAATTTATCTTCATCACTACATAGCATACATTAAAGTGAAATTTAACAAACAATACTGCATTAAGTTTTTTTTTTAATTTATTTAACCATTTATGTAGACACATACGAGTATATAAAAAAGCAAGAAAAAAAACAGAACAGAAAAATAGGTGCAGAGGTGATGCTCATTTCATAAGAAATCTCTTCCAGCATACCAGCGATAGGACAATAGATAGAGAGATGGAGACAGTGTGTGAAAGAGTAAAGGAGACAAAAAAATACATAAAATCATATACTATTATTTTTATTTTTTCTGTTTTTTTTTTTTTGTTTTTGTGTAAATATTGTGCACCTTACTTAACCTGGGTCAAATGAACTTATTTTCTTTAAGTTAAATGTGTATTTGATAGAAACACTGAAAGGCTGAACGTGAGACGCCGCCTGGGTCGGATCAAATATTCATCAATATCTTTATGTCTTGAAATAGGTATCTTTCAACTGTAAAAACAAAATCCTATACATATAAGTTATTTCGTTTCTTAAATTCTGAAAGTGCGCCAAAATTCTCCTTTAATATATCTCAACTCAACCATTTATCACTAGCTTCAAGTTTATTTCAAATGTTTATGCTCTAAGTGATACCTCACCTGGAGAATAAACATTTAAAATACTGCGAGCTTTCATGTTAAGAATAAAATACCTGAACAACGTGGATATATGAAGTGCCACGGTTTCACCACAACTGACGCATGTTTAAATATCACTTGGTATATTCAAAAGAAGATAAATATACCGTATTTTATTACTTAGCAACAGAATTTGAGGTAAGAATAATATTTATGATATTTTAGAATTTCGGTCTACCCACACTAGTTGTCAGATTTCTGTGTTTATCATACATAAGATGGAGCTCTAGTTTTAACATCATTTTTTTTACAAAATATTTTTTATCTTTAAATCAAATATGAATAGAACTGCGGGGGTTGTCTGGCTAAAAATGTCACCTGAGTTTTATTTCTATTAATATTTTGTAAAGTAGACCAGGCCGTGAAAAATACGACTGTTTGCTGGCAGATTTTTAAGTATTTCGTTTTTAATGTGCCACTTACTAAAACTTAGGCAAATACTAACAAGGTTGGTACTGTAAAGGTTATCTGCAAAAGACTGCGACCTTATTTTGTGCAGCCTGGCAGGAAAATAACCTTAGTTGCATTCTATCATTCAAGCGAATTTAGAATTATCTTTCAAATTATTTTTATTAGGTTTTTGATTCGAAGAGACAAGAGTGCTAAATAATAGGCTCGTAGAAGTAAACACGTTTCCTTGGAATAAACGGAATAAATTAAACATATACCAATATTGCTATAAAGGATTAAGGATCAAAGTCTCTCGCATGGCAACAGTTTCGTCAAAGAAAACCACGGGCGGCGAACAATAAAACTTTGATACCACTTGACTAAAAGTCAGATAGTAAAATTATTTTATATTATACCTACTACATCTTGTTCTCAAATGAAAGAACAGCATTACATCAAGAACGTTATGTAGTTTTGTTTTTTAATCTTTTGACTTCAAAGAACGGGCATCCTTGATAATGCACTACAAAGGAGTAACTTTATAACGAGAAAATAAAGTTGAAAGTGAACTCCCACCGTGAAACAATGCTTTAGGCTTTAGGGATCTCTACTAAATAGAGGTTCCGCTTTTCGGTACGTATTTCATTCACCTTTTCGGTTTTAACTATAGAAAGCCTGCATAAATACAGCACTTGTTTTTTTTTGTTTCAACTTGTTGGTTTATTTTTTCTTTCAGCTTCATGTAGACGGTATACTGTATAAAAAACCAATTTATATCTATGAAATTTTTCGTCGGTCGGTCGTTCGGTCAAAATGTATGTAATGTATTTAGACTGTGACGTCTGAGTTTGTTTCGGCCTTTCTTCTCAGACTAGTCAGATAGGAAACGCCGACCTCATCTAATTTTTAAAATATGATTGACGTGTAAAAGTGTTTGTACAAACCTATTTACAAAATAAAATCATTTAGCATATATGGAACAGCAATATTTTTTTTTAATAACCGACGAAAAATTTCGACGCTATGGAGTCTAAACTCATGTGCTAAATCCATGGTTACAGTTTGCGGGTCGATGTCCCTGCCACACTGTATAGTGAAAAAAAAAAACATCTAATACAAAGGAGATTCAATTCTCTAAATAACTTTCTTATTCTGTTTCTTTATTTTAGCTTGTTATGTAACAATGAAGCCTTTGAATATTGGTAACAATGAAAAAGTTGCTGCCGGTATGTTTTAGACAAAACAAATTGTGAATATAGTGGAAAAATAATCTATTAGGTAAATCAATTTCCTAAGTAATTTAACTGCCTCATGAAAAACGTTGGCCTTCTAGACCAATGGTTTTTAGACACGGCTGATACATTCAAGCTATTTACTTAACATAACATTACTCCTGTATGTCCCGAAGGGTTGGGCAGAGGTGTACCTATAGTAAACCTACGTATGCTAAGTCCCATGTAATAGGGGTTTTTTTTTTCAGAATTGGAAATCATCAGATGACCCCTCCCGCTCTGGGTGGAGCGGAGGGAGTGGCAGACTCTTACTGACTAAAACCCACCCGTGTTCCTTCCTTAGCCCTTTATGTTCCAGGGCAGCGGTAACCCTTTCGGACGATCCCGCTACCCTGGCAGGCTTCGGCCCTATTGGGCCCCGTCACATGTAATAAGGGTGTGCCTAGTACCATCAGCCGGGCCAGAACTCAGACATCGGGCTGCACTCTAAAATTCTGAATTGAAAACCTAATAATACGAGTACTTTGCCCCGACCTGGGACTCGTACCCAGGACCTCATTCTCAGCAGTAGCGCTTGCGACCTCGAGAGCAACGAGGCGAACATTCTTGTGTTTGTTACTTATTAATCTTCTTTATTTTAATTTGTTATTTATCTTTTCCTTCAAATAAAAATTTAGAAGTTGACATACTTTATAGAAAAAAAATAGATAGATATAATGGAAAAAAACATCTATTTGTTGAATAATTTCTATATGATGGGTATTTACATCATTGGTCTTCCATACCAATGATTTTTTAAACGGCTGATACATTAAGAATTATTTCATGAGCGTAAAGAAAAAAAAATAAAGAAAAATGTATTTATTTGTCAGAGCAACGCGTGCATATAAAGAAGATTATGCTTACTCAAAACACAGGCTCGAATAAATTACACTTAAAAGAGCATAGCATACTCGTATAAAAATTGAATGATTGAACAAAACCGCAAAACATATTACATATCTACATGCCAGCCGACGTAAATACCGGTATTGGGCTTGTCCAAACAAACCACACATACCAGGTAGTAACTCTTAGTTATTTGCAGACGCTCGCAGCATCCGTGAGTTAGCGGGACTCCGAAATTTGTGGTCTGCACTAATAAGACCATGGTTAACCGTACGGATTTCTAATCAGTACTTCGTCGGTATTGGTTCGCTATGAATTTGGGTGTATTGTTGAAGGAATAGAATTTAGTTTATTGGAGGTACAAAAGCAAGCTTCGATTTACCATCAAATCAAATCATTTGAGTTTACTTGTGTGCGTGGGTTACAACAATTATAAAGGAGGTATCACTGTGTCCTGCCTCAGTAAGTGGCATACGGATATTGCAAAATTAGGAACAAAAAAGTAGGCAGGAAGCACCGTGATATATCAAGGATAGGATGAAGTATACTCAAGGCTGATTTTTCTACCGCCAGATGATTTTATCGGAGGAACAATTTTGGAATTTTGACAATTCCTCCGTACAATAACTGTCAGACGTAAATTTTAATTCACAAATAACAATTATCTGGCGTTGGAAAAATCAGCCCTTACAGATATGTTTCGCCACGTCGTATGTTATTAAAAATGCCAAATGCGTTAATATCGGCATCCTAATTGCGTAACACACCATTAATCACAATCTGAATAATTTTGAAGATATTGCCAATCCATTGCATAATATGTTCGAAAAAAAAATTTTGTTCAACAACGTTATTAACGCAATGAATGTTGTTGAACTGTCAAAATGAAAGCCATTCCTAGTTTTAGTGTCTTACGCAATTACCGTTTAGGTAGTTATATCAGGCGATAAGTAGGGTCCAGTTCGAAATATAACACAAAAATAATTGAGAACGATAGTCATAATAAGTGAATCGTGTTGAGTTACAAGTTACAATAATTTATATTTCAGAAATTGAACAGAACAAGGATCAGACGACTATCGTACGTGTGACATTTATTAAATCTTCTCATTTTTATTACATCCCAAAAGTACCGATATCGACTTGATGTCAACACTAAAGCAAGAGTTTTATTCAATTACAATCCTTCAATTCCAAATAAAAGTTCCGGCGAAGTATTTCGCAGTATCTTACAGATTTTTAGTTCCAGAGTTTCAGTGGAAAATGAAACACAATTTTCAATTCTGTCAGGTATTTTATAATCCGCTGAAGTTGAGGTTACTCGAAAGATATTTCCCTCTAGCCCCGTCCGTCTTTTGTAAGAGTTGTGAAACTTTATTATGAATTTAGTTTGGTCTACTCCTAGTGTATCTGCGAGAGATGGAGATAGATTTTCGCTCTGAGGTTAAAGGGACGACGGGTCATTGACTTGAGTCGTGTTTATGCTATAGATATTTAGATATATTGGCTTTTATGCCGTTCATACTATTCGCATTACATTACACAATTAATTAAATCACACACTACACACGTCTTTAGATTATCAAACTTTTGAAAATGAGGAATCCCATCCAAAGCCTAGCGTGTCCTCGCTTACACATGTACGAATGTAACGCTGAGTCGGGCTTTGCAATTTAACTTAATTACCTTGTTTGAGAACTTATAATGTAATCCTACCTTTGTTACTTATGAAGTTACAAAAGCATAACTGCCAAAAGTTTTTACCAAAGTTAAATAAAACTTTTCTAAAAAGATTTACAATTAACATTTCCATAAAACCCTAAAGAGCCTTATATTTATAGGAATCTATTGTCGATTTACCGTTTTTGTCTTTCCCATTTCCAGGGAAGACCTTTAAAAGGCAAGATGGATGGGACAGGGAGCACTCCAGTATAATAAAAACGGAATTCCTTCATTAACGCCGAGAGAGATCCTTAGACCGTGGGCGGGATACCGGCTTTCTTAAGGATTCTTCTAACTTAAATCACTTTCAAAGAAGTGCCCTAAAGTTTAATTGTTAGCCAGGCTTGCTTCACTTTACGGATTCTTGACCACGTATAATTTAAACGGTGGGTAATAGAATGCTGTGGACGTGGTCCTTTATGTTCCTAAGAATTAAATGATCAAAGATACGGGGATGAATACATGTATGGAAGGAAACTTTTTATTATTTGTGGATTGAAGGCATTTTATTATCTTTTAATGGAGGAGAAGAACTTACGACTGTGAGCTATATATGGGAAAGCCTGGGGGAGGCCTAGGTATACTTGTAGCTCTTTAAGAGCAAAGCAATCTGGAGATTTCTGATGTCAAAATTTTTAATTTAAATACATTGTAAAACTAGTTTTGTATTTTTTTTTTCGTATAAGTACTCTTCGCATCGCCACCATTTAACAGAATATGAATATGAAGTCGTTACAACCTCAAGACCGCAACGATGCGAATTAGATGTGCATCTCTGGGGCGCAGAGTACGGGCCAGCTCCAACAATATCTTTAACATGATCGCTAGCAGCCTCGATTGCATGTACATCAATCACTGCAGTGTCATCTCCCATGGGATGAAATAATTTTTAAATACAATAAACTAACATAGTTCTTAAGTTTAATAACACAATGAGTCCTTGTTACTTAAATAAATAAATTATTATTATTATTATAAGTGGTGTGATCTTTAAATCAAATTGAGTACTATTTTCTTATATTCATAGCTGAAACTACGGAAAGATTTTCTTATCTTCAATACATTGAACTTATTTATCAATTCGACTACATTAATCTAGAGATTGATTCAACTAAATATTAAGAGTGACACAAATCTTCCATCTATGTATAATAAAATCACTGTCATACACCCTCTAACAAGCACAAAAATGTGTGTCTTTCACGAAAATAATTTCTATTTATTTCAGAGTAAATCCTTTGAAGTCTTATAGAACCGTCGGGAGATTCCAACTTTATCCTTCGCAACCGAAAGTGGATTTAGTTTGATTTACTAACGTATGTCGGTTTGGTTTCTACCTTCTTTTAATCTAGATATACCAGGTTTTTGGGGATATGCACTATTTCAACACGAATAATGTAATCAAATATTTTGTAACAATTTTATGATTTAAAAGAGTGTCCATGGAGTTTCTTGCCCGTTTTCCTACATAGGTACCTACGCTTTGGAATGGGCAACTAGCTTCGTCTTTCTGACTGACCAACCCTTTGACAATTCAAAAGTGCTTGTAATTGGTTTAGTTGAATTAAATGATTTGAGTTTGAGTTTGCACCTTTTTGAGGAATTTATTTGGGTTAGCAATGTAAAAGACAGTTATTTATTTTGTTTGCATTCATTTTGTTTCAGTTTTCGACATAGTTCACAGAATAAGCAGGCTGAAGTGGCAATGGACCGGCCATATTAGACGTAGAACCGATGACCGTCTGGGTAGACGTGTTCTTGAGTGGAGACCGCGAATCGGCAAACGTAAGGTGGGACGCCCTCAGGCTAGGTGGAGCGACGATCTTTGCAGGATAGCTGGTAGCTGCTGGATGAGAGTTGCCAAAAATCGAGTTGAATGGCGTGCAATAGGAGAGGCCTATGTCCAACAGTGGACTGGTATAGGCTGATTATGATGAACTTTGTTTTTGTCAATAGTTAAATCTATTTATTCTTTTACGAAATAATAGTTCTTACTTTTACTCTGATTAACATCCACATAAACTCACTCCTTCTTCCAATCGGGTAGGCAGAAATTACAGAACGCTACCTGCTACAATCCTTACCTACTCCTTTTGCTTCGTTTCGTTCAATCACACATCAGGTGAAACACGCACGCTAGTTGCGAGTACTAGGAACTTGACCTTTCTAAAGAACATCACCACTCTATGTCCTTCTACGGCGTCTCCTTCTGGCGTTTCCACTAACATCTGCCTTAGAAATACCTGTTTAATTAACTGGAAATAAACCACACCACCAACCGCGTGCGGTGGGAATGAAAAACATCTTCATCATTTTCTTGATTGATACAAAAGTCAAATCATGCAACGCCGCTATTGGGTATTATTGATACGGATCACCAATAACAGGAAGTATTTTATCCGAAACAAAATATTTTTTATTAAAACGAAGGATATTTCCGCTACTGTAAATAATTTAGTATTAAATGAGAAAAAAACTAAATGCATTAGATTCGCTTTACCGAATGTTAGAAGTAGTGAATGTCACGTTGTATTGAATAGGGAGATACTTGAATTCGTCGAAAATACGGTTTTCTTGGGGATCACGCTTGACTCAAAGCTGCAGTGGGGTCCTCACCTAACATCACTTGCAGGGCGGCTAAGTTCAGCCGCTTACGCTGTTTGGAAAATCCGTCAATTAACAGACGTGGATACCGCGAGACTGGTCTATTTTAGCTACTTCCATAGCATCATGTCTTACGGTATTTTGCTGTGGGGACGGGCTGCAGATATTGAGTCTATTTTCATCCTGCAAAAGAGGGCTATCAGAGCCATCTACAATCTCAGCAGACGCGAATCTCTAAGGGAACTGTTTAAAAAAATTAACATCATGACGGTTCCTTGTCAATATATATACGAAAACATTATGTACATTCGGAAAAATCTACATCTTTTTAGTAAGATAAGTGACAGGCATAATTTTAACACTAGGAATAGGAACAAACTAGATCAACCGCGTTTCAGATTGTCTAAAGTAAAAACTTCTTTTATGGGGTACTGTGTAAAATGTTATAATAAAATACCACTCGATATTCTTCAACTAAATGAGAAGAAATTTAAAACATGCATTAAACGCACACTATGTAGACAAGCATATTATAAATTGGATGAGTATATCGTTGATAAAAATGCTTGGCTTAATGCTGGTCCTGCTCCACAGGCACTTGGGTACGCTAGTTGATTGCAATTTCAATATTTGGAAGAGATGCTTCCCCTTTTTGTTTTATTTTTTTAAAATATTTTTGACATTACGAACTTAATGTATACTTTATTCATTCAAGTTTTAATTCTTAATATACTTCAATATTATATACCTCTTCCCGATTGGTAGTATTTTTTTCTTTTTTCTCATATTTAAATAAATTGCAAACTATAGTTTTGTATAATTTAGAAGCATTTTTTTAAATTTTGTAAATGTAAGAACCATGGATTCGTTTCTTTTTTTTTTACGATATTTTGATGTTGACTTGACAGAGCTCGGCAGTTAAGAATATGTCATGCTCACTTAAATGTCTCACTGGTGGTGGCGCGTGTGTTGGATCATTCGGTTCCCTACGAAATGGTTGAGCTGGATGGTGCTGATCCACGCGTCATGTTCGTGAACGGGCGCCGTCGGTTGAGACTGGTCATCTCTTAACTGCCAGGGCTTATTTTTGAATTTTATATTTTAAATTGTTTAGTTTTTTTTACATTGTTCTCACATATAGAAGCAATAAAAATAATGTACCCAGGATTTTGTAATAATATCTTGATTTAAAAGAGTGTCCGTGGAGTTTCTTGCCCGTTCTTCTCCACAGAGATCTACGTTTTGGAATGGGCAACTAGCTTCAATTTTCTGACTAACTGACCGACAATTTAATTTTGACAATTCAAAAGTGCCTGAAAGGGTTTAATTGAAATAAATGATTTGAGTTTGAGTTTGAGTTTGAGCTATATTTTTTCTGTTGTCCATTTCCCCCGAACTGTCGAGCTTCATTAATCAAAAGCCGATTTATAAGTCAAAAAAAGTTGTTAAATTCAAAGATCTGTCAACGTTTATTCTTTTTGTCTAACAAGGGCTGATAAGAAATCCGAGTCAACCTTTTCTGCTTTTCAAGTAACTTTAGTGATTTGTACTTTGTAGCTTTGAATGGCGCTTGTAAACCCTTCAAAGGTTCATTTTTGATGTAAATAGATAAATAGTACTGTCGAAAATTAATCTGTTTGGATAAGGGGTAAAATATAATGACCACCATAAAATGCCTTAATACCCTTAGTTCTTGCACTTCAAATTGTATTCGAACACCAAATGTAGTAAATGATCACTAAATCTTAACGAGCAAATTAATGCGCTATTTCTGCCTAAATAAACCACTATGATTGCCATAAAATGTTGGTTTATTACCAAATAAAGTATTATGATACCATATTAAGTTATGTCTCCGGCTTGCTGCAAACTATACTCCATTTATAATAGCATTAGAAAAAAGAGGCTCGTAGAAGCACGAATGCAAAACATTTTATTTCAAAGTTATGATAAAACAACTTTAAGGGAGATGCTTAAATTCTAATTTTCTTGCGTTTTTTGCAATTTGCAGGTCAGTGTAAGGTTGTATCTTAATAAAAATAATATGATGCGCAACAATAAGAAATATGTAGGCAATAATACAATTTTAACCTTAAAAATCATCAATACATCCCTTTAAATTAGAATTGCTCCGAATTCGTCTGATTTCGCGGGCTACTGCAGCGCATCCACCTTAATTAAAATAAAATTCGGTAGAATTATAGTGAAACGAATAACGTTCCAAGTATTGTTCATCCCTGCTTCTTTTAGGTTTTTAGCATTGACACTGTAATTTTAAATTGGAGTTATATAATATAAATAAATGAAAGCCACATAATTTCATAAGATAAATAGTTAAAATGGTTACAATTAAGTGTGACAGCTGCTGTAAAAATAGATCATAATAAATTCGGCGTCTATCATAATTTAACAATGTTTATTGTATTTTTGTTACAAAGTGTGCATTAAAAATAACCTTTTTTAACTTCTTTCTAATGCTATTGTAAATGGACTATAGATAGAGAGGTTACTTTAAAAAAAAATGGGTAGGTTAGGTTAGGTTAAAATTGTGACCTCCTACGCACGAGTCGAGCGAGCGAAGCGAGCGGTGCCGCGGCAGCGGCCGGCGTGTGCCAGAAACGACTAGATTGTATAGAAAAAAAAAATATGGAAAAAAAGAGATTATTTTTTGCAGGCTGTCGAGAACCGAACATGATTTATTTGGAGTCATTTTGCTTAAATAGGATAACGAGATGTAAAAACTTTGGTTATAAGTTTACATTAAAATGCGGGTTTAATTTTGGTGATCATTTACTATTTTTGTCTGTTATATGTTACTATATCTGGTGGTAAGGTAAACATAAGCCTTTTGATAATTCTTTCACTAACGTAGAGTACTATAGAGCGTCTGGCGCCTGAATGGCATTGACAGACTATTTGCCATTTGTGAAAATTAACATTTTAATGATAAAATGATTTTATTTTTGTAAGTAGGTTTGTACAAACACTTTACACGTCAATCATATTTTAAAAACTAAATTAGGTCGGCGTTTCCTATCTGACTACTCCGAGAAGTAAGGCCAAAACAAAACAAAGCTCACAGTCTCTTTTAAAGTCCAGACATAATCTTGGTCCGATCATGTGAAGACCAAGATTGGTATCTGAAATGGTCTTTTCTGTAAAGAACCACACAGATCAAGTGGACCTGTCCAGTCAGTACACGCATTTATCAGTAATCATGCAGCTCAACGATTCGACGAACAATACCAAAGAAAGGACATTGGGGTAGGCTGCATAAATTACTCAAACTGCCAGACCTTTTAAGCTAACTTAGAAAAAAAAAATTGCCCACATAGTCTTCACATTCACTATAATTAAAATCATATAGTACTTTACAAAATAATTAAGTTTTTATAAACGTCTAACGAAAAAAAAACATGTGTGACATGAAAAACAGATTAAGAAATAGAAAACAGCAGAAAAATATAAAAATAACGCCAGAACCATTGCTAATTGGTAGACTACTTGCCAAAATATATTATTACTAATGTTTCTTATTAATAAAAATAAATTTCTTTTCATCACAAGCATATTGAACGGAGCAGCCCACTATATTTCCACCACAAGTGCCTACGTATTGTACACAAATTGCGCTGAAACACGCGATATCTCAATACTCAACGTTCCTGAATGTGATGATTAATCGAGGAGCCGCCGCGTGCTTTCCCTATTCTAATTGGTCGGTCGGCGAGTCCAACAAATTACTTTTTCATGAAATACAAAAGATCCATTATCCACTCAAATTAGTTGCCAAAGGAAATCATTAATATTAATCAATGTTTCAAAGGCTTCGGTTTCTAAGCGTAAAATATCGAATCGAAACTGTTCACGATAGATCAGTATCGATAATAAATTAATATATTTTAGCTAGTAGCTGTTACTTTTTTGTTGTAAAAAGGTGAGAGGGTGGTTAAAGCCTCTTTGAACTCCTTTGAACTATAGTTGATGCGTTTTAGCTTGGCAAAAAAAGTAATTGACCCACCAAAATTAACTAGCATTTTATAAACTGAAATAAAGTCCGTTAACGTCCTGAATCAATATCTGTCATGATCTTCAACATGTTACAGTAACATAAAATCATATATAGTTTATTGTTTGGGTTTCTACGAAGAGATGTTAGGGAAACGACGAGGACCGCTATTGCCATGCCAAAATGCGACAACTATAGCAACACAACATACAAGGTGTCGTTTTGCATCCTCGTCAAATTCAAGGAGGTAACTATGCTACTGATTCTCGACACGAATCAATAATAAAATAAGTAGGTATTTTTTTTTCAAATTTTCGGAAATGTGTGGGACACGCATTTTAAAACGCAGCCTGTACAGTGCGGTCCCACCGCAATGTAACTAACTGCCCTTTTAGACACACTAAAAAACGCGGCCGCTTATACGATACCATAACGCGATTCTGTTCTTTGAAAGTGGTGTATTCTGAAATACTGTCAAACTTAAATAACTAAAAAAACAAGTATGTATTAATTTTATTTATCAGGGATCGTAATTTTATTTGATTATTTGTGTTTTTCGTAACAGCCTCCTGAAATTTGACTAGGATGCAAAACAACAGCTTGTACCTATACAAGGTGTAACTGAATTATTGCACAATGTGGAAGTGGTTGGTTCTGAATCGTTTACTGAATGGATTTCTGTCATTTTTATTTATAGGCTATTTTTTATCCCAAAAATAATCATAACTACGCAAATTCTACAGTCACACTTCCGCTGTACAGTCAATACAAACCAAAATGGGCGAAGTACCTTCTACGCTAGCTTATACGTGTGCGACTGTGTGCATGTTTAGATATGTAAAGCCGTGTACGCACGAACAAACAAAAACATGGTGAACACGAACATCGAACACTTTGTTCGCACGTGCGTACCACTAACGAACACAGTATTTGATGTTCGTTAGAGGTACGCACGTGCGAACAAAGTTGTCGATGTTCGTGTTTACCATGTTTTTGTTCATTCGTGCGTACACGGCTTAATGTGACCACAATTTTGTCCCACAATCAGTGTAAAAAATTTAACAAATAAACAATGCTTTATGCATAATGTTAAAAATTCAATGAGTGTATCATGATAATAATTAAATATTCTAATTGGGGTGTTCGGAAATGTTGTATAAAACTCTTAACAACCTACTAGATGTCTACTACTGACTGTGCAAAGACAAGGTCAAGTACTTATTCCACTTTATTTTTAGTCCTTTTTTTTCTGTACAAAAATATACAAGCTTATAGTAGAAAGTAATATCTTCAAAGCCAGGTCAAGCGTGAAAGACTTAATTTCCTGATAACAGCGCTCTAATTGAAAAATCAGAAACGAGGAGAGCTATATTGAAAATGGTAGTAAGCTTTAAGTCTTTTTATTTAGTTTTGTATCGTTGCAAACTCGAAAATTAATACAAACATGTGTAACCAGTGTGCTTGACAAAATAAGGCCAAAAACTATTTTCCTAGAAAGTGGAAAGAAATACATACAGCAGATAAAAACAATACTAATTTAATAACAAGTGCTATGTAAGAAATTTACAGGACAGGTGCCTTACGGCTGCCTCAAAAAGGCTCAGTTCGCCTACGTACTATAAGGAGCAATGACCGAATAATTACTCGTAGTAATGATCGATAAAAATACTTCTGTAATTAATATATGATTCCTACTCCATTAACTCCCAGAACGCGAAACTTATGACGTCAAAGTTATTTCAGTGGAAGACACAAATACACCAGGAAAATTTTCATTCGGGGAATGAAAATAGACTATATGACTCAGCTAGCTGACATATGGCAAATGATTTAATTTTATGTTCTGTGTCTTGTAATGTTAATTACTTAACATAGGTACCTAGTATTGTATACAATCAAGTATTTTCTAACTAAACAGACAGCTGTGATGCTGGGGAGTTTGTTGCGCCACTTCTTCTTCCCAGCGATAGCACTAGGAAGTGGTGAAGGGCGGGAGTTTTTAGTCTGTCTTTTGTAATTTTGACGTTCGAAAAGTGCTGATTCTCAGCCTAATTTGAATAAAAGACTTTGATTTTGATTTTTGAGTCATGGACATTCCCTCGCTAGTAATTAACAACGCATGATTTACAGTCATCTCAGAGCTCCTTAATAATTAACTAGTTTTGATTGAGTACTACAGCCAAAGTGTAGGTGATAAGCTAACATAAATCAGCACCGTACACCGTTACGTGACACACTATCAATCTCCATCTGAACCATTTTGCAGGATATTGCTAATCCATTGCTTCATATGTTCGAAAAATGCGCCTGTTTAACAGCGTAAATAACGCATTGAATGTTGTTGAACTGTCAAAATGAAACCCATTGTTACTGATAGTATGTTACGCAAATACCCCGCAGATCTATTAGAAACAGAATCTATAAAAGATAGATAGACATGACAGTTAGTAGATAGCATAGACATAAATAATCGGCTAAGTGTTCCGTTAGTTCCGTATACCAGCGTAGTGCAGCGAATTTGCGGCCAGTAGTTGTTTAAATAGACTATTTAGTTTATCTTTATTTCCGACATACAGTCTATATAATTATTACAAAGAAAGTGTTAGGAGGGTTGTTAGTAGTACACACAAAAATAAAAAATAAACGAAAAGGTGTTACTAATTTGTTAGTAAACAAAATAAGTTACACAATAATTACTATTTCCTATTCCTGTGCAGGTGTACAGTAAATAGATATTGAATATATTTGGAATTATTGATAATAACATTGATATTGTCAAAAATGCATTTTCTTTAAAAGGCTTGCAGAATAGAGAGGTATTGGCCGCAAAGTCACTTTATCTTTTTTCAGTTCTAGAGTGTGGTCACTTTTGTGAGGCTAACTCTCAGTCGATTCTCTAAGTTTATGGTAGATAGTTAGTAGAGAGTAGTATATCTGGTTACATTAGTAGCGTCCTACAAATGGATCTTCCCGCTATAAATCAGTACGTAAGGAATTTATGTGTAATAAATTCCCCAACGCAAGCGCAGGTAAGTATTAATAATGGTAACTGAATTAATTTCACATATGTCGGCCATCTTGCTACGCATGAAAGGTTCTTGGCAAAATTATTAGATTGCAATCTAGAGAAACGGCCACTTTTCTTTTTTTTCCCCACTTGGAACACTTCCAGATGTTTTCAATTTGCAAGTTTGTGAAGTAAGATTTAAGATCTATGTTTCATACTTAAGTGCGGGGATTATTTCTTTATGATTGAAGTCGTAAAATATCTCTACTCCATTAAAGTATTGTTGTACTTGAAAAAAGTAAAATTTGTAACAGAACATTAATCTGGATAAACTTTGAACACTAAATAAACTAAAAAACTATTAAAATTAAAATATAACAACCTAACTAAAACTATTAACAAATTAAAATATGGCGTCGAAAAATCCTCCGCATCGCTGTCGACTGGTAATGTACCCAAGAGACTGGCGGCTTCGCCACGTTGTATGGTACTACTTAACCTCTGGCCAATGTAGAAGCCAGCCCTTGGATCACGGGAAGTGTCAACCAGCCGTTTGGAGATTTCATTGAACAAGCTATGAGCACTCGGACCCCACGGCCCGAAGGTTTCAACCCCAAAGGGCTCGAAAATACCAACATTAATTTTGCATCAGAACTTAACTATGTACACCGAACTAGTTCACACTATCCAGAAATCTACCTAATAGTTAAATGCACAACCGAGAAAGTTATCAAAATTCAGAATAATACAAACCGTCCTCAAGTTAACGTTCTTGTTGAATAAACAGCACAACTTTACAGTATCATAAACAATAAGTGTACAAAGGAGGACATAAATTGAGCAGTGCACTAGAGTGTAGCTACGACAATTTGGATTACCATGCGCCAGAAATTCAAATCATTGTAGAGAAATGGAGGTAGGTAATAACTAGATGGTGAAAGCTCGCTAACGCGGTCATACGTCATCCACATTGCTATCACGGTTCCGCAGTGCCATGTTTGCCGACGGAACCCTGCTCCCAAGTTTATCCCCAGGCTGATAAAGTGCCCGGACTTCTGATCGTTAGATTCTAAAAGTTTTACTGCTAATGAAAATTAAATGGATGGCCTAGTTTTAGATAGGCTCGATAGTTCAAATGAATGCGTTAAAATTCTTAAATTTATTTACTGATAGATAACACACAGCCTTAACTGCTGGGTCTAAAAGCATGTCACTTTGCACAAGAGTTTTATACAACGAAAGTAAAGTTATGGAAGGTTTTTGAAAATTCACCCTCATCATCTGCCTAGCCTGTTCCCAACTATTTTTAGGGTCAGCTTTCAGTCTAACCGGATGCAGCTGAATACAATAATATTTTACATGGAGTGACTGCCTATCTGACCTTCACAACTCAGTAACGTGACACGGGGTAACACGATAGCCCTTGGTAAGATTTGTTGTCAGACTTACGGGCTTCTGATGACCCGACTATTGAAGATCCACGTGATTTCCGAGGCAAGGGTCTTGGTATGTAACGATGGTCACTCACCCACGGCTGTTGCGGCTGTTACGAGTATTACTTACCCACGAGCCTCTCAATGTTCACCCTGTAACGGAGTTAAATAGAGGATGAAAGTTGTTATGAAAGTTCAACATTTTTGTCGATTCAATCCAATCGGGCACACGCTTTGTATTTATATAATGCTAGCAGCATAAACACAAAATAAATTCCATCTTATTTCAGTGATAAACGTTTTTCAATAAAAAACATAATTAAAGCTGCTAATATAAATCATAAGCAGCTGAAGTTACTGGCTGTCGGCTGACGATACAAACCCATTCCATTTATTTACGAATTTCAGGTATTTCAATTACAACACGAAATGAAAATTTAATACCTACGAGTACACACGGCTACACATCAAGCTATACATTTCCAGTTTTAGCTGACCTCGCATTGTATAGGTTTTTCGTTCAATCAGAAGTCAGTTTATACTAGTTATGTATAGCTTGATGTGTAGCCGTGCTTACATCATTTCGGCGCGTATCAATTATAACGCAACGATAGAATTCACGATTTCATCCGAGTATTAATCATTTAATTTATAAATATGGATCTCCGGAAATATGAAGACGGGACAACAAAATATATAGGTACAGAAGGTCAGCTCCATGCATGGTATTGTTACGAGCTTCGGGTTCGTGACAATAAAAACTGCCGATAAAAATTACCAAAAGTTACACTTTAATTGAACAACACTAATAACAACTCAAACACACTAATTATAAAACACAATCGCTCTTAAATCGCACTTGAAGATCGCTTTCGATGTATTCGCTTCTATAGCAGAACCAAGTCTGATTGCTCGCGGCTAATCCCGGCCTTATATAGTGCCGCAAATAGTTCCAGAACCTTCTATTGTAGAAACATCTAGAATGTTCGAGTACATACCGGCCCCGACTGACCAGATGTCGATAGTTCTAGTAACTTCTAGTATCGACATCTCTACTCGATAATAGATGGCGCCAGTGACTCTATTAGTTCTGCCATTCCACAATAGATGGCGCCAGCGACTCTATCAGTTTCGCCGCTCGAAACCAGGTGGCGCTAGTGGTAACTAATGTCACCATGTCTCAGGCATTAATTGTAGCGCGTAACAGTATATTATCGTATGCTAGTTGTACTGTGCTGTAGCTGTGTGTGTATCGTATATAGCAAATAATGTTTCGTAATGTTAATTACGCACTAGGAAGTGGTCAAGGGCGGGCGTTTTAGAGAACTGTCTTGTGTAATGTTGACGTTCAAAAAGTGCTGACTCTCAACCTAGTTTGAATAAATGACTTTTGATCTGATAATGAGTGAATATATATAAGACTAACGTTACGTGAGGCTAACATAGGTACAGCGAGTGCAAGTGCACTGGCGACTTGCATTTGTTTGAGATCTCCGTACCTTTGCTTTTATGCGTGTGTACGCCTATTTTCGCTCACATCATGAATTCAATCTTCTGCACCTATTTATTTTGTGACGGAAAGCTTCCAAGTCTGCGTTAATCCAAATCCAGTTTCGTAACAAAGACAAAGGGATGTATTGGAAATATAATGGAAGAGACGTCACTTTCATTAACGCCGAACAATTTTAGTTGATTGGGGTCCTTACTGGAAGAAATAGGATCGGGGCCAACGCTAATACAATATTAATTTGGGAAAGAAAGATAAATTATAGCAGAATAGGAGTGGGATGAAGTAATCAGGGATATAGGGATGACAATCTTGAAATAGCAAAAATAATTTCTTGGGTATCAACATTATTCTAGGATTACATTTTATGTGTCCAAAGGCAATTATTTATGCACACAGGACTCCTTATGTCATGTAAAGCAGCACCCTAATTGCGTAACACCCTATCAATCATAATGTGATTTATTTTGAAGGATATTGCTAATCCATTGCTTCATATGCTCGAAAAATGTGTCTGTTCAACAACGTTAATAACGCAATGAATGTTGTTGAACTATCAAAATGAAAGCCTATTCCTATTGTTAGCGTGTTACGAATTTCTCCATATGATATTTTTTGTTACTATAAGAGAAACTTATTAACAAAGTAATGGTAGTCTCGAGGACTCCATGATATAAATAATCATCCCAGGTAATGCACATCTTTAGAAAATGATGAGCTATTCTTAGATTAAGACTAACTAAGTTTGAAAGACGTTATCCAAGCGTTCCGATCAGCTAGACGACATTCGCACTCAACAATCTATCGCACTTCGCAACAAGCGAGTTCAACAAAAGACAAAACTCTCCGCCGTCACTCAGAGCGAGACACTTGGTGTTCGATGCACGATCGAATTGCTATCAAATAGCTGCTGTAGACAGTGCATTCGCCGTGCCGCATCCATTTGGTTGCGCTCCAAGACATTCGTCAAATAACTGGGAGGCTCCGGGAGGCGACGTGTTCTAGACATTTCGTGAACAAGTGCTACACGATTTGGAACACTTGTAATTCAATTTATGTTTGCAGGAACACCGCGTTAAATGTTCGGAGCTGAATCAGTGGCGATTAATTTGGGGTATGCGGGTAGGTGGTTAGGTAAAACAAAATTTTGCAAGGGTGGTTTCTGCTACAAATTGGGATACTTACCCAAAAGTTTTATGCAAATTACAGGAAACAAATAAAGATACTTTTGACGCAAATCTGAATGCTTTTGTGCCTTTATACCTTTAACTGGAAAAATCAAATGGCTTTTGTTTACTTTTAAGAAGATTTTCAAGAAAGAGCAAAAAACGCAGAAAAAAAGCTCAAGAAAGTACTGCATTTCTGAGTCTTCTGACCCAAAAAGATTCGGCTACAAATCTGTTTTTATGAGCAGGGATGAAGAAGAGTACATTTTCTGATAAGCAAATATATCACTAGGACAAATATCCGTTGAGGCACATCTATCTCATCTCATCACGAGAAGCCAGGACAAAAACTGGAATAAATATAGATGACGAAAAAAGGCCTTTCAAGTTTTTTTTTCTTTCTTCTCTAATAAATGTTTCATAAAAAATAATCTTTGATGTAACAAGGGCCTGTCTTAGCAACTGAAGAACTGATGCCCTATTTATAATACAATATAAATAACCCTTATGAAATAGTAATCGCAGTAGGTACCCATGAAAGCAAATCAGAGAGCATTCGAGCCGAAAGAAGGGTGTCTTTAAATTCCCAAGTCACATTTACCAATTGCAATTAATGAACAGGAGAAAATGCTAGATTAAATTTATCTCAAGAATCCGTTTTAATATAATTAACTGCACCAACTTTAAATCGAACATATCCCAAAAATATCGAATCTACAAAAACAAGCTGCAATTGTTTCAGCTCCCAATTGTTCCCTACTTACTGGTTCGGAACACTAAAAATCCTGTAGTATTCTGTTCCCAGATTCAGCATGTCGGCGCAAACATTCCAATTGTCTGCACCCATTGACGCGAGGCGGGCATTCCCTTGCTTCTGCCGCATTCCACGGAACATGGCTTCTACGAATATTCTATACTTGTGTATGTGGCGGGATTTGGGAAGCAGATTGTGTGTACTTTAATCTTCTGGTGTAGAATTTAATATGGTAAGATGGTGTTGGTGTTGTTTATTGTGTGTCGGAAATACTTGTGTATTGTGGTAAAGATGTTTTTATATTTAACTTCCTGCCCTACACAACATCGGAATGCCAATTCACGCAATTCTAAACGTTCAAAATTTTGTCGCAATCTCATCTCATGGACAATCAATGTCAAAAATGTAGGGAAATTAAAAGTTTTTTTGACAGATTGAGACTGACCGACTGTGAACGTTCTTAAAATTACGAGAATAACCCCTCTGACTTCTGAGAAGTGATGTGTAAAGCAAGGAAAATTATAATAAATATAGTATATATATATATAATAAATATACTACTAATACAATACTTGACCACTCCTGTTTTATTAATATAAATTTTGCTAATAACCTAATTTTAGACGTTTATCGCCTTTAATTTAAACCATTTCAAACAAACATTTTGATGGTTTGATTAATTTTCGGAGTCCTATTCTAAGTTAAAGCACTTTACATTAATATTTAAGGAACAAAAATCCCGTACATTTAAAATTGAGTTTGTGAAATATTATAGGTACCTACTTTATCAAAATTTTAGACGTTTTTCGCCTTTAATTTAAACCATATCCAACAAACATTTTGGTCATTTGATTAATTTTCGGAATACAATTCTAAATTAAACCACTTTACATTAATATTCGAAGAACAAATATCCCATACATTTAAAATTGAGTTTGTGAAATATTAAAGGTAGAACGATCCAATATCGGTGTAGGTTGAGTCGAATAAATTCAATCTAATCCGAATATGCGAAAGAACTGTCAGGGAACCGCAAAAGGCGAACCCGTATAAATTGGGGAAAATATGAGAGAGACCCACGATAAAGCCATAGATATCATGGATGGGGACCATTGAAATCAATGAGATCTTTAATGCAAGGTCACTAAATTGACTTCCTTCTGGATACAAACAATGACAGATAGGCGTAAAAGATATGGGTTATGATGCAATTTTGTTCAAAAGCCACAAAACTTGCGGAATACCATTAATTTTTCTTTTCGGAGACAATTTCATTGCTGGACCCTTAAAGTTTGATTCTACTTCATCCCGTAAAGACCATCTGCTGAACAAAAGGCCGTAGTCCCTAGAGGTCTACTAGGGTAGTCCCAACAATGATTGATCATAAAGGTCCACAAGGTAGGTACACTCAGGTACCAATACCTACTCTATAGGCTTAGTATTAATATTCAGTCAGCGTATTCCTATTTCTACTTTCAACAATAATATCACAGAGATATTTTTTACATTTATAGGTTCTCCTAAAATGTTACCCATTCATGTTTTGAAAACATGCAGCTTTTCATTTTATTATTTTTTTATGATCAAATCTAAACCAATATTGAACGTAAAAAAGATTTTTTGAAAATATATTTCTGGATACACAAAAAAACAGAAACAGTTGCAAATAAACCATCATTTCGCTACAAGAAAATTCGGAATTCACAAACTTCGCTGGCTTAAATTAGATTTCCGTAGAAACCTTAGACGTTTGATACTCGAGTGGAGTATAAATAAATGTTGATCGAATAACTCCTGTCTATAAATCAAATAACATTTTCTTAATAGTCTAGTTTCTACGAAATAAATTGAAGTGTTACTTGATTTAATAATACGCACGGAGAAGAAAACTAATATCCAAGAAAATACGGACGAATGCCGACCATTTTTTCTAAGATCCGTAAAATATTGCCGCCTTGAACCTTCGGACGGGAAGACGAAGCAGCAATAAATATGAAATTCAGAAAATCCTAGAGGAATAATTTTCTGATCTCAAATGCGGGTGGAATGAAAACATCGCGGTTAGTCTCCTAAGGGAATGTTAGTATTTCGTATTAGATCTTGTCTGCTCTGTATCCGTGTCGAACAAATTGAATGTTCCTCCTAATACGTACATAACACGCACACGTACGTTTGTAGAATAAACTATGTAGTTGAAATGGTTAGAAAATAATATTCACAGTAGGAAATAGCATGACAACCAGTCCTGGTTTCGTATTACTGGGTTGTGGAGGTCAGATAGGCAGTCGCTCCATGTAAAATACTGGTACTCAGCTGCATCCGGTTAGACTGGAAGCCAACCCCAACATAGTTGGGAAAAGGCTAGGCAGATGTTGAGTAGGAAATATCGTCTTGTTTTGCAATAAAAATCCCTGATTACTGCTCTCTAGTTTCAATAGTTTATTTTAAAAATTTCAACGTCAGTGTAGAACTCTACTACAATGAAACGTTCAAAATGGTTGATGGTCTTTGTTCTTTAAACTGCCCCTAAGTAAAAATATTACTAAATATGTATCTTAACGCTTATGAGTTGGTACAGTCAAATCCATTTCTTACTAAACTTCAACTATATCCGACGACCCTGCATACTTATCTCTTTTGTTGACTGTACCTCTGTAATACCAGGTTCACACGGTTCGATTTTAGTTGACCAACTGCAAATTCCAAAGCCATTTGAGCCGTCTGAACGCACTTGCAATTAAATTAAATTTCAAATCCAAAGTATTTTTTGTAGAACAACAAAAATTGTTCAACTTTAATCGAACCGTGTGAACCCGTTTTCAGGCATGTACGTAACGTTACGTTTCGAAATGGTTTCGGTCTCATTATGTGGTCGCTACTATGGTCTGTTTACCGGGAAATTACAGAAAGGGAAGTTATGTGGTCAAGAACAGGCCCTAATTACTCATTCGTTTCTTGGAATAATTTATTCCTTTGGTTATGAATTACTAATAGTGATGAGGGTAACCTACTTTTAAAGTTTTTGTTTGACTAGCCATCAATTAAGTACATATGGTAACTCAATATGTTGTATACTTTTTATTAATCTTCTTTGACCTTAAAGTGTGCCTTCTGAAAAAACTTTTGAAAAGCTAGTAACAAAACTACTAAATCAACAACAATGTAATTATGCATGGTTATTTAATAAGTAGGTTTTTGGTAGTCATTTTTCAAAAATAAATGATGCGGAGATGTCTTAGTTATCCACATTGGTAACATGAAAATAAAATTTTAGACAACTACTATCAAACTGAAGGCCAATTCTCGTAATTTAAAACGTTCAAAATCTAGTCGCAGTCTCATCTCGGCGACAAACAAATGTCAAAAACTGGTCAAAATGTAGGGAAATTAGTCGTATATTTGACAGACTGAGACTGAGATCAGACTGTGAACTATCTAAATCTAGTTGCAATCTCATCTCAACGACCGCGAATGCCTATACGATTACAAGGTGTCGTTTTGCATCCTCGTCAAATTAAAGGAGGTAACTATGCTACTGTTTCTCGACACGAATCAATATTAAAATAAGTAGGTTATTTTAATTTCTAATTTTCGGAAATTGGCATATGTGGGACACGCATTTTAAAACGCGGCCTGTGTGAGACCGCAATGTAACTGCCCTTTTACACACACATGAAAACGCGGTCGCTAATACGATACTATAACGCGATTCTGTTCTTTGAAAGTGGTGTATTCTGAAATACTGTCAAACTTAAATAACTGAAAAAACAAGTATGTATTATTGTTTACCAGGGATCTTAATTTTATTTGATTATTTATGGATTTCATTACAGCCTCCTGAAATTTGACGAGGTTCCAAAACAACACAGCTTGTATAATTTTTGACAGATTGAGACTGCGAAGCTGGAAGCCGACCCCAACATAGTTGGGAAGAGGCTAGGCAGATGATGATGATGATGATGATGATACTAAGATTGGAATGCGTACGTTCTTAAAAATAAATGAATTGGCCCTCTGATCGCGCGTATTCTAAAAGTTAATTATATCAATGATAGTCCAAACAGTAGATTTGAAAATGAATGGAAAGAAATGTATTCCGGCGAACCGTTCACAGAAAGCAATAAGAGAAACGGAAATAAAACGTTCACAGTGGAATCAAAAAGGTAGTGAAAGCAAACAGCGATTGTGAAGCCAAATAAAAACGGGCTAAATGGCCGGTAAAGTAATATAAATTGAACAAAAGTGAATAAATGCTAAACGGAATATAAAAGATTGGATGATACATTTGAATGGCATGTTTTTAATCGGACCTCAAGCAATTCCTACTCCGCTTTCCTAAAAATATTATTGAACACACTAATATAATGAATGAGCCTCTTTTTGTGAACCTCAAATAAATCCTAGTTACTGCGAACAACTGTGCAAAAAGGCTGGACAGTTAAAAAGACGCTCAATCATTTTAAAAAGTGATCATCAATTGAAGCTCAAAAAGTTTTTTAGAAGTTCATTAAATTAAAAAAGCGTAAATAAGGTCATCGAAAGGTCAATAAGTATTAAGAGAATCAGTTAAACGTTTTTCCTATTCGTATGTAGCTAAGCGATGCTGTGGCGAAACGGTTAAATGAAAGTTTAGCGAAGCAAATAATACTGAACGAATTTAGGAAAATTCGGGATTGGAAAGAGATTTATCGTTTCAATGCAATTGGATTTGTAATAGATGATATTAACGATGGCAATGGATATTGGTCTAGTGGTTTGTATTTTCTTTCTATCATTGATAAAATTAGAAAACAGAATTATAATTTGAAAAAGTATACATAGATAACACATATACATATATGTTTATATTTTTATGTATGTGGGTTCGGCAAAGGTGCATCTATAGTAAAACCAAAAAAACGCCAAAATGACCACAATAAAACAAAAACAGAATATACCAAAATATATTTTTTATTAAAATTGGGGTAATTAATTCAATTTGTCACAATGAACTCTAACAATGGATCATAACTTTCTTCATTTTAGGATTAGAAATATTTATTTCAACAAAAATTTCACTGCCTTTTAATTATGATTTGAAAACTGAAAATGATTTTTTTGGCTAAAAGGCTGTTCAAAACTAAATTGTAGACTTCTAGTTCCAAGGAACCGATTAGCCTATATTAATAACTCTAAAAAAAACTCTAAACTAACCATTTAAAACTACAAAGACTTTATTATCATTGCTCGTTTACTGTCTGACAGTTGGTATGGCAATATTCTAGTTCACAAGACATGACCACCAGCCTATTGCAGGGTTAGCAGAATAATATAGGGCCAATTTCGTAAATCTCCCGCCGCTCTGAACAAAGGTAGCCGGTGTTATTACAACCTCGACATTTCATGATGGTGTTGAAATATAAACGTAGTTACACTATGTTGTACAACAGGTTAGGTGACGTTTACATATTAAACTCATGCTTTCTCCCATGGAGCTAGGCAGAAAATACAGAACGCCATCTGCTACGATTCATATGTACTTCTTTTACTTCGTTTGGTGTTCATACACACGTGTGGTACGCGTCAATGGCAGAGGCAACTACGGCCGCCGTCGACATGTTGATGGGTGCCGTCGACAACGTGCCGTTCTTGTAGGTATTTGAGTACGGCGCTCAAATACAAGAGCAGTCGACGAGCACGTCGACGGCAGCCGTAGACGCGGCGATGGTAGCCGTAGACATGCGCGTACCGCTCGAGTATTTGGACACTTATATACATTCATACACCAGCCGATCGATTCTGTAAAAATCTCAGTGTCAATCCCTAGCATTAGTTGGAATGACAGCTCACTCCACACTCACTTCACCTAAGTTTTCACGGTGAGATGGTTACAGAATCGCACTACTGATCATACATGCACGCCATTTGCGTGGACTACGCACCTGACCTTTCTGAAGAACATCACCGACGAGGTAACTATACGTACTTACATTGATGTCTTTTTAGCAACTTCCTTCTTTTGCTACAATGATAACATTTACCTCTAAATATGTTTAATGTTTAAAATAGGCTGTTACTCATCATCATTTCAGCCGAAGTCGTCCACTACTGGACATAGGCCTCTCCCAAGCACCTCCACTTCGACCGGTTCTGTGCTTCCCGCATCCAGCGCCTTCACAAGATCGTCGGTACACCTTGTGGGAGGCCTTCCAACTTTATGTCTTCCGGTACGCGGTCGCCACTCCAGAACCTTTCGGCCACATGATACGGTTACTCGATTAAATTGAAAGTCAGGGCTACTTAATAACAACAATCTCCAACTCTTTTAATTCAATTTGGAATTCTTTTAGCCCACAATTCTTTTCTAACAAAGAAAGTACTCCCTGATTGATTTTACAAAATTCATGACGAACATATTACTTTCTTCAGAGCTGCATCTGAAATTCAATGCATGAACAACCTCAGCTTTCGAAGGAAACCGAGGCATTCCCCGGAGAAATGTAGGTACGATGTTATTATGACTAAGCTTAATCACAAAATGAAATGTTTGGCGAAAAAGGATCTACAGGTAGGTCGCTGTATAGAATGTAATAAATGTGTAAATTGGTTTGATGTGTTTTCTTTGATATAAAATTGGCAATCTTTACGTAGTCCTCCGCAGTAGTGTAAGATATTTATTATTGCGTGTAAATAAACAACAAATGAGAGAGTATGATATAATTATTATCATTCTAGTGATACTTATCTTAGAAGTATGTATGTATATTATTATATTTGTATTTGTATTGATAACCGACGAAAAATTTCTACGCTATGGGGTCTAAACTAACTCATGTGCTGAATTCATGGTTACAGTTTGCACGTCGATGTCCCTGCCACCCTGTATATATAGATTTTTTAAGGGAAAACTACCATCATGGTTTCATCACACAAAAAGAAAGAGCTGCCTAATTGAGCGTTCCCTTCGGCACTATGGTTGGTTCTAACTATTTTCTTAGCGGTTTACAGCAAATAACAACAATCTTTAACGTTAAACCCCTTATTAATAAACGCGCAGTAAAGTTACGGCTTTAGGTAGGTACTTGTTGTAACTTTACAAAACAACATCACACCTGTAATCCCCGAAGGGTTATGCAGAGGTGTCCCTATAGTACACTCATATATGATTAAGTCCCAGATAATACAAGGTAGCTTTACTCCGCGTTTATAAATGAGGGGATATAGAGGTACCCTCTAATTCTCCTCTAGACCTATTTGTGATCGATATTGTACAGTATAGACTGTTACTATGAAGCCGGTAGCCACTTGGTTTCGTATCGAACATGCTACCTTTGTACGGCTTCCAACGGATTATCACGCCTACCTTTCAAGCGAGGAATGTCGTATGTATACGTACTTATCCTTGTCTGGATGTTTTATAGATTCTACTTGAACTGAAGGAAACTATAAAAAAAATTTAGGTCTGTATGGTGTGTTCCAAAAATATCTTAATTATGAAAGTGTCAACAAACTCTGTCCAAGTTAAATTCTTAGGCAATCAATCATTTATTATAAGGGAATTAGTAATACATTAATCTGTATTCAACAGGCTTAAACTTTATATTTACCACTTTACCCAATAGGGCAACCTACTTATTGTTTAAGGAAAATTACTTAATTGGAAATAAATAATCAACGACGAAAACTGAGGTTATATAATAAACCTCATTTTATCAAACGAAAACATCTTTAAGGTGATTTAAAATTAGAATTTCGGGTTTAAATATTTAAATAATTCGAGCTCAAACTCAAAGCATTTATTTCAAATTAACCAATTACAGGTACTTTTGAATTATCAAGGGGTTGGCCAGTCAGAAAGATGAAGCAAGTTCCCCATTCCAAAGCGTAGTTACCTATGGAGAAGAACGGGCAAGAAACTCCTAATCAAATGAAAGCACTCAATTTGTTAGTGGCACCACGAATTGGCCTCCACAGGTACATTTTCTAATCCTTTTGTATTTATAACCTACTTTTGGAACAAACTATAGGTACTTAAGCTTTGAGATGAATTTAATTTTATGAATACCGTTAACCTTATAACAGAGGCTTTATAATAAGTACCTACCTACACACATAATTTGGGTAACCTCAATTATTATTAATATTACTAAAATAGACCCAGGTATATATAGGCTGGCGGTAACAAAGGTACACAGAGATAAAAGTAGTCCTTTTTTATTACCTAATAAAAGATAGAGAAATAGACCCATTTACTTCATTTACGGATTATTTAAAGCTCATTTCATTTTCTAGTGAAATAATATTATATCTATACCCTGTCCATTCGGTAAACCGTTTTATGACAGATGGAACTAGTGATTGCAGCAACACACAATACATTGATTGATACGTTTCGTCGCGTATCGTCAAATTCGCAATCGGTCAAGTGTATGAAAAACGTACGGTATTATAATGTCTATAAGAAGCCATAAATAAGATAATTCAATAAGATTAAGGCAGTTGATCACGCATTTCAAAGTTAACTATTACGTAATCTGGAATAGTTACGTTCAATGACAGCTGTCAAAAACAGTTAACCTAATGGACAGGGTACTTATATTAAAATCAAGAGCCTATTTGAATGAGTTCCACATTTATTAACACCACAATTCATAAAATATTTTTTCTCCTTGACGGGACAGTTTTTATAGACAGAATCTTAAAACACTATCATGTAGGTATGCGACCTCGATCAGTCACAGTAGTACAAAGAGCAAAGAGGTGTCTTTATCAACTGAACAGTCTATAGAATCCTGTTACAACTCTTATATCCCATCGATCTTTCAAGCTAAGCCGCGTTTGTTGCGGTCGTACCATGGATAACCACCAACCGAGACCACGTTCCTCCATCGTTTGGAGAGCACATTTATCGGGTCCGTTGTCATACGAAAACTAACTTGGGAAACCACATATCAAAATTTGATTAGAGAGAGCAGTACGATCAGATGAAAATCCGGCCGTCTGACTGCGTTCCTGATACCTGTCAGTTCGACAACAAGTAGCTAATAAAGATCAAATTCGCAAAACACGTATTCGTTTGTTTGAAACTGACAGGTGTCAAGAAAGAATTCTCTCTTCGGCCGCACTGTAGGAACGGGTACGTCAAAAACCATAGACGATAAAAGTAAATGATGTTCTTGTAAGTGAACAAAGTATAAAGCACCACAAAACATGTCTTTCACATCACAGTATTTCAATAAAATTGGCACCAAGCGAGTCATTCATATTTTTATATTTCATGTCCGACCTACTGCATAATAAATCTACTAGATGGCGCTACTGTGCTTCACTCGTCGTCTTAAGTAGGCGCCATTATTGTATTATTAACGTCCCGCGTCGTTTCGGTTTAGAGCTGAATTGCTTTCATGTATTACGAATGAATATTAGACGGATAAAAGTCGGATAGTATCAACTGATTCTGACTGTTTGTTAGAATCGGGGAGAGGTTTCTTTGGATTTGTGAAAGGTCGAATAAGTTATTTTTCGACCTTTCATGTTTATCACGCTTAAAAATAAACTTGTCATTCATTACATAACATATAATAACTGTGATATTCAAGTAATCCAGTAAACACTACACAAGTATTTAATAAGTTTAAAATTTCAAAATCTTTCTGTCGGTTTTAAAAGCAAGTCAATTAAGATGTGGGTTTACCACCTTAAAATATACGCGCCGCACAATGTAGGTACCATTTTGTTGAAACTCAGATGCGTCTTCTCGACATCCGTGTGTTACTATCGGGATGCAGCAGAATACCAGCGTCAGGTATTGTACCTGGCATATGCTGAGCTGGACTCCCATATGGTGCAACCATGAGACACACACCACCCAGTTAAGTAGTGATCGACCGTTACAGATTTATTTATACGAGGTGTCTATGGGTCAATTTATCTTTTTAATCTTTGTTTTTTTTTTGTTTATGTTTCACCTTTTTTGATGTATTTTTTATTACTTGTATTGTGACTTTTGTTGCACTGAATAAACGTTTTATCTATCTATCATTATTAGCAAACCAAAATGTTATTTTTTACTCTCATATTGGCACAGCCTATAATAGACACGTTGTTCATTATGACGACTAACACGTAAAGGCTTCCAACAATTTCTATGAAAACTTAATGGAAATAGTTCTACCAGAGTCGCGTCGCACCGATGAGTCGCGCCTTTCTGCGTGAGTCTTAATACTCAGAATGTTACCCCTTGCTTAACCAAGTGATAAATCTAAAATAGGTACTATCAAATAAACTTCTACGCAAGGCCTTGTTTAATTTACACAACTTCGAACGCAATAAACCTATTTCATTCGAACGTAAACGTAATCGTACGAGCTTACGTAGGTACATATAGTAGGCGAAACGCTTGCGATAAAACGTTTCACTTCACAATCAAACACGAATAGCACACACACACAAACACATATACACATAAACACACAAGTTTCACGATAGACGTACTTAATTTAGGGTGCAACCGAACTGAACACAAATCAACACAAAATATCGCGTCGCATGCAATTTTCACATAGGGCTGGTCCACACGGTACCCATATTAGGATGCCACAGTATACAGTGGCTGAGAAGTGGAACACAATTGCGGGACTAATTTGATGCTATTGTATAGCCATTATCGTAAAAATATTCCGTTCTTTACAAACGTGCCTAACATGACTGAAACTCGAGAATGAGCGTGAAAGTTTGTATTGCATCTGCGGTTACGGAAAAGCCAGGATACTGAATGGAATCCTACGAAGGCTATGTTCTCTTTTTCTTTGGCAATATGGTAAAGCAAAATCCTGATGTTTTTTTTTATGACATTCCAAAAAAAAAAAAATATTAGCCTATTTTGTGTCCCACTGCTGGGCAAAGCCTTCCCCTTTTTTTCCAA
Source organism: Apamea anceps (assembly GCA_951799955.1). Classification (NCBI taxonomy): domain Eukaryota; kingdom Metazoa; phylum Arthropoda; class Insecta; order Lepidoptera; family Noctuidae; genus Apamea; species Apamea anceps. The sequence continues at coordinate 7,930,212 of OX637512.1, forward strand.
ACCCTGTCTTGTTGGCCCTGCAAATGATATTAGATCGTTACACTACCTTCACCTTGGTTTCATGGTGTTGGTGTTCCATAAATGTTAAAAAAACATTATTGTCTACATAATGTTGCTGAACGATGCTGACGCGTAACAGGCTTGCTGCAAAAGCTGCCCATATGTAAATTGCCTTACCCGCTGCCGTTTATAGAACCAGTGTTAACGCAAACACTAATGAAACATTAATCAAATGCAACCGACTAGAGATTGTACGTGAAATTACACCCATGCATATTACATGGGGAAGGTCTTACCTGCGGTGAAAGGATTCGGCCATAACAGCTATGACGAGCACAATGCGACGCGACGTGACGCGACAATTAGGCTGAGATGTGATCTTGTGTGTGACAAGCTTTATGAGATTTATGTGTTGTGATGTGAATCAGCCATGCTATTCTGTAAAAATCTCACCGTGATCACTAAGGTGAAGTGAGCTTCAAGTGAGGATTTTCACTATTGACAGCTTAATTCACCTGAGTTTTCACGGTGAGATTTTTACAGAATAGATCGGCTGGCCTGATATCGAGGTGTGGTTTGGTTTGTGCTGTTGGGGAGTTTGTTGCGCCACTTCTTCTTCCCAGATAAAGCACTTGGAATTGGTGAAGAGCGGGCGTTTTGGGGGCTTTCTTATGTATCGTTGACGTTTAAAAAGTGCTGATTCTCAGCCTAGTTTAAATAAAAGACAGTTTTTTTAATTGGAAGAACCATCGAATATACGAATAACAATCCTTTAAGGGTTTGCAACTACTGAATTTTGTTAGGAATCCATATTTAATACTATTAATGCGAAAGTAACTCTGTCTGTATATACAGACAGAGTTACTTTCGCATCAATAACGACTAAACGAATACGTTACGACGATACGTTTAGACGTTACTGCGTGTAAAAGTAATATTACTTTTACACGCAGTAACGTCTAAACGGATTTTGATAAACTTGCTACATAATTATGTAGACCATGATCTGGGTCCTAACCCAGATTGTACTGCCTGGGTAAAAAGTATCCTTTGTCTCAACAAAGGATACCTTTTACCCCTGCAGTACGTTCCCGTAGGATAACTGCCAACCTCCACCCGGGCGAAGCTGCGGCAAAAGCTAAATTAAAAAAGTTCCCCATAAATTAACACAAATGTTTTAATTGAAATATTGATTTTTCACAATACATTAGTATATTGTACCGTCAACACAAAAAAGTAGGAGCTTATTGTACTGATGACATTGTCAAATTAATTTTGAATCTCTAGTATCTGCCCTATACTTACCTTTATAAACGTTGAACTTTTAATTATGTACATTAAAACGTACAAAGCGAAACAAAAAACAATTACACTTAATTGTCCAAGTCCACCTTTGAAGGCACCTTCAGACCTTCAAGGGCAATTAAAAATACACCAAAGAAAGCAGGCGAGTCATTTTACTACATACTTAATTGAAATGTTTCAAAATACAACCTGATTTTCGAATCTTATTCTTTCTAAAAATCATCATCATCTGCGTAGCTTTTTCCCCACTATGTTGGGGTCGGCTTCCAGTCTAACCGAATGCAGTTCAATACTAGTATTTTACATGGAGCGACTGCCTATCTGCTTTTTATTTTTGCTGAGCCCGACAGGGTCCATATTGATCTTTTACCTTATATATACCACCTACGTAACAAATATGGAATGCAATAAAGATTTGAGTATTGATTATTTGAGTATTGAGTATTTGACCTCCACAACCCAGTAACTGGGTAATACGATACCCCTTGGTAAGACTGGTTGTTAGACTTTCGGGCTTCTGACGATCCGTAACGACTGTCAAAGATCCACGAATGATAGTCGGGACCAATGGCTTTACGTGCTTGCCGAAGCACGTAGGGGTTTTGGTATGTGAAGATGGTCACCCATCCACAGACCAACCGCGACAAGCGTAGCTTAACCTGATCGATCGACACGGGCGACTGTTATTACTTAGCCACACATTACATTTTAAAATACGACTAGCACCTCATCAGGATTGAATTGTGTTTAGATTTCGAGTATACTAGCTGCACCCCGCGGTTTCACCCGCATAAGTTTCGATCCCGTAGGAATATCGGGATAAAAATTATCCTATATGTTAACCCTTGTTATAAAACATGTGTGTGCCAAATTTCATCCAAATCCGTTAAGTAGTTTTTGCGTGAAAGAGTAACAAACATCCATCCATCCATACAAACTTTCACATTTATAATATTAGTGGGATAAGTAGCGCTCGATGATCACTGACAATAAATAACAACGAGATATTAATGAATGAGTGTCGAGCACTAATCACAATGAACTGAACCGTACGCTTTAGTATTGATTGAAGTGGGCGGATTCCAGTTAACTGTAATATTTTGAATAAGGTCGCATTTGTAGTTAGGGGATATTATATTATATGATTTACTACTTATTGTAACAAAAGGTATTTAGTATGAATAAATTTATTATTATATACACTAATAGATATGCTATAATGTTAAATGCCTCATTGGTGTAGTGGTTGCAAGCGCTACTGCTAAGCATGAGGTCCTGGGTTCGATTCCCGGGTCGAGTAAAGTGTTCTATTGGGTTTTTTTTTCAATTTCTCAGTAGAAGCTCGGAGTCTAGATTTGTGGCTGGTTGATGGCAATAGGCACCGCCTATTATATGGGACCTAAACATAACTGGCGAAATGTGGATGTACTTTCAGTACACATCTGCCGAACCCTTCGGGGAATACAGCCGTGACGTTATATTAAAATAAGAAATATATTTTTTCTCCTCTCTTATCGACATGAACTTTATAATTAAATCGCTATGGTAAAAATACACGACATCATATTAATTCTCATAAAATATATGTATTTTAACCATGCATGCCAAAATACCCCTAGAAAAAACGCTGGGAACCTTAGGATCAGCAAAGCAGATTGCTCTGCATACCTTTGCTATAAAAGGGTGTGAATAATTATGAGAGAGAAAGTCATCAGGTTTGTAGAACTTAACTTAGAAACTAGCTTTTGGTCACGGCTTCGACCACGTGGATGTCTGAAAATATCCAACGGGAACGTATTACTCTGATTGAAAGTACCTTATGTATTAATGTAGGTTATAAACTATCTGTGTGCCAAATTACATCCAAATCCATTCAGCCATTTTTGCGCCCATTCGGAACGTTACGTTTACGTTTACCTACATCTGCCAAACACACAGAAAATGAACTATCAATTTTGCACGTTAACGTTCTGAGGATAGTGTTTGTGCTATCACGGACCCTGCTCATCATCGACGCAGTTCATTTCCTTATGAAGGCGAAGAAATCATCGATGAATGCATTCGCAAATACTGCGCAAGCACTGTAGAACCAGGGTTTTCTCTTTTCTTTAGACACGCGGTCATGACATGATGAAAAACCTAATATTTCTATACATTTACAGCTCTATTGATATCAAAATCAATTTCCGAATACAAATAACAACGGATATAATCGTCATTATCCACGTTGAACCAATATTCTATCAACCAAAAACATTTTGTGCGAAATAAAAGCTTGTACAAAACTGATTACAAATCCGGCCAAAAAAAAGTGATCGTATTTTTTATTAAAGGCACATATTCCTCGATAAACAAACATCAAACGTGTAGAATTATAAATATCAATCAAGTCCTAAGCAATAAACAATGGGTAAGTCGAATCAATATTTCACAGACTCTTTCGCCCAATCTCCTAAAATTACGCCATTCCGTTAGGAGAAAAGGATTTGTGGAAACCGCTGGAACATTATTTATTCCCCGGATATTAGCAGTCACTCGCTCTGTGATTTACATAAACTGAATGTTATTGTTGCCGTGAAAATACTAGCCCTGTTTTTGTAACAGAGGAAATTGTTGCAGGGATTTGTAGTTATTCTGTGGTCGGTGATCTAGTGGAAAAGATAGATTGGTTTATGATAAATTGGTTTGAGGTTGTTTTGTTATTAGCCGATTTATGTTTAGAAATCACTAAAAAAAACTAACTAACTAGCCTGAGTTGACACTACTGGAGGACAAAGGCCTCCCTCTCTCTTTTCCACGCAAAACAATAAAAAATACAATTCTGCCTTTTGCAAGTTGCCTTTCGTGTTTTAGAAAATAGATTGTTAAAATTATTTCTAAACATAAACACGACACAACATTGAAACATTTTATAGGAATAACTACGGAGGTTCTTGCCTGTTTAAAAAAAAAAAATCTTTTGGATCGGGCAACTAGAATTAATTGTATTTTATTTCAAATTTTGACATTCAAAACTACCATTTATTTAAATTATTCTTTATTCTTACAGAAAGCTTACAGACTTAATAATGCAATACAAAATTACTCGTAGACAGGAAAATTTGCTGATTACAATCTTCCACATATATAAATCTAGTTATAAGTACTTTGCGTTGATTATGTTCGTTAACAGTACTATCGTTTTTTTTTTTCCAAATAAAATAAAATAACAGCGATTTGCAAATGAAGAAAAAAAAATAATTTAAAAGGTCATATTAAAAATTTATAAATCGAGTCGTGCAACATCAAATCAGAGAAATCACAAGAGCATTTAGTAGTTATTCATGACTAACTCCAAAATATTCCTTGTTTAGGATCTTTCTAATACTGTGTGCTTTGGTGCAAGATTGGTCGATCTCCAGGTGCGATAGTAAACTATTGAAGGGTTTTTACACTACGAATGAAGAAGGCGTTGCGTAGTCGATGCGATGGTGCCTGCAGCAGAGGTCGTCTGCGTAGGTTGTTTTGATTAGTGCGAATAAGTATTATGCTGAGTAGCTCTGGACAATCAATCGATAGAGAGAATTGCTATGCCTACCAAAAAACTTATGTCATTAGGCACATTAAATAAATGATTTAACTTTGACTCTGAATACTTAATTGTTTCAGATAACATCATCATCATCTGCCTAACCTTTTCCCAACTATGTTGGGGTCGGCTTCCAGTCTAACCGGATGCAGCTGAATATCAGTATTTTACATGGAGCGACTGCCTATCTGACCTCCACAACCCAGTTACTGGGTAATACGATACCCCTTGGTAAGACTGGTTGTCAGACTCTCGGGCTTCTGACTACCCGTAACGACTGTCAAAGATCCTCGAATAACAGCCGGGATCAACGAGGCACGGAGGGGTCTCGGTATGTAAAGATGGTCACCCATCCACGGACCAACCGCGGCAAGCATAGCCTAACCTGACCGATCGTCCTGTGCGGCTGTTATTATTTAGCCACAGGCCCCTCATTGTTTGTTTCAAATAACATTTATACCTAATCCATGAATTATCTGATTCTAGATCCAGTTATCCAGTTCTAGATCTTCAATTGTTTTCAGGTATCTTTGATTCTGTTAGAAATCTAGAAATCTTTTGTTCTCATTGTTATTCTCATATCCAACCTCAAAGCGAAATATCCAATAACATTCTATCCGAAAGCCTCCTAAATCACACAAACATTTCCATAAGGACTACAACGAATACTTTCATGTACCTCTTTACTACATTTACTTTGTCCCAAAGGAGCTACCTCGGGAGTAAATACACGAAATATTTGTTCAAATTCATATTTCCGTACACAGCCGGGAATGTCGCAGTTCTCAACAAGAATCAGTCAGCCGTCACGGGAGCCTTGTAAAGTTGGGACACCGACGAGGAATGTGCAGAGCTAGAAAGTATTAACGTTGACGGATCGCTTGAGGACTGTGAAATTCATACAACACTTTTTCTTTTAAAACGCTAATCCGAAAAAATATTACGACCCTCATTTCGTAGCTGCATTTTAGAAGATAATACGAATACCTTTTTAGGGTTCTGTACCCAAAGGGTGCCAACTGCCAACGGGACCCTATTACTAAGCTTCCGCTGTCCGTCCGTCTGTCAGTCAGCGGCCTGTATCTTATGAACAGTTATAGGTAGACAGTTAATTTCTTTATACCAGAGGGAATAAATTAAAGGGACCCCGTTTTAATTTTTTACTTTATTTCATTTTTCATTCATCATTCCATTCAAGAAACGTGTTTCTTTCGCCTTGTGGTACGGAAACCTTCATGTGCGAGTCCAACTCGCACTCATGACCGCTTTTTTCTTGTTTTGCCAACATAAAAATTCAACATAATTATTATTTTGACAATGATTCACAAGTTTAACGGCTAATTATTACGTATTTTTCAAATATTGATGTAGTTTTATTAGCAGCGCATAAAACTGACGACTCATCATACATTCTCCTTTAATATTAAACGCTAGTCTATAAAACTATGGCCATATCCACTTTCCTACCATAACTTACGAGCGGCATGCCTTGCCACGATAAATCCCGTATGAAATGAAAAAGGCAACCAGTCTCTCAGTGATTACTTGGTTTAACGCAGCAGGACGTAATATGGAGTAATGGCGTCTCATGATGGAGCATAAACTGAAATATAAAAATATCCCTTGATTTGTAGGCTAGAAAATATTTGTGGAACAAAAGAGGGTCAATTAAAGGATATAAAGTATACCTAAGTACATAGACTTAGAGTTGTAATTAGTGGAGAGTGAGGCTTGAAAACAACATAGTATTGGTGCCTAGTCCTATGGGACGAAGGCATGAGCTCTCTCCGATCTGGTCAAGCAATAACGGCAGATGTCTATTGTGCCGAACTCCGAACAATGATAGCAAAACTAGCAGTGAAACAGCCCCGACTCATGAATTGATCTTCACCATTATTGCTCCATGATAACCCGAGACCTCATACAGCACGAGAAACCGTTTAAACTCTACAGGAAGTGCAATTAGAAACCATTCGTCACCCTCCGTATTCGCCAGACCTTGCTCCAACAGACTACCATTTTTTTCGTGATTTGGACAATTTTCTACGTGATAAAAAGTTTTCTTCTCAGGAGGCAGTACAAAATGCTTTCACACAGTTTGTCGAATCTAGATCACGAGAGTTCTATCGCAAAGGCACCTCCCTGTTAGATGGCAGCAATGTATAGATAATAATGGTAATTATTTTGATTAAATAAATATGTTAAATTAAAAAAAACGAATTTCAATTTTTCAGTACAAATCGGCAATTTCATACTTTAAACCCTAATATTTCCATAACATTGAAAAGAATTAATAATGAGACAAAAAAAAAAATACCTAGAATAAGCATTTACACCATTAATAATTGTGAAACTAGAAACCAAAAATTATTTTTATGTTATAATTTTAAAATTCAAATTAACTCAAAAACTATAATGTCAAACAATCTGATGTATGTATCTGGTGTATAGTGTGTATTTTAGTCTGTGCTAAATAAATGTATTTTCTTTCTTTCAAATATGGTAAGGTCTGAACTGAAATACTAGTCTGAATTGTATTATACTAATGTAAAATAAGAGTTCATAACAAAAGCTTTATATATTTTGGAACAATCCTTTCTTACAAGAACCGCTTTGTGTGAAGACAACTCCTTCTCATTTAAGATTCCTGTGTCCGGACTCCGGGTAATAAAGTACCTAAAAGTGTGTGTCATAATATAAACTATTTAAAAGGCAACGCCTACACTCTTTTTTCGTTGTTAACTGAACCCAGATAACTACGAAAAAAAAAATGTTGTCGTCGGAATAATAAAACTATACTTATGGCTTTCCGGGGTCAAAAAATAAGACAGTCTCAACAACCTTTTACTCGCTGCTAATGAAATTTTCTTCATCATTTTTTTCAACAGGGCAATCTTTCAAAGTATTGTAAGTATCATTCAAGTTTGGCTTATAAGCGTCTCTGTGAGAAAGGGTACTCCACATTTTTGTTGAAACAATAAATCAGTCTAGGGTAGATATAATATCATTCATATTGCATAAACATTATAATAACAGACACTATTCTTCAAGTAAGTGGAGGTAAATGATATATTATGGTTTTGCCAACATTATCCTTTCAAGTACACGAAAAATGAAAATGCTTTTACCGAGTGATGACGTGATACATTTTATGGTACACTAGCGGCCCGCTAGCGGCCTTGCATACATAAAATTAATACACGAAAACCATCTTAGTAAGCCGTTATTTAATGGTGCTAAAAACTGTAACAAAATCCGATTTTACAACCTTCAAAGTAACTCTAAATATACTGTTCCTACTTAGTAATTTTTGTTCATCGAAATGCTATTGTACAACTACAGTATCTAGTAGTGGTCTAGGCTTCATTTCGTTCTAGGAACTACGCTGCAATTTGTAAACGTTTATCTTGAATTAGCAGTACATGCCTATTTATTACGACTGGAGGCAAACCAACATGATTTTGAAAGCCGACATCAGGTCCAATGACTAGCCAGCAAAATATTTTTGTTTGATTGATTTCTCTAATCTAACCTGGACACATCGCCATCTTATTTTTTAGGGTTCCGTACTTCAAAAGGAAAATCGGAACACTTAAATCACTTCGTTGTCCGTCCGTCTGTTTTTCTGCCAAGACCCTCTTTCTCAGGATCGCGTATAGGCATCAAGTTGAAAATAATATCAAATATGTAGGTCTACGTTCCATTCAAGCTCTGAAAAAATCAAGCTTCTAAGTAAACGCAATAAAAAAATATTTTTGCGATATATTTTGATAGTTGCAAAAAAACTAAACCTATAATTTTATTTCCCGATGACCTAGAACCATGACATTTTGCAAGGTCTCGCAGCATTAAATGTAAAGGTCCAAAAATAATTAATTTGCAATTTATCACATTTTTTATGCGATTTCAAACTTACATTTGCAGTTGGAGAATTGACAGTGACGTATATCCATGTATAGTAGAACATTTTTTCAATTACAAAGTTAAGTTTGTTCTTGGTATAAATTCGTCCTAACTACGGAAAACCCTTTATTGTGCACGTTCCGACACTCACTTGCTTGGTTTTTTTAAATACAATTTTACAAATGTTTACCAGCAACGTCATTCAATTCAAATCAACGAAATAATACGTCGCTTAAGTCTGCGCTGAGTAAACGTCCGACAAATGCCAGGTGCAAAAGCCTTTCTATCCAGTATCAGTAATCAGTACAGTTCCCAGCATATTTTAGATAGATGTTCTGACCGCAACTATTGCCACTGCTTTTATGTTTGTGTGACAACTGGGACCAACGGCTTATCGTGATTTTGGAGGCCAGACATTACCTTGACAAGTGGAACTTAACCTGCCACAGTTATGATCCAGACGCTTCCTGTTCAACATTTTATCAGAAAACATCTTCGTTGTTTATGTATGTATTAAAACAGGTAATATTTCGAGATGTCAATCCCACGGGGCTCATAAACACTGACGGTAAAAATGAACTCAATTTTCACTTGATATTTCTCGCAACGTAAGTCAAGTGGGTAGCAATTACTTTCCTCGCGTGTGCATTGTTTATTTTTCACATGGATCTTGGGTGAGTAGAGTTTTGTGTATCTGTAAATTGTGGGATAATTTTAGTAGCAATCGAGTGAAATTGTAAATCATCGTAAAAGCGTCACGGAATACGGCAATTTGGGGTAAAAACATTACAATACCACAAATGAATCGACAGGTCGTGTCATCCTTCGGAACCCTCCGACCCGAGAGACAATAGCCATTCTACCTTCTTTACCACAGTTAACCTAGAAAAGTATCGGCATAAGAAAGGGATCCTCGATTTAACCCAACATTTACTTCGTAAGATGGTGCCACATTTATTTGGCCGACAGTGTATTTTGTCGCCTCGTAACGCAGGCACGTAGGTTATGCTAAAACAGACCAGGCAGATGGTTTTGAACAAAAAAAAAAGACGGTATAAACTTTATGCTATTAGCAGAAAAACGTAGAAGCAATTTTTCACGTCATATTCCCAGAAAAGCCTACTGTTCACTTTACAAATTTACAAATGACGAATATGTATTGGTTCTTCGGGGATGGTTTTGTTACATAATATTTGTATTTGGTGTGTTTATACATGATGCCTTTTTTGTCGAATACAAGGCCAAACTATAGAAAACGGGTACAAATGTAAGTATGTAGGTAACTTTCTACTTTATTTAAATTGTGCCTTAAAACGTAATAACGCCAGCATACTACATAGAATTCTGTTGAAGTCTCTATAACTCAACACATAGCAAAGTCAAAACAGATATAAAAGGATATAATATTAGCTGGACTGCGTTCAACTGAGCCGAGATCCGAATGGATTTAATATCCGTAAGTACGTAACATCTGTTTACGTAAATTACAAAGAGGTTTATTTTGCTTTGTAGTTTTAAACAAGATACTGGCTGGTTGGTACATGTATTAGATTTGTTAAAAGAAAATTGCATTCGATTTTCTGATTTTAAAAGCAAGTTATCGTAGTGAATCTAATTGTTGATTACTTTGGATCTTGAATAAAAGTAGGTTGTCTGCAAAAGTCGACTTTATGTAGTGCAGATTGGTAATGTAATAACTCTGGTTGCATTCGAACAGTCAAGCGGGTTTAGAATGAGCTTTTAAATTTTTGTTTTAGGTTTTTTTTGTTTGGAAGAAGGAGTAGTTTTGAAATAATAATCCCCTTAACCGATTTTGGTCACGGTGGCCAATCTCAACGGAGATTAGCCAGCTTCGCAGGAGATATTATAGTGCACAAGTGTATGCGCAAACACAGGTGCACTCTCTGTTCTTTTACTCTCATAGTCCAATGGGACGGCAATCCGACACGACCAGAGACAGATCAGCGCAGAACCAACGGCTTTACGTGCTTTCCGAGGCACGGGAAAGAGTGATAATATAGCCACAGTGATGTAAAGACTTTGCTTGATTTAACAACCCTGCTACAGCTAATTCAGGTTTACTCACAGTACAATTTGTTTCAGTTTTCTGTTGGTACCATACGATTGAATTTGCTGTAAGGTAGTAAGTAGTGACTGTACCTAGGTACCTACATAGTGATGTGTATAATGTTTGTGAACTCTGGTCGAACCTAATTATACTTATATACATATTATAAATTGAATTCGCTTTTCGTGTCTGTCTGTGTGACCAAGTTGTTCTGCTAAACTCCGCGAATGATTCTGATGCGCTCACTTAGGAAATTAATTCCGGAAGGTTTATTTGTTTAACACAATAATATTAAACTTAAAAATAATAAAGAAATCTCGATGTTTTGTCAAGTTTTAAAAACCGACCAAAGCAGAGGAGTGTTAGCTTAAAACCTGATTAAATGCACATGAGTACATATTAATTTTCTTACTGTAAGGGCTGTTTTTTTAATAGTAGTAAATTATATCTGAAGAATAGATATGACAGTTTGACATAATTTCTCTACAAAAGCTATTGAAAATATTTATTCCTCAGAAAAAAATTATCTGACTATTGACTATAAATTATTTACATACCTATACTATATATTTCACTGTAAACTTGAGCAGATCCGTTAATGCCCACTCAAAACAGAAATGTATTTAACGAAAGTCAGGCTTTATTGTCATCCATAAGTGAAATACTAAAATCGTACTCTTAGATATTTATTAGACTAAATGTAATTTAGAGCTGATTAGAACCGTAATACCTCTGTCTAGGTACTTTTTTCTTAGGTTTAAAAAAATGTATCTTCAATACAATTATTGAAGATACCTTTTGTAAAAATCTTATCTTATTTATTTCTTTGATTTATTTACTACATACCTATCTGATTAAGGGCTGATTTTTCAATCGAATTTTTATTCGTGGAATAGAATTGACGTCTGACAGTTTTCGTATGGAAGAACTGTCAAAAATTCAAAATTATTCCTCCGATAAAATTATCTGGCGTTGGAAAAATCAGCCCTAAGAATGATTAATCCACTATGAAAATGTGTTACGAGTAATTACATAAAAATATGAATTCACAGATTGAGACATTTGCATTTACCCATCATCTTTTTTTTCGAGTCTCTTTATTACTAAGAAAAAGATAGGATTTTTTAAGAAAGTTTTTTCGCTAAATTCTTGCAAAAAAAAAAAGCGTTAGGAAGGGTGTCAGACCTTTATCACGTCCTTCCACTGGGCGCAAGGGTTCTCGAGGGTAGATTGAAGCTAAATATTGTAATAATCTGGCTGTACAGGCAGATTTATGGCCAACTCTTTATATAAAGCCGTCAACGAGAATACTTACACAGTACAGTCACGACGAAATACCTTACCAACAGATACGCAAAATTCTAAACCAGTTTTGTTGAGAAATAAAAATTTCATCTTGAAAAGACCTACTTCATATTTTTATAGTTATGCAAATACTATTCATAACACTATAAAATATCTACCAATACTTTAGGAGTAAATCACTTTTGAATCTTCCGTAAGTTTATGGTATTTATGTTAGTGAGTACAGTCAGAAGATTACGTGGACCAGAACCAAAACAGTTTTGTCAAACTCGTTTTTCAGCAGATTTTTTAACAACTTTGACTATGAGACTGTTTGATGCTCATCTGCGCTGCTTTTGTATTGTAAAATGGTTATGTCTGTAAATAAACATTTTTTCATCATTTATTTTTTGTGGTTAAAGAATCTTTATTTACTCAAAAGAAATTTACTGCCACTTAGATCGAATTCCACCAAACTTTTATACCTAAAGTATGTCCTGAGAAATAACTTTGAATTTTTTACAGTTTTTCCATACTAAAACTGTCAGACGTCAATTTTATTCCAAGGATAAAATATAGCTGACGTTGGTAAAATCAGCCCTTAATGAGAAATATTTTAACTAAGTACCTTTATAATAATGATGACATTCATGAGCGTACGGACACGCACAAATATTAAAAGAAGACAAAAATAATTAACGTACAGACGCCAGCAGGTCAAGCTACCTGAAACTGTCAAATTTTCCCATTCAACCTTGAACCTTAATGCTTTCGAGATAAAGTTGAAACTCTATTAAAGAAATTTGACAGATTGTAGTAGCTTGATGTGCTGGCGTCTGTACATATCAAAACATTGAAGATAGCAGCAAAGGAGTCGTGCGAAACAAAAGTCAACATTTTGTGGGTCAATTAAAGGCAAGGGCCAGATTTAAATTTTGTCAATAAAAAAGATTTTAACTGTTTTAAATATTTGTAAACGTTGTAGTTTGTTGAACTTATATGCCCCTTCGTATGTTATACTTTTCTTTCTGTAATTTGTACGTGTTCTCGCGAGACAAATATCATTTGCACTACGAAGAGGTATTAACCCTTCTTCGGCGTTAGTTTTAAAAATTAGTCCAGAGTGTAGCTTTTTATCTTTTTTTTTTTTTTAATTAGATGCATGTATTTATAGTAATACATTTGTTTTATATTCATTAGTTTAGTTTTTCATTTTCATAATTGATTCACAGAGTGAAATTCTTTTTAAAGAAAGTCGTGACTCAAATCTGAGCACAGCCTTATTTCGCTTTTAAAACAGCACAAAGTAAAATGTCAAAGCGGGGATACTATTTTCATTTCAACGATAAAAAGTAGCTAAGATCGCTGGCTCGTTAGCTTACAGTCTCTAATTAGTTGGCTTTAACTAACTACTGACTTTAGATAAGAAAACACTACTCACTTGCTTGTGTGGACTGCAGAAGGACGAAACGAAGTAGGCACGTCCTTTGGGTAGGTATATTCATATATGCTTTGTAACTTATGAGATCTTGTGTACAGCCAATGGTACCTAAGTATATTGTCATATCAAGCGAAGGATGGGCGTTTTGGGACTGCCTTATGTAATTTTGACATTCGAAAAGTGCTGATTATCAGCCTAATTTGAATAAATGACTTTTGATTTGATTTGAACTTCAAGGCAACTTTGTATCTATCAGGCAGTACGATCTTTTATTTACGTATTCAGAAACTCTCAGGTAATTACCTAAGTAAATCCAATCAAACCGTCACACAAATCAATACAAGTAGCTAATTCAGCGATCAAAATCATCAGAAAAACTATAACGAGTAATTTCCCAGTTTCAGCAAACGTGGGAAATATTTTTATCTCTGTCATTAGTTTTGATTAATGAGGTCAGATGAGGCGGACGGGGCATCATCACAATATTAATGAACCCTCTATTGTTTGTCGAATGTAGGGAATTTGTGCGTCATATTGACTACGTAAAGTTGGATTAATTTTTTGACTTACTTTAGTGAAGCCATTTGGAATCGGGTCGTTTGTTCAGAGATAAGAAGTGCACATAATGTGACCCCGTTGAGCTATTACGTTGTAAGAATGGCTACGACAAGCACATTCAGCTTAGTTGGATGGCTTTAGAAAATATTTGTAGTGCAAAGAAAGACTGGGTCCTTCTGGGAATTGAGTTTATCCAGCTTACGTGACTAAAAAGAGTACATATATGCAAAAACAGAGCAACAAGAAACTTAATTAAAATATTACATTAACTTTCATAAGCTAACGTATAACACAGGTGTTTCAACTCAAAAAGTGGAAAGTATAGCTACGGGCTTGATGTCTCAAAGCAGTGACAAAATGTACGCGAAAATTACACGAAAATATACACTGCAACGCTATCTCAAAAGTTTTCATCACGATGCCGCTTAAGAATCAAACACGAAGCTTCATAAACTTTTAGGTTCAGCAAGAAAGGAACATATTAAAGCTAAATAAGCGCCAGGCTAAAGAAAAATGGCGCTGCCGGGGCGGATTTTTTATATTATTTCTCTTAGCTCAGCTACGATAGACCATGGAGCGAGGGAATTTATATTTAAGCTATCCTAGTAAATTTTTCTACAGAGAATTTACGGATCAAAGTAACTAATTAAGGCGAGTACTTGTGTGTCGTTAAGTAGAATGAAATGATGTGTTGTAGTAGTAGATTAAATTAATGAACTGTGAACAGGGTTAGAGTGGAAAGAACAAAGATCAAATTCGTGTAGAGGGATTACTAAAGTCCAAGTAATCGCAGGCTCGAGTTGGCGGGTCAGGAAAAATTGCCCCCAAGAGGCTGACTACGGACAGTCAACATTAAAACCTTTTGTTTGTTGTAAACTATGCTGCTGAATAAGAGGGACGTTAAAGTTATGTTTAAAGGTGTTAAAATAAATGATGTACATTATGCCTACACTTACGCAATGAGGAAGATACAGGGTCGGCGTGATAATATTATGGCGTTCAATTTCTCGTATGTTAGTACGCGTTTTCATAGCCGACAGAAATTGAATTCACTTGAGTCATTTAAGTCTCTTTTATTCTGACAATACAATATAATATCACCAACGCATCAAAGCCGTTTTCGGATTTGGTAGCAAAACAATTTGACTCTCAAGCACCAGAACATTTTTCTATTTTACGTTATGAAATTTGGAGCTCACAGCGTCAAATATTTTATACCGGGTGCAAAGGCGCAGGTAAGCTTTATGCAGCCTGCTGTAGTACCGCATATAGCTGTGTGCGCGTTTATGGAGGACACACGGGGGAACGTCGGCGTTAAATGCCGTGATATATCTCCCGGGACTGCAGTAGATAGGGCAGGCGAAATACCGGAGAGGAGGTCTTTTGTCGATTAAACAAATAACCTAGGTCGCAGAAAAACAAATGGTAGAAAACTGTTTCTTTTTTATGTACAAAAAGGCACAAATATTACCTTTAACAGTAGAGACGGGCGCTCACAATAACAATACGCTGAATGATTCATGGAAAAGTCTGAATGTTACGACAAAATAAATCAATAACGACAAAAGCAAAACGAAATGTTTTCCACTTCACATTGAAACATAATAGTCTTGTCAAGTAAGAAGTGCTTTATGAAATAGCAAAGACGGGTTGCCGTATTTCGGTAAGATGAGAATGAAAAATAGTATTTCTTATTCAAGATCACGAAGCCGTCGAAATATCATCGTGCGATTGGTTTCTTTCTTGTCACTGATCGACCTTCCGCATAATTGGAGAAATGTAATACATCTTCGCTGTCAATACGTATAAGCCCTCAGATATTGCATGAGGCAGAATAAAACATTGATTCTTATACGGATGGATGTTTGTCTTACGAGCAGCAGTGGCGGTACCCCTTTCTAATATACAATTTCTGGCATATTAAACAAGATTATTGAAATGCACTCTTCTAGTATTGGTGATTTAGACCGTAATTAAATGGCACATGATTAAGCATATAAGAAATCCACTGAAATCAACGACAAACGATATATTAGTCAAAAAAATACTGCGATGTAAGTTGGCTACAATCCTTTTGTTGACGATAATGAGTAGGGAAACGGCTTCAACCCGAAGCGGAATGTCATTGCACCAGTGTTAGAAGATCTCCATACTGTTGTCGGTGTTAAAGCAAATGAGTTTGGGTTGGAAAATATTTGTCCCGATGTTGTGGGCCTTACATAAATGGGTGGCAGTTGCAAGCGAAATGTTAGGCCTCCAAGCGCCTGTTACTAGTACAATTACGGCAAATGACACGGCAGCGCCTTTCCAAACACCACGAACGAATATTGGAAAACACATTTAGTTTGTAGCGAGCATGTACTTTAACAAAAGTTTAAGCGGTATTAAAGTGCAAATGGGACAATTCCGTCTGTGTCATACATCTCTGCAGTTTACGGCGTCTGTTAGTGTTTGTAATTGTATTTAACTGTCGGTGATTCCCGTCGGCGCTTGCTGTGTAATCAAACCACCAATCGACGCTGCTCTTTTATTTGCAGCCTTTTTGTGCACGGTTTCAATTCGTTTATTGGAACAGCAATTTTAATAAAAGTTACTTTTGTTAGCATTTTATTTGGCAGTTACATGAATATACAAAATCAAAATTAAACATTGTTGAAGCTTTTATAAAAGAATCCTCATTTAAAGGCTTTGTCAACACGTTCTTCCATAAGCCATCTGGAGTATGTGACGTCAATGTAACGTTTTCGGAAAAACAAACACACGTTGCTACCCTAAAAGCAGATTGTGTTTTCATAAAACGTTTTTCACTTATTTACAAAACCGCTTCGGTGCCTTTTACATGAAATACTGTGTACGGTCCTTTTGCGGATGTGTTGAATATTTGATGCAAAATTGTCTACCCAATGTTAGAACGGTGTTCTCTAACGACCAGGTGGAATACCTGGTCACCTTTGTAACCGATACCCACACCTTGCCCGTGAATGAGTTGTGAGAATATTTTATTAAACTGGTGCCTTCATTTTAGGTTGACACATCTGCACAACAGGGGCGACACAACATAACATCACGCCTGCTACCTGAAGAGGTAGACAAAGGTGTAGAGTACACCCATATTTTACCCATAACTTGTTGAACAGGGGCTATAAAATATGTTGACTTGTCAGTTGTTATCAACCAAGAAAAGTTGTATGTTGAATAGAAGTTCTCTTAATGTGATCATTCATACAGAATCATTTTAATATTTCTCAGCGTTTGACATTCAAAAGATGAAAAACTAAACATTCCGTGTAAGATCGTGGATAAAATGTCGATATTTGTCTCGTCTAGACTACCCAGTGCCAATGTTTTTAAATTTTATTTTATTTAAGGATTACCAACGAGATACATTACAATTATCTTTAACCATTATATATAACTTATATAATTATACATTATCCTGTAATGCACACTCAATTACAGATAACCACGGCTTACACAAAAAAACAAGTGTTCTCCCCATGGATGCTCCATATTTCACCAAGTGTTTGGGAAACAACAAGTTAGAACTGTAACATATGGTCATGCTTAGGTCAGATAAGCAGCTCAGAGCCACCTCGCAAATTGTATGACAACTTAGTTACTACCCCAAATATATTACGCCATCAGCTGCTGAATATTTGTTTGCTCAACAGCTGTTCTTGTGTTTTATATGAAGTTCGGAATAAGGCTGCAGAATAATTGCGAAACAAATTATCATTAGCAATGGCTTTCATTTTGACAGTTCAACAACATTCATTGCGTTATTTACGTTGTTGAGCAGAGAATATTTTCTTACATATGAAGCTATGGATTACCAATATCCTTCACAATCATTTAGATTGTGATTGATCGTGTGTTGTGCTATTAGGGCGCTGGTTTCGGTAAAGATTTTTGAGTAAAGTGGTGCCAAATTACGCTATGGAATTATCTCTGCAAAAGTCGGGTACCTATTTAACTGGTGACGTAAAATGCAATTGAGTGATTACGTCATAAAGATAGGCATCAGTGGCAGTTATTTAGAGGCAGATGCAGTGGTGGAATTATCATTCAGTACTGAAACCCCTGCACTGCACTGCAACTGTAACTTTTAAACATATTTTTTTATTTAAGAATATTTTTTTTTTTTTTTTTAAGTTGTTTTTATGTAGCAAATGTCTCGAATATCTACATGTAGAATGCAATAAAAGTATTGTGTATGGGTAACAATTATGCTATCAAAAACGGTTTAATATTGTTTTATTAAATCTACTTTCACCGTTCAGCTAATTTATGTCTAGCACTCAATCAATGTGCTTAGCCTTTTCCTAACTACTTATGTCGGGTTCGGCTTCTAACCTTGTCGGATGCAGCTGAATACCAGTATTTTACATGAAGTGACTGCATAGCTGACCTAAACAACCCAGTGACTGGGTAACACGATACCCCTTGGTAAGACTGGTTGCTAGATTTTTGGGCTTCTGAGTACCCGTAACGACTGCCAAGGATCTAGGATTGACGGCTGGGACCAATGGTTTTTAACGTACAGACGCCAGCACATCAAGCTACTACAATCTGTCAAATTTTAATAGATTTTCGACTTTATCGTTAAAGCATTAAGGTTCAAGGTTGATTGGGAAAATTTGACAATTTCGGATAGCTTGACCTGCTGGCGTCTGTACTTACCGAGGCACGGAGGGGTTTCGATATGTAATGGTTGGTCACCTATCTACGAACAGACTGCGGTAAGCGTAGCATAAATCTTCGATCGACCCAAGGGACTGTTATTATTTAGCCAAGACCCACTTCGTGTCCAGCACTAACATTATAGACCGTGATAGAAGTACATCAATAGGTACGAAAAAAAAGTATTTCAACAAAGGTCTGTGTTTGCCATTCACTTACATAAGTACATACAACCAGAGTCTTTGCATGTAGTACAAAATAATCCTCAAAGTACATAAGAGATTACACAGCATCAATACCACTTAGTATTGCAGATTGTTTCTGAAATGCGAGGCTTAAGATGTCTAACTAAAAGCATTTACGTTACTTAAAATGTTTTCAGGGAGATTAGGTGATTCCCTTGTTTGAAGCAATGGAGAGAATTTAATTGGAAGCAAGGGAAAAGGTTGTAAATAAAACACACACCTCGTCATGATAATCTACCTAGCAATTTTCCCAACTATGTTGGGGTCAGCTTCCAGTCCAACCGGATGCAGCTGAATACCAGTATTTTCCATGGAGTGACTACCTATCTGACCTTCATAACCCAGTTACTGGGTAAGACGATACCCCTTGGTAAGACTGGTTTTCAGACTTTCGGGCTTCTGACTACCCGTTATGACTATCAAAGATCCACGAAAGACAGGCGGGCCCACTGGCTTAACGTGCTTTCCGTGGCACGGAGGGTTCTCGGTATGTAAACATGGTTAACCATTCACAGACCAACGTGGCAAGCGTAGCTTAACCTGATCGATCGACCTGTGCGGCTGTTATTATTTAGCCACGGGCCCCTCTCATACACGTAGTATCTAATTATAGTTACTAGAAGAAACTTTCGTTTTAAAATAGTATGGTACTTACTTAAGCTACAATTTTAAGAGCGGTGGCCGCACTTGACGGCCTTAGTGACTGCTGTCAAGAAAATGATGACAGCGACAAAGATTTAAGTCATTAGATTCGCCCTCCCGCGTCAAAAGTTAGTCGCGGTTCTGTTTCGATTTGACATCTCTGACACACAATTAGTAGCTCCATGTAATATACTGGTATTCAATTGCATCTGGTTAGACTGGAAGCCGACCCCAACATAGTTGGGAAAAGGCTAGGCAGATGATGATGACCTTTGACACACAATGACGTAGTGACTTGATTTGATTGTCATGGAAACGCTATTTAATCATTTGTGAGCTCACTCTTCTCAGTATGCACACTTTTTCGCGTGACTAAGTACGGTGTAAGCAAATCTAGTGATTTGATCTTTCGATCTTTGGACTTGGCTTGACTTAATGTAAAATACTGGTGTAAATCACAGATTTTCACGACTGCCATTGAAAATCAGAGCTTTACTTTGAGTAATACATAAATAATAATAATAAAACAAAAGCATAACATTACGCCTGTAATCTTCAAAGGGTTAGACAGGGGTTTACTTAATTTTAACCTCTTAACTGCCAGGGCTTATTTTTAATTTTATATTTTAAATTGTTTCTTTTTTACATTGTCTCACATATAAAAGCAATAGGAATAATGTACCCAGGATTTTGTAATAATATCTTGATTTAAAAGAGTTTCTTGCCCGTTCTTCTCCAAAGAGATCTACGTTTTGGAATGGGCAACTAGCTTCAACTTTCAGACTAACTGACCGACTATTTAATTTTGACAATTCAAAAGTGCCTGTAAATGGTTTAATTAAAATAAATTATTTGAGTTTGAGTTTGACTTATAATATTTCCCTTATTTCACCAGTCATGTTTAAAGTTGTAAGTTCCACGTAATAGGGGGCGAGCCTATAGCCATCAACCGGGAAAAACTCCAGACTCCGGGCTGCTATTACAAAATTCCTGATGGAAAAACCCAATAACACTTTGTCCGACCTGGGAGTTTAACCAGGCTCTCATGCTCAGTAGTATGATTGTGAAATTGTAATAGGCTAGTTTCGTAAAAAAATCTAATTAGTCCGTCAGTGAGATTATCAAAAACTATTGGACCCGTATTTTTTCTTTTGTCAATTATATAAAAAATTGAGAAGACCACTCCCAAATTTTGACGCACTTTGTCTTTGTCATTTTTTGTTTGATTGACAATAGAAAAAATACTTGTCCATTATTTTTCGATAATCTAACTGACGGACTAAATATAACAATTATTTTTTTACCCAGGCAACTACCCTATTCAAACAAGCAATTGTAATTGAAGCTGCATAATTATTGGGATATGGATCTAACCTAGATCACGTTGTATTATTTCACACCTTGCATGTGATGATGTAAGCTATTGCATATCTCATTCGATATGCAATTAATATTTCTGAAAACCGATATCGTTATGGAACCATAAACTCAAGCATATCATGTATTACAAAGGGTTTCACAGTAATTAAAATTAAATTAAATTAAAATTATTTATTGAGCATAAGCTAGTAGGTAATATTGCACTACAAATTATTTTACCGAAAGAACAATAATTAAAACTAGCGTATTTTGAACTCTGATACCCAAAGTAAGATTTAACTTGTGTTATGGGTACCATTTGTTCTAACAAAGGTTTCATTTCCACGAGAGATGGCAGGAATAGTGAGGTAGGAAAGGTTTAGAGTCACAAAGCAAATCAAATCTAAAATATATATTTTTTTTTAATTAACCAAAAAATAAAACAAAGTTTAAACAAAACAAAATAGAAAAGTAAATAGAGGGAACAAGGTATATATATGATGCTTTATGTTTGAGGATCTGTGTGTAAGTATGTGTTTGTGATTGAGATGAATGAATGGGACATCGTGTATGTGTTTGAGTGAGCGTCTAAAAGGTTATTTTAAGCAAATGTTCAGTGTCGTCGTCATTTAGTCTTGTAGCTATGCTTGAATACGTCTCTTGCATTCGAACCTGGTTATTGGATAGATATTGCAGTTTTTATTTAAGGCATTGTATAGGTGGCTGCGACGTTCTGCAGTATTGGGTGGACCAAATTTGATTTTTTTTACGTTTTTCAGTGTATGTTGTGACAAATGGGAGTGTTGAATGTTTGAAGTCAGAATTGAGTGATATAAATGAAGTATTCTATACCTATATACCTACAGTGTCCAGTGTCGTTTTCACAGTAGTGGGATACCAGAGGAGGCCTGTGTCCCAGCAGTGGGAACATTATACTCAATGCTGATTTCTGTGAAGCCCCGCAGAAATCAGATATCTGTCTCGTATAGGGTCTTAGTATTATGCTGAGCGATGGCCGTTTTGCGTGAATGTGACACATGTTTACACCCAACTTGTTTTTTTTTTATTGTGTGTTTATGTCCTTTTTTATGCGTCATGTTTGCCGCAAATAAATGCATTTTCTTTCTTTTTTTCTCTTAGATATTCGGTGATATAATATACGTAACAAGATAGTGTCAAGTGTCGTTTTCACAGTTGGATACTCTTTTTGCCTTCAAGTTACTTTTACTGATGACCATTTGCACACAGAACCCTAATTGCGTAATACACTATTAATCTCAATCTAAATAATTATGAAAGATATTGCTAGTCCATTGCTTCATATATACGAAAAGTTTGTCTGCTCAACAACATAAATAACGCAATGAATGTTGTTGAACTGTCAAAATTAAAGCCATTGCTACTTTTAGTGTATTACGCAATTACCCCGTAGGTCATGTTCAAAATAAGAGTATAAACACTCCAAATGTTAGTTATCAGTTCTCGTTTATCTATTGATTAATATAATATTAAATACAGGTAAACAACATTTGTTTACCTTTACGGCGCAACAACTCCGTAATATTATTTGCAATACATGTAATTAACGCGAATGTATGATTTATCTTAGTCATCGGGATATTTTATCACTACTGCTTTCAAAACGGTGAAGGAAAACATTGTTAGGGAACCGACATAACCTAGAACCAAAAAAATCGAAGACATCTGACATCTACAAACTGGGCCCGCGTGGTGGTGGATTACGGCCCAGACCCTCTCACAGAGAGGAAGCCTTCCCAGCAGTCTGAACATTATTGGCTAATAATACTAATAATAAATACTACATAAATGTATTTGCAATAAAAGTACAAGATCTGTTACTGTCAGGCACTTTGCTCTTCAAGTAGAATATTTAAGGAACATGTCAACTCTTTTGTGTACTTAGGACATAGACTTAGGCACTCAATTTCTTTTCTTAGATTATTTATTTTACCATATCTACATGAACTATACCAGGGGCCCAATTCTGTAAAATAATAAACTTGTCAATAGTGTGTAAGTAGTGTCTCAATAGAATAGTTTTTAACATTCGGTATTCTACAAATTATTTATGGTCATTGACTTGCCACTGTAGTGCTATTGAAATGCCATAGTAAGACTATTGTAATAATTGGTAGTCTGGTCCACTATAATGTGTCAATGTCATCGTGATGGCTAAAGTTACGGTAGTCTGTAAGGTATTTGACCAGAAAACTATTCTACTGGCACACTATCGACACACTACTGAGACGCCACTGAAACGCCATGAAAGTTTTTGCAGAATGCCAAATTTGCAACAGTGGCAATATAATGTCTGTAGTGTGTCGATAGAGTGTCAATGGCGCGTTACTTAACTCAAAGTTATAGAATTGGGCCCCTGAACACATACATACATAAATACATAAACTCATGCCTTCCCCCATGAAGGCAATTCAAACTTAATAACTTGAGGTAAAGGAAAATTTATAAAGCGCTCTTCCTCTCTCTACTTATTTGAAAATTTGCTGTGCTCGACAGGGTCCATACTTGTTTCTATCATTTTTAGGGTTCCGTACCCAAAGGGTAAAAACGGGACCGTATTACTAAGACTTCGCTCTCTTTCCGTCTGTCTGTCACCAGGCTGTATCTCAAGAACCGCGACAGCTAGACAGTTGAAATTTTCACAAATTATGTATTTCTGTTGCCGCTATAACAACAAATACTAAAAACAAAATAAAATAAATATTTAAGGGGGGCTCCCATACAACAAACGCGATTTTTTGTTCGATATCAATAATGGCAACAGGTAGGCACTTGAAATATTCACAAAATACTTAGTTGTATTTTTACTTTAACAATAAATAATAAAATTAAAATAAAATAAATATTTAAGGGGGACTCTCATACAACAGACGTGATTTTTATAGATAATGGTACGGAACCCTTCGTGCGCGAGGCCGACTCGCACTTGGCCGGTTTTTTATTTTACCACATTATGGATTGCAATAAACGATTTGAGATTTGCCACTACGATCCTTACATGCTCCTTTTGCCTCGTTTACGTTTCTTACACGCACGCCTAATGCGAGGACTACGCACCGAACCTTTCTTACGAAAATCACCAATAAGATCCACCTGAACACATTGTGATAAAATCTATATTTTTCTATTCGCGCTCAATTTGCAAGAAACATGACGAATACCAATATCGCGATTGACTCCAAAAATATATTTCTATCCCAACACAAACCTTCTCAGAGAACGAGAAGTTAACCCACGAACAGGAGTGGGACGTTCGAACGTGACACCATATTCCTTTTCAATATTAAAGTTCAAGATATGGCTAATGTCATCAAAGACCTAATTAAACCCCGATAGAAATAAACCATGAAATTAAATTAGGTGCTCAAATAATAATTATCATCCATCTCGATACTAATGAAAGCAAATATCGAGAATCCTTAATCGTGCTACAAAAATAAATTACGGTGTTCGAATGCCAAAGAAACTTAAGTGCAATCCCAATTCCTTGCCTCCGTTCCGGATCACCTTCACATTCAGAGCTGTCACTTTGAGAAGAAAGTGGTTTTTTAGTAAACATAATATTTTTTTTCTAAATTAGACCTCCTGGCGACAGCCGACGCACAGTTCGATCGATCGAAGTAAAGCCACGCTTGTTGGGGTCAGTCCCTGGATGGGTTAACATCCCTTCCATGTCAAGACCTCTCCGTGCCTAGAAAAGCACGTTAAGCCGTAGGTTCCGGCTATCATTCTTTGTAGATCTTTGACAGTCATTACGGATAGTCAAAAGCCTGAAAGTCTGACAACCAGTCTTACCAAGGGGTATCGTGTTACCCAGTAACTGAATTGTGAAGGTCATATGGGTAGTTGTTCCTCTTAAGATGTCATTGTACTCATCATTATGAACAACTTTTACTATTGGACCAAACCTGAAATCGCGAAAAAGAAATCAGCTGCTCCCTATATTTTGACGAGTTACTCGTATGCGAACACAAATGTAGGGAACAGCTGATTTTTGTTTTGCGATTTCAGTTTTGGTCCCATAGTAAAAGTTGTTCATAATGATGAGTACAATGACCTCTTAAGAGGTTGCTGGTGTTTTGCAAATAACCCTGTATATGTGGTTGGACTGGAAGCCAAGCCAGCCAATGTAGGTGGGAAAACGCAAGGTATGAACCATTTTTCAAAATTTGGCGAAATCGGCAGTCAATTCCATTGATGAATTTTTCCAATTATTAACCGTCTCAATTATCCAAATAATAACCAAACCAAACATTTCAAATTAATTTATTGCAGAAGCAATTATAAAATCAGTATTTTGTGTACCTCGGTGTTAGATTTCATTTGATCCGTAGGTACCAGTTAACAATATTTGTTTAAGAAGAGTGCAAAATGTTTTTTTAAAATAATTAATTTTCAAAGAAGATACTTTTGTGGCCAGATTTTAAATCAATGAACGTTATAGGAATACTACAAGAGCATAATATTGAAAAACATTGTTCACACACTTCATTTTCGAAATCACAATGCCAAAAATATTTCAATACATAAATTATTTTTAATTCCACGTTGTAATTGAATCAGTTAATTAAGTACCGTGTGTACGTCACGTCATACATTTTAAAAGCGTACAGAATTCTTTGAAAGTTTCTTTTATACCTATATTTAAACCGATTCATCAGTCATAACAGACATTTTCTGCTTTGTTCGCATGTGCGTTGTTAATTAAAAATTCGCTTAGAGGAGCATAACGCGAAATTTACATTATATGGTTATGGTTACCTAAACATTATTATTATTTTCCGAAGAATGATAATTTTAACATAATATTGATCCCCTACCTACTAAATAAGGGCGGGTTGTTTCACGTCCACTTAACACACGCGTTTACGTCAAAAATAGCGCTAACAAAAAAAAGCATTTTTTCACATTACAATTACAAAATTATGGCCTTGCCGTGCGTCAAATAATAGCAAGTTCGTAATCATTATTATTTGACGTACGTATGTTACGTTAACTAACCGTTTGAAACTTACAACGTTTAACTTAGTTACTTATCTTACTTAAACTTAAAAAACTTAAAATCTACTCTCAAAACGGCGAAGGAAAACATCGCGAGGAAACCGGCATGACCTAGAACCAAAAAATAAAATCTAAGACATGTGACATCCACCATCCATACTGGACCCGCATCGTGGAATATGGCCCACTTTCTCACAGAAAGAGGCCTATGTTCCAGCCCACCAGTGGGAACATTATAGGCTGATTATGCTATGTTATGATTATACAGGGTGGCATGGACATCGACGCTGCAAACTGTAACCATGGATTCAGCACATGAGTTTAGACCCCAAAGCGTCGAAATTTTTCGTCGGTTATTAAAAAAAAATTTTACTGTCCCATACGTTTTAACCACGAAGATATTTTTAGTATATTATATACTTGTCTATGAAGCAGAAGCTTTTTATTTTTGATAACCGACGAGAAATTTCGACGCTACGGGGTCTAAACTCATGTGCTGAATCCATGGTCACAGTTTGCGCGTCGATGTCCCTGCCACCCTGTATATTACTTGATGGAAATAAATTACAAACGTCTTCCAATTTATCCCAAACCTACAATCGTCGGTTGAGAAAATAGACTTTGTGTGTATACTTAATTATGTAGAATAATTATAGCTACTGTAGCGATTATCCCAAATGCGGAACTGCGACAACCCTAAACGAATCTCATTTTGACTCTCCTAAACCGTTGCATTTGTAGTTGATTAAAAACCCACTTACACCTGTTCGTGGTGCGGATTACCTGCCACTGTTGATTCACTAGAGACTCCTTCGTATTTGCATGATCGCGTTTATTTAGCTGATCAGACGAAGGAAGTTGGAGACGATGGTAATTGGTTAGTAGAACTAGAATTTATTTATTTAAAATCGTTTTTTAATGTACTATCCTTCAATTTTTTGAAATACTGAGACGTCGATACTAAGGGCGGATTCCACCAACCTTTTTATACCTACAATAAATGTTATCCTGAGCATAAGGTTTGTATTTTTGACAGTTTATCCATACTAGAACTGTCAGACGTCAATTTTAATCGTCAGATATCTGACTTTTGTAAAATCAGTCCTTAGACGTCGGTACTTTTATGGTTCCTCTTTGATAACACCGACCTAAGGCTCCCACAGACAGGCGCAACCTGACAGTAGTAGATCAATTTCTCTGAAAACTTCATGGAATTTCCATGAAGTTTTCAGAGAAATTGCTCTACTAGTCCTCACAGAATAGCATTGCACCATCGCATCGTACAGACGCCAGCAGGTCAAGCTACCCGAAACTGTCAAATTTTCCCAATCAACCTTGAACCTAATGCTTTAGTAATAAAGTCGAAAATCTATTATAGAAATCTGACAGATTGTAGTAGCTTGATGTGCTGGCGTCTGTCTGTACCTCTCTACGAGTCTTTACGGTAAAAGAAAACACAGCGAAGTAACCTGGACTTAGTAAAGTCTGAAATTATTACACACGGACCTAGCCAGAAAAAGGGTCAGAGCTCCTCAGTAAAAGAAGAAGGCTGTGTAAAACTAGGCTTAAACTACACCCTGTCCATTAAGTAAACCGTTTTTTGACAGATGGAACTAGTGATTGCAGCAACACACAATACAATGATTGATACACGTACGATATTATATTGTATGTAAGAAGCCATACATAAGATAATTCAATAAGATAAGGCAGTTTATATATTTATTTTATTACGCATTTTAAAGTTAACCTTTACGTAGTCTGGAATATGTACGTTCTAAGACAGCTGTCAAAAAACGGTTAACCTAATGGATGGGTGTAAGATGACTTATCAATAACACCACATACCAAAATACTAAAGTAACTATTGTTCAGGCAAAACGGTAAAGTAAATAAAACAAAACACATGCAATATTTCATTCGATTAACTTTTATGAGAACAGCATTCTCATAAAACTTAATATAAGGTTATATTGACATAAACAATAGCCAAATCATAAAAGTTGAGAAATCTCATCTCTCAGCATTCAAGGCGGAAAATGTCACAGGATTATATGTAGTCACATTGTGCTCAAACCATTTACTTTTATGGAAACTTCTCGTATTTTCGACACCTACTTTTGTTAAACAATATTTTCTCGCTTATTTTGTGGTAAACATTTTATATTTATATACACACATACATAAATTTACGTCTTATTTCAATGGGTAGGCAGTAACTACAGGGGGCCTAAAAAGGCCACTTTGGCAGAATCATAATAGGATAACAATACGAATCATATTAAAAATCGTAAAATGGTCACAAACTGACAATTCATAATATGATCTGTGTGCAATTCATATCACAATGAAATAACATTTAAACTGTAGAAATAAAAAATAAAAAACCAATTTGATTAATAAAAACTGTAATTCAAAATTTACCGATAAAATTACGGTTTTTATTTTTTTCATGCGGCAATGTTTACACCAAATATGAAATGAAATTTTACGAAAATTAGAGGAATTGCTAATGATCTGCTGGGAATTCAGGAAATGAATAGCTTTTAGAGGTATTGCTTAAAATAGCCTTTTTAGACCCCGAACGCCATCTGCTACGACCCTTACATAATTATTTTGCCTTTCATATTTATTAGTTTTAAAAGATTTAGAAATTGAAATTGTGTATAATGGGCATATTTATGTACAAAATGATATCTAATAAAGCACATCAAAGTTTTTATTATTTGGTTAATTATGAGCTAATAATATATTTGTAATTTCTTTTGCATATTTCTTATGCATAATTTATTTGTAATTTCTTTGTTTCTAATTTTTTTTTATAATATATACGATACACTAAAATATTTTCATAATAAATCGATCAACTTATCATTACTGTAGACATAAACCTTCCATTTTTTTACATCATTCACATACCTATTTAAATAGATACGTCATAATTATCCTGTGACGTCATGCTACATATTTCAAGAAGTTTAATAATGTTCCTTTTTAAATCTTTGAAGTTTATTTTTGTATTTTCGTTTAATACTTTTTTCACAGATCATTGCAATAAAAAATATCATACATAATAATTGTGTCACGTAAGTAACGTTTTCCTTGAATCTAGTAATTTTAAACAAGTTATGTACCGTGAAGTTTAAATCTCTAAGTTTATTATTTTTCTGAAGGTTTATCACGTTGACACATCTTTTATTTATTTTTGACATCATTACGGCTCCTTCTGGGTTGTAAAATATTATTCATTTGACTATTCTGGTCATATCGCAGAGATTAATAGTCGTAATTCATTTTTGATCTCCTGCCAACATGTGTATCCATACAAGATTAGATGAGATTAGATTAACCCAAGACACCACAAAATTTAATATTAATACTGAGGGAATATGGTATTAGGTATAATAACAATATTGCTGTTAATAACGTAAATTGAAGCGAGCTAGTATAAGTAATCCATAGAGAAATCAAAAAGCAAATTACAACGGTAAATGGTAAATCGAGTTAATGGATATCCGTTGAATTGCAAGCCTCGCTAATGCCCTTAAATTCGAAACATTCAGCCGCCATATTTGCCAAAATAAACACAAACAACTGTAAGCGTTCAACCCTTCCCAGTCCCAAACAAGTGGAAACATGTTCACGTTGCACAAACAATTCGTTGACCTGGAAATCTTGAAGCAATTTTGCTCCAAAGATTAATTAGTTGAGGCAAACATCACGGCTAATCTCGAAATCTGCGTGCATCCGTCCGAAATAAATAATTATCTCGGCTGACGGAAAATGCAATGTAAATTTAATACTCCTGACGTGTAGTTACAATTCTTGCTTTAGTCAGTGCGGTCGTGGAAACACGCACAGGACACTACAAGCGAAGAAAAAATATAGTTCAGTTGAATTGTAAAACATGGCGGACCAAGATACGAATGGCGGCGCGAAAAGAGTAAGTTAATTCAAAGTAATCTCAATCCAAGCTGTTAAAATATAATACGTTTTAAATGTAAAATAAATAAAGTGAACACAAGGTCTGAGCCCTTTGTAAATTAAACTGTGAACAAAGTTTTGACAAGTAAGTAATTTCTCTTGTCAAAGACTTTTGAGTTTGAGAAGTCACCAGTGTTATCTTTTCCGGTCACTTCAAAGAGAGAATTAATATTTTACTGTCGATTGGAAACAGTTGATTTTATCAAACGAAACCTAATTTATTTTTTGCAGCATTTTATTTAGTTTGAATCGTTTCCAGCGTGAAACAATTTTTTTTAGAGGTGCTCTATTTATAAAAGGAGCATCTTTTAATATACTATAATAGGATGGAAGTGTTTTTCCTATTAAAGTGGCGGCTTTACAAAGTGTATTGTATTTTCGCAGAGGGGATCAAAAGGGGAGCGCCGCCGTAGCAAGCCGGACGATGCTAAAGACGAAATAAAGAAATTTAAAGAGAATCTTCTACAATCGCTTTCTACTGGAGAGTAAGTGTTTAATACGTAAAATAAGTTATTTCTTTTCTACAGTGAAAATTTCTGAAGTTAATAACGTCAATTTTATTCAGAAATAATATTATATTCAAAACTGAATAAAAATGTATCGTAAAAAAGCTCTTATATCGTGAAATAGAAATCCTACTAATATTATAAACGTAAAAGTTTGTATGGGTGGATGTTTGTTACTCTTTCACGCAAAAACTACTGAACGGATTTGAATTAAATTTAGCACACATATTGTTTATAACTAGGATTAGCAAATAGGATAATTTTTATCCCGATATTCCTACGGGATCGAAACTTATGCGGGTGAAACCTCGGGGTGCAGCTAGTAAAATATTTATTAAAATAAAATATTATTATTAAAATAATATTGTTATAAAATATTTTTCTTTCTTTCAAATATTTAATTTTTAATGTAAGACTTAGGATGCATGATAAAGTTGATTTTATTATTGGCAATGCTGGACCAATAGCTGTGGCATACGTGGTTGTTCATCCAATGTGACATTTGTCGATACATGCAAAATCTAACATTAATAAAAGAAATTAATATAAAGCATTTTCATTATAAATGTTACCCTATTTAAGCTAATGAGAAGTATGGAAGAAATAGACATTTTGCGCCGACCCCAAATAAATTGGGATATGGGCCGGAGAATAATGACCCTATTTAACCTAATACGTTACTAGAAAAGTTACAAATGGAAGGTTCCGGTAACTAAAATTAAGCGTAAGCATTGTTTGCATAACTGATATCTTGAATAGCGTCATATTTATTGTCGTCATCAGTTTTCCAATGCCGGGAATCAGGGCCAAAATATCATTTTTCAAGTAATAAATTGATTCATACATTTATTATTTACGTTAATTTCATTTTAATTCACAATAAATCTAGTTTATAATTCATTTATGATAGGTATTAAATGAATTTAAAAAGTGGATATACATCATTTTGTTAACTTCTTCTGTACGTTGCCTCCATAAAAAACCGGATTTTTGTAATTTTTAATTTCCGCTACGCGCACCGGGTTTAACAAAAAGCTATTTCGGCGCTGTAAAATATCTTTTTTAAGAAGTGATTGAAAAGACGCTAGGTAGAATATTAAATCCGTAAAATATCGAGTTTTTTGTCAATACTTTTATACTGTTCTATTTTGCGAGACAAAATTGATATCTGAATATTTTCATGGATAACTTAATGTTCGCAATTTATTTATAGACGTTTGATTCTCTATTGCGTAACAAAACATCGAAGCGAAAATCATCAGGAATCGATTTCCATTAAAAATGATTCAATGGTCAAAACAATTTCTGCTTTTATGGTTCAGAATCGACTGGACACAACAAACTTTATTTGAGATAACCTTTTGTTTTCTCACAGCTCTATTATATCGGAGAATGGAAACGACTTAACTGTCCCACCGCAGCCGAGATCCCGTTCAGCGTCTAGAGCAAGGGAAGCTCTCTGTATACCAGCCAATGTTGCGTCCGAACTCGACGATAATAAAATTTTTGAACTGAAAGAGGTACGGAATCCCGTTTATTGCATGCAATCCCGAGAATTTTAGACTACCGCATGATATTTTTATGCTGTGTACTGATTTGATCAGGGACAGGTAATACGTACATATATTTCAATTTTGAATCTTAGACCGTTTTTATTTTCCTTTCTGGATAAAATATACAAATGTCACATTACGCTCAAAAGAAAACGTTCAAGGCTATTATGCCATGTTGTCGTAATCAGATCCTACCAATTTCTACGAACTTATTTAATTGTCATGTCTACTGATACGCTATGTTTTTCTTCCATTTCACTTCGACTCGAGACTAATTGCCTACTTAGCTTTCATTTATTTCCAGGCGTTCTTACTATTTGATATGGATGGAGATGGCTGTATCGATTTCAGCGATCTTCGCGCTACCCTGGTCAGCCTTGGTGACAAGATTGACGAAAATGCCATTCGCAACATGCTTTCTGAGGTAAATATAGATGTTTATGAATATTAAAAAATGCCAAGGAGAACACACATCTTCGTTAATATAGAAATATTGATCGTAATCTGAAAATTCTCGACGAAGTTTTCGTGGCGTATTTAGAGGAGTTATCTGCATTTTATCTTACAGATTTTTAACCTCAACGAGTACGTAATATCCTGTTGATATTTTCAGCCATTTAGTTTTGACTTAAGAAATCAGCACGACCGAGAGCAATTCCACACTAGTTTCATATTACTACGAGTATATCCAGAAACCACGTACAGCAATAACCTGTAGTAATTTCAGTGCAACGAAATTAACCCATCCACGTACCTACTACAGCTAGAAGAGGCTATGTATACTACAAATTGTAGTAAGTAATATCAACATCTGTGCTCATAAGTAGCAGTAGTTCGGATATGCACCAACTAGCCATAAATTGTAAGCGCATAGCCAATTAGCCAGCTGGCATCTGTGTCAGTAGACAATTGTGGGCCAGACTTGTGTGTAGAGGAGGTATAACTAAATCAGGTGACCAAACTTTGACTGAAAGTTGGTCGTAGCCAGATGGACCGAAGTAGAGTAAGATTAAAGTTTATAGTGCGTTCATGTGTAACGTTTGTGGAATTTAGATTTCAAAGTTGGTCACATGGAAATTTATTATGAAAGTGGGTAGGGTTCTAAATAATATTTGTTCAAAGTAGAGGATGTTAAAATCTTTTTTGTGATAATGGAATAGAATTGGTATTCCACATTATTCGCTCTTAAAACAACAAACAGAAAATACTACCTAATTACATTCAAACAACTATAACACAATTTACCAAAACAACAACCTCGAGACACAAACACCAAAATAATTCATCCAATGAGAATAAAATAACAGACTCGCAGTCTCAAAACAGATACGAAACTTTGCTTTTCTTTTAATGCCGCTTAAGTATTGTTAGGAAAGTTTCTGAGTCCTGACGAATGAGACCCTTAAGCTCGTGTCAATCCACAATGCTGACGAGGTCACAGGGATTTGCCCCCACTGCTTCAACCACAGAGCGATACGCCTCTGTGGCCGCTGCTAGAGGTGGTATTGTTAACACTTCCTATACAAACCAAGCGTGTCACCGTTTACTCTCACTACGAAACAGATGACGTATAAAAGCTGACGGCCTTGGAGGTGGTTCTTGACAGAAGCTGAGCGCTCAACACACTTTCAGCGCCACGAATTTTATTAGTACTGCCGTTTCTAAAGGAGGCATTGTTAACACTTCCCATACAAAACAAGCGTGTCACCGTTTACTCGCTCTACGAAACAGATGACGTATAGAAATTGACAGCATTGAAGGTGGTTCGAAAAAAGTCGGGCGCTTAACGCACTTTCGGTGCCACGAATTTTATTAGTATTGACGTCTTTATACGCTGTCGGTGCAGCGATTCCGTGCTCTGTGGCAGCAACAGATCAAATTTGAATGCCCTTGTCTAGGGCAGTGTCTGCAGATTTTTCGGCATTACCGTTTATTTTTCCCGTATCTCTAAGATTAAGGGGACTTATTCTCCTCCCCTTCTTCTTGCTGGAATATTGAAAATAAGTATCTAATATAATCTGGAAATAACATCGTAATCCACTCAAATGTGTTTTATAAGAGACGGTGGAATAGGTACGAGAGTTGTTATGAACCTATGCGAATTTTTTGAGATATCTATGTAACTATTAGGATCGACAACGGTGTTTTAAGGGAAGTTAAATATTAAAATAGGGTAGCTACCTAATAATGATGATATTTTGTTCTAAAACATCACCTAACTTCAGGTAACTTCAGGGAATAATCCCTGAAGGGTTAGGCAGAGCTAATCCTACAGTACGCCCACATTTCGCTATAGTACACGGGGACGTTTCGCAAGTCATGTTTAAGTCCCAGTAATAGGGAGCGAGACTATTGCCATCAACTAGGCAAAAGTCCAGCCTCCAAGCTGCTACTGAGAAATTCCTTATGAAAAATGCCAATAACACTTTGCCTGACGCGGGAATCGAACCCAGGACTTCAAGCAGAAACGCTAGCGACCACTAGACCAACGAGACAGGGTGGTGCAACGGGGTTCCATTTGCGGAGAAAAAACATTAAAATAAACCTGCCTATTATTTCGTTTAATCATATATTTACACATCTAATTTCATTTTTAAATATTTCTTTAAATATAAAAAAGGTATAAAAAACATGTAAAAATATAAAAAAAAAACTGTGATCCACCGATGTCGAGAGCAGGGTTCAAGCTACCGCTGGTTAGGGCTCCAGAGACAGGAACCTTCTCACAATGCGAGCCGTATCAAGGAGTACCTTTGAATCAGGCCCTTGATCCAACGGCCTAGCGAGAGCCTCGATAGCTGTTGATCGAAGCTTTCGGTCATCAGGCCGAATTATTGTTATTATTTTCTATTATTAAAATAGCGAGAATCACCAAAATCCACTTGAATTTACACAAGAGCAACGACTTCCTTAATCATTTCATTCCACCCACTGGACTTTCATTTCATTTCCTGTTCGAATAAATATTTTTCTTTTCTCTTATCATCTGTTCCAGTGTTTAATTTTTTTAGATTTATTTATTTATTTATTCATGTAATAATTCGCATTATGTTTGAAATATGTAGTATATTAATTTATTTATTACAGATAAAAATAATAAATTATGAACTTCAAACAGATTTCACTAAAATAATCAATAACATTAATGATAATTATTATGTCAATAGATTGCAAATAACTATTATATAGATTATTGTAAATGTTATAATGTCAAATGATTATAAATTTATTCTATAAAAAACAAAAAAAAATAACGATTAAAAAGTAAAATACGATAAAAAAATTAAGCTCCTCTTCTGTTTTTGTTCATCAGATAAGGTTTATCCAATTTATTTTAACTGAAGCCTGGTCTGATAAAGGCTTATTAACATTAGGTTGTTCCCTGTCCGTTCCTGTCCTGTCCGTGTTTTACAAATGTTAGTCCGCAATCTTGTTAAAGAATCTAGACATACCTAGACATAGCCATTTTAATTTTCTGGACTATTGTTTCTTGTTCCAAATAATCATAATATTATTATCCGGACAATAGAGTATTGAATAAAAAACTGATAAAAATTTATCAGTTAAAAAAAGTAAAGGCAAATAGTTGTTTTTCCTTTCATAAGTGAAGTATAAGTAAAGGCACGTAGACCAAATTAATGAAAACTGAAGGCTAATTCTCGTAATTGAAAAACTTCAAAATCTAGCCGCAGTCTCATCTCGGCGACAAACAAATGTCAAAAACTGGTCAAAATGTAAGGAAATTAGAGATAATTTTGACAGATTGAGACTGAGATTAGACTGTGAACGTTCTTAAAATTACGAGAATTGCCCCTCTGATCAAAGCTGCTATTCATAGTTACCTACTCCTTGTAGGTAAATTGAATAGCAGGAGGTTATATTTGTAGTTTATATCTACCATCTATCTATGATAAAGCACGTGAGGGGCAATTCTTTTTTACTTTTGTTTGTCGCCGAGATGAGACTGGGACCAGATTTTGAACGTTTAAATTACGAGAATTGGCCTTCTAATTGTATGTAGTACTAACTGCGCCCCGCGGTTTTACTTGCATACATTTCGATCCCGTGGGAAAATCGGGATAAAAAGTATTAGTAGTCTATGTGTTAATCTTGGTTATAAACTATCTGTGTGTCAAATTTCATCCAAATTCGTGTAGTATTTATTGCGTGAAACAGTAACAAACATCCATCCATCCATACAAACTTTCGCGTTTATAATATTAGTAGGTAGGAATAGTAGGATTTACATATAGAATGAGAACGAGGTTTTTGCTGAACTGGGCCTTTTTGGTGCAGCCGTGAGGCACACTTACCTGCTAATTTCTTACATCGGTCTTTATACTTTCTATTTGTTTTTTTATTAGTGCTATCAGAAGGCGTATTCTCCTAATTTAAAACGTTCAAAATCTACCTAGTTGCAGTCTCATCTCGGCGACAAACAAATGTCAAAAACTTGTCAAAATGTAGGGACATTAGACGTATTTTTGACAGATTGAGACTGAGATGAGACTGTGAACGTTCTTAAAATTACGAGAATTGCCCCTCTGATATATGTATCTGGTGTATTGTGTGTCTTTTGGTCTGTGCTACATAAATGTTTTTTCTTTCTTTCTTTAAAATACAAAGTTATGAACAGATTCAACGTCACAAGCCCTCCAATAGAGAATCTTTTAGCACTGTGTTAAAATGGTTTAACAATTAGTAGTATTGCGATCTTCAATCCCGATACGTACCTATCTATTGAACGTAAACCACATTCAATCAGTACCTATCGATTCACTAATTAGTGCCTTTACTAGTGATTGCGCTTTTACAGACGGGATCAAAACGAGAGGGAGCATTTAAAATAAATTAGTTCACGCTTAAAGTTCAATTTACAGGAAATTTTTGCAAATTTTTCCATGCTAAGCATTTCATTCCACATCACCGTCGCATATTATAGTGAAATAGTGCTAAAACGCAAACGTCATTATTACAAAACAAGGTTTATTTTTAGACCATCCATACCATCCACCATCGAGGTAACCATCGAGCCATTTTAAAATTTCGAACTGTCTGACTAATTTCGAAGTATTACAAAAACTGACGTTAAACCTGAGTCTAAGTTGCCAATTACTGTAGCCAAGTACTGTATTTTAAACTTTATTCTGACTAAATAAAGTTTAAAATACAGTACTTGGCTCGAAGGTTTGAGTTAGGTCTAAGGCTAGAACTCGTTTTGTAATAAGATTATGTGTATCATTAAAAATCAAAAGTAATTTATTCAAATTAGGCTGAGAATCAGCACTTTTCGAACGTCAAACTTACTTAAAACAGTTCCCTATCTACTTTAAAATTAAATAAAACAACATAATTAGTTCTTACTAAGTATGGTAAATACTTAGCCTTCACCACTTCCTAGTGCTTTAGAAGAAGGAAGAAGAAGTAGCGGAACTAACTCCCCAGCAGCACAGTTAGAAAAAAATATGTGATGACGTGTGTATTGATATTATTTTCATGTCACTTTTCAGGCACCCAACCCGTTAGATTTTGACGGCTTCGTCAACCTCCTTGGATATAGGACTCTGGAGTTGGATTCGGAAGAAACTCTTCTGTCAGCTTTGTCTCGTTGGGACAAGAACAATAGCGGATTAATTTCTGAAGACAGGTATGTATCACCCCATACCAAAAAACCTTTTTTTTATAAAAATATTCCTAAAAGTACACTTGGAGGTGATACCACAGAGAACAAGATTAATGGGTTAACTGTATTAACCCCACTTTCGAGACAGAGGTGACTTTCAGTTATTTTCTGAAACGGCAAATGTAGTACGATGCCGGGTTGGATGCCAAACATCGTAAGTGGTAGCAGCTGGATAAGCTGAATAGCTAAGTATCCAAACTAAATGGTGCACAATTAGAAAGGCTTATGATCACCTGGTGGACTGCTATAGGATAGCGTCATCAGCCTATAATGTTCCCACGGCCTCCTCTCGGTGAGAGGGAGTGGGCCGTAATCTACCACGCGGGCCCAGAGCGGGTTAGTAGATGTCACATGTCTTCGAATTTTTGGTTCTAGGACAAGCCGGTTTCCTCAGGATGTTTTCCTTCAGTGTTTTGAGACCAGAAGGAGGAGGCTAGGAGAGCAGTTGTGACCAAGTGGTAACGTCCGCGACTTACGAGTTATAGGTCGTAGGTTTGAACCCAGACAGGGACTTTAATTTGTGTAAATTATTTCATCACCGCTGGTATAGGATGAGATGAAATGTGTCTGGGCTCAATAATTAAAAATAGAATTCTCTACCAGATTATTTCTTGAATAAATGTTATTTTAATTCAATTGCGCAAGTTTCAATAATTAGTTTCCGAGTTCCAATAATGACTTTACTACTCTAACGTTATTTTAATGGCGCATCAAAGAGGTTTTCTTTAAATTTTATAACACTCGGAAATCTTAATTTATAATCCATCCGCAATATTTATATGAGGCAACCGATACTGAATTTACATCATCTCATAGCTGGAGTTAGCAAACTATGGGAATGGCCTAACTTGTGTAATCCGCAGTGTATTGAGGACGCTAATAAACTTCGACTTGAAACTCCAAGTGTACTCCTATATGTATACAGAATATATGAACTAATGAGAAGATCTAATATAACCATCACACGGGTGAGCTTTGCAAAATGAGACAGATATATGGAAATGAAATTAAGATATAGCGATTACAGTTCTAGGAAATTTTGAAGGAAAACCTTATTTTATTTGTATGTGGATTGTGGGATAACATTTGGCAATGTTAACCGACAATCTTTCATAGGTATTTTTTTTTTTTTGGTAAAATAACTATCCATACTAATATTATAAATTCGAAAGTAACTCTGTCTGCATGTTACCTTTTCACGCTTAAACCATAACGGAGAGAGGAGATGGATGGCATCCTGGGGAAGGACATAGGCTACTTTTTGTCTCGTATAATGTCCGACTTCCACGCGGGTGAAGCCGCGGGTAGAAGCACGTATTAAATATAATATCAGAATCAGAATCATTTCTTTGCAAAGAATGTAGGTAACAAAACATAGTTTAGATGGCGTAAAAAAGAAAAACAATTGGATCCAGTACATTCTACCATAAGGCATGCAACATACATACGTAACGTACATACAACGTACATATTATGTATTGCAAATCTAACTTAATCAATATTGTCAGGTAATCAGTTATTAATGTCATATTCTTAAAAATCAAATTCACCGGATAATAATAGTCAAGCATTTATACAAAATAAGAATATAGCAAATTTAATAAATTGAAATATTATTGAGCAATGTCATAGGGTGATATTATTATCATTAAAAAATTCACTGACAGCGTAATAGCATTTTTCAACTAGTAGTTTCGTTAATTTCTTTTTCGAGAAAATGAGTTGTATTATTTTTAATGTCATTAGGTATTTTATTGTAAATAGGTCCCATATGCATAATATTCTTTCTTAATAATGCTGTTTTGATATGGACTGACTGTGTGAAAGATGATATGGCTATAAAAGGCCGCTACCGTAATGACGTCTAATAGAGAAGTCATCTGCCTAGCTTTTTTCCATCTATGGGGTCGGCTTCCAGTCTAACCGGATTCAGCTGAATACGAGTATTTTATATGGGGACTGCCTATCTGACCTCCACAAGCCAGTTACTAGGTAATACGATACCCCTTGGTAAGACTGGTTGTCAGACTTTCGGGCTTCTGACTACCCCTAACGACTGTCAAAGATCCACAAATGACAGCAAGGACCAACGGCTTAACGTGCTTTCCGATGCACGGAGGGGTCTCGTTATGTAAAGATGGTCACCCATCCACAGACCAACCACGGCAAGCGTAGCTTAACCTGATAGATCGACCTGTGCGGCTGTTATTATTTAGCCACGGGCCCCTCCGACGACTAATAGAGAATTATGGAAGAAAAAAAATAAGGTTGCGCCGATCCCAAATAAATTGGGATGGGACATAATGGTGATGATGAATATGATGATGGAATAAACTTACATATTTTCATATCAACCCATTGTGTTATGAATTAATAAGTTCACTACTTCACGTATTTTGTTGTGGTTTTTTTCAGGATACCTACTGCAGACACAAATAAAATTCGTTTGTGAAATAGAATGTCACTACGTTTTTCTTTTTTTTTTGTTATAAAAACAATTGAACTGGATACAAACTAACAACAATAAATAACAGCCGGCTTCCTAACTACAAGCGTATTGTTTTCCAAATTGGCTGCGACAGTCGATCCAATTGAAGGAATATAATAAAATATATGATTTTGCTTTCCATGTTTTTATCAAAAACAAATTTGAATGTTTGTTTACGAAAACATATCAACGTTTCTTTCCGTATGTACATAGGATTACGTAAATACGGCAAAGCGGAAGCTTTAGCGAAAAACAAGACTGACCGATCACTTACGAACGAAATTACATCTTGTTGAAACAACTTTGTGTACGCTAGTATCGACCTTCGAAAGCTAATAGGAATAGGTTACGCTATACGTGGAAAAACAATTGCTTGCTCGGGTTCATTGACCTCCGAAGTTTTGCAGAGGGATGGTTCTAAGATAAGAAGAAGAATATATGAGGAAACGAAAATGGTTAAAATGACGCAAAACGATAAAATAAAGTTTTATTATAGTAGGTGATTGGATAACTTTGTCCCATTGCATCAGTATCGTCGAATCCATTTCGTAAATTAAATTGATTCAAAATCGAAACAGAAAAACAAGCAGCGTTAATCTACAACTGCATTTTTTTATAAAAAAAAAAACTTTTTTTTTTCTTTTCTGAGCTAAAGATCCTGATTTTTAACACCCACTTGTTTAAAACAAAATTAAAAGCGTTTTTGTTAGAAAAAGGTCTGTACAATATATCGGAACTAATGTCACATAATATTAGCTAAATGAATTACATGTTTTTTTTTTATTTTTAATCACTTGACATTAAATAATTTAGAATATTTTGACATGAAATTGAAAACTGTTTGACATTATATCTTAAAATTGGTTGACTTTATGTTTAAAAGTGTTTGACATTAGATTTTAAAAATGTTTGACATTATATTTAAAACTAAATATTTGGCACTGTTTTTGAATTTCACTTGGAATGTTAATTAATAATTTCATACTTCTTTGTATTTGTTTTGTAAATTGCATGTGTATATTATATTCAACATAATGTAAATTGTGTTTATGAATACATTAAATTAAAATTTTTAAGTTTCCCTACATTGTCCCACTGCTGAGCAAAAGCCTCCCCCAAATACTTCCAGGCATCCATTTG
Organism: Apamea anceps; assembly: GCA_951799955.1. NCBI lineage: Eukaryota > Metazoa > Arthropoda > Insecta > Lepidoptera > Noctuidae > Apamea > Apamea anceps. The sequence continues at coordinate 7,971,659 of OX637512.1, forward strand.
TAGAGCCATCTCGATCCAACCCTTGCGGTACGCGTCGAGATTGTCAACTGCCAATAATGGGGGTAAATAATTATCCCTGAAATGTAGAACATTTTCCTATCAACCGACTGAAACCATAGCCGTACAAAAAACACGAAAACTATTTTAATTCTCAGAAAAGCTTGTCACTGTATAAAACTGATACTGTCTATAATATAATTAATCCCAAAAGCACACAACACTCCTATCAGCAGTATCAACGTCGAAATAATTTTAATCATTATTAAACCTAAATAAATTATACAATTATATCTTAATAGCCATAAAAAGGTATCGTTTAAATTTTACATTACTCAAGGGACCAGTAAATATTGCGAATCAAGATTTAAATTACATTTTCAGATATCCGCATGATGTATTTCTCGGGTACCTGTCAGGGTATGATTTAGGGAGGTCTTTGGGCACTTTCCTAAACCTAATGACGTTTGTTTCCGAATACTAGGGTAGCTTTGGTAATGTTTTAATGATATTTTGGAGTTTTACCTAATTATTTTGATTTGAGTTAGGTCTGTGTTCCAAGAATTCTGTTTTACAACGAAATTATATCCTGATATTTTAATGTGAAGGCCAATTCTCGTAATTTAAAACGTTCAAAATCTAGTCGCAGTCTCATCTCGGCGACAAACAAATGTCAAAAACTTGTCAAAATGTAGGGAAATTATAGGTATTTTTGACAGATTAAGACTGAGATCAGACTGTGAACGTTCTTAAAATTACGAGGATTGCCCCTCAGGTTCCTGGAATATTGTTCATCATCATCATCCACCAATCCAGTCCAACTTCACCCACCACTGAGCACAGGCCTCTGTTTTCTTGTGTCAATCTCCACACTCCTGGGCCAGCCTCATCCAGGTTCTACCCGCGATGGTAACAATATCGTCCGCCCATCTCGCTGCCAGACGAGCGACACTTCGTCTTCCAGTCATGGCAGGTGGAGTAAGACAGTCCTTACTCCACCTGCGATCACTGGAGTGACTGTTAAAAATGGTTAGCAAAAACAACCGACTTCCAAAAACGACACTACAAAGTGAAAAATAACTTTAATTTCGGAAGTCGGTGTCGTCGGGTTCGCATTTTCGTTGGTTGCCACCGACTTCCGAAATTAAAGTTATTTTTCACTTTGTAGTGTCGTTTTTGGAAGTCGGTTGTTTTTTTTTTGCAAAAAAGTTTTTATTTTTCACTTTTAAGTTGTAATTTTTACCAGTAATTTAGGTTTAAAAACCAAACTACTGCACCGTTTTTAATGAAATTTCTATGGGACCACTTCAGAAGTATCTCCTTTCGAACAAAAAAAGAATTTTGAAAATCGGTCCACAATTGGCGGAGAAATCGCGTAACAAACACAAAAAAAAAAAAAAACATACCGTCGAATTGAGAACCTCCTCCTTTTTTAGAAGTCGGTTAAAAAAAAAAAAAAAATTAAAGCTTTCTACAAATTGATGTATTGGTCGATTTGTATGCACGTGCTCTGTGACAAATAAACTTTTTCTTTCTTTGTTTTTTTCTTTTATTTATTATTTTCAAAAATACATTATTTTGTTGTTTTTACAATTTTACTCGCCAAACTTTCGAGTTTGATGGCGAGAAGCGCCTGTTACATACACAAAATATTGTCTTCCAATTGAGTTAAAAAAAAATGTACATGCAAAGTAATGCTAGCGACAATACGTTTTTATGCACTGATAATCATATTGGTTCCTACAAAAAGGTTCGTAACTTTAATTTTCCTTCGTGATTTAAAATAAAAATTGTATTCCACAGCTTCAAAAAATATAAAAGTTTTTTTTTTTTTACGTAACTTTATTCAAAAGTGTACGCACTTAAGGAGGAACACCATGGCGGTTTATTACAATTCTCACTGCAATCTGTGTTTTACGACAACCCTCGGATATACTTTTGTGTAATTCTAAGGGCAAATTTTGACGAGAAAACATATAAGAATACATTTGTACGTCGTGCAAAAGGTCGTAAAGTAAAATTATGTGTTATGAGAAAATCTGCCTGAAAGAGACAAAATAAATGTAGCCATTATGTTTTGTGAATAGCACTAATAATAATCTTATTTAACTATACGCTTATTACCAGTGAATCTAAAAAAAATATTGGAATGTACGAATATTTCTTCAACAATAATTTTTAATAAACTTATAATTGGATACATATTTTTCTTTGGAAGTTCTGTAAAGTTTTCTAATAAACACATAGTTTGTTAGCACTAAATAAATTAATTATTAATGCAAATTGTAGAAAGTTTAATTTTATTAGAAATGTTTTACTAAAATTATGATAAATGTTGATGTTCAAACTTTATCCGATTGATCAACTAAAAACTTGAAGCTGCGTAAAATTTTTATGCGAAGTTTTTAAATTAAGTGTGTACGTTATTTTTATAGCAATTTTAGCTATAAAACGAAGATAGAATAAAGCCATAATTTCTGTTTATGCGTAGTCAAATATAATTTTATTGGTAGAACATGAAAGAGATGTAAAAAATATATTATAGTTAAGCTTACTTGGCTAATAAAAATAAAAGTCGTAATAAATCTTATGACAGTAGTAGCCATATTATTATGACAAAATATTATGGTTTAAGACAGGTGTGTTGAACAATACAGCCTTTTTCTACCCCAAGTTTCACGTGATAGTAAGTTTCCGATACGCTACGCTTTTCTTTTATTCCGACCTGTAGGAGATAATGTGAAACGCTAAAATAAAATTTATTACATACTAGCTGTTTCCCACGGCTTCGTTCTCGCGACCTTCGAGACTTGGAAAAAAGGTTTATTGCTCAGTCACGTCTAAGCGTGGAGTAATATTTTATTCGGTTGCTATGGTCTTTTTCACACACACACATTCTTACAGTAAAAGTTCCAATAAGCTTTGCGTATGTTTCTAAGCGGGGCACGTAAAGCTCTTGTAAAAGTGTAAAGTTCACTTTATTATTTAGAGCATTGCCACATCTTCACGTAATACTAAAACGCTTTTTGTGGTTTTTTAAATGTATATTAAATCCAGTCTATACTAATTGGCTCTATAGTAAAAAGTTGTGTAAATGATTTCATATAATATTTTCATAGATAGTCTTGAAACATGCGTAAACTCACGCTTTCAAACCTTAGGCAGAAAATAAAGAACGCCACCTGCCTACGAGACTTTTTTTTTTTTTTTCAGTATGGGAAGTCATCAAATGTCCCCTCCCGCTCTGGGTGGAGCGGAGGGAGTGTCAGACTCTTACTGACTAAAACCCACCCGTGTTCCTTCCTTAGCCCTTTATGTTCTAGGGCAGCGGTAACCCTTTCGGACGATCCCGCTAGCCTGGCAGGCTTACATACGAGCTTTACATACTCCTTATGCTTCGTTTACGTTCATACATTACTGTTATACACACACGCCAGTTGCGAGTACTACGCACCTAGCTTCTCTGAAGATCAGCACCAATAAGGGCACTATATACGGCAGACGTCCCTCCCGGCGTTTCTACTAACATCTGCCTTGTTAAATACGTTTTGTTAGTCGCCTTTTACTCATCCTCTAAACATGACCAAATCATATAAACAATAACTTTTAATGTAAAATAAATAAACAAACAATTTATCGTTTGTCACTGAGAAAAATAACGTTTTTATCGAATTTCCACCCAGGTTTTATCAATAATACACATGAAAACAAATGGCAGTGCCAATTGGATAAGCTGTTCGCGACAAAAACAAACGAGTAAAACTTTCCCTTTTATCAATTTAGGATGATAAACACGACACTTTATAAAGAAAACATACATTGTTTTATCTAATTTATATACTGTTGGTAATACTTCGCTCGTCTTCGCAGAATTGTTTGTCTCGAGCTAAAATACATTTTTGTTTTCGGCTTCTCTTATTCAAATCTGTCTTTGTCGTGTCTTCTTTGTCAGCTTCATATATAAACAATAGGATCTCACGTCAATTGATTTTATGTTTTACCTGCCTGTATTGTAAGAGGTATATTGTTTACTGATGATATATCAATCTATAGAATTGTCAAACGGACAATGGTGAAAATACATTGATTATTTCAATAGAGAGCAAACAAAGGAACTTAGTAAAATAAATAGTACATTACGATACGTGTGACTTAAGTAGTCCATTACTGCGCGGCACAAGATGCTAAACGTAGTCCCACGTATCGTATACTATTGTATAGCTCGTGTGACCTAAACCCACCCCTTCTTCTTAGCGTGTCGATAGCAATCTAAATGGACTCGGCCCAAAATTCGGCTACTTGTTTGGCGCCATCACCAGCGTCCATCAGTTCCTGTAACGTGCAGTTGACAGGATACGCAGGACACGATATTAAGTGTCCTGTCGTTTGTGGAACAGCACCACATTTACACTCCAAGGCGGAGTCGCCTGTGAATCTCCACCTGAACTGGTTTTCCTTGCTTCGGCTAACCTGGATCTGGAGTCTGTTTAAAGACTTTGTTTGTTTAAAGACCCGCTATTAAGGCGCGCTTTTCTGTGTAAAAATGGACTACTTAAGTCACAGAAAAGCGTGACTGAAGTGCAGGCTTAGGTCACACAGTGCTTTAAATATAATACTGAAAAAAAAAAGTTAATTCATATAACTTTGTTCCCAGGATCAGACATGACCTTATGACCTTCGGAGACAAGTTCACAGCAAAAGAAGCAGATTATGCATTAGACGAGGCACCAATGATTGTGCAAAATGACGGATCAACCATGATTGACTACGTGAAGTTCTGCAGAAAACTTGCAGGATTGAGAAAACCAACCAAAATTGAGGTCAAATAAAGAGATGAAAAATGAATCAGGTCCATATCAGCCTTTAGCACGATGTGAGAAATAAAAGATTTGTTATTATTTTTATGGTTTTTTATCTGTGTCTAAAACCGTGTAGGTTACCATAAAATAAAATACATCAAAATTTTTACTCTCTTGCTGGGTCAGGAGAGCAAGGAAAATCATGGATTGCCAAAGTTACATATTTCTGATAACCACTTCCCTTAACAATTTTTGGCTTAATTTGTTCAATCAAAATCAAAAATCAAAAGTCATTTATTCAAATTAGGCTGAGCATCAGCACTTTTCGAACGTCAAAATTACAAAAGACAGTCCCCCAAAAACACCCGCCCTTCACCACTTCCTAGTGCTATCGCTTGTAAGAAGAAGTAAATAAATAAATGATACCCACTACTAAATTACATCAAAACAACACGCCTGAACCCAGAAGGGTTAGGTGGAGGTGCACCTAAATTTCACCAGTTATGTTCACGTCCCATGTATTAGGGGTACAGTCAACAGCAAAAGTAGATGATCAAAATCAGAAATTCAATACTAATGAACGAAGTTCGCGTCAGAACTGAGTGGCGTACTAGTAGTAAATGTTTGGTATAATTGACAATCACATACTTTTGAATCACTTCGACGCCACACAGTTCTGACGAGAACTCCGTTCTTTAGTATTGAATTTCTGATTTTGATCATCTACTTTTTGACTTTTCCATCAACTGTGCACAAATCCAGACTCCCGGCCGTTATTGAAAAAATTGTAATGAAGAAACCCAATAACACTTTGCACGACTTGGGTATCGAACTCAGGACCTCATTCTCAGCAGTTTGCGACCACTAGCCCCACGAAGCAGTCACTACAAAACTATTATAACATGAAATCAACGATTCTAAAGCAAATTCGAGTTCCTTAGTTATTTCGCACAGGATATTGCTAAAGAGAGAAGTTTCGATTGTAGAATTAAACTTTGTAGACTTTAGGGACTAGGTAAATCCGAAGTATTTTATTACAATTTGCCATACTTACTTATTTTATATTAGAATAAACTATTGTTCCATAATGAAATGGATTCTTGACATTTACGAAAGTTAACAGTTTCGTAAACTTCAAGGATTCATTTTCATCATTAATTATAACTTCATGTACCTAACTTGTTCATTGAGTGCCAAGTTTTAATGGAGATGAAAAAAATATTATTAAGATTATATTATCAGGCTTTAAAGGTATGCTAAACGCTTAGAATAATTCTACATTTATCTTAATTAAGATGGCTTTACTGTTAAACTTTAACGATCTCAGACATAGTTTTGAACTCATCTATCAATTACGAAAACAGCAATACTTAACTATAATTGATTGAAGGCAATGACGTAGGATAAGGACAATGCAACTAACTATCCCAATTTTTTTAAACGTATCGCTCAAAGTTGAAATTACGAGTACTGATATAAAAACTTTTTTGAAAAAAAAAAAACAACCTACTTCCAAAAACGGCACTATAAAGTGAAAAATAACTTTAATTTCGGAAGTCGGTGTCGTTGGGTTCGCATTTTCGTTGTTTGCCACCGACTTCCGAAATTAAAGTTATTTTTCACTTTATAGTGTCGTTTTTGGAAGTCGGTTGTATTGTTTTTTCAAAAAAGTTTTTATTTTATTTTTAAGTTGTAATTTTTACCAGTAATTTTGGTTTAAAAACCAAACTACTGATCCTTTTTTGATGAAATGTCTATGGGACCATTTGGGAAGTATACCCTTTTTCCCATATGGGAAGTATACCATTTGGGGGAAGTATAACAAAAAAAGAATTTTTCAAATCGGTTGGCAAGCGACGGAGTTATGCGCGAAACTCCTCCTTTTTTACGGTGCCACAGAAAAAGTTACTATTGACGATAAGATCTATCAAAGACCATTGGCAGCATGTTTTAGATATTTGGGCCAAGCTTCTAGGGAAGAGTTGCAATGTCCTTTAAATTAGTCTTATTTAGTAAAGGAGCTATTCAGTAAGTCACCGTTAAAGAGACTCTTGGCATAAGTCCGATTCGATTTTAAATTAAAATGCATTAAATAGCTTCGCAACCTTCGAAGCTTTGTAATAAAGATCTTGCGAAGAGTTTAACCGTTCGCTGCAAATTGAAACGAAACAAAAGACGATGGAAACTATGAACAATTTCCTCTACACGATGATAAAGATAACGAAAAAATAATAACAGTAGGTACGCTAAGTTCAAAAGTGCTATCAAATGACAGTGATATTATAAATTCAACTCACTCGAGATGCTCCTTGTGAATGTCGAAGTCAGTAAAGACGAGCTCGACGATCTCGTGGGGTGCTGCGACGAAGGTGTAGAGGAGGCAGTCGATCCGCGGCGGGTACGGGCGCGGGTAGTCGGGGCTGCTAAACGTGCCACGCTCCTTGCCGTACGTCGACGTGTAGCGGATACACGTGCAACCTGTAACAAGACAGTTATGGTTAGTATTTAGTAAGTAATTTTGGATACGTTAGTGTTGGGTCATATCGTTAAATATAACCAAGAGTTTACTGGTTACTTTCAGTCTGCTTCATGTTAATTCTGGGCAAAGGGCCCTCCAACTCACAGCTATTTCGGTTCAGGGCTAACGAGACCCATTGTTCACATTAGCCCTGAACTGAATATTGGTGGTCAGGAGTTTCAGTTGTCAACAAAATCTCAAATATTTAAGACTTGGATAGAAATATCAAAATCTACGCGGTAGCGGGTAGTTTAGACCCCATAGCGCCGAAATATTTCGTCGGTTAAAAAAATATTGCTGTTCCATACATTTCGACCGCGTAGATATTGCACTTTTCTATGGAACAGAAGATTTTTTTTTTGATAACCGACGAAAAACTTCGACGCTATGGGGTCTAAACTCATGTGCTGTATCCATAGTTACAGTTTGCACGTCGATGTCCCTGCCACCCTGTATACATAAATATTTCCTGCAAAATATAAACTTTACTCACAAATAATCAACGCAGCGTTAAATGTAACACTGGAAGCTGAATAGGATTATTTTAACGAATAACGTTGTAAACGGGCCCAAGGGAATTTTAGTTGTGAATTAATCGGATTCCTGGCTTGGCCGCGGCGTGTTGTTTAACTAAGCGATTTTGGAATGGTTAAAATAAATGTTTTTTGAAGTTTAAATTTTACTATTGACATTTATATGGTGAAATCGGCGATATGCTTATTTGTGGTATAGAAATTGTGAAACTAGTCTTGTGATGTTATTATATCCTGGTTTTTAAGCAAAACAAGTTTTTAATTTAAAAAAGGATGCTTCTTCAGAAACATCAGAGATATTGAAATGGTTATTGTTATGGTTTTTTTACTAATGTATTTTATATGTTTGTGAAACAAGCTTGTTAGTATTTCCTTGTTGTTCCTGCGCAAGTTGCAAGCGGTGACTGAAGCAGACATCATTTCAGCCGAAAGACTCCTATGCCTAAGTCCACTGCCTACCGGCCTATGTCCAGACATAGGCCTCCCCCAAGCACCTCCACTTCGACTGGTTTTGTGCTTCTCGCATCCAACGGGTTCCTAAGGTCTTCACAAGGTCGTCGGTCCACCTTGTGGTAGGCCTTCCAACGCTACGTCTTCCGGTATGCGGTCGCCACTCCATAACCTTTCGGCTCCATCGGCCATTTGTTCTGCGAGCAACGTGCTCTGCCTACTGCCACTTAAGTTTGGCAATTATTCTGCCTATGTCGGTTACCTTGGTTCTCCTGCGTAATTGAATCAGAAATGAAGAGCATTTCTGATTCAATTACGCAGGGAAACTGCAAGCATACCCCTCTCCATTTTCCTTTGTGTGTCTTTTAGCCTTCTAATAAGGCCCATTGTGAGCGACCACGTTTCAGTGCCATATGTCAACACTGGGAACACGTACTGGTTAAAGACTTTCGTTTTGAGACACTGCAAGCTCTATCATAATGTTGGTTAAAAGGATTCAAACCCAGAAAGTGAGTTCTGATTAAGGCAAACCATTGCCTTTTCGTGGTTAAATAAAATGCGACCAAAGTGTTTGAAAAAATGGTAGAATTCCACTTACAAAAATCCTAAGACCCTGATTAGATGATTGTAAGACTCGTGGATGCCAGATAATTAATTAAGACCTTATGTTTCCCTTGAAACCACAGGTACCGAATAGGTCCTAAACCGCAAATTGTCCGTAGTATATTGTAGCACTAATTCACAAAGGTGGGTAGTAAATTATTCGCCCACATTCGATTACTCCTGAGACTGTAAAGGTAAGTATGTAAGAAACTTAGTTCAGCGATTGTATGTGAGAAAGTCTCCTTAGGCTGTGTACAGAACTGAGTCAAGACTGTTTTTAACCGACTTCTAAAAAAGGAGGAGGTTCTCAATTCGACGGTATGTTTTTTTTTTTTTTTGTGTGTTTGTTACACGATTTCTCCGCCAATTGTGGACCGATTTTCAAAATTCTTTTTTTGTTCGAAAAGAGATACTTCTGAAGTGGTCCCATAGAAATTTCATCAAAAACGGTTCAGTAGTTTGGTTTTTAAACCTAAATTACTGGTAAAAATTACAACTTAAAAGTGAAAAATAAAAACTTTTTTGCAAAAAAAAAACAACCGACTTCCAAAAACGACACTACAAAGTGAAAAATAACTTTAATTCGGAAGTCGGTGGCAAACAACGAAAATGCGAACCCGACGACACCGACTTCCGAAATTAAAGTTATTTTTCACTTTGTAGTGTCGTTTTTGGAAGTCGGCTGTTTTTTTTGCAAAAAAGTTTTTTTAAATAGACTGGTCGCGCTATGAAACAAACAAAAAATCAAACAAAGTCTCATAGCAATTCTCATGGCAAAATTGTGGTGTCTCTTCCACAAAAGCCACTAAAAGAAGAAAGGAAGAAAGAAATCAATTTATTCAGCACAGACTAAAAGACACACAATACACCAGATTAATACATCTGAGGGGCAATTCTTGTAATTTTAAGAACGTTCTCAGTCTCAATCTGTCAAAAAATACTTCTAATTTCCCTACATTTTGACAAGTTTTTGACATTTGTTTGTCGTCGAGATGAGACTGCGACTAGATTTTGCACGTTTTAAATTACGAAAATTGGCCTTCAGATAAAAACTAATAAATATCAAACTAAAAGTGTAAAGTCCGATGTAAGAAATTAGCAGGAAAGTGTGCCTCACGACTGCGCCAAACAGGCCGAGTTCAGCAAAAATGCCAGACAACTAGTGCCTGACGCTGGTTTTCAACTGGACCTGATGTGTGAGATGACGGATGTAAATCAGTTGTAGTTATAGTTAGTTAGTTCTAGTTGTAGTTATACTGCATTAATGAAGGGTTGAGGTTGAACTTAAATTCAAAATTACTGTCAGACAAAACTGTGTTGCATTCAAGTGTGTATCGTTTACACAATGAGTATGATAAATTGTTTCGCGAAACTATATAGCCTATGAGTTTTGCATAGATATTCTAGTTTCTCAACGGTCGAGTAACTCTCCTCCTCATGTAAACGAGGCTTTAGTTGGTTTTATTAGCTTTATTGTACGTGAGGTACCTACAGGTGTGAAGTGGATTGCGTTAAATCCTCGCAGTTTATATAGGGTTTGGAATATACATAGACCAGCGGGGTAATTGCGTAACACACTATCAGAAGCAATGTGTTTCATTTTGACAGTTCAACAACATTCATTGCGTTATTTACGTTATTGAGCAGAAACATTTTTCGAACATATGGAGCAATAGATTAGCGATATGCTTCAAAATGATTCAAATTGAGTGTAATAGTGTCTTACGCAATTAGGGACTTGAGAAATTTTTTTGTAGTGTATTTTTATTTTAGTTCCATGGATGTTGTTTCGTAGTTCATTAGATGGATAATGTTAGGGAAAACAAAACACTTAATTTAATTAAAAACAGCAATCTTGCCCTTTTCCTAATTGATTCGGGGCCGGTACAATAATACGTCTTCTTCTTCCATACTTCTCTATTAATAAAGTTTTTGAATAAATAAACAGTAACTACCAAACTAAAGCACTTGTCCTCATTGACGACCTCTATGAGTTTTTAAACAAAGTTATAATAACCATACAACTTTAATTATTTTGTTTCGACTCGTGCTGTATTTATTAACCGACTTCTAAAAAAGGAGGAGGTTCTCAAGTCGGATGTTTATATATATATATTTTTTTAATGTAAGTTCGGGCATAACTAATAATATATAGACGGATTTGCAAAATTCTTTTTTTTTTTTCGTTAGAGGTTTATTTCGAAATGGTCCCATTTAAATTTCGTAATGATCTGATGATGACTTTCGGAGACAGACAACGGAATTCTTCAATAAATGCCAGCAAATCAACTGGGATTGCTGGTATCGCTTATGTATGCATTGTTTACGCAATCACACAACATAACATCACGCCTGTACCCTTTAAAGGGCTACGCAAATGCGTTGAGTAAACCACGGTACACCCTCATTTCTGTCAAAGTTGTTATCGGGGTACCTCTAATCTTGCAAGTATATATATGACTTTGTGTGGGTTACCTAACCCACACAAATTAAGAAATGAAAAAATAAACTAAAAAAAAAATACACTACAACAATACGTTGTAGTGCTTTTTTTTCTGGCTTTGTTCTCTCATCATAATTTTTAGAACTATTATTTGGCTTAATAATGCTACGTATTCATGAATTGCTCAAAAATTCAATACATGTAAATTCATTGACTCCCAAACCCATTAAACAGCACTTACACAATACCTCGATCTCCACATAAGTGCCTATAAAATTTAATACCTCTCATAAAAGGTCCCCATAACTTATCCCTTCGACTTCCTATCTTCCGGCCTCATCACATACCTCATATTCAATAACTGAGGCATCGGATCTTATCGAAAGCAATTTTCATTAACATGGTTAACTCCTTCGGTTAGTAAATTACTAACCCCTCGAACAGCTTCAGTCAACTATTCCAATTTAGTTTGAATGTTTCCTTTCTTGATTACAGAGCGTTTTCGAATTGATGGGATATTATTGTGCGTAGGCCAGACGAAGTTCAGTCATTATTGGTAATAGTAATGTTGTTTGAAATTCAATGAACAAAGCCGCCTTTGACGTAGTTTGCCTGATTGATGATGTTCTGCATAAAGAGTATTAATCTAACGAACAGTGGCTGTCAAAATAGAAATGGTAGCAGAATGTTGAAAGTGAAATGTTGTTTGTGTTTTCTTGAGTTCTCAATCATATTATTTTTTGGGACGTAGGATGTTTTCATCGTGACTCAGTACATCAGCGTGTAGGTACTTTTTCGACATTCAGCTCCTATCAACAATATTCCGTTTCGTCAGTTTCGGACCGAATCGGCCGTTATTGATGCGCTCATCGGAAATCTAGTGCAGATTTCCGATGAGCTCAGATGATTTCAATCATCTGAGGGGCAATTCTCGTAATTTTAAGAACGTTTACAGTCTGATCTCAGTCTCAATCTGTCAAAAATTCCTCAAATTTCCCTACATTTTGACAAGTTTTTGACATTTGTTTGTCGCCGAGATGAGACTGCAACTAGATTTTGAACGTTTTGAATTACGAGAATACGCCTTCTGATTGAAATGAAGGGCTGATTTTTCAATCATCTGAATGAAATTTTGACAGTTCAAGTAACTGTCAAAATTTGAAAAAAACACAAAAATTGTCAAACGTCAATTTTATTCCTCGAATAAAAGTTATCTGACGATGGAAAAACCAGTCCTAAATCTAGTAATATTGTTAATCGAAAATATTGAGAGACACCAATTTAATAAGAAATCAAGTAGGGTAGGGTCTACAAACGGCACTTAGAGCATACGAACTGCTGGTAAGCAAGCCCAAAATCTTCATACCTCTCATCACTAAACCACATGACCTTTACGTTTGGGAACAGAAACATATGTCTAGAAAATACTGACCTTAATAACCGTAAGCCCAAGAGACCAAAAGACAAAGTAACTATAACTAACGTAAAACTACTTCTTTTTCAACGAATAACTTATTCATTATAGTATGTACATAAAAGTTTTTTCAATCGAGACCTATTGGTAAAGTTTTTTTCTTTCTTTGTTTGGGATTTCGAAGACTCTTCGACGTTCTTTACTTTAGGTAAAGAGTATGTGTACATAAACTACTTACAAAAACTAGGTAACCTACTTAAATTGTACTGTGTGGTGTATTATTAATATTATATTTTCTAAAAGTTATTACAATATTTGAACGCGAATGGAAGAATACATTCACGTGGTCCCCGGTAAAGAGTACCCAGTGGGATTTTACTTATGGGTGCATTTACAGTGGTGAAGATAATAACGTCAGAAGGCTTTCCTCTTGAGGCTTTCCAGTTTGCAAACAGTCAGAGTCAAATCATTTATTTCAAATAGACACATAAAAGGCACTTTTGAACGTCAAAAATTACAATAAAATAGAATTGATTCTAGTCGCCCCTTCCAAAAGGTATAGGTACATGCAGTGATCACCAATTCACTTGACATTCATAAATAATACAGCAATATATCAATCTGCCTAGTCTTTTATCAATTATATATATTGGGGTCTGCTTCCAGTCTAACCGGAAGCAGCTGAATACCAGTATTTTACATGTAGCGACTGCCTATCTGACCTCCACAACCCAGTTATTACGTAACATGATATACCTTAGTAATACTGGTTATCAGACTTATGAACTTCTGATTACCCGTAACGGTTGTCAAAGATCCACGAATGACAGCCGGGACCAACGGCTTAACATGCTTACCGAGGCACGGAGGGATCTCGATATGTAATGGATGGGCACCAAGTCACGAACCAACCGCGGTAGGCGTAGCTTAACCTTCGAACCCGTGTGGCTGTTATTAGATAGCCACGAGCTTCTCCCATCGCTTCGCAACATAACCACGCAATGGAAGGCAAACATAGAAAGAAAGAAAGAAAAATAAGAAAATCTATTCGAAGAAAAATTGCAGCTCAACAAAATTCTCTAAATATAAAATGCACCAACTTAGCTATAACTGCTAGTGATCCATTTATATGTGATTCGAATCGGAGTGTCCGCAATCATTGGTGTGCGAGTGTCCGGAAATTGGCACCGCTTGGCCGGACACCGGACTGTCCGCCCGGACGAAGTTGCTCATGCTGGGAAGATAGCGGTCGTAATAATTTGGTTAGAAATTAATAGTAGAAATAGCTTTGATCATGTTTAGCGTGGTTAGGTAATGCGGGCTGTTCGTATGGCTCTAAGAGTCTCTGCCAAAATCGTTAATTGGTAAATACACAATGTATATAATTCACATGGATACAGCACCATATTTAAACATAAGGACTAAAGATTTGAAACACAATATCTCTGATTCCAATAATTAGGGTAAATACTAGATACGTTTCGTGACGTCAACACTCAATCAGTACTCGGGGTGCCTTAAGAATTTACAGCATTAACCTCTAAATAATATAACATGACCTTGACCTTCAAATCCCTATCTTTATAAAGCTTCACTCTGCTACGTCAAAAGGTGAAACAATTTCCTTTCTGCCGCACGTTCGGAGCAATATTACATTACACTGAGCAAAATACAGGCGACTTCTTGTTAAAACGCACTGACCTTTCGCTTACTTGGAATTTCTAAGTAATTGACCTTTGCAATGTTATCGTTTCACAAGTGGATAGTTTAATGGAATAATTGAAAGAAATCATGTGAATGATTGATTGACAGGTTGATTAGTTGGGACACCCAAATAAATTGACCTCAATAATTTGGTTGACTGATTTTGTGATGTAAGGGTTGTCCACATAATGTTTAGGCTCAACTGCTGCCTGTTTACTAGCGTCTTGTGCGACCAAAACACATTGCCTTAAAACTTTGGCAAGGCGCAATTACCGTGGCGGTGTGAGTGAAAAACTTCAACTCCTACCTACGCGTCACTTCGCAACTTGTCAACCGCACGAGCAGTCGATGTATTTTTTTGTCCTCTGTAATTTTAACACACCAAAATTTTCCAAAAGTTCATTAAAGTAATCACTGAAGAAACCAAATTCCCAATGATTCACCCCTTTATGTCGTAATAGACACAACATAATGAACTTCCAAATATTGTTGTTGACTTTAGTTATAACTTAACTAAGTAGCAAATAAATGTTTAGTTAATAGGTTTTGTTAAAGCGAAGAAGTGTTGTATAACGTAGGTCAGTGGATTTTTTTATCCTTTATCAAAAAGAACCGGCGGGGTACTTGGGTAACACATTATTTTGACAGTTCAACAACTTTCATTGCGTCATTTACGTTGTTGAGCAGACACATTTTTTGAATATATGAAGCAATGGATTAGCAATATCGTTCAAAATGATTCAGATTGAGATTGATAGTATGTTACGCAATTAGGGTGCAGGTTATTAATAATTAATTACAATCTAGCCTATAAGACTAATAAGCAATTTTAATGCAACTTAATTTTTTACGTGATAATTATTTTAAAACTTAGAATAGGCCAGATGCCTAAAAAAATCTAATTAGTCCGTCAGTTAGATTATCAAAAAATATTGGACCCGTATTTTTTCTTTTGTCAATTATATAAAAAATGATAAAGATATTGCCTATTAAAGTTCCGCGTGAAGTCACGCCTTGCTACACTTTTTAGCAAGGCGTGACGTCACGACCCCCTACTCCCAAATTTTGACGCGCTTTATCTTTGTCATTTTTTGTTTAATTGACAAAAGAAAAAATACGTGTCCATTATTTTTCGATAATCTGACGGACTAAATATAATAATCATTTTTTTACCCAGGCAACTACCCTATTGTGTTGATTGTATGTACAAGTCCATCCATTTTCTTAGAGACTGAAATAATGATATAAACACTTTGTTCATGTGTTATTATGTGTGTCAATGTCAGTATTATTTCTACACTTTTAGACTACACCAAGGTTACACATACAAAAGGTTTTGTGCGTTTTAGCCTTCGCACTATATTTGGTCAGTGGGTAATTGTAAATGTGTATCCCTTACACCGACTTTCACATCATTCGACCGTTCATTTACGTGTATCTAATGATGACAGCCTTCTGTCCAGCATTGCTCCGAAAAATACTGAGATGATCAATTAATTAATATTGTATGTAGGTCAAATAAGAGAAATGATTTGTTACGGATTTCAGTCGATGAGTGAGTAATCTAGTCAAGCCGTTGCGATGACAATGACAGCGGATATTAATCATCTTTATCACACTTCTTACCGGCACGCACTTTTTCGTGTTCAGTATAGTGTAGCCAGAGACGTATTGTTAACACGAGTTATAAGAAAAAAAAAGCGATGGAAAGCTGTGTGAGCGTTGTCAGGGCTGACTTTGCCTTTGAGATATAAGTCATTCAAAAACACTAATCCACATTATTTTCACGTAATCTGACCAAGATAATGTCTGGTCTTTAAAAGAGTCATTAATCTCTCTTTTTCTTTTGTTTAAATATAACTTTTCCAACAATATTTCGGTATTGGCTATTTAGTACGAAATATGGAGCTGCTTATTTTTTACCAAAGAATCCAAGTAATGAAAGTTTTATCCTGAGGTCTGAGGGGCAATTCTCGTAATTTTAAGAACGTTCACAGTCTGATCTCAGTCTCAATCTGTCAAAAATACGTCTAATTTCCCTACATTTTGACATTTGTTTGTCGCCGAGATGAGACTGCGACTAGATTTTGAACGTTTTAAATTACGAGAATTGGCTTTCTGGTTCCACTTCAAATCATCATCTGCCTAGCCTTTTCCCAACTATGTTGGGGTCGGATTCCAGTCTACCGGTTCCACTTCAAATCGGTTTCTATATTTATTTTAAGGTAAACTAGTGTTGAAAACTGCTTCACATCTAGGTATAGGTTGTGACAAAAGGCATTAAAAAACTTATTGTTTGATCAGCTAATTTTGTGTATTCTTGAAGACAAGATAACCAATCTATCAGTGGTCTTGTCTCGAATCTATCATTGAGTGCTGTGTCGCATGACAGTTCAGGCTGGAATGCTGCGACCCGGTATTATATTTTGATGGGAAACGCTGTATTAGATTATTATTATTTTCATATTAGATATTTATTTAGGGCTGATTTTTCCAACCCCAGATAAATTATTCCTCTCTATTAATAAAATTGACGTCTGACAGTTTTTGTATGGACAAAAACGTCAGACGTCAATTTATTCCACGAATAAAAATTATCTGTCGATTGAAAAATCAACCCATAAGTTTTATAGTACAAATGATGATTGTTGTGTTTTTATTTTATATTGTATAATAGATTATAAGTGTATCTTCATGTCCACAGTATAAATGTTTTTTATTGTTTATTAGAGTTTATGTAGTATAATATTAAGTATAGTAAGCTAGGTTTGACACCCACGTGTGCCTAATATTGTAAATATCCTTAAGCCGCTTTAGAGGTGGATATGTCCTGAACTTATATAAATACTAACCAACTTTGTACCTACCATATCCGACGAATTTCTGACGTCATTGTTCATTTACATTTAATAAATGAAAGTTCTAATAATATTTGCTACAAATGCAGTAGAATAGAGCTCCAATTTCCTCATTATCATAAAGCATAATTACCTAAAACCGTCTGCTATAATTCTATAATAGAGCCGGATCTGGCCTCTAGGAGATTGAAGTGGCCGTATCCATTATTTATCCCAATGTCTCGTCATAATTAGTTCAATTAGTTAACTGGTTCAATTAAGAATTTCCATCCATCTAACGAATAGCGGCCATTTCTTGCTGGCTGGTTTTAGTGAGATAAATGTATGGAGCGTTTTCCTATTTATATATTGTCATCTTGATTTATTGCCGGTCCCCAGTGGTTAATAGGTCACTATGTAGCAGCCGTGGATGACGTCATAAGCAAGTATTGCATTATAGCCAGTGCTTTATAAAGTGCAATTAGTGTATCGACAAGACAACTGGACTGGGCCCCAAGTTTGTTATTTTTATAAATTCGTCATTCCAACACGATCCCATTCCCATCCCATTGTCATTTTGCTAAATTCTTAATGGCGATCATTGGTCGGTCAATGGTCTCGTAATAGAATTGTGTCATAATGACATTGTCGTATTGCGTTTATTAGAAAACCCGTTAGTAGAAATTATTTTCGAAAAACTACCACTACTTTATTTATGCCAGATTTCATTTATATATATTTTTACATATTATTTATTAGTGTTTTATGCAAGTTAAGTGTTTTATGTAAGTCAGTCATTCATTTATCATTATGTACGAGATTACCATTCTATGCCATTTCTTTCAACGGAGTGTCAGTGGTTGTCCACTGGAAAGTCATAATGACGCCATTATATTAGTAGATTACCAAACTTGTCAAAATCAATAATTATGAAATCAATGATAGATCATTCTAACACTATTGTAATAGCAGACTTGAGGCCCTGCTCTGTTCTAAATTGCACCATAATAGCATAATCAGCCTATAATGTTCCCACTGCTGGGACACAGGCCTCCTTTTAGTGAGAGGGAGTGGGCTCTAATAAGCCACGCAGGCCCAGTGCGGGTTGTTAAATGTCACATGTCTTGGTATTTTTAGCTGTAGGATTTGGTTTTCTCACGATGTTTTCGTTCACATTTTTAAGAGCTGTAGTGATGGAACTATTTACTTCTAAGTACTACTTGGCTAACACCGCCACTGCACCATAATAAAGAAAGGCTATGAGACTTGGCGGGCTTGTAGTTGAAAACGACGAAGATAAACAAGATATGTTTGGGCTATCCATAGTAACCATGCTTTACGGTCAAGTCTTAATTCTACGAAAAAATAATGTCAAACTTTCAATGGTAGTAATCACTAACTTTAGTATAGAGGTGCTACGTAGCAATTTTGTAGCAGAATGTGCACTGGCAAGAGATGAATTAAAGATGAAAAACACCAGGCAGTTAACGAAACATCTAAAAATTCTACCTAAGATTTTCTCGATCTCAAGAATTTGTAAGCAAAAGTACACTGGCTTAGTCCAAAGTCTTTGTACGTTGTACAAAACACGTATGCAGATATCCTGCACCTTAATTACATCTAAGCGTTCTTAGTTCTCCAGTTCTCTACACCATAGTGTTTTGGCTGTCTCAAATAATAACCGTATCTCAGTCTGATTGCGGTGTGCAAGCGAGCATTTACCCGTACCTTACCTGCCTTAAGCTGTGCTTACACGGGCAATTTTGCCAGCAATTATTGCCCGGCGGGGCCCGTGGCTAAATAATAACAGCCGCACAGGTCGATCGGTCAGGTTAAGCTACGCTTGCCGTGGTTGGTCTGTGGATGGGTTACCATCTTTACATACCAAAACCGGAGGGGTTTTGGTATGTGCTTCGGAAAGCACGTTCAGCTGTTGGTCTCAGCTGTCTTTCGTGGATCTTTGACAGTCGTTATGGTTAGTCAGAAACGCGAAAATCTTACAACCAGTCTTACCAAGGGGTATCGTATTACCCAGTAACTGGGATGTGGAGGTCAGATAGGCAGTCGCTCTATATAAAATACTGGTATTCAGCTGCATCTGTTTAGATTGAAAGCCGACCCCAACATAGTTGGGAATAGGCTCGGCAGATGATGCTGATGATTGATAAAGTTGTGACTGATATTTGGCGTGTGTCTCGGTATAAAGGAGATAGTGGCTATGAAGCGGCTGTTGTGATTTTACTATTATTGTTGTTAGTCGGTCTTTCAGCACAATCCTCACGTACCTACCGTAGGACATACTATCAAAAAGTTTAGTTATAGACTCTAGAGGGCGATTTATCAGTAGATTTACAAATCTTCTGTCTCCAGTCTCTTTCATTCATGTTTATTATTATGTACTTTGGTACCCACTTTTGTATTTATTTTAGTTTGACCAGCAAGAACGAAGTGTTAAGCTGTGTCCTTAATTATATAGGGTTTTGCAAATCAGGTATGACAAACAAAGTGACTGGTTTATTCTTCTTGTGAAAAAGAGTTTATTTGAGATTTACAATTATAGGTACACAGGAAAGACTTCGCTTCGCAGAGGTCGTGGCAGAAAGGACAAAAAAGGGCCGAGCTTTGCTCGTCGCCAGGTTTTATACTGTTGGCTGAACCAAATGTATAAAACCTGGCGACGAGCAAAGCCCTCTCGTAGTAGGTGGATGATCTAGGTAGCTTGATACTTGATTGTGGCCCAGGCGCACGTGCATGATGTGTAACGTTGCGATGCGACGTTTGTCCACAGATGGCACTGTCCTCAACACGAAGAAATATTCTTGGAATCAAAAACGAAATCCGATTGTAATACAATTTAACGTTAGTTTTACTTGCAATTGGCTTTTCATGCATTGACTGAAATATCAGCACCCTCATTGCGTAACACACTTTCAATTATAATCTGAATAATTTTGAAGGAATATTGTTAATCCATTGCTTCATAACGTTCGAAAAATTTGTGTGCTCAGCAACGTAGATAACGCAATAAATGTTGTTGAACTGTCAAAATGAAAGCCATTGCTACTGATAGTGTAATACGCAACTACCCCGCTGGTTTATTATTTTGTTGAACCAGTACCGATATTTATGAAGACGTAATAGGAATATGATGATACATATATATATGTAGGATCAGGAGTGCCGAGCGGTATATCGTCAGGGTTTGGAGTTCCCATGTTATTGGGATAAACAGGACGGTATAAACAGTTACAGGGAACTGTAATAAAATTGCAGTAGGTACACAAAAATACACGATACAAAAGACACAATAATGGGTAAATATTAAAAACAGTTAATCGAACAAACCCTTTAGGGTCACAGTTCGTACAGCGGCCAAGCCACCCAACACAAAGTGTATCTACTCGCTATTTAGCAAGCCAACACAGCTATGTAAATATACAGCAGCGCTGTACCAGGTAAACCGACAGTTTTGTCGGGAGCAGGTGCTCTGTATTAAGTCGAATCCGAAGACCGACTGACGAGCAAAACAAGTGCACGCTCTTTTATAGGCTAATGCCACCTTGCAATCCCTCCACGACAACTCTGTCCAATGACGCACGTCAAGCGTTTACTTGATACAAAACACTAAAATACGCTAAATCTAATCAGACTTACATTATAAAGTAATCAAATAATACAAGAAGAATTGTCATAAATAAACAATAGTGATTTGACAAAGTAAAACATTTTAAAAACAAAGTAACATGTCATCCGTTGTTTTGAATAAAACCAACGGGTACAATTTATCGAAATAAGTTGCCCAAAATCAATTAGGGCGTACACCAAGTACTCAATAAATTATGTTTCGATTTATTAGACAATAATTGATAGTGAAAATCACTTAAATTGATAATAAACACAAATCATAACAAATTCTGTTGACTACCCACAGTTTTAATTTGACAACCATCTCCGACACGGCCAGAACTGACGTTCTACACGGCCTCGTGTGATCCTGAATCACTTAGTGAATATCGATCGGCCTTTCTGACAAACAAAATCCTTAACAAAACGTATGTTGTAAAGAAAAATCCTGAATTAGTTAAGTAAAATCAATCAATAGCAGTTGCATCGCAATAATTCAAAATGATCATACTGTTACAGACAATACATAGCTCAATTAAAGTAGAGACATAGTCTCCCAGCCAAAATCACACCATGGGATTTGACAAGTAACTTGGAGTCGAATAGACAACTCGCATAGGCGTCAAAATAGACAACCCGCATAAGCGTCAAGTTCAACGTCCAAATCCAGGAGTCAACATAGACATCCAATTAAGCGTCAAGATAGACATTCAAAACAAGAATCAACATAGATATCTTGTCAATTCAGCTATAGTACGTCAGTAGCAGATGAAACATCATCATCAGTGTCAACATTGACATCATCATTATCAGTGACTGGACATTCAGGCATTTTTCGTACACTATCATGGGCATATTTGAAAATTCTATTGCTACTCAGGGACCTTTAAATAAACAGTAATGCTTTCGACACTCAGACTATACCATTTAGATGTCACTGAAGTGACCTGTCGACTGGAATATGCGGCTAAAGATTCTCCTTCTTTTGGTTGACTATTATGAAGGTTATTGAGGGTAGAGAGTTATTCTTTAGATTAGAAACGATTGCTAAAATCTCCGAATCACGCTGTTGTTCAGCTAAAAGCCAACTATTAGACAGAGTTGTAATATCAACACGTTTTTGTTCTGCTTTGTTAATTGATTGTGAAAGGGGGTTTCTTGAAAGAAAGTCTACGTGGTTCATATATCTGCATGCTCGTAATATCAAAATTGTAAGCCTGCATACGACACTTGGGAAAGACATGTGTTAGCACTGCCCTTTAAGGCTTTAGTAAGGGTAATAATAAGAGCGCCACCTTGAAGAGGCTTTTCTGATAGGCAAATATCAACGGTTGTAGGTACTCCAAGATTGAGCATTGGAATCGGGTAGGTCTGGGTCAAAATCAGTCAAGCGAATTACAGTAGACGGAGCAGAGTGCGTCTTAAGCGATTCAATTAACTGAGCTATATTACGGTTCTGAAGCTCTAACATTACTCGCCATGGATCACCAATACCCTGCGATTCCTGGGCTAAACCTAATCCCACTTCTGATGTAGGATCAGGAGTGCCGAGCGGTATGTCGTCAGGGTTTGGAGTTCCCATGTTATTGGGATAAACAGGACGGTATAAACAGTTACAGGGAACTGTAATAAAATTGCAGTAGGTACACAAAAATACACGATACAAAAGACACAATAATGGGTAAATATTAAAAACAGTTAATCGAACAAACCCTTTAGGGTCACAGTTCGTACAGCGGCCAAGCCACCCAACACAAAGTGTATCTACTCGCTATTAGCAAGCCAACACAGCTTTGTCGGGAGCAGGTGCTCTGTATTGAGTCGAATCCGAAGACCGACTGACGAGCAAAACAAGTGCACGCTCTTTTATAGGCTAATGCCACCTTGCAATCCCTCCACGACAACTCTGTCCAATGACGCACGTCAAGTGTTTACTTGATACAAAACACTAAAATACGCTAAATCTAATCAGACTTACATTATAAAGTAATCAAATAATACAAGAAGAATTGTCATAAATAAACAATAGTGATTTGACAAAGTAAAACATTTTAAAAACAAAGTAACATGTCATCCGTTGTTTTGAATAAAACCAACGGGTACAATTTATCGAAATAAGTTGCCCAAAATCAATTAGGGCGTACACCAAGTACTCAATAAATTATGTTTCGATTTATTAGACAATAATTGATAGTGAAAATCACTTAAATTGATAATAAACACAAATCATAACAAATTCTGTTGACTACCCACAGTTTTAATTTGACAACCATCTCCGACATATATATATATGTAGGATCAGGAGTGCCGAGCGGTATATTATATCGTCAGGGTTTGGAGTTCCCATGTTATTAGGATAAACAGGACGGTATAAACAGTTACAGGGAACTGTAATAAAATTACAGTACACAAAAATACACGATACAAAAAACACAAATAATGGGTAAATATGAAAAAAACAGTTAATCGAACAAACCCTTTAGGGTCACAGTTCGTACAGCGGCCAAGCCACCCAACACAAAGTGTATCTACTCGCTATTTAGCAAGCCAACACAGCTATGTAAATATACAGCAGCGCTGTACCAGGTAAACCGACAGTTTTGTCGGGAGCAGGTGCTCTGTATTGAGTCGAATCCGAAGACCGACTGACGAGCAAAACGAGTGCACGCTCTTTTATAGGCTGATGCCACCTTGCAATCCATCCACGACAACTCAGTCCAATGACGCACGTCAAGTGTTTACTTGATACAAAACACTAAAATACGCTAAATCTAATAAGACTTACATCATAACGTAATCAAATAATACAAGAAGAATTGTCATAAATAAACAATGGTGATTTCACAAAGCAAATAATTTTAAAAACAAAGTAACATGTCATCCGTTGTTTTGAATAAAACCAACGGGTACGGTAAGTTCCCAAAAATCAATTAGGGCGTACACCAAGTACTCAATAAATTATGTTTCGATTTATTAGACAATAATTGATAGTGAAAATCACTTAAATTGATAATAAACACAAATCATAACAAATTCTGTTGACTACCCACAGTTTTAATTTGACAACCATCTCCGACATATATTTTATATATAAAATACGTTGCCCCACACTAGGAATTACTCCTGTATCGTGGGTGCGTTTACAAACATTTAAACTCACATACACAAACAGCCAGACCCGGAACAACTACCTGTAGGCAATACAAATATTTGTTCCGTGCGGGAATCGAACCTGCGACACGCAGCGCAGCAGT
Source organism: Apamea anceps (assembly GCA_951799955.1). Classification (NCBI taxonomy): domain Eukaryota; kingdom Metazoa; phylum Arthropoda; class Insecta; order Lepidoptera; family Noctuidae; genus Apamea; species Apamea anceps. Next base: position 7,995,835 of record OX637512.1, read on the forward strand.
CGATCGCTCAGTCACTGCGCTAACCGTGTCGTCAAATAACATGCATAGATAACAATAATTAATCCTATTACCAACTATTTGAATAATTTTAAATTTTACATTTCAAATTTTAATTTGAATAAACACAGCATCGTTTGATATTTTAGTGAGTTTAATTTTGGTTAGAGGAATGTCATAATTATTCACTAAATAGGCTAACCTCACAATTCAATTCTAACGAATGCTAATAAAATCCAATAACCATCAACATTAATTAAAAACTAATTAAGGCTAACTTTTGATAAAATTGAAACGTTTCAGTCTGCAAAGTATAAAACAATTTTCAAGAGTCACGACAAAGTACGTTCTAGTTTGGGTACCTTCGGCTTCAATAATTATACTACTAAGACCTTGTCAAAGCTGTTATAATAAAATATATTATTACTAAAATACAATAAAATATATAGTTATTTTGTATTAGATGTATAGTGTTTATAGAAAAAATGATATCCATCAATGTGGGCGAAATTGCCAACCCTTGGATGACACTAAATCGTCGTAGACTCATGTTAAAGTTGGAGCTGTGTCTGTGTACTGATTATGGATAAAACGTGTCGTGAGGAATAATCAGATCAGCGCCTAACGGTAACAGAATGCTTGTTCTGACCTGGAAGAATGAATGTAGATAACTGTGAGTATGTACATTATGTTACATAGTTTGGAGAAATCGTACCTCAGACGTTAATTTTATTCCACGGATAAAAGATATCTGACTTTGGTAAAACCAGCCCTGAGTGTTACAAGATACAAACTTGGGTGTTTAATCAAGATCGAACGTTGTACCAATTAAATATCAAGGACATCGGGACAAACAAGAGAAAATCTGATCTATACACCTACATCCATATAACCTAACCGTTATCTAGAAAACTTTTCCGATAAATGAATGACGTATAAAAGCGAGCAAATGTTGAGAAAATAAGATAAAATATTATTTGCTTTCTGCATTCTTAGTCCCTAAGGATTTGGTTCAGATATATTGCCCTATCATATTCGAATTGGAGACGTGATGGTTTCTTTATGTTTATTGTCGCCTGGACCAGACCAGTCCGGTGACCGCCTTTATATAGCTGTGTAGCCCACTTTCAGGTTTTATGACTGTTTTTATAAAAACAAATCTGTACGCGTAGACTAAAACAGTTTGCGTAAATTGAGGTTAGGTTTATTTGGTATAAAATATTTTATAGACTTCATTATGGAGGCAGATTAGCTTCGTCAACGGATTTTTTATGATTTAGGTGCCGTGAGTAAGTCGACGGTCCGTTGTTTACAACCAATTTGCCTTAGTACCGCAAAACCTTAATTTATCATCAGTACCTACCTACCTTACTCAGATTACCAAGCTAGTTACGTATGTTAGCTGAAAAAAAAACACAGTAACAAAAGGCGACACCTTTCTACAAAGTTAAGTTATTTAAGTTTAAGTAATATTTTAAGGCGACACATTTTCAAAGTAAGAGACAAAATTAAGTTGATGGCATTAGATCCTTCTAGAGGCATTTCTCAGTTGTCTACAGTTTTATCACGTTCACGTAACTATGTGACATACTACAGTAGCGACACAGAATAGATACGTACAGAAGGTCAGCTCCATACATCGAGTGAAAACAGGTGCACGCACATATTTAGGCTAAAAGAATTTGATGAAAGTGTAAACAAGCCCTGTTCAGGTTAAATTCTTCCCACTAAAGGGAACTCGTTCTATTTAGAAGGTTTCAACTTTATTATCTCACCACTTTTTGGACCTATTATTGTTTGAGTAACTTTAACAGACCATGGATGTTGACGTACGACGATCTCTGACAAATGTTAGTTGCAAGTGCACTTGCACTCACGGTACCTGAACCGTGTTTATACCTACATAATTTAAGCGTAGGTACATAGCAGAGGTGGCCGAGGTCGTAGGATCGAACCCAGACAAGCGCTTTACTTTTTGTAAATTATTCATCACCACTGCTCTAAGCAGGGAGAAGAAAAACATCGTGAGGAAACCAGGATGTCCTAGAACCAAAAATTCGAAGACATGTAACCTAGGCCTGCGTGGTGGCCCACTCCCTCTCACCGAGTGTGTCCCAGCAGTGATAACATTATAGGCTATACGTTCACTCGCGCTTATTGCATGGAGCTTACTTTCACTGCCTACCTGTACTGTGGTAGCGTTAACACAATCATTCTCGCTACAAAGTTATCCACATTGCGCTGTTGTTCTAGACAATATAACTCGTAACAGGCTTTTCGAGTCAGTAACCTTAGGGAGCCTAGATTTGGTTGGAAGTCAAGTCTAGAGAAGTCATAACACATCACAGGTTACAAGATATTGTACTCCAAAGCTACGTTACGTTATATTATAATAACACTTGCCTACCATGTTTATTTGATTGAGAATTTAGTATGGCATGCCAATAGTACCTCTAGATTGATGAAAGGATGGATGGATGGATGTTTATTGCTCTTTCACGCACAAAATGTTGAACGGATTTTGATGAAACTATACAGTAATATAGCTTATACATCAAAATAACACAAAGAATACTTTTTATCCCGATATTCCCACGGGATCGACACTTATGCGGGTGAAACCGTGGAGCGCTGCTGGTAATATATATTTTATTACATGGTGATATGGACTGATATGGAACCACGTTTTGTGTGTTCTCAGCAAGCAATAATATTTCGTACGTTGTCGATCCAACAATTATTAATTCGTAAGCTATACGTCGTAGGTGCGAATCCAGACAGGCGCTTTGCTTTATGTAAATTATTTCATCACAATTTCTCTCAAAACGGTGAACGGTCCTAGAACCCAAAAATTGGAATATATGTGACATCCACTAACCTGCAGTAGGCACGCTTGGTGGATTATAGCCCACTCCCTCTCACAGAGAGCAGACCATGTGTCCCATGAGTGGGAAAATTATAGGCTGATTATGTAAGCTAACTTTCAGGCACAGCCGTAAGAGTCAGTAAGTAAATCTTACGTTTTACCCAACCACAAACTAGCTAATTGAAACTATTTCCCGAACATTTGGGGTTTCCTTTTGATCTCTCGCCGCTAAACTTACCCGCGGAACCGCGATGCTTTATGGAGCGAAGTACAGTGAGTCACGATCTAAACTTTCCTTGGATATCCCTCGCTATTGGGGCAGGCTCACTGCGTTAATCTCCCGAATATAGATGAAGATTCTGTTCGCTGGTTCATAAAACTTTAATTGTATAAATTCGGAATGGGAGGTCTGTGATGTTATTTAATTAAAGCGATATTGCTTTTTTACATCATTTTTTGTTTCAAAATCAAAGTCAAATAATTTATTTCAAATAGGCACATAAAAGGCACTTTTGAACGTCAAAAATGAAATAAAAATAAAATTGATTCTAGTCAACTTTTCTAAAAGGTAGTTTTCGTATGGAGAAGAATGAGTAAGAAACTCCACCGTTACTCTTTTAAAATGTTTTCCAATATTTTGCATACATTAATTTCAATCTGTATTGTTTCACTGCTGGGTAAAGTCTTCCCCACAACTTACCATTATCCTATAGATCAACGCATAATCATATGTATAATTAATATACTCGTACTTTTACCAAACGAAAATTTTACAAAAATAAAGAGGGAATCAACTCGGTAACTAAATTGCGTAGAGGTCACAATCTCAACTCATTTAAAGAGCATTGCCCTTTTCTGTTTACCTAAACTAAAGAACACTACAAGTGAACATGTCATCAGTATTAATATCGTCAAAAAAAAAACATTAAACGCGACATTTGACAGATATACAAAGTGATAGTTGTATCTTACAGTAAACAATTTAACTTGACTCTTACCCTTCTTATCTAATGATATTTACGCGTGGTGAAACGGAATATTCTACATTCAATTTGTTTCATTCCCCGGTGTCGTTTCAAACTGACAAGATGAAATATTTATTTCCTCTGTTTTTATTATTCACATTTGAGTTATGTGCGGGGAGGGTAGCGCCGGGTGAGACGGAGACTATTGTTGTACCAGAGAGAAATGACGTGAAAGAACGAGCTCCTTTAAATTTTGAGTGCAAGTACCGGACTCTCCAAGGTGGTGATGCGTATCCTTCGGTTGTGGTACGTTGGCATGGGCAGATTCAAAGGATGACGTGGGGCCCGTCGGGGACAATCCAGATTTATGAGAACTATGTATACCCGGCTGCTTCCCACGTTTACCCATCTTCCGACGGTCTATCGGGAGGTTCTTCAGCCGCAACGGATCCGTTCTTCGATGCGCCTGTAATTCCAGAGAATTACGTGTTGAACGATATTGTTGAGTCGTTCCAACGTAATTGCGTCCGACCTTATTGAATCATGTAATAACTTCGACTGTGATTTATAAATACAGTGACATTATCTGGGCAATTTTTTTTATTATACCTATCTAATTACATTGATAATTAGGTTAATTATACAGTTGTTTTGATAATTTGTTATCCTCATTAAAACATTTCATGTAAATCAAATTAACCGTATAGTTCGGTAGCGCCCCCGAATGGACCCGAACACACGAACCTCCGCTGGCTCAGTAACGGGTCCCATTGGACCTTGAAATGACGACATACGACACCCTTACTGATAATGTAAATATTGATTATGCTACCCATCAAATCTTATGAATGTGCGTTAATTAAGAGAGTTGGATAAAAAACTCATATGTTATCGCCATTCAATCTTCCATATTTAGCACGCAAGTTTATTAATTTACCTTTATTAAATTCAAGTCTGTAAATGCGATAATCGCCATTTTGATGACAGTGGTGGTCGAGGCTAAAAAACATAAAAATTGGGGATTTCGAAAATCCAAACTCCACCACAGGGGCAATGAATAATACATGATTTAATTATTTGACGAATTCATCTATTGTTCATGTTAAATAAGTAGTGGTAATGTAGTTTATTGATATCTAAAGTCGAAGTTTCGCGCCAATCGTGCGTGTTTACATTTTTACTTTTCACAAAAGTCACACACACACATGTAGATAAGATGTAAAATGTGAAAAATATTATTACAAATATTATAAAAAACACGAATATGCCCAAATCCTAACGTAATATTGAAACACAGGTCCAATAACACGTATTATTCATTACCACTACTTAATTTGTGTTCAAAATCGCCGACCATTATTGTTTTTTTTTTTCGTAATGATGTGCGAAAGCGATTATGCCAAACGACTTTTTTTTTTATTTCGATTGACCCGAGTAATTAATATGATGAATGTCAGAAATCGATTCTCAGAAATTGAAATAAAATTATTTTAAGCATTAAATACAACAAGCATTATTTATAATAATGATTTATGCTTTCCTAATGTAATTTTAATCGTTTTTTGGACATTATATTGAAACTGAGTCAATAACAGAGGACCTATGACCATAGTCATTTATTCAATTTCGCGCCGAATTGTTTCTATATTTGAATTTATATTCGGAATGCGCTTGCTATTCAAAATTATTTTTATTTATTATGCAATTATTAATTTTTGATACTTTCTAATAGTTTGCTACAGAATGCCCAGTATACATTTTTAGATAGGCTTAGCAAAAGTTTGGGAAATGATGATAGATTAATTAAGTATTCCGCAAACACTTTACATTTCATTATGTTTTGTTAGCTGTATGAGCTTGGTAGTTTTTATTTATATTAGTTTACTTGAGTAATAGAAATTGTTTACTTTTTGTGGTAGTTTCCCAACGAAATTAAAAAAAAAACTGGCCAAGTGTATGTCGGACCATGCACAGCGAAAGGTCCCGTACTTGGGATGAATATTTACGCATGCACAGCGCATATCATTAATTTGATCGACTGCAGAAATAAGTTTGTATTTCATAAAGTTCTCGAAAAAACTGTAAAAAACCAAGTTAATTCTGCGGTTTTAAACGAAAATATCCCATATGTCAAAAACGATTGGACTTTCAAAGTTAAGTCAATTAGAAACATCTTTATAATTTTAATTATAAGTTCCAACAATACCCCCCACACGCTTGTGTGCATAGATTTTTTTCAACCCTCGGGTACATGCATGGGGAATGCTACCTCTAATTATGTTTATCGTAATTTTACTACACCATTTTGCGTGCATAGAATACGAATACGATATAGTGTTATTAACACTCGTTAACGTCTACGAGTGAAATGTTTAATGGTATTGACATCCGAACGCACGCACAGACTGACATGACGAAATTATGGGTTCCGTAAAAGTATTTTCAGATCATTTAAATTAGAAATCAGACAATTACAGTTCTTAAAATTTTATCCCAAGCTACAGAACGGCAGCTTGGGACATAAGGAGTGCCTACTTCGTCCCACAACGCGCGTCCACGAAAACGCCCGCGTTAACCCTGTAAGAAAGGCTAGCCGGTGCAAATTGGTCAAAATCTAGATTTTACGGTTAGTTTAGGTTTGTACAGACGGCAGAGAGGCAGACCGACCGGCACATAGACAGACGGCCACATAACTTTTGTTTTAGTTACTAAGCAAATATATTTAAAACCCCACAACAAGCCCTTTCATTTGATATGTCACACAGAGGTACAGCAAAGATTTTTTTTTATTTTCTAGTTTGCCCCCCAAGAGTGACCCCATTTTCAAAATTAATTTATTTACGTTACACATCCGTCTTTGGGTCACAGAAATTCATATGTGTACCAAATTTCAATTTAATCGGTCCAGTAGATTCGAAGCAAATAAGAAAAGACAAGACCCACAGACACAAGTGATCCTGCAAGGGTTCCGTTTTTTCATTTGGACGTACGTAACCATAAAAAATTACACACCTAACCACACCGTACGTGTAGGTACGGTAATTAAAATGATTAATTTCAAAAATAAATTAATTCATGAAAAATATACCAAAGAGGATATATATAGTTTCTACACCTTTTTTATTTTTTTTTGCAAATTCCGATTATCGATTAGGCTTTATGCAATTTTTGAATCGAATTAAGAAAACTGGACGGATGGTCAGCACTAAGAAGTGTCATGTCGAAACACAATTTTTTGTAATTTTTATCAAGACTTGATTACGTTTTATAAGTAGTTTATGTAAGAAAAATAGTAAAAGTAAGAACGCGGAGAGAATGATAATATCTTTATTTTTCCCTTTTGCATATTTTCAGCAAGAGAATAGGTTGTTTAGGTACATATTTCCAGCGAGTTTAAGGTGCCTACCTTTTGGATAGGTGTAGTAATACCTATTTTATACAACTTTCGTAGTAGACTAACGAAGTTTGACCGACCTCAACAAATAATTAAAGATATTTGCCACAAATATATTGTATAAAATAAGCGCGGAAACATATTTTTCTTAATAAATTTGAATGCTGAAAGTTGATGTAATTTAGTGAATTTCATGACGTAATTCGCAACATTCCGTCGAGTCAGCTGATATGTCATATGTCAAAATCTAGTCGAGCAGAGTGGTTAAAACACATTGGCACATACATACACAGATACACACGTTGAACTTATAACACCCCTCTGTTTCTATGGGGGATTAAAAAGGAAAAGCATTTTTGCTAGTGAATCTGCCTATAATGTTCCCAATGAATTCCATTCATTAATCCACCACGCGGGCCCAATGCGGGTTGGTAGATGTCACATGTCTTCGAATTTTTGGTTTTCTCTCACGATGTCTTCCTTCACCGTTTTGAGAGTAAAGCCCTGTCTGGGTTCGCACCCACGACCCCGTAAGTCGCGGCTGTAAGCACTCCTAACTTTAAATAAACAATTACAGAATTAAAGTGACCTTTATTCAATACAATAGGTGAGCTGTTTAAAACTAAGTTATCGCACTAATCTTCCTATACAACCACTTTGGGAATGGGATTACGCTGCCCCAAATCTCTATATTTTAGTTAGTTTCCAAACACAAATTCATTGGAGTGAACTTCGTCGGGTTTGATATTAATCGCCTTCACATACTGCTACATTAATCACTGATACGACATTTGAAAAAAACGTGAGAACTGAAATAATTAAGTAGTACGTTTTCGTGGGATAACTTCTGACCTCCACGCGGTCGAAGCTAGTATTTAAGTAACGTAAAATTTTTACGAATCTTCATAAATATGATGGATAAATACTTTGGCAATAAACTTTTAGGAAGCTCCCATATGCGAACAGAACAGGAACGGAAAAAACAAGAGTTCATCTATTTGCTTTAAATAGATGAACTCTTGTTTTTTCCGTTCACACAACAAACAGTGCTTGAATACTGAACAGAAATGTATCAATAATAAACTCTGTATGAATTTTAATTGACACGAATTTTAAAGCCTCAATGACTGAACTGAATATTTGCGCAGGGTCTACAATAAATAACAGTGTCGATGTAAATAATATTTTTATACAAGAATGTATTTTCGGACATAACCTACTTTACGAGGGCTGCTATTTATGTATCCGGAATAACAAAGTGAAACAAACTTATGGTTTTATTGCTTTTCAAAATATTCGCCATGATGATCGATGCATTTTTGCTTATTTTGGAACCAATTTTCGTAGCACTTTTTCCATTCGGATTGAGGTATCTCCAAAACGTGCATTTTGAACGCATCAACGGCCTCTTCACGGCTCGAAAAACGTGACCACGTAATTTATTCTTCACGTTTGGGAATAAATAGAAGTCGTTGGAGGCCAAGTCGGGGCTGTACGGCAGATGACCCGTTAATTCGATGCTTTGACCTTCCAAATACCGAGTTGTTTCAGCCGATGTGTGGTAGCTAGCATTATCATGATGAAGAAGAGTTTTGCGTAGTCGATTGTTCTTTCTTAGTTCCTTAAAGAGTTCTGAGAGAACACAGATGCTCGTGTACCATTCAGAATTAATCGTTTTACGATCCTCTAGTGGTACTGTAGCCACATGTCCATTTGTACCAAAAAAAACAAGCGACCATTCACTTCAAAGTGCTTTTTGAACGAATGACTTTTGTTGGGTTCGGCTCATCTTGGAACACCCCAACCGTTGATTTGTTTAGTTTCAGGATCATATGCATATATCCAAGATTTATCACCCGTGTAGATATTATAGACAGCTTTTGACGCACCCTGATTGTACTTTTGTAACAATATTTACAGCAATCGACACGAGCCCATTTTTGGTCAATTCTCAAGTTGTACGGAATCCAACGAGAACAATTTTTTAACAGCTTAATCTTCGTGCAATATTTTATATATACTCGTCATACTTATGCCCAGAGATGCCTCTATCTCGCGATATGTAAAATGACGATCTTGCATTATTAGTTCTCGCACAGCATCAATATTTTGAGGTACAACAACCGATTTAGGGCGACCTTCCTTAAATTCGTCCGTGGCACAGACCGCCCACGATTATACTCGCTAAACCAGTGATACACAATAGTTTTCAATGGTGCTTCGTCCCCAAAAGTCAAAGAAACACAGGTTTGAATTAAAACTAGTTCGAGTGGGTCGCTACCTAACACTCGCATTCCGAACCATCATTACTTGCACCTGTAATAAAAAAAATATTTTAGCTGTAGTTTATTTTTAGGCACTATAATTGTATGGGAAATTTGCCACTCTTGGCTAAATGTACACCTTTTGTAAACGTTTTTATTAAATAAATTATTATTATTATATCTCCTTTATTTCATTTAAATACTTATAAATTACGGAGTGATTAGTATAATTGACGGAGTGGGTTGGGCAGAAGCTAGTATATTGATAAAAAGTATTGTACAGACGCCAGCAGGTCAAGCTACCCGAAACTGTAAAATTTTCCCAATCAACCTTGAACCTTAATGCTTTAACGATAAAGCTGAAAATCTACTTAAGAAATTTGACAGATTGTAGTAGCTTGATGTGCTGGCGTCTGTACTATTCAAGTATCCAATCGTTAATGGAGTGTTGAAATGGTTAAGATAATAAAATTCGTTTTATCTGTAAAAATGAATCGTTTTATTTCAAGTTTATCAGAAGGCCCATTCTCGTAATTTAAAACGTTCAAAATCTAGTCGCAGTCTCATCTCTGCGACAAATAAATGTCAAAATAAAGGGAAATTAGAGGTATTTTTGACAGATTCAGACTGAGATTAGACTGTGAACGTTCTTAAAATTACGAAAATTGCCCCTCTGGACACAATCCTGTCTCTGTGAGAAAAACAAAGAGCCGGATACCGTTTTCATGCCGACTAAAACATACAATTTATAAATAAAATAATTACTTAATTATTAATTTATAAATCAGCTACAATTTTGAAGTTCTTTACTACAAATGTGCATTTAAGTACCTATAACAGGCAATCTGACATGCACAAACAACCAAGTCTTCCAAGACCTATATATGTAGGTATAGGCCATACAAATATTTGTTCCGTGCGGACATGGGACCTGCGATTCGTTGCTCAACTAGTTTCGAATTCGTAAGAAGCCTTCCGTTATGAACTAATCACGGAGCGAGGTCCCAAGTCTATGATTTAATATTAATTGGCCTCTTTCAGGGACTTACATAGCTAAAACTTTGCAGACTTTAATACATATTCATCAAACATTAAAAGCAATACATCACCGCGCCATTATCACAAATCACTCAGAGCAGTAATTACCACGTCAAGTAAACGTTTACTATTTACTGCATTCTTAAGGCTGTCACGTAAACAATTAACGTAACACGAGACCCTTGTTTTAGTCGTCGAGGGCACAGTAATTGTGTCCTTAAGGTCGCATTGCCTGTGGCATAAACATCAGAACTTTGGTCATAAACGGAGCTCGTGATTCTGATCTCGGACTCCGAGATTAGAACTTGAACATGATGAATCTGCCAACTTGACTTCGATATGTCTTAAGGCGCCGTTCCACAGCAGTCCACGGCTTAGCTTCGCAGGTTTACTTAGCTTTGGTTTGTATGAACGAGTAGGTGGGATCGTCCCCTTCAACCCACGGCCATGCTACGCACGTATGCGCGGCTGGAAAACAAATGAACTATGCAGCTAACGTGGTAAACCTCTCCGTGCAGCGTAGCTGTGGACGATCGACTTTAGAAGAGAAAATGTTTGGAACTTTGATTTAGATGTTAGCGATCTAGTAATAGCATATAACTGTCCAATATTAATTTAAAAGTTTAGAGCGTAACGCTCAGTTCTCAGTTTTGATGCAGCAGTTTGCTGGCGATAAAATTCATTGACGTCGATTTACTGAAGAAAATGAAATCGTCTTAATTAAATAAATAAATTGTTTATTACCACGAATTTCAAGTACATTGCACTGTATACAGATTAAAGATCTTAATTTAGCATTAGGTAGATAAGTACAATAGGTCCAACCCTGTCCCCTAAACTAGGCTAGGCCTGTATCTTAGGGGGCAGTACCCGGCTATAAAATTATTAATGATGCAATGCATTTATTAAACATACTCGTAAGCTCATACCGTCTTTCCATGGGGTAAGCAGATACTACAGAACGACACCTGCTTCGATCGTTTCATAAAACCAAAAATCAAAAGTCATTTATTAAAATTAGGCTGAGAATCAGCACTTTTCGAACGTCAAAATTACAAAAGACAGTCCTCCAAAAATGGCCGTCCTTCACCACTTGCTAGTGCTATCGCTGGGATGAAGAAGTGGGCGCAACAAACTCCCCAGCAGCACAGCTGTCTCATATCATACTCCATAGAGAAGAGCTTTGCAATGAAACTGCTGTCTGTCACCGCTCTGGCATATAAAGGTCGACTATTCACACTCTTCTCTGTGTGTTGCCTTCTGCGGCCAATCTCCCATAAAACAATAGTTATTATTGCTGTATAATCAATACGCTTTTACTATTAGGTAAGTAAAAAGGTACAGATGCCAGCACATCAAGCTACCCGAAACTGTCAAATTTTTCCAATCAACTTTGAACTTTGTGCTTTTTCAATAAAGTTGAAAATCTACTAAAGAAATTTGACAGATTATAGTAGCTTGATGTCCTGGCGCCTGTACTTTAACGAAAACCTTTAGCAGTGATACAAAGCGATAGTTCTGTCTTACATATCTAATGTTTTTTTCTGAGCATACACACATAAAATCACGCCATCTTCCCATGGGGGTAGGCAAAAACTGCAGAATCGTTGCTTACTCCTTTTGCTTTGTTTATTTATTAAATGTGCTTTATATGTAAAAAACTTTAAATAAATGCATGGTCTACAGATTGAACCATTATTAGTTTAATCGTTTGACGTCCAGTTTAGAGGTCAAGTTCAATAAGTTATCAAGTATTTGAAAGTGGCCACTCTGATAGCATATTATATTTTTTGCTAAACGGTGTGTGTGATTTTTTTCACAGATTATAAAGTACTAGCCGCAAGTCCATCTGTGTGAAATTTGTTGTCCCCGTAGCATCGCATCGTATCGACTGCCCGCGCTAGTGTTTCGTTTTCGCTGAGCATTGTTACTGACTATTTTTCTCTTTGCTCGGCTCCTAAGGGTCTTAGCGTAATGTTATATAGCGTATAGTCTTCCTCGAGAATTGGGCTATCAAACTCAAGAAGAATTTTCTAAATCCGACTGGTAGTTCCGGAGATTACCCCCTACATACAAACAAATTTTACCTCTTTATTATATTACTATAGATGAGATAACTTTATCAAGTCATAAATTACATTGCTCATTTTAAGAATATAAATAGTAGACACAACTCAATCTGAGTTGTGTACAAGGTATTAAACATAATCAAAACATTTCATAATAATTTTGTTTATACCACGCATACCTAGCATTTGCAAATATAAAGGAGAGAGCTTTGCCATGAAACTGCTGTCTATCTTCACCGGTCTGACATATTTAGGTCGACAATTGCCATCATCATCCGGCGACACTTTAATCATCTCTAGTCAACTTCGGGATCGCTGTGCTTCGAAAACAGGTTTGACGGATCAATCTATGTCGAAGCCTCTGAACACAATAAATAGAAAAGAATAAACGTAGAAATTGGTATGCATCAAAGAAATTAAAAAAAAAATGCAGCGCTACATAACACTTTGATTTCATGGAATTGTAAAAAAAACAAACGACGTTTAAAGATTTAAATTATCTAGGATTTTCTCGAAATCATGCTGAAAGTAAAAGCTTCGACGATAATTTTATTTTTAATATAATTTTAAATCCACTCCGTCGTTGTAAAACAAAATAATGAATTAACGAAGTCATTAAGCGTTTGTCTAAACCACGCATACCTAGCATTGTTAAATATAGAAGAGAGAGTTTTGCCACGTCACTGCTATCTGTCCCAGTGACCAGTATGGCATATTTAGATCGACAATTTGCTTGGTTATCCCATCATCCGTCGATACTTAAATCCTCTTCAGTCACCTTTAGAGCCTGTGCTTCGAAAGCGGGTTTGACGTTAAATCAGTTCGGGTCACTCTATATAGAAGGTTTTAAACATTGCATAATAGATAGAAAAGGAATAACATTATAAATTGGTACGTCACAAAGAAATTAAAACAACAAAATCCGTCTTACGTAACACTTGATTTTAAGGAATTATATCAAAATAATGGCTTGACGATCCGCCCGATTCGCACGAATTTACTCGCACTAATCGGGCGAATCGTCAGTTTTAAATAACATAATTTTGCACTTATGCAATAAAATATGAATAGGATACTAGAGTGCAGAAGTAATATAGAGTTAAATGTTACAAAACGTGTATTTTTTTCTTAATAACTTCATTGTATTGTTTCGGGCGAATAAGTTCGTGCGAATGGACTATGAGCCAAAATAATCGTCGTAGAACTCAAATGGTCGAAGTATTTCTCTAGAAATCATGCAGAAAGGAAAAACATCAACGATAAATTTTATCTATAATATAATTTAAAATCCACTTCGTGGTTGTAGAACTAAATATTAGATTAACGAAGTCAATAAGCAAATTGTACCTACTGATCTCCAATTTCAAGAAGTTAGGAATTTTGATGTTACGTAAATTGATGATAAATGAAGTGAAACTGGCCTCCTTTTTCTGAGAGAGGGAGTGATCCCTAATAAACCTCGTGGGCTCAGTGCGGATTGGTGGAGGTCACATATCTTCGAATTTTTGGTTCAAGGACATGAACGGTTTCTCTTATTGTAGGTACTACGAACACTACGCGGTACGATATCTTGCGGTACAGATATCTTGAGGTATCAAAATTATGAAACGTCGATATATATGTAATTATTGAGACACGAATATCCTTCTTCAACCTTCACAAAGTAACAAACATACATAAACTCTCGTCTTTTTCTCAACATGGGGGTAGGCACAAACTATAAAACACCTGCTACGATCCTTACATACTACAAGTAACAAACGTGACCCAAAAAACTTATTCCTATTTTCCTCTTTATGTTTACGACCCATTCCAAAGCAGATAGTCCGAAACCAACTATCGACAAAAGTTAACAACGAACTCGTAAAAAAACCGGGACACTATCCTTATTATAACTTAATACTGAAAATATACGATGTCATATTATTTTTCATAAAGACGACCAACACCTGCACATGCAGGTTTTCATAAGACATAAATAGAGCACCTGTGGCAGAGACAAGGTAAACAAAAGTAGTTCCGTATATCAAGTATTCGGTAACGACAATATTGGTTTTGCTGTACCTATGTCCCTGTAGCCCGAAGATATCTTAGTTGAAATATAAGGTTGAAAGATTTCCTTTAAGAAGCAATTTACGTTTGGAAGAGTAAAATTGCTGACCATGCTTAATCAGCAAATTTATGTTTAGAGAATGATGGCATAATTGCCAAAAAAGATAAAGCAGGAAAACCCTCCGAGGATAGACGGTATGTCTATTAATTCACAAAATCTTTGGGACTTAAATCCCTCACTATTTATCGAAAGAAAAAACCACCACACCACAGTACTTATCTGTATCGAAAAAGTTTGGCGGAAAACACCTTCCTACACATTTTTGTCTGATCAGGGAATTTAAGGCTTTACGTGCAAAAGCCGAAGCATTTGCTACTTATCCCGAGAAAACCGATGATTTTCGGGTAGGCTGATAGTAATCCGAGCGTAGGGTGCCGGTGACCTTATTTGCGACCTTAGCCCGGCTGTCATGCGGCTCGTAGGCAGCCGCATTTAATATTCAATTAGGGACCATTTGCCCATTCATCAGGTTGGACGGACAGCCAAATATGTTTTGCTAGATGAGCCTTTGAGCGCAGCTGTGGAGTGATAATTTTGGAACGCACGTGTAACTGAAAATTGCTGGTGTTTCGGAGAAGTTTGCTATACTATTTGCAGAGTAATTATACAGAAAGGTACGATTGTGAGGTAAGATTGTGTTGTTATATATATAGCATATGCTTACGATACAGGTACCTCGTAAAAAAGATATAAAAAAAAATTGCTTTGAACTCATTTAACAAATTGGACGACATTCTAAAATGAGCCAAAATTCCGCTATGTCGGAAATCCCGCCTCTATAATATATTTTTTGCAAACCATAACGCACAGTGTTAAGACGCTCACGCAGGAGGCTGTGTTCTGGGTTAGAGTTGCACAGATTGCTATGGAACGTTCCATGCTTGGCATAAGGCTATTAGACCGAGTTCTAAACATCGAGATCCGAAGACATAGGTATGACGATTTAAAGTAAAGTTGAGCAGGACACCTGGCATGACTTCGTGATGAAAAGTGGAGTAAAGAAAGGACCGTTTAGCGTCCAAGGAGCGGACCTCGAATTGTGGGTCGTCCGGCAACGAGATGGGCCGATATTGTTGCCATCGTGGGTAGAGGCTGGATGAGGCTGGCACAGGAGCGCGGGGATTGGCACAAGAAAAGAAAAGCTTACCTATGCCCAGCAGTGGGTGAGGTCGGGCTGTGGATGATGTTCATGATGAAAATGCAATAAATTACACATTAGTAACTAAGTTTACGCCCAGGCCACGAGTGATTTATTAGGCCAACCAATCTAATTTACGATAGTTAGGCAGCTAATTTGGTCCGTATTTCCAGTTCAGCCCCTTGTGTCCTTAATTCGATACTTTGCAGGTCACACCTAGCACCTATCTAGCGTATCGATATCTGTATACATGTCTCAGAGATAAAGTATGTAATGGACACGGTCTGCATAATTTATGTTGTTTGTGAGAGGGGTAGCAACACTTTGCATTCATTTGTTTTAAGGGTGCCGGAATCGAGCTGTAGAGTAAACGCGTGTAGCGAGGAGTTTTATGAAAAGGGTCTCACTTCAATGACGAATTAATACCAACAAATAATTAATTGATTATAATTAAAATTATATTATACTATAATTTGTTAGGATCTAATTCCGTTGAAAATAACAATTACGTTTAAGATCTGAAGTTTATCCTCTCAAACTTCAGTATTTTTTTTTTGAATACCGTAAAGCTAAGGTTTCTTACAGTTCGGCCGACGAGAGAATGCGTTCTTGATATCTGTCAGTTTCATACAAACGAATACCGGACGCTTATAACAGCCGCACAGGTCGATCGGTCAGGTTAAGCTACGCTTGCCGCGGTTGGTCTGTGGATGGGTGACCATCTTTACATACCGAGACCCCTTCGTGCCTCGGAAAGCACGTTAAGCCGTTGGTCCCGGCTGTCATTCGTGGATCTTTGACAGTCGTTACGGGTAGTCAGAAGCCCGAAAGTCTGACAACCAGTCTTACCAAGGGGTATCGTATTACCCAGTAACTGGGTTGTGGAGGTCAGATAGGCAGTCGCTCCATGTAAAATACTGGTATTCAGCTGCTTCCGGTTAGACTGGAAGCCGACCCCAACATAGTTGGGAAAAGGCTAGGCAGATGATAATGTAACTAATATTTTTGTATAAAAATATAATTTAAAAGAGTGTCCATGGAGTTTTTTTTCTCCATAACCACCTTTGGAATGGGGAACTAGCTTCATATTTTCTGACTGACCGACTTCTTGAGAGTTCAAAAGTGGTTATGGTTTAGTTGAAATAAATGCATGGAGTTTGAGTTTGAGTTTGAATAGGTGTTTCGCAAATTTGATCTTTATTAGCTACTAGAATTGTCGCACTGACAGGAATGCATTCTTTCGACGGCGGGACTTTAGAAGAGCATTTCCGTCATATTTATAACTGACGTCACGAAAATCTGGCATTTACAAAATATTTCACATTAAGGTATTAAAAACTGCTCTGTATATGGACATTACGGACGCATATGGTGGCCACCGCACTTCTAGGAAGCCGTAAGATAACTGGTCCATGCTGAGCGACTATTGACGGACGTTCGTTTACCCCTTGGGAAATTAGAATTTGCAGTAGTTATCTTTTCTGAAGAGTAGTGGTGATCCAGTGGTAACGGCCGCGACATAAGAGTTGTAGGTCTTAGGTTCGAACCCAGACAGGCGCATTACTTGGTGTACCTAAATTATTCCATCACCACTGCTCTCAAAACGGTGAAGGAAATCATCGTGAGGAAACCGGCATGTCCTAGAACCAAAAATTCGAAGACATGTGACATCTACCAACCCGCACTGGGCCCGCGCCGCGTGGTGAATTACGGCCCACTTCCTCTTACAGAGAGGAGGCCTGTGTCCCAGCAGTGGGAACGTTATAGGCTGATTATGTATCTGCTACAAATAACAAGATCAGCTTCTGCTTACGAACGTTGACCGAAGATGCGACTACAATATCTGAAAAATCCAGTTTAGAATCCAGCCCAAGTTGAGTTTCCTTTAATTAAAACGGTCTTTTTAACTACCTATTTTCTATTTATCAAAAGCCCAGTCACTGGCAAAAATACCTTAATTGTTTGATAGCAACACGTTGTATAAAACCTGAGGAGCAATTCTTGTAATTTTAAGAACGTTCACAGTCTGATCTCAGACTCAATCTGTCAAAAATACCTCCAAATTCCCTAAATTTTTGTAAATTTTTAGACATTGATTGTCGTTGAGATGAGATTGCGACTAAATTTTTTTTTTAATACGGAAATTGGCTGTCTGTTATACAATCTTAGTTTTTGTTTACCCTAAGCCCAAACATGACCCTGACCCATGACAATATAGGGTAGTTGCCTGGGTAAAAAAATTATTATTATTTTTAGTCCGTCAGTTAGATTATCGAAAAATAATGGACACGTATTTTTTCTTTTGACAATCAAACAAAAAATGACAAAGATAAAGCGCGTCAAAATTTGGGAGTGTCGTGACATCACTTGCTTGCAAAAATGTCGCAAGCAAGTGACGTCACGCGGAACTTTAACGGGCGATATCTTCATAATTTTTTATATAATTGACAAAAGAAAAAATACGGTTTCAATATTTTTTGATAATCTAACTGACGGACTAATTAGTTTCTTTTTTTTTGGGAAAATAGCCTATTATGAACCAATTTTATTATAGTAAAAAGCCACCGTGTTCACTTAAATGGACCAAATGTATGGAGCAAATGATTTATTACGCAGTCCCATAGTAAAATTTGATCACAATGGTGAGTCCCAACAATGATCCCTTTTGAGGTTTAGGGTAAACAACAGCTAAGCTTGTAATTTGCATAAGATTTGTACCAAAAGCGTTGCACTACAAAACACATCATATTCAGCCTTGTCTTTTCCCAACTATGTTGGGATCGGCTTCTAGTCTAACCGGATGCAGCTGAATACCAGTATTTGACATGGAGCGACTAATAGCGGTAATACGATACCACTTGGTAAGACTGTTTGTCAGACTTCGGGCTTCTGAATATCCGTAACGATCGTCAAAGATCCAGGGATGACAGCCGGGACCAGCGGCTTAACGTGCTTTCCGAGGCACGGAGGGGTCTCGGTGTGTAAATTTGGTCACCCATCCACGGACCAACCGCGACAAACGTAGCTTAACCTGATCGATCGACCCGTGCGGCTGTTATTACTTAGCCACGACTCCCTCTTACACTACGAAACACATAATAAAAAAGAAGTATGGGTATACTGCCATGCTATGTTGTACCTATGTGTTTGATAGACCTTGAATACCCACACTCTATTTATACACCCGTATATGTGGAGTGTAGGTATTCTATATTAGATGGAACACAAAACGTGGTTAGAACGGCTCCACACACAATTATGGGAAGGCGTATAATTGTGTTAGTAGGTAATGGCCCAGGACTGTATAAGTATTCAGAAGTTATTTAATACTGCCTATGCTTTGGTCTTCTAAATAATGAGAGGCACAAAGTTAAAAAAAATCCGGCGTTCTTGAGATTAGTGCGTACAAACTCTTCAGCTTTATTATTAGTATAGATAACTAAATGGAAGGAGGACGCGCGGGCTTGATAAAGATGGCAGGAATGGATGGAGGCCTTTGCCCAGGAGTGGGACGGCGTAGGCTAGTAAAAAAATAAATAATCCCCGTTCATGTAGGGAGAAAAGGAATGAACTAGACTAAAATAATAATAATAATAAGGCTCTCGTTGGGCAGCTGGATCAAGGGCTTGATTCAGAAAGCGGTACTTCTTGACACGGCTCGCATTGTCAGGAGGTTCCTCTCTCTAGAGCCCTGACCACCGGTAGCTTGGACCCTGTTCCCGATACCGGTGGGCTACTACTTTTTATATTTTTAAATGTTTTTTTATCCTTTTGTTTATAAAAATATTTAAAAATGTATTTTGTAAGTATTTAAATGAAATAAAGGAGATAATAATAATAAATAAATTTATTAGACATGAAAAAAGGTACACAGATACAGGGTGACACTTAATTTAAGCGTGCGAATAGCCTGGTACATAATAAATGATCAATGACCAATTAGTAATGTGCACTTTTGTAAAAAATAAACTAGAGTAATACTAATAATAATTTTGAAGATAAAAAACGGAGGAAGAAGGTAAAGGAAAAGAGAGCAACTACAAAGTGCCAGGTGTGTGTGATTGTGTGAGTGTAGTTGAGTATGTGTGAGTGTAGATGTATGAGTAAGTGTAGGTGTGTCTGTGTGAGTGGCTGCCTGATTTGTTCTGTTTAGGTTATGGTTTGAGTAATTCTTCTGTGTCGTCATAGTTCAGGGTTAGCAAGTATTCTTTTATTTTTTGTTTGCATTGGAATTTGTTCAAAGAGTGAATGCTTAAAAAAATTGACTACTTATTTCCAATAGACGAAAGCAAAATTCGATCACCAATCGAAACTTTAATTTTAAAATGTTCGAAAATTACTTTGGAAGACCACCAGCATTTCACCTCAAAACACGATAATCTACTTGTGAGCTGGTTCTGTAAGTAGAGTTTTCAGTACTTATTGCACGTTCAAAGCATGAATTGCAAGTACCAGTCACAGCTATGAAAAATGTGCGCTTCGAATCGAGTTCAAGTGAATGAAAGTTATGTGAATGAAATATGGAAGTGAAGGAAGCTGGAGAGATGACAGATCGAGGCGATGAAGATCGATGCTTTCTGCTTATTTTGTACCTAATAGTTCAAAATTATATGGAATTCTTTTTTGTCGTCCCAACAGACATCACAACAGGCAAAAGTAATTTATGGAAAACATTGATTCTTATAACGGTGTTGTACCCAGCGCTCTTGGCAAAAAAGTATTAGTACTTTAGTATTAGTACTTTAGTATTAGTACTTTTTTGAATGCTGCTTGATATTTTTTTCTAACGAGATCATCTAAACTAATATTATAAAGAGAAAAGGTTTTTTTATATGTAGGTATGCTTGTAATGAATAAACTCAAAAAATACTAAAGCGATTTAAAACATTCTTTCATCTATAGAAAGTTTACATAACTAATATTATCAGCGAGTAACATGGGCTGTGTCTTACGGCTCCAAGCGAACGAATTCACGGGCAGAAACCAGTGTTAAATATTTTCCGAGCTTACACGTAAATATACGAATAACTGTCAACATATACCACAAAATACCGACAAACCAATACATCCTAATGCAATATTTACGCATTTAACCCTGCGACTGCGTCACTATCACAGACGCGTCGCTCGTAAAAACTACAATAAAAACAACATGAACTGAAAAAGGTATGTACAGGATTATATTTCAACTGCGAAAGAGTACTGTTACAACGGCATTCATATTTAATTTGACGGTGCCGAGGCACTTTCGCTTATTACCTGTAGACCCAGGATTTCTGTGTCTTTGTTTTCACGAAGTATTTCGGCCATTTTTTTATTTTGTTTAGAATGTTTCGGGGCCGGAATTAAAAGAACGCGACGGCCACACGGTTAATTTTGCGGCCAAATATTACAAATTGTTTGGTTTTAGGATTTTGTACGCTTTGTTTTAGATCAAGTATTTATGAGGTCGTGTTTGTTTGGAACTTTTTTGTTTTTGAATTTGGTTTTGTTAATGTTATTTTCAGGTTCGTACCGAACTTTTTGGTAGCAATTTTCAATAGGATGCTGATTTAATCATTAAACTCTGCATGAAGACAGGGGGATTATATTTAAAAATAAATTATTTTTTAGCACTGTGTGACCTAAGCCCGCACTTAAACACGGTTTTCTGTGACTTAAGTAGCCCATTTTTACACAGAAAAGCGAGACTTAATGCGGGTTCAGGTCACATGAGCCATAAAATAATTTAACGCGGTGCAATAATGGACTACTTAAGTTACACGTATCCTAATGCACTAATATTTTACTTTGTGGACATAATTTGAATATCCTACTTTTGAAATCAACAATAACCGGTACGGTAACCGGTAAGAAAACACGGAAGTTTTAAAGGATAAACGGCAAACGTTTATCCTTTAAAACTTCCGTGTTTTCTTCGAAATACTGTCAGAACCTGTTACTGGTTCATGCAGAGGTATTGCTGATGGACATTTGGGAACCCCTTGGGAAATTAGAATTTGGCATTGCAGTATTCTACTTCCTACTAATATTATAAACGCGAAAGTTTGCATGGATGGATGGATGGATGGATGGATGGATGGATGGATGTTTGTTACTCCTTCACGCAAAAACTACTGAACGAATTTAGGTGAAATTTGGCACACAGGTGGTTTATAACCAGGATTAACATATAAGATACTATTTATCCCGGTATTCCCACGGGATCGACACCTATGCGGGTGTAACCGCGGGGCGCAGCTTGTCTGCTATGAATAACAAACATACGTCAGCTTCTGCCCATGAACGTTGACCCAAGTTGACGTTTTTTTTTTATATTGGCACCATGTGTTTTCTTTATATTCATGTACAAACAACGAGATATCAAGCTATACATTCCCAGTATAAGTTGAAATTCTTAATGTACGAAAAGCCTAAACAATGCGAGGTCAGCTAAACTGGAAAAGTATAATTTGATATGTCGTCGTATGTACCTAATTGTTATATTTTAATTGTGCTGTTGTGTAATGTGGTTGGTTAAATGGTTTATCTAATGGTTTATTTACTATCTATCCTTCTATCCAAAAAGAGAGTACAACATCTGCAAGCCGAAATAACCATAATAGTTATAAATAGTTTATATGGGTTGAACTACGAAAGATTTTTGGATTGAATTGACAATTTGTCATACTTAAACCTTAAATGAAGATAAAATACAAAAGTAGGTACACCATAATCCAATATTATCATTGACCAAAGCACTCTTCTCGACTGACCCATATAGCTCATACGAGCAATTGAAGATAAATAATTGAATACCCTTAGAGCTTTTCAAGTTGGAAACGGCCAGTAAACATAATTTCCTGGTTGCACCAATAAAACACTTCGTATAGCTTATGGTCCGACTAAAAAAAGGAGCCTGTTATACTTTAACGTGGGTATTTTATTTTTATTAATGTACCTAATTCTGTTTCATAATCGAATTCGTTTAGATTAAAAGAAAAAAAAAGAAGAAAAATAAGGAATAAATGTTAAAATGGTTGTTGTTTAATAATAAAAAAAAAATTAAATCGGTTCAGCCGTTTGGGTGCTACAATGGCGCAGGCAGACACACAGACACAGTTACCCACGTTATGCTTATAACACCCCTCTGTTTTTGTCGGGGGTTAAAAATAGAATAGTAACAGAACATCACGCATATAATCCCCGAAGGGTCAGCCAGAGGTGTACCCTCGGGTACACTCCCATTTCGCCAGTAATGTTTAAGTTCCATGTAACCAGGCACAAATCCAGATTCCGGGGTAATTGCTGGTACTGAGACCTCCCTGGTGGTAAAATAACACTTTACCCGGCCCGGAAATCGAACGACCTCATACTCATTACTAGCATATGCGACTACTAGACCAACAAGGCAGTCGAAAAAAAAAAATTTACTCTATATTTAATATTGTATTATACTCCACATAAATTAGAAATACAAAAAATATACATAGCCCTATGTATATACAAATGTTTCAACTGTTGTTGTTGATTTCACCTACCTAAGTCTAGCTCTGCATTGTTTTTTTTTTTTAAACTTTGGCCCACACTTGGAATTTCTCCTGTATCGTGGGTGCGTTTACAAACATTTAAACTCACATACACAAACAGCCAGACCCGGAACAACTACTTGTAGATCATAAAATATTTGTTCCGTGCGGGAATCGAACCCGCGACACGAAGCGCAGCAGTCAATCGCTTAACCACTGCGCCAACCGTGCCGTCAAAAATCGGATGTCTATGTACGGATCGTTACACAAACGGGCGAGCCTGGATCAAGATCGACTTAGTTATATGTTTCACGTTATATACCTACATATGTATAACGTGAAACAGGATGCCTCTACTCGGAAGTAGGTGATTTGGGCTGAAAAGATAGATTGTAGCACCCAAGCTATCTTTAAAGTTACGCCAACTCAATCTGAATCATTATTAAGGATATTGCTAAACCATTGCTTCATATGTTTGAAAAAATTGTCTGCGCAACAACGTAAATACCGCAATGAATGTTGCTGAACTGTCAAAATGAAAGCCTTTGCTACTGTTACTATCCCACAGTTACGATACCACAAACACACATTTAAAAGCAATTCTTAAACCTACGTTTTCCTTTTAGATCTTATAAAAATAATATCGTACATTCACACTACTTATTTTCAGTTACTGGAACGGTGGTGATCCCGTCGAGTTTCACGAACTTGTTTAAAGGGAAAATAAAGAATCAGTAGGTACCCTAAAAGCACTTTGATATTATACCTGCCACAGCTTAAACTGAAAAGCTCTACCCAAAAGAAAACAGTCATTGTTTTTCCTCTGGTTCCCTAAGATAATACAAAAGAAACGAAGACTAATTATTGTTAGTTGAAAGTAGAAAAATAGAACGCTTTACGAAGCAATTCAAGAAAATCCGAAAAAGGCTGACACACTTTAGGTCTTTAGTTAGCAACGATTTTAATTACATATCCCTTTATTTTATTGTTGATTACAGCAACAATCCTTGTGAACTCGTTAAACCTAATTACGTTTTACAGTTACTGTGGCAATTGAATACACCGATTTCCCCAGGGATGGCAGAAAACCGCTTGTAACAATTTCAAAACGTGAAGAGTTGGATTATGGGCTCAACTTTTTTTAATTAGGTACTTCACGTCTTTACGAGAAATAAAGCGGAGATAAAAATAAGTGCTGGCTGTGTTGTTGTTAGGCATGAATGGATTTAGATCTGAACTGATAATATCTAAGGTATAGCCTGAGAGTTTATAGTTGTTGGTCAAAATAACATAATAATTTTCCTAATATCTACTAAGAATCTTGTTGAGTCCCAAAATTGTGCGAAAACTTTTGTTTGTGCCACAATTATTGCCTATTAATACATATAAAAATGTCTCCAACTTTAAATAAGAAGAAATATCTGTTTAAGATTGTTGATAAAGTAATCATTCTTGATAAAGTAGCCTTTGATGTAAAAATTGTGTCTGTGGTATAGATCGTCCAATTTAAAATGGCACGCCCCTCCACTAAAATTTCTATACAAACATTTTAAATGTGTATGCAACAAGCAGTGGAGGGGCGTGCCATTTTAAATTAGCTGATCTCTAGATTAAATTTATAGCAGCAAGTACATGCGATGGTTTACACTGAACTAAAAGGTCCCTACTTACTTGAAACAACTTTAACAACATGGGAATGCAGTTAAAGTTGTTTCTCAGAAATACTCTCAGGTAAAACGCTCTTGCAAAGTGCAGATACCTCTACTTAATCCGTTGTGAAAAGTAAAGTATAAAAAACTAACAACTTGCCAGTTATAAAAAGCTTCCGAGAAAACGCAGGCAGGCAAAGAAAGGCAGGCAGATGATGACATAGCTTCACCTCCATGGTGAAGCTATGTCATCATCTGCCTGCCTTTTCCCAACTATGTTGGGGTCGGCTTCCAGTCTAACAGGATGCAGCTGAATACCAGTATTTTACATAGAGCGACTTCCTATCTGACCTCCACAACCCAGTTACTGGGTAATACGATACCCCTTGGTAAGACTGGTTGTCAGACTTTCGAGCTTCTGACTACCCGTAACGACTGTCAAAGATCCACAAATGACAACCGGGACCAACGGCTTAACGTGCTTTCCGAGGCATGGAGGGGTCTTGGTATGTGAAGATGGTCACCCATGCACAGACCAACCGCGGCAAGCGTAGCTTAACCTGACCGATCGACCTGTGCGGCTGTTATTATTTAGCCACGGGCCCCTCATGTAGGTAAAGCGATGTGTGAAAATTAAAAAAAAAATAAGTCTGGCAATGCAACAGTTCTATTTTGAAAAAAATAAAAAAGGCCATCATCAAACTTTCCATTCTCTCAAATAAATCATCATCTGCGTAGCTTTTTCCCAACTATGTTAGGGTCGGCTTTCAGTCTAACCGAAGGCAGCTGAATACCAGTATTTTACATGGAGCGACTGCCTATCTGACCTCCACAACCCAGTTACTGGGTAATACCTCTTGGTAAGACTGGTTGTCATAGTTTCGGGCTGTCAAAGATCCACGAATAACAGCCGGGACCAACGGCTTAACGTGGTTTCCGAGGTATGGAGGGGTCTTGTTACCTATGTGAAGATGGTCACCCATCCACAGACCAACCGCGGCAAGCATAGCTTAACTTGATCGATCGACCTATGCGGCTATTATTACTTAGCCACAAGCCCCTCCTATTCTCTCAAATAAATATCTGCCACAAAAATTCATAACTAAACGCCAGGCGCCACAAACATTAAAAACTACAGTAAAATATTTTCAGGGTTACTGTAAGAACTTGTAACGTTTAGAGGCATGAAGCCAATTAGAAACTTAAGGGTCGGTATTACATCCCTTGTGCCAGTGGGGCGTAAAATGGTAGGGGTCGCGACTTACACAAGGTCGTTATTATATATCAATGGATATAATTAGTGATATGAGGATATGACAGCAAAGTGAGCGTCACAAAGTTAGAGTTTTGACAATATTATTGGAGACCATTTTCCTGAAAATGGTAAAATACATATATATCTTAGCCGTGGTTTGTTTTAGAGCAAAATTGTTGTGAATACTCTTTGCGTTCTTACTTGTGATGTTAGACTTTTACCGACTAAACCTCGAACCACCTTACTATTGGAGCTGCGGAATTCTTTCGTTGCGTTGTCTTTCCCGCATTACCTGATAAAAGTGTTCGGGCTACCTAAGTTTCAGAATCTTATCTGGATAGATGGATCTTTGTTACTCTTTCAAGCAAAAACGACTGAAGGGATTTGGATGAAATTTGGCACACAGATATTCCCACGGGATCGAAACTTATGCGGGTGAAACCGCGAGGCGCAGCTAGTAAACAATAAAACTGATTTTTGATTAACTAGCAATTAAGTGGCGTCTGTCTTGTATAGATAAACCAATAACTTAATTAACTCGGCGTTGGGATGGACAGTTTCGTTGGCACTTTCAGCCATTCGTCACTGCTACCATTTTACCAAAAAAGTCGATAATGGCCTCTTAATTAAAGAAATAGTGAGCTCTAAGTGTCTTCCATCTGTCACGTTGGTCGTAAAATATCAAGTTAGAAGTCTTTAATTTGCCATCCCAGCAGTCATTTATTTTCGAAGAAATTCTTTGTCTGTGTTCGGAACACCTAAAATAAACTTTTTCTCGTTGAGTGAGTATCGTAACTTTCAACAAGCTAAGTACCAAAGTTGGTAGAACATAACTCCGGAAAAAACTTGTAACATTAAATAATTTCCTGCATAGATTCCCTTGGTTATAAATAAAAGGAAGTATATAAAAATTTATAGCGTTTCTGGAAGACATAACTGTCTTTTTTCGTCCGGAAATGAAATTCGCTTATTCTAAAAATAGTGTTATTCCAACTTGATTTGGAATTACCCGACTAGTTTCGAACTCCGTCGTATACTCCCTTAATCATGAGCTCTTAATGCGACCCTTCGAGAGGTCACTTCCCAATTATATTATCAGCAGATCAAAGATCAGGGTATTGATTAGCAAATAATATGTGATAGTAGACTTGAATTAACTTGGTTTCCGGCCTTTACAAAAGCGTTATTAGCTACATAGCAGTTTTCCGCTCTTTTTTTTCGTGTCGGCAGTTTTTTTGGAATTCTTGGGAGTCAGCATCTTTTCTCGATTGGCGGCCGGCATATCTAACGCGATTATCTATTGATTTTGCTCAGAATTGTATCAAGGCAAGATTTTCTCACACTGGCTTCGTACCCTTCATTAATGCATCACCTGATCTCTCTCTAGTCGTGTCGGATTACTGACACATCGGATTATGAGAGTGAAGGAAGGGAGGATGCACCTGTGTCTGCGTACACACTTGTGCACTATAATATCTCCTGCACAGAAGGCTAGCCTCCGTTGAAATTGGCTGCCTTGGCCGAAATACGGTCAGGAACTCTATTTATGCATCAGTATTAATATATTGACAACACGGTTAGCGCAGTGGCTGAGCGATCGGACTGCTGCGATGCGTGTCGCGGGTTCGATTCCCGCACAGAACAAATATTTGTAAGTCCTTCATGTATCTGTTCTAAGTCTGGGTGTTTTTCTATCTATAATATGTATGTATTTACAAAAAAAAAATGTATATAAGTAGTTTATCAGCCATCTTGTTACCATAACACAAGCATTAGGTTGCTTAGCTTGGGACTAGATGGCGCTGTGTGAAATGTCCAGGGATATTATTATTATATTATTATTATTTGTGGTCTATTATATTACCTACAACAAACCCATTTATATTCAACCACAAAAAACTGAACAAGTAAATAAATCAAATAAAAAACCACGTACAAAAAATTCGTACGTAAATAAAGTTATGACAGTGTCACTACAATAAAACATAATTTTTTTCGGTGTAGGACATAAACGTCATTTAGCGATGAACACGACTGGACAGTGAGGGGCTTCAATGATAAATGACCTGTTGTCCTCGACGCGTGTCAGACTTGTCAGGCATCAAGTTTTCGAATTACCCCCCGCCAGATTTTGACGGCGTAACGATGGGAGACTTGTTATGTGGGGTAATAATGTTTTTATCGATGATATGGATCTTAAAGTCAGGCTGGTAAAGTTCGGTGTGTAGCTGCGGTAAAGGAAGAAGGAAGCAGTGGGAGTGTGGATAAGGTAATTATGTCACGCGTGAAAGAATCGGATTCTTTCGAATTAAAAACACAGTATTGCGATCTATACTATTTTATAGCACGTGAGACCTAAAAGCGCACTTATGTTTCGCTTTTCTGTGTAGAAATGTACTACTTAAGTCACAGATAAGCATGACTTAAGTGTGGGTTAAGGCCACAGAGTGCTATAAAAACTTTTTAAAAGTGTATAACGACTATTTACAGGATGTTTTACGTGTTTTCTAGTTTGGCCATAAAATATTTTGATAGAGAAGCAACCAGTATTAAACTAAACCTATGATACAGGTATTGAACCGTGAGAGTGCTTATTAAGCTATTAGCCTATAATCTCACTTAATCTTCCGGTCAACAGTGTGATACTTACGTATACCATTTAGGTATCTTGGTGGTACTCTCACAAAGAGAGGAGCCGGCACTATATGTAAATAAATAGCTTCTATAGAAAAATAAGTCGAACGATGCGCATTGTGTCTTTTTATAGGCCTTCAACTATAAGGAAGTTGGTCTGATGATACGAATACATTTTTTCAATGTTAAGTAAAAGTTATAAAATCATAAACCCATTTCATATGACCATCAGATACCACTTAGATTTAAAATCCCAAGCCTATTTTTTTTGTTAATTATGTCGAAGCTCGTTAAGCATAATAAAAAATGGATTTGGATCATCATAAGCAGCCTATAATGTTCCCACTGCTGGGACACAGGCCTCGTCTTTGTGAGAGGGAGTGGGCCATAATCCGCCCCGCGGGCCCATTGGGTGTGGGTGGATGTCATTTAATAACGATTATATGAGTATTGGACCCGAGTGCGCGTCTCTTGTTAAGAGATATTCTCGCCGGCTGGTCGACACTTCACGTGACCAGAGGGCTTGCTTGTTCTTTGGCCAAAGAATTAGCATTGCCATTCAACTTGGCAATGCTGCCAGTCTTCTGGGCACGTTTCCGGATGACAGCGATGCGGACGAGTACTTCGATGTCTAAGTATCATTTGGTTTTTGTATTTATTTGTATAGTTAGTTAGTCATTTAATATAACGAGTTGGATGATAATACCCAATTAAATTATCAGAAAAACTAACAATAGAAACAAAAGTATGATGATAATTCATTTTGAATGGCGTTGGTCTCCCAAAAACGACCCCAGCTTTCATATTTCTACGTACAAAATCATATCAAACTAAAAGACGCAAAGCTGATAAGGACTTAATGTTATCAAAAATTGAAATAAATATCGAATAATAATAACAAAATATAGAAACCCAAGCACAAATAAATTATAATTTTGATTAACTCATACAACTAGCAATGACACAATGAATAACAATTCACCAATAACGGAATTCATCAGGTTTCGCCCTGAAACTGGTAATCCAATTAACTGTTCGATTCAGATTGAGGAAATTGGAGTCAGTTAACATTGTTCCGACTATTGCACAAATATTTTGATCACGTTTGTGCCAAACTGTGCGTAACAGTGCTTCGGTTAAGACGGCAGTTTGAGAGCAATCGAGATCTTAACTGAGATTTTCGGAGATGATGCAGAAAAACGTTATACGATAGGAAATTGTCTATTTATGTGGATTTTGAGATAGTATTTTGTTTATATCTGAGGTTAACTTTCAGATGATCCTAAAATGAACAAACAATAATAAGGAAGTATGTATGTGTAGTATATGTAATGTGTGTATGTGTTTAGTGTGTAGGAGTATTTGTATGTATGTATATTCTCATATTATTTGTTTTTATTTTATTAAATGAATTAGTTGTTGTTTTATGTATTTAATTTCTCTTTTAATTTACTCTTACACACGCTGTCTACATCTCTCTATCTGCTTTCCTATCGCATGGAAGAGTTTCTCTAGAAATAAGCATCACCTTTGTATCTATTTTTCTGTTCTTTTTTCTTGTTTGTTTATATATTTGTGTGTGAGAAATAAATACATTAAAAAAAAAACCATAAACGAACTGATTTACCAATTCACAGAATCGATACTCAAAACATAGATGTGTGTGTGTGAGTGTGTGTAGGGGGGGGTGTGTGTGTGTGTGTGTGTGGTGGTGATGTGTGTGTGTGTGATGTGTGTGATGTGTGTGTGTGTGTGATGTGTGAATGTCATAATTATATTATTTTAATCTGTAAATTCCTTATAAAATCTAGAATACAAGTTTTGAACAAAATAAATGTGGAGCATTTATCGTGACAATAATATTGAAAACTAGGTTAATACACCCTTGTCAACAAAACAAAACACTAGACAACACCCGTGATAGCTCATAAAAGAACGCACGGAGGTCCTCAAGAACTTGAAGCATAAAATACATTCTAACGACGTGATAAACATTACTTTATTCTAAATTGAAGACACATTAGGCGAAGTACCGCAGGCTTTTAGCGTAATGGTTATCGCTACGCCTTCGGCTCAGTACCGTTAGCGAGTTATTAATACCAGGAATATAGCCCAGATTTCTAATTATGCAGGCTATTCGCACCCCTTCCTTGATTTTAGTGCCGTTTAAAAACGGATTTAGATAATTTTATTTTGTTTGAACGTGTTTTTAGGGTTGCCTTTGATATTATTTTGATGGGATTTTTATTTACAGATTGGATTCTGGTGATAATGTTCTCATTTATGATGTAATGGACGGTTAAATCAATATGGAAGTTCAATTAATTTCGTTTTGAGGTTGCAAATGGTGTGTTCAATCAACTCAGTCTACGGCAGTCTACTGCTCGACATGGGCCTCTCCCAGGCTTACGCATCATGATTCTAGGATCAAGACTGCAAATTCTATCTTTGTAATATAATATGTTTAACATTTTTAATTTCTAACGGAGAAATTAGGCACGTTGTCAGTGAAACAAAAGTTATGAAGAAATAAAACGATAGAATACAAAAAGGATTAAACCAAGAGGAAAAAATGTATAACCCTTTTGTAATTTTTTAACAAAGAGAAGTTGAATTACTCTGGAGATACTTTAAAGCGATAATAAATTGAGCGCATAACAATACCATTACTTCCTTGTGGCCTGATTAATTGTTGAGCTCACAAAACCGTGACGCCTTAAGACATCTAGGCTGGCGGTTTAAAAGGGACCAAGTAATTATAATCTTGATGCAGATAAGCCCTTCAGAACTGTTAAGCCCAGTAGTGACCGAGAAATAAATTTTGTCCACGATGTTTTTTTGCAATTAAATGTCTTTTAATCTTGTTTGTTTTGTAATAAGAATACAAAATTAATCTGTTTATTTTGTGTTGATTATTTTTTATACATTCGGCCGAAAAAAGTATTTTTAAAATTTGTTCGAAAATTCAGTGACATTTTACTTACAAGTATTATTGCTTCTGAGTTAAAAATCACTCAGACACGTCACATTTTAAATATTTTTTTAAGAAGCAATCAACTTGTGAATATGAAAAACTTCAGTAAAAAATACAAGTTTTCGAGGTGGAAGTAGGCAGAAAACAAAACACCATCAAATTGAAATAATTGAAATTGTTTTCTGAAATAATTGATCCACATAAATATTTACAACATTAGGGCTTTAAACTAGAAGTATATAAGCATTGGATTCTACCTGAACTTGAAATAAACCTGTATCTCAGGTAACTCACTCAAGGTGTAAAAATTATCTAAAATTTCTTAAACAAAATACCCTGTAAATATCTTATGACAGTGTCAGTAAAAACATCAACTAAATCCCTCGTACCCTGTCCCATAACTAAGCGCATGTAATTCCCTGAGAGGGGCAGACGCAGCACCTACCTCGTTAACTAAAGACTACACCGACGCTGATACATCGAGGTCTAAGCGCTTACCACGATCACTAGCACTTGATTGAGTGTCTCTGTTTATCCTGCAAGGGAAATGAGCATGATAATTTGTGGACAAAGTTACACCTTTACGTTATCAGTGGTTGAGGTCACTAGGAGGTTGAATAGTTCCCGTAGGTTTGATTAAGAGCATTTGCGTGCTGCATCCAATTTGATGCCGAGAAATGATGGTCCGAAGCGCCCGTTATGCTTACTTACTTAGTATTTGTATGATAGGTTGAACACTAGATCCGGAATCCGTCCGAATTCAGAGCATTTTTATTTATCACTAGCCGATGCCTTTTTCATTTTTATTAAACTAGGAACCTTCTCAGGCGTACAACAACTTACCAAAGTTTCATTACTATCCATTGATGCATTTTTGAGATACTAACGCACCGCAAGTAGAAGATTTATCGTATGATACAAAAAAAATGATTATGTTCTCTGCTATATGTAAAATATAGATCACCCCAATTTTGGTACCCATACGATTAGGTGTCACACAAAAGCCTACACATAAATAGGAAACAAACCTATTAAAACCATTGTAACGCATTGCATTCCAACATGACAATTACTGTTCATGAAATACTGCTATATAAAGCATAAATTCATGTCAATTTACGCAGTAATGCACGATTATTACATTTCAGTGATAGATCCGTTCTAATTTAGGCATAATATACTTACTTTACTTTACTTTGGTATATTATAGGGTGAGGTTTTGGGCAAAATTATTTCCATACTTTTCTCGTTAAAATCAATGAAGAGGACTATGCTTGGAGTGTCCCTACGTGATCGGATCATAAATGAAGAAATCCGCAGGAGAACCAAGGCAACTGACATATCCCGAAGAGTTGCCAAACATTGCTCGCAGAACAGATGGCCGATGAGGCAGAAAGGTTCTGGAATGGCGACCGCATACCGGAAGACGTAGCGGTGGAAGGCCTCCCACAAGGAGGATCGATGTGAAGGCCGCAGGTCACTGGATGCAGGAAGAACAGAACTGGTCAAAGTGTCGGTGCTTGAGGGAGGCCTATTTCCAGCAGTGGACAGCTGAAATTATGATGTTGATGAAACATAAAATTTCCTTTTGTTTTTTTTTTTTTTCATTGTAATACAATGTTTTTTAAATCGATTTCCAACATCTTCTATATCTTTATCAAGCTGCTGACCCTACTTATCTCTGTTCGAAAACCCTGACTATATTGCAAAATCAACTAATTTATCACAGCCTTTCTACTCGAGTCGTGTGCACAAAATTAATAATGTGGTGTGACATGCTGTGTCACTTTCATAAGACTAAAATTTTAAAACTAAACGACACCATATTTGAGATCATAATTTTTCACGAGTACGCTTGGAAGTTTTTTTTATTATTTTCTCTTTGAAATGGGTCAGCTCTCTGAAGAGTGGACTCAGTGGGTTAATTATAATCTTTAGTGCAACTTACTAACCTATTGTGAAGACACACTGACTAAAAGAGATTTTCCGTAACATTTTAGATTTTTAATTCACATTCTTTTATGTGCCTCGTAAAGCACGTTAAGCTGTTGGTCCTGGCTGTCATTCGTGGATCTTTGATAGTCGTTACGGGTAGCCCGAAGTAGCCCGAAAGTCTGACAACCAGTCTTACCAAGGGGTTTTAGCCGGTAGCTGCTAAGGTTAGACTGGAAGCCGACCTCAACATAGTTGGGAAAAGGCTAAGCAGATGATGACTTTTAGAATAGACTATAAGTGTGTTAAATGCGGCATTTTTGAAATAGCTTTTATATAGAACTATGAGTAATATTGCTGCGTCGAGCATTATTGCCACTACGAACGGTTGTTGCTCCCACAAGAGAGAAAATGAACGGAAAAATTTAGTAGTGGCTGTATCGCTTAACTTTACTACATTTTTCAAGCACATCCTGTTACATGTATTCTTAGTAGTTTATTAAAGCTAGATTTACCGCTGGATACAGAAAGCGGAAGACTGGTCAGTGTGGTTATTTTAGGCCTCCCTGACATCACCTTTGCTGGACACAGGTCTCTGCCTATTGGCTATGGCCATCAGCTGAATGATGAGAGCAGTGTGGCCCAGTGGTATCCGCGACTTACGAGTTGTAGGTCGTAGGTTTGAACCCAGACAGGCGCTTTAATTTGTGAAAATTGTTTCATCACCACTAATCTCAAAACGGTGAAGGAAAACATCGTGAGAAAACTATGTCCTAGAACCAAAAATTCGATGACATGTGACATCCACCAACCCGCACGATTACGGCCCTCTCCCTCTCGCAGAAAGGAGGCCTGTGTCCCAGCAGTGGGGACATTATAGGCTGATTATGTAGCTGAATGATGAAGTCGATAATAAAATAAATAGACGCTTATAGCCGCAATTATGGTACGTAATAAAATCAAACACAACATTCCTAAATTATTATAAGTCTCGTGAGATGAACCTAATGAATACATGCGTACATCGAAATTACTCTAAGAACACACGGAATAATTTATTTCACTAATTGTCGAGCATCTTCTTTTCCTTGTTCTGCCAAAAAAAAAACAGACATGATAAATAAATATAAGGGATATTTATTTATCATGTCTGTTTTTTTTTTCATTCTCGTCTAACTTTTACTAGGGCCCTGTTTATTGGCCACGAGGTTATCTGACGTCGGGTGGTACCGGCCCTTCATACATAATTCAGCGATGGCCGCTCATCATACGCCCATATCGGGCGAATGTACCCCACACTTTATTGCTTATTTTTCTCTTCTAAATATTATATAATGATGCTTTCAGTTGCTTGACTTATGATGTGTGTTTGTTGGATTTGTGATTTGAATGTAGATAAAAATAAGAAGGGGCTAAATAGATTGTTATTTTCGTTCGTGTTGGATCTAAATTTAAAACCCGTGTTTGCCTAACACGTCGTAAATCCCAGCAATTTCACCGACATTATTTCTCTTCCAGAAACGGTCTTTGAGTAGAAACAAGATTTTTCGCTAGGATCATCAAACAATTGATGATCTTAGCGAAAAATCTTGTTTTTCAGGACTTCCAAAACTGTGTATACTAGGTATTCAAACCACAATAGTATTCACACCTTTCCAACACTTTATCAAGGGATACGCGTTGTACTAGTTCACATTTCCATTTTGAAAATGGCGACCTCAACACTGCAGACAATCCATTTGCCTCGCTTAGAATGCAACCAATAAAAGCCATAACTATCGAGCAATACCGGTCAGTTCGCAGACTCGAAAGTTCACAATGGATTCACAAAAACCGCCGACCAGTTGTGCAAAACGGGTAGTATTAAGTTACGAATCGAATACGAAACTAGCAGTTTCAAAATGACAGCAGTAGAACGTATCTCTTTACGACCTACTTCTGTTATTTTCAATTTTTAAACTAAAAGTTCATAGAGGAAAAAGGTCTCGTTCCCTTTTCAAAAATAACTGCCAAGCTGACTTGATTAAACAAAGCTAATAATTACTGGCCAGTTTGCAGATTCGCAAAAGAATTTCACAAAAAATGCCCTAGACTGCGGTCGAGTTGCACAAAATACCCAGTTGTATGTACAAAGTGCAGTGAATTTTCGCCCGGTTCCCTTGTTTCCTGTGATGAACATTAACCTGCTCAAAAGCTGAAACGGCTCTCCTGTGTTGAATGCTCCACTCCAATAAAACTTTTGTTTTTCACCGACTAAAAATGCGCACGACCCATTTCGACGCAACGAGAGCAATTATGTGGGTTCCTATTAAGTTTTGGGGTTGGATATTGGGCGGGTTCATTATTATTTTACGAAACTGATTGTTCTGTTAGAAATTAAATAAAATTTTGATTTTGTTTAGTGCTTTTTTTGCACCCAGAAACTAATAAAAATATCTTACGTGCTTTTAAAATGACACAATTTAATTCACAGAAAATTTTACTCGGTTTCGGTTAGTTATGTTTGGAATCTACTTCCCTGAAAAAAGCCTTATTGTTAGAGCTATACAAACAACAACTACCTTCTTTGTGAGATGAAAAATTCAGTAAACTTCCTTTACTGAAATATTTTCATCTGAAAAAGAAAAATAGTTGTTGTGTTTTAAGTTTAAAATAACAATTGTAATACTACATAATATTATGCCTTTTAACCGACTTCTAAAAAAGGAGGAGGTTCTCAATTCGGATGTTTGTTTTTTTTTATGTTTGTTCGCGCACTCCGTCGCTTGCCAATCGATTTGAAAAATTCTTTTTTTGTTGGAAAGGGTTATACTTCCCAAATGATCCCATAGAAATTTCATCAAAAACGGTTCAGTAGTTTGGTTTTTAAACCAAAATTACTGGTAAAAATTACAACTTAAAAGTGAAAAATAAAAATTTTTTTGCAAAAAAAAAAACAACCGACTTCCAAAAACGACACTACAAAGTGAAAAATAACTTTAATTTCGGAAGTCGGTGAAAAACAACGAAAATGCGAACCCAACGACACCGACTTCCGAAATTAAAGTTATTTTTCACTTTGTAGTGTCGTTTTTGGAAGTCGGTTGTTTTTTTTTTGCAAAAAAAATTTTATTTTTCACTTTTATTTTGGTGAGAAATCATCAAATAACTTCTCCCCCTCTGCGTGGAGTGGGATGTCAGACTTTTACTGACTAAAACCCACCCGTGTTCCATCAGTTGGCTGTGCTGTTGTTCGAAAGAGTTACCGTGGGGCCACGGTAACTCTTTCAAACAACCCGCGACCCTAGCAGATAATATTATGCCTTAAAAGAACTCGTGACTTTTTGCCTATAATATTATGAAAATTGTAAAAATCAAACACGCACCGACCGACGAACACCCAAAATGGCAACCAGCGATGAAGTAGCAACCGTTTCCTTAAAGTCACGCATACCAACGTTTTGGCGCGACAAACCACTTCTCTGGTTTGCACAATTTGAAACGGTGGTAAACCCGCAGAAGCCCGGCGACGAAGCAAAGTTCAGCCTCCTAGTAGCTCGCCTCGAGGAGACGGATGTCGAATAAATAAGTGACATCATCATGAGCAAGACACGCGCTGGGCGCTACGAGGAGGCTAAGAAGAGACTGTTGTCCGTTTATGAAGAGTCGGAGACGAAGCAACTGGATACCGCTACACGCTTATTATTTTCCTATCGAGCACAACTCCACAGAATAAGACACGAAGCCATATATCGGACGCTATTTTGCATACAGACCTTACTTCTACAACCTCTAATTTCCCAGACCATAACTCACACGCGGTCATGCCGACATGACAATCCACAAAACGTAGTCCTCGAACCGCACACCAACTGCGACGTTGCAAAGGGTTTCTTTAATGTATACGTGGCATCGCAATAACCAATGGTCGCCAAATTATCGCTTTGCCGCCTACAACTATCAAACTTAACAGTGACATTATAAAGTAGATTCTCGTGTGAGCAGTTATCGTGAATATGACAACAAGGGTCGCCCCACACGATGTTTACGAGCTCCACACTGCCATCGAGAAAGCAAACATAGAGTAGTGTCGGTGCGTATCGATAAAGGTTTATCGAATTTATCCATTAACTTGTGTATTTTGGCGCTGAAATCGTTCAAGTGTATGGTAGTCAAACAGAGATGTGTTTAAGATTAATCTCTATTGAAATTTGGGGTAAAGCTTAAAGTATGAATAATATAAGCTTTAGAACACTGATGTAGCATAATCAGCCTATAATGTTCCCACTGCTGGGACACAGGCCTGCTCTGTATAACAGGGAGTGGGCTGTAATCTATCACTCGGGTTCAGTGCGGGTTCGCACATAGATGTCACATCGAAAGACTTCAAATGTTTGGTTCTAGGACATGCCGGTTTCCTCACGAAGTCTTCGATCACTATTTTGAGAGCAGTGGTGATGAAGTCATTTGCACAAGTGAAGCGCCTATCAGGGTTTGAACCTATGTCCTGCACCTCATAAGTCACGGCCGTTACCACTGCTCTGATGTGATTGCTAGAAAACCGATATCACAACTTTATTTCCTCAAGAAAATATTATGTACCAGTTATGTATGTTTGTGTATTGTGCTGTGTGTGTGTTATATGTGTGTCAATGTCGTGTATATACATACGTATTATTATATTTCAGAATGAAAAGCCCGATTCCGCTATTCTCGTTTGAGCAGTGGTAGCCATGTGGTATCAGCCCCGACTTACGAAGGTCGTGAGTTCGAACTCAGGCAGGCACTTTGATTCGTGTATTTAATTTCATCACGACTGCTTTTAAAACGGTGAAGGAAAACATCATGAAGAAACCCCCATGTCCTAGAACCAAAATTTTGAAAACATGTGACATCCACCAACCTGCACTGGGCCCGCGTGGTGGATTATGGCCTATTCCCTCTTACAGAGAAGAGGCCTGTGTCCCAGCAGTGGGCACATTATAAGCTGATTATGCTAAGCTTGTTTACTGGGAATTAATCTTAAATCTGGTTAACAAAATTGGATCCTGAAAGCCTCTGTATTTCCAACTCAACGATTCTTAGAAGAAAAAATACGTGGTACCAATAGCGAAACGTACCTTTTTATATTTGTGTCATAAATTGTGACTGTTTGGCATTTTTCGTTGCAAAATAATACTTGCGGCATTTCTACTACACATAACATCACACCTAAAATCCACAGTAGGTTAAGCATAGGTGTACCTGTACTCATAGCAGACATATATTTCACCAGTTATGTTTAAGTTCCATATCATAGGGGAACATCGACCGGGTACAACCGGATATTATACAGCATATACATATATCTATGTATTTATCATAGTATATTATTTTTCACCACTGACAACCCCATTTTTTATATCCACGCAATCACTGTCCATTCCAAAGTTGCCTGGAAGAGATCGCAGAAAGCGATATGACCGCCCGCCGTCACCGTTTTGTATTAAAAATTGTATTTTTTTGTTATGTATTTTTTGGTGTACAATAAATTATATATGAATAAATAAAAACAAATCCAGACCCTGGGACGCTACTATTTCTATCTAAGCAAACAGGTATACCTTGCCTTATTAATACCCCAAGTGCCACAGTCTGAATGCTTACTGAGTTATAATAGGGATTGATTGCACCAGTGTCTAAGCTCTGATTAATTCACAATAACAGTTGATATAGCTAGGATAGTGTCAAATTTCGTATCGGCTATTATATCTACAGCGTGGCGCTTTAATGGCGACATTAATTTAATACACGTATACGGTTTTGCGTTGTAGTTTTATGAATATATTTTAATTTAATTAAACATTAATATTTATTTATTTATTAACAATTTTATAAAATAGCAACCTGATTTAAAGAACTGTAGCGCAGGGGTCATTTGCCGGGGTCACGGATCATAACATCGCATTAATGTAATTAAAATAATTAACGAGCAAAGAGAAGGCGAATTGAAGGAAAGAGAGAGAACCCTATGTCGGTGCGCGGCGCAGGTGGAAGTTTTCAAGTTACGATTTTTTTTATGTTGTTATAATTTTTATGATTACTGGCCACTAGCCCTACCCGTGTGTTAAATTAATGTCGCCATTGTAGCGCCACGTTGTATACTGAACAGCCATTTATCGTAATCCCAACTATTGTATTTGGTTCTTGATGAGGATGTGAAAACGATTGTTCAGCGGTATTGTACGAAGAAATTTAGTATAATTAATTACTAAGTTAATTTTACACATGGATGTGTACAACACGTGTAACACATCTACACGTGTTGTTCACGAAATAGCTGTAATCTTATTTTATCTACGAAGGTAGGTAACTATTTGGGCTCGCAACTAAATAATAACAACCATACACAGGTCGATCACAGGTGTAGCTACGCTTGCCGCAGTCAGTTCGTGGATGGGTGACCATCCATTACATATCGAGACTCCTCCGTGCTTCGGAAAGCACGTTATTCGTAAATCTTTGACAGTCGTTACGTGGTAGAAGTCCAAAAGTCTGACAACCAGCCTTATCAATGTTACCTAGTAAATGGGTTGTGAAAGTAAGATAGGCTGTCGGTCTAGGTAAAATACTGGTAATTTAGCTGCATCTGGTTAGACTGGAAGCCGATCCCAAGATAGTGTACAAAAGGCTAGGTAGATGATGAGGTGGATAGTTATTTAGGTAGGTACAGTCACGAGCACCAATATGTCAACACTTTGCAACTTTCAATTGCGATTTTTTCGTGAAATAACGAATGCAACGTTTTTTTTATAATTACAGAAACCTATGGGTTCGAAAATGCTATGTTCGTAACAACATAAAATTTCATTAAAAAATAAAGGAGTAAATCGCTTTTGAATAAAGCCGAGTGTATATACCGAGTGTGTATACTTTTGCTCGTGACTGTACCTATCTGTGTACCTACATACTATCTGAATTAAAAATATCGGGAACTAATTGTGTAACACACTTTGTCATGGTCTGGCAGTTTGAGTAATTAATGTGGCCAACCCAAATGTCCTTTCTTTGGTATTGTTCGTCGAATCGTTGAGCTCCTTAAGTTTTGAGTTAAGCTGCACGATTTCTGACATATGCGTGCACTGACTGGACAGGTCCTCTCAATCTGTGTGGTTCTTTCCTCAAAAGACCATCTCAGACATCGACCTACATGGTCTTCATATGATCTGACCAAGATTATGTCTGGACTTTAAAAGAGACTGTGACGTCTGAGTTTGTTTCGGCCTTTCTTCTCAGATTAGTCAGATAGGAAACGCCGACCTCATCTAGTTTTAAAATATGATTGACGTGTAAAAGTGTTTGTACAAACCTACTTACAAAATAAAATCATTTATCATTTAATGAAGCTGAAGTTTCAAATGACCATATTTATAAGTCGTGCAACACACATGTTTGATAAAATATAGTTACAAACACATTTATCGAGTGTCAAATGTTACAATTTCATTCAACTGTATCTACGAGTATGACAGACATAAAACGTTTAAAGCATTTCAT
This sequence comes from Apamea anceps, assembly GCA_951799955.1. Taxonomy (NCBI): domain Eukaryota; kingdom Metazoa; phylum Arthropoda; class Insecta; order Lepidoptera; family Noctuidae; genus Apamea; species Apamea anceps. Next base: position 8,037,146 of record OX637512.1, read on the forward strand.
TTTATAGTAAAACATCAAATTGTATTGCTAAAAATATTGCACGCTCTGTCTATTATGCTATTCGGTTTGTGATATTATATAGTCAGTATACTTTGTTGGTACGCCATGAAGCTACAATCTATCTATACTTACACCACCACCACTCCACCACCCCACCGCCATCACCACTTCGACCAGATGTTCAGACCATGGAAATAAGCATTTTTCATTATGGACACATTTAATGCATTCTTTTTAGGGTTCCGTAGTCAACTAGGAACCCTTATAGTTTCGCCATGTCTGTCTGTCCGTCCGTCTGTCTATCCTCGCTTAATCTCTGTGACCGTTAGCACTAGAAAGCTGAAATTTGATACCAATATGTATATGCATCACGCCGACAAAGTGGTAAAATAAAAATTGGAAAAAAATGTTTGATTAGGGTAGCCCCCCTATATGTAAAGCGGGAAGTGATTTTTTTTTTAATTTCAACCCTAACGTGTGATATATTATTGAAAAGGTATTTAAAAATGAATAGGGGTTTACTACAATCATTTTTTAATAATGTCAATAATTTCGGAAATAATCGCTCCAAAAGTAAAAAACAATGTGTCCCCCCCCCCCCTCTAACTTTTGAGCCATAAGTTTAGAAAATATGAAAAAAATCTGAAAAGTAGAACTTTATAAGGACTTTCTAGGAAAATAATTTTGAACTTGATGGAAACAACAGTTTTTGTACAAAAAAGACAAAAAGTTGTACAAAATAATTTCTGGACTAAGTTTGTAGTATAATCGTATATGCAAGCATTTTTTTTTAACTTTGTTTACATATTTTTTTTAGTTATCACCGTCCTTTGTGGGCCCGTTTTTAGTGTTCCGTAATTATTAGACTTCCGTAACAAATAGCCTTTTTTAAGTTGGGTTACCACTATGTTCGCGCTCCAGCAGCGCTCCGCGCTCCTGCAACTGCTCCAATGGATACGTCGCGTTCACTTCTACATGCGCTCCCCTTTGACACACTGCACTCCCCTTTGTGTTCGCGCTAAAAACCGTCACGAGTCGGAGCGCCTGTCGCGGAGCGTGCAACGTTGCACGCTCCGTGTTCGCGCACGTACCCACTACCGGGAGCAGTTGCAGGAGCGCGGAGCGCTGCTGGAGCGCGAACATAATGGATACCCACCTTTAAACTCATAAGTGGGAACACTTATTGTGACGGACGGGAAACTACGGAACCCTACACTGAGCGTGGCCCGACACGCTCTTGGCCGGTTTTTTTTTATTTTTGGTTAATTTACATACAAACAAATACCTTGACGTAAATCACCTGGTATGCATGTCTCTTTATCTCTTTATCCAAGCATTTGATAGATTTATCGTTTTAATTGCACTAAGCGGTAACATAGGCCAATTAACACCCTTTCTTACTGCATAGCTCAATTAAATTACAAATTCGAATATACAAATATCTTTGTAACAAATCCTTTTTAAGTACTACTTAGATTTGATTAGATAGATTTTTTTCGTCCTTTGTTAGATTTGATTTGTAAAATTATAGAAGCGTTTGTCAAAGCTTATGGATAATGTGAAGAACACGGTGTATATCTATCTGTTTAGCTCGTTATGTCCCATGGCTAGGCAAAAACCTCCCTTTCCCTGTTCCACACAACTGTCTACTGCCATCGCAGGCCAGTTCTTTCGGTAGGAGTCAAGTTCGTCCCTTCATCTTCGTCTTGGTCTTCCGCGATGTCGTCATCATTTTATTGGGACCCAATCAGTGGTTCTTCTAGCTCACAGCACATCTGACATGGGGCAGACTTGTCCGGCTCTATCCCACTTAAGATTGACAGTTTTTCGGGTAACGATTTCGATTTTAGTGTTTTTTTTTTTTGGTTTTGAATTACAATAGCAAATTGTGAGAGGATACGACATTACCACAAAACCGGGCCACAAGAATGATAATTATGATTAAATTCTAAGTTAAAAAAAATGCAGTATAGTATTTTGTAAACTCAAAATACCCTATTTTTGTTTTGTTTTTATAGTGACCTCTATTGTTTTAATTAAGGTTTGTTTGTGTATTTCTCTTGTGTTCTTGAATAGGTACCTAAGGTACATTTTCTATAGACGACTAAAGTAACTACTTATAAGCAAAATTGTCCATGCTGGTGCCTTAAAACTTGAACGTTAACACTTTGCGGAACACTAAACGCCAGACGTAATAACAATAAAACTTTTATTGTGTCTCGTTCAGTGTCTTTCAATCGATTAACGACCGAACCTATCTATCACCAGTTTTGGCATGCATACTGGAGGTAGAAAAACCTAACTATCTCTGGTTTTAACGTCACAATAATCTATATCAGTAACGATCTGAATGATTATATTATACTGGTAGTTAATAATTATACTGGCTACCATCCGTAGCGATCTGTATTTTACTGAAAATAGATTATTGGGTTCGGCCGTTAGGCCTGCATAGGTTTTAACCTATTGACATTATCAAATACTTAGATTCAAATAGCATGCTACTAATAGGGCAAAAGAAAATCATTATCAAAAAGAAATCACTTGCCAAAAGTGGTGTGGATTGTCACAAACGGGAATTTTCCTTTTCAATGAGTAAACTCGATAAAATAATATTTGTTCACATGTCAGAAATCCGACAGACAAAAGCACTTAGCGTGTTATCTTTTACTGGATTCACTCTTTATTTACTTCCATTATCTAGCTTGACGAAAATCACGTAAAGTATCGCTCTCCAATTTCAGTATTATATTGTAAAAAACCTCATATCCTGCCCTTTTATAGATAGGCGTTGCAGAGGTCACCCAAAAACATGCAGCCAAAGTGGGGCAACAAAATTTAAATAACTGTCGTGCTAGCAACACGAAGAAGAATAATTGTACAAAATCATAACCACTATTCTCAAAACTAGCGACGGAAAACACCGTGAACATCGTGCCGGAAACCGGCGTATGTCCTAGAACCAAAACTTTTGAAGACATTTTTTCACCTACCAAACCGCACTGGGCCCGCGTGTGGGTTATAAGCTGCTTCTCATAGAAAAACCGGCCAAGTGCGAGTCGGACTCGCCCATGAAGGGTTCCGTTACGTTACGATTTATGACGTATTAAAAAAAAACTACTCACTAGATCTCGTTCAAACCAATTTTCGGTGGAAGTTTATATGGTAATGTACATCATATATTTTTTTTAGTTTTATCATTCTCTTATTTTAGAAGTTACAGGGGGGGGGACACACATTTTACCACTTTGGAAGTGTCTCTCGCGCAAACTATTCAGTTTAGAAAAAAATGATATTAGAAACCTCAATATCATTTTTGAAGACCTATCCATAGATACCCCACACGTATGGGTTTGATGAAAAAAAAAATTTTGAGTTTCAGTTCTAAGTATGGGGACCCCCAAAATTTATTGTTTTTTTTCTATTTTTGTGTGAAAATCTTAATGCGGTTCACAGAATACATCTACTTACCAAGTTTCAACAGTATAGCTCTTATAGTTTAGGAAAAAAGCGGCTGTGACATACGGACGGACAGACAGACAGACAGACAGACAGACAGACAGACAGACAGACAGACAGACAGACATGACGAATCCATAAGGGTTCCGTTGCCATTTGGCTACGGAACCCTAAAAAAGACCTGTGGCCCAGCATCAGCAGTGGAAACGTAAGGCTGATAATACTAATGATTATTATTATGATTATTGTATTTTTAAGATAATAATCATTAGTATATTTAGCCTTACGTGATGTAGTGATAGCACCACTCGTATAGGTGCGGTTAGGGTTGTGCCATTGCATAATTATACTTATATTCCATGAAAATAAGTTAAATACACACAAACTGTCCTATAAACAATGTAATTTGAAAACATTATAAAAGCCAATTATTAACAAAAAAAAAAAAACTAATCGTAGAGTTTTTTGTCGGCTCTTCTCCATACGACACGATCCGACACGACCAATTGGAACCGTGCACCTAGCTTCTGATGTTTCATAAGTGCCCGTGTAGTTTATGTGAAATAAAATATATTTATTAATTGTACAAACTTTATGCTGTAGTATTCTAGTCTGTATTTAAGCTTTGGGCTAGTGTATCTGTAGGGAAAAACCTTGTGTACTTTTGTAAATATGCTTTAATCAAATCAACTGAAATTTGCCTAACAGCATAAACAATGATATGAGCTGTATTAGTTCCTACTGTAAATTGCGTAAGCATATCCAGTATCCAGCTGGTATATTATGAGGCAATTAGCGAAGCTGAACGGAAGCTAATTCATTACTAGATTGCAGCTGAGCAAGAATGAGTGATGAGGTTTTTCACAACAGCGATGTAAATGAAGGCTTTGTATGTTAAAGACTTGACGCGCATAAGTTTGCAAATAATAACAAGAAATACAATACTCGGTGTTTTGTTTAACGATAAAGTGGAATGGAATTTGGAAAGTGGATAAAGCTATATGAATAATTTGAATGTTTTGTGACTAAGTTAAAGCTTCTAAGTGTTAAGTTTGGAAGTGGGATTTAAATAAAAGAAATACTACCATTTTTCATACCTAAACGTTGCAATTCAATTAAAACTTTTAGTAATAAAAATGGGAGTGATTTGAAATTCAACAATCCTATTTACCTATTGTAAAAAAATAACAACAACACTGAAGCTATTAGGGTAGCTGCTCGCTTCAGCGTCCACTCGTGTATATTGACCGTTTTTCCGCATTGCAATGGCACGTACGTAGGGTGAGTGTACTAATCGTCGACGTTCGCTATTGTCATCACGTTGACTACATCTACACATGTTATTATGAATCTGAACATAACATGGTGATTGTGAAATATTAACTAGAAAATAACTTCGAAGGGAATTGTTCTATGAGATTGCATTGTGATTAGAAACTGAACTACTACTGCACATTGTGTTTATTACTCTGTAGTACCTTACTGCGCCGTTGGTCTCGTGATTGCAAGTGCGACTTTTGAGCGTGGGGTCCTAGGTTCGATTCCCAGGTTGGACAAAGTGTCGCTTAGGTCTTATATCATCCTTACTGAAGGACATAATGCTAATGGTATACCATCATCTGTCTAGCCTTTTCACAACTTTTTGAAGGCACGGTTGGTGCAGTGGTTAAGCGATTGACTGCTGCGCTGCGTATCGCGTGTTCGATTCCCGCACGGAACAAATATTTGTATGGCCTACAAGTAGTTGTGCCGGGTCTGGCTATTTGTGTATGTGAATTTAAATGTTTGTAAACGCACCCACAATACAGGAGAAATTACTAGTGTGGGCCAAGTTAAAAAAAAAAATTATGTTGGGGTTAGCTTCTAGTCTAAAATACTGGTATTGAGATGCAGCTGAATACCGGTATTTTACCCGGAGTGAATGCTTATCTCACGGTTAATCTAATTGGATAGCTAGCTGCTGCTCGCGAATTTGTCTGCGTATATTTCAGAATTGGTCCAGAGAGAAATAAAAAATTATGTTTGTATAGATAGGCAAGCCACCGGGCTTAAACCTGGTGCTTTAGTAAACACCCAATTTTGTGGGTGTATATGGGCGCTTATCGGGTGTTCATCGGGTGTTTATGTATGTGAGTAATAAAAAATAATGGGCTAAAAAGTTTAACCCGTAGATATTAGATAAGGAAGAATCGCAAAAAAAATATAAGTCGTTAAGCCATCTCATACTCATTCACTCAATACATAGTTCCATTCATCATAACTCACCGATCCCACTCATATCAATAGTCATTCCCAGATGCATATCTTAGTAGTTGCCTTTACAAAACCCAAGGGAGATATGATTCCGGTTATTTCCTGCAATAATATAACCAACATAACTTTAGTACGAACAAAAGAACATGGTGGCTAAGCCTTAGGGACGACCTCAAAACGGGGAAAGGATAGGCTTAGGTCTATTATCATAATCATAAGTACTTAACTTAGGCTATTTTGGGATTCTGGCTGAATTTAGGTACTATTGTTGTTCTAAGTGTTTTTGAACGTAATTCACGCGATTGTTGGTACATTTAGTGTATTTACTTCGTGGTTATCCTCCAAGTGTACCTATACGAACCGGACACGGTTGTTTCAGGAGGTTCCTGTTCAGGATAATGCGGGAGGAAACGCCAGGGTGTCACCACTGTGTGGATCGCCCGGAGGACATGGTGGAGCATACGGTGGAGGTCTGCTCGGCTTGGGTGGAGCTCCACCGCGTCCTCGTGGCGGCGATCGGCGGCGGCGATCTCTTGCGTCCGGCCCTGGTCCAGGCCATGGTACGGAGCGAGAGTGCATGGGAGGCCGTCACCTCCTTCTGTGAAGCAGTAATGCTCGCGAAGGAGGAGGCGGAGCGCATGAGAAAGAGGCAATCACTGCGCTCTCACGCCCCTAGTCGCCGCAGGAGACGCCCTGGATGGGAGTCAACAGCCGACTCCTGGCCACCGTAAGCTCGACGCCCGGTAAGGACCAGGCCCGGGTCGACGGCGCATTGTGTTCCACGCGCGCCTCAAAGAGATTTCAGCACGAACAGACGGGGTCCACTAGGGCCGATGCCGCCAGGGCCGCGGGTTGTTCGAAAGAGATACCGTGGCCCCTGGCATAGGCAACTGAAGGAGCACGGGTGGGTTTTAGTCAGTAGTCTGACACGCCCTTCCGCTCCGCCCAGAGCGGGAGAGGTCATTTGATGATTTCCCACTCAAAAAAAAGAAAATAGTGTACCTATACGAGTATGTATTAATGGAAGTAGGTTTTAGTGAGAAACTACAGTGACCTGGAGATTTATTCCCGTAATTGAAAACGTTCTAAATCTAGTGGCAATCTCATCTCAGCGACCACCAATGTCAAAAAGTTGTCAAAAATGTAGGGAAATTATAGGTATTTTTGACAGATTGAGATCGGACTGTGAATGTTCTTAAAATTACGTGAATTAACCCCCTGAGGTAGTATAGTCATCTGAATTTGAGCACGTACCTGAGATACCTAAATGAATCTTCTCCTAAACCGTTATACATAAAATTTTCAATAACATCGGCTATTACTGTTTTTATCCTAACAACGAGGTTTATATTCCCAAGAAAATGCAGCAGTACATCCGTTTTTTTTACAAGTTACCATTTCAACCGCAAAGTGTATTAAAATATAGTATAAATACATTAAAATATCAGACAGCTTAAACTTTTTCCTACCAAAGAAATAAGTCATTATGTTGTTATCCATAAGCAGTCAGTCATTATGTTGTTATCCATAAGCAGTCCCGCACCCTATCCATCTTAATCTGAATCATATTGGAGGATACTGCTAATCCATTGCTTCATATGTTTAAAAAAATTGTTTGCTTAACAACGTAAAGAACACAATGAATGTTGTTGAACTGTCAAAATGAAAGCCATTGCTATTGATAGTGTGTTACGCAATTACCCTGCGGAACAAAGGCTCAGTCCCTACATAGGCAGAAATTAGAAGAAATAGTACCCACTTTATTTTTATACAACGACTAGTTTCTACTCGCGACTTCGTCCGTATAAAATTTCTTGGTCTACCGACCCACCCCGTCGCATGGCATCGCCTGCCAACGATTCTGCTTCGTTTTCGAGTTCTTTCTTTTTGCTCAACTCCTAAGGGCTGGCGGCACGGCACGGCAGGGGATTTTTATGCGATGAATAGAATTATAACTTAAATGTATGACAGTAAAATTGAAATTTCAATGATGATGCCAAAGGACGTCGCGGCATGCCTATGGATACGGCATCATTACTGCCGATGAAATTTCAATTTTATTCTCATACTTTTAAGTTATATTTTAAAATCCCTTGCCGTGTCGTGCCGCGAGTGGGCACAGGCCCTAAGAGTCCTAACATGATGTTAAATAGCCTATAGCTGACTGGTAGTTCCAGAGAATAGCACGATCAAACAAACTCTTCCCGTCTTATTACAAAACGAAACCTAACTTTAGTTCTAGCCCAAACCTCTAGCTAGTATTTGTTTTTCGAACTTTATTTCGATTTAGATAAAGTTCTTTATACAAAAATGACAACTTAGCACCGAACTAAGTTGTCATTTTTGTATAAGGAACTGCATTTCTATAACAGTTAAGTTCTTAATTCAATAACTGGCGCGGTGGTTTAAACCTGATCTAAAGAAAAACCTTGTTTTGTAATAAGGGGGTTCAGGTTTATTATTAGTATAGATTCATGTTTTTGCTCCTAACACCCTCGACTTTTAACAACTTTCTTTCGCAATTTATCAAAGGATGACTTTATCAAAGCTTAAAATATTAATAGCCAAGACACGACCGGATAATCAACAGCTTATGCCGCTCAAACAGCTGTTAAATACTCTTCACTAGGTATTCGTGCCCTCGTTATTTACGCTTTAACTTCTGCCGGCGGAATTACCCGGTGAAGTTAAGCTGGGTGATTGCGTTTCGCTCGCGGTGCGTCCGGGTTTCTGTGTCAAATGCACGGTTCAGCCCGGATTTAAGTATCAAACAACAAAAGCAACCCGATTTAGAGACCACCGTGGTACAATGTGTAGAGAAACTACGTATCAAGATGGGTTAGGAGCAATAAAATGGCGGCGGAATGAGGGGTCAAATGGAAATAAGTAAGATGTAAAAGATTTACTTTAATTCAATTTACTTCATAATGCGGCGTAACTTATAAATAAAATAAAATAATTTTAATTCAGATATCAAGGATCCATTAAGTACATCATGTATAATGTAATATTACACAAACAAAAATAAAAATAATAATTAAAATGTATGTCGGAGAAGGTATGTCCGTCTCTCGTTAGCATCAGGCATATTTTAATTACTGTGGGCGTACTATGGGTAGTGTTGGTTAACACAATAGAAAAACGGTTTGCACTTCAAATCAGATTATAATTTACGAACAAGTTAGTCACACTAGCCGGCGAATCACGCACTATAAGTACACATTCAACGATACGGAACGCTGACAGTTTCTGAGCACATGTTGTTCGTACGATGTCCAATGATTCGATGATCCCGAGAGCTCTGCTCACACCGTTCTTGTAGCAGCTGTTGCTCTCGTCCCACCACGAACTCAGGCTAGACTCTGTCCAGAGCCACGAGATGGCGCTGGCGTTCTGAATAGTCAAACGAATGACTCCGACATGTAGATTATAAAATGATAATGAAAAATAAAAATAAAATAAAATTAGAATCAATAATTTTGATTCTGATTCTGAATGTAAATCAAAATTAAATAACTGTTTTAACAAGGGACCTCCAAGGCGGAGATGACACCCTGCCAGCCACAATCTTTTAGATTATAATTAGGTAAATAAAATTAAAAAAAAAACTTATAGTAAGACAATTTTTTTAAACATTCATGGCAAGCTAAGTGGAAACTTATTTTTGGCGTTGTTGTCTATTTTAATGCAATAGCTGTTTTTAACAATAAGACAAGGACATAGACAAAAGACCAAACATGCAGGCTACATAAAAGTAACAAAAATAACAAGCAGACACAGCTTGTATGAAAGAAAGAAAAGAAAAAAAAATGCGTTTATTTGCGGTGAACATGACTCATAATAAAAAGAACATGCGTCACATCCACGCAAAACGGCCATCGCTCAGCATAATGCTAAGGCCCTATACGAGACAGCCCCAGCGCTGGTTTTCAGCGACAGCCAACGTTGACGTAATGACGTCAAACAGTGCAATTAGCATTATTATATATTTTGGTCGTGTACAATAAAGTATACAATGTGTAACGGAATTAATGCACATTATGAAAGTAGTTTATTCAGAATCGTTTACTGAATCGAGTTTTGTCATTTTTAATATGCGTAATTTTTTTTCCCAAAAATAATTCAGACTACATAAATTACAGTCACACTCCCGCTGAAGAATAAAATCAAACCAAAATGCACGAAGTACCTACTACGCTAGACCCTTATACGTATGCGAGTATGTGAGTGCGTAGATTTTTAATGTGACCACAATTTTCTCCCACAATCAGTATAACTAATTTAATAAATAAGCAATGTTTTATACATAATAGTAAAAATTCAGTGCATGTATTATGGTTAAAACAAAATATTCTAATTGGGGTGTTTGGTGGTGTGCGTTAATTCCGGGACATGTTGTATATAAATAAATTAGATATAAAAAAAACTTGAGAGGTGTCAAGGGACACCCGGATGGAACGAAGTTCCTTTCGATTAATTAGTGAAGGAATTGTAATAAAATCTTATTTAAAAAAAAAAAGTGTGGTTCCAACTTTTGGTCTTAATTTTTTCCGTCTAGCCCCCTTTCGCAACGCGCGATAAGGAACTTCGTTCCAATTATATAAGGTTAGACCAGGTATGAAGATTTTATAACATAACGAGACTATTATGTGAACATAATGAACTTAGATGTCTTCTAAACCACTCCGTAGTCATCGTCCTGCTGCATATCAAAAGTCGTGATGCACAGCTATTATTCCAAAGAGCTACAGTACTCCAGACATTTTTATGCAGAATCCCGGTATAAAAAGTTAATGAAGCATGTCCAAGTACGAGAGGATCATTAAAAACAAGTGTCCGTTGTCAAGTTATCTCACAAAGTTACTGTTCGCACTAACCGCAATGAAATTAATCAGACGACAAAATGCAGGGGAGGGAAAGAGTTTCCTAACTTTCCTATTTAATGGCTTACAAAGACCGGATAATTGAATTAAACGGAAGGTAATTCAGCTATTTTCGCTGTGTTTTGTGGGGCCAATGTTGTAGTGGTGTTTTTATTTAAACTTAAGTACTATGCGTTGAGTTGATAGTGTCATGAGCTTATTCTGTATTTTGAATTCTAATGATTACGTTTACTATAATTATAATTCTTCACATACTAGATTATTAATAAGGTCCACTTGTACCACAAAGCCCTAATAGTACATTACGATACGTGTGACTTAAGTAGTCCATTACAGAGCGCCGTGCATTAATAGACAACTTATGTAAGTCACACGTATCGTACGAGTATTCTATTGTATAGCTCGTTAACATGAGCTACCCGCACCCTAAACCCGTGCTTAAATCACGCTTTTCTATGTAAAAATAAACTACTTAAATCACAGAAAAGCGTGACTTAGGCCACACAGTGCTATAAATACATTTGGTGCTTAACGGACTTAAAACATCATTCTATCTCTGTCATCTTCAAACGCTTAACCTATTAAGTACTTAATTTGTGGTGCAAGCGGGCCCAAGAATATCATTTACCTGCATCATACCAAACACTACACCATATCAAAATGTTAGCACCTTGTGTTAAAGTCTAACTTTTAAGAGTGAATAATGTGAATAGTTTTAAGAAATATAACTCACCTACGTAAATAAAGGCATTTAGTAATTAAACCAATTTATGGAGCAACAAAGTTCTATTGGCGCGCGGCCAAAAACGGAACTAACGCCGCCATCTTGTTTTTCAATAATATCGCAAAAAAACATAAACAAATGTTTACCGACAACGGCCCCTGTAAATGTTATTCAAGACCCAACAGATACTTGTGGCAATGTAGGTACATGTTATGTTATATATTCTATTTTAATTTTTCTATAGACAATAATGCCAGTGACAGATTTGATATGAGAAAACGACTTGTTCTTCAACTGGCGAGTGTGAATCTCGCGCGTGCGTGCGAGTTGACACCTTCATGCGAAGGAGATACTTGGATGTTAATACTCACTGGGATTGACAGCATGTCCTTCGTCGACGACGTTCATCGATAGGTGGAGGAGCACCAGCAACGTTGCTGACAACTGCAACAAAGAAACATGACAATTATTAACAGTGAAAAATATAAAAATACTATTTCATAAGTGGTATTAAACAAAGTCCTTTTTATTAACTTTTGGATCATTTGGGTCCCTTCAAAATGGTTGAGCTGAATGGGGCTAATCTATGCGTCATGTTCGTGAACGGGCGCCGTCAGTAGGGACTGGTCAACTCTTTGCTGCCATGGCTTATTTTAATTTAATTTAATATTTGAATTGTTTTTTTTTTATCTTCTCATTACGCTTTTAACGTTCTGCATCGTTCTCACATGCATAATTTTGAACATGAATGATGTAACCAATACTTTGTAACAATATTATTATGATTTAAAAGAGTGTCCATGGAGTTTCTTGCCCGTTCTTCTCCATAGGTACCTACTACGCTCTGGAATGGGCAACTAGCTTCATCTTTTTGACTGACCGACCTTGACAATTCCTGACAAAAAGTGCCTGTAATTGGTTTTTTGAAATAAATAGTTTGAGTTTGAAGATATAAAACGATCATAATGTTAAGAATTAGCATTGCCATTCAGCGCGGCAATGCTTCAAAGACGTTTCCGTATGAAGAGTAAATACTCGTCATAGCAGGCGTCAGCTCAGGCGTCGAAGTCGACGCCTGAGTGTTCTTTTGTTTTTTGTCTTTATTTTATGCTTAGTTCATTATTCATTTAATTTAGTACCTAGTGCAAATAGTTATTTGCGTTATATATTATATATAATCATTTTAATGTATATGAAATAAGCATAATAAATAATGATATCATCATCATCATCTGCCTAGCCTTTTCCCAACTATGTTAGGGTCGGCTTCCAGTCTAACCGGATGCAGCTGAATACCATAATAAATAATGATATACTATCGTATAATAAAGAAATATCGATGACTTTTCAAGTCGTAAAAACTGTGCGAAACAGAGGCGGATCGCTAGTTATTAATAAGTCAAAATAAACAAACGTTAGATGCAGACTCGATGTCACTTTTATTTTTAGTATTTCCCGCCGGGTCGTAGCCGCAGACAGGAAGCTGCCATTTTTTGTCAGGTAATTTTTGACTGACATAGGATAAAAACGATTCTGAACCTAATTTTAGATACACATACCGTAAGTGTACGTATATCTAAGTATAACTTCTGGAGTTCAGCTTTTATATATAAACGCCGCACTTCACTCAACATGTCAATACAAATATTTCATGAGTGCGAAAAATTTTAGACCCAGTCGTTCGCGTGCTCTCTTAATCCTTTTAAAAATGCAAGCCTTACTTATAATATCACTGACACGGGTGGGTAATTAGTTTTTTAGGTCCATTCTATTCGTGACACCTTTCGTAAGCCGTGTGCTGTAAAAATGCCAACAACTCCAGGGTACAATGCGACTACTAAATTGCATTAAAATTCCTCTTTGTCCTGACGCCGGAGCAAAATGAAAAATTGTGTTGGTACCCGCAGACCCGGTCTTGGATATACCTCTGGGCTTTTTGTAAATAATGCTGCAAGTATTTTATGCTAATATTTAATTTCACTGAGTAACAGTGTATTTAATTTTATATGATGAATTATATTATTTCATTATATTTTTTATATAACTGAGAAAATTTGACACGGTATAATAATTCTACCTCTCGTCCTTTTTTTCTTTCTTATTCTTCCTTTAAGAGTCCCCTTCTTAAAGGAAGAAAAAGACCTACCGAGATGACGACTAATAGAGACGTATGAAAGAAAAAGACTTGTTGCCCCGACCCCAAATAAACGGGGATAAGGACAAGAGCGAATGCTGATATTAATATTACCTTTTCACTCAAGTTTATCAAAGATTTTAACTAGCTGACCCGACAGAAGTTATCCCGTCCAAAGGGTTTATTCATACAAAAATGCCATAGAAAAAAAAAAGTTCAGTTTCCCGATTTGGAATTTTTCCGGGAAACTTTTCCTATATTTCTTTTCATAACAACCGGTCTATTACAAAATGGTTTTTATCACTCACCCTATTTTATTAATAAATGTAAGGTGCTATAACAATGTCACTTTATGTTGTAATTTTATTCACTTATGAGTAATTAAAATGGGACACGACAGGCTTATTATATTATCAATGGTCGCGTGATGGTGAATTAGTATTCATGTGTTTTTACTGCTACTTTATCGCTGTAGGTAGACTGATATACTTTTACTACAGGTAATTGTTTAATATCCAGGTAAAAGACATAAGCTCGTACACATGTTAAATCCAAATGAAAATGTCATAAGTGTCTTAAAATATTACTAACACCCAGGATACATTAGTGTTAGTTGCCAGTGAGCTCCCAACGAGACAGTTACCCCTTTATTTATAAACGTTGCTTATAGTTAAGAGAAGCTTAAACGTCAAAATTGTATCGTTAAACAGTCGCTAATCATAACTTAACTTTAAGCAACTTTACCTTGCTTTACTTTACTTTTCTTTTTTTTTTATAAATAAACCGCTTAGTGATACATCACTAAGGGGTTTATTTATAAACGTGGCTGCACTTTATAAACACTGTTTTGCAGCAAGTTAGGATAGAACACACTATTATTATAGCAGTATGGAACCGAAATGTAAAGGCTACGTTGGTCTTGGTTCAGCAAATAAACAATCCTGTTTTACTCTACGGTGTACAGTGATAGGTATCACAGTAGTCCAGTGTGTACCGGGATTTATGCGGTGCGGTAGCATAGCATTATTTTGAGGTGTAGCTTTTCCCGTCCCGCACTGTTGTTTTCGGCATTCGTAATGCAATTTTATCACCTCGGGAGTGTTTAGTCTAGACCACACAAGAATGTAAACTGCCGGTACTGCGTGCCTTTAAATTCGGATTGTGCATTTTCAACAAACAAACTTACAAAAAATCTAGCATTCAGACGTTTCTTTTTCGAAAACCAACACATTAAAGTTAGCAATTGAACTTTGTTAAATACAGCACATATAAATCACAATCTGAATAATTTTGAAGGATATTGCTTATCCATTGCTTCATATGCTTTGAAAAAAACGTTAATAACGCAATAATGGTTGTTGAACTGTCAAAATAACAGCCATTCCTTCTGTCAGTGTGTTACGCAACTACCCTGCTGTTCTACATACTCACGATAAACCCTACTTTAGAACATAAATGTAGTAACGAACGCTAAAACTCTTTGCCTAACAGCAGTTAGACGGAAGTTCTCGCCGCGGCAGACAGTCACAATATTAAAGTCACGCTTATCAATTTAGAACAAGTCGCAAACAAACGCTAATTGGCAAGACCAACCTTTGAGTGGCCTCACGTTGAAATTATTTGCTCGCAATTACTATCTAGCGCTTTCATAACTCCCTTTCGGTCGCCGAGCAGTTTAAGTTAATGTTTTGAACGTTACAAGAAAATGGTTAAGAGTGTCCTTATTTACTCGTTTGTTGGTTAAGCCACATTAAAGCTGAACGTGGTTTTCGGATTCGCTTTGACACTTGTTTTTGAATGTCGGCCAAAAGTTTCCTTTTGAATATCCTCGTCTCTATTTTTGTTCTCTAATGAGAAGTATTTTATGTACCTACCTAATCCAAGCACAGTCTATATATATATGTTCTAATTTCAGATTTTATCCATAGTGAAAAGTAACAAACAGAGATAGTCTTATTTATACATTTATAATCATTGTAGTTACTCTTGAAAGCCCGAAAGTCTGACAACCAGTCTTACTAAGCGATTTCGTAATACCCGGTAACTGGGTTGTGGAGGTCAGATAAGCAGTCGCTCCATGTAAAATACTCGTACTCAGCTGCGTCCAGTTAGACTGGAAGCTGACCACAGCATAGTTGGAAAAAAGCTAGGTTGATAGATGATGAATCATTGTAGTTATTCTAAGCATCTAAATATATCACTGCCATTTTTAACAGAACATCTTAATATTATGAAACGAAATTCTCAATTCCATTCAATCTTTATTGCACCCATAATGTACACATACAAGTGGTAAGTATAAATCGATAGAATCAATTATGGACCCTGTCGGGCACAGCGAAATTTTAAATAAATAGGAGAGAGGAAGAGCGCTTTTTTTTAGCGCCTAAAGAGTTTTCATTCAGACACGTAGTCGTACTTTAGAAAACCCTGAAGTGGAACTTATGTATATCCCTAAATCGAATTCTAAATCCTCCCTTAAGTAATACTAGGACCCCTTACCCACTTTATCGCCTTTCACGACCGTGAATAGATTGTACCTACGTAGAACAAAAAATATTGTCCAGGTGCAGAATTATGGACTGTGCGCATAATCAAGATTTATGAGGTGGGTATACAGGATGAATGAAGGTTATATTTCAGCAGAATGTAGTTTTTATCATTTTCTGATGAATGAAATCAACTGAACCGCTGTCCACTGACACACAAGACATGTGACATATAACCACGGGTGCACTGGGCCCAATACCCAGTTCTCCATTTTGCAAATGGAGGCAGGTGATGAATGATATGGTATCATTCATTATCTGCCTAGCGTTTTTCCAGCTAGGGTCGGCTTCCAGTCTAACCGAATGCAGCTGAATACCAGTATTTAAAATGGAGCGACTGCCTATCCGACCTCCACAACCAAGTTACTGGTAACACGAAGTCCCTTGGTATGACTGGTTTTCGGAATTTCGGGCTTCTGACTACCCGTAACGACTGTCAAAGATCAAAGAATGACAGCTGAGACAAACGGCTTAATGAGCTTTCCATGTCATTGTTTGATGAAAATGTATGGTCTTCTTATAAAAACAGAGAAAAAAAAAACAAAACCTACAAAATCGTAGGCGTGTCTTACTGATACGCCTACGATTTTCTCCTATCTACCTGATTATTTTATCTCAATTCAACTGGATCCGTTTCAATAAATCTCTCATCAGAAAAACACCCTATACATTGAGCCCTGTACTAAGCACCGTTTATAAGGTAAGGGGTGCAAGATCTCATGATTTATTGGTACCAACAGTTCACATTAATCTTTTTCTCATTTATATTGCCAGGTGGGGTAAGAATAGGGAGGGGGGGGGGGTATTATTGATGGACGCCTCTCGTCGTGCCTTCAAACCTTAATGTCCGTTACTATAGTAAATTGAGATGGAACAGTTTCCGAGTTCAGTCTTCGTTTAATGAACTGGAATTTGTTGTTTTTGTCCAGCAATTTTAGACATTAATATCTAAGCGTGTTAATTATAAATTCACTTGAATATTCAAATCGTCAATCTACCTTCTGCAGGCGTGATGATCATTGCTCGTGACTTCTCGTATAGAGAAGTCACGAGCAATGATCGTCACGCCTTCTCTATACGAGAAGAGGTCTTTGCCCTGCAGTAGATTAGTGAAAGGCTATTACTAACATTCTATTAATCGTTATCCTAATAATATTATAAACGCGAAAGTTTTTATGGATGGATTGATGTTTGTTACTCTTTCACGCCTAAACTACTGAACGGATTTGAATGAAATTTGGCACACAGATATTTTATAACCAGGATTAATACATGGGATACTTTTTATTTCGATATTCCCACGGGATCGAAACTTATGTGGGTGAAACCGAGGGGCGCAGCTAGTATAACATAAACAAGGAGAGGAGATATATAGATAAAAAAGGGATATACAGACAAAGAAGGGGCTCATGAGTATCTATAGTAGGTACAACAACGTTACAGTGTAGTAGGATTAAAAGCTGAAGAAAAACTAGGTAGGCACCAACACAGAATTACTTGATCGCATATGTCATCAGTGCCAGCAAGGGCTATACAGCAATAGCTCACGACTGTCTGCTGCCTCGCTACATACAATACATACATACATACAATGCCGTGGGGAAATGAAAAACGAAGCTTAGAAAGTAGATTGCCGATCATCGTTGTTCTTTATGGTCTCAGCTAGGTTTCAGCTAACAGGAAATTTGAGACAGAACAACACTAATTAAATTAAACCAGGAAATAATTTGAATGTCCTTTGTAATATTTTTTTATAACATACTAGCGAGCTGCCCCGGCGTCGCATGAGTGCAATTTACATGTGAAGACGGTGAACTGTTCACGACACGTTTTCTAAACAGTAACCTAACAAAAAAGTACTAGGCTTGCATGAATTCAAAATAGTATTTCATTAGTATTATTAAGTACTTATTTTTGTATATGTATGTATATAATAAATAGCTAATGTCATCTGGAATAATGTACCTTTCAAATGGTGAAATAATTTTTCAGATAAGAGCTGTGGTTCCGGAGATTATCCTATACATATACACAAACTCACAAAATTCGCTCTCTCTCATTATAATATTATAGCATAGTATAGATTCGGTGAAATTGACCGCTGTTGAAGTTGTGGAAAGCCAATAAACTATAGGAACCACAAAACCACATTATTATATTTAGCATTTTACAATAAATAATAATTTATTATCAAATTAACCGGACACCGCAAATTGCTGCATTAATTTTCCGATAATTCATACATCAAAGGTTTCCATTGGATTAACAAATAGCACATATTCACAACTAGTACACCTACATAGCTTGGGGTTGTTACTAGTTGCAATGGTTTTTGGAGCATTTTATGTTCCCACTGCTGGGACACAGGCCGCCTCTGTTCGAGAGGGTGTGGGCTGTAATCAACCACGCGGGCCCAGTGCGGGTTAGTACATGTCACATATCTTCGAATTTTTGGTTCTAGGACATGCCGGTTTCCTCGCGATGGTTTCCCTCATCGTTTTGAGAGCAGTGGTGATAAAATTATTTACACAAGGTTTGCCTGCCTGGATTCGAACCCACGACCCGCCCTCATGATACGGGCGACTACTGCTCTCAGTGGTATAGAATCGAATATATAATATAGATACCTGTAGGTACTATCAATCTATATAGCATTTTCCCAACTATGTTAGAATCCTTCCAGAACTGGGCGCAGTAATTACTAAACAGTATTTAAAAAAAAAAACAATAATAAAAAAACCGCTCCCTGTCCTTAAAATAGACAATAGTTAAAAACATGTCGTACCAATCATTTTTGTGAAATACAAGATATAAATATAAGATGCTTATAATTCTCATCGTTATAATTTTTTTCTTGCGAAATTCAAGATGCAATCATCCTTATATTATAGTCATTGTTATAAAATGAGGGTAAAAAAACTTAACCAATTGTTCTTGGCAGTCGAGTGAAAAAGCTGTCATCCCTAAAAGCTTTATTTATTTTTATAAACTCAGACTAGGGATTTTTCAGTCCTGCACCAAGTCCCGGATACAAATAAAGAATGTACAAAACCACAAAGCACAGCATTAAACCCTGCGAACAGCAACAAAAAAGGCTAATCCAATACAAACAACAAAAAAAGTCTATGCGTTATACGTTAGGAGATTCCGCGTCGAACTGCACAGTGGTCAGCTGTGTAAATATTGAAAGAAACAAAACATGCACTTCCCGTAAAACGCATAAAACATTCGCTTGTGGTAATATTTTATCTTGTCCGTTTTTACTGCACCGAGTTAGTTCTAAACAAACTTCCAGGATGTGTGGTCGTGTGCTTAAAATTCAGCACGGAACAGATGCCGTCTAAAATTTTAGTTTTATTTTATTTTAAAACTAAAATTCTGTTAAATTTTATGCCTTTTAGGAGCGTGGAATTTGTTTATGGAATACATGGAAACTTCTTGTTTTACATTAGAATTTTGTAAATGTACTTTCAAATCTTTTTTCTTGTTGAAAACAAGGTTATATAAAGGTTTAGATTGTTTTTATTATCGTTTCGAAGATCGTCCGCATATTTTTGATGAAATTAATGTATTTTTAAATGTCATTTAACATTATGCGGAAGCGACGGACGCCGCTGGCTCTCTGTAGTACTTTTTCAATCTAACTTATCATTTCCGCACTCTTACATACTCATTTAACTTGCCGGAGTTATAAAATGTACCAACGTTCACTTTATGTGGGTCAGAAAAAAAATTGTAATCTAGTGGAGAAGCGTGGTCGGTGAAAAAGTCTGATTGCATTTAGAACTGAACGAATATGAGCTACTTACCTAAGTACTACCTTTTAAATGTTTACAAAAGAACCTTTGGCCGGCGAACTGTAATTGATTGATTATAGATGTCCAGTCCATAGAGCGACGGTATCGGTGACCTGTAGAAACACTCAATCAGGTGGAAAATTGGTTCCTGCACCGCAAACTGGAAGAAGCCTACGTTCAGCAGAAGTATTATAAAGTGTAGGAACATTTATTGAAAACATGCTGCGCACCGCAGTTTTACCTGCATGGAAACTTCCTACAAGAATGTGTACTTTCCTGGCATAAAAAGTACCCTATATCACTCGGGTATAGTGCAGCTTTCTATTAGTGAAAGTTTTATTGTAATCGGATCAGTATTTCTAGAGATTACCCATTACAAACAAACAACTTTAATTCGTTGTATTTTTTTTTTTTGTATAAACTAGTCAGCGATTTCATCCGCGTGAAATTTTAACATGAAACATTACCTTAGGCACTCAGAAATAATGCTTTCTTATTAAAAAAATAATATTTTGAAATCGGATCCGTAGTTCCGAAGATTACCCCAAAATAATATAATAAATTACGCAAAATACGCGCATTTTCATGGAGTGGCGGACACCAGCCCTTATTACCTATTACCCCAAACAAACAAAATTTTTCCCTCCTTACAACATTAGTAAATAACAGTGTTTACATTACACATTGTTCAGATATTCATATATTTCTCGCACGTATTCTTCCAAGTAGAAAGTAATACCTAAAGTAATCAACTTCATTTCCCTTAGGTAAAATCCAGCTCGTAGTTTTTCTACAACAAACAATTACTGTAAAGCGCGAAGAGATGTGGGAATAAGAATTTTCCTGGATAAATTCAATCGGAATCAGATTCAGGTTGAATTTGGCATGTACGGAGAAAAGAGAAAACGGATTTCGATACTTTTGGTTTGATTTTTCGTGATTGTAAAATTGATAAATACTACAGTAACAGGTTTTATATTGAATTAGTCTCTCAAGATGTTATGATAGCATAATCATCCTGTAACGGTCCCACTGCTGGGGCTCCAGCAGCCCATTGTGGAATATAAAATGGAATAATTGATTCCTACTTATAGAATGTTTGATTTTTCATGCCTTTGACGAGTAATTCTTACGATACTACAAAAGCATGTGTAGTAATAGGTAATCAAACTTCTAGTGTAGTCCGAAGTCAGTCTTATTACTCCGATCAATCTTCATTTATGGACTAACAAACATCCATATTCCGCACCAATAAAGACAGACTCATTTGTCTTCGACACCAATATTGGGTTATACCAGCTCTCATAAAACGTATCGCTATTGCCAAAA
The DNA here is from genome assembly GCA_951799955.1 of Apamea anceps. Taxonomy (NCBI): domain Eukaryota; kingdom Metazoa; phylum Arthropoda; class Insecta; order Lepidoptera; family Noctuidae; genus Apamea; species Apamea anceps. Next base: position 8,058,274 of record OX637512.1, read on the forward strand.
CTTCCACTCGGAAATGTTACCTAAAAGAAAAAGTCTCTGATCCAAACAACTGCCATACGACAAATGAACGTCCATGACTTAAATGGATTTCAATTTCGGAAATTGGAGAACAAAATACGAAGTTTCGGGTAACAGTTGAATACGGAGATTTCTCGTGTTAATACGAAAACTCTGTAGGAGTTTTCCTTATATCGTAACTTGATATGTTGCGATTTTTGCTGTTTTCCGCTTGTTTATGGAGTGACAAGATCTCGGGTTATCGTATCGTTACGACTTTAGATCTTTTGTACATTCATGGGCTTCCATAAAGGCTTCTGAATTTTTAAAAGGTGTTTTGTCGATAAAAGACTTACGTGCCGAGATAAAATTAGATTGGTCTGATCTGTGACATTTTCCGGCAAAATCATAACTTTCGGTGAAAATTAAACGCGCTTTTACGTGAAGCTGTAGATAAACATAAAAGATATACGAACTCAAAAGATAAATCCTTTGTTTTACTACTAATTCATAATCTATGATGGTGCAAAAACTTAATCCTGCAACGCCCCGAAACGGCGTGGCTGTATTTTCGCAGTACTACCATTTCCGACGGAGAAGATAAAATGTTTACAATCGCCTTAACAACACCATGGAATAATAAAGATAGAGTGCTAATATCGATGCTTTGAAATTACATTCTTATGCATAGAATTTATATTTGTGTATGTGAGATTTGTGATAGTAAAAAATCTACAGTAGTTTATTTCAACTCAATTCAGATTTCAATAATGTCGGAAGTTAACCTAGCCTACTGATATCTTATCTTAAAATAAAATGTATGGCTATAACAATGGCGCCAAATAAAAGCCTTACATTCTATGTATAATTGTAAGGTTTTATTAGATAAATCTCTTCAACATATCACCTTTAGTTCAAATGGTTGACAATAAAGTGTGAGTCAAAAGAATTGAGGTTACGTATCTACATAGTGATTACACTCAGACTGTCATTATAAACTCTACAAATAAAAGAAAATATCTATCTAAGAATACTACGCCATGTTGCAAACGGGCGGCGGAGCTGCAAGTTTTAAGCGAAATTTAACACTCCATTTCGTCATACTCCGTGCTCTTACCAAATACGAAGTTAATCATATCGTAAACCAATGGTACTTTATTAAATTCACCTAAAGTCGTAAGGGTTTCATGGTACGATCATTATTAAAATTATATTACACGGCATACTGCCCACGATATTGTTTACATTAAAACGGGATGTTTAATTAACGCACTTTGTACAGACGCCAGCACATCAAGATAAAGCTAAAACATTAAAGTTCAAGGTTGATTGGGAAAGTTTGACAGTTTCGGGTAGCTTGACCTGACTTGGTGTGTACATAAATATTTATAGAATTTTCTTTGTAAGTATTTTTAGTGAGTTATATTCTTGAGATAAAAGAAGGTAATATGGAATAACTATTGAATAGGTTTATTCTAAATATCTTTACATACCGAGACCCCTCCGTGCCTCGGAAAGCACGTTAAGCCGTTGGTCCCGGCTGTCATTCGTGGATCTTTGACAGTCGTTACGGGTAGTCAGAAGCCCGAAATTCTGACAACCAGTCTTACCAAGGGGTATCGTATTACCCAGTAACTGGGTCGTGGAGGTCAGATAGGAAGTCGCTCCATGTAAAATACTGGTATTCAGCTGCATCCGGTTAGACTGGAAGCCGACCCCAACATAGTTGGGAAAAGGCTAGGCAGATGATGATGATATTGAATAGGTTTAATTGTATTTATTTCATATAATCTAAATAATGGATCATCGCTGCCTAACCTTTTCCCAACTATGTTGGGGTCAGCTTCCAGTCTAACCGGATGCTGCTGAGTACCAGTATTTTATATGGAGCGACTGCCTATCTGACCTCCACAACCCAGTTACTGGGTAATATGATACTCCTTGGAAAGACTGGTTATCAGACTTTCGGGCTTCTGACGACCCGTAACGACCGTCAAAGATCCACGAATGACAGCCGGGACAAACGCCTTAACATGCTTACCGAGGCACGGAGGGGTCTTGGTATGTTAAGATGGTCACTCATCCACGGACCAACCGCGGCAAGCTTAACCTGATCGATCGACCCGTGCGGCTGTTATTACTTAGCCACAAGCCCTTCCTTGCCAAGCCAATTGATCATCGCAGCTCATAGATCTAAAGCGGTCTGCCGGAAGTAACTGCTCCTGAACTGTCGCCAAATCAAAACCAACTTATCTACTATCATTAACAAAAAAAGTAAAGAGCAATCAATTTTTTAAGGGCCTTTACATATCAAAGCAAGTTATCTTCAAAGATTGCTCAGAAATAACAACAAGAACTCTCGGTAATTTTGTGAAAGTAACAAGTTTGGTTCGTCAAATATTTTCCAAGAATGCCCAGAAATAATAATTCTGTATAAGCAAAAAGTTTTATTTAGATGAGATTAAATGCCTCGAGCCAAATATGTTTAGATTACGGTTAAACTTAATACAACATAAACAGAAATTAACATGTCAGAATGTGTTAATAATACACTCTTTAATAAACCGAGTTTCGAACTTAATCAAATTAGTTGCTCATTATTTTCTTGTGTAAAATTAAAATTTTTGCTACAAAAGTTTGGCGAAACTTCTCGTATTGTTTTAAGTTTTAATTAATAATGAATCATTAGCGAAGATGAAACTTTAGCCATTTAACTTCTAATATTAGCCTGCTGAGAATATCCTGTGAGATGCCTTTATTTTCTTAATGTTTATATTTATTACTAGCTGCGGCCCACGGTATCACCCGCATAAGTTTCGATCCCTTGGGAATATCAGGATAAAAAGTATTTTATGTGTCAATCATGGTTATAAACGATCTGTGTGCCAAATTTCATTCAAATCCGTTCAGTAGTTTTGGCGTGAAAGAGTAACAAACTACCTACTAATATTATAAACGCGAAAGTTTGTGGATGAGGATGGATACATATATGGATGTTTGTTACTCTTTCACGCAAAAGCGACACAAACATTTTACAGTAATATAGCTTACTATCTGCGCCCCGCGGTTTCACCCGCATGACTTTCGATCCCGTGGGAATATTGAGATAAAAAGTATTCTATATGTTAATCCTGATTATAAACCATCTGTTTGCTAAATTTCATCCAAATTCGTTCAGCAGTTTTTGCGTCAAAGAGTAACAAACATGCATCCATCTATCTACATATACAAACTTTCACGTTTATAACATTAGTAGGATACATCATAATAACATATACGATACTTTTTATCCCGATATTCCCACGGGATCGACACTTATGCGGGTAAAACCGCGGGGCGCTGCCAGTAGAGATATAACGAAGCATTTTAAAGATTATTTCCTGTTATTTTCTTTAAGAAAAAGATATCTTTAGCTGACTAGAACATAGAATTGCTGACGCAACTAATTTCTGGAAACGACTGCCGTCTGATCTAGACAACCCTTATCAACTTACAGTTGGATGCTGCTGGCCATTTCAAATAGTCAATTGGTTATTTTTAGGGCATCTATTCGAGGAGACAGGGTTATCCTGTAGGTTTTTTTTATGCTTAAAATTTTACATTTAAATTGCAAGACGAAAGTTGCGGGAAAGAAAACTGAAACCGTCGTCATATATTTAGGTCATGAAATAAGTGCTCTCCACGAACACAATGAAATAAAAAATGCTCTTTATCTCTAGAAGCAGTGGTAGCTCAGTTGTAACGGCCGTGACTTATAAATCGAGGGTCCATTATTGATCTTTTACCTTGTAAATACCATCTATGTAACATATATGGAATGCAATAAAGATTTGAGTATTGAGTATTAAATTATAGGTTCGAACCCAGACGGGCGCATTACTTTGTGTAAATTATTTCATCACCACTGCTCTCAAAACGGTGAAGAAAAACATCGTGAGGAAACCGGTATGTCCTAGAACTAATAATTCAAAGACATAATGACATCTACCAACCCGCACTGGGCCCGCGTGGTGTATTATGACCCAATCCCTCTAACCGACAGGAGCCCCGTGACCGTTATGCATTATTTCTGAATAAAATCAGTAAGCCAGACAACAGAACTTAGTCCCAGATAAGAAGAATTGCTAGTATTACTTTAATTAACGGCAAATGCAAACCAAGGGTGATTAAAAACGCCAAGAGTATTACTAGTACTGACAATGTCTTGCCATTAATCCCAGGACTTATGTCGAGACAAAGTTAAATGGGGGATTTAAATACAAAGAAGCTTTATTAAACTTTTGAGACGGTACCCGTGGATATCTCGAGGGCAATTTTCATTGTAACTATTGTAAGAATCTAATGATAAGAATGATAAAAAGGTTTAACTTGTATACTTAGAACTACAGCATTTCGATTAGCTTTGCTTCTTTGTCTGACTGCGATGAAGCCCAAAAAGAGTTCAGGAGGTTCAGTGTTTCCAAAAATGTCGCAGGATTATGACCATATTCCGATTAAAAGAAAGAAATAAAAATATTTTATTTGAGACACGCACAAGAAATACAAACAGTAAAAAAGGGGCATTTAAAACTAACAATATTACATTAAAAACAGCCAAAAAAGCTCCTGTATCAACATAATATTTAAAACATAAATCATCTTTTGCCTGCATACCCTTTTCCCAACTATGTTGGGGTCGGCTTCCAGTCTAACCGGATGCAGCTGAATATAAATACCTAAAAAATATACATTAATATGATTGCAAATCATGTTCTTTATTTGTATATAAATACTAGTCCTGATCTTTGTTGTGGGTAAAAGTAATTTCGAGAAAAAGTCGTATTGTACAAATGCAAGAATGCCAGCTAACTTTAAACTGGCATGACCTTATATTTTGTTGAAACACGAAAATAAACTTCACACTTTATATGATACATTGCTATATGCTTTACTTCACATTATTATCAAAATATTCTACCAAAATATTAATACATAATATATCACAATTAATAATCCTGTGAGAAATGTGAAAGTAACCTAAATTGTCGAATAATATTATCTTAAGACACCACCACATGCCTTTAATATAGCGCGTTCCAAAGACGCTGAATTCAAGCTAGCTAATATTTAATTAAGATCAGACTGAACCGAATTCCAGTGCGTATTGACTGCGGCAAAGCCTGCTCTAAGAATGTACCTAACACTAACTTGTAATTATTTACGAGGCAAAGCCTAGTAAACCCTTTTAGTTGGTATATAATTAGTGAAACTTCGGCTCTGAGTGTAATAATCGAATTTGGGCCGTATTTTCTGTTAATGTTGTGTTAATAGGAATACGTCATCGAAATAGTTTAACATCATAGAAAAACGATTCGCTTGTTTAGTAGTTTTACCATCATCGTCGTCCTTTTTCTTGTTCTATTGTTTCCGAATGAGACTAATGCTTTACCTCAATGTTGTTGGTTTTTTTTTTGTCGAGGTCTAAGAAAAATGAATAGGCACTTTTGTTAATTGAATAAGAACTGTAAGCGACTTAAAATTGTCTTTTAAATATTCCAATACACGACTTCGACGAAATCACTTTTCCCACACGATCAAAAACGTGTAGAAAAATGTGGTTTCTTCTCACCAAAATGTGCAGAAAGAGAACACGTTCATTTGCGGTAAGACATGACGAAAAGAAAATATAAAAACGAACAAGTTGCTGGAAAATATGCGTCAATCCCCGCAAAACGGCCATCGCTCAGGTTAAATGGTTTCCAAATAATAAATAATTATTCAGTTAGTGTCTTTACTTGAGGTCTCAGACAGTGCAAAGGTTTTTTTTATTGAATAAGCACAAACTTTAGAACAAGAAAAAAAAAAACAAAGAAAAATCTTCCTTAAAATTATTCGAACACATTACACCGCATATTTTATCAAGAAATCACATTTTCCTACACGTTTGCCAGACAATAAATATTCAATTAAGTGCAAGGATAGAACATAAATTAATCATGACAAAATTAGCATACGTCCCTGAGGAAATGAATGTATCTAACGGGATGAATAATGATCACGACACACTGGAGACTGATGTGTCAATCTTTGACTTAATTGTGATTAAACTTAGTGACGATAGCGTCATTGTATTTGGTGCGATAATGATCTCGGGCACAGAGCACGGAGACGCCTCGGCAGCGGCTGCTAAAGGCGGCATTGTTAACACATTCCATGTAAACCAAGTGTGTCACTATTTACTTGCACTATGATGTATGTACAAATGATGTATATAAACTGACGGCTTTGAAGGCGGCTAGTGACAGAAGTTGTGTGCTCAACGCATTTTCGACGCCAGTCTCTGGACGCTGCTGGCGTGGCGATTCCCTGCTCTGTTATCTCTGGTGATGATCCGGAGATGTTTAGTGGCGTCGCGTATGTTCGTGAGATGTGTTTGGGTGTCAAGGGATATTTTGTCACTTAATGTATAGCTTAGACTATAATTATCTTCCACTAGCAGTTTCCCATACGTACATGTATTTGTTAATTATTAAATTCAAATTTAAATTATTAAAACCTACACTTTCTCGGACTCGTACAGCAAAAGCCAGGACAGGAAATGGAAGTCTTATTTAATTAAAAATAAGAACAACAATAATGGCTTTTTATTTTTATTTATTTATTAAAACCCACACTATTATAATTATAGGTAAATACCTATGCAAATTAACAAGAAAATCTTCAAGTGTTGTAGCCAGTAATCAGTAAGTTCGAATTTGTCGAAGTTGAGAGGCATAGTGTATAATATGTAGTGTGTACGTGTATGCTTTAAAAGAAAATTTTCACACTACACAAAAAATATTCACAAAACCAATTTGCTTATTTTCACCACAGTGCAGTGTGAGTAGGCTAAAGTTTTTTAAACAAACTAGACACAAACTGGGTTACGCCAGTATAAATAATTTGGTAAAGCATGTTCATGTTAAAATTGCATCAAAGCTTTGTACTACACCTACTCTGTGAGTACAAACCGGCGAAGTTTTTAACGCGATTTGACTGAATTTATTTTCAAGTTTTTCGTTAAAGAGTAAAATGGCCTTGGCATGGACATGGATTATAGACAAATGGGATTTTTAAGCAAGTAGCATGTGCAGGTAATTATGTAGGTAGTAGTTAGGTTGACTTTGTTACAGAAACTGATTAACTGATTATTATTTTATCACATTGCTCAAACACTAGAATCGAATGGAATCAGAATGTAATAGTTATTTTAGGATTCGATCTCTTAGTAAGTAGTCTAAGTATACTAGTATTTTTCTGCAGATCCTACGCTCCAGATAAATTTCTTATCAACTCGATATTCTTACGAATTCCAACTAATTCAATTTCCGAAAATAATCGGAATTCCATTCCGAGTTATAACTGTAATAACTCTGTTTCAAAAAAAAATTTAATTAAATGCCAAGATCAGATCAGACCAGCTGACTCTGAAGTCGGACGTGGACTGAAATAGGATCAGAGGGGCAATTCTCGTAATTTTAAGAACGTTCACAGTCTGAACTCAGTCTCAACCTGTCAAAAATACCTCTAATTTCCCTACATTTTTGACAAGTTTTTGACATTGATTGTCGCTGCGATGAGATTACAACTAGATTTTGAACGTTTTTAATTACGGGAATTAGCCTTCAGATATCTGTAACCAGCCCTGTCATACTATGTAATTATAGTTGTTGCATGTCTAGCGAGTGTCCATCGTTGCAATTTAAACCTTATGTCAATGACAATAGTGACATGACTCGCTCGCCACTTGGAATGACTATACGTAGATCTATGATAAAGTGGAATAAAACTTTTTTCTTACGAGTCAAGTTCACAAAAGAGTTTTCATTCCAACAATTGGCGCGAATGGAGGATGTCTCCTGGGCATTCGTGAAGGACACGACGAAGGTAGTTTTTTTGAAAGATGTTGTTCAAGGGAGCAATTTTATCAAACCTTAACTTAGTTGTTGAAAGTTTTGGTAATAATTTTCGTATTGTACTTATAAGAAAAATTTATCATTGTTTGTGATGTGTGAAATATCACAAGGCCGAACACATGACCTGCCGTACCCGGTCCACCTGATATACTAACAACCCAAGCAATATGAATACTGATGAAGTTTGTCCAAAACAGTTTTATAGTCAGCTACAGCATGTAATGTAAAAGAAAAATAAAAAAACCTACAAACCGTGCCAAAACATTATGCATTTTTCAAGGACTCCACCTCAAAAATACAAGCAAAACCAGTTCATGAGTAAGTAACGAGACAAACCCTCGCGATGTGAACGCATCAGTTGCTCCTCCTTTATCTAAACAGCTGTACAGGGCGCCATCTTCGTAAATTGGCGGCAGCGTAGAAAGATGGCCGCCATTTGTTAAATTCAACAGATCAGCGCCTTGCTCGGAGCTCACACGCTTATATGGTCCATCTGCTTCAATATGGTAAGTGGCTATAAGTCTAAATCAGGTGAATGGTGGTAAGAGTCTAACAAAATTTTGGTATGAATTTCCATTTTGTTAGGAGTTAATTGGCGGGAAAGTTTGTAGAAACTGACTTGAGCAGGCGTTTTCTAGTGCGTATGAAAATCCTATGGGAAGGAAATATATTTTATACAATAATATTATTTAAATTATGCATAATAAAATACTGATAAATGAAACCATAAAATATTATGAGATAGTAGACGATTGTTTGGGTAAGGGCTGTTTTTTCCAAAGCCAGATAATTTTATCCGGGGAATAATTTGGAATTTTTGATAGTTCTTCCATACAAAATGTGACAGACGTAAATTTTATTCCTTAAATAAAAATTATCTGCTGGTCGAAAAATTAGCCCTTAGCTACACTAAATTATATTTATTTAACTATTTATTTACACACACATAAACAGACAAGAAGAAAGGAACAGAAAAATACGTACAGAAGTGATGTTTATTTCTAAGAAAATCTTTTCCAGCATACCAGCGATAGGAGAGTCTATAAAAAGAGATGTAGACCATAGAATATACACTCGCGTTTAAGAGTAGAAGGGAAAACAAAACATCTACATAACATTTTGTTAAAAAGTTCACAAAATCTTTAATTCCTAAAAGCTACTGACCGAACCACCTCGAATATAAAGACCACATTTATAAATCACAGATATAATTCCACTTCCTCAATAAATTCAGTTTTGCGGTATATTTATGGTTTTAACGAAAACACGCCGAATAGGCTTCGAACTAAACGGGCGATATATACAAATTATGGTATTATATGGTAAACTCGCACAAATCATGTGCGCGGTAAAGGAGCCAACTTAGGCAATAAAAGGGGTACAATATGGCGCACAGCAAATGGCCGAATGATGATAACGTATGAACAGATTAGTTCGGTGACCTCCAAAAGTTTAGCAAGATAATACATCCACCTACTACTACGATTGGCCGTTTATCATTTTGTACTTGAACCTCCAATATATTTCTTATTAAATATAGAAGGTATTATACGCATCTAATAAAAGTTATCATCAAAGGATTCGTAGTAAGAATTCTGAAAACACTTTATTTTACAAAAAGAAAACCTTCGGTTATAATTACATTCAGAAAGCCTTGTTCGTCTCTGCAAATGCTACCTGAAAACTTGATTAAGGCAGAGCCAAAATTAGCCACTCACTTTTAAAAATTGCGGGCTTAATATAAATTCTGATGAAAATATTTCAAACAAAAAAAGAAAAATAAAAATGCTGATTCAGTAGCTTTATTACTTCTTTGACATTCAGACATTGAAGGCCGTTTGTACGTGAATTCCGTGGCGTCATTCCTTGTATATAACAATTTATTATTATATGTCTGTCGATGTAACGCGCTTCGAATTGGAGACAAATCTAATATTGTGGTGTCTGTGAGTGAGACAAACTCATCTGGGGTAATATCAGCTTTCTTATGTGATGTCTCTGGTGGTTACATTGTTTCATATTTGTGGGCTTAGATCAAGAATTTGTTTCGCAACCGCAGAGTAATCGAAATCAATCATTTCTTTTTGGGGGACCGCAGAGATTGGTATTGACTTAATGTGGAATATTTATATTGCATACATAACATCACACCTGTATTCTTGGAAGGGTTGACCAGAGGTGTACCAATATTATGTATATTACAATATGTTGCTGTGTGTGCTTGTTAACGCCTTTGCGAGGGTGCAAAATAAAATTCCCTTTGTAAGCAATGAATAATTATTAACTTCAAAATTAAAGACTACGTTTACAAGATTACAAGATTCTATGGACCCGTTACAATCGTTTCGGTTGTTGTGTTGACCGGTCGCTGATGGCCCGTGAAACCGAAACGATTGTATCGTTATCGTTTCGGTTGTTGTGTCGACCGGTCGCTGATGGCCCGTGAAGGCAAGTGAATTGTTTGTTTTTTTTTTGTAAACTTTTCATTACGTACGCTTTTAACGTTCTGCAACGTTCTCACATGCAGAATTTCGAACATGAATGATGTAACCGATACTTTGTAACCATATTATTTTGATTTAAAAGAGTGTCCATGGAGTTTCCTGCCCGTTCTTCTCCATAGGTACCTACTACGCTTTGGAATGGGCAACTAGCTTAATTTTTCTGACTGACCGTGACAAAAGAAAATAAATGCAGCCCTAGAAATACCCAATTTTTTAAAATACGGGAAACAACTTTTGACACAGAGCCATCCTAAACTGGGTGAATTCAGAAACTTCGGGTGTGTAGGCGATGTAGGCGAGAGCCGGAGTATCTTTGTGTTCAACCCGACTGCTTCCCTCGCGTTATTGAAAACAAACACAGTGAGAGTTTATTTCTCCTGCACACCTGCAGTGCGATTCTGTAACCATATCACCGTGAAATCTCAAGTGAAGTGAGCGTGGAGTGAAGTGTCAGTGTCATTCCACCTGATACTAGGGATTGACCAAGCATACATTTACAATCATAATCGAGATTTTTATAATATTTTTATGCTAATTCTATTGCTCATTTTATATAATTTCAAAACTAGTATTTTAGTAGTCAAAACGTTCCTGTTTTGTGGGGTTTTAAAATAAAATAGAAAAACAGAAACTCAGTCAAGATCTCAATGTTGTATTTTTCTCTTTTTTTCTAGACTAGTCCTTATATAGCTTGAGGATGGGAAATCATCAAATGACTCCTCCCGCTCTGGGTGGAGCAGGAGGGAGTGTCAGACTCTTACTGACTAAAACCCACCCGTGTTCCTTCCTTAGCCCTTTATGTTCCAGGGCAGCGGTAACCCTTCGGACAATCCCGCTACCCGTCCTTATATAGCTTGAAGTGCGACCGTGCACAGCTATTAGACTGATGTAAATACGCATCGACATTGTTTGTTATTATGAGCGATTGTAGATGGAGTCTAGTAAAGACTGCAACGATGTTCAGCGCTGATAATAACCCAAATCTATTCAATTAGAAGAGATAACCGAGTGTGTCAAGTCATCGAGTGCTAACGGTGTGCCTGGCTGACGGACCAGACTGAATTCAACCCGACGACGTAGTAAGTGGCGTGATCACTTCACGCGATTCATGACATTTCGCTCGTGAATCGGGTGAAGTGATAAGATCACGCCGCGCTTGCGCGTTAGGCACTGCCATTTCCAAGAAGTGAACTTGTGTTTTTTTTTGCTGTCATTGATGACCATGTACATATTATTATTATGTCTGTTCGTATTCGAGTTCAGTGACATAAATTAGTTCCTAATTATTTTAATGCTTTTAGACATTTTATTGTCTAAATCCACTGTCTTTTATCTGCCTAGCCTTTTCCCAACTATGTTGGGGTCGGCTTCCAGTCTAATCGGATGCAGCTGAATACCAGTATTTTACATGGAGCGACTGCCTATCTGACCTCCAGAACCCAGTTACTGGGTAAGTAATACGATACCCCTTGGTAAGACTGGTTGTCAGACTTTCGGGCTTCTGACTACCCGTAACGACTGTCAAAGATCCACGAATAACAGCCGGGACCAACGGCTTAACGTGCTTTCCGAGGCACGGAGGGGTCTCGGTATGTAAAGATGGTCACCCATCCACAGACCAACCGCGGCAAGCGTAGCTTAACCTGACCGATCGACCTATGCGGCTGTTATTATTTAGCCACGGGCCCCTCCTCTAAATCCACTGTCTTTGTACATCTAAAAAGTTAATTTTATCAGCCTACAATGCCTACATTTGGTTTTCAACAAACTGATATTACTTACATGTAACCGTGTAGTTCGGAAGCGCCACAGATTGGTCCCTAACACACGAACCTCCGTCGGCATGTGCGTTAGTTAAGACAATTGATAAAAGGCTCCTTTCATAATTAGGCGCACAAGTTTAATTTACTTACAATATTCAACTCTGTAAATGCGTTAATCGCCATTTTCATGATAGTGGTGGTTGAGGCTAAAAAACATCAAAATTGGGGATTTCGAACATCCACACCCCACTACAGGGGCAGTGAATAATACATCACTTAATTATTTGACGAATTCATCCATTGTTCAAATTAAATAAGTAGTGGTAATGAAGTGTTTTGCAGTTTTGTTATTCAAAGTCGAAGTTTCACGCCAATCTTGCGTGTTTACATTTTTACTTTTCACAAATATCACACACACTCATATAGATACGATTTGAAATGTGTCAAATGTAATTTAAAATGTTTTAAACAACAAGAAAGTGCCCATCTCGTAACGTCTTAAAAAAACACAAGTTCAATAATACAATTTTCATTACCACTAGGTACTCAACTCAATTCGTGTTCAAAATCGCAGAGTTCGCCGACCATTATTGTTTTTTTTTTTAATTGTGTTGATGTGCGAAAGCGAAACGATTATTATGCCAAACGATTTTTTTTGTTTCAATCTATTCGAGGAATTAATATGACGAATTTCAGAAATCGATTCTTACAAATTGAAATAAACTTATTTTAAGCATTATATACTAATCTAATAAAAGCATTACACATAGATTGTATCCCGTAAACATAATAAAACCCGTATTTTTGATGCAAGTAACCCTTATATGAACAAGTAGTTCGTGGCACTGGCAACCCTACGCCGAAGTGATGTTGCCATGGGTTACGAGCATCGCGTGAAGGGAGATTTTGTACATTCCGAACTACGCTGTAATCAATTTGTGCGTGCTCACACCTTTTCCGAATTAGCGTGTCATGTAGCGTGTGATAAGGATGTCCCGTGAATCGAAAAAGATGAAGTCTTATGAGTGAGCGCTGTCAATGGTTGTGATCTAATCGGATCTAAATCGGAAGGGAAATTATATATTGTTGAAGTGAGCGCTGTGGGCGATGATGGCCTAATTCGGAATAACCTAAATCTCCCGCCGCGCAAGCGCGTTAGGCACTGCCATTTCCAAGAAGTGAACTTGTTTTTTTTTTTTTGCTGTCAATTGATGACCATGTACATATTATTATTATGTCTGTTCGTATTCGAGTTCAGTGACAATAATTAGTTCCTAATTATTGTAATGCTTTTAGACATTTTATTGTCTAAATTCTCCTATGTCTGTAATTTAAATGTAATTTAAAATATTATAAACAACAAGAAAGTGCCTATCTCTTAGCGTCATAAACAAACACAAGTCCAATAACACGTAATATTCATTACCACTAGGTACTCAATTTACGTTCAAAATCGCAGAGTTCGCCGACTATTATTGTTTTTATTTTTATTTTTATGTGTGATGCGCGAAAGCGAAACAATTATTATGCCAAACGATTTTTTTTATTTCAATCGATTCGAGTAATTAATATGATGAATTTTAGAAATCGATTCTTACAAATTGAAATAAATACCAATTTAATCTAATAAAAGCATTGTTTATAATGGTGATTTAAGGCGGAAACACATTGTTAAAACCCCCCGACAGGACAATATTTAATCAAAAAATTTCATACGTACTTACGTAGGGTCATAATTTCAAGGTTCTTTTTTTCTTTATATAGGGTTTCACGCAGTCGGAGGTTTATAATTTTTTTATTTAATTTTTTATTTCATGCTTTTTGTAGGGACTCGTTATTATTTCTTTTCTTTTATTTTCTTGCGTTTTAAGATTCTGGTAATTTTGTATTTAATCAGGTTTTTTTAATTCGCCATTTTGTTGTGGCGGCCATCTTGGATTTGAAATTTATCATTGTGTATAGTATTCTACTAATCAAGCCCTTTCATTTGATACCCATATTGAGGGAGTTGTAAAAAAATATGTGATCCGCCATTTTGTGGCGGCGGCCATCTTGGACCGATTTTCATCAAACATAGCTGACACTCCAACACAACTGAACTGAACACTCCTGACAAATTCTCCTTTCAAACAAAAAAAAAACAAAATCAAAATCGGTTCATCCGTTCGGGAGCTACGATGCCACAGACAGACATACACACACACACACACACACAGAGAGAGAGAGAGACACGTCAAAATTATAACACGCCGTCATTTTTGCGTCGGGGGTTAAAAACGCGACGCGACGCAACGTGTCGACACCCGATATGCACCGTGCACATTACCAACACGCGACGTCACGACATACTAGCAAATTCTGAATCCAGTTAGCTAACAGCAGTGGAATCGTATGGACTTATGTACTATTAATTAATTGTTCGTCGGTCATTTCGCTAAATAAATACAAAAAATAATATTAAATTAGCATAAACTCTGTTTGACAGTTTGAAGAATAGGGAACGCATATAATTGCTCTGTGACAGTTCTCGAACGGCTTACGCGTGGCGTTGGGTGTTGTCTAGAAACATAACGCGCGCGCCGCGTCGGATGGCGTGTTTACCCCCACCATGGGCAACACACCGACCTGGCACGTCTGGATCGAGTGGCGTGTGCGCGCATGGCGTCGCGTCGGATGTTCATAGTGTGACTCTGGTCTATAGAAAACAATACATTTGATTCGACTCAACACGCATCGCGTTTCATCGGGTCGCGTCACGTTTTAATAATGTGTTTCCGCCTTAAATCACCATTATAAACAATGCTTTTATTAGATTAGATTGGTATTTATTTCAATTTGTAAGAATCGATTTCTAAAATTCATCATATTAATTACGCGAATCGCTTGAAATAAAAAAAATCGTTTGGCATAATAATCGTTTCGTTTTCGCACATCATAGCAATAAAGAAAAAAAAAAAACAATAATGGCCGATTGGCCGGCGAACTCTGCGATTTTGGACACAAATTGAGTAGTGGTAATGAATATTACGTGTTATTGGACTTGTGTTTTTTTATGACGCTAAGAGATAGGCACTTTCTTGTTGTTTATAATATTTTAAATTACATTTGACACATGTTAAATCGTATCTATATGAGTGTGTGTGATATTTGTGAAAAATAAAAAATGTAAACACGCACGATTGGCGCGAAACTTCGACTTTGAATATCAAAACACTTCATTACCACTACTTATTTAATTTGAACAATGGATGAATTCGTCAAATAATTATATGATGTATTATTCACTGCCCCTGTAGTGGGGTGTGGATGTTCGAAATCCCCAATTTTGATGTTTTTTAGCCTCAACCACCACTGTCATCAAAATGGCGATTATCGCATTTACAGAGTTGAATATTGTATAAGTAAATTAATAAACTTGTGCACTTAGTTATGAAAGATTTATAATGGCGTTAACATATGAGCTTTTTATCAACTGTCTTAACTAACGCACATGCCCGCGGAGGTTCGTGTGTTAGGGTCCAATCGGAGGCGCTTCCGAATCCGAACTATACGGATAAGTAATATCCGTTTGTTGAAAACCAAATGTAGGTTGATAAATTAACTTTTTAAATGTACAAAGACAGTTTATTTAGACAGTAAAATGTCTAAAAGCATTACAATAATTAGGAACTAATTATTGTCACTGAACTCGAATACGAACAGACATAATAATAATATGTACATGGTCATCAACTGACAGCAAAAAAAAAAGAAGTTCACTTCTTGGAAATGGCAGTGCCTAACGCGCTTGCGCGGCGGGAGATTTAGGTTATTCCGAATTAGGCCATCATCGCCCACAGCGCTCACTTCAACAATATATAATTTCCCTTCCGATTTAGATTCGATTAGATCACAACCGTTGACAGCGCTCACTCATAAGACTTCATCTTTTTCGATTCACGGGACATCCTTATCACACGCTACATGACACGCTAATTCGGAAGAGGTGTGAGCACGCACAAATCGATTACAGCGTAGTTCGGAATGTACAAAATCTCCCTTCACGCGATTCTCGTAACCCATGGCAACATCACTTCGGCGTAGGGTTGCCAGTGCCACGAACTACTGGTTCATATAAGGGTTACTAGCATCAAAAATACGGGTTTTATTATGTTCACGGGATACAATCTATGTGTAATGCTTTTAATAGATTAGTATATAATGCTTAAAATAAGTTTATTTCAATTTGTAAGAATCGATTTCTGAAATTCGTCATATTAATTCCTCGAATCGATTGAAATAAAAAAAATCGTTTGGCATAATAATCGTTTCGCTTTCGCACATCAACACAATAAAAAAAAAAAAACAATAATGGTCGGCGACGGCGACTCGGCGTCCGGCGAACTCTGCGATTTTGAACACGAATTGAGTACCTAGTGGTAATGAATATTGCGTATTATTGAACTTGTGTTTGTTTAAGACGTTACGAGATGGGCACTTTCTTGTTGTTTAAAACATTTTAAATTACATTTGACACATTTTAAATCGTATCTATATGAGTGTGTGTGATATTTGTGAAAAGTTAAAATGTAAACACGCAAGATTGGCGCGAAACTTCGACTTTGAATATCAAAACTGCAAAACACTTCATTACCACTACTTATTTAATTTGAACAATGGATGAATTCGTCAAATAATTAAGTGATGTATTATTCACTGCCCCTGTAGTGGGGTGTGGATGTTCGAAATCCCCAATTTTGATGTTTTTTAGCCTCAACCACCACTATCATGAAAATGGCGATTATCGCATTTACAGAGTTGATCAATGTAAGTAAATTAAACTTGTGCGCCTAATTATGAATGGAGCCTTTTATCAATTGTCTTAACTAACGCACATGCCGACGGAGGTTCGTGTGCTAAGGACCAATCGGAGGCGCTTCCGAACTATACGGTTATGTAAGTAATATCAGTTTGTTGAAAACCAAATGTAGGCATTGTAGGCTGATAAAATTAACTTTTTAGATGTACAAAGACAGTGGATTTAGAGGAGGGGCCCGTGGCTAAATAATAACAGCCGCATAGGTCGATCGGTCAGGTTAAGCTACGCTTGCCGCGGTTGGTCTGTGGATGGGTGACCATCTTTACATACCGAGACCCCTCCGTGCCTCGGAAAGCACGTTAAGCCGTTGGTCCCGGCTGTTATTCGTGGATCTTTGACAGTCGTTACGGGTAGTCAGAAGCCCGAAAGTCTGACAACCAGTCTTACCAAGGGGTATCGTATTACTTACCCAGTAACTGGGTTCTGGAGGTCAGATAGGCAGTCGCTCCATGTAAAATACTGGTATTCAGCTGCATCCGATTAGACTGGAAGCCGACCCCAACATAGTTGGGAAAAGGCTAGGCAGATAAAAGACAGTGGATTTAGACAATAAAATGTCTAAAAGCATTAAAATAATTAGGAACTAATTTATGTCACTGAACTCGAATACGAACAGACATAATAATAATATGTACATGGTCATCAATGACAGCAAAAAAAAACACAAGTTCACTTCTTGGAAATGGCAGTGCCTAACGCGCAAGCGCGGCGTGATCTTATCACTTCACCCGATTCACGAGCGAAATGTCATGAATCGCGTGAAGTGATCACGCCACTTACTACGTCGTCGGGTTGAATTCAGTCTGGTCCGTCAGCCAGGCACACCGTTAGCACTCGATGACTTGACACACTCGGTTATCTCTTCTAATTGAATAGATTTGGGTTATTATCAGCGCTGAACATCGTTGCAGTCTTTACTAGACTCCATCTACAATCGCTCATAATAACAAACAATGTCGATGCGTATTTACATCAGTCTAGTAGCTGTGCACGGTCGCACCTCAAGCTATATAAGGACTAGTCTAGAAAAAAGAGAAAAATACAACATTGAGATCTTGACTGAGTTTCTGTTTTTCTATTTTATTTTATAACCCCACAAAATAGGAATGTTTTGACAACTAAAATACTAGCTTTGAAATTATATAAAATGAGCAATAGAATTACTTAGCATAAAAATATTATTAAAATCTCGATTATGATCACAGAACAGATAAAACCTCTTTTATCTGTTCTGTGATTATGATTGTAAATGTTTGCTTGGTCAATCCCTAGCGTCAGTGGGAAGACACTGACAGCTCACTCCACGCAAGATTTCACGGTGAGATTTACACAGAATCGACCGGCTGCATGGCTAGCTTATACAAGAGAGAGATCTACGTTTTGGAATGGGCAACTAGCTTGCTTGCCATTTGCCCATTCCAAATTTTAAGCCATTTACAGACACTTTTGAATTGTCAAAATTAAATAAATTATTAAATGATTAATTATTTTTTTTTATTTAATTTTGACAATTCAAAAGTGTAATTGGTTTAATTGAAATAAATACTTTGTTTGTTTTAATGTTGTTTGATGATGTAGTTTGATACATATTCCTTATAATTTATTTTTAACCGACTTCTAAAAATGGAGGAGGTTCTCAATTCGGATGTTTGTATTTTTTTTTTTATGTTTGTTCGCGCATAACTCCGTTGCTTGCCGACCGATTTGAAAAATTCTTTTTTTGTTGAAAAGGGTATACTTCCCAAATGGTCCCATAGAAATTTAATCAAAAACGATTCTGTAGTTTGGTTCGTAAACCAAAATGAAAATTACAACTTAAAAGTGAAAAATGAAAACTTATTTGAAAAAAAAAACAACCGACTTCCAAAAACGACACTACAAAGTGAAAAATAACTTTAATTTCAGAAGTCGGTGGCAAATAACGAAAATGCGAACCCAAAGACACCGACTTCCGAAATTAAAGTTATTTTTCATTTTGTAGTGTCGTTTTTGGAAGTCGATTGTTTTTTTTTTGACATAACATGCTTTTAGTATTCCCCAAAGGGTTAAAAAGTGGTGTACCTATAGTAGGGTACACCCACATTTCGCCAGTTAAGTCCCATGTAACAGGGGGCGAGCTTATTCGTTATTCACCAACCGGGGGCACAAATCCAGACTCCAGGCTGCTACTAAGGCGGCCACAGTAGGCGCGGGCTTGCGGGCGGCGAGCAATGGGCAGCTCGCCGCCCGGTAAGGACCAGGCCCGAGGCCGTCACCTCCTTCTGCGAAGCAGTAATGCTCGCGAAGGAGGAGGCGGAGCGCATGAGAGAGAGGCAATCACTGCGCTCTCACGCCCCTAGTTGCCGCAGGAGACGCCCTGGACGGGAGTCAACAGCCGACTCCTGGCCACCGTAGGCGCGGGCTTGCGGGCGGCAAGCAATGGGCAGCTCGCCGCCCGGTAAGGACCAGGCCCGAGGCCGTCACCTCCTTCTGCGAAGCAATAATGCTCGCGAAGGAGGAGGCGGAGCGCATGAGACAGAGGCAATCACTGCGCTCTCACGCCCCTAGTTGCCGCAGGAGACGCCCTGGACGGGAGTCAACAGCCGACTCCTGGCCACCGTAGGCGCGGGCTTGCGGGCGGCGAGCAATGGGCAGCTCGCCGCCCGGTAAGGTCCAGGCCCGAGGCCGTCACCTCCTTCTGCGAAGCAGTAATGCTCGCGAAGGAGGAGGCGGAGCGCATGAGAGAGAGGCAATCACTGCGCTCTCACGCCCCTAGTTGCCGCAGGAGACGCCCTGGACGGGAGTCAACAGCCGACTCCTGGCCACCGTAGGCGCGGGCTTGCGGGCGGCGAGCAATGGGCAGCTCGCCGCCCGGTAAGGACCAGGCCCGGATCGACGGCGCGTTGTGTTCCACGCGTGCCTCAAAGAGATGTCAGCACGAACTGACGGGGTCCGTTAGGGCCGATGCCTGCCAGGGCTGCGAGTTATTCGAAAGAGATACCGTGGCCCCTGGCACAGGCAGCTGAAGGAACACGGGTGGGTTTTAATCCGTAAAAGTCTGACTCGCCCTTCCGCTCAGCCCAGAGCGGAAGAGGTCATTTGATGATTTCCCACCCAAAAAAAAAAGTCTGCTACTAAGAAATTTCAGATGGAAAACTCAATAACGCTTTGCCCGGCCCGGGAATCGAATCCAGGACATCGTGCTCAGCTGTAACGCTTGCTACCACTAGACTAACGAGGCAGTCCACGTCAATGTAATTTTATTTCTCCTTCTAATTTCTTATTTTACATATTTACGATACCAAACTATAAAATGCCAGATTATTTTTTTCTTTTGTTAGCCTGTACTGTCTTACTACCGGGTAAAAACCTCCTCAAAATCCTTCCAGGAACTCTTTTCCCGCGCCACCTCGATTCATTAATAAACGCATAAATATATAACATCATCTATTTGAGTCACTAGAGAAATAACACCCAGCCGCCAAGAGAGGGCCAACTTAACTTAATAACTAAGTTAGATTAACTTAGGCGCATGTTTCGTTAACCATAAAGCCTATGTCATAGTTAAGTTTTGTTAAGGAGTGCACCCACAAGCTGCTTTAGTTGTACGAATTGTTGTTTGGAGATTCTTGTTGATAGTATGCTTATGCGTTAGGTAAGGTAACCTACTTAGATTTTGCATTCACCTAATCATTAATTTTATTTGTGTGGTGTTCTTTAGCAAAATGCTTCCTTTGCGTCTTATTTTTGTTTGAAGTGAAAACTTCTTTAGCGGCGTTGTGCACTTTTTTGTGATGGGTAAAAAATGTTAAACTCGCCTCAGGACACGTGACCTGATCGAAAATTCTTAAGACGGAGGAAGAGTTGACCGCAATCCAAAATATCAAAAATGTTAATATTCAAGTTTTCACTTCTGCCGACACTCCCGGAGTGCAACACGTTTTTTTTATGAAAACCTAGCTATCAATATAGACTTAAACGTAAACAGTTATGTTTCAATAGAATCGATTATTTGTGTGGGTCGATAAAGTTTTTTACCTAATTATTAATCTGAGATTACAATCAATATACAGCATAAATTTTTAACCAGTGCGCAAACTTTAACCGTGAATTCAGTACATGATTCTGAACAGCCCATTGAAATTTTTGGTTGGTTATTTAAAAAAAAAATTTGCTCGGCCATACATTTTGACCGCGTAGGTATTGCACTGTTCTATGAAACGGGGGATTTTTTTTTTGATAATCGACGTAAATTTTCTACGCTAGACGTCTACAATCATGTGCTAAATTCATAGTTACAGTTTGCGCACTGGTTAAAAATTTATCCTGTATACACGTATAAAACAAAGTTGGTTTAGTTACATATACCATTTATAACTCAAGGACGGCAGGTACGGTTTTTATGATTTATTGGATGTGTCTCCGTCCCGAATAGCAGAAAAACTATTAAAACATGGGAAAAATTCACGACAAAAAATTCTGAGGCAGTACGAACTTCGCCGGGTCAACTAGTTGAGATATAAAAAACCGGCCAAGTGCGAGTCGGACTCGCCCATGAAGGGTTCCGTTACGTTACGATTTATGACGTATTAAAAAAAAACTACTCACTAGATCTCGTTCAAACCAATTTTCGGTGGAAGTTTATATGGTAATGTACATCATATATTTTTTTTAGTTTTATCATTCTCTTATTTTAGAAGTTACAGGGGGGGGACACACATTTTACCACTTTGGAAGTGTCTCTCGCGCAAACTATTCAGTTTGGAAAAAAATGATATTAGAAACCTCAATATCATTTTTGAAGACCTATCCATAGATACCCCACACGTAAGGGTTTGAAGAAAAAAAAAATTTTGAGTTTCAGTTCTAAGTATGGGGACCCCCAAAATTTATTGTTTTTTTTCTATTTTTGTGTGAAAATCTTAATGCGGTTCACAGAATACATATACTTACCAAGTTTCAATAGTATAGCTCTTATGGTTTCGGAAAAAAGCGGCTGTGACATACGGACGGACAGACAGACAGACAGACAGACAGACATGACGAATCCATAAGGGTTCCGTTGCCATTTGGCTACGGAACCCTAAAAAGGAGTAAGTTAAAAGTACTGAAAGCCTATTTATTTTGTAGTTAATTCAAATTATGTTGATGATGGTTTTTCAATCACAGCAGTTTTCAGAGAAGTTCACTGCTGCTTTCATCTAGAGGAGACTTGATATACCTTATTATTGAAAAAGTAGGTATACTTTTTTTTTGAGGATGTGAAATCATCAAATGACCCCTCCCGCTCTGGGTGGAGCGGAAGGGAATGTCAGACTCTTACTGACTAAAACCCACCCGTGTTCCTTCCTTAGCCCTTTATGTTCCAGGGCAGCGGTAACCCTTTCGGACGATCCCGTACGTTACATTTAGGGCTGATTTTTCAACAGTCCGATATTTTTTATCTGATAATCTAATTCTAATCTAATTTATTTTTTCTTGATATTTATTCTGAATAATAAACCGCCATATTTATTCCTCAGAAAAAGTTATCTGACTATTAAAAAATCAACCCTTAGTTCATCAAAATAATCAGTAATCAATCTACTATGATCAAAAAACAAAACATGATCTTCATATTTCTTCCCATTACACTTTTATTATTAGCTCCCACAAAAGAATGGGCTGCATGCGGTGGCTGTTAATCTTCGTTACTCCGACTCCTGTGCCCACACACTGAATCCAGGAGTGGCTAGGACTAATACCCGTCAACACGGGAAGTCGTAATGGTGATTAAATAAGGGCCGGATCCGGTAGCCCGTTACAAATGAGCCCATTTATAGAATACGGCACGTGAGGACATGGGTTTGAAGGTAAAGGAATTTTGGAACTGTTTTTATACGTTTTAATAATATTAGTTATGGGTATGATTATTCAGGGTTCGTAAAACATATTTAATATATAAAAAATATGCTATGCTCAAACCCAGGCAGGCGCTTTACTTTGTGTAATTTATTTCATAACCACTGCTCTCAAAACGGTGAAGGAAAACATCGTGAAGAATCTGCATGTCCTTGAACCAAAAAATCGAAGATATGCAACATCTACCGATCCGAACTGGGCCCGCGTGGTGGATTACAGTTCCAATGCCTGGTAGGATTTGGGGGAGGCCTTTTCTCAGTAGTGGCACAGTGTCGGCTAATGTAAAAAAACTGAACTATCATACTTACATTTACTTCAGCAGCATGCACAAAATTATATTGTGCCACATTTCCACGTATTGTATTGGTCAAACAGTTTTCAACACTCTGTTAAAAGTTTCGACCCGCTCTGGATCTCGTAATATTTCCTTAGTGTGTATTTTTTTTTTATTTTGAGTATATTTCAGTTCAGTTAGGTGTTCCCCAGTATTGATACTGGGTCCATTCTTATTCTTTGTATATATCAATGTTTTACCATTCCATTTGAAGGGAATCTGTGACGTTGTACTGATTGCAGATGATACCTCTCTTATTTTTAAAGTAGACAGGAATAGACAAGATATTTACGATGTAAACAGTGCACTCTCAATGGTTACAGATTGGTTTACGTCAAATAACCTAGTTCTCAATGCTAAGAAAACAACATGTGTAAAGTTCGTCTTACCGAATTTTAGAAATCTAGGACCTAACATCGTTTTAGATAAAGTGGTGTTTGAAACTGTAGGCTCGGCAATTTGGCGATTCTCAGATTAATTTGAATAAATGACTTTTGATTTGATTTTCATAATGCGTCACTTAATATCAGTCACGTAAATATTAAAGAACAGTGCATTCAGAGATCATTAATAACACTCATATTAACATTCAAGCTGAATATCAACTTGGGACAGTGAAAAATAGATTATCTAGGAAGAGCATTTTACCAACGAGTCATATTAAAATGGCTAGTTTTTCGCAAAGACTGAAAATATTCAGCGAGCAGCAGAAATGTGTGGTCATATTTAAGGGTGTGGCACATACATATAGACCAACAACTGACTGAACAACTTTTTCCATGGGACCAACATCGTAATCTCGAAAAAAACATCTGCTCTCCCATACAAAAATTCAATAAGAACTTGATACAAATGTTTGGGACGTTTGGTAATTTTGTAAGTTTGGTGGTCTGTACCACACCCTTTTTTTTTTTGAAGATGGGAAATCATCAAATGACCCCTCCCGCTCTGGGTGGAGCGGAAGGGAGTGTCAGACTCTTACTGACTAAAACCCACCCGTGTTCCTTCCTTAGCCCTTTATGTTCCAGGGCAGCGGTAACCCTTTCGGACGATCCCGCTACTGTACCACACCCTTAAATATGACTAAGCATTTCTGGTACACGATATATCTGTAAAGAATACAAGTTTTCTTTTCTCGTTTACGGGAAAAAATCTTCTAATACTTGAAAACTGTTTGCACATTAATACACAAGAGAAATAAGCTTCAATGAAAGTGAAACCACAAGAGTACGTACAAACTGATTATGACATCAAGTTTTAAAAAGACATGGAAGAAAAATTGTTTTTTTCACTTAGTTCAAGGTGTTTGCGTGATCTTTCGGGGTAATCAGCCTTCATAAGTTAGAAGAAAATAAACTTCAAAACTATACGGGAATTTCGGAATAAATCATATTTACTTTGTCAAATCATTTGCACCTACTAAACCTGGCATCATAAAAAAGAGTCCCTGAACCACGATATTATCACAAATTCTTAAAGTCAGTGACCAGGCGGTCATAAACGAAGAGGTACTTACACACAAAATAGAATTTATGGACTCCGTGTAGATGTTAAGCAGTAACATTTTTTAGAAGCATTAATGTTACTTTGCTCTGATATAAAGTACGGACGTTACGACGCAATTACGAGGCATGTACAATTTGGTAGGAGCTTTCAAATTGATGTTTTGTTCCAGAAATGTAAGCTTTATGAACAACAAACTAACAACTATCGATGAAAATTGTCCCGTATCAGTTTTCAAACAGACAGCTAATTTGCAGTGGTACAACATACTCGTACACACCAACAATACGTTCACAAACTCCACAACATACATGCGTTCACAAACTCCGCAACTCAGACTCTCGAACACAAAATATTACAACAAAGTATACAGCACTCCAAACTACACTGACAACGTTTGTATAGAAATTGTATCAACTTTGCAGCTTATCTTTAGCTAGCGACAAAGAGAACGCTGAGCCAAACACGAGCCTTGCTTTGCCTTGCCTCGCCTCGCCTTGCCTCGTACGTTATCCGCAGCTTTTTGATAAGCGCACCGCTACACCGTCTTCAAAGTGAAGATTTGCGTACCCAAGCATCCTAGTAACAATGTAGCTAAAGGCTGGGCTTAACTTCAGATGTTCAACTAGGTCAAACAACAATTTATGCGATCGGCATGAATGTATTGCTTTCTATAGGTACTACTGTTTAGGTCGATCTTATTTATTCGACTGTAAAGGACTTAGAGTCTGACCTCGAGTAAGAAAGGCAATCACAAAAAAAAAATTGTATATCTACGAACCTAGAAGTCTACGCGAGCTATGGCGGCGGCGTAGTCGGCTAAGGTTTACACTGCTACGCCGCAGTCCGCTACGGCGTAGGCTGCTATGGCTTAGCCTGCTACAGCGTAGCCTGCTATGGCGTAGCCTGCTGTGGCGTAGACTGCTACGGCGTAAACTTCTAAGCGTAAGTTCTGCAATGGTACATTTTGGTTAGCCTAAGACTCTTTTCCTCTTAATTAAGGGTCAAAAGATGGACTTAAGGTTTCATTAAAACTGGGCGAAATTGATGATGATTAAAGAATCCGTTGACACTCAACTACATCGGCTTAAATTAGAAATATGATTTCCTTTACATCATAGCTATATTCCTTTTTTTATATGGCTGAGCAATAGTTATCATTCTGTTAGAGTGTAAGTTAAATCATAATAATACAAGACATAATTACACAGTAAATTAATAATATTGTAATCATACAGAACCGTCAATCTCACGAAATAAAATAATATGTATGATACAAAGTTACCAAGAACTCTTGATTGACATACATATAATATACAACTTACAAATTATGTGCAACTCCCCTTCATTAACCGTTGTAGAGTTCAATTTACATTACATATTGTTACATATATCCCGGCGTTACATTGTGATATCCATATTTAGGGATGTCACTCTTTAGCCGGATGTGTTCGGCTTTCGACTTTTTCCTGTCAAATTGCTTGAATTTTATATTTTGTGTGGTCAAAGTATTTTTACCTGAAAATTCAATAGTTTCGTTCTGGTTTTTTCTGTAGTTATCGAGAAAGCCACTGAAGGATAATAAATCTAAAACCTACTAACATTTCAGCAAATATTTTATGACATTTAAGAAGTTAAAAAGAATTGAAAAAAAAAACGGCCTATCCGGACTAGCACACGAAGGGTTCCGTACTACCGTGCAATATTTAACACGACAAATTACAAAAAAATACTTTATCAAAAAAACACGCATCTTGTATGGGTAACCATTTCATTTTTAACTTTATTTTATTTTTATTACGGCCATACTAATACACAGTCTGTGAAAATTTCAGGTTTCTACCTGATACGGTTGAAAAGATACAGTCCTGTTACAGACGGATGGGCGGACAGCGGAGCATTAGTGACCGTATAAATGGGACCTGAGGGGCAAATCTCGGGTAGCGGGATTGTCCGAAAGGGTTACCGCTGCCCTGGAACATAAAGGGCTAAGGAAGGAACACGGGTGGGTTTTAGTCAGTAAGAGTCTGACACTCCCTTCTGCTCCACCCAGAGCGGGAGGAGTCATTTGATGATTTCCCATCCTCAAAAAAAAAAAAGGGGGGCAACTCTCGTAATTTTAAGAATGTTCACAGTCTGATCTCAGCCTCAATCCGTCAAAAATACCTATAATTTCTCTACATATTTGACAAGTTTTTGACATTTATTGTCGCTGAGATGAGATTACGACTAGATTTTGAACGTTTTTAATTACGGGACCTTCAGATCACAGCACAAACTGTATTAAATGTCCTATATATGCTATAGTTATTACATACTGTAGAAAACAGGTCCCAATGGTATCGGCCGTGACTTACGAGTAGTGGGTCATGGGTTCAAACCCCGACGGACGGTTTACTTTGTGTAAATTATTTCATCACCACTGCTCTCAAAAACAGCGAAGGAAAATATCGTGAGGAAACTGGCATGTCCTTGAACCAAAAATTTGAAGACATATGTCATCTACCAACCCGTACTGGGCCCGCATGGTGAATTACGGCCCACTTCCTCTCACGGAGAGGAGGCCGTGGGAACATTATAGGCTGATGACGCTATCCTATAGCAGACCACCAGGTGATCATAAGCCTTTCTAATTGTGCACCATTTAGTTTGGATGCTTAACTGGGAACATTACAGGCTGACTGACTATTGTAGAAACAAAAATTTCAACTTTTCGGATAGAACGCCCAACGACTCATGGTTTTTGGCAACTCTACCTATCGCTAATTTATAGCTAGCCCCATTTAGCTATAAATGAATAGTACTGTATGAAATAATTGAAAGTAAACAGTGATCATGAGATATGTGTGCATTTAATTGGTTTCGAATGAATATAAACATTTGTTTTACGATTTCAGTATAAAACGTGGAACGCTTTGAACTGGTATTTGAGTAGCACGTGTTTTTACGATATTCCCTTTACTAATATTATGTTTAAGCTAACAATTTCATTCTTTTGTAATTAGATTTTCTCTATAAATAGCATGGAGTGCTCGATTAAAATAAGCCAATTATTGTAAGAAGCCAATTTCTATCTTTAGGGACTAACCACACTTATTCAGCTCTGTTCAGCTTTTATCCATAAAAAACGATTTTTTATGGAATGCGTACACATCCGTTCAGCTTTACGGATGCGTACTGTTATTGCCCTGACTTACTAGCAAATTAAAAATAAATAATTGAAGATATCCTGCACTTCTCACCATTCCAATTTCAAGTATCACTGATAAGGACCTACCGCCATCGCCCAATTTTGAAGACACTTAGACCAGCCTCTCTCCGTCATTGATTAGTATTCATTCACACGTTCTAAATAATTACTAATTCTTGTAATTTAATAATAAAAAATAATATCCCTGGACATTTCACACAGCGCCATCTAGTCCCAAGCTAAGCAACCTAATGCTTGTGTTATGGTAACAAGATGGCTGATAAACTACTTATATACATTTTTTTTTATTGTAAATACATACATATTATAGATAGAAAAACACCCAGACTCGGAACAAATACATGTAGGTCATACAAATATTTGTTCCGTGCGGGAATCGAACCCGCGACACGCAGCGCAGCAGTCAATCGCTTAACCACTGCGCCAACCGTGCCGTCAAATTTTCTATTTGCATTTTCTTTTTAATATACATACATATTATTTAAGCAAGACAGTTACCTTTTTTAAAAACCCTTCGTAAAGGCACGGCCTAACAGTACGCACTCCATACAAAATCGTTGTTCAAAATGAATAAGTATTAGTTTTATTATTTACAGTAGATCTGGAAAGCTTAAGAAATAAATAATAAAATGAAAAAATAAATAAAGCTGAGATTTTATTTTATTCCACCCATCAAATTCTTAATTCCTCAAAATGAATAAGTATTAGTTTTATTATTTACAGTAGATCTATAAAGCTTAAGAAAGAAGTGATAAAATAATAAAGCTGAAGAGTTTGTTTTATGTCAACCATCAAACTTCTTAATTCATCGAAACTATTAAATATTTATTTTATTATTTACAGTACATCTAAATAAATAATAAAATAATAATAAAGCTGAAGAGTTTGTTTTGTTTTTGTTTGTATGACGCCCTAATCTCGTGATTTAAAAAAATATTTTTGTATTTGATACCCCAATTCATGAGGAAGAGGTTATTTAACATCTTGCTGTGACCCTGAGGAGCCTAGTAAAAATAAAAAAAATCAGAAAGAAAGCTAAGCGACAACGAAGTGATAGCGCGGGCTAGGTGATGCGATGCAATGCGATGGGATGGGTCGAAGGGACGAGAAATGTCAAGCGGACGAAGTCACGAGCAAAAGCTAGTATAATAAATGCCCAATGTCTATTGACATGTAAGTTAGGTACAGAGGGGCAATTCTCGTAATTTTAAGAATGTTCAAAGTCTGATCTCAGTCTCAATCTGTCGAAAATTCCTCTAATTTCCCTACATTTTGACAAGTTTTTGACATGTGTTTGTCGCCGAGATGAGACTGCGACTAGATTTTGAACGTTTTAAATTACGAGAATACGCCTTCTGGTCATTATTCACTTGTATACATGGCATAAAGGCTATGAAAAGCGAGCGAAGAGTTTATGCTGAGCGATGACCGTTTCACGTAGTTGTGACGCTTATTTTCCCCTAACTTATTCTTTTTTGTGTTTGTGTTCTTTTTCTGCGTCATGTTTACCACGGATAAACTTATTTTCTTTACATAAGTTGCATACTCAAAATCAAAATTTATTTATTCAAATCAGGCTGTGAATCAGCACTTTTCGAACGTCAAAATTACAAAAGACAGTCCCCCAAAAACGCCCGCCCTTCGCCACTACTCATCTAATACTCCACATCTGAAGTCATACATCGTTATTAACAATCTATTCCACCACAAGATATAGACATTAAACACCAAAGATCGTTCTAATAATATCCTAACCTTTTGACTTACAGCTCTTCGTGTAAAAACCTACCACAGCTCTGTACCGCGTGTCAGATCACTAAATCTTCGTTAAGCGTGGGACGACATATGGTACGAACCCGAGTAAACCGCACACTAATATTATATATGTAGACTACGCTTATATTGAATTAAAGTACGTGACAGTTTTGATAAAACTTCAACTTATCCACTATGTTCTTTCAAGGTTGGGGCAGTGAACTGGCTGTAAAATAGTGGTAAGTTTGTTGAGCTGAAATGGACGATTTTGTTTGGATTTGAAATCGAAATTGCCGTAAGTTATTATTACAAAAAATAAGTTGTACAGATGATACTGTATAAATTTGCTATGTAATAAAATACATATACATAGTAAAAACTTCGCACATATTCTAATGTCAACTTATATTTTCAAGCTGTTGATTTGAAACTAGGGCCATGGGGTCCGAATGCCCGCCTCATTTTTTCGAGACATTGCCAAGCGGTTGGTTGACTCTTCACGTGACTAGAGGGCTGGTCTATTTTTTGGCCAAAAAATCAGCATTTCCATACAACGTGGCAATTCTGCCAGCCTTTTAGGCACTTTTCCTGTTGATAAACATGCGGACGTATTTTGTGATGCCCCTTGAGTCTATCCTTTTCTATATGCTTGTAGATATTATTAAATATAGTAGGTGTTTGTTTGAAATAATAATATCCGCTCAAACAATATCCTTACTACTAATAAGCGTCATCATGAAACGTGAAGATGACGTAACATGTGTTACTTGTGAAAAGTCATAGTGAATCAAAGCCCAGCGCTAACAGCAACAGAATATGACATAATATAATTATGACATGATATGTTTTCTTTCGTCGGCATAATATGTATGTGTGTCGTATGGATTGGTCGTCGGTATAAGCAACCGTGACAACTGAGCATTCGATTCCCGGGTCAGGCAAAAGTGTTTTTGGGTTTTTCCATTGAGAAGTTGGCAGTGTAAAAAAGCCCGTGTCTCGGAAAGCACGTTAAATCGTTGGTCCTACACCTGCGGGGACGTAATTTTAAGAACGTTCACTGTCTGATCTCAGTCTCAATCTGCCAAAAATACGTCTACTTTCCCTACATTTTGACAAGTTTTTGACATTTGTTTGTCGCCGAGATGAGACTGCGACTAGATTTTGAACGTTTTAAATTACGGGAATACGGGCCCTGTTCTCAGTCTCAATTTGTCAAAAATACGTCTAATTTCCCTACATTTTGACAAGTTTTAGACATTTGTTTGTCGCCGAGATGAGACTGCGACTAGATTTTGAACGTTTTAAATTACGGGAATACGGGCCCAGATCTCTCTCCGATCATGTGGGATAACCATCCTATCAGACATTAAAAGAGGGAAGAGAGAGAGATATTTTATAGTGCACACATGTGTGCGCAGACGCAGGTGCACTCTACCTGCGTCTGCGCACACACGTGTGCACTATAAAATCTCCCTCGCCGAAGGCTGGCCTCCATTGAGTTTGCTCGCCTTGGCTGAAATTCGGTCTGGAGCACTATTTATATTTATGTATGTGTGTAGTAATGATAATGACTTTATAATGTAGTAAAACTGGCAACTCGTCTGCAAGGTTAATGGCTGAGATGACTTGGGTACTCCAAACGTTCATTAGAAGCTCTCCAATTTTATTATTAGTTGGAATATATTGTGAAACACAGATATTCATTTATTCTTACAATATTCTGCCTAATCCAGTTAGTCTTGACAGGCTTATGTGAAAATAATTATTATCCCTAGGCATTCTGCTCAAATTGGATAATAGTGAATTGTAATCTCATTTGCTATCTTCGACGAATAAAACGATGTTAGAAACTTCGAGCCGGTTTCAAAGCACTAATTGAAACCACGCTTGGCGTGATTGTGGTGAGTTCAAACCTAGTTGGAGTAAGGAAAATTACATTATACATATATACATACATTTACGATGAAAGACAAGAAAGATGGATGAAATACTCCTACTCCTACTAATTTTATAAACGTGACAGTTTGTATGGATGGATGAATGGATGGATGGATGGATGGATAGATGGATGGATGGATGGATGGATGGATGGATGGATGGATGGATGGATAGATGGATGGATGTTTGTTACTCTTTCACGCAAAAACTACTGAACGGATTTGTATGAAATTTGATACACAGATGGTTTATAACCAGGATTAACATATAGGATACTTTTTATCCCGATATTCCCACTGGATCGAAACTTATGTGGGTGAAACCGCGGGGCGCAGCTAGTATATTTATAAGTAGAAATACGAAACAACACTTGCGATATTTTCATTTGTGTAAACTGAAGACATTTTTTACAGATGCTTTGGTACACGACTGTTACAATATTTTGGTAACTTGTACCATAACCATAATCAGTCTATAATTTTCCCACTGCTGGGACACAGGTCTCCTCTATTCGAGAGGGAGTGAGTTATAATCCATCACGCGGGCCCAGCGCGGTTTGGTAGATGTCACACATGTCTTAGAATTTTTGGTTCTAGGATATTTCGGTTGTTTATTTACACACAAGCGCCCGCCTGGGTTCGAACCCACGACCGAACGACTCGTAAGTCGGGGCCGTTACCACCACAGCTCCTATTTTGGTCACATGCAGTAATTAATTTAATTAAGACCATTTATTTTGCTTTGAACTTCCAAGATTAAGATATTTGCCGCTATAAGAATATTGTTTATGGCAAAGAACAGACAAGAAATAGGTTTGTCTGTTTCATCAAGTTAAAGTATGGCCATTTTAATAGGTAACATTTGACGTCTGTCAGTTTTATCTTCATAGTGAGGTGACCTGCTTAAAAACATCGATTAAAGTGAATGAATCGATACGGGCTTGAATTGTAATTGAAAAAATTTAAGCAATTGTGCAGTTCTAACAAAACGAAAAAATATATTATTTTATGCCCGCCGTTATAAGGTTACGTTGTTGAATTTTTATGAATTGTCAAATGTTACCTATTAAAATGGCCATACTGTAATGAAACATTATTGGTTACATTGTTTTCGTGACAGAGTATATAATTTATGAGGACTACTAATAACAACTTATTCTAAGTATCGTATACATTTATTCAAAGACCACTAGTCTAGTAGAAGTCCGTGTCCCAGTTGTAATCTAATCTCTAACTCGGAAATCTTTTTTGGGAGAAACTTTCTACGCTAAAAGCTCTTTGGACAATACAAGTCTTTCGCTTTTATCTTGGTAGACGTGAATTCTGTCTGTGTCTTCTAAAGTAGCCTCTTTTTTGACTTAACTGATTTTGTTTTCTACAAACTGTGCTGGTATTGTACAAAGTTTTATGGGTGTTTTAATTGGGCTCTTATGATCGTTATTATATTAAAGTAAACCACAAGTTTTAGTAACGTATCTTGGGGTTTTTAGTCACTCTTAAAACTAATATCACATTTGGATATCTTCAACGCCCGATCAGTGTGGGCATTATTTCGAAATTCTCTCTTCAAGAGTATATAATGACCTAAAAAATCTATGGATTTCATGCATATGATTATAATTTAGCTATATATATATCTCTAAGCATTTTATTTTGATGAAAAAGGGAACTGAACGACCAACTTAAGTCAGGTTCGTTTAAGCTTCGTAAAGGCTTCGCTTCTAAAGGTAAATAAGTAATCTCCATTTGATCTTTCTTTTGTGTGTTGTGGAGATCACAATCGAAGTCGTAAGAGGGTGAAAAGGGGTAAAGCGTACAGTCAACAAGGCCGACCTCAGATGTCGTAAGCGCAATTTAGTCGTTTTGTCTGTTCTCACAATAAGTGGAACATAAACGGAACTCTCTCGAAACTTTAGCCGGGATCTCATCCTACAGTTCATATGACTAATTATGAAAGTGCGGTCACCCCTGCATACATTTTGTCTACAGTAAAATTGCGAACAACAAAGCAACGTGCAGTCTCGTATGAAATAATTAAGGGGTTTATATAGACACAGGATTTTTATGGCGTCGGTTTAATTTATTTCGCGGTCCACTGACACCATTCTTTTATATTGTTCGACGCAACAAAAGGCCTCTATACCATATCTTTACAATGAACAAATGTAGCTTTCTCACTTTAGATGAAAATATATTACGGGCAATTTTTCACGGACCTTAAAAGAGGTAATAATTTTGTTATATTGTCGCCAACTTCGTCTAGATTAATTGTTGTATTTTATAAAAAGCTACTATTCCGAGGTCACTGTTTATATTATTATTCATCTTTTACAAATGAAAGGGTATCTGAAAGGCCTGTTAAATCGCCTGAAAGTTCTTTTCCTAAATAAAAGGAGCTCGCTCTTCCACTCGACTTAGCTTTGATTATGGCCTGTCATAATACAAAAATCAATTTCGCAATTGCCTTCGTAATCCATTTTGTTTGCGCATCTGAATGCGTAAAAGAATTGTTGGAAATCTTTTGAAAGTAATATCGACAGTGAGTGACTGCTATTAGGCATAAGAATTCCGTATACCTACTTAAACTTTTCGCTTGTGTAATCGCACAATATTTAGGAGTTGCTAAGTCAATCATCTTAGCCTATCGCAGTCCACTGCTGGACATAGGCCTCTCCCAGGCTGCACCACAACACCCTGTCCTCCGCCTTCCGCATCCAGTATATCCCAGCTACTTTCTTTGGGTCATCGGTCGATCTGACTCGGGGGGGGGGGGGCGTCTCACGCTACTCTTTCCGATACGCGGTCTCCAGTGGCTATATTATAAGACCTAAAGGTTAGGTTCGAATAAATTTTTAATCCGTGTTTATTTATTTATTAATAAGTACAGTCAGACAGTACAAGAGCAGATTGGATGGTGACCCCCTACTAGGCATTTGTCTGTATCTTGGGGTCAGAATTCCAACATTTACGGAGTTTTAAGGATATAATATAGTGATTATTACAGGCAAATATAATCGAAAATATAAACTAAAATGAACCAAAATAAAACAATTCTTAATCTTGCCATCAGCGATCAATCTACGTATTACTATTACCCAAATGAATGGCAATGGCTATGTTGCCACACTACATTAATAGAATCTTGCAGAACTTAGTAAATCCACTTCACCACGTGACGTAGAAAGAGTTACAACTTATTCAGAAACTATTAAACCACGAAATCTATTTAAAGTCGCGAACAATACTTATAAGTACAAGTATATTCGTCGTCGTTTCCTCGTGT
The DNA here is from genome assembly GCA_951799955.1 of Apamea anceps. Lineage (NCBI taxonomy): Eukaryota > Metazoa > Arthropoda > Insecta > Lepidoptera > Noctuidae > Apamea > Apamea anceps. Next base: position 8,093,233 of record OX637512.1, read on the forward strand.
TTCACTTTAAGAAAGTTAACCGTGTCTCACGAGGTTTAACGAGCTAACTTTCTGAATAATTCTACTTGCCTCCCCAAGAGTTCAGCTGAAAGGAATAGTGGGACTTCTATAGCTATGTATTGAGACTAACATATTAGCTGCTGAGGTCGCACAAATTAGTTTTATGTTAATGGCCACTATTTAAATACAAACATTCCAACTGTCATTATAAGAACCGACAAGGTTACAATTGGTACGCGAGATAATACTGTTTTCATAGATGTTTCCTTGTTTTAAACCAACAAACAGAAAGCCAATTCTCGTAATTAAAAACGTTCAAAATCTAGTCGCAGTCTCATCTCAGTGACAGACAAATGTCAAAAACTTGTCAAAATTTAGGGAACTTAGAGGTTTTTTGACAGATTGAGACTGACATCAGACTGTGAACGTTCTTTAAATTACGAGAATTGCCCCTCAGAATTCAGTTTACTATGTAAGTATACAGAATGAGTCAGAAAGCTGTGGTCAATTTTAAGGCTGTAGTTTTATTTTGTGTGACCATCAAACTGAACCACTTTCTCCATGGAAACACTTCAATACCTACTCAACAAAAATGAACACGGAGGCCGACAAAAAAAAATTTACTTAATTTTCTGATACATTCTGTATACAAGGCGGAGACGACAATGAGACAGTGAATTGAACTTCGTATACGTTGACGTCGTTGTTCGTAGACGATTGATCGGCAAACCATCCAACCCATAGTCGGCTCATCACTAGATACTATTAAGTTTGTTTGTAAAAATCACGTTTAATTTCGATGTTACGATGTTTTTTTTTAATATTCCTATGCATTAATATTGTCAGTGTTTTCATTTAATATCATCTCCACATTGTATACAGAACACTGAACAGAGTATAAACAAAAAACAGGACTTATAACGCACGAGTGCGCCTCCGCACAAACTTTCTACTTCCTGAATTAGGAAGTTATAAATAATTCAATCATACACAGAAACGACGAACAAAACTGTTAATTATTATTTTAACAATTAAATACGAAAACAAAAGAAAATAAATCCAGCCCTAGAAATACCCAATTTTAAAATACGGGAAACAACTTTTGTCACAGAGCCGTCCTAAACTGGGTGAATTCAGAATAAACTTCGGGTGTGTAGGCGATGTAGGCGAGAGCCGGAGTATCTTTGTGTTCAACCCGACTGCTTCCCTCGCGTTATTGAAAACAAAAACAGTGAGAGTTATTTCTCCTGCACACCTGCATGGCTAGCTTATACGAGAGATAGATCTACGTTTTGGGATGGGCAACTAGATTGCTTGCCATTTGCCCATTCCAAATTTTAAGCCATTTACAGACACTTTTGTCAAAATTAAATAAATGATTAAATAATTAATTTTTTTTTTATTTAATTTTGACACTTCAAAAGTGTCTGTAAATGGTTTAATTGAAATAAATAATTAGAGTTTTGAGTTTTTTGTTGAGTTTTGAGTACCTACAAGCGGCGTTGGCCGCATGATGGTCAGAAATTATACCACGGTAACGTACTACCGGAATCACCATCATCATCCTGTTTGGCCATGGTTAATTACCAAATAAACAGCCAAACATACTCTCACTTAAAAAAAAACCCATTCACTGGTTTATTTTTTAAATTAAGAAGAGTAGGTACACACAAGGTACATATATGTAGGATGTAGGATATATCAAGAAAAGGTATTTTAGCGTGGAATTCAAGGTGAATATTGTGCTTTTTCAAATTGAAATGAATGTAAAAACTGCAGCATTTGTTTACGGTCAGCAAAACATTTTCGACGCTTGTTTTCAGTTTGGTAACTTTGTTAGTTATGCGTCAACGGTAAAATTGTATTTCATAAGTTTGCATAAAAACAGACCGTTTTGCATTTTACGTTTGAACGGTTGTCCATAGCTTTGTATTTAAATTGTGTGAGTAAACGACAGTTTTTATTCATTTTTGTATTGGGTAAAATACACCATGTTACAGTTATAATATAATTAGTCCTATTTAATTTCTATTGTAATTTCTCGCCAACTGATCGACACTTCACGTGACCAGAGGAATGACCCAACATCGTTCTTTGGCCAAAGAATTAGCATTGCTGTTCAACGTGGCAATGCTGCCAGTCTTCTGGGCACGTTTCCGGATGTGAGCGATGCTAAGTGTCCTTTTGTTTTTAATTGTATAGTCAGTCATTTAATTTAGTACCTAGCGTAAATAGTTAGTTGTGTTAAATAAGGTAAAAGTTATGTAAGTAAAAGGATAAATAAGTCTAATTTTGAATTCACTAGAACTGTGAATTGTGATCTCGTACTCTTTGTTGTCAGTACAACATTTTCTGCAATTTTATGAAAATATTCATTCAATTAGAAATAATTGAAAATGAAGGAAAATCACGAGATAGATTTTTCGAATGGACCTCGATATATTTTATACCTACCACCATATCTAACTTGCATTTTATCTTGCCAATGCATAGCCTAGTAACAACAAAAATACACTGAATTAAATCGATCGTCACGTGAAGATCGATGTATTTACATGCCAATTGGGTGAATTTGCAAAATAAATGATGTTTTTTTTCTGTTAAAGCGTAGATAAGAGTAGGCTATATGTTGTTGTTTTTATTTTATTTAATTTAGGGAACTAAGTATAGTTATTATTTTTAGATGTTATTTTAAGTACTACTTTTTTAAGTTTTTCATAGTTTTAAATAGTAAGTTAGTTGATTTTAAGACCACGCTATCGCATTAGATATACGCCTGTAATGATAGTAATTGTAAGAGAGATTTTAATAAATAAATAAGTACAATATTTTTCTAATCAAAATACTAAAGACACACAACTTCTAGAATATTCATATAACGTACGAGTAGAAAGCAAACCGGATTCCTAATCAAGGGTCATGGTACAGTCAACCACCTGTCAATGGGAATAATTCGACTTTGAGGACACTTTTATTTCATAGTAACACTTGAACTTACTACCAGTTCTAAGGTACAGTCTACTGTACCTTAGAACTGGTAGTAAGTACACGTGGTGGGTCGCCCCTTCCGATCCGTTTCCTTACAACGGAACAGATTAGTATTCCCTGTCTATCCTGTAGTCCGGGAAATAAACGTTTTTGCCAAATCAATGTTATGCAAACGTAAAAAATCGTGTTTTCTATGTAAATAGGGTTTTCCAAGTTGTTTTTGTAGTGATCTGAATAATTTTGGACGGGCACTTAGAGTAAGCTGATTTTACCAACAGTGGATGGGTAAACGCTTGTTTTTGCACCCGGAAATAATTTATTGTTTTACTGCTAGAAGCCATGTGTACATGACATCTAGTTTTATGAACGCTCTATTTATTACTAGTTGTGCCCGTAACTTCGTTCGCGTTAATGTCGAAAAACCAATTGGATTTCTTGGGTTTTTTTTTATTTTTTGCTTGGAACCCTAATTATTTTTCTTAAATAAAAGTAGCCTAAGTTACTCTTTACAACATCAGCTATCTGTCAATGAAAATCGCTTCAGCCGTTTCAGTGATCAACTGAAACGAACAGACAGACAGTCAGACAAAATTTAAAAATTGCTTTTTATTATAGGTATTGTATATACTTTCATATGCATTTATTAAAAAGCTGTAATTTAGACATTACAAACAGACACTTCATTTTTATTTATTTTTATATATGTATCGTAAAGATTACCCTGAATTACCCACAAAAGAACAAGTACAAATAATATTTCAGAAGCAGAGGTAGAAAATAAACGAGAAGTTAAAACTCGACATACACAAATGATGTTATCAAAAAGTTCTAGTTATATTTCTACCTTTACGGCAGAGATACCACAACCGACAACCATAAAACCACATTGTGACGTCAAAGTAAAAATGAACCAAGAAAAAGAACCCACAGTCTAAATAAAATACTTTCATTTCTAGAAATAACGAGACTATGCATTAAGCCGTTAGGGTTGTTCAATGTCGTCTTCGGTCGTGCGACAACTCGGGGGTACAACAAGCGACACCTCTATTGTTACCCCACCAAGAAAAGAAGGCACTTTGTCATACCACCCTTTGTTACTGAACTAATGCTTCTTAATGCGGCCGGTGTACCTACGAGCACGGAAATGGGTGACATCGTTTGTGATTTTATATTTTTTTGAAGCGAGTTTTTAAATGAGCTGTGAGGTGCAAACATTCATGAATACGTACAATATTTTGAAGAATACCTATAGATAAGGTTTTACGTTTTGTTTTGTAGTAAAGACAGTTAGCATGTGATAACTACATCTATTCTCTAATAATTTCAACGGGAAAATTTTGTTAAAGTGAGATGTCATTTCACTTGAATGACACTATTGACTGCTCACTTCAAGCTCATTTCACTTAATAATCATTGAGACTTTTACAGAATAAGTAGATCGACTATATTTCAAGTTCAAGTGAAAAACTTCTGAAAACAGGATCTACTATTTGTGATAAAATTACATAGTGGCTTAATTTACAGCTTACCAACTCATTGTTCAAAAAATCCTATAAAAATATAACTAAGCAATGAATTACAATTCTAAAACTTTCAATTTTCCAATTACAAAAGAAAAACTTTACCTTCCTGAAAATTTCACAATTCATTGTAAAGAACTTCTCAAGTCCAATATCCGTATAACCGCGTTTTTTGTGTACGACAAAGTGATTATTTGATCTACGACACGGTAACGGAAAAACCATTATTAAAGCAGCAAGTCATGGTTTTATTGAAAAGAGAGAAAATAAATGTTTTTTTTTTTGTATTTTACCCCATGTCTGGTGTTTTATTACGACAGTCGATCTTTTCTGTAAAAACCTCACCGTGAACTGTCTATAGTGTCATTATCTAGCATTAGGTGTAATGACAGCTCATTTCGCCTTAATTTTCACGGTGAGTTTTTTACAGAATAAGTCGGTTGTCGTCATAAAACACCAGACATGTGGAAAAAGTACATACAGTTTCCATTTATTTCCTCTCATTTTATATAAAACCATGGAGTATTAGGTAACATTAGTGCGGAATACATTGTTACGTTGTAGAGAGTATAATGAAGGCGGCTGTGATGTGAACCTCTCGTTAGCGGTTACATTCAGGCAATGTCTACAGAAGGCAGGCAGCCGGGTAGTTCCTTGCTTACCGACTGTGGTACGGTTGTCGGTTGCCATAACTCGGTCGCCCGGGCGCCTCATTGCGGGCGCAGCTATCTTCTAGAAAATTATTTTCTTGTTTTTCTTGCACAGTAGTCTTGTGTTGCATGAAAATTGGTGAGTCTCGAGTTTTTCTAGTAAAAAGAAATGCCTTGTTTTATAAAAACTTGAAAATCAATCGGTTTTTTAAATACAATTAAGTCTAACTTCATGAAAATACAATTAAATCCAAATACCTTGTTCTTAAACTGTGTAAGCATAATCAGCTTATTATGTTCCCACTGCTGGGACACAGGCCTCCTTTTTGTAAGAGGGAGTGGGCTATAATCTACCACGCGGGCCCAGTGCGGGTTGGTAGATGTCACATGTCTTCTAATTTTTGGCTCTAGGACATGCTGGTTTCCTCACGATGTTTTCCTTCACCATTGTGAGAGCAGTGGCGATGAAATGATTTACACAAAGTAAAGCGCCTGCCTGGGTTTGAACCCGCGATCTACGACTCGTAAGTCGGGGCCGTTACCACTGGGCCACAACTGCTCCTTAGTAAACTGTGTACTTATGCTATTTTATTCATTTGTGCCTTTTATAATAATAATTAAATAACAACAAAAAAAAAGCGTATCAGAACAGCTGTCAAAACAAAAACTACCCTTACATAAATATAATAAACTCGACCATTCACACAAAACGAGACCCAAGAACTGTTCAGTGTTCTTAGTGAAGTTAATTGTGTTTCAAGTAACTAAATCCAAGTTAATGAGACAACTCACAGTAAGTAACACTGGCCCAAATAGTAGCAAATACTTTGGGAGTATTAAGCGCCCGTAATGTTCGCGTATTGGACGTAGAATCTCAGCTAAAGCTGTGCAGGATTCGTTTGAATGAGACCATGTACAGTCATCAAGTAGAGTAATGTATGTGGGTCAGTCTTATGGAGGTCGGGACTTTACTGCTATACTTCCTTGCTGTTAACCTTTGTGTACTTTTACGAGGTGTTGATACTGTGGGCCTACCACGGACTCGAGAATTAAGTAGCGTGACTTCGAAAAATTTAAAATTTAAAAGCGCACATAATATTGACTACGACCTACATGGTCTTCATATGATCTGACCAAGATTATGTCTGGACTTTAAAAGAGACTGTGACGTCTGAGTTTGTTTCGGCCTTTCTTCTCAGACTAGTCAGATAGGAAACGCCGACCTCATCTAGTTTTAAAATATGATTGACGTGTAAAAGTGTTTGTACAAACCTACTTACAAAATAAAATCATTTATCATTTACAAATATAATGTATAGACTCAATGCGTTATTGCATTTAGTTTTTAAGACTTTCTTGATATCTATGGGTGATGCTATGTTTGTCGCATAAATACGATAGTTGTATTTTCGATTCAAAAATCATTTAAGTTTACTCAGCACGATCCTGCTACGGCTTCTAGTTTCGAGATGTGTGTGTTTCATAGTTTTTTTTTTTTTTTAAAGATACGTCGTTTTCTAGAATAACTTTATAATATATATGAACCTAACAGTATAAAAGTTTGTGGAGCAATTTCAACTGATTGGATATTTACTAGACCTAATAATGATCAATTATTCTAATGGCCTCGAGAAAAAAATGAGCAAAAATGATAGCAAAAAAGCCTATAATTTTTAGATAAATTATTTATTAAAATAAATAAAATGCAACGAATTTATTATGAGGTGCCTTTGAGCAGCGAAAATCTAATAAGAACATATTGTATTTATTAAATATTTATTTTATGCGATATGATGTTATATAAATACACGCCTCTCAATAAATTTATATTAAAAAAATCTTTTTCCTCTACAAATAAGTTCTTTGATCATGTTTATACAAATATTTTTAATAACTATAGAAATAAGGAATAAACAAAATTAAACAAATGAGTCTACAAATAATTTCTTTGATCATGTTCATACAAAAAATCCTAATAATTATAGAAATAAGGAATAAACAAATTATTTACGTACGTACGGTTACAACGAAGTCCGTAGTTACCTAAGTTACGGGCCTTTCCTACTCCGTTTTACTTACTGACTGAGATTAGATCGGTTTCCGAAGTAAGAATTAATGATAACACAATTTGACAGCTGTACCTGCGTCCGATGTGCTTTTATATCAGCCTACAATGTTCCCACTGCTGGGTCCTCTCTGTGAGAGGGAGTGGGCCGTAATCCACCACGCGGGCCAAGTGCGGGTTAATAGATATCACACATCTTCCAATTTTTGGTCCTAGAACATGCCTGTTTCCTCACGATGTTCCTTCACCATTTTGAGAGCAGTAGTGATGAAGTACTTTGCACAAAGTAAAGCGTCTGTCTGGGTTCGAACCTACGACCGTACAGCTTACAGCTACAGCGTACAGCTCGTAAGTCGCGGTTACCACTGGGCCATCACTCCTCTACTGGGCCACCACTGTTCTGGTGTGCTTTAGCCTTCCGAAATATTGAATTTGACGCATCAACTACTTTCGTTCGGGCCTGTGTCTTCGTTGACGGACTTAGTGAGCAGGGGGTTCCGTTCTATCAGACGAAGTTCTTATATTGATAATTTTTCACATCTCACGTTTCATGATTATTCTTTACTTCAACAAAATATAAATAACATGATCAGTTTTGATATAGTAAATATTTACTTACCTATTTTTTTCAAAACCCTTATTTAGATAAAAGAATATACGTAACTTGAAATTTTATTTTCTGTTTATCTCGTGGTTTCTCAACAAAATCGAATCACACTCAACAGTTAACAAAGTTTTCTTTATTTTATTACTTTCTACGAAAAGGATGACGTCACAGAAACATGTCCAGTAACGTTAAGAAGTTAGTTAGGCTAGTTAGTTGGCATAAGCCTGATTGACCTGATACAAATCCTTTGCCTCGTTACCCTAAATGTTTTTTACCCTTTGAGCCATACTCGTATTGTATTTCTCTATCGTCTTTTGTTTCATGTTCTTTGTTCTTAGCGATCGTATTCTGCTGCTGCATTATTCTTAAGATTAGTGACTTGTTCAGACATGATATGACACGTCTGTGTTGTCCTTCATACCATATGTGTACAGTCACGAGCAAAAGTATGTATACACTTGGCTTTATTCAACAGCGATTTACTCTTTTATTTTTTAATGAAATTTTATGTTGCTACTAACATAGTATTTTCGAACCCATAGGTTTTGCAATGTGTCGTATTTAATTGTTGTTTTCGTTATTTCACGAAAAAATCGCTATTGAAAGTTTCCAAGTGTTAACGTCATATTAGTGCTCGTGACTGTACAAGGATCAATCCAGCCATTTTGATTTTTCAATACATTCACAAAACAATTGCACAAATGTTAAACAACAGCGCCTGTCAACGTCATTAAATAAAACATCCTTGTTGCAGTGTAGGTTCCAATAGTGTTCATTAGGATATATATTTCCTGGTATAGTAATTGTTGCATTTCATCAGCGCTCGTCAACCATTGTAATTGAAACTTCATGCCCATGTTCATAAATTTACATGACGCCCGCACATATTATATTACCTTATGTGTTGTTATTGTTAAGCCACTGCAGCTGTATAACGAAGGTATCAACCTACCGTTAGACCATCATCATCATCATCTAGCCTACCCTTTTCCTAAATATGTCAGGGTCAGCTTCTAGTCTAACCGGTTGCAGCTGTATACCAGTATTTTACATCGAGCGACTGCCTATCTGACCTCCACAACCCAGTTACTGGGTAATAAAACTGGTTGTCAGATAAATCCTACTAATATTATACTTTATACTAATATTATAAACGTGAAAGTTTGTATGGATGGGATGGATGGATGTTTGTTACTCTATCACGCAAAAACTACTGAACGGATTTGGATTAAATTTGGCACACAGATAGTCTATAACCAGGATTAACATATAGAATACTTTTTATCCCGATTTTCACGGGATCGAAACTTATGCGGGTGAAACCGTGGGGCGCAGCCAGTATTTAATAAACCCATAAACAGTTCATAAAAAGTACGTATTGGATACGAATAAAGGAGAAAAAAACTGAACATTCCTGTTTCACCGTCAACACCATTTTGCTCAAGTTAAAATTTAATTAAGTTCTGCAGTAGCAACTGTTGATACAAGCAATTGTAACAACCAAATGCTTGTTTCAACAGTTGCGCGGAAAACAACCTTTTTCAGATAAGCAATGAAAGAACTTAATTTTTTCGGTTTATGCATTATTTATTTACTAGCAGCGACCCGAGGGCTTACCCGCATCAGTTTCGTTCCCGATATTATCTGTTTGCCAAATTTCATTCAAATCCGTTCAGTAGTTTTTGCGTGAAAGAGTTAAGTAACAAACATCCATCCATCCTCACCAACTTTCGCGTTTATAATATTATTAGTAGGATGTCACTTTTTATTTTTGCGGTCTATTAATCATCGTCTGCCTACACTTTTCTCAACTATTTTGGGTTCGGCTTTGAGTATAACTGGATGCAGCTGAATACTAGTATTTTACACGGAGCGATTGGCTATCCGACCTCCACAACCTGGGTTACACGATACCCCTTGGTGAGCTTGCGGTCGAATATTAATATCAACTAGTCTTTCAACACACGTTAGGCTCAATTTACACCGCCGCGGAACGGAGTGGAAGCGAGTTTTCGTACATAGCAAAATGAACTTTATGTCAATTGTCTAACGTACAAACTAGGTACGAGCTTATTACTGCCGGAATTCCCGAGAATGCGCGATAATTCTCCAGAAGATGCGCGACCTGTGCGTATTTATGTATCTAATATGTGCGTTACACTTTTAACATAAAGTTCATTATGCTTTGTACAAAAAAAAATCGCTTCCACTCTGTTCCGCGGCAGTGTAAATTGAGCCTTAGTGTTCATACACACGAGCCGCACGCGCCTACGGCAGAAAACAACTAGTCGACAACGTGCCGCTCGTATATTTGAGCACCGTAGTCAAATACACGAGCAGCACGTTGTCGGTGGTGGGCGTCGACGGATTTCGACGGCTACAGTGGCCCTTTCCGTTGACGTGTGCCGCTCGTGTGTATGAACACTAACTATATAATATGCACACTTAAACTACTGCATAACTTTACATCATCATCATCATCTGCCTAGCCTTTTCCCAACTATGTTGGGGTCGGCTTCCAGTCTAACCGGATGCAGCTGAATACCAGTATTTTACATGGAGCGACTGCCTATCTGACCTCCACAACCCAGTTACTGGGTAATACGATACCCCTTGGTAAGACTGGTTGTCAGACTTTCGGGCTTCTGACTACCCGTAACGACTGTCAAAGTTCCACGAATGACAGCCGGGACCAACGGCTTAACGTGCTTTCCGAGGCACGGAGGGGTCTCGGTATGTAAAGATGGTCACCCATCCACAGACCAACCGCGGCAAGCGTAGCTTAACCTGACCGATCGACCTGTGCGGCTGTTATTATTTAGCCACGGGCCCCTCATACTGCATAACTTTACAATAATCATAAAGACCAGCAGTCATAAAAGTCAAATAACAGCCATATTTTTATTTAATTCCCAGATCATCGAAACGGACATTCAATACAAAGGGAATTCCAAAATTAAATTTTCATTGACTGGCCTCGACGGTACAGTCGGGTCTATAAATACGTGTGATGGCAACTACCGTCATTTCCATTCTCAGAGATACGGTTGTTAATGGGTATAATAAACGGATCATTTCGGGTAGTGCGCGTAAAGTGTGATCCGGAGTATTATCGCGTATTGTAATGTTAAGTTCAGCGTTATGACTGATCGTTTTGTTTGCTGCTGGTATGAAGACGTTTTAGATAGTTTTGATTGTATCAGTTTTATTTGTTATAGTGTCGTAAAATAGTGATTGTTATAATAAATACTTCTAGGTACTAGTTTTGTATAGTCCGTTTTATTACTATATTCACATATGTACCTAGGTATCTATAAGCTATTAGTTACAGAGGATTAGAAACATTTTATGTGTATGAATTCATGGTTACAGTTTGCACGTCGACCCTGTATTTCAAACATTTTGCCCAAAACTAAAACCACATTAACTAACTATACTGCAACTTTCAGAGTCCACATTTCCAACCTACGCACCGCACAATTAGCTTTGATAATAGAATGTATACTATCAACGCTAATTATTTAATAACCTAACTGAATAAACACGTTGTTCAAATGTTTTCCTCTTTTAATCGAGAACAACTACTCATCCGCTTGTGACGAAGTTCTTTTGCATAATACATGTTCTATTCAAGCTTGAGATACATTTTCGTTATCAGTTCAAGACTCCAACACCAGTAACCAACATGCTCAGTTCGCCTGTGACCAGCAAAGCACACTGAAACTCTTTCGCTCACACCATTTCCTATAGAAATATTTCTAACTTTAATAACACACTCACGTACCGCATCGTTACATTACTCGGCAACTTTCTCGCTCATCTAGACTACATGTATCTCGGTCCCTTGACGGTTGACATACAGACAGAATTGTGGGAAATAAAGTATAACTGTATTTGCTGTGAGAGCAATAAAATGCTTATGTCAGATATTTTGACTTTTCAGACAGTGTAGGTTATGTGGTGTAGATTATGAACACACCGTTGGACCTCAGAAATATTTTATATTCCTGTACTATGAAAGCGTTACAAGGAATTAAGGTGAAGTTAAGAAAAAAAGTACACGTTTTATAATATTAAACTCTTATCACTTCTGTGTACTTTTTTCTATATTTTTACTGCATAAAATTCAAAATGTGCCAATTAGTGCGAGTCGCCTATAGAAAAAATAATATTATTTAAAAGTGACCCATTTCGGCGAGTAAATTTCGTGCAAATTGACTAATAACTAGTTTGCGACTACGCGTTGGAAGTTCAGTATCATTGTTAATTAATTAGTAGGTATGTCCATGCTTTCCCGAAATTATCATGTAATCACGATATAATCTGTTGACGCTTCAAATAACTCATAATTCAACACTTGCACTAATTTCAAATTAACATTTCGCTGATTCAAGACCAGCCCAAAACAGCTCAAAATATGAATAAAATAATCATTATTCCGCTTCCATAGAAATGATAAACAAAACAGGTCACATTTTTCACTTGAAACCGACGTGATTTAATAGAATACTAAAGCGAGAGGGTAAGTTAAGACAGTGGCACATCATTAGGCATGAGTTAATGAGTCCACACTTACCCCAGTTACAGGCCCTCTGAGCACCTTCTGTGTTACATCCAATCTGCGTCTCACTTAATAATGACGGCTTGCTGATTTATATGGAGAGATGATTATGTTACGTTGGAATGTGTCAGATTTTGTGAGTAAAATTGGCAACGTTGTAATTGAAATCTGTGTTTTGTTATTGGATACCTTCAAGGTAATTTTCACAAAATAAAATCATCAGCATTCAGGAGAATGCCAGAATGAATGTGCAGTATGTCTTTTTCTCCCATATGTCCCTATTATTCGTCATCTCGGTACTCAGTCACCAGAACGAAATATAATATTTTATGTTTATGATTTTTTTGATGATTTATTTTGAAATACATACTCGTAACATGTTGGCTATATTGACTAAGGACGCGATTTACGATTTTGTATCGCAGTTATAATAAAAAATGTATTTGTATTAATGTTTTGTGTGAAAAATGCATACGCTATCTGTACACGCAGGAACAGCAAAATAGAGCACAGTCACACAGGTATAGATAAACAAAACACAAGTCGTAGGATAGTTCCTACGACTTGTGTTTTGTCTATGACTGAGTTGAATTGGGTTTCAAATCCGCTATTTAGCTTAGTAGCTAAATAGTGGATTTGAAACCCAACTCAACTACTCAAGTACAGAAGTTCAGCCCCATTGATTGTGACGACAACTTTATTGGGTTCGACGATATTTGTTCTCAACCCGGAAGTATGTTCGTGTGACTTGTGTAACACCGCCCAAAACATCGGAAACACGAGAGGAGAAACCATGAGGAAATGTTTATTATTATCACACTATTGAAGACGAAATGAGCAAATGTAATTGAGCACAACGCGTCGATGGGTTATGCTTAATGTGACAGATATTCTCTTTATCCCATTATTTGAGGAGAATATTTAGAAAATTTTCATGGCAATGGGCCCGCGTGGTGCTCTATGACCCAGTCCCGGTCAAAGAGAGGATACATTAGTTCCAGTAGTGGAAACTTTTTATGTATAGGCTCATCATTTATTATATATTAAATATCGAATTCTAGTTCTGTGCTAATGAAAGAAAAAAACAAAAGCAAGAAAGATGATTTATTCTGCACAAAAAAAGCACAGACTACCATTTTTTTTTTCATAATACACACACTAATACAAAGTGGCCAAAAGCCTCATATTCAAAACCTTAAACGTTAAAAGTTTGACAATGTTGTCCATTGCTTGATGTCAGGCAAAGTGTAATCGCATAAGTATATCATAATCAGCCTACAACGTTCCCAATGCTGGGTAACAGGCCTCCTCTTTGAAAAAAATGAACCATAATCCACCATGCAGACACATTGCGAGTTGATGGGGTCACATGTTTTAAAATTTTTGGTTGTGAACAGTCGGTTTCCTCACGATGTTTTCCTTCATGGTTTTGAGAGTAGTGGTCATGAAATAAATAAAGAAAGGTATAGTGCCTTCATGTGTTTAAACCCAAGACTTACGACACGTAAGTCAAGGTCGGTACCAGTGGGCCATCCGTAGATATCCGCGGGGCCATTACTGCTCTGCTGTAATAGCTTATGGCGTAAATATAGGTCCTGAAGATGGCATGGATTAGTGTTCTCGTTTAGATAAATTGGGTCGATGGTCACCGATAGGGTCCCACTAAACGCACAAAGCCAAAGCGGCAGGCCAAGACGAAGATGGCGGGACGAGCTTGCCTCCTGTCGTAGGAACTGGCCGCCACTTACAAAAGACAGAATTGTGTGGAAAAGGGAGAGCCCTTTTCCACACAATTCTGTCTGGAGGACAGGAGGCCTGTGCCCTGCAGAGTGGCAATACAGGCTAGTTATATAGATTCGATTAGATAAATTGACGTAAAAACCACTGATTAGTTTTAAATAAAATGTAAAGATTTTGTTTATCTACATATAACGATTTTGCAACATTTTACCGTATTTTGCTTAGGTTAGTAAAATCCGCGTTCAAAAAACAAGTTTGCATAACAAACGACAGCATTCGTGATAGTTAAATTTTCCATAAAAACCGACAGTCGAAATGAACAGCGGCAGGCCTCCGTCACTCCATGTACTTGCGCGCTATAAGTGCCTACCGCCCAGCCGAGCGGTCTCTGTCCGCCGGCGGATCAAATTCAGTGCGGTTTTCGCAAGCGAAGCGCGCGCACGCCGTTCAATTTTAATAGTGCTGTTCGTTCGTATTATGTTTTATCTAGGTTTCTTCCACAGTCAGCACCAATATATAAAACAAAACAAACTTACAAATATAATAAAACAAACTTTAAAAAAGAGAACCGACTTCAAAACACTAAACCGTAAGAAATAATTTCTTCTTTGATGTCGGTGCTTTTTCGATTTGTAATTACCAGCTGTTAGCACTAACATAAAAAAAAAAACAAATTATTTCTTACGGCTTAGTGCTTTATTTGAAGTCGGTTCTCTTTTTTTAAGGCTTTTTTTTTTTCATTTCTAGTGAACATCTCCGAAGATCATCATCAATCTAAGAAGTATTATACTTATTTTAAAACGTTCTCCTAAATGTAACAAATCCTTTTCTGAAAACCGCATCGATATCGGTTTAGCCAAACGCGAGATTATCGCGCACAAACATACATACCTACAAACCATACAAGTCAAACTTCTCAGTTTGGCCTGTATGTCTGATCACCTCCTTTTTTTTAAGTTGGTTAAATATTTTATAAATGATAAAATTTTTAACTGCCACATAAAAGTCAGAACATATTCACAGTTCTCAATAACATAGATAAAAAGTTATGTTAATTTAATTTTATCGAAGAGGCAGCTCTGCGATTACTGTGAAATCGCGCGGTGCGAAGCAATCACTGCTGTACGCTTGAGCATTTAGGCGCATTTTAGCATACAGTTGTTGTTGACGCGAGGAAGTAGGCAATTATCGTAATAGGTATTGGAAATTTTCTACTGAGTGAAGTATCTGTTACGTAGTAACTATTCAGTAATCTGTGACAGCGGTAAAAGGCGGCATTGTGCATTGAATTGGAAATACCGTACAGCACCACTTTTATACTGTACATAGTTTAGACTATAGGTAAACTCTGCTTGCGAGATGCAGGATTTGCGTGATGTCAGTATGACGCGTTGTTCGCATGTGGCGTTGTAGATGCCGCTACAAATTCATCAAAGTATCAAGAGTCTTGAATGAGGAAAGACGTCGTAAGTAGAATATTGTACCTCTGTGTAATGAAAGCTATTGCAATCCATATCCATCTATACCCCTTTGTTACTCATCATCTGCCTAGCATTTTCCAACTATGTTGGGGTCGCCTTCCAGTCTAACCGGATGCAGCTGAATACCAGTATTTTACATGGAGCGACTGCCTATCTGACCTGGACAACCTAGTTACTGGGTGATAAGATATCCCTTGGTAAGACTGGTTGTCAAACTTTCGGGCGTATAACTACCCGTAACGACTGTCAAAGATGCACGAATAACAGCCGGGACGTTAACGTGCTCTCCGAGACACGGAGGGGTCTTGGTATGTAAAGATGGTCACCCATCCACAGACCAACCGTGGCAAGCGTAGCTTAACCTGATCGACCGAACTGTGCGGCTGTTATTATTTTGTCACGGCCCCTCACTCCTTTGGTACTATAATTACTTAATATTTTAAATGCACCAGTGTCTGCGTATACACTTGTGCACTATAATTTCTCCCTCGCCGAAGGCTGGTCTCAACTGAGATTGATCGCCGTGGCCGGAATTCGGTCTGGAGGAATATTTCTTATTATAAATGTGAAAGTAACTGTGTTTGTCAGGCTATCTGTCTGTTCCCTTTTCACGCCTTAAGGCTTGATTTTATTTCGCATGACTTGTGTTAAGAGATAGGATGCTTTTTATCCAGATACTACTGTCCCCTGGGATAACTTCCGACCTCCACGCGGGCGAACCCGCGGGCAAAAGCTAGTCTTTCATAAACAAAAACTATGGGGATTTGCAAATGATGCAATTCTGAATATTATCTACTGCAACACTACAACCATTTTCAATTCACAGCACGACATTGTTCCGAGATCGTATAAGTAAAAACAAAAGAAAATCGATGACGTAGCACTGAATCTGAGCTAGCTCATTACCCCGCCTTTTGTTTTATGTAGATAATCTGACTAAAGTCTTTATTGTACTCTTTGTTAGCATGCAGAGTTAAGGAGGCGCTCCGTTCCTTGAGCCCCGCTTTCATACAGTGACGTATTTAAATTGGGCGGGTTTTGTTTATGTAGATTGGGTGCTGCTGGGAGCTTTTTAAGTAATTTAAGCTAGTTTTTTCGTTAACGTTGAGACAAGTTTCTGGCTTTATGTCTGGTTTTGACGTAAACTACTTGGAGGTAGGTATGTGCAATGGTGCGCAGCATTCTTGGCGACAAATTGACAGACTATATTCGCAACACCACATCGAAAACACAGATTACTGACGTTGCTCAAAAAGCCGCTAAGCTGAAGTGGGACTGGGCTAGCTTTGTCTGCCGTATGCCTTAATTAAAAATAACTAGAATATAATAGAATAGAATTTTCATATAAACGATCATCATTTTTTTTTAGATAAATAATGGCCGTTCGTGTATGACATGTCAAACAAAATAAAGAACCTAGTTTTTTCCAGGACACGGGTTTAAAAAAAAAAGAACTTTTGTAGGAGTTAATATGATAAGTGTAGTCTATAAAAAACAAAGTTTGACTTTCAAGTTTGACGTCATGTAAAGGGAATAAAACAATATCAACACTGTTTTCCCTGTTCAAAAATCAAATTTCAGACGCGTAATGTCGTAAAAAATTATAAAAATAATTATTATAATTTTTTAATCTTGATGCATGAGACTTTTTGGTACGACTTCTCCTTTCATTTAATGGTCATTCTCCTTTCATCCAAGTCCGTTCAGTAGTTTTGGCGTGAAGGAGTAACAAACATCCATCTATCAATCCATCCATACAAACTTTCGCGTTTATAATATTAGTAGGATATTAGTAAGTATAAACAGTAAAGTGAAAGTCCCCACGTCCTAAAATAATGTATAGCCAAAAACTAATACTCATAACTCATTCTCGGCTCACGGGCATTGCTTAGTACTAAATAATGTACCGTCGTTTCCTAACCGTAATATGTAGGCAAGCCTAAAATGGCACGCCTAGCCGAGTAAGCAAACGAACAGGTACACGTAAGACGGTTGATATTCACTGAATACATAAATGTTTTGCTAATAAATAATAATGGTTGGAAAATTGTTTCCTGTTGATGTAGCATTTTTCACTTTGCCGTTTGAGTTCTTATGTCTAGTGATAATTACGAGAAATTAGGTACCTGCCAGAGTGATAAAAGCTTCTGCTCTTTCTTAAATATAATTAACTGGATTTCCCGGCGGCTTCGCCCACGTGGATAAAAAGTATCCCATTCGTTAATCCAGGGTATAAACTATCTGTGTGCTGCTAAATTTCTCATCCAAATCCGTTTAACCAGTTTTGCGTGAATGAGTAACAAACATCGAAACTTTCACATTTATAATAATAGAATAGGATTATTCGCGAATTGAGAGCAAGTCAGTCAGTGCGTCAGTCTTCGAAGACCTAAAATTCCAAAAAAAAAAAAATATCGAACAAAAAATATTAGCAAAGAACAAATTCTACACGATAGGTCCTAGTTTCTTTCATGATACAAAAATCTCTTTGTACCAAATATTAATATTATAAGATATTCAACCAAAACATGCCTCTCATTCTTTCATATCCTCATAAGCCTTTATATTCATACAAAAAATGTAGGTATATTTAATATGTAAGATTTAGGCAAAAGCGACAGGGTAGCCCGCAAAATTCAAATTTTCTTACGTTTTTTGCAATTTGCAGGGCAGTATCAGGTTGTATGTTGATCTAAATATGATTCGCAGCCGTAACAAATATTTATTTATCTATCTAACTCATCATCTACCTAGCTACAACTAAGTATGTTGCGGGCGGCTTCCAGTCTCACCAGGTGCAGCTGAATACCAGTATTTTACATGGAGCGATTGCCTATCTGACCTCCACAACCCAGTTAATACGTAAACCCAGTTAATACGATACCCCTTGGTAAGACTGATTGTCAGACTTTCGGGCTAAGTAAGCTTATTTATTATTTTTATTTTACCATTTATGTACACACATATATAAACAGACATTGAAAAACAGAACAGAAAAAATAGGTACAGAGGTGATGCTTATTTCATAAGAAATCTCTTTCAGAATACCTGAGATAGGACAATAGATACAGAGATGTAGACAGCGTGTGATAGAGCAAAGGAGACAAAAAATAATACATAGAATCAAAAAAAAACAATCCACTTAAAAACTAAACAAAAATTACGAGAATATACTAACATACATACAAATACACATACATAAATACTTCTAAAATAAATATTACTAGAATGGTAGTAATTAATCTTACTAATAATAAAGCTGAAGAGTTTGTTTGTTTGAATGCGCTAATCTCTAAAACTACCCGTCGGATTTGAAAAAATATTTTTTTTTTGCATTTGGTAGCCCAATTCTCGAGGAAGGCTATTTGACATCACGCTATGATCCTTAGGAGCCGAGCAAAAAGAAAAAAAGAAGTAGGAATTGACGCTAAGCGAAAACGAAGTAATACCGCGGGCAGGCGATGCGATGCGATGCGATAAAATGGGCCGGAGGAACGACCAATTTCACGCGAATGAAGTTATGGGCTTAGGCTAGTAGATAATCATAACAATACAAGTCTCCAAGTTCATATTACCTTACTAGCTGCGCCCCGCGGTTTCACCCGCATAAGTTTCGATCCCGTGGGAATATCGGCATAAAAAATATCCTATGTGTTATAAACCATCTGTGTGCCAAATTTCATCCAAATCCATTTAGTCGTTTTTGCGTGAAAGAGTAACAAACATCCAACAAACTTTCACATTTATAATATTAGTAGGGTAGCAGGATTGAATGGCTATTTAATCTTCTTCTTTTCGTGTCGATGGTACTCTTCTTCGATATTTTATATTGTTTGAGCCCAGTAGGTGGCCACGTTGATTGCGGCATCAGTGGCATTCATTAAGTCATCCAAGGTGCAGGTGAGCGGACACTTAGGGCACTCCAGCAAGTGGGGCATGGTCTGATTAGAGGCACCGCACTCGCACTGGGTATTGGATGGGTCAGTAATCCCTCATTTCGACAAGTTATGTCTGCAGCGCCCTACTTGGGTACGCAATCGATTGAGAGTCTTCCAGTAAAGGCCATTTAATTAAATCATAACATTTGAGGCCAATTGAAACTCGAGGAGATTACAACTCCTCGGGCTGATTCTCTCCCCTTTTATTCCAATACCCCTTCATAGAACATTTTGTTTTCAGTTTCAATCATTCGACGCTGCTTCATAAAGTAATCCGCCATGATGGATTAGGTACCAAGTGTATGAATTTTTTATACACGCTTCGTGGAACGGGGACGGAAGCGAGCGCTTTATAACAAAGGATTAATAATACCGGCCTGTATAATTACCCCACTGCAGGCCACAGGCCTCTTTTCAAACAGGCAGGAACGAAGCATTGATAACCAAACTTGTTCACTGCATGTTAATATAAAAATATTTCAAATATAAGTTTGTCGAGACCCTTTTCAAATCAGAAGAAAGAAAGAATCAGTGATGTCTAAATGGATTTAGGAAATATGTTATGAGCTTTAAAATATTGCTTAATACACACATACATAATCAACCTATAATGTTTCCATTACTGAGTCACATGTTCTTCCCAGGTAAAGCACTAGGAAGTGGTGAAGGGCAGAGGCATTTTGGGGACTGTCTTATATAATTTTGACGTTCAAAAAGATTCTCAGCCTACTTTGATTTTGAATTGAATTTGCTACAATCCTTACATACTCCTAGCTTCGTTTCCGTTCATACATCTGAGGGACAATTTTCGTGATTTTAAGAACGTTCACAGTCTGATTTCAGTCTCAATCTGTCAAAAATACCTCTTACACTTACATTTTGACAAGTTTTTGACATTTTTTTGTCACCGTGATGACACTGCGACTTGATTTTGGTTATACACGCACGCCGCCGCCGGAGGAGCATAATAATAATTGCAATAACTTATTATTTCAGATACCTACTTTATTAATTTTAAATATTCCGATGGATTTATTTTGAAACTTGTAAAACTACGAGTCTCAATCAAATTACGCCAATAAAGCAACAGTACATACTTTGACTGAAACGTATCAAAAGTGTAATTATAAAAAAAAAACTTAAATACCAAAATTGAATTCAAATGTTACTTTTGCAACGACCCAGTTTGTAAGCTAAATTAAAAACAGACTTAATTTAGAAGAATAGGTACCTGTTTGTTTCAGAATTTATTGAAAAGAGATTTTAGTTTCGTTAGGTAATAGGCTTAACTAGCCAAATTGTGTTTCAAGAATAATCCATTTTAATCTTAGTTTTATGGGTTGACACAAAAAATATTTATGTACAGATTAATAATGTCATCTTGGCTGCTCATAGAAATATAAAAGAAATCAATTACTTAGTTATACTTAAAAGCTCAGGACGGCCTTCATCAGAATCCATCTTGCAACGTGGGTATTGTCTTCGAAACAACGATTTAGCTTCTATAACATTAAAATAATTCTACAATTGCGTAATGATAATCACTAATATTCTGATCAACACTAATCACTTTAAAATAAACTTTGATTAAGGTGATGGATAGCGATTCGTCGAAAACGTGGTGCGCTGGCGACAGCTCTCCAAGAAAGTCCATCCTAAGATGGCCGCCCCGCTACCATCGACTCGACGCTCCGCTAGAGTGACGTTGACCACCTGTCACTCTTGACAATAACATTCTAATGTCCGCCGACACGGCCAGACTGACATACGACCGTCCTCGGGCGTTATTGTATTCCTGGAACAAACAATGTCTAATCACCAAGACATCCGCTCGTCCATCCTGCTACATTCAGGACTTTACATGGATTTTCGATTGTAGCGTCAAACACAGAGTCAATCATATTAAGACATTGAAATGAGCAAGTGCATCCCTTCAACCAGCCCGTAATGGATCTGGCCCGGACGACACTAGTCCATCAACTTGTCAACCAACACCAACACATCTGGACCGGACGAGTGCATCCCTTCAACCAACCCTATTGGGTGTGGCCCGGACGACACTGTCCCTCCGACCAGGATAGACTATGGATATTACTTCTAGATCGGACGAGTGCATCCCTTCAACCAACCCTATTGGGTGTGGCCCGGACGACACTGTCCCTCCGACCAGGATCGACTATGGATATTACTTCTAGATCGGACGAGTGCATCCCTTCAACCAACCCTATTGGGTGTGGCCCGGACGACACTGTCCCTCCGACCAGGATCGACTATGGATATTACTTCTAGATCGGATGAGTGCATCCCTTCAACCAACCCCACTGGGTGTGGCCCGGACGACACTCTCCTTTTGGCCAGGCAATTCTGGATTGAATAGTGCTTGCAATAACCAACAGACTCATGCAAGACAAAAAACATACTGACGACATACCTATGATTGCGGAATATCCTGTTCATCCTATATTTCGATTTCGTTATCAACATCAGGATCAGAAATAAGCCTCTCAGGAACTACGTGAAACGTTAAATTTACAGAGAGTTTATTAATGACTACATCGCTTTGAATTTGAGTGGTACATTGAATATCATCACCGCCTATGCCCCTTAGGTAAACGAGGTTTTTACGCACAGTACCTGCAACTTTGTCACAAAGGCTTTCTTTTAAAAGAGAACATGATGACCCACTATCAAATAAAAAAGGGACTCGCTCACCAGAAGATGTCTCCAAGATGCTCTTGGAGGGGCGGTGCTTACACTGATGGACCTCCTTAACTGCATCTCCACTGCCGTTCCTCCTGTCTGGACATACAGTCGCCACGTGCCCAGGCTGACCACACGTGTAGCAGGTCGGGGTCGTCTTTTTCTCCACGGCTCGTGATAAACTCGAAGTATCTTGCGGGTTCGTTCTAATTTCGTCTCAACGTTTCCTACAATCGGCGATACGATGTCCAACTAACCCACAATGGTGACATTTGCTGATGAATTTCTCCGTTATACGGGCACGTTTTGCTTCAGGTTCTTAGACTTCGGTATCCGTGCGTCGTTTAAGTGATATTCCACCAAGTATTCGAAATAACTGAGCTCGAGTCGTTATTGTTTGTGCGTTTAACTCGCGACGTATCAAGCTGTCCTTTTGACACAACACGGATATCGCAAATCCAGTAATTACCTTCTCAGGCATCGTATTTTCAGGTATTCGATCGATGAGATTCCATAACCGAAGAGCAGATTCGGACGCAGTCTCTTTAGCGCAAGCGGTGTTTGTTGGGCTGCTATAACTCGAGAAAGCAACGCTTTCATGCTGCTCAATAGCTTCTCAGCAGTTCTAAAATCCGATTGCTTTACTACATTCTGCACTCCATTCGATCCCACTTCTGATAAAAGCTCAGGACGGCCTTCATCAGAATCCATCTTGCAACGTGGGTATTGTCTTCGAAACAACGATTTAGCTTCTATAACATTAAAATAATTCTACAATTGCGTAATGATAATCACTAATATTCTGATCAACACTAATCACTTTAAAATAAACTTTGATTAAGGTGATGGATAGCGATTCGTCGAAAACGTGGTGCGCTGGCGACAGCTCTCCAAGAAAGTCCATCCTAAGATGGCCGCCCCGCTACCATCGACTCGACGCTCCGCTAGAGTGACGTTGACCACCTGTCACTCTTGACAATAACATTGTAATGTCCGCCGACATACTTATTTTTGCTAAAAAAAAGGTTGTCAATTTCGAGTCGGACTCGCAGACGAGTTCCGTACCACTCCGTGTAGTATTTTATCTCACGTGTACAAACACGCTGTGATTGTGTGTGTAGGCGCAGGAGCCGTCGATACCGTCCGAGACGATAGCGAAGTCGGAAGTTCGTGTGTGTGTACAGACGCCAGCAGTTCAAACTACCCGAAACTGTCAAATTTTCCCAATCAACCTTGAACCTTAATGCTTTAGCGATAAAGTTGAAAATCTATTAAATAAATTTGACAGATTCTATTAGCTTGATGTGCTGGCGTCTGTATTTTATACACTTACGCTACTCGTCTTCACGAACACATTCACAGCGTGATTGTACACTTGGGCATTACAAGTAAAGTGCACGTCGCTTTTTGAGATAAAAAGACTACAATATTTAACACTGGATTTTTTTGCGTACATAATAAAAAACAAGCGTTTTTCGCATGGGACTTGCATGCACTCCCTTTAATTTTTTAGTTTATTTTATTTGTATTATTTATTGTTATAGCGGCCATGGTAGTACACACTTTATGAAGTCAAGTGTCTACAAATTACCGTTTAAAAGATACAGCCCTGTAACAGACGGACCGACGACGGATGGACGGATGGACGGACAGCGGAGCCTTAGTAATAGGGTACCGTTGGCACCCTCTGAGTACGGAACCCTAAAAAAAAGAATAATGATTTTATAGGCAACTTATAGTTCTTTATCTAGTTTCTTAAAAATATAAGGCCCTAGTCTTTATACTTTGCTAAAGGTCAACCTATCACCTTAATTACTATCGATCTTATGACTGAAATTAATCATTTATGTTTGCTTCAGAATAAAAGGAATGATTGAAATAAAGGACGGCAATGGAGAACTTAATGAAACGAGTTATGGAACTCAAATAGAGTTCTGCAGAACATCCGGCAAGGCGCAGTGGTGACAGGTGCAGTGACCAGCAGTGATGTCTAAGGACTGGGAGACGAAGTGTCGGTCATCCGGCGGCGAGACGGGCGAACGAAATTGTTACCATCGCGGGTAGAACCTGGATGAGGCTGGCTCAGGACCGTGTGGATTGGCACATTAAAACAGAGGCCTATGCTCAACAGTGGGTGAAGTCGGGCTGTGGATGATGAAGATGGTGAGAGACAACTAAATTGTCTATCGGACTGCTCCAAAATTCCGTTCAGTTCAGGTTCGTTATTAAAATATTGTGTATCATAAATCTTATATAAAAATCAATGCCACTTTTCGTTGTAATTTTATAACTGAAGAACGGGCTCACCTATCCAAACCAAATGTTTAGGCTTTGTTCGGACTATTTAGTAGATGGTTTATGTGAAGTTTGCACAAAATCGGTAGAGCGGTTCTTCATTTATCACATTTTTTGGAACAAATGAATTCAATAAATGGCGGATTATTTTGTTAAAGTAGGGTAGGAGTAGGGTAGGAGTAGGGTAGGAGTAGTGTAGGACTAGGTTAGGAGTAGGGTAAGAATAGGGTACGAGTAGGGTAGGAGTAGGTTAGGAGTAGGTAGGGGGTAGGACACCACGCGAACGAAGTAGCGCCGGCCAGCTAGAAATAATTTATATGGCAAAACAACGTTTGCCGGGTCAGCTAGTTTAATATAATTTTATTTAAGTTTTAATTATTATTATTATTATTTTATTTTATTATTTTATTTTTTGTTTTTTTTTTTATTTTGTTTATATATAAAATTATAAGATAACAGTACCTATTTCTCTACCACTGCCATGCCGTTTTTGTACCCGCGCTCGATACCTACACAGTTTTTTTTCTTTCTCGCGTTTTCTCTTAAAAGGTGAAAATACCTGAGGGTGGCATCAACAAAGTATGTCGAGGCTTTTTACATCCTCAACACGCAACTCTTGCAATAACGAGTTTAAGTGAAATCTTAAATGAGAAAAGTAAGTAAATGACCCTAGATACCTAAGAAGAATACATGCCTCACTAGTGTAGTCGTGTTAAAGGTAAGGTTCTGATTTGCCACTACTTTTTTAAATGTCATTATGTTTCAAGAATATGTCTATAAGATTAGGGGAAGACCAAAGAAACGATGGTTGGACTGTGTGAATGATGATATGATTAGAAAGGGGTTGAGGACCGAGATGACGACTAATAAAGAAGTATGGAAAAAAAGGACATGTTGCGCCGACGCCAAACAAATTGGGAGAAAGATGATGATAAAATATATAAAAAAAATATATATAGGAACATAAAAAAAAATCTTTCAAAAATATTTAGAACAACCTA
Source organism: Apamea anceps (assembly GCA_951799955.1). Taxonomy (NCBI): domain Eukaryota; kingdom Metazoa; phylum Arthropoda; class Insecta; order Lepidoptera; family Noctuidae; genus Apamea; species Apamea anceps. The sequence goes on from OX637512.1 coordinate 8,118,779, forward strand.
TTTGGTGATCGCGACTCAGTTTACTTCCAAAAGTAAGAAGGTTCCCAACTTGATAATTCGATGCTTCTAATATCTCATTGGACTTAGTAGACCTAGAAGTTCGTCAGGCGTACCTTGTGCCGTCAGTCCCAACCTTTTTGCCTGGCTAATGTTTTTACTATAGCAGTTATCATCTTATCTGATTCTCTCATTTTCATAAACCTCGTAATACTACAAGTGATAATTTTGAACAAAGCCAAGAAAAACTTAAGAACCCTACATGGTCTTCACATAATCTGACCAAGATTATGTTAGGATTTCAAAAGGGATTGTGACCTCTGAATTTGTTTTGGCCTTTCTTGTCAGATAGGAAACGCCGACCTCACCTATTTTTTAAAATATGATTGACGTGTAAAAGTGTTTGTAGTACGAACCTACTTAGAGTATGATTTCAACATTGAAATTGAGATTATTCTCAGGTTTTCCTTGTGAAACCTTCCATCTTTTTTAAGAATCGTCTTTAGCTACAACAAAGCATAAAGTGGACCTAATTTATTACGTTTTTCATAACAGGAAATCGTAAAGAGGCCCTCAAAATGGACGATGCGATTTATTTGATTGAGGTTAGGAGATTACTGAAATCTTTTCTTACAAAGAGTTTGTATAAAACTTATTATAGGGACATTTCTTTAAATCGTACGGTGCGAGCAAAGTTTGCATCAAATGACTTGCATTCTATGAGTTTTTAAAGAAGTAAAGAAACACAAAATTAAAGAAACCCACCAGTGCCGTGAATGCGTTCGTATTTCGTCTTCAATCCATCATTCGTCAACGAACTAAACAGGTTTCCAGCCTGTACCTGTGCCATTGGAGAGCAAAACCCTTTTGTCATGCATACAAGGAATAATCAATGATATGAGCGTATCTCACAGCCAGTGCCCGCTATGTAATCTGTTTACCATTTCCAACGGTTATATGTCGAAGTTTCCTCACGATGTTTTTCACAACCATGGTCATATTTGGACTTGTTTTATTTCGAACCCACGACCTCATGCCCAACAATGAATCATCAAATTCTAAACGAAAAAGGGTGTTTTGTTAAAAAATCAAGCGACTTTTTTTCTATCAGCCAGAAACAAAACACTATCTACAAATGTATTCAACCGCTTTCACACGCTTCTATGTTTAAAATATTTCTTCTACAATTTGCTTCAACTAACCTGTGCGGTGGAATCCGCAGCGGTTAGTACAATAGTACCAGTATGTTACCTGACGCCGTTAAATCTCCGGTTTACAACACGATAATGTCTCCTCGCGGCTAATGTTACCCATCATGTCGGCTTTAAACTTGCAACGGACGCGTCAAGAATATACAGACCCTGATTTTAGTAGAGTTTGTATGTTTTGGCTCCAGTTTTGGCTACCTGAAAGATGTTTAGAGATCGTTTTGAATTTGTGGATTGTTGAGCCGAAAGTAGGCTTAATTTGGATTCTTCGAAATGAATCCAATACGAAACTGAGGTGTTCTGGTACGTATTTTGTCTTGGTAGGTAAAAAAAACTATTACCTATAGGTACTGTGAGAGCTTTACGAGCTCTTAGTACCGGGACGAAAATAAAACCACAGTTGTCATATTATTTCAAAAATTATACCTAGAAGATGGTTCTACATTATTATTCTTGTCACTCAGCTGCTCAGCCAAATCTCATTGAAACCGTTGTTTTTTTTCTATTCTGTTTATCAATGTCTACAAACAATGATTTATAAATTTCACAGTAAGTATTCATAAAGCCACCAAATAGGCTATAATCTCTATAGTACCTATAACTTCGTCATTACATAGACAAGGTCCAATGAAGATCCAATCCAATCCAATGAAGGTAATTTTGACTAATTTTACTCACTTTAGATAAAGTTCTATGATAACTTGTATAACTTGAACTTGTAGACTTGGTAGGTAATAAGGGAATAGGTACCTTTCAAGACCGTATTATTCACTGTTAAAATAACTACTATGATTTCAAGAAGTACTGTGATATTTATTAAACTTTCGATCTGATGGTCTATAAATGGAACCTAGAATACACAATGACGGGATAAATCAATAAAAGCAAGTTTAAAGACGCTTAGATAATAAGTTTTTTGCCCTGGCTGGAGAACTTATTTAGAAGGCATCCACAGGATAGCCTGGATAAGCCGCCAACAAACCCCTAGAACGAACTGCGAAATACCTACCATACATACAAAATGTTATCTTCTGACAGTAAACTTTGAAAAACAGAAACTATGACATCGTTGTCAACTAACTAACTTGTTAGGACCAAAACATTAAACAACCTACAAACTAAATTAAAATTCAGGGTGACAAAACCAACACGTAAATAATAAACGAAAACATGAGAACGACTAGTGCTGCCATGCGTCAGAAGGCGTAACTTACAGGTACACGCGGCAACACATCAAGCAGTCACAAGACATATTTCTAGTTTTAGCTGACCTCGCATTGTATACGTTTTTCGTACAGTAGAAGTCAGCTTATACTGGTTATGTATAGTTTGATATGTAGCCGTGCGTACTACGGCTCAAACCTAGAATTACTAACTTAATTATTGATACTAGGTTCCTATCATTATCTAATCAGCTGCCATAGATGATAGAGTGTTATGTGAATGTCAAGTGTCAAACGTACAGAAGGCTCTTCAATACATTATTAGCTTTTAGTATTAATTAACTATTGCTACATTTGATTCGCAACTTACGAGTTGTAGGTCTTAGGTTCAAACCCTGACGGACGCTTTACTTTGAATAAATTATTTCATCACCACTGTTCTCAAAAACGGTGAAGGAAAACATCGTGAGGCAACCGGACCGGAAATGTCTTAGAATCAAAAACTAGAAGACATGTGACATCTACCAACCCGCACTGGGCCCACGTGGTGGATTACGGCCCACTCCCTCTCACAGAGAGGAGGCCTGTGTCCCAGCAGTGGGAACATTATAGGTTGATTATACAGTTGATTGGCATTGGCATTGGAGTCAGTCGGAAGTCGGAAAAGTGGCGCAGCGGCTTACCACCGCAAAAAGTAGACAGAAAAATTTAAATAACACATTGTAACAAACACGTCTATTATGTACCCAAACCCAGAAGTGACATACATTGTGCCAACAACAGCGCGCTCCGCATGACATTTAATATCGCCCCGTATGGACATAACCATGTATAAGAATTTATTGCGTCATCCACCACTGTTTAGAGCTATTGAAGACCCTGAAATTATATACGCCGCGTCGTTAAAGAGACTGACGGATAAAATGAACAAAATAAGAGAACAGTAGCTGAACATAATAACTAACTTAACGTGTGGGTGAGCCTATTAATTGCAATCAACCTGACTCCTACTGAGAAATTCCAGAACGAAAAACCCAGTACACGACCCGGGAATAACGTAGGACCTCATGATCGGAACTTGCGACCACTAGCCCATTGAAAAATTGTGTTACAATTAATACAACTACAACAACTTTTAGCAGGGACCTATTAGACCATTTCAGACACCAATCTACGTGGTCTTCACATGATCTGACCAAGATTATGTCTGGACGTTGAAGGAGACTGTGACCTCTGAGTTTTTTTCGACCTTTCTTCTCAGAGTAATCAGATAGAAAAAGCCGACCTCATCTATTCTTTGTTTTTAATTTGATTGTCGTGTTTGTAAAACCTAATTAAAGAAATGAAATCATGTATAATTGGACGCGGGTTGGATTTGCTCGCGAGTAAAGAAGTATGCATTGTTCCGAATAAGTCAAAGAATTGTTTTCAGGTGTTTTAGGTCCAAATGAATAAAACAATGGCTCACAGGACAGGACAAGACTAAACTAATATTTATCTTCTGTCCTTTTCTTAGTGAAATAGACAAAGATGCACTGAACTTAAATTTCGTTTAGTTTGTGAACAAGGGAATCGGCGCCAATAGCCTATGCGATTAAAACTTTGAAAAATATAAAAAAAAAACATCCTAAAAATATATTGCCCTCGTTGCTTGGTTGCTAAGGTCGCCCCCTCTGGAGAAATAAGGAAAGAAACTGTTTCTATACACCTTTGCCTACCTTCGGGAATACAGGCGTTATGATGAAAATTCGAGTCATACATCAATATTTTAACACCCAATATTTTAGCCTCATGTAAAAGTCATCAAAAGGAAGCTGTTAGCTGTAAAAGTTTTCTCACAAAAATAAATTCTATGTAATTTACTGTCTGACATATAACTACCTGAAATTTATTCCGATGAATATTCATGCTGACTGATTCACTACCAGCTGAATCAGTGTTACCTATAAAATATGGGATTTTTACGAACAAAAATGTGAGTTAGTGGCGCTATCAATTTTTCGAGTAGGTTTAACGTTCATTTGAAGCAGTTTCAAAGTTCAAAATGCAGTTTTATGAAGGCGATTAGTTTTTTTTTTTGAGTAAATTAAAAATGGCTGCCATCTGCGGGTCATTTGAGGTTTTTATTCAAATAACTTTTGATTTGGGTACGTTATGTTTGGGATTGAGATGTTCTGAAGTACGGGAGAATAGATATGATAATAAAAACAGGCAGCATCTCGGCATAATAGGCAATTTATTTTCTGAAGATGACTTTTTGTGACTTTTTAGTTACGTTTCGTTATGTATACGTTTACAATGTTCATGCAAATGCATGAACATGGACTACGACGAAATCGAAACTGACTTTTTAAACTTGAATATTATCAATTAAAATAATAAACATGAAGTTGCTTTCACTATCCAAAAATAAACCTTCTCAATAAGGAAGTTTATGCAACAATTTGATTTCAAAATTCATTAGAAATTATTAGGAAATTCCTCGTCACGTGCAGGACAAATTTTATATTAATTCAACTCAGTGGAATTTTATAACAATTAAATGGATCTTGGAATAATTTTCTTAAGTAACATCGTAACTCAACGCTGGCTCTAATTTGAAGAGTGATTGGCTGTCACAGAAGAGAATAATTGGCACGAGCGTATAATTAACTTAAACTTTTTCCCGCTGACTTTTATTTGGGTCATTAAATACTCGTTTTTCTTTTATTTGTCAGTCCTATTCTGTTGAAAGAAATAAAGGAAAGGAATTAAGCTGTTTTGTGTTTCTGCGTTGTAACTAGAACGAGTTAATGAAAAATATACTGATGAAGAGAATATTGTTTTATCGCAATAAATGCATATTGAAAACAGCATTGTGAGGGCTCACAATGCTGTTTTCAATATGCATTTATGCTGTCATGGCTCATAGGTTGAGTTATAACAAGTTAGGTAACTGATATGACTGCAGTCTGTCAATCATGTCTGCTTTTCACTGCTATTTACACATTATAGGCTTATTATAAACTTTCGACATCATTACCTACAGAGAAAATTTATATCTAAAACCAGCACTACATATTTTTGTAGACTAAACACTGTCCAAATCTAAATCTGCCCATCAAACATGTTATAGGACAACATAACACCTAATTCCAATCTAAATTTAGTCGAACAAAGAGCCTGATACACACACAAAGGCTGACCAACTTCCTGCGAACCGTTGATACCGGATGGTCACGCAAATACTACACATTAGGACACCAAATTGAAAACCGTTATTAACAAAGGATGTTGTCCACACTGTACAGACATTAAAATAGTCATTTAATTTAGTTTTTGGAACTAGTTAAGATAACGCCTTTACTTTTCGAACACAGGAAAACTTAAATGTTATAGCAAGTTACAATGTAGATAATTATAGTGTTCACATATTGAAGTAAGTGTCGATTTACCTTCACTTACATTCTAGAAGCGTTTAAGATGTTTTATTTCCAAACGATCGAGGGTATATTAAAGGTATGACTGTCATGATCGGGTGAACAGACAGCTGCGCTGCTGGGGAGTTTGTTGCGCCACTTCTTCTTCCCAGCGATAGCAATAGGAAGTGGTGAAGGGCGGGCGTTTTTGGGGGGCTATCTTTTGTAATTTTGACGTTCGAAAACTGCTGATTCTCAGCCTAATTTGAATAAATGGATTTTGATTTTGGGTCATAATCGGGTCCGGCAAAGAGTAATTGGGTTTTTCTATCTGGAATTTCTCAAAAGCAGCCAGGAGTCTGGATTTGTGCCTGGTTAATGGCAATAGGCTCGCCCTCTATTTCATGGAACTTAAACATAACTGGCGAATTGTGGGTGAATTACAGCTCCACCTCTGCCTGTTCCTTCGGGAAAACAGGCGTGATGTTATATTTACATATATGTGTTTGTACCTATGTGACTCTCTTCAAAAAACTCATTCGAAAAATTCACCGATGGTAACAAAACTTTTATCAAAAAAAGAAACATAAATTATATACATGTTACTATCTAAAAAAAAGAAACAAAGCATTCGCAATCTCCACTGTGCTCGTCCGTATTCAGAAAACGAAACATAAGTTTCGGATAGCAACACCATCGTTGGCGCAAAGTTGGGGACGCCCCGAGCCGTTAAAACATTCAGTTTGTCCGTAAATAACTTGCCTTCTGCATTCGATACAGGCTTTATTTTGGACCCAAACAATTCTGGCCTGGGAATTTGATTTTACACTCAATAAGGAAAACCATTACTGAGAATGTTTGGCACGCTAGTTTAGGTGTTTTTCTGTCGTAGACAGCTCAAATTCCAACACAGTAAGAAAATAATTTTATTACAATGGGTAGCAGTACACCGGGGACTTATGGTTAAAGATAACTGACTGGTGACTTCTCAAAAACAGAATATAATTATTTACTTAGAATGAGAAATGCTGGTTGCATACAAAAATTTCCTTGGAATGAGTATCAGAACGGTATGTTTGAAGTTAAAAGTAGGTTATTAAAATATTTTTTAATTATCTATGCCTAAAACCGGTGCCCACTATTCATCAGTTCTAATTATAATTACGTTTAAAACAGAAGTTTATTTCGTCATTTTTTTCTCAGGGATCAGTCAACTATGAAATACCGGCTAGCTTTAAAATATTGACCAAAAATGTACGTGTAAAAATATCTTAAAAGATTAACAAACAGAAATAAAGACAAAAAAGAATACACCCTTTATCACTACGTTTGCATGAATATGAATATCTTCGTACAGTATAAATCTTCCCGACGCAATTCACAACAGCGTAGTATCAGAGAAAAGAGTAATACATATACCTATATTATGAAACGTCTTGAAGATCCGGGGACGTTTTGATCGCGTAAAGCGTAATGGGTATATAGCGCCATGTACGAAGAACTTTACTTCTTTCAGGACTATCCTTATGTACAACTAAGTACCTATTATATGCAAGCAACACTTTCTGTTTATGGCCTTTTGTTGCAAACGTTTATAGTTGAAAAAGGGTAGTTTAGAATTTTTTCGGAAGTTGTGAAAGTTGCAAAATAAATAATGTGAAAATTGTTTTATACAAAGCCAAATAATGAAAATGGACTGCAAGCTTGTTATTTGTGTTGTTTAGCAGAGTAGAAGCAAACTGAATAGCATTGTATTGTAGGTATAACGGGCTGGTGTCCGAAACTCTACGTTCAGGCGCGTATTTTGCGTACGAAGGTAATACTAACATTTTTTATGTTTCCTTCGTGTGGATGAATATTAAATAGTAAATAGAAAGTGAATTGACTATTCAGCTTTTATTTAGAAGTTTTTGCCGGTGTCATTATTTTACTCGTCATCTGCCTAGCCTTTTTCCAACTATTTTTGGGGTTGGCTTCCAGTCTAACCAGATGCAGCAAATTACCAGTATTTTACGTGGAGTGACTGCCTATCTGACCTCCACAACCCAGTTACTGGGTAACACTGCTATGGTAAGGCAGGTTCGGTTCAGACTTTCGGGCTTCTGAAGATCCAAAACGCCTGTCAAAGATCCACGCATGATAGCCAGGATCAACAGCTGAAGGTGCTTTTCGAGGCATAGAGAGGTCTCGAAATGTAAAGATGATCACCCATCCACGGACTAACCGCGGCAAGCGCAGCTTAACCTGATCGATAGAACCTTCGGCTGCTCTTATACATTTATGTAATTTTCCGTTGTTTCGTAAACATACCATATACATTTTACAAATTAATAAATAAATAAAAAAAAATAAAAAAAAAATTAATAAATTAATTTTTAATTTATTAATTAATTATTTATTTTTTTTTTCAATTTTTACTATATAATTATGTATTTACTATACTCGTATGACAACGTAAAAGGAATATCAGCGAAGGGACTAAAACATAATATACCATGCATTGCGAGACTACGGTTAAACATTACTTTGGTACCATGGTTATTTTATTAAGGTATACAGGGTCAAATGAAATAAGATATCGGTATCTAATTACGACAAAACAAAAAAACCAAGATTTTTTAAGTTTCAAGTACGACACTACCGCTTTGTTACCTATGTTTATATACATATACGTATAAACAGATAGGTGAAATGTTCGTATGCATTCTATAAGCATTACTTTACTTCTTTAGTTAAATAAATTAACTACGAGTAAACAAGTGGCGTTCTGTAGTTTCCGCCTGTAATCAATCGATCAACTCAGCCTATCGCAGCCCACTGCTGGACATAATAATATCCCTGGACATTTCACACAGCGCCATCTAGTCCCAAGCTAAACAACCTAATGCTTGTGTTATGGTAACAAGATGGCCGATAAACTACTTATATACATTTTTTTTTTGTAAATACTTACATATTATAGATAGAAAAACACCCAGACTCTTAACAAATACATGTAGGACTTACAAATATTTGTTCTGTGCGGGAATCGAACCCGCGACACGCAGCGTAGCAGTCCGATCGCTCAGCCACTGCGCTAACCGTGTTGTCATAGACCTCTCCTAGGCTACGCCACAACACCTTGTCCTCCGCCTTCCGCAACCAGTCTGTCCTACCCCCATGAAAAAAAAGGCGTAACTTTATACATTTATGTACCGCATAATAAACTTATTTCCTCATATACCTTCTTTAAGATTTTGTAACTCACAAAAATCTGCAAAAATATATAAATCACTAGGTGCGCCCCGCGGTTTCACCCGCATAAGTTTCGATCCCGTGAGAATATCGGGATAAAAAGTATCCTATGTGTTAATCCTGGTTATAAACTATCTATGTGCCAAATTTCACCCAAATCCGTTTAGTAGTTTTTGCGTGAAAGAGTAACAAACATCCATCCATCCATCCATACAAACTTTCACGCTTGTAATATAAGTAGGATAGGATAAGCATATATGCGAAAGTTGACATATCCTTCCACTTACAAACTTATCTTGAAAGTGGTCGTGACGAAACGGCGAAAGTTAAATGAGGAAGAAAATCTATGGGTTGTTTGGTTGGATCCAGCTCAAGTGCTAATTCACAAACTACTTAATCTTGTTTCCTAGGAACGAGTTTGAAGGAGACAAAGATTAAAGACACAGGATAAACGAAGCTTTCGCTTATTTATGTGCGATCAACAGCTACTTTCTGAAGTACTTTCCATAATGTACCCACTGCTGGGACACAGGCCCTCTTAGAGAGGAAGTGAGCTGTAATCTACCACGCGGGCCCAGTGCGGGTTGATGTCACATATCTTTGAACTTTTGGTTTTCTAGGACATGCTAGTTTTCTCACGATGTTTTCGTTCACCGTTTTGGGAGCAGTAGTGATGAAATTTAGGACTAAATTTTTTCCAGGACATCTGTCCAGAAATTCGGGACAACACTTTTAATAATAATAATTCATTTATTTTAGATAATAATAATCCATACAATACATTAAATTATATTAAAATCAATTGGTACGTAGACCACAGACACTGAAATAGAATTAAAATCAATTTAAACAATACTAACATTACATTAAATTAAATATCAAATTATAATTAAATATAAATATTAAATCAAAATCAAAAATTGTGTTAGTATATATATATTATGACAGACACAACGTGTTAGTGAGTGAGTGAAAAATGTAGTCCTAAGGAAGTCTCCGTTTCTTGTCTCTGTTCTTCGAAGTTTAGGCAAATAGGCACTACCTATTCCTATCACTGCTTATAAATAATATAGGTGGCTATGCGCCACTAAGTAGTACTTCCACTTCCCAACAAACGATATTTGCGTCATTGATACAACTAAATATAGCAATTGATCTTCTAGTCTCTCAGATCGAGTCTCGAAATACAAGATGGCGGCGTCCACTCTCGGCAAATGCAACGGCAATTAATTTGTTAAATGCAGTATTGCTTGCGCCACGATTTAAACTTAGTTCATATTTCTGCTGGTAAACTTTGTGGGAATCCGTTTATTAGTTTGATAAGAATATTTCTGATAAGTCTTGCTTTAAAGTAGTTTTAAATTTATTTATCGTTCTGCTGTTACTGATTCTTTATCAATGAATCTTTTTACTATTAGATCTATACTAATAATAAAGCTGAAAAGTTTGTTTGAACGCTCTCTGGAACTACCAGTCAGATTTGAAAAATTGAGGAAGGCATGCAAAATTAACAATTAACCATTCCATTGGCTACTTAACATCACGCTAAGACCCTTAAAAGCCGACCAAAAACAATAAAAGTCAGACAAAATGCTGAGCGAAAACAAAGTAATAGTGCGGACAGGCTTTTTTTTTCCTTTCTTTCTTTCTTTCTTTCAATGCGATGCGACGGAGTAGGTCGGGGGATTAAGAAACACGCGGACGAAATCGAGTGTATAAAGTAGTAATTTTTACAAACTTGTCCGAAGTCTAATAAAAACTAGTTAAAAGTGTAAATTAAGAACAAGGTATTTAAACACCTAAACGCCTTCATAAACGTTTACATCTATAACATTAGCAGTAATTGGGATATTTCGTTTTGTTATTGGTATTCAAGGAACATTACTAATGACTACAGCGTGTATCATTAACAACTGAGTTTAGACTAGCTTGGCATTACCAAAGATTAAGAAAATACAGAAGTGAAACTCCAGGTTTGTTTGCTATCTATATACTAGCCTTCAAGGCGTATGATACATTCAACACATAACACCCATCACCACTATATTAGTTGTTAACTTCATTGTGCATTCTTTTACTAAAGTTCACTAATTCGACGGCACGGTTGGCGCAGTGGTCAAGCGATTGACTGCTACGCTGCGTGTCGCGGGTTCGATCCGAAATATTTGTATGGCCTACAAGTAGTTGTTCCAGATCTGGCTGTTTGTGTATGTGAGTTTAAATGTTTGTAAACGCACCCACGATACAGGAGAAATTCTTAGTGTGGGGCAAAGCTTTTTTTTTATAAAAAAAAAAATCTGTGATATCCTTGAAGTGAAAGAACACACCTACTTACCTGATGTTGCCAATCACTTAGTTGCCATATACATACATTGTGTATATCTTTTGTTGAAAATCTTAAATAAATTGTACAATCAGTATTGTACTATTGTATCGACGTTCATAATAAGCGATCAACGCTTGATAATCAACCAAATCGATATCTTTTTTATGGCATTGTAGAAGGTTGGTTGTATTATAGAGATGAGGAACCAAGACCATTCCACAGCATCGTTGTAAACATAAAGGAAAGTATCTAGATGCATAGGTAGATGTCGCGTCTATTCATAATTAATCTATGGCATTACCAACTGTAGATAATCGGGCCTCCATAAGATGCCTAATCCGCTCTTATGTGGAGGATCTTGGTAACCGGGCATGTACTATTGACGTTAAGATACGATATAGCTTTGGAATGAGAATCACTTTGTTGAACTTCAGGAACATGATACTGTAACATACCTACTTAATATTAGACTGCAACATCCTACTAATATTACTAATATATTGAATGGATGGATGGATGTTTGTTACTCTTTCACGCAAACACAACTGAACGTATTTGGATGCAATGCACACAGATGGTTTATAATCAGGATTAACATATAGGATAGGAGGATTTTTATCCTCATATTCCCACGGGATCGACATTTATGCGGGTGAAACCGCGGGGCGCTGCTAGTAGGTAATATTAGACAAGGCTAGAATGAGGTTTTTGTTGTTTTCGAGTTGGTTTGGCAACAGTATGCAGAATCAGACTAGTCAGATAGGAAACGCCGACCTCATCTAGTTTTAAAATATGATTGACGTGTAAAAGTGTTTGTACAAACCTACTTACAAAATAAAAATCATTTATCATTTAATACTCGCTCACTAATTAATCAGCTATGAGAATGACTACTTCCTTGCTTCGATCGCTATGGAAAGAATATCCCTCGTCGAAAACTAATGGAAAAGTTTGCAAAAGAAAGCGAAACGACACAAGCATAAGTTCACCCGGTAACTTCCAAACTGATTAAAGTAAGCGAGTATTCCTTGTACTATAGTCAACAACTCGAAAACAAAAAAAAAAAGCTCATTCCACCATCAAGTACATTAATTTCGAAATATCGCAATAAACTTAATATGAAAATTGACTAAGTTACTTACATGAAGTTTTGAATGTTCCGCGCTCATCGTAAAATCCGGGCTCTTAAGGCGTTGACACACAGAACTTCGTGGTAAACTCTATAAGTGTGGTAATTCTGTTGAATTCTAAATTGGGACGAATTGTCTCACCTGAAAATCCCCTCAGTGGGCCAACTTTTTCCTTTGTCGCTACAATTATGGAAGTTGCGGTTTGAGTGGGAACCCACTTATTATGTTAATTATTAGCTGAAGTGTTAATGAATGTGAATTCTCCAAAAATGCTTTCGTTGCGCTGTCTTCAATGATTCTAAAATAATTCTCGATAAAAATAAGTCAAGAGGTATACAGCTTCAAACCGTGTTTTTGTAATGAACATACGAAGTTAAAAGGAGTCAAAAATACAAGAAATACTCTGAAAGCTATTGACGTATGTATTTTAATTTATGAGTAAATTACCTCTACAGTAATAACTGATTCGATATAAAGGATTCGTAATATCGATTCCTTTTAACACCAATTTTCCAATTTTCCGCCAATTTTCTAACTCCTAAGAAATAATACTCACGTAAAAAAACGTTTTTCAATAATTAACTAAATTTAGACCTTATAATTTTAATTTAGATATCTGTTTCAGTTCAGGCTGACAAAGGGCTTACAGCCTGTCACTTTCAACGTTCTCAAACTACCCTCAACTATTAAATAATAATATATTTTGCTAAACTGCGTGGGATACTCCCCAAGGCAAAGAAAATTTTACCACAATCGAAGAAAAATTTTGGTGTTCACTTCCAAAAAGTTTGTATTTCCTTAAAAGTTTTATTGCCTTATTTAAATAAAGTGCTACAGGGAGCTTTTGGGGCTTAAATGCCATTGACATGGGGGCGCTGTTGGTGCAATTATTTATTATTATTATTTATTATTTGTGCAATTATTTTGTGAAATGTATTGAAAAAATCAAGATGGTGGCAATGAATCCGATTGTCAAAGGTCCTTGTGTACTTGTTTGGCTATATTTTTTGTACATGCATCATTTGATGGGCCATGCATCATGCGTCATTTGGGTGGTTTGATGGGTTTGGGGATCAATCCGTTCACAGTTACTTTACCTCTGACAGCAGCAACCTTATTGTAACTAGAATAAAGAAAACTGTGATTTTGACAGTGATGCAAAATAGAGGTAAAGTAACCATTAATGGGCTGTAATCAAGCCTGTAATTCAATTTATTCACCTGTAATATCAAGGGGATTGTATATGCCATGCTTTGCTAACCTATGAGAACAAGTTACAAGCTCCTATGAAATAAAATAACAACATAAATCCAAATGTTTTGAAAGTATACGCATCAAAAAGGCCACAATTCACTTGTTGTAAAAAAAATCAGTGACAAACCACATTTCATTTGATCAACAAAATTCAGTGTTAATACAAACATGGGTGGAATCCTCACCCTTTGAACAACGAACATAGCGAAATCAATTAAGCACAACACGGAATTCGCTTTGATCAATCATTCTAGATAACAAAGGTAATAAAAATAAAAGCAATTGGAACTATTTTAGGCACTACTTTGAAACAATGTTATGCAATAGCATAGCTTAGTTTCAAAGAAACCCTTTATCTACCTTTATCTACCTTTACCTTTTTTTGTTATTATGATTTAAGACGAGTGTGAATGAATTTTTTTTTTTCAATAAAACTTTGTTGTACTACTGCTGGCCAAAGGCCTCCCCCATATTTTTCCATTTTTTACAAGCTTTTATTTAGTTTCACCTGTCCCGTTGTCTGTCTGTCTGTCTGTAATCATATCTTGCAAGTTAAATTTGATCCTCTTCCCGGTTTCCAATTGAGCTGAAATTTTGTATGCATGTATAAATCGGATGACAATGCAATATTATTATGACATGGAGCTGATCTGATGATGGAGCTGGAAGGTGGCCATAGAAACTCCATAATTAAATGACGCAACTCTATCGAGTTTGGGCTCGTTTGATTCGTCTTGACGAGTACTTTGATACTACATGGTAACCAGGGTCTGATGATGGAGCTGGAAGGTGGCCATAGGAACTCCGTAATTAAACGACGCAACCCCATCGAGTTTGGGCTCGTTTGATTCGTCTTGACGAGTACTTTGATACTACATGGTAACCAGGGTCTGATGATGGAGCTGGAAGGTGGCCATAGGAACTCCGTAATTAAACAACGCAACCCCATCGAGTTTGGGCTCGTTTGCTTCGTCTTGACGAGTACTTTGATACTACATGGTAACCAGGGTCTGATGATGGAGCTGGAAGGTGGCCATAGGAACTCCGTAATAAAACGACGCAACCCCATCGAGTTTGGGCTCGTTTGATTCGTCTTGACGAGTACTTTGATACTACATGGTAACCAGGGTCTGATGATGGAGCTGGAAGGTGGCCATAGGAACTCCGTCATTAAACCACGCAACCCCATCGAGTTTGGGCTCGTTTGATTCGTCTTGACGAGTACTTTGGTGCTAGATGGCAACCAGGGACTAAACTGAACAGGTAGCTTAAGTGCAGTAAACGCATATAACAGGAAAACAGTGCTACACGCTACGAACTACGCCGTAGTCAATCTCGCATCAAAAATAGGTACTAAAAAGTTAAAAATAAAATTAAAAGAAAAATAACCTTTTTAAAAACAAGCTTTTATTACTTATTAATAAAAAAGGACTAAAATGTTAAAAATAATTTAAACCTGATAAGTAATAAATAAAGGCGTGTTACATTGTGTTCTAAATGTTCTTTTATGTTCCATCAAAATGTAACACGCTTTTATTTATTACTTATCAGGTTTAAATTATTTTTAACATTTTAGTCCTTTTTTTATTAATAAGTAATAAAAGCTTGTTTTTAAAAGGTTATTTTTCTTTTAATTTTTTATGATGTGCCTTCTCCGTCCAATCGGTTAGAAACGAGTGCAAATCGTCACTCCAGCGATTCTTAGACCTGCCTCGGTGACGACACCCGTCTTCAGGCATCCACTGTGTGCTGAACCTGGCCCATCTGTCAGTATGCATCCTACAGGTGTGACCCGCCCAGTCCCACTTTAGCCTCACATTAATCACCAATATCGGCGAGACCGTGCTATGATAGAGCGTACTATGGTGTTGCGAATTTGGTCGGTGAGTTTGATTTTTAAGATGCTACGCTCCATCGCTCTTTGGCAAATGCGAATGCAATGCATCGCTTTCGGCAAAAAAGCAATGGAGTGTGACTGAAATAAAGAGTTAAAAAGTATTACTTTTAGCAATAAATACATGCTTTACTGAGTAGTTTTATCGCTCTCGTTTCTGCCACCGAAAGTTGGTCTAACAAATGAATGTTAAAGTCTTTTTCTGACACGCGATAATATAATGCTCAGTTTAATCATCATTACACTTTAGTAGTACTTAGGTACAGCTTTCTGCTCTTAGCTAAGCAGAGAACAAAAATAAAAATAAACATTAACAAACGAAGTCTGTACCAGTGAAAAAGATGAAAAATATTAAAATACTTAAGTGTTTTTTTAACAATTTCATCTGGTCCAGTGTTTTTAACGACAAACAAAACGGAGCGGGACCGAGTTTGGAACTTGGAGTATCGTTTGTCGAACGTTGAACTGCGCTGCCGTGCTTCTGGAGTGTGGGACAAGTCATAAAATGTTGCGGTTTCAGAATTTTAAGAGATGCAGGGTACGTCTTCCAATGTTAAAATTGGTGATTTTATAATTCCCATAATAACTTAAACCATCACAAACTATACATTCTTGAATGACTAGCTGAATGTTCACTCGCGTGTTAACGCGAGTCTAGACCATTTGAGATAAAATATTTAAAAGTATCAAAATTTTAAGAATAGGACGCTTTCCTTCTTCTTCGTGTCTGCTGAAGCTGCCACTACAGTAATTCAAATATTGGTGTTCCAAAAATTCGCCACTTCCATGGCGGCGCGGCGTCGTCGCCGGTGGCAGCGCAGAGGTAACTTTGACTGCATGTTGTAAGGCACAGACGGCAGAATAGGAGGTGGACGTAGTTTACGACACAGCTCCATATCAACACCCAGCTGCCTATCTACCTATCCTCATAATCGGTAGTCCGCGTCATGCCGTTTTAAAAATTATGCACTTTTTCAGACCGCTGTCTCCTATGAGCTTGTCCCACAAACATCGCAATATCTATGTTCTATCTCTCGGTACAGTTTCATAACTAGAACCCGAGGATATCCCGCTGACAAGCGCCGCTCTACACCATTATTTTATAGCACTTTTTCACAAACATCAGAATGCCCAAGCGCCAAGCCCACGCTTACAACGTCTGTAGGTGCTTTGTTTTTACCAAATAATGGACAACTTAATTAGAAACTCTGACGGGATTCCCTTTCATCATTCTCCTGCTCTTATCCCAGTTTATTTGAGGTCGGCGCAACATGTCTTTTTCTTCCATACGTCTCTGTTAGTCGTCATCTCGGTAGTCACCCCCTTTCTAACCATATCATCATTCACACAATCCATCTATCGTTTCTTTGGACTTCACCTACTCTTTCCTTCTCTTCTTCTTCTTTGGTTTCCCTTTATGAGTTATATTCTATTTACTTCCGTGGTCTTTTACTTTTAACGCCTGGTGATGTAGTGTTTTGTCTTTTTACATTTTCACAGCTTCAAAAACAGCTAGGTATATCAACATGTAAACAGATATCAGTCATCTGAGACGCAGCTGAATATAAGTCATACATACACGAAGCAAATATCAACAAAACCCTGCAATCCAATTAGCGAGTGACAACGTTAATTCAATCAGGATACCAGTGGGGTACTGATTTCAGGATTTGGTCGGCATAGTACACAGGTCTTATCAATTTCCAATATGACGCAGTACCTACATGAAAATTCATGCTAAAAACGAATATATTTATTTTAGTCTGGCCGTACCCGGGTATTAAAAAAACCCTGACCAACCCGAAAACACGCAGAGAGACACCTTTATTTACGTGGTTTAAACACAACACATCAAACTGATGCGAAACCAAACAAAACTGCCGTGACCTGAATACGTCTTTTGACAAACAATGTAATTTACACAGCTTGTTACCACAGAGTATATGGGTACAGAAGACCGGCTCCATGAAACGAGTAAAAACAGTTGCATGCACACATAGACGCATACAGGCATACAGCGATCGAGCAAACTATGTCAAACAAATGACTGCCGCGAGTGCACTTTTTTATTTATTTCTTAACTAGCTGTGCTGCTGTGTGTTTCACCCGCATAAGGTTCGATCCTGTGGGAATATCGGGATAAAAGGTATCCTATGTATTAATCCTGGTAATAAACTATTTGTGTGCTTAATTTCATCCAAATCCGTTCTGTAGTTTTTGCGTGAAAGAGTAACAAACATCCATGCATCCATACATACTGTCGCATTTATTATATTTATTAGGATTACAGAATAAAACAAAACATAAACAGAATTATCACAAAAACCTTAATTTCAAAGGTTTGTTCGGATGTTGAAACACTTTTGAGTAATCTAGGTACTTAAAGGTAAATAAATATCCTAACATGAGGGTTAACACAATATAAATATTTTATAATAAGCATCATTGTTATATAATAATAACTACGTTATCAAGTACAAAATCGGTAGTGCGACGATGCGACAACGCACGTTGCGATCACTCGCGCTCGCTGTACGTAGACGCGTATTTATGTATGTGTGCGTGTTCGTTCTTGTATGGAACCGAGCTTCTGTACCTATTCTGTGGTACTACTGTTATGTTTGGAATTACGACTACGATCCAAATTCGCACGTTTATTTGCTACCGAATCCCTTCCACAATTAATCCCACAATTAAGCTACACGTGAAATTGAGATTTTAGAGTTAACTGGTGTCTGTGTTTGCAAGATCGATGTAAGGGAGTACGAATTAGATGGTTGTGGTATGGAAAGTCAAAAGAAAGTGTGTGAGACTGCGTTCTGACGTGGTATCAAAAAGTAACACGTGTAGTGACATCTACCACCGCACTGGGCCCGCGTGGTAGATTATAGCCCACTCCCTCTCGAAGAGAGGAGGCCTCTTTACCAGCAGCAGTGGGAACAATATAGGCTGAATCAAACCAAACATGGAAAGTGAGATGAAATGAACGGTTTCCCATACAAAATGAGCAATGACACAGATTATAGACTTATAAAACTAGGTAACTATAATCACCCAGATCATAATGACCTATTTTTATAAGTACTACGTGATAATTATGCAGATATCTATGTGGTTTACAAAATTCGTTACATTTTATGACCCTCCACTTTCCGGACGTATGCTGTTTTAATTATTTTTTCTAACATACCAACTCGATTGAAAATATGCATATGTCGGCGTCCTAAATAAACACCTCGTTTATTTAATATTTCATAATTGTTCATTGAGCAGCAATGCGATGCGTTACTTTTTAAAGATCTAATAATAATTTGATGGATGTCCCACATCCTGAAAATTTATAAAACCCGTTTCCAATTTAATGAGCAAATACTTTTCATAAAAAACACCAATCGATTCTGAACAAACTGGAAAATAATAAATTCTCATTAAGACTACGAAAATCGAGATCATTAAAGTTGATATTAAAAAAGTTTTTGGCCCAATCGAAAGTTCCCAAGGAGTAATTTTATCTCTGGAATGTACCCTGAACATTTTTTATTCAGTGAACTTTATTCTACTTCCTGTTTATCTTTTTCTTTTTGATGCGGGTGGTCAGCACACTTGTGCTTTGTAAGTAAATATAAGTAAGTTTGATTTGGATGTTTGTCGAAAATGTAACGAAAGTTAATGGTTTTCTGCCCCAGCAGTCTCGACATTCATAGCGATCGCTTTACGACCGAATTCGGTCGCAAAGTCCCGAATTGACAGGTGAAATGTATGGAGTGACAGGACTTTGCGACCTAATTCGGTCGTAAAGCGATCGCTATGAATGTCGAGACTGCTGGGGCTGAAGTCTAAAGTTGGAAGTGGTTAAAAGTATTCCAAAAGAATGATAAATAAATAAAAGATTCGAAAGAGAAATGCAATTACTTGTGAATCTAATTTCAGGATTTCGAAATATAACAAATCCCAATGATTTGTTATGTTGAAAATACTTTTAGGTATCTATTTTCGATCTTTCGTTATTCTTTCTACAGTAAACGGACAGATACTATTTCATAGCAAGCAAGCAGAGAGGCAATTCCCCAAGAATGTCGCATACGAGTCTCAGTGTCAATCTGTCAAAAAGATATCTTATTTACTTAATTTTTTGACGTTTTTGCAATGAGCGTCGCTGAGGTGAAACTGCGACTAGATTTTGAACGTTTTTAGAAACGGGAATTGATCTCAGAATGAATAACGATGCTACGTCTGCCTTCAAAGCAAGAGTGACCAGGCATCTTCTGAAAACGCTCGTTCCATCATAGACCTCATCCATCGCTTTCCATCAGGCGTGATCGAGGTCAAGAGTAGGCCCATTTAGAAATAAAAATAATAAAAAAGTCCATAACTGTTACGTAACAGCATTTTACAAATAAACATCTTACTAGCTTTGACCAGATCTAAGTACCAAGTTAATTCAGATTCCGTTTGGAATTCCACTCGCTTCGCAAGGAAAAAGAGGGGCAGCCAAGTTCGCGACCCGCGTCGGGAACCCATAAGGACTGCATTTAAACTGGTTATAAGTAACTGGCGTTATTCCAACAAACATGCAGTTGGAATACGTTCAGTTATGTGTTATTTTTTCATTTCAATGTGCAGAGACATTTTAATAATGATACATTATATTCAACCATATTTCCCTGAGAAATAAAACGTTGGAACTTGGAGCGGTCCTTTTATTTCGTGAATGTTTTATTCTGTAAGACAATGTTTTGATATTCAGTGGTTGAAGCTTTTATGGATAAGAAGCTTTCGATACATTTCGAAGACGCGTTTAGATACTTTTTTTAAAATCAAATTAACGAAATAAGAAGCGTAGGAGAAATATACATAACTCAATCTGCACTGCCCAAATTGAGCCACATTCAACGCAAATGCAAACCAAACCAAACTGGGTTCGTATGGTGGATTATGACCCACTCCCTCTCACAAGAGGAGGCCTGTGTCCCAGCAGTGGGAACATTATACAACGTAAATGAGTTGGACCGCGAAGATTGTTGATAAACTTTGTCTGGACCCACTCTCTGGCCGTCTCCTAGTAAGCGATCGTTGCGTTATGCGTTCGGCGAACCTGAACGCATCGTCGCACAGACACAGGACGCGTTCGACTTTCCGAAACAACAGTGCGACAAATAAACGCGATGATTAGGAAACGAACTCAAACTTCAAAGAAAAAAAAAACTCAACCATTCTAAATTCGAATCACTTCCTCATTCAAATAGGTGTTTACTCCATAAAAGTAGAATGTTATTGCCACATCTATGAAAATCCGTACGCCGGACAATGTTAGCTTTTAATGGTCTTGTAACGACCACTTTTATGTCAGCCGTATTCGTCGCAAAATAATAGTGATGTAGGGAAAACAAGAAGATGGGGACTATTAACAATAGGGAAGGATATAATATTAAGCTGCTTTGTTGTTAATGGGTCATTTTAGAGATAAATATTTTTTTATGTATAGTTTTACTACCTCCAATGACAAATATCTCGAGAAATATGTCTAAAGGAATAGATATCTATTCCTTCAGACATATTTCTCGAGATCTTTCATTTCATTATTTAAAGAGTGGATTCGCGTTAGTTAAAAGAGATCGCTTTACATTGCCAAACTCATTTAGTTTAAAATAAAAATATGATTGACGTGTAAAAGCGTTTGTAAAAACCTACTTACAGAAAATAGATCATTTATCATTTATTGCGATTTCTGTCGAAGTTGATTGAACACTACTTCGCATGTGCATGTAGATACATTTTAATTTGCTAGTGGAGTTTGTGAATTTAAGATTTTAGTCAGTCTAGTATAACCATTGTGCACCGGCGATGTTTGTGGGTATATCTCTTCTTCAGCCTTTCGCTAGTCTGCTAAGTGTGGGCATCCTGCAATGCACGCCACTCTTCTCTGTCTCTAGCCTTCCTAAGCCAGAGTCATCCAGCAACCTTGACACAACCAACCTCGGTCCACCTCATCGGCTGTCTGCCCACACTTCTACTACCAGGTCTCGGTCTCCAGTCCAGCACTGTTTTACCCCATCTGCCATCTGTTCTACGCCCTATGTGGTCCGCCCATTTTTACTTTCTTTGGGCAATCACCGCGGCTATGTCGGTAACTTTCTTATGTACAGCAAGTGAAATGGTACCAAACCATCATTAATGTGTCTTTGATTATGATAAGAAAATACTATTGTATTTGTAGCTGGTATCCAATTAATGCAGCCGTCCCTACATACTCAAGACACTTACTAAACACATCGAATCATCTCAATTTGCAAGTTCCAAGTCCAACCGCCAAACTACTCTATCATTTCAAACGTCAAACGATTAATCGATACCTACACGCACAAAGGAATATCCATTATATCGAGTTGATTCCTTTGCTACAGCTCAAACGAACAGAACTTTACGATGCCTAATTAGCATGTAAACGTATGACAGTTGACAAAGTTCGCATCTATGTGTACTTTAGAAAGTAATTGAGTATCGGATATGGAAGTGGAGTTCGATGCAACCAATTACCGAGTCGAGTAGCTTTGATAAAAAATCGATTCTCAATTCCAAAGTGCCTCGTACCTACCAATATTTTCCTTCAAAGGCTTGTATTGTGAAATTGCTTATTAATGAGAAAGCGACAAGTAATTTGTGTTGTAGAATGTTACTTAATCGTTGTGCATTTTCCAGAATTTGATCATTTTTGTACAGAAACTTTTAAATAAAACAATTTAGAATTATAAGTAGATGAATAACATGCAACTTTTTCATTGTTTTTTTTATTTTTTATTAAACGTATTTATAGTGATGTGTGAGTAATTGATCAATTAAGAGAAAACAGTTCATAAGTGAAAAGTCAAAGTACAGTTGATAAACATTGTGTATGTCCATTTATTGAAAACATATCAGTACATACCTCCATCGCACTACCACTTCGCCCCATGGCGACCCGACATCGCCTCAAACTGTCCAATCCTGAAACAAATAAAAAAAACTCCCTTAAAAAATCTTAAATTCATTAACTCACTGACAAACGCACAATCTAAACCACTGGGTCCAGAAGCATGAAATTTTGCACCTCTTGAGCCTTATACAGAGTGGCAGGGACATCGACGCGCCAACTGTATACAGCAGTGCGGTTCTGTAACCATCTCATCGTGAAAACTTAGGTAAAGTGAGCGTGGAGTGAGCTGTCATTCCAACTAATGCTAGGGATTGACACTATTGACAGCTCACTCTAAGCTCACTTCACCTGACATTTCACGGTGAGATTTTTACAGAATCGATCGGCTGTATACGTGTACTGTCGATGGGTCGATGGATGTCGTGTACTGTACTGTGAAATATCTTGTTTTAGTGCTCACTTTTGTTATACAGGGTGGCAACCCTGTATAACAAAAGTGAGCACTAAAACAAGATATTTGAAAATTCATCACCTAAAGGATTTGAATAGGGGATTAAAATACAAGCTGTTGTTTTGCATCCTCGTCAAATTTCAGGTGGCTGTTATGACAGATATTACGATCTCTGGTAAATAATGAATACATACTTGTTTTTTAGTTAGGTATTTAAGTTTGACAGTATTTCAGAAAACACCAGTTTCAAAGAATAGAATCTCGTTATGTGTATAAAAGGGCAGTTACAGTGCACATAGCCCGCATTTTAAAATGCGTGTCGTGCCCACACATGCCGTATTCCGAAAAATAGAAGAAAAAAAAACTACTTACGTTATTATTGATTCGTGTCGAGAATCAGTAGCATAGTTACCCTCTTGAATTTGACGAAGATGCAAAACGACACCTTGTATAATTATAACTGAAAGTTCGTAATTTTTACCGATGGAAAATCCTTTTCACAAATTCCAAAAATATTTTTCAAACGGAATACTTTTTTAACTTCAACGTCTTTAAGGTTATAGGATATCAAGGGTTCAAATGTTAATAACCTTTTGTTTAACCAAAATAGAAATGATATAATTCGCAACGTAACGAGCTAACAATTAAAAACGTTTAGGAACTTGCCCCAGCGAATGCGGTGCGAGTTCGTAGTCACGCCTGCCGCACGCGATCCGATTTAGTAAGATCTAAGCTAGATATGCAACTACATATATACTCGCAATTATGGCGGACTCATTTAAAAGTTTATGTTACAGAACGTATTTTGCAGGATATTGGGTGTTTCGTACAGTCACGAGCACTATTATGTCAACACTTGGAAACTTTCCACAGCGATTTTTTCGTGAAATAACGAAAACAACAATGAAATACATCACATCCAAAAAACCTATGGGTTCGAAAATACTATTTTCGTAGCTGATAAAATTTCACTCAAAAATATAGGAGTAAATCGCTTTTGAATAAAGCCAAGTATATACATACTTATGCTCGTGACTGTACGTACGTACGAGTGTGTGTTTCGATTTTATCATTAGGAATGTAGATACATAATAAACTTCTGGAGGCAGGTAGGCTGGTTGGTATAACCACCGACGGCCGCTATGGCCCACGCACAATGGTCCACTTGAAGGACTAACTACGGAAACCAAACCCATATCAACATAGACGTTGATACAGGAGGATAGATTCCACAGATAAGCCGTAGAATATTCAGAAATGAGTTTAAGGCTGTGATAGTTAAGGCCCCGCCGCTCATGCACGAGGTTGTGGGTTTCAAAACGGATAAGTACCAATGCATAATTTTCAATTGATATGTACTTCCTGAGGTTATCTTGGAGATTACTGACAACTGTGAAGGAATACCTACGCGGTGAAATGTATGGAATTTATCAAATTTTTCGTCGGGTATTTATCGCCTCTCATGCACAAGGTGGTGGTGGGTTCAACAAACGGGTAACCAATGTCACATTTTAGAAAAAGAAAGAAAGAAAACACATTTATTTAGCACAGTCCAAAAGACACACAATACACCAGATTCATACATCAGAGGGGCAACTCTCGTAATTTTAAGAACGTTCACAGTCTGATCTCAGTCTCAATCTGTCAAAAATACTTATAATTTCCCTACATTTTGACAAGTTTTTGACATTTTTTTGTCGCCGAGATGAGACTGCGACTAGATTTTGAACGTTTTAAATTACGAGAATTGGCCTTCTGATAGCAACTAATACAAAAAACAAATAGAAAGTATAAAGACCGATGTAAGAATTTATCAGGAAAGTGTGCCTCACGGCTGCACCAAAAAGGCCCAGTTCAGCAAAAATGCCAGACAATAGTGCCTGACGCTGGTTTTCAACTGAACCTGATGTGTGAGGTGACGGATGTAAATCAGTTTAAAATTTATTTATCTTGGACATAACTGACATTGGTGAAGGAAAAAATCGTGAGGAAACCTGGACTTATAGTTAATGTACGTCTGAAATCGCCAGCCTGTCTTGAGCAAGTGTGGTCATCAATGCTCGTACCTTCTTTATATGAGAAGACACCCTCCAGTGGGCCAACAATGAGCTGGTATGATTTATTACTTCATCATCTTCCTGCCCTTATCCCATGTTACTTGTGGTCGGCGCAACACGTTTTCTTCTTCCATTCTCCCCTATCAACTACCATTCACTCCCTTCACTTTCATATCATTCCTCACACAATCCATCCATCTTTTCTTCGGCCTTCCTCTCCCTCTCCATCCATCAACATGAATATTCATCCCTCTTATATTTTTAAACTGCCTCGCTAGTATTGTTGCCGCAAGCGCTACTGCTGAGCAGAAGGTTCTGGGTGCGATTCCCGGGTCGGGAAAAGTGTCATTGGGTTTTGTCATCTGGAATTTCTCAGTAGGAGCCCAGAGTCTGCACTTAGTAATAGGTTCACGCTCCAATACATAATGGCAATCGGCTTAGGTATAGTATAGGTGCTCCTGTGCCTACTCCTTCGGGGAATACAGCCGTAATGTTATGTTATGTAAACTATATCCTACTAATATTATAAATGCGAAAGTTTGTATGGATGGATGGATGTTGTTACTCTTTCACGCAAAAACTACTAAACGGATTTGGATGAAATTTGGCACACAGATAGTTTATAACCAGGATTAACACATAGGTTACCTTTTATCCCGATATTTTTACGGGATCGAAACTTATGCGGGTGAAACCGCGGGGCGCGGTTTTTAAATAAAAAAGAACTGCCTTACTTGTGATATTTGGTTTTGTGCCGAAATACTTGTCAAACTTTTTTCAATACACAATTTATGTCGTCTTCACTTTCGCCTTCATCGAACCTGAATGTTGTATATGCCTCGTAACCAGCCATTTGTGTCACGCGTGCGATCGCGCGGCCGGACCGCCGCGCCCCGCGCCGTCGGGCGACAATTCCACTGGAGGACGCATGCTCCATTAATATTTTTACGTTTTACTTACAATATGTATCACGGCACCAAGATAAAATAGGTTCAAGTCCGTTTTAATTCTTATAAATGAAGGCACACCGCTGCCACCATGTAGTGAAACACTCGTAGGTTGATTAAACACTGATTTATTTCCGGACACCCTCACATACATTTATTATCTTATGTTGACATACCGTCAGACTACTTAATATACTACATACCTTCTGTTCTTAGAAAAAAGACAAAAAAATACCGTTCGTTTTGGTAAATACTTCAAAAAGGTCAGAATACTCCAAAATAATGAGTAAACGATACTCAAATTCCTTCCAAAATTACGTGAAATTCTTCTCATCCCAAAATATATTTTTACAACTAAATACGTAAATGTGTGGGATGTACCCACTATCAAAGTCAGTCAACCAGCTAAATTCTTAGCCGGTAATCGAATCTTCAACGCGTGAAGCCAATGATTGGTAAATGCGATACTACAAATGAGTTATCTCCAGGAATCCAACATAATATCACTGAGGTAAACACAGGTAGCATATTTATCAATTACATAAATTCCCATAAATTACATATTGTTGATAAATGTCCCAAATAGTGATGGGTTTAGCGAAATATCAATCGGATTAGATTTGTTTGGTAGGAAAATGCTCGCAAAAATCATTTGAAATTCGAATAAGCAATTGTTTCGAATCTGGAATGGAATTATTATTTGTTCGATTTATAATTTGGATTATTTAATTCAATTCTTCGTTTTTGTTTTTGAATCACGATGAAAAAACTTAAAGAAAACCCTAATAATTATACAAAGACTACTATTTATATGAAGATTTATACGAATGATTTTACATCAATCGAATGAATCGAAAACATGTATCTTTCCATCGAATAATCGCCTACTCCTGTTCGAATGAAACATTCGATTTTGCCCATCTCTACTTCAGAGTTTATAACCGTAAAGCGTTTATTTTAATGGAAAAATGACAAACGAGCAACATTATTTGCGATCATCCGAACAGATATGCTACAATTACTTTGTATTGTTTACCGTATGTTCTGACATTTTAACCGATACGCTGTTGTAGATGTTTGGGCAATTTGTCCTTTCAATCATTCAATTGCGTCGTAAATATTAATTTTAATTATGTTGCACTAAATAAATACGGCTTTATTTAATCTGAATGAGTTTGAATGCACCTTAAAGGCTTTGTTCTATAGTTGGCAGCTAGCTTATTTTCAAATACTTTTATTTTAAAATGTTGCGTTATAAATAAACTCGTATTACCCCATAACTGGGTTGTGGAGGTCAGATAGGCAGTCGCTCCATGTAAAATACTGTTATTCAGCTGAACCCGGTTAAACTGGAGGCCAACCCCAACATAGTTGGGAAAAGGCTAGGCAGATGATGAACTTGAAAGATTTAAAAGTTTAATACAATTTTTCAGTCCAGAAGTTAAACTGCCAAATTAGATTAAAATAAAACCATGAAACAGATTTATACGAAACCTAAAAATACGCCTCCACATAATCCATCGAAAAATGTGTAACATTTTCTCAAATAAAGATTGATTGATTGATTGATTTTGATTGATTTGATTATTTTTTACTCTAGTCCAATTAATTATTTTACTGCCAACTAGAAAATTCAGCAAAAACATACAGTATTCGTGATTTGCGGTTAAAATTGTCGAAAAAAGTACATATAATGCTCTCATTGTTTTCGCTTTGTTTCTATTTTAATATCTAATTTGCTTCGTTGCTGTAAACTTTTTCTAGCGCCCATTACCAGGATTATTTTCCAGCGTTATTTTCGTAGAATGCAAGCAATATTCTTTTTATACATCGACGATACTAAAAGGCTACACGTAATTATCGTTGCATACAAAAATGCAACTTCGAAATTATTATTTTCTGCAGAAGGCATCCTGGTTTAACAATAGCTTTCTAAGCGTGTTATAAATAACAGACGGTTTTCCCTGAAACTGTCGTTTGAGACTAAGACCAGAGGGGCAATTCTCGTAATTTTAAGAACGTTCACAGTCTGATCTCAGTCACAATCTGTCAAAAAAAACCTAACCTAATTTCCCTACATTTTGACAAGTTTTTTGACATTTGTTTGTCGCTGGGATGAGACTGCGACTAGATTTTGAACGTTTTAAATGACGAGAATTGGCCTTTTGTTTACTTCTCAAATCACTAAATGTGTTTAGCGCTAGACAAACAGGGTTATTTTAAGTTGGCTACCTAAACTCCGCAGATGCGATGGATATCGATAGCGTAAAATAAATTAATTTGATGATTATTTTTGTGGGGTCATCGACCGCAGTTTAAAAAATCTGTTTTTTATTGTGTTAACTTTACAGAAGTGGGTGTCGATATCTAAACACGATAAAACACAAGAAAACAGTTTTTCTCAACTCATACTTCAAGTAAAAACACTCAGCAGTCGTTGACCTCCCAAAGATATCAGTCTTATTTTATCATGTTTAGATATTGATACACATCGCGTCTGCAGAGTTTAGCTAGCCAATTTAAAATAAGCCTGTATTTAAAATATCATTCTGTCTCTGTCATTTTCAAACGATTGTCAGAAACACAACGATTTTCTTAATTCATATCGGGTTAAATGTGTTTAGCTAGTTGTTTGTGATGCAAGTGGGTCTAAGAATTATTCAAAACCATGACAGTGGCTTTGTAGCTCGTTGGTGCACTACGTATGTGAGCAATATTTCATTATTTTAACCTGTATTCAGACCTTTGAAAGCGCATTCATAGATTTTGCTGAGTGTATAACATCAAATATATTTCGAGTTGAGCTACACGACTACTGACAAATATGTGCACTGACTGGACAGCTCCATTCAAATCTGTACAATTCTTTCCTGAAAAGATCATCGCAGACCGTAACCAGTATGGTCCTCATATGGCCAGACCAAGACTATGTCTGGACTTAAAAAGACACTGAGACGTTTGTTCCGGTATCGCTTCTTAGAGTAGTCAATTAGGAAACATCGAACTCAAACCAATTTATAGAAATACTGGCTGTTGCTCGCGGCTTCATCTGCGATCTAGGATATAAAGTAGCTTATGTCTTTCTCCGGGTCATGGCCTACCTATGTGCCAAATTTCATTCCAATCCGTTCAGCCGTTTTAGCATGAAAGCGAAACAAACAAACAAAAATCAAATATTTTCTCTTTATAATAATAGTTTAGAAATATAATTTACCAATCTTAGTGGTGGCTATAAAAACTCAATGTAGCAACGCAGACGTTGGTTGTATCAAACGTTACATTGTACATTAAGAAAAACGATGAGTCACAATTTCACAATAAATCATTTTCTTATTCAACAATGACCTTAATAAATCCATTATTATTATCCCACAGACCTAGAACAGCACACTTGAACTTGAACAAAAACTACAGTTCACCATGATTCACAATAAAAGAAATGCTTAATAAATAATAAAACTCAGTTATGTATCGCGTGCCGACTCCAACAATACACAAATTGCGATCGACATGAAAGCCCTAACGATTGAGGAAATTTGGTAAATCACTTCATATAAACGAACAATGTTGCGCTTTCACAATGAAACTGTTTAATCAGAAAGGAATTCGGAAAAATGTCAAAGGTCGTTACGCCCTTTCTTTCGGTAATCGCTTGTTTTTGAGCAACAATGGGCGAGACAAATTATCAAGTCATTGGTTTTAATTTTCCGGAAAAGTGTTCCAATTGTTTCGTCTAAAGATATTCTTAAACAAAGTTTTAGCAAGTTTTATGTCTCACTGCTGGGCATATTTTTTCGTCCAAATCCCTCTGTTTTCCGCAATTTCTGGCCATGATGGCCCCGCAAACATTATCAGATTGTCACAACACTTCGCCGCGATCTACCTCGACGGCAAAGTCCTCCGTCAGGCGTCCAGTGAGTGACGATCTTAGGCATCTCTCCGGATGCATTCGTGCGGCGTGACCGGCCAACTCCCACTTCAGTCTGGCTGTTTTTACTTCAACATCCGCTACTTGAGTTATGGAGTGTAGAGTGGTATTTTTAACGCGGTCCGTTTGCCTGACACATATTATACTGCGCTCCATTACCCGCTGGCAAATTTTGAGTTTGGACTTTTGTTGTTCAATAAAAGAACAACTAGATTTAAGAAATAAAATGTCTCACAATAGTTTCATGTGGCATTTTCTATCATTTAAAAGAAATATTTCTACTACGACGCAGTTGTTAAAATATTCTTAACATAACAAAACTATCAAAATTAAAACATGCTCTTGGCACAAGCTACAGACAGCTAAAAACAAAAGATAAACACGGGTATATAAATAAACCTGCGAATGCAAATTCTATCGTACATTAAGTACTACGTACCTAGTATGTAGTCTAATGTTCTGCATGTTAAAGTTCTCGAATAGGTGTCATTCAGGTCGCCAGACTCGTTCACAGGTTAGCATAAACGTGAAACTAGAATTCGCGCCAAATTCAGTTCAAACGCGGCTAAAGGGTCATTCATTTTATTGCCTCAAAGCCGTCTCTTTGCAAAATCTATTTCAAAAATAGATGTTTGAACTTCAGTTCATCTTTTATGTAGACTAGTCTTCGTGGGATGCTTACAAACGATCTCACAATAGCTCAATAGTGGATTTTACTAGTAGGTAATGCTCCCGGGTACGGTTAGAATAATAATGATAAGCTAAGTTAATTTGTATTTCCTTCACTAATTACTTTATTATTTTATAAAACACAAAAATTTGCAGTACTATAATTAGCAAATAAAGATGTAGGCTAATCAGTGCTGTGTTGTTCTTTTGTTATTGTAATGTAATTATAAAGGTATTGGATTGCCTTTGTTTAGGGGTAAATTGTTCGGCATACTACCCTTCTGTCTACTCATGATATTTTATTAACCTTAGCAGCTAAGTCAGTGTAGCTTATCAAACTAATATTATGATTTATGAATGCAAAAGTTTATCAAGATCCCTCCGTGCCTCGAAAAGCATCTTTGACAGTCATAACGAGTAGTCAGAAGCCCGAAGGTTTGACCAACAGTCTTACCGAGGAGTATAGTATTACCCAATAACTGGGTTGTGGAGGTTAGATAGGCAGTCCTTCCATGTAAAATACTGGTACTCGGCTGCACCCGGTTAGACTGGAAGTCGACGCCAACATGGTTGGGAAAAGCTAGGTTGATGATGAATGGAAAAGTTTAGATGTATAGTTTAGATGTTTATTTGATTATATTGAAAACGCTACCGAATTTTGTTCTGTAAACATGTGCAACATGATTGACTTTAATACCACTAGTTGAAAGCGTATAGGCGACTTAAAGCTGTCTCGAAACTCGCATGTTTTTTGAAGTGAAAACTTCTTTAGGCACGTTGAGCGATTTTTGTTAGAGAAAAATCTTATACTCGTAGGTTTGCGTCACTGGCAAGCTTATATTAACGAGTTTTTCCGGTCGAATCCCCTGATCTGATCCCCTGCTGATTATTATGTTTTAATTTCTGTCTGATCCACTATAAACTTTGTCATTCCGGTCTGGTCCCCTTACTCTTTTTATTTTATTCTGGTCGGATACCCTAGTTATCTATTAATAGATTTTTGGGACAGTCAGTAACAAAATATACGTACAGGGTTTATTGAAATACATTATGTTCGTTATTCTTATTGTAATGGAAACAAAAGCTCTACATAATCATCTTCGCCAAGTCACCGCACTAGGTTTGAACCCTTTTAAATAATTTTTACAAGTTTTTTGAAGTGAAAACTTCTTTAGCGGCGTTGTGCACTTTTTTGTGATGGGCTAAACATGTTAAACTCCCGTCAGGATACGTGACCTGATCGAAAATTCGTAAGACGGAGGGAGAGTAGAGCGCATTCCAAAATATCAAAAATGCACTACGTTAATATTCAAGTTTTCACTTCTGCCGGCACTCCCGGAGTGCAACCCGTTTTTTTTCAGTATAGCTGTAGCTACAAGGGTGGTCACTGTTCCTTCATAGTTTTAAGTTTTCACTTCTTTCGTCCTCATTACTGCCTTTTTCTCTTTTTAATTAACATTAGCGATACTCACGTTCAAAACCCTCCTATGTAATAGCAGAAAAAATCTCCTATGCAGTATCAGTAGCTTTAGTTGAAATCTAAGATTAGCGACTACAACGCCTGTGGTGGCATTTAACAGCCACCGCTTTTCATGGGTTTGTCGTAAAAGAGAACCTCCTTTGTCAACTTTTACGAGCACGGTTTAATCCCTAGATGATGATTACATCAATCCTTTCTTTCATGGCTGTGGGTTAGAGCATACAAGAGTATTCAGTATTAAGATGGGTTAAGGAAAAGTGAAAAGTAAGAAAGAAAAATAGATTTATTTATCATAGAAACACGTGCATACAAAAAGATAAAATCACCCGAATAAAAATCATAAAAACAAAACAGACTTATAGGTACATATAAGTAGTTACGAACGCAGAACATAAATAGTCGGTAGCTGCACGCCGTGACAACAATAAAGTGCAGAAACATTTGCTACATTGATCGATGTCTTCACATAATCAGCCTATTTTCCCTCTACTGGGATGATGATGTAAGATGTAATAATTGAATTGCGATCCAAGATTTAATTCACTAGATTTGCCCTCAAGGTACTAAGTACCTACCGTAGTAAGTCGCGCGAACAAATGTCAACACCTACCTTCTGAGGAGAGTGAGCGCACACAATATTAATGCGTTTCCCTGACAACAGTAACGTCACCATCTTTTGACGCGGGCGTATCTACGATGTGAATCTTTGATTATCAGAAAATACCCAATAGAATTCCTACGTTTAACGCTACCCAAACATTCGGAAAATTGATATTGATGCTTTCATTTCAATATCGAATAGTAATAGGATTCCAGCTCAACAAACTAGTCGGCTATCCACCATTACATAATACATGAATAGTAGTTTGTTTGTGGTTTCGTATTGTTACTCTAAAAAATGAAATGTCATCAGGAAAATTTTGAGTATAAATGTGGATGGCTACACGAGTACCAAAGAAACAATGGATGGACTGTGTCAAAATTAATATGGTTAGAAAGGGAGTGACTACCGAGATGTCTACTCATAGAGAAGTATGGAAGAAAACTACATGTTGCGTCGACCCCGAATAAATTGCGATAAGAGTAAGAGAATCATGAGTTTCGTATTGTTAGTTTCCATTATATCCTCCAAAACTATAAGCAGTACTATTCTGTAAAACTTTAACCACAAATCTGTATTCTCTGTGGAAACAGAATTTCAAAACTGACTGCAGGTACAAAACTTCTGCATGTCATTGTCACTCAGAGCTAACTTGAGCTCGATAGTGGTTCTTTCAGAATAGCACTGTCGTTCGTCTAGAAAAGAAATGTTGTGTTAGTAAGCACATATTCCCGTGTGTCTGTAAATCTGACAAATTGCTTGCGTAAGGAATAGTGACAGGTCGACGAGCGCACAGCAATTCTATCAGATATCGATAACAAGACGAGAAAGGAAAAAAGTTGCTATGCGCCTATATCGGATTCGTCTTTACCAGGTAAATAGTACGGAAAACCACATTGGTAAAAACACATTACCATTTTTTCCACCCACCTGAACATGAGTTACCTTGGGTAACCTGGAAGTCTTTAAACAGACTCCGGACCCAGGTTGGCCGAAGCAAAGAAAATCGGTTCAGGTGGAGATTCATAGACATTCCGTCTTGGAGTGTAAATGTGGTGCTGTTCCACAAACGATGGGACACTTAATATCGTGTCCTGCGTGTCCTGTCAGCTGCACGTTACAGGAACTGATGGCCGCTGGTAATGGCGCCAAACAAGTAGCCGAATTCTGGGCCGAGTCCATTTAGATTGCTATGGACACGCTAAGAAGAGTAACATATTACTGTAGTGTCCCATTATAGTTTCTCAATATAAGAAGCGATTTCTACCATAAAAGTGTTTTAACATCCGAACAAAATTATTGAGGTTTTTGTGATGTTTCTGTTTACGTTTTGTTTCATTCTTTAACCAGCACCTAGGAACTTCGTTCGCATGGAAGACGTATGATACACAATGCCTATGCTAAAATAACAGCTACATTTTTATAAAACTCCCCATCGCTATTAATTCATTTTCGCTTCGCGTTCTTTCTGACTTTTCTTCTTTTTGCTCAGCTCTTATTAGTCCTAGCGTGATGTTTTTAGAGGGACATTAGGCTATCAAAGCCAAAAATATTTTTGAAGTCCGACTGGCAGTACAGAAATTAGCGTGTACAAACAAACAAACTCTTCAGCTTTATTATTAGGATAGTTTTTTTTTTAACTTACTTTCCAATTAGTAAATGGCGACCCATTTGAGTACCTACTAAGGAACTAAGCACACTTATTCAGCTCTGTTCAACTTTTGTCCATAGAAAACCACGATTTACAAAGTCCCTAAGCCAATTTCCTTAAAATAGCTCCAATCCTTTATGTGTAATAAAAGTTTCAGGTATTTAATCAGTCACAACAATCAAAGCCATCACCCGTATTACCTTTTCGAAGGTACAAAATCAATCGTCTATAAAAAAAAAAAACAAATAAAAAAGTTTGTAATTTAAAAAGAGTTCTTTTCACAGTTCATTGGGGAAGTAATAAATGGGTATACAAAGTAATCGCGGTAAAACGTTTTGTATGTAAATGGAAATCAATTGGTTGGTTCACGTGACCGACAATGAGTGATAAGTTTAATGTATTGTTTGGTGTAAACGAACGTTTTCACTTGTCACGTCCCGTGGATTTTTTAATGTTGTTTGAATTTAATGCGTTTTCGTTATAATAATACTAGCTGCGCCCCGCGGTTTCACACGCTTTTCAGTTTCGATTCCGTGGGAGTATTGGGATAAAAAGTATTCTATATGTTAATCCTGGTTATAAACTAGCAGGCCGGCACGACGGCACGGTTGGCGCAGTGGTTAAGGGATTGACTGCTGCGCTGCGTGTCGCGGGTTCGATTTGTAGGTATGGCCTACAAGTAGTTGTTCCAGGTCTGGCTGTTTGTGTATGTGAGTTTAAATGTTTGTAAACGCACCCACCACGATACAGGAGAAATTCCTAGTGAGGGGCAACGTTTAAAAAAAAAAACTACCTGTGTGCCAATTTTCATCTAAATTCTTTCAGTAGTTTTTGCGTGAAAGAGTAACAAACATCCATCCATCCATCCTGACAAACTTTCGCATTCATAATATTAGTAGGATTCATTAATCATTTATTTGCATAAAACATGTTACACAAACATGTTAGGATGGAAGGATGTTTGCAAAATTTCAGGGGTTTTTCAGGCAACAACATTTTTATCCAGAAACTCTTTACAGCTACACTCATTTAACCACTTGTACAACGTAATCATGAAAAATTCGTTCTATTGATAAAGTTGCATTTTTATAAAAGTAGGTAAGTATGTGTTGCGTATTGCTGAGGATTTTCTTTCGGGGAAAAAGCTGTAGGTAAGTTTATGAAATATGTTCAAAACAATGAGAAAACAAAAGCATAGGTTTTCAACAAACGTGCCAAACTTTCGCCTGCAAAATTCGTGCTGCGCTTATTCTATAAATTATATTTAGTTTTATCCGCTTTTTTCGACAAAATAGTCATAAAATTCATTGGGAAATGTTGAAAATTGATTTTCCTTTAACATGGCTAGTAAATAAACTAAAAGCTAGATTTATATTCCAAAGTTACAGAGTCACGTCGCAAATAAAAATACAATAAATTTTAATAAGCAGTAAAAACGTAGCCATTTTTCCTGAATTATTAGTTCATTTAAGAAGTCACTTAATTAAGCGTTCACCAAACGACGTTCGTTATATAGAATGAATTGTGTTTTCACAAAAATGACTACACCTAATAATTCTGTTCACAGCTGCGCACGGCACTCTTAATTGACGTAATTGAAAAGTTAAAACCTCACGTTTTCCCGCTCACCTTTTTAAATATTTACTTTAGCACCCAATTAGTGTGACGCTAGTAGATTTTCCTTTACAACTAAGGCATGTTGCACACTGAACTTACGCGGCGAGGGCGCTGACAAACGTTACCGTATAGTAGACTGCCATTTAGGTTTTAAAAAGAACATGCAGCCGTTAAAAAACAACCAAATTCAGATCAATGCTCGAACAAACATATTTCAGCCGGAATCTGGAACATATGTGTGAATATACACAGCCAAACTCGCGTTAAGAAGCAAAACGGGCATGCAAATGTCGAAGTAACTCCGATAATGGCGTCAAAAAGCAAAAATATTCACGTATGACGCGGTAGACGTAATTTACATGCATTTCTCGTATTCTGCCGGTTTAAACCTATGCAAAACGAGCCGCGCGTCGTATGCCATTCTAAATCCTTGCCGCACCGCCTTCGTCGTGTCAATACTTGTGTACCAGCCTTAAAAAACCCCGTTCTTGCGCGTTTACTCTAACAGGGTCGACTTTGCGCTAAGTTAACGGTAAAGCTAATTTCGTTTATTTTTCACTTTACCTGTAAATTAAGGTTTGAACATTCTAATTTATTATTTCGTTAGACGTGACCGTTGAGTTACCTAAGGTCCGAAAACTGAAATACTTGGAAGATGAGAGGAGAAACAAATTGCATTACTTACGAAAGAGTACCTACACAACAAAGGTTTTGGCAAGAACGAGAAAATGAATAAAATTACAAGAAAGAATAACATGAGCCAAGCAACGGCATTCTGTAAATGGTTCGTGACTGCGAAGAATGCTTGAAGAACACCCATCAATCAAACCCAACCTCTATGATTCCTCGCATTAGGTTCAGAATAGAGCAATTTAAAGCGTATTATCCAACATGTTCTAAATGCTAGGTTCACTAATGTCGATGAATCGTTGCGTGAGGAGTTTCATTATAACGGTATACGTGGAAATTCACTTGGTCGCCGCACCCATTTCGGTATAATAAGCACGCACTTCGGTTAAAGTGTTGGGCGTCAATCGCGTGCGCTACTCAGTAAATGAAACTATATTATTACATAAAGCCTTTATATTATTCCTTTTATATCTTCAAACTAATTAACTAGGGCTTGTTCATTAAGAAAAGAATAAGTGGTTGTGTTAAATAAGGAGGTCGAGTTCGTGTAGTTACAAGGAATCGTTTTTGTTAGCCGTGTAGTGTATTCTGTTTTTGTTAACTGATTGCATAGTTATGGCATTATTTCAGCAATTTGTGTAAGAACCTCATTAGGGAATGTCTCTGTTATTAGATGAATAAAGCCGCGTTTTCACTAGAGGACATGTAGCAGATACTTATCGCTCGACATTCACGTAGTTGTCTCCGCAAAAGTTGTGGGACAATGTCCCGCGACAGATGGCTTGTTCACATTGGCCAGTCGTGATCAGTATGTTGTCCGAGGAGGTAGTGGTGTTGTCATTTTCAGAACACAAAGCGACACACGTTCTCACTACTCAAAGCCTGTCCGGCGACTGTCGAGGGACACGAAGTTGCGCGACCCGTAAATGTCCCAAGCGACGTCGGGTGACATCGCGCGGGACATGTGAATTTCGTGTCGAGCGACAGAGTCGCGGAAAAATGTCCCCTAGTGAAAACGCGGCTTCAGGTTTCACCTCGAACAATCGCTTAGTCATCATTTGCAATTATCTGCAATAAAATGTACGTGAAAAACAAGCAATGTAAAGTTTATTAATATAAATGAAACAATAAAATTGGGCTGGTCAAAAAGGTAAAAAAAAAATCGTCCAGACAGTATTTCCGCCATTGTGGCCAATCTCAACGGAGACCAGCCTTCGGCGCAGGAGATACTATAGTGCACAAATGTGACACAGGCGCACTCTGTTCTCTCACTCTTGAAAAAGATTAACAGTCATCTCAATTAAAACAATCGGCGTGTGCTTACAAACAGTTTTTTTTATTGAAATGACCGCAATAAAGAAGTGAAAACTTACGACTGGAGCCGAATATACGCGATTCAGCGTCACCGACCGACTGGAGCCGAGTATACCCGATTCAGCATCACCGACTCGAGAGAGACGGTTCAGTTTCGTTCACTATTTTAAAAAAGCGTAAAGTGAAAGGATTTTTCACTTAAAAAAAAAAACAAAGGGGATTCGAAAAGTCGAACCAAAATCAATGTAACTTTTGCAGTATTGTCAATAATCTGCAAAAAAAATGTAAATTTCATTAGCCATTATAAAGACAGCCATTTTGAATCCGCCATCTATAAAATAAAGATGTCATTGAGCCTTTCAAACGAGAGCCTCAATAGTAAATGTGATTATCTTTATACGAACTGTGGGCTTAGTACGAACAATTTAGACTTCTGTTAATTGCTTAGGGAAACATCCACTTTTTTCTTTCTATAATAAATGCACAGGCCTTAGCACGAACGCGCGACGTAAACGAAACGTAAATTTAAACGATTTTTAAAATGAAATGCTCTGCTTTATTGGTCTAGTGGTCGCAAGCAGTACTGCTGAGTATGAGGCCCTAGGTTCTATTTCCAGGTCGGGTAACGCATTATCGGGTTTTTCTATCTGGAATTTCTCAGTAGTAGCCCGGAGTCTTGATTTGTGTCTAGTTTTTGGTAATAGGCTCGTCCCCTATTACATGGATCTTAAACATAACTGGCAAAATGTAGGTGTACAGGTACACCTCTGCTAAACCCTTTTTTTTTTTTGAGGATGGGAAATCATCAAATGACCCCTCCCGCTCTGGGTGGAGCGGAAGGGAGTGTCAGACTCTTACTGACTAAAACCCACCCGTGTTCCTTCCTTAGCCCTTTATGTTCCAGGCAGCGGTAACCCTTTCGGACGATCCCGCTACCCTGGCAGGCTTCGGCCCTATCGGGCCCCGTCACTTATGCTGACATCTCTTTGAGGCGCGCGTGGAACACATACACGCCGTCCGGCACGGGCCTGGTCCTGATCGGACGGAGAGCTACCCATTACTCTCCGCCCGCAGGCCCGTGCCTACGGTGGCCGGGAGTCGTCACTCTGCTAAACCCTTCGGGAAAAGAAAGCGTGATATTATGTTATGTAACATTTAAATACTCGTTTTGCATATAAAAGTTACTTAGTTTTAAAACTTTATACAAATCCATAGTTTGTCGCAAAAAATTAAACCAAAATTCTATAGAATAGACCTACTTTGTTTTTTATTAAAAAATCGTTCCTTACGTTAAGTTTATATCGCGCGTTCGTGCTTAGGGCCTGTGTATTTATTTTAGAAGAAAGTAAAAGTTCGTTTTATCCGTGTCGGCTTAACAGAAGTCTAAATTTATGACACACTTAAGAACTTCTACTTAAACTGGGTAATTCTCTAATGGGAGATAATTGTAAACACTTCGTGTATTTACGGTACTAAAGTATGGCATCTTGGGATGTAGGAAAGGGCTGCCGAAAAAAGTTAAATAGTTGAGTGACCAAAAAATAGACCAAATTATAACACAAGGAAACTGAAATATTTAAAATAAATTTATATTGTATGCTATTGTAATAAATGTGTGTAATGTAATGTAGAGCAACCCACCTAATTACAAAAAGACATGTATTTAATCGAACCTCAAACAATTCCTATTTTGGCGTCATCAAAATATTAAATAGCCAAGTAACTGCAACCAACTTAGCAGCGCAGCGCACTTAGTAGCGCTCGCCGTCCGCTGCCGTGGCTCCGCCCGCTTCGCACGCTCCGCTCGCGCTCGTTTTGTCACAGTTCTAACGTATTTACTTGGGTGTCCTAGCCTAGTTACTGTGACCAATTCGGCGCTCGCGTGGTTGGTCACAGTTTCATCCTAACCAAACCCGTTTGGTTGGGGTACCCTGCTACCTTTGTTAGTGCGACCATCTGTGCGAAAAGGTAAGAAAGTTAAAAAGAGGTTCATTTTTTTTAAATGCATCATAAGAAGCGCCAAAAGTTCTTATAGGTTCATTCATTTTAAAAAGTGTCCATCATTAGAGGGTCAATAAGTATTTTAGAGGATCAGTTATTTCCCTTACAAAGTAACAAACCATTAGGCGATATCTTTAAATTACTTCCTTCACGTCTTTAAACCAGGCTTTAAAAGCAAACAACTAATGGCTGTAATATACGAGCATGTCCATAGCATCGTATAGCCTCACAAAGAATTTCAGACAAGCTTTACAACCTATTTTATGGGCCTTCGCCGTCTTAAAGTGATTTCAATTAGCATACAAAATGTTCAGCTGCTACTCAAATAATTTAAGGTTTTTGAAAACCAACTGTATTCATCTTACTTCTGATGTGTTTACTGTTTGAATTAATCAGTATTATGAACGAAAAGTCCTTAAAAATGGGCATATATCTCCTTAATCAAAATCTTTTCGCGTTTTTTGTTTTAAGAAATTCACTGTCTCATCTAATTTAAAACGGCACTTCGAATTCGTAATTACTAAGCGAATCTCATTTTGTTCTCATGCTCATTTTGTGAGGAATAAAAATTGATATTTCCCTAAATTATGATAATTTCACGAGGTCGTTTTTCATTAAAATGAACATTGCCACCCAAAACAAAAGAATACAAAACGAAATAGAAAAATAATTAACACAAATAAAGCAGAACAATTCCGAATCAAAAGAACTACCACTATAATGTGAAACCATTACGGTCAGCCAGTCGGGTTTACCCTTAGATACAAGTATACCCCTATACAATAGCCCAGTGAAATAGAATTCTAAGTCAAAGGTATAAAGAACAAAATCCAACTGCCTATTTTTCATGTGCATAGTTATTTCGGTCGGTCCATACTGAGGGTGCGAAAGTTCATTCAGGCATAACAATACCCTTACTATAGAGGCCATTTAAACTTTTCGATGCGAATTTGTTCGCTTGAAAAGGAGGCGAGAATTGGATAAGGAATACTCGAATTCAATATTTGAATTGCTTACTTTGCAGTAAAACTCTGAGAAGGTTTGTATAAAGTTGAAATAGAATAATACATGAATTTTTAAACATCCTGTAAAGTCAACACGAAACTCTTCGAAATCTGCAACTTTTGAAACTTCGTGTAAAGTTTTCGGTTTCGTTTAGCGATACAAAAATATTTCTTTAAGAAAAAATGAGCACTCCTGGGTTTCACGTGCATGTTTGAGGGAAATTAACTCGTTTAAAGTTATTGGTTTCTTAAAGTGGTAGAACATTTTACGACGAATACTTGACAAAGTCGTAATAGCTTTTATTAAGCACTGTGTTAAATGGTTGTGGCCTCCATTTCCTTAAGAGTGACAATGAATCATTGCCAACCTTTGGAAATTATTACTAGGGTTTTACATGAACATAAAAAGCTACTTCATCTAGCTACATTATCCAAAAAGAACCCTATTAAATAAAGGCTAGAAAAAGATCCATCACGTAACCGTTATTTACGCATTATGTAGAGAGAACTAAGTAACGTTCGGTAAAAAATATTGCTGGGAAACGACTCATTTTTTGTGTGAAAAGTCGCGCGCAAAACAACGATACTTAAGTTGTGGGTGAGCCTTGGGGGTATTTATCGTCTCTTTAAACCAGTTAGAAAGTATTTTATAAACTAAATTTCAGACGAACCCATAGTAGCGCCCCAGGGCGTTATAGTCAACGAGTGGATATAATTGCGACCTTCCGATTGCGGCCTAGCCGTTTCGCCGCCACGCTTCCACAGAAATGAACATAGTAGATATTTATAGTGCTGGAACACCTCAGGTGTTC
Source organism: Apamea anceps (assembly GCA_951799955.1). Taxonomy (NCBI): domain Eukaryota; kingdom Metazoa; phylum Arthropoda; class Insecta; order Lepidoptera; family Noctuidae; genus Apamea; species Apamea anceps. The sequence goes on from OX637512.1 coordinate 8,160,458, forward strand.
ACGCTCGCCACTAGTAATTAACGCCCACATATATTCTGAAGCAGGTTTGTTCTCTACATAATCAATTAATGGGGTATTGGCCGAGTGAAAATAGAAAGTAGGAAATAGTTTTCGATAAATTATCACGGGAGGATAGCCGATACCGTGTCTTTTTAAGGTGTCCTGACGTCAAAGATAAACATCAGCATTAATGTAGGATTAGCGTTAAACGTGGGTAACGACTCGGCCCAATATAAAAAAAATACCATCAAGCCCAAAATAAAAAGCTGTGGCAGAACCTGTTAATCAATTCTTGCCGGCACGTTTTTTTTTTATTTTCAAACAGCTCTGTCTGATATTACATCTGTGCATCTAGCCCTGTCAACTCACGTCCGGTTACAACATCAAGGCTCTAGTATGTGCAGTAATAACAGCCCACCGGTTTATCCGAATTCAATATTGAATATCGCCAAAGGTGAACTATTAAAAGATTCGAAACCAGTAATACCACAGCTCTACGCCTATTCTAAAATTACTCCAAAGCGAAAATAAAAAGAACACACCAGTTCGTGCAAAGGCTAAAAATATACAGACCTTTGTAGAACCGAGCACAGGATCGATCAGTAAACTTTAGTCGATAAAAGACGCTATCGACACAACCAAAGTTCATTCGACCGTCAGCTTGACATAAGTGGACTAACTTAACGATTTATTTATAGTTCTCAAACAGCTCAAGTGTACGCTTATGCCGTTATTAATAACGCCCACTTTAGCTCATAGCTCTCATCCTAAAGCGACCTACATTCCAGTTGTAAATTAAAATAGAACACCTTTGTGGGCTTAAGCGAGGGTTAATTTCTAAGACAAATGTTGGGGCGTTAATAATTCATTATCAGATGAAAGTTGTTGTGAAATATTTATCAAGCTTTCATTTATTCCAGCTGTGAATATGCTTACTGGTAGAGATAGAGTACTGTAAATAGGACTGAAATATTCAACTTATCGTTAATTTCATGAATATTATTATACGTTTGGAATATTTATTTGCTTTGTGGTACAAAATTACTTAAACAACGTAATGAAACAAAATCCTAGGTAGCAAAGTATTATTATTTAGTCAGTGTCATTTCATACGGTTGTAGATCTCTATTTTTGATACGTTTTCATTTCAATGCACATTTTCCGAAGTATCACGGAAGCAATATCGATAGTGTGAAAACTCATACATTTTAACATGAAAATGTTTTATTTATATCTGTTCTACAGTGTTAATATAAAGTTAAAAGTTAGTACAAAGTTAAACCTCAAAGTATTTTAATTAAGTTCCGAAATTGAGTTGCATGATTACAAAAATATACGATCGGATAATTCTACTGATAATTTTGATAAGATAAGGAAGGGCGAAAACAAAATGTACGTGAGTAGTACCTACGTGGGGTATACACGTGTATAATCAGCAGAAAATTAATGTTACAAACAAACGAATTCCGTTTTATCTGATTATCATTATTGAGAACAGAGCCAACGCAATTTTCGATGTATAATTTAGTTATTAAGGGGAAATGAGAAAACTCTCTGCTTATGAATTCAGGAGGCAATTTCGGAATCTAGGCATTTCGCTCTATTCAACTGTGTAATCTAGATAGCTTCAGAAGTGCTCAGAATTTTTGCATAGTTATTTGATAAAATGAAGGTGGGTAACGTATTTTCAAGAATATATTTTTAGCTGTAAAATCTATTATCATGCTGGATTTTGTTTGCATTTATGATCGAAACCAGACGAAACAGTTTACCAAGCAGTTTACTTGAGTAGGTAGGTGTGGCTTGGGTAGGTCATGGACTGTACGTGCGACTACCTTGCATAGCTGTTATTTGATAAAATGAAGGTGGTGTTATAAAGAATATATTTTTTATCAGCAAAATCTATTTTCATATTCAATTTTGCTTGTGTTTACGATCGAAACTAGACGAAACAGTTTACCAAGCAGTTTATTTGAGTAGGTAGAACCGGTTGAAATGGTGGTAGGTGGGGCTTGGGTAGATAATTTAATTTCATTTAAATGGTTTTACTTTTTTGGCCCATTATTCTCATGTCTTTACTTTATAATTTTTATTTTTTATTGTACAGACGCCAGCACATCAAGCTACTACAATCTGTCGGATTTCTTTAATAGATTTTCAACTTTATCGCTAAAGCATTAAGGTTCAGGGTTGATTGGGAAAATTTGACAGTTTCGGGTAGCTTGACCTGCTGGCGTCTGTACTTAATTATCATGTCATCAGGTTACTAATGAATGATAAAATGCGCTAACCCATTACAACGAAAAATGGGTAATGAATTTAATCTATATCGTACATGCAATAAATACCCGCCATAAATGTGGCAATTAGCTACTCGGTTTATAGGAGATTAACAGAATATCCTCGTGTTGATATTCGGATAGACCAATAGAATTTTCATATGGATAACATAACCGTAAATACGGTTCGCTTCATGAACCGAAATCAATAACAACGATTTTTATCCGCTAGAAAATTGAAAGAGGAAAATATTGTATTGCATTTTGCATTTTATTCTCTATTTTATCGCGGCCATGTTGTAAATTGGGAACAATAGTGAGCTCGGATGGACAGCGAATGAACGTCAATATATCATGCGCTTGACATTTCACTTAGTTAGCATTTTCATTAGTACAGTGTGTCAATGGAGTTAATTGACTGGAAAGTGCACGGTGTCGTTTTGTTGCTTTGTTTCTTATTAGGCGTACCTTTTCTTAAAGTTTTATGTCTTGGTATTTTTTAAACGTTTACGAATTGTTATTATAGGTAACACTGGATTTTTTGTGTGCCTTATGTCTTGCTTGCCTGAACATTGGTGTTAAACATTTTCCCCTTTATTTATAAACGTTCCTTCTAGTTAAGAGACGTTTAAACGTCAACAATGTATGTATATACAGTCGTTTATCATTACTTAACTTTTAACAACGTTTATAAATAACCCCCTTTAGCCCACAGTCTTCAAACGTCGTCTTACAAAGTCAAATAACAACTTGTTATTAATATTGACTATTTCCATCTACTTAGGTCACCATTTTAGTACCTAATATGAAGGTATAGCTAAAGTTTGAAACCTTACTACGTGTTTCGATAACAACAAAATAAATACCCGTTTTCCAACCAGTACTGCCTTCTCAGTACAAGAAAATAGAGTAAGAAATCCATACGAACAAAACTTTCTTCCCCTTAAGACTCCAGATTCTAAACTCTTATAAGTTTTAGTTCTTACAATTCCCAAAGGGAATCTCATTCGACTAGTGAAACTAGGAAGCTTGTCTGGACATATAATGTTAGCTCTATTTCCGTGGTTCATACTGAACCTCGGTATAATTTACTACGTCATATTTATTCAATGACGTCATTATGTCAAGCAATTTACAATCTGTTGTTAGTATTAATGTTGGACTGCATTCAATATAAATATCAGCTTTTAATGCATCAGTTATTAATTATTATGCATTATCCATTTTATAGTGATTGATGTGACGTTTAATAAACAAGCTATAACGGTTTTTTTTTTCTATCTGACCCGACAGACGTTGTCCTATTCCATTAAATTCCCAACAAAAAACCCGAATATTCCAGACAAAATTTGCAATTTTACCTTCCCTAAAAACCTTATTTGGACTTTAAAACAAAAAAAAATTAAATTATAAATTTAATTTAGGGGCTCCTTATTATTTCTTTTCTTTTATTTCCTTCGTTTTAAGATTCAGGTAATTTGGTATTTAATCAGGTCTTTTGTAATTCGCCATTTTGTGGTGGTGGCCATCTTGAATTTGAAATTTGTCATAGTGTATAGTATTCTACTAGTCAAGCCCTTTCATTTGATACCCATATTGAGGGAGTTGTGAAAAAAAAATGTAATATGCCATTTTGTAGTGGCGGCCATCTTGGATTTGAAATTTATCATAGTGTATAGTATTCTACTAGTCAAGCCCTTTAATTTGATACCCATATTGACGGAGTTGTGAAAAAATATGTTATCCCCCATTTTGTAGCGGCGGCCATCTTTGACCGATTTTCATCAAACATAGCTAAGAACACTCTCGACAAATTCACCTTTCAAACAAAAAAAAATCAAAAAAATCGGATCATCTGTTCGGGAGCTACGATGCCACAGACAGACATACACACACACACACACACACACACACACCCCGACACGTCAAACTTATAACACCCCGTCGTTTTTCCGTCGGGGGTTAAAAATAGCCAAAACGGTCCAGCTGTTTTCTAGTGACGCGTTTAACAACGAACAGCATTTCATTTTGAATTACAATATAGATCATTGCTCAACCATCTTTGAATTTGTGTTATGAAAAATTAGAACACATGTGAAAACGGCGATGGTGGGATGAGCTGGACTCCTTCAACTAGAACTGGTTCTCAGAAGTTTAAAACAGAGAGAAATGGATGGAGAGTAGAGAGGCTTTTGCCCTGCCGTAGGACATCACAGGCTTTTAATAATAATAATATATATATTTATATTTTTAAATGTTTTTATACTTTTTATATTCTAATATTTAAAAATATAATTTATATGATTACAATGAAATAAAGGAGATAATAATAATGTGACATCTACCAATCCGGACTGGGCCCACGTGGAAGGTTATGGCCCACACCCTCTCGAAGATAGAACGCCTGCGTCCCAGCAGTGGGAACATTATGCGCTGATTATGTAACATACCAATCGCCGACCCCAACATAGTTGGGATAGCTAGGCAGATGATGATGATGGTGATGTGACATACCAATCGCCTAAAATTAACAGAATAAATAGCTACAAATACCTATACCGCCGGCTGTCGCTGAAAACCAGCGCTGGGGCTCTGTCTTGCATAGGGTCGTAGCATAATGCTGAGCGGTAGCCGTTTTGCGTGGATGTGACGCATGTTTCCCCCAACCCAATCTTATTTTTTTTTTGTGTTTTACGTGATGTTTACCACAAATAAACGTATTTTCTTTCTTTCTTTATTTCTATAACTAATAATTATCGAGCAAGAAACCCTAGTTCAGCATTAGCAAGTTAATAATAATAAAGCCAAAAGAAACAATCTATCTAAAAATATTTTCATTATTAACATCAAAATTACTCTCCATTTGCCAAATGTATTTTTAATCCGCCATAATTGAACAGATTTCTCTCCGTCACAAAAATAATTGAGCGCATTGTTTTAGGCAATGAACGCCATTTATTTCAATCTATGCTATTACAGATTCATAATGGATTTGATAATAGAAAATATTTTAATAATAAAGTAAGTGCTGAAATGGACTAACGACCTTGGAGAGGTGACCTTGGATAAAATTAAATATTTGTGACTCATTTATGATTATGTCGAGCAATGGTGGCCCAGTGTCCGACTTACGTAGGCCGCTAATTGGAATCCGGGCAGGCAATTTACTATGTGTATTTAAATTCATCTCCACTGCTCTCAAAACGGTGAAGGAAAACATCGTGAGGAAACAGGCATGTCCTAGAACCGAAACATTCGAAGACATGTGACATCCACCAACCCGCAGTGGGCCCGCGTGGCGGAATACGGCTCACTCCCTCTCAGAGAGAGGTGGTCTGTGTCCCAGCAGTCGGGTCATTATAGGCTGATTATGCTATGATTTTGTCACATTTCGAAATTATTTTAAGGGTAGGAAACCTAATCCTAGTCGAAACAATAAAATGTTATTATCATCGCAATATAAACACTAAAACGTAATGAGATTTTATTAATACAATCGTCATAATTTCTGACTCAATATAACTCCAATACTTATATTTCTCTCTGAAACCATTTGTGGCGGATTTCACCAGCTAGGGGGAACCGTTTACGTCTTGGTGCAAGTTATAATTAAGAGCGTTTACTATCTCTTCAGTATGGTGGTACGAGGAACAGGGAGTAAAGTTCACTCATCCTCCGTAGAAAAGGGAAGATCCTCCGACCAGATGGGTGTCGTGTCTGGTGGGCAACTGCCCGATGATTCATGTCGGGCTGTTGTATGTATGCTAGTTGCGCGGTAGAGCCTACTTGTGCGATGCAGGATTTTGCGTGACGTCAGTATGATGCGTAGTTCACATGTGGCGGTACAGATATATATTTATGCAATGGGCAATTTTTCTTAAAATAAAAATGGTTTTTACCGCAAAATTGTAAGACATTTTGGTTCATGATACTACCTTCTATCATTCACTAATCAAAAACAACACATGTCTACCGAATCATTATCTGCCATTCCTGCCTCGGAGAAAAAATGTAACCAATTTTATAATATCGCTGAATATCAACCGAAACCAATGTCGGATAGCTCAAAATGTAGTACCGACTAGAGTAGAAGAGAGAGCAAGATACTCCCTACAGCTTTGGTTTCCAAAGAAAGCGGTCAGCGGTCACACATTAGCAGAGCATTTTTTTGACAACTTGATGTCAAATACTGGTGAGAATGACAGATTTTCATGACGGCTGTTATAACAAGACGGAACCGCTTTCCTAAGAAACCAAAGCCTAATCGATTTTGGTTCGCGTTTCCTAATCGCTCTCTTAGTCTGTCGCCACCGCAACCTCTATTAACTTAGACCACCCCTTAACTCCGAGGGACGCCATCAAGTGCTAAGTTCGCGTGAGCTAAACTTTTACCGCGACTCCTTTTAACACTTCTGTAGCTATTTACATTTTATTACTCCATCCACTGTGAGCTTACCAGAGTTGCCAAACCACTTTATTTGTTTCCTTTATTTATTTTGTGTCGTTTGTGTTTCGAATTAAGTAAACAAGTTTGATATTCCTTCCCGTGTTAATGTTGATGGGGGGAATTTGAACTTGGTGCAACTTTTACTTTTACCGCATGGAATGAATGGTAAGGAGCTATTACGCGGGTGCGATATGGCGCAGTCTGTGCTAATAATTTGATTTTGATAGCCCGTCTTTGATTCTGTATGAGACGCAGTTCACTAAGCACATGAACCGTGCTCCGCCGCTTCGCACCAGGGCCTTATACTCTATGACACAGTGAACGAGACCGCGTGACATCAACGCGAGATTGACGGGATTAGCTAAAGAATTGACGTGGTGTCGAAGTAAGGAATCGTTAAGTGGTCATAGTTCAGCTCAGTTGCACTAGTACCTGCACTACTATATTAACCTGTAGGGTAATTGCGTAACACATTTGCAAATCTAATTAAATTAATTTTGAGAATTCAATAATATTATTTACGTTAACGAGCAGATGAATTTTTCAATTTATATGAAATTATTATTATATTTTTTTTTTTTATTGTATATGAAATTTTCACTAAAATCCTTCCGATTGTGATTTAAAGTGTGTGTTTTTATTTTCAGGTTTTCAGCTCAATTTTACTATCTTTACTATCACATTACGCAGCCAATGGAAAATAATGCCTAGAATAGGAAATGTTGACCTTTGGGCAAAGATGGATGTTGTGGCCTTCCTTTACTACCTAACACACTCATTAATTACCAAATTAACTAATTAACGGGAACTACATGTTAACGTGCACGCAGCTACATAATTTGTGGCACAAACGCTAAAATATTTCCACATAGTTAACCAGGCAGGGAGGTACACGAAATTGTACTACGAACAGTGCTTTGAAACCGGTACCGAAAATACAGGTTTTGTATCGGTAGTTAGTAGTTCTTGCCATTTCGGTACCAGTTTGCCGGTTCTAGACGAGTACGGGTACTCTAACTAACAAGTACCGGTACCAAAAGTCAAAAGTGATATCGAACCTCATATTTGTACGAGGCATCTCGTACAGTTGGCCTTAACTTACCTTGAAGTTATTTTTTGTAATTTAATGCCTAATATTATCCTTTATAAGTTTAGGTACTTTACTGTTTCTCTAATTTACGTACTGCGTCTGGTACCTGTACCAATAGTACAGGTACTACTCTGGTATCGGTATCACACCAAGGCTGTCTGGTACCGGTTCCCAAAAAATACCGAGCCCGAGCGAAATTTCAAGCCCTGATTTCAACACAAATACCGACTTTACATACCTACGTCATCATTATTATATTAGGCTGTATACGTCCACTGCTAAACAAAGGCGTGCTACCATTATATCGCTACGTTAAACGTTCGTGAGGGTAGTATACGTTGCATACGGAGGCACCGCATTAGTTAGCAAAAATGCTACTTATAAAACGTTTTAATATGCTTTGAATATAAATACTAAAAAGTGTACACAATAAGAGCCATTTTTGAACGATTGATATTCTATAAATTATCTATGCCTCTTGCTTAGAAGTTCACGCAATCACAACACAAACATCTGTCTTCCAGCAGGTAGTGCATCAAAATGAACGTAAAAACTCCTTCAATAAAAAACCTGAACGTACACCCACACAAAACATACGACTCCTGCGATTAACAGTAATCTTCCAAAAGATTTTCCCGTAGCGCTTCGAAGAAAACATAAAAAGCTCCTTTCATTAAGGCTGACGGCACGGCAGCGGATATCACACAAGTTTAACGCGGAGTACTTGCCGTGCACTGAGTGGGCCATGCACACAGCGGGCCACCACTGTGTGCATGGCCCACTCCGTGCATATCTTGCTACAGTTGCCTCCGTTCTTAATCTCCAGCCATTCCCTATTGTTGACATACTATGCCTGCGACCTAGAAACGAACGGGGAATGTACTATTTGTACGACCAAGTTTTTCTGGAGGAATTGTAACGAGGATTCGAAAAATGTGTTTAAGAGGGTGCGTTATATTATTGTTGGGTATAAAAAGTACCAATCTTTTGTTCCAGTTTCATACACTAGCTTAGCAGGTTATTTATTTATTTTAATTTTATTTTGAGCCTATGTGGTCTCACTGCTGGGTAAAGGCTTCCCTTCCCTCCTTCCACTTTTCCCGGTCTACTGCGATTGTGGGCCAATCCTTTAAGAAGGAGTCCAGCTCATCCCGCCATCTCTTTCTGGGCCTGCCGCGCTGTCGTTTCCTGCCATTTGGGTTCCACTGAGTGGTAGCTTTTGCATATTGCTGTTCCGACATGCGACAGTAGCAACTTAGCAGGAATATTAAAAAAGAATATTTTGTTTCACATGATGGCAAATTAAATTACGTAACAAAGAGTTTATGAAACAAGCACAAAAAATTGTATAACCATCGTTTTATCGCTGCACCAACGTTTAATTTTAAAGTTCATAAAAGAAAATAAGTGTAAACATTCCGAACAGTAATACCCCATAATTTTAATAGAGCTAACATAAACTTAAAGTATTATATCATAAAACTTGAGAACGAGAAATTAGCTGAACAGCAATAAAAAGAAAAAATTTAAACCATTTGGCAGGGAACAGAGGCAAATGCGGATGGAAAGTGGCTCGAACGTTAAAACAATGGACTCGCCCTCGCTAATTAAGAAGAAAATGCTCTTGCTGTATATGCTAAGAAAGTTTCGATGCAGACGGAGTACATAGTCTTTTAAGTACATAGTCTTGTACGCTAGATAGTGGAAGAGTTGAATAATGCAAAGTATCCATGTTTTTATGGCAATATTTCTCGGAGTTCATGTGGTTTCAATTGTGTTTAAGACCTTGGGGTTCTGATCCTACCTCTATAATTGACGTATGGTGACGTAATAGTTGATATTTTTGGCAGAAACTTTCTAGCATTGTCCACGTACTATACTGATACTTAACACGCTCAGCGCCAAGCCCCAGATGCCAATACCACTACACCAGGAAAATTCCCTAGGCCAGGGCAACATTTTTTGTGTACAAAATGTATATGGAAAGTGTAATCGGCGCTTAGACTGGAATGGTGCTTGTGTATTAAAAAGGATACACAAGTGTTTAGACAGTGTGTATCGCAAAAGATACACATGGCGCTGAGCGTGTTAAAAACACATACATACATAATCTCACGTCCACCAAGGGGGTAGGCAGGAACTACAGAACGTCAGCTGCTGCGATCGTGTACCCACTCGTTTTGCTTCCTTTACGTCCATGCATCTGCGGGTTAATTGCGCAACACACCATCAGTAGCAAAGGCTTTCAGTTTGACAGTTCAACAACATTCATTGCGATTACGTTGTTGAGCAGACACATTTTTATAAAACAATACACACTTATACATAGTCAGCCTATAACGTTCCCACTACTGGGACACAGGCCTCCTCTCAGTGAGAGGGAGTGGGCCGTTATCCACCACGCGGGCCCAGTGCGGGTTGGTTGGTTATAAAGCAATGGATTACCAAGTGATTCAGATTGAGGTTGATAGTCATCATCATCTGCCTAGCCTTTTCCCAACTATGTTGGGGTCGGCTTCCAGTCTAACCGGATGCAGCTGAATACCAGTATTTTACATGAAGCGACTGTCTATCTGACCTCTACAACCCAGTTACTGGTTAATACGATACCCCTTGGTAAGACTGGTTGTCAGATTTTCGATTGATAGTGTGTTACGGAATTAAGGTGTGGGTCGTACACCTAAGCATCCATGGAACTTGGATTGTTAGACTTTATATATACGACCATAAATGGTAGCGATAACCCAAATTAAAAGTAGGTACTCGTATGCATGTAGTGTATCACAGTCAATAACATAAATTCAATGTTTCAATTCTAAACAAACGAATATCGTCATGAATAGTTCAACCGCGGAAGTGGTTTCCTGCCTAAAATGTAGTCACTGTTTCAATTTAAAACTTAAACGATTTCTATTTTCAGTTCACAGGTCATTGAATCTGCATAGGAATTGTTGGATTTATCGTGATTGAATCCTTTCTATATATACATATTTATAAATAAAAATGAAATGGTTTTCGTTGGTAAGCGCAACACTTAAATGCAATTTTGATAGCCTTATTTTGAACACCTTACAATTTGTTGAAGTTGTTATCAGTTTGGTTACTCTAGGTTGACACAGCATTCACGTCAGACAGGGGCGAACGAGAGTGGTATAAAAGCCCGCGATATTCTGAAATTTCTTCCGCGGTTTACCATCATAATTACGTGTTGAGCAGACAAATTTTTCGAACTTATGAAGCAATGGATTAGCAATTTGCTTCAAAATGATTCAGATTACGATTGATTGTGTGTTACGCAATTAGGGTGCTGTTACCAAAGTAATGTTAGTACATGATTCTTATTAAAAATAAAGAAAAAAAATGCTGTTCCATACATTTTCTCTGCGTTGGTTTTGCACTTTTCTTTGATAAAAATAAGTACGCTACGGGTAACCAATTTGTTTTTTGGCGGGTTATCATAAAAAAAATCATGTCTAAAATCATGTGCTGAATTCAAGGTTTCAGTTTACGCTATGCCATCCTGTATTATTTCTACCATAGATAAACTGCATCACAATAGAAGATATATATAACACAAACAATGTACCCCATACATCACTCATTTATCAGTTTCGCATACATTCTCTTGTCACAGACATAACGGTCAGTTCACAGTTCACTGTCGACGCATGTTTTCCGTTCACAAACAGCGGACTGAAAGCACTAGACAATATACCCACATTGTGGGTAGAAGTACCCATCACCAAAAATATCTATGACAACGAAATGTTACAATTCTTGGGAGAGTCCTAGATATGTACAGTGTTCGGGAAGTTCTATTTTTTTCATCGATTTTTCAAACAAAAATTAGAATAAAATTTATATCCTATGTAATGCTTAATTTCATACAACGATCAAAGGATGAAAGTTGTGATTTCAATAAATAGACAATTTAAGTTGTTTTTTTTTTTATTGACAATGGGTTCACTCTTGACCTCAATCCAGCCCAGAGGCAGGGATGAGATCTACGGTGGAACGAGCTTGCCCAGAAGAAGCTTATTCACTCTCGCCTTGAAGAGATTCGGGTTGTATGAACTCGGGAATGCAGACGCAGGCAGACGATTCCACTCCTTAGCTGTGCGCATCAGAAAAGATGACGAGAAGCGCAGTATCCCGCAGTGCGTCTGGACTCCCGATGGTAAAAAGGTGAAGGCGGGATGAGCTCATGTAGCTCTTGAGCACACTCCCCAAAGTACAGTCTGTAGAAGACGGACAGACAGGCAACACTTCGCCGGTGAGCCAAACTGTGAAGCTTTGCCTCCACCAGCTTTTTATCGCCAATGAGTCTCTTAGCTCTGCGCTCCACAGAGTCTAAAGTGGCGAGTTGGTATTTAGCTGAGCCATCCCACAGGTGACTGCAGTACTCCATACACGATCGGACTTGTGCTTTGTAGAGGGTTAAAAGCTGTCCCGGTGTGAAGTACCGCTTAACCTTGTTCAGGATGCCCAGCTTTTTGGCTGCCGTTTGTGCTTTAGACTAAATGTTTTCGCCGAAATTGAGTATATTGGTAGTTTTGCTTAACAATTGATTTTCCTGACTCTATGTCCAGCAGCGGACATTCCTGGCCGATATGATGCTGTTGTAACAACACGCTGTGAATGTGTGCCTGAAGACGAGTAGCGTCAGCACATAACACCGAGAACTCCTACACACTACTGACACATAATTATGGTACGTATTATTATCAACGCATAAAAACTAAACAAATGCAGCTTGTATTAATTAATACAATATCTCGGCTCGAATGTCATTGTACCGATTGTCGTATCGGCCAATTGCCTGAAGGCCAAAAGCCTCGATCAACATCTCTCAAGCTCTCGTTAGGCGGTTGGATCAAGGGCCTGATTCAGAAGGCAGTACTCCTTGATACGGCTCGCATTGTGAGGAGGTTCCTGTCTCTGGAGTCCTAACCACCGCCGGTAGCTTGGACCCTGCTCCCGATACCGACGGACTACTATTTTTTTATATTTTTAAAAGTTTTTAGGGTTCCGTACCCAAAGGGTAAAAAAGGGACGCTATTACTAAGACTTCGCTGTCTGTCCGTCCATCTGGCCGTCCGTCTGTCTGTCACCAGGCTGTATCTCAAGAACCGCGATAGCTAGATAGTTGAAATTTTCACAAATTATGTATTTCTGTTGCCGCTATAACAACAAATACTAAAAACAATATAAAATAAATATTTAAGGGGGGCCCATACAACAAACGCGATTTTTCTGCCCTTTTTTGCTCGATATCAATAATGGCAATAGGTAGGCACTTAAAATATTCACAAAATACTCAGTTGTATTTTTACTTTATAATAAATAATAAACTTAAAATAAAATAAATATTTAGGGGGGGCTCCCATACAACAGACGTGATTTTTATAGATAATGGTACGGAACCCTTCGAGCGCGAGTCCGACTCGCACTTGGCACTTGGTTTTATATTTTTCTATAAAAATATTTAAAAATGTATTTAATAAGTAAGTAAGTAAATAAACGGAATAATAATAAAATATAATGTACAATATGTTTGTATTTTGTATTATGTATGTGAAATAATACAAGCTGTATATTTAGTTCCCTTATTTTTAAAACCATTATTCTACAATAAGAAATGTAAACTGAACTGCCTAACACAAATCTTGAAACCGTAACCCAGTAAAACACCTCCACTCCACGCCCACCAACAAAGGATTTACGCCTAAAAAGTCGACATATCTTGCCTCTCACATTAAAATACCTTAATTCTCAAACGTTCTTATGCTTTCGTCATAAGATTTAATTTCGCAAAGCAACACATTTTACAGCAAATGTCAAGTTGTATCTAGAAACGTAGACATCAACGAGGCGGAGTATTCTGAGCTCCACGAAAATAATAAAACGTTATTTCACGTTGCTTCAAATCCAATTTTGTTTTTAGAGCAATCGCTCGTGGAAATGTCACAGAAATACAGCAATGGATTATAAATGAACGTAAATTGTATGTGTATCCAGTATTTGTACTAGACCTTCCACGGTAGTGGAATGTTGAAAGGGGAATATTTAGAGGGAATTCTCTACGATAAATCGCTTCCGAGTCTTATAAAAGATTAGGGTTCCGGGAGGAAAGTCTTGTAGATTTTTTCAATGCGGACCCTTTACGTAAATCCTTAAAGGTACTATGTCAAAACATCACATACCAAATCCTTTTTTCACAAAAAGGTAAAATCTTTTTGAGTTAGAAAATAATAAATGAAAAATTCAAAGTTAAAATAAGAGTAAAAATCTAAGCAACGGTTTCAAAGAAAGAAAATAAACATTTATTTAATACTCTCTACTTGGACTACATTATCATTGTTTCTTACCAAGATAGCCAAATGAAATAATGCTTTGCTTCCGTTGCCAAAGCAATGGAAATCTATTTAAATCTGTAAGTGCAATGAGCTTGGTGTGTTATCGCCAAGTCACGGAAATGACCTCTTTTTCAATAACAGGTATGGTCATTATGGATTGTCGTAAGCGAAATATGGTCTAGAGGACTATTATTGATTAAATATATTTAATCAATAATAGTCCTCTAGACCATATTTCGCTTATGGCGGGCAATCTAGAAAGAAGAAGAAAGAAAGACATGTAATCTGAAACAACCGGAGAGTTTAGGCGCAGGGCTAACGACTTAACGTGCTTTCCGAGACACCCCCCAAGTAGCATTGCAAGCTGTATACAAGCTGTATTTAAGTTGGTTTTTATACTAGAAGCTGCATATTCAGGCTGTATATAGGCTGTTTAAGCGCTTAAACAGCCCCTGTAAGTAAAAAAAGGGCCCATATTATACAGCTTTTGTCGTTATTAGAGCTGTATAGTAGCTGTACAAGCAAAAGAGAAGCTGTACAATAGCTGTATTAAAGCTGTTATTCGGTGTACAAAGAAACCATTATACTACAGATATTATCTTATAATTCTTTTGTAACGAAAAGTGTTCTAAATAGGTGTTTGAAGAGGATTACAAAAGAATAAAAATAAAACAAAACTATTTTCGATGACATTATGCGTGTAGTAGAAATGGCGACACTATTATTTAATATTTATTACTAGAAGTAAAAGATAACCGTAGATTTGTATATCTGATGTTGTTATTTGGTGAATTGAAAGTGCAAATTAAATTTATTGTGAACCTGTGTATGTTTTCCTTCAAAATATTCACGCGCCAGCAAAATAATCGAGCTGACATAAAGAAAAATACTAAATACGGTAAGTAAATGTTTGTTTTTAAGGTTAGAATAAAAAAATAATTTTAAAGTAATAGATATAAGGGCACAGTGATCATTATTCAAGCTGATTATCAAGATGCGGCTTAAGATTTTGTAAAAAAATCCTTTAATTATACTTTAAATTTTGTTATTAAACATTCGAAAATGGCGACAATTAGCTAAGCAGCCTACATAATATTTGGAGAGTATTATAGTCTGAATAGCTGTACTAAGTAAGTTATGGATTACATTGTACAGCTATTGGCTTTTAATCAGCTTTATAATAGAATATGTTTATTACTTAGGCTGTATATTAGTTCTCTATGCATAACTTATAATGCTCTTTAGAGTTACGCTTAAAGAAATGAAAAACCCTGAGCTCAAAATTACTTTGATCCGTTCCTCACTTTATCAATAATATTTTATTAAAACGCACTTGTGATTTGGCAGTATAGTTCTCCTACACACAAGCCTAATGTTTATTTACTCAGGTAAAAAAGTTGAAAAATTGTTCCAAAAATTGTTAATTTAAACTAAAATATATGTTAACTTGCTATATCACTGTTTGATTTACTCGCAATCGAAGTGAAAAGTAGAGTTTATAACTCGTTCATATAAAATACATTGTTTTGTATGAACATTATTATACCTAAGTAAACTTATTGCAAAGTATTATTAGTGTGTTGTGTATGTTATATCTGTTTTACTTTATTTTCAGGAAAATATGCCGTTTAAAATCATAGAAACGTCTTGAAAAATTCTGTGAAGAGGAAACTCAGTAAGAATGAAAGAGCAACTAAAAGTATGAGAACCAAAAAAGATGCGCTTAAAAAAAATATAGCTGAAAATGAATCAGATCAGGGAAATCGAGAGGAATCAAAATAAAATGGATACAGGTGAAAAAGGTAAAATTGACAAAAACGCTACAGGCGAAAAAGAAATTATTGAAGAAGAGGAGGAGGAATCTCTTTGTTAGTTTTACAATAATGAACTGTTATAGGGTGATCTTTTCAAGAGGTTAATTTACTTTTTAAACCTTTCATAGAAAAACACTTAATAATCATGTTAATTTGATTGTCCATTGTCCTTAAGTCACAACGTTTATGTAAATGTTATTTGTTATTAAATTTTGTTTATACGAGCTTGTTAGTATTTAAGAGAAACACGTAATCTCGTGGCTGTGGTTGTCCCGGAGACAAAAAATTCTATTGTTGTTTTTGTAGCCTTCCTAGTCATGAAAGAGGAGAATCTTCCACCTCTGAAGTGGAGACTAGGAAGAGTCATCGCCATACATCCAGGTACTGATGGAATTGTCCGGGTAGCAGATATAAAGACCTCTACTGGAGTCATCCGGAGGGCCTTCAACAGGATATGCCCATTACCAGAATCGAAGTCTGGTTGAAAGCTCGACTTTCAACGCTCGGGGGAATGTTGGAGCGCCTACGACATTGATCATAGCTCTAAGTGTTCCGTCCTACCTAAACTATGTATTATGTTTTTGTTATGTGCTCGTACGCACATCATTCATGTGTCACTTTTACTTGTTATTAAAAACTCATACACGTTACATGTGCCTGTTGCCTTTTTATTTAAATCACACTAATTTTCGCACATAATGAAAAAACTTCAATATCAGGTTCCGAAGGTTGTCCTAAATCTACACATTTGATATAACTGTTATGATCATTATTATCACTGTTTAATGTTTTTGCTACGGAACCTTCTTCGTTGGACGTCGATGGAATTGACGCTTGACTGTAGGTTGTCCGATTTATTAATGATTCTCTTGCTTCCTCAATAAATGATGGTTCACTATCATAACTGTTACTTGGTTGATAATTTGTAATATTCAAATATTCCCTTTTAATCCTCCTCTTGACTGCACCAGATCTTTTTCTTTTTTTCCACATGTTGCATTTCTTCACAGTGAAAACATTAATTTTATTCGTCATGCAATCAAGTGACTGTGTCAGTAATACAGACTAAAGCTGTACTATAGCTGTCATTTATTTTTTTAGTTTTAAAACACCCTCATAGACAGAAGTCATAAAACCACTGTATTTACAATAGTGTACAATAACGCCATAAAAATAAGCTTGAGAACGGAGTTTGCATACACCATTGTACAGAAACAAGTATCAAGTGATACTGTAATAACACTTAGAGTTGTAATAAGTAAGTGATCACATGTAAAATACAGCCTGTATACAGCTTTAACGATGAAACCAGATTGAAGTGTCACAAAATACTTAAAGCTGTATAGTAGAATTTTAATATTCTGTTTAAGCACCCCAAGCTTACGCAGATCCCTCAATAAAGATTTTATACAGTTTGAGCTGTATAATAACTCATAAATCACTCTTATAAAGACAAAAGCATTTTATAACACTCTTGTACGTCTCTAAAAGAACTCTAAGTTCTAAATAGGTTGGTATATTGATGTTGAAAACGCTTGTGTGCTGCTTGGGCCCCCGTGTCTCGGAATGCACGTTAAGTTGCTATCACACCGCAAATTTCTGAACTCGGGACTGTTACTAAAAATTTTATTTTATTAATGGAAAACCCGAAAACACTTTGGCCGACTTGAGAATCGAACCCAGAACCTCACACTCAGCAGTCGCGCTTGTGACCACGAGACCAACGGGGCAGTTCTATTGTATACAACGTTTTTTTTTTATATCCCATAACTCTAGGGACTCATTGTACTCATCATTATGAACAACTTACAACATTATGGACGGGTACCACCCGCCGCTGGAGATCTCTGTGAGTACACACACGCGCCTGCGCTGGCACCCCGGCTCAGCAGGCTTAGCTGCATCTGACGGTAAAGCATGTGCACCAGACGGTTGGAACTTTAATAAAGCCAACTTTTTGTTATTGTACTCGTTAATTGCAGCCGTAGACTGGACACCGTTGTATGAAATGGACTTAGAAGCAGGTTTAAATTATTTTTATAATATTATTAATTCTATTATAGATGACTGTGTTCCGAAAAAAAAGCGAAGTCGTGTAAACTCAAGGTACATTTATCCTGAGTGGTACACTGTTGATATAATTCGCGACATAAGATTGAAGGCTTTACTGCATAAACAGTACAAGGCAAGCGGGTCGAGGGTTGATTACGAAGCGTTTGCACGATGTAGAACCAACATTAAAAATATGTTAGTAGTGGCACAGGAGCAATACCGGAACCGTGTTCAAAGTCAAATGTTGAGTGATCCTAAATCTTTTTGGAATTATACCAAGTCTAAAAGAGGTAGGAGAAGCCCGCAAGCGATTTTGAAAGACGGGGTGGCATTGTCTGGTCAACAGTCTGTAGAGGAGTTTGCGAAGTATTTTTATTCAGTGTATAGGGCAGAGCGACCGAAGTTGGATGTGGACGCGGCTATAGCTCAAGCAGGTAGCGAAAACGGAGCAGCGCGGGTGCACTTGGACCAATTACGGTTAGTAGACGTATGTCGTGCGCTTCAAGATCTTAAGCCGAAAAGGTCCGCAGGGCCTGACGGTATTCCACCCTACATAATCAAGGATTGTCGATTGGTGCTAGCTAAGCCGCTACTTCATATTTATAATCAGTGCCTAAAAACTGCCGTGTTTCCGGAGAGGTGGAAAGTGACCCGCGTTGTTCCGGTTCCGAAGGGAGGGTCGGCAGAATCGGTGGATGGGTATAGGCCAGTCGCAGTATTGTCGACGCCGGCAAAAATATTAGAAACTGCTATTCACAGGAGCATATACCTTCAGGTGAGCGCGCAGCTGTCAGACGCTCAGCATGGGTTTCGACCGGGAAGAAGTACGACCAGCAATCTTCTTTGTCACATGGCTCAACTGGTGCCGACAGTGGATGGTGGGGGACAAACTGATTCTGCTTACTTTGATTTCAGGAAAGCATTCGACCTAGTCGAAAATGACATGTTGCTTAAAAAGTTAGCAGGGGTTGGTTTCACCCCACACTCACTCCAGTTTTTTGCCAGTTATTTGAGGGACAGGCAACAATATGTGGAATATGCGGGGCACGTGTCAGATCCGTATTTCACGAGGTCCGGGGTAAGCCAAGGTAGTAACCTTGGCCCTTTGGGTTTCCTTCTGATGGTAAACGACCTACCAGAAGTAGTTCAAGACGCTAGTTGTTTGTTGTTTGCGGACGACCTCAAATTGTCCCTCGCGGTAAAGGGCGGTGATGACTGTGTCAGGCTGCAGGAGGACATTGATAGAGTAGTGAGCTGGAGCAAGGAAAACCTCTTGCAGTTTAATAGCTCGAAGTGTGTGACCATCACTTTTTCTCGCGCGCACAGTCCCATAACACACACCTATCATATTGACGGGTTGCCTATGGCGCGGGTCACAGAAGTCAAGGACTTGGGAGTAGGTTTTAACACAGGTTTGACTTTTCGTGATCACATCATGCGTAGCTGTAAAAGAGCGTTTAGAAATTTAGGTTTCATGCTTCGTACGGTCAGAGGGTTCACGAATGTGAAAGCTATTATAGCATTATATAATGCATTGGTGAGGAGCCAGTTAGAATGTAATGCAGTCATCTGGGCTCCGCATGAAGCTAAATATAGTCTTATGCTGGAGAGGGTACAAAATAAGTTTATAAGATATTTATATAAGCGTTATTACGGAGTCTATCCCTTTTACCCGTTAATGTATCCAACCTTATTTATTTTAGGTATGGTAGGATACAATGAGCTAAGGGTTAGGAGGGATCTTGCACTCACCTTATACATATTTAAGTTACTGAGAGGGAAGGTGCATAATGCAGTTATTTTAGAGCTAGTGAGTCTGTGTGTTCCGGACAGGTACGTGTGGCGACGACGGCAGCCGCCACTGCTAGTGGAACCGCGCGCTCGGACCAACCTTTTGAGGGAGGCGCCCCTGACGCGCGCACTCCGCACGCTCAACCTCATAGCGAGTGGGACGGACTTATTCTGTTGTTCTTTAAGTGAATTCACAAGGAATGCATTATTTATAATAAGTTATAGGTGTTAGTATAGTTTAAGTTAGGATAAGCGCATTTACCGCATTGGGTTATATCCTGTAATGGTAACTGTAAGTAGATAAATAAATAAATAAATAAATAAATAAACTTTTACTATGGGTCCAAAACTGAAAGCGCGAAAAAAAAATCAGCTGTTCCCTACATTTATGTTCGTATAACTCGTCAAAATGTAGGGAACACCAGATTTTTGTTTCGCGATCCGGTATCCTAACTCCAGTGACCTATCGTTATCGCCAATCCGATTTTGAGTTTTATGTTATTAATATTTAATCCCGTATCCAGAATAAGGTCTCCACATCGTTGAAATCGTTGAAATACGCGTCCCCATTGTTCAGTGACACTGAACGCCAGTCATGAATGGATTGTGCATGAACTGGAATTGTCTATGAAAATTCATTAAGAAGATTAACTACAGCGCTAACAGTAGGTTATCGGGCATCCGAGCCTGCCTGACGTGTATAAATATGCCGGGTGTTTCACGTGGTTCAATGTATTTGGGAAGGAGATGATAAAAATGAAGACCAGGGATAAATTACGTTGGAATTGGAGGGTGGGTAGCGTTTTCCACTACTTAATATGTTGTAATTCTGTTAACAGGAATGGAATATAATTTATTTGTCTGCTTCTTTTACAATATTTAACACAACTAGCTATTTACACTAAGTAGGTACTAAATTAAATGACTAAGTAATTAACTATACAAATAAATACATAAACAAAAGGACAGGTTCAGGGTGGATTTTTGAGGTGGATAAACGATCCACCCCAAAAATCCACCCTAAACCTACAAATTCCGTTTATCCAACTAGGCCTAGAGATTGGATTCTCGGATATAAATTTCCGCGTATCCACCTTAAGGTGCATTTTTTGGGGTGCATAAATGGAATAACCCCCTAAGTGTCCGGGAAATCGGCAAAAATGGTAAATGGAATAACCGCACTTAGGCTTCGAAGTACTCGTCCGCATCGATGTCATCCGAAAACGTGCCTAGAAGACTGGAAGCATTGCACGTTGTTGTGCACAAAACAAGGATAGCGCTAATTTTTTGACCAAAGAATGAGCCAGGTCTCTGATCATGTGAAGTGCCGACCCTTAAAAAGGAGATGCGAACTCGGTTTCCATGACCGTAGCGTTTAAATTGTTTATTGACTTCGTCGCTGTCGTTCGGTAAAAACCACTCTTATAGCTACGAACCAAAGATCAAATTGTTACCTTGGAAGTGCGGTTAACCGACTGTACGTGACAAGAGAGTTTTGAAACATATTCTGGAATTATTTCTTTCTATCAAGTAGGTACCCAATTATTACAAAGATAAACGCATGTGACTAAAAGAGTGATGAATATACATGTTGATGGATGGAGAGGGAGAGGAAGGCCGAAGAAAAGATGGATGGATTGTGTGAGGAATGATATGAAAGAGAAGGGAGTGAATGATAGCGTGACGGTTGACAGAGGAGAATGGAAGAAGAAAACGTGTTGCGCTGACCCCAAGTGACATGGGATAAGGGCAGGAAGATGATGCAGTTCAGTAGCCGTTGCAGTACCCGGTTTCATAAATACTACTCGTGTTAGTTCACAGATATCTTACTCAGCCTTCTACTGATACACAGCAATTTGTCGCCCAAAACGACCCCCAAGGGAAATGACGTAGTAGTTTACCCTTAGTAGTTTATCATACAGGTCAACATAAACTTTCTCTTAGCATACAACTCGGTCTTTAAAGTAGTATAGTGTCGTAATACTTGGACTGCTCAACATACGACCTTCATAACATGGATTTAATGTATCATCCATAATCTTGATTCCATGCTGCATATTACTGATCGCAGTATATTGTCATGTGCAAATATATTCTGGTCTTGTAATGTTAATTATGAACATAGGTTCCTAGTATTGTATACAATCAACTATTTTCTAACTGAACAGACAGCTGTGCTGCTGGGGAGTTTGTTGCGCCACTTCTTCTTGCCAGCGATAGCACTAGGAAGTGGTGAAGGACGGGCGTTTTTGGGGGACTGTCTTTGGTAATTTTGACGTTCGAAAAGTGCTGATTCTCAGGCTAATTTGAATAAATGATTTTTGATTTTGATTATTAAGGGCTCTTAAACGCATTCCTAAGCCAGCCAGCACTACAACCTTGTGCTATATCCATCTACTTCCTACAATGTATCGGTTTTCCTCTCGCTAGACGGAAAACAAAAGTTCTGCCAAATCTCTGCTAAAAAGTTTGATCCAAACCTCAATTTCAACCAACCAAGACTTCATATTATCAAACAGTTAACCTATTACGTTCCAGATTACGTAAAAGTAAAATGCGTGATAAAATAAATATGTAAACTGCCATATCTTATTGAATTATCTTATTTATGGCTTCTTACAGATATTATAATACCGTACGTGTATCAATCAATGTATTGTGTGTTACCGCAATCATCAGTTCCATCTGTCCAAAAAATGGTTTACCTAATGGACAGCCTATAAAGTACAAATTGAGCAAATCAAGAAAGAATTAGGGCATCAAACATTATCATGAACAGGAAAAACCGTAGCTCACAGTTTATGTCACACGGCTCCATGAGCAGTCAATGAGAAGAAAACATTGAACCTCATTACACGAAACAGGAAAATATAAAAATATACGAAGTATTTTGAAACTGAAAGCCATTGATAAATAAATTAAGTATATGAAAACAGATTCAGTGAAAGGAAAATTGTGTTGTTTATGATAATATTGACCTTGTTTTTCAACGTATTAATTCACTTTGTACAGCAAAAAAATTGTAGTTTAAACAAAATATAAATAAAGTTTGTAAACTAAACTTTATATTTTGTTAAAAAAAAAGAAACACTCAAAAGAATAACAGCCAACACAAAAATTCAGGCCAATATTTTCGCAAATACATCAAAAGATATTTTTGCCTGTCATTTCAGAAAACAGGGATAAAATTACACATTGAGTCACATATAAGCTAGAAAATGTGCCTAATATTTTGTCACTGTATCTTTTCCGTCAAATCATCATGTAAGTAAGATTGGCTTGGAACGTAAGTAAATATAGTAATACCTGTCCGAACAGAGGCATCACGAACAAAATGACAAGATTATCCTTCGTATAAGAGGCTTCGCGGCTGATTGACATATCGATACCTCAGGCCAAAATAGGCGTAAGTTACACAAGGGCTCGTGTCTCTTACGCCATTTAAGCCACACATATACTTACCCGTCTGAAGTAATATTAGCGAGATAATATAAGAAATAAATTATTTACGAATACACAATAATAATATAATTATTTGTCTCCTAGGTTCCTCTTAGAACTTGAGGGTTTATGATTATTTGATGAGTGTTTGTAATATTATAAGTGACTTGACTACGGAAAATAATTGGAGATATAAATAATAATGTATACTATAGGTTTCCAATACTTTTTTTTTACTTCTATGACCTTTCAGCGGTGCTATTCTGTAAAAAGATCACCGTGATGACTTAACTAGGTGAAGTGAGCTGTCATTCCACCTGCCACCAGATTCAACCGGTCTATTCTGTAAAAATCTCACCGTGAAAACTAATGTGAAGTAAGCTTGATTGGAGTGAGCTGTCATTCCTCGTTATCTAGGGGTTGATACTATTGACAGCTCACTTGACCTAAGTTTTCACGGTGAGATTTTTACAGAATAGCACTGCTGTAACCATGTCACCGTGAAAACTTCGGTGATGTGAGCATGGAGTGAGCTGTCATTCCAACTAATGCTAGGGATTGACACTATTGACAGCTCACTCTAAGCTCACTTCACCTAACTTTTCACGGTGAGATTTTTACAGAATCGATCGGCTGATGCTAAGGATTGACACTATTTACAACTCACTTTAACCGCACTTCACCTAACTTTTCACTGTGAGATTTTTGCAGAATAGTATTAAAGAGCAGACTGTTACTTTTCTCTGTCGAAAGCCTAAAAGTGCCCAAAACCTATGTAGGTAAAATTTTAATGTCAAATTCTACACAAAAATCTTAACGCATTACAAAAATCCTTGAACATTCTACGATTCAAAACATCATTGCTAAATACATACCGGTCAAAATAATAACCCTCCTTTTTGCTTCGCCGTAGTCGCGCAAAAAATATGCCGATCTCGAGATTCACCCATGCTAAAAGACCAAAATCATTATCATTTACGGATCCGAAAAAAAGGTTCGAAATAGTTGCAGTAACCGAAAAACACATCAAACATTCCTCATTCTTGAATTTAACTTATATTGTAAAGACTGTACTTGTTAGAACTTTACAGCTAACTTTCTTACTGCAGCTATGTAAGTCAGTTCTGGCGGTAACTCCTAATATTAATCATGTTCATAAGAGAACGTTCTTCCGTATCTCTTAACACGTTCCCACTTTATGTCTGCAGGCATTGTCTCTTCGTTAGGAACATAGGACTTGACAAAGAATTGTAGAATGAGTTCATTATATTTATTTTCTAACTGGGTAAACTGCAGCTTCACTTACGAGACTCGTGCAAGTCATGAAAGGTATTCATAAGAAAACTCGATTTTAAAGTCATGGAAATAAGAATTCAATATGTGACGATGGGTAGGAAATTAAATATGGTATTAGAAAGCTACAAACACTTTGTCATCACAATCTTCTCGGGTACTTGGTTGGTCTAATGATCACATGCGCGACTGCTGCATAATCAGCCTAATATAATGTTCCCACCGCTAGGACAGAGGCCTCCTCTATGAGAGGGAGTGGGCCATTATCCACCATGCGGGCCCAGTGCAGGTTGGTGAATGCCACATGTTTTCGAATTTTTAGTTCTAGGACATGCCGGTTTCCTCACGATCTTTTCCTTTACCGTTTTTGAGAGCAGTAGTGATGTAATTAAATAAAGTAAAGTGCCTGCCTGTGTTCGAAATCATGAGCTACAATTCGTAAGTTGGGGACGATGTAACTGGGCCACCTCTGCTCACCTTGCACCGCGACTGCTGCAAGTTCTGTTATTTGTATTTGATCTGAAAAGGATTTGCTATGTAGAGGGCAACTTGGGAGAAAATTTGGGATTTATTATGTCTGACATCGACGTCTTGCAAAATCAGTATATTGTATAGTAGGTAGGTATAATATGTCCGTGGCTAAATAATAACAGCCGCACCGGTCTATCGATCAGGTTAAGTTACGCTTCCCGGGGTTGGCCTGTGGATGGGTGACCATCTTTACATACCGAGACCCCTCCGTGCCTCGGAAAGCACGTTAAGCCGTTGGTCCCAGCTGTCATTCGTGGATCTTTGACAGTCGTTACGGGTAGTCAGAAGCCTAAAAGTCTAACAACCAGTCTTACCAAGCAGTATCGTATTAGGCAGTCGTTCCATGTAAAATACTGACTGTTAGACTGGAAGCCGACCCCAAACAACATAGTAGGGAAAAACCTAGGCAGATGATGATGAGGTAGGTATAACATAACAACCTACAGCGATGAAAAACCCGATCCCTGAGCTAAGCCGAACTTTATTTCAAGTATCAAATATGACCTTTAACATATTACATTTTCGGTAAACATTACCTGCCTGACAGCCAACACTCTTGGTATAAGTCCTAGCTTAAAACTGATATCACCTTTGAAGGATATACATACATAATTATGTAATAAAAATAGCTTTTCGAGTCTGTCTGAGTGTCTTTACTATCATTTAGAGAATTTATTCCAGGAAGATTTATCTGTAGAATAAACATATTGTAGATCATATAAAAATACCAGGCGACATAACTAGAATAATTATCAGAAGTCTTAAAAATACAAAAAGTCATGTAGATCTGATCTCATTAATTTATGTACAGACGCCAGCAGGTCAAGCTACCCGAAACTGTCAAAAATTCCCAATCAACCTTCAACCTTAATGCTTTAAGCGATAAAGTTGAATATCTATTAAAGAAATTTGACAGATTGTAGTAGCTTGATGTGCTGGCGTCTGTACTTAAAACATAATACCTGTACCTACATTCGAAGCAAATAAGTTCTGATTCTGATTCAAACTTACAAACAATAAAGAAACGTTTTTTTGACTCGGACGAAGCAGGGGTGGGGCGCTAGTAAAGACATAAATAGTCGATAATATGATGCATTTTAAATCCAAGAATGACGTCAATCATCGCCCACACTAGTAACGTCTTTAGTAAAACTAAACTACCACAAAGAATCACTAATGAGGGCTCAATGGCTCAAAAGAACTAGCAAAACAAAAGAACAGGGAAACAAAAGAATAGATATTTATATATATATATATATATAGGTATATATATATATACCTACTGTTCTTATGCTATATATAAACGGCGTATATGTTCGATCAAGTTTTTTTATATAAGTGGGATCAAACTGGAATAAGACTTTTTTATTCTGCCGTGTCAACATAAGGTCTTTTTCTATGGTGGTTCTGAAACGTAGACACATTATGATAAGGTTTATAGTGTAACCGAAGGGACAGTAATACCTACACGGTAAATAAATGTCTTTACTCTATGATCACCAGCCATTATATCCTCTCAGGCGCTCACTAATATAATTAATTCAAGAACAATTTTTATGACAGCTACATTACAGCATTTTAAAAAAAATACAATAAAAGCTAAAAAAAATATATGCAATAAAAGTATTAAGTATCTTTTTTGCACACAACATAGATGGATGATGCTGTTCAGAAAATCGTGTTCATGTCCGAACCGTATCTATTCCAAAGTACCCCGGATCAGTGGAACAGACCCGTGTACGGCCCTAAGTGATCTACAAAAGATTAAACAAGTGAAAAACTGGGGTAAGCGACAGAGCAGCCAATTGGAAGCCATAAATTTGTCCCTTTCCAACCTTGTTACTTTCGCGGATTATTTTTATTATATTTTAAATGTCCTCCCCTTCTAATTTCGCTTGAGAAGTACTAAAATCGCTCATTTGAACTTTACCCCACGGACTTTTTCTTTGAAAGGACCAACCCTGTAAACCGTTGCCCGAGGGCTAACCACAAAGGGATAATTTTTCTTGTTACCATCCATTCAGAACTTAGGCATCGAAGTTTTTCAGATTTTACTCTCAGATATTAAATAAGTTCTTAAACATGTTATGACAGACAGAAAATAACAAGTTTTTCTTTTGTTTTTATTGTATTAATAAGCTTTGGGATCAAAAAGCGTCCATGTTTTTGTATATTTTGTGTTTATTTTCTTACTTTCCAGTTGACTGCAACTGGCTTACTGATTCACCGGACAATATTTAAAGTGGAATCATTCAATATGCGCATGTGTTTGATTTTTATTTACTTTATAGCTACTAGACACTAACTGCGATAGTTCTGCCTTTGGCCACCCTACACTAAAAGGTAACGTAAACAAGTTTAAAACTCGGAAACTCGTAAGTATCAACACTAACACACACTCAATCAAGAGCACAGTACACATTTGCCCTTATTCTGTCCAAGTTCTAATCCATTTAGCCCGCGTCTTAGCTCCACACGGTAGCCAAGGGCTTATTCCACCGTTTTGGCACGAAAACCGGGAAGCATTGGTTTATTCGTTCAGACCCGCGTCACGTTCGAACTCAGCCGGTTTGTCCGCGAAACTTGTTCAAATGTTCAGTACCAATGAAATCCATACGTCATAAGGGGCCACAAGTATGTTTGTTTAGGATTTTTGTATCTTCAAAGTCTTTAGAGTACACGTAATCGTTTATTTCTTTGTATGTATTGAGTGTGTTGCCGAGAATAAGGGAGTCAAGAGAGGTGAATTGAGATTTTGGAAGTGAGGTTCAATTTAAGGAATTTATGAACTGAGCACAAAAACAAATGAAAGACGATGAACATTTTCATTTACTTTACTGTCTGTCTTTTGATACTTTAACATTAGTCGTTAATTAAATGTAACAGCAATACCTAAGAGTCTTTCATTCGTACATGTTACCTTTTAGCATAGATAGTTATCTACTTAAGATCTTCAATATTTTCTGACTGTATAGGTAAATAATATTGAGAACCTAATATTTACAACCAGTAACATAAAGGGAGCCACACACAAATAACCCTAAATGCGAACGCTTCGGTGACATTCAAAGGTCATAACAATGCCGACAGTACGACCTTGTCCAATCGCTCCTAAATCGACGCGTTGAATGAAAGGGCTCCAATCAAAAATAAAATGTAAATAATAACAGGCGTCCATTGGTAGATTCATCCGTCGATCGCCGGCCGACATCAGTCACAATTAGATTTACTGCCGGCCTTAGGCACGTCCCTGACTCTAATCTTATTTGTGAGGCCCTCACAACAAATATTACATATCAGTTTCTACGAGAATACCATTCGATACAACCCGCAAAAATGTATTGTTTTCAAAAGGATAGAGTTGGAACTATGTTCGTTTTGATTTCAGAATCGCGCTTCGATTGAAAAACATTTGAAAAAGTATTTTATTTATGCTGTGGATTTATAGCCAACAAAGTGAATCCACTTTCAATATTTTCACTTCGATGCGTATTCTCAATTCAATACAAAA
The DNA here is from genome assembly GCA_951799955.1 of Apamea anceps. Lineage (NCBI taxonomy): Eukaryota > Metazoa > Arthropoda > Insecta > Lepidoptera > Noctuidae > Apamea > Apamea anceps. Next base: position 8,189,063 of record OX637512.1, read on the forward strand.
TGTGTAAGGATAATCTTATGAAATCTTTCTTTAACGTTAGAAAAATCCATCAAAGAGGTGTCTGCAACTTAAATACCCACGTTAGCTCCTTGCAAAACACTTTATTGTTACTAGCGCAAAGGTGACGTAAACGGGTCACCGACCTTTATTCGAGAGTGAATGAAGAAAAAATAAATTGAATATTTACGAAGCAATTTAAATTGTAAAAAGCACAACAAAGAGTGCATCAGCTTTCAATTTCTTGTTTCTTTTTTAAAAGCAGTTAGGCCAACTTGTGCTCAAGAATGTTCAACTCCAACAATTAATCCCCGAAGGGTTAACCCACGCACATTTTGCCAGTTAAATTTAAGTCTCATTTAAAAGGGGGCGATCCTATTGCTGTCAACTGGGCGCTAGTTCAGACTCCGGGCTGCTATTCAGTTTTACGAATAGTCAGAAGGAAATGGTGTCGACACGGTTGGCGCAGAGGCTGAGCGATCGACTGCTGCGCTGCGTGTTGCGGGTTCGTTGCCGTGCCCATTACCGGATTAAGGATTATCTTCCAACCTTAAATTCGTTATTATTGAATTCCTAAGCATGCATTGAAAGGTCATTCTACGAGCGATAATAAGTAATATGATGACGCATTATGCACTGTTATAATTTATAACTTGACGATATTATAGTGGACGTCTACATCCACGTCATGACATTACGATAACACAGGGAAGTAAAATATATGAAGACGCTTTTAAACCGTCCACGATATCGTTATAACGTGCACGTATTTTCATAATATTGTGACATTGGAAATTATAAACGCGTTCATTAAACAGAAGTGTCAAATTATTACGACAATGTAGTTGACAAAATTTTAGTCCATTACTGAACACCAAACACAATAATTATTATTGTAAAATGTTAACTAACCAACCAACAGCCGCATAATTGTCAATATCCGAGTTTAATTAACACTATAAACGTACTGATAATGTTTCAATATCGATTCAATTTGATTTAATTGGCAAACTTTGTTTATGCCATCTGATGACAATACAATAATGATTATGAAATATTGACACAGTTACATAAATTATACATTTTAAATGTAAACAATGTCTTTAATATTTCTACCATTGACAGAGTCAAATTAAATTATTTAGCGAAACTCCGCAGACGAGATAGGTATCGATACATATCTAAATATTATTATATTTAGAGAGGAATTATTTACACAGAAAAAAAAGTTATATGATAATATTTTTATGGGTTCAACGACCGCTACTAGTGTAGTTTCAAGTTGAGAAAATATTTTTTTGTTTTATCGTATTAAGTTTACGATACCAATCACATCTGTGAAGTTTAGGTACACAACAATACTGATGTTTCAAGTAGATATTTCGATTTGCGATTAGCCTTTGTGTTTAAAGCTCCAACAAAATTAACTGCACTTTTTGCTGCTGTCAACAATAGATTTTACATTTTTAAATCAACGCATATATATTTCATCAGAAGCTGTAGGCTGCGGCTCCTAGCATCATAATCAATTAGATTCACGTTTTCAGAGTTTCGCTAACTAGTTTAGTTCGACCCAGTTAAACATTAAAAAAAAACGTTTATGCATGGCTAAGTTTTTTTTCTAGTAATATTACAAAAAGTCCGTACCCAGTCAATCCATTTATTTTATTTTCATTATTTACCACATTTAATTAAAATTACTGGCAACCTTCCGCATAGCTCCTCCGATGTCAAGTGTGCCGCTTTGAAAATTTATTTGCGTCGACTTGAGAGGCAAAATGCACTCTATACTCGCAGTCTTCGAATAAGTATCAAAGGTTTCCCCTTTGATACTTATTCGAAGATGTCAAGAATCCTAAAATGTCAAGATGCCATGAAGCAGTCATTCAGTTAGATCAGATTACTTGATCTTAGAGAGTTGTGTTGATGACTTTAATGATTATAATTCTGTAAATACATTTTTGTTACGGCCGTGAATCATGTTTTAATCAACGTACAAGTAAGTACTGACCAACAAATCGCAAAAAACTTAAGAAAATTTGAATTTCGCGGGCTACCTTGGATCATCCACCTTAATGGTTTGGTTTAAAATTGTTTTTGGCATTCATGAATGTTTGAAAACGGTTTCAAACATTCCCAAAATAGAACGAGAATAAAGACGGTCCCATTGAAAGTCCTACGCGGCATAACTGTCAAAAATCTTTTCTATAGTCCCATCGTTCCTAACCGGCGCGCATATTTTCGTTCCCTGTTTCAATATCGAATCGTATTTTTTTCTTTCAATTTGTTTCACGAGCTCCGCATTCATTTGCTTTGTGGTTCCGCCGTTCAATTCATACAACTGTGGTAGAAAAAAGTTTTCAATGGAAGACAAAGAGGAATCAATACTGAACGTAGATATAGGCGAAATATGTATGACTGTGTCGCAATCGTGCGGGTGGCTTGAAATTGAGTAGGTTTTTATAGCCACTGTTTTGGGAAAATTATGTACCTTCTGTAGAAATATAAAAGATAAAAAATTAACCAGTGCGCAAACTGTAACCATGAATTCAGCATCTAGACTCCCTAACGTAAAAATTGATCGTCTGTTATTAAAAAAAAAAATGTTGTACCATGTTGATCTTTTCGACGAAAAATTTCTACGCTAGAGACTAATAATAATTCATGGCTACAGTATGCGTAAAGTTTAAAAAAATCCTGTACAAATTCACCTTAAAAAATTATCGACATAAAATTTCATTTTCTCTGTCTAGGAAGTATCGATTTAATTGCAATCTCTTCATCAAACATAGTCTACATGTTTGTGAACAATTTGTAAAAAATCCTTTATAAAGTCATCCGAAGGTACACAAATAATCGATACCAAATTACTTAAAAATTCAAAGGTTGAACAAAAATAATCTGACAATCAAATCGAGTCAAAGTGTTTTCATATATCCATCAAATCTATTATTTTCAGCATTTCCTGTAATTACGAGTTCGTATCATGAAAGGCATAAGAAAAATAAAATAAAGAAATACGCGTTCTGAAATCCAATTTCTTCAAATTTCGTCTTTGATTGATGGGACACACAAACGAAGGTTTGATAGCTTCGTTGTTCTGTTGGATAAAAATAATTTGCATAATATGTAAACAAAGGGAATATGATATCATTACACAAAGGATAGAAAGATTTTCGTGTTCATTAATGTGAGAGTAGTATTACCTGCGAGCGGGCTCGGATTTGGATTTGGTGGTCTGCATTTTCTGTTTGCGTAACAAAAAGCCAGGAAACTGCACTGTTAGTGGATTTCCTCTAGCCTTTTTCTACTAAAGACAGACATTAAATTAGTTTTACAAACCAGTAATCTTATGAAAAGTTAAAATTTTAGGTACCGTTTTTAGATTGGGAAACATGTAGGTAATTGTATTTTACTGACAAAAATTGCAGACTTTAAAATTGTGCTAGTTCAATCGCCAATAATTTCCCACTTTTTACCATCGAATGGCTTGATGTTTGTGGTTTGAATAAATCTTAAATTAGTTTCCGTATAACAAAGGCCACTTTAGATAATAATGTGTAATTTCGAAATGACTAAAGTGTATAATGGCCCTGCTTCATCATTGAGCTAATTTGGCCATACTTATGTACTATATTAAAAGCGTGGGTAGCAACAGATGCTTTTAATACATGATTCATTTTATTTCTTTCGAGGAAAGGGTGCTTTACATAAATGTTAACTCTTTTATACTTACACAATGTACAGACGCCAGCAGGTCAAGCTACCCGAAACTGTCAAATTTTCCCAATCAACCTTGAACCTTAATGCTTTAGCGATAAAGTTGAAAATCTATTAAAGAAATTTGACAGATTGTAGTAGCTTAGCTAGCTAGCTGTAGACTTTATGAACACTCTTTCAGTGTACGATTGTCTCTTTCTATCATGTTAGTTAACTCTTGGGTGCCTTTTGTTCACAACTTTGATTTTGCATCAATGTCCAAATCACAGTGATTTTTATTCTCATTTTAATAAGGTTGCTGTGGGGTTGCTGCCATTGACAAGTCTGTCAAAATCATTGTGATCTTATTCTCGTCACAATAAGGTTGCTGCTCTCAAAATAATTTGTTTCTATACAGTTCGTTCATCATTCAGCCGAAAGACATTCAATGCTGGACAAAGGCTCACAACATCGACCGGTCTTGGGCTTCACGCATCTATTGACTTATCGCGACCTTCAGCAAATCATTGGTCAAGTCTTAAAACTCATTAAATATTACGAAATCAGTGTCAACCCTACCATAAAGCATAACAATAATTTATTTAGACAGGGCAGAATCGCCGGCACAGTCTTTAGTGCATTTGGCAGCCTGCCTGCCAGGGCATAGGGTTATGTCTAGCTTTCCGGACAAAGGCAGATGAAAGATGTGAAATATTTCTCTGCACTGGTCTTTCAAGTGCTTTAACGGTCTTGGTACCTTTGTTTCAACCTATATTTCAACTTTAAATGTTTCATATTCTTGCGTTAAGACTTCTTGCCTTGACTATTACTGCCATTGCTTTTGGCCTCTACAAGAGCTTGATCTAGTGTGGAAGACATCGTTAGTTCAATAGTTTGCGTAGGAATCTCATTTATGGTACCTACCTAAGCAGATTCGCTCTTATTCTTATCACCTACTTACAGTGCAGAGGGCTTGTGCTTGGGGGGCTTAGGGCTAAGTAATAACAGCCGCACGGGTCGATCGACCAGGTTAAGCTACGTTTGGAGCGGTTGGTCTATGAGTGACCATCTTTTCATACCGAGACCCCTCCGTGCCTCGGAATGCACGTTAAGCTGTTGGTTTGCCGGCTGTCATTCGTGGATCTGACAGTTGTTACGGGTCGTCAGAAGCACCAAAGTCTGACCACCAGTCTAACCAAGGGGTATCGTATCACCCAGTAACTGGGTCGTGGAGGTAAAATAGGCCGTCGCTCCATGTAAAGTACTGGTATTCAGCTGCATCCAGTTAGACTGGAAGCCGACCCCAACATACATAGTTGGGAAAAGGCTAGTCAGATAATGATGACCTACTTACAGGACAGAGCAACCAACAAGAATAGGGACTTGCCGAAGGTTTAGTATTTTTATCTCACGAATCGACGCGCGCTTTAAATGTGGTAACCAAGTGTACAAACACGCTGTGAATGTGTGCGTGAGACGAGTAGCGTCAGCATGTAACACACACACTCACTTCCGACTTCGCCATTGCCTCGGACGGTACTGAGAGCTCCTGCGCTTGTACACTCATTCACGTTGTGTTTCTACACTTGGAAGCCACAATTAAAGCGTGCGCCGCTTCGTGAGATAAAAATAGTGTACTGCAAAATTTGTCTAATAAAATTTTGGTTTTATGGTGCTGAACATTAGGTGTAAGTGAAGGCCCAAGTGGGCTACAGGTTCTCGTTTCTTTGGAGTTTCTAAACAAGTGCAAAAAACAGTATCTAACTGTAGACTTTACTTACTTTCTTACTTGCATAACCCTGACACATATTAAGACTATCTTAAGAATTTAGAAAATAGAAAGAATGGTTATCATTACTGTTACCGTACATCATCCCACTGCTGGGCAAACACCTCTCAATATGACTTCCAGCTTTTTCGATCGAAATAAAGGGTTCTCTTCCAAAAAAGTCAAGTTCAAGAGCTTACCGACAAACACAGTCTTGTCAAACGACGTTAGACCCAAAGCTTACCGTACCCATTGCTAAACATTTTGTACACGAAGCGGAATTTTGTCCTTTGAAATCAAAGCAGTCACGCGAAACGAATAAAGCCTTATGCCGCTACGGCATTCCGGTCACCGTCAATTATGTGTATCGTAATTATGAAGGGGATTAAACCTATGAATAAAATTTATTTGCTCAGGTTCCGTATGGTTTCACCTCCCGAATACTAATGGGTGATGTCAATTCGTGGAAAGGATTAAGGTAAAACTGAAGTATGTTTATAATCATAAACTATTATAAAATCTTTGAATCTGGATGTTGTACATATATACATACTCACGCCTTCTTACCATGGGGATAGGCAGAAATAAAGCACAACAACTGCTACGATCAGTTGTATGACCGTAAACGAAGCAATGGAGGAGTATAATAATGGAGAGTAATGCAATGCAAGGAGTATGTGAGGATTGTAGCGGGTGTCTGTAGTAGATTCTTGTGTGTCATGAAATGAACTGAAAAGAAAATTTTTAAATTGTAAATAGGATATAGGAATCGAAAAGAAAAAATAAGCTAGATGAAGTTGACATTTCCTATCTGACTACCCTGAGAAGAAATGGCGAAACAAACCCAAGGGTCAAAGTCTCTTTTAAAGTCCAGACATAATCTTGGTCAGATCATATGAAGACAATCGCGCCGATTCCTTTGTTCACCAACTAAATTAAATTTAAGTTCAGTGCATCTTTTTCTGTCTATTTTCATTAATAAAAGGACAGAAGATAAATATTAATTTAGTCCTGTCAAATTAAGATACTCAATAGCAAGTTTAGACATGATTAAAAACATGGCGACTAAAAATATATCAATTTACATACGTCAGGCGCTGACTAATTTGGCAGGACTAAACTAATATTTATCTTCTGTCCTTTTCTTAATGAAATAGATAAAAAAAGATCCACAGCTAGCAAAGAGGCAGATTGACAGCTGCCTTAGAACGTAACTATTCCAAATTACGTAAAAGTTAAATGCGTGATAAAATAAACATATAAACTGCCTTATCTTATTGAATTATGTTATTTATGACTTCTTACAGACATTACAGTTTTGACAAAAAAAATATAATTGTTATGCGTATTCCATCTGTCAAAAAACGGTTAACTAATGAACAGGGATAGATCCTTCATCCATCAAGTCTCTTTTGTTTTATAATAAATGTTACGAATAGTTTCAAAACGTAAATCAGAGTGAACAATGAAGATTAAGTTCGTAATAGCGCTTAACATTCCATCAGTAGATAAATACTTAGATTATCTAGTTAGAAACTTCCTTAAGTTATTCAAACATTTAAATATCCAATAATTTATAATCCAAGTTTAGTTAGCTGAGTAAATGAAAATTAGTTTTGATATTCAATCAAAACTCACCCGAATTTTGATTTTAATAGCCTGTTCTAAAAGCTCGAAAGTTTCCAATGTATTGTTACGTCAATACTTGAAACTGAATCGAATTTGAGGTTTGATTTCAATTAAATTTCACATTTAACTGTTTGGTATTTGTGAAAACATTTGTTGAATTGAATTCTAGAATTCAGGCTGTTTGCATTAATTATCTTCTGTAGTGAGTGCCAACACAATACCTGACCAGTTCAACCCAACCTCGTTGTTGTTAACTAGTTGTACCTGACTAGTCCGTTCGTAGTTGGGAAAGGGCTAGGCAAATTACTAACCGGAAGCAGCTGAATTCCGGTATTTTACATGAAGCGATTACCTATCTAACCTCCATAACCCAGTTACTGGGTACGGTAACACGATACCCATTGGTAAGACTGCTTGTCAGTCTCTCGGGCTTCCAACAACCCGTAACGACCATCGAACGACCGTAACGAATGTCAAAGATCCAATAATGACAGCCGGGACCAACGGCTTAACTTGTTTTCCGAGGCACGGAAGGGTCTCGATATGTAAAGATGATCACCCATCCACGGACCAACCGCGGCAAGTGTTGCTTAACCAGATCGATCGAAACGTGCGGGGCTGTTATTACTTAGCCATGAGCTCCTCCATACGTTCTAGGTAATTCCAAGTCATTTTCATAAATGGATGTCTATGGATTATTGCATGTACCTACATATATTATGAGTTAGCAATTTAGCATTATATCAATCAAAGCCTGTCCCAGCAGTCTCGACATTCATAGCGATCGCTTTACGACCGAATTCGGTCGCAAAGTCCCAAATTGACAGGTGAAATGTATGGAGTGACAGGACTTTGCGACTGAATTCGGTCATAAAGCGATCGTTATGAATGTCGAGACTGCTGGGGCTGGTTGGCTTAGCTTTCTTTGTATATCTCCAATCGAATTGACGACGAATTATGAGTTGAATCAATGCGCTGTCTATTTGTCATTTGTACCTATTCATAATAATATAGTCACATATTATAAGTCCAGACAAAGTAAGATTTACTTACACATTACTTGGTGATTATTCTGATGCTCTTTTATTTATTTATTTTACCATTTATGTGCATTGTACACACGGCTACACATCAAGCTATGCAAAACCAGTATTGGCTGACCGTTCACTGTGAGGAAATATCATACAAAGTGAGGCCAAAACAAACTGGTTTTGTATAGCTTGACGTGTAGCCGTGTGTACATATATATAAACAGACAAGAAAAAAAAAACAGAACATTAAAATAGGTACAAAGTTGATGCTCTTTTGTTATTTTATTTTGTTTCTTATTCTTGAGCGGGTTATCGTAACTGTCTAGTTTGTGTGAGATCTGACTTGTGTGTTGGTCTAGTGGTCGCAAGCGCTACTGCTGAGCAATTAGGTCCTGGGTTCGATTCCCAGGTCGGGCAAACTGTTATTGGGTTTTTCTATCTGGAATTTCTCAGTAGCAACCCGGAGTCCTGGATCTATGCCCGGTTAATGGCAATAAGCTCGCCTCCTATGACATGGAACTGAAACATAACTGGTGAAATGTGCATATACAGTCACGAGCATAAGTCTGTATACACTTAGCTTTATTCAAAAGCGATTTACTCCTTTATCTATTCTATACTTATAATAAATCTGTAGAAGTGAAAATTCTGTACATTGAAAATATCAAAAAAATAAATGGCAGGGGGTGTTACTAGACCGACACCGAACCCAAAAATGTGATTAAAAAAATTTTTGTCTGTCTGTCTGTCTGTCGGTCTGTCTGTCTGTCTGTCTGTCTGTCTGTCTGTCTGTTTGTTCAGGCATCACGCAAAAACTACCGGTTCGATTACGATGAAACTTGGTATAATTATTCTTTAATATCCTGGGCACCACACTGGGTACTTTTTATCCCGGAAAAGTATATACAATAAAAAACAAACTTAATTTTGCGGTTCGATCCCTAGATCCGATTACTGTACCAACCGCAAATAATAAGTTTGTCGTAGGTTAGGTCACACGCAGTGGAGTTCATTTTTATTCCTTTTACTTTTTAGAGTTATTTAGGTTTATTTTTATATAAGTCGTAGGTATAGATTTTAATTTTAAAGTATAGGTAGTATATTTGATAGTGTACGTAGTGACCGTAGGTTATTTTATAATACTGTTAGGTAGGATAGTCATTCGTTGTAGATATTAGTTTTTAGAGATTTTGCTTATTTATTGAGTTTAGATTGAGGGGCCCGTGGCTAAATAATAACAGCCGCACAGGTCGATCGGTCAGGTTAAGCTACGCTTGCCGCGGTTGGTCTGTGGATGAGTGACCATCTTAACATACCGAGACACCTCCGTGCCTCGGAAAGCACGTTAAGCCGTTGGTCCCGGCTGTCATTCGTGGATCTTTGACAGTCGTTACGGGTAGTCAGAAGCCCGAAAGTCTGACAACCAGTCGTACCAAGGGTATCGTATTACCCAATAACTGGGTTGTGGAGGTCAGATAGGCAGTCGCTCCATGTAAAATACTGGTATTCAGCTGCATCCGGTTAGACTGGAAGCCGGCCCTGAACATAGTTGGGAAAAGGCTAGGCAGATGATGATTGAGTTTAGATTAGTTATCGTCATAAATAGGTTTATTTAGGTAGGTAGGTATTTTATTTTCTGTTATTGAGTTTATTTATTTTTTTAATTAGGTAGGTACTTAGGTAAAGATATCATATAGGTACCCTCTTAATCACCATTAATGAGACACAATTGGTTTTCTATTGTAATTAGCCACAAAGAGCCCGCGAGATAGATGGCATCCTGGTGCACATACATTTTATCCTGTTAGCACGTTCCCGTGGGATAATTTCCGACATCCACGCGGGCGAAGCCGCGGGCAGAAGCTAGTTTTTTAATGAAATTTTATGTTGCTACGAACATAGTATTTTCGAACCCATAGGTTTTTGCAATGTGTTACACGTTAAGCCGTTGGTCCCGGCTGTTATTCGTGGATCTTTGGCAGTCGTTACGGGTAGTCAGAAGCCCGAAAGTCTGACAACCAGTCTTACCAAGGGGTATCGTATTACCCACTAACTGGGTTGTGGAGGTCAGATAGGCAGTCGCTTCATGTAAAATACTGGTATTCAGCTGCATCCGGTTAGACTGGAAGCCGACCCCAACATAGTTGGGAAAAAGCTAGGCAGATGATGATGAGGTTTTTGCAATGTGTCGTATTTCATTGTTGTTTTAGTTATTTCATGCAAAAATCAATATTGAAACTTTCCAAGTGTTGACATATTAGTTCTCGTAACTATACTAATATGTACAATAGCGGGGATTACAGAAGTGATGTTATGTGCGATATTTAATAATAATAATAATAATATCCTTGGACATTTCACACAGCGCCATCTAGTCCCAAGCTAAGCAACCTAATGCTTGTGTTATGGTAACAAGATGGCTGATAAACTACTTATATACATTTTTTTTTTTGTAAATACATACATATAATAGATAGAAAAACACCCAGACTCGGAACAAATACATGTAGGTCATACAAATATTTGTTCCGTGCGGGAATCGAACCCGCGACACGCAGCGCAGCAGTCAATCGCTTAACCACTGCGCCAACCGTGCCGTGCCGTATTTATGTTACTTATACATTATTTGATGTATATTCAAATGCTTTTTTGTTCTTTTATTTCGTTTTGTTTGTTATTTTTGAGCAGCTCATCGTAAAGCTTGATAAACGCTTTTGTAGTTTTTAATAGATTGCGATTAGATTGTAAGTATCACACTTCAAACTGTAGCAGTTATGTAAATGAGTCATAACACATTTCAGCAAAACTTTATCGTTAGTCGTACCCATAATATCATCCATGCAATATGTGACTGTAAATTATAATGCCTCTAACACATTAGGATTACGAACAAACCTGCTGCCCACATGAATTTTGAGTTTTGTTTGTGTTTATACTAAGACCGTTTATAGCCACCCTCATCAGCTAAATCAAACTATGTGTAATTACTTTACACGACCCGCCATTATTGTGTTGTGTGCATGATATACGGATATGTGATTGCGTCAATTACGGTCACGCGTAATATACACATTTAGTTACTAAATGCTTTGGTTCTGGAACTGATTGTCTGACGTTCTGGCGATTAAACCTATATATATAACGAAGGCAATTCGATTTCTTCGTTATTAGAATTGTCGCAAATGATGGGTAACAGAAATATTTGTAAAGACACATGTACAGACGTCTATTAATGCACTGAAGTTCACTAATCACAAAAATATCACTTGATTAGGCAGTTGCATTCAGATTACAATATGGAAACGTGGTGAATTCGATATGAGATGGCAAGACAACCTTTCGCAAGCGCGTCTCGTCAAGAGAAATGAGCTCCGTGAGTTCTATCGTATAACATTAAAACGTTCACAATCCTAAAAATATCAAGTGACAAGTTGGCCGTCAACCCAGTGGTTCCACTTCCTATATCAACCTCACTCAAGTGTACTACTTGACGTTTCCGGATAGTAATAATTAGTTGACGTTACTACTAATCAAAAATAAAAACGGCGGATCAGTACAGTTGACGCTGCGACATTTATGTAAGTATTTTAATGTCTAGGTGTCAAAAGTGATTAAATCATTGAGGTTGATCGACATTATCCTGCTACGCTCTTAATTGTCCATTGCAGTAGAGAAGAGAGCGTGAATAATAAACCAAAACACAAGCTCTCTCAAAAAAATCGATTAAAGTCAACCATTTTGGAAGTAATTGTATTCTATTTTCTCTTAATAGACATTACATAAGGTCATATTAAAACTGGAAACGCCATCTGAATTTCCCTATCACACAAAACCAAGCAACGTCGCAGACGGCGCTTGTACACAAATATTAATTTAATCCATTTGCGAAAGTAACCTCGTTGACACGTTCGGCTCGTCGCGGAAGTATGCTTTAAAGGCAATTTAGAATCCATTAATAATATTCGCAGACACGCTACACCGCAAGGGTGCAGGATCGATATCATCCTGGCTGATTACATTTTTTTTTTAAGTATATCGTTACGAGCTCTCCAGGGATTCGGATATTCATGAAGTCATTCCATTTTTTTTGCAACCACTGGGTATGCTCGACACTTGCGAGTGGTGGAATGCATTCGTGAAAAAAATTGCTAGGGTATTTTTTAAATACATTGCACTAATTAAGAAATCGAACATGTGGCAGAGGATGACAAATTCATTAAAATTGGAAATATGACGAAGATATTTTCGACTGCCTATTATCAGTAGTGAACTGCAACTGAATACAAGTTACCTATACACTGCAGTAAAATATCTATAGATAGATAATTTTTCCAATTGCCAATCGGCAATTGTTGTTTTTGTCCCTCTCGCAGAAAGAAGAGGCCTGTGTCCCATCAGTGGGAACATTATAGGCTGATTATGTATTATATGTTATGTAGGCAATCCTTGATCATACCTAATACGAACTTAAATAATCTGTTACGAACTAAAACATAATAAAAACAACAAATGGAAATTCTCAAAATTTAGCCAACTTCTTAACAAAGCCCTATTGCTTCCTGCCAGGGTAGCGGGATTGTCCGAAAGGGTTACCGCTGCCCTGGAACATAAAGGGCTAAGGAAGGAACACGGGAGGGTTTTAGTCAGTAAGAGTCTGACACTCCCTTCTGTTCCACCCAGAGCGGGTGATTGATGATTTCCCATCCTCAAAAAAAAATATAAAAAAAACCCTATTGCTTGTGATTGACTCTCTAAAACAGGAATATGTGAACATTTTCCATTGACTAAAAATACCTCGCACTACCTACATACAGTAACAATCTCTATTTAAACAAACAGCAGTACAACAATTCATACGATATACCTGAAGTCACACTTCACAGACTGGGCTGTTTGTCCCCAATCCGAGACGCAAACTGTCCCCTACACCCGATAACGCGCGAAGTGACTGTGAAGTTAGTCCAACGGCGTCAGATTACGGACAGACACGACATGGTTAGTAAATACATGTATTTCTCTGTAGTTTCCCTTACGGATAGTGGTCGTAGAAGGCGAATGAATCAAAAGGAGGATTTCAAGAGCATTACGAAGTGTTCGTTCTCGTAATAAGTTATACATTTTTGGAAGCTTCCAAATATGATTTACATTGAAGTTAATTTTATTATTTTTAGATTATGCCTGTAATAATTAATCACATTGAATGCTGATATATTTTGTAAAATTGGTTCTAGGAGATAGCTTTTTGTTTTTTTTTTTATTAGCCATTAATGTCCTACTGCTGGGCAAACGCCTCTCTACTCTCCTTCCACCTCTCTCTGTCCAGAGCTGCCAAGGACCAATCTGTACTAAAGGAGTGCAGCTCATCTCGCCATCTCCGTCTGCGCCTGCCGCTATTTTTTTCAAATAGTTACAAAATTTTTACTTCTACTAAAAGTACAGACGCCAGCACATCAAGCTACCCGAATCTGTCAAATTTTCCCAGTCAACCTTGAACCTTAACGCTTTAGCAATAAAGTTGAAAATCTATTAAAGAAATTTGACAGATTGTAGTAGCTTGATGTGCTGGCGTCTGTACAACAGAAGTCGTGATTTCAAAAACATAAAATAGTAGATACTTACTGAATTTAGCAGTTAACCTATTTATTTGACTACAACAACGATGCTAAAATTGTAAGAATAGACGAAGATCAAATTAAATAAAATCTAATCAAACCAAAATGGCCAACGTCAACAAACTCAACTCACCAAAATAAACTAAAGTAACAATGAAACAATAATTTCCAAGCTTCCAGCTATTTATAAATAAAACAAGTCGGAATATTGAACAGGTAAAAAAAACAAAAGAACTATGCCAGCCCGGTCTCGAGTGGCTCGGTTGTACGGGGGCTCAATATTCGCTGCAATAGTAAAATAATGACCGAGTAGGTGGGTACTTAATTTAATGGGGCTATTCCCACATGGGAGTAACCTTGGTTGGAAACCTATTAATGTAAATGTGCTCGCATTGCTTGATATATATATAGCTAGGTACCTTGTCATGTACGTAATACCTGTTTGGTGTTTGTTAGACATAATTAAACAAATAATAAGGGACGTCTACGAGCAACTTAGTTACTCAGCAACTGTTTTGTCTCTGTTGCTGTCTCCTCTCCAAGATTTGAACGATGCACACACAGGTGCGACAGCAACGCTAGTTTTTTGTTAAATTTTCGGTTGAGCGGCAACTGACTAGCCGGCAACTTTTTTGTCGCCGTGTGCGCACTTGCATTGTAACCAATAGCCGGGCGACTGTTTCGTCCAAATCCGCGGACAAAAAAGTTTGCCCTCTCTAAATGTCATAAAATATTTATTTAGCTTTGTGCATACACGTGATGACACTTAAAGAAAAAAAAACGAATTGTAGTCCGGGAGTGCCGGCAGAAGTGAAAACTTTAATATTAACGTTGTGCATTATTGATATTTTGGAATGCGGTCTAATCTCCCTCCGTCTTACGAATTTTCGATCAGGTCACGTGTCCTGACGCGAGCTCCATCTTACGAATTTTCGATCAGGTCACGTGTCCTGATGCGAGCTCCGTCTTACGAATTTTCGATCAGGTCACGTGTCCTGGCGCGGGTTTAACATTTTTTACCCATTACAAAAAAGTGCACAACGCCGCTAAAGAAGTTTTCACTTCAAAAACAAACGATGATGAAAAATTAAAAAAAAAAATGATGAAATAAAGAAAAATAAAAATGAAACATAAAAAGAAGTTTTATAGCATCTTGCTGCCTATAATCGTGTTCTTGAATAAGTGAAACTAAAACTGAAGGAATTAGAATTAGATAGAGGACGAACCATCTCCAAAAATATGATGAGTCTCCAAAGTCAACATCTATTGTAGTAATACTTAGGGGACATCTATATCAGGCATTGGACGTCTTTCGGCTGAGTTGAAGCTGACTGAACTATGAATCTCCGATAGAGAGGAATTTTCCGTGTGTGTTCCTTAATCACTCAGTTTTCAGGTTGTTAAAGGAATAATTACTTCCAAACTATGTACCTGTAAAAACGCGTTTATAACAGAACATAAACTCACACCTTCTTATCATGGAGGTAGGCAAAAACTTCTGAACCCCATCTGCTACGATCTAGACCTATTCCTTTTATTTATTTATTTCAGGCAACGCAGGCCCATAGATAAATACCTTAACTTAAACATAAAATTTTTTAATATAAAAACATTTTTGCAAAAAAAATCAACCGACTTCCAAAAACGACACTACAAAGTGAAAAATAACTTTAATTTTGGAAGTCGGTGTCGTTGGGTTCGCATTTTCGTTGTTTGCCACCGACTTCCGAAATTAAAGTTATTTTTCACTTTGTAGGGTCGTTTTTGGAAGTCGATTGATTTTTTTTTGCAAAAAAGTTTTTATTTTTCACTTTTTAGTTGTAATTTTTACCAGTAATTTTGGTTTAAAAACCAAACTACTAAAACGTTTTTGATGAAATTTCTATGGGACCATTTGGAAAGTATACCCTTTCCAACAAAAAAAGAATTTTTCAAATCGGTTGGCAAGCCACGGAGTTATGCGCGAACAAACATAAAAAAAAATACAAACATCCGAATTGAGAACCTCCTCCTTTTTTAGAAGTCGGTTAAAAATAGTACTTCACTAGCTAGTTCTTGTGCTGTTCTGTGGTACTTGTCCGCGGAAGCGACGGAACACCACGTCCTGCGGCCAGAAGTCTTCTTCCATGACGACGGGCAGATAACAATTCGGTACGCTCACCACAAACGCCTTCAAAGACAAAGACAAAAACATTTATTCGTCGGATATGGTAGGTACAAAGGTGGTTGGTACATATGGATAAGTTCGACACATCCGCCGCTACTAGCGGTATACAAATATTTACAATGTGAACCTAATGTACAGACGCCAGCAGGTCAAGCTACCCGAAATTGTCAAATTTCGTCCCAATCAACCTTGAACCTTAAAGCTTTAGCGCTAAAGTTGAAAATCTATTATAGAAATTTGACAGATTGTAGTAGCTTGATGTGCTGGCGTCTGTACACGTGGGTACAAAACCTAACTTATAATTTATACTACTTATACTCTAGTCAACAATACAAAACACTTATACTATGGACATTTGTACTCTAATATACAATATAAAATAAAATAAAAACACAACAATAACAACATTTCTATTATGCAGTTAAATAAATCTACCATGTTAAAAAAAAAATATGATTTACTTATTAACACTTATAATCAAAAAATTATTTTTAAAGTGTAAAAATTATTTTGGAGAAGCCAAATTTGAAATTGACGTTGCGGTGCGTCTCCAGTAACTGCACCGTCGGCGTGTACCTCGTCTTCTGCGCACGTACTCCACGATGTCCTCCGCCTTAGTGGTGTAGTGTAGGCGGGAGATGTACAGACGCCAGCACATCAAGCTACTATAATCTGTCAAATTTCTTTAATAGATTTTCAACTTTATATATGAAGTATTAAGGTTCAAGGTTGATTGGGCAAATGTGACAGTTTCGGGTAGCTTGATGTGCTGGCGTCTGTACATCGGTATGTTCAGCCGTTTGCCTCGTTTACGTTCTCCCTAATCAGAGGGGCAATTCTCGCAATTTTAAGACCGTTCACAGTCTGATCTCAGTCTGTCAAAAATGCCTGTAACTTCCCTATATTTTTGACATTGATTGTCGCTGAGACGAAATTGTGACGAGAGTTTGAACATTTTTAATTACGGGTCATACACGGACGCCAGTTGCGAGTACTACGCCTTTACACGCGTTTAAAAAACTTTTTTGCAAGAAAAAATACAACCGACTTCCAAAAACGACACTACAAACTGAAAAATAACTTTAATTTCGGAAGTCGGTGTCGTTGGGTTCGCATTTTCGTTGTTTGCCACCGACTTCCGAAATTAAAGTTATTTTTCAGTTTGTAGTGTCGTTTTTAGAAGTCGGTTGTATTTTTTTTTGCAAAAAAGTTTTTATTTTTCACTTTTTAGTTGTAATTTTTACCAGTAATTTTGGTTTAAAAACCAAACTACTTAACCGTTTTTGATGAAATTTCTATGGGACCATTTGGGAAGTACACCCTTTCCAACAAAAATTAAATTAAAAATTTAAAAAACCCCCGACTACGAGAAACCCTATAAAAAGAAAAAAATAACCTTGAAATTATGACCCTACGTAAGTACGTATGAAATTTTTTGATTAAATGTTGTCCTGTCGGGGGACCGCTCTAATTAGCTAGCTAGCTAGCCTAACGTTCTGTTAAAGTTTAAAATAGTAGCGGTCCCCCGACAGGACAATATTTAATCAAAAAATTTCATACGTACTTACGTAGGGTCATAATTTCAAGGTTATTTTTTTCTTTTTATAGGGTTTCTCGTAGTCGGGGGTTTTTTAAATTTTTAATTTAATTTTTTATTTCATGCTTTTTGTAGGGACTCCTTATTATTTCTTTTCTTTTATTTTCTTGCGTTTTAAGATTCAGATAAGTAATCTGGTATTTAATCAGGTTTTTGTAATTAATAATAATAATAATAATATCCCTGGACATTTCACACAGCGCCATCTAGTCCCAAGCTAAGCAACCTAATGCTTGTGTTATGGTAACAAGATGGCTGATAAACTACTCATATACATTTTTTTTTTCTTTTGTAAATACATACATATTATAGATAGAAAAACACCCAGACTCGGAACAAATACATGTAGGTCATACAAATATATAATAAATAATAATATATTCGCCATTTTGTGGTGGTGGCCACCTTGGATTTGAAATTTGTCATAGTGTATAGTATTCTACTAGTCAAGCCCTTTCGTTTGATACCCATATTGAGGGAGTTGTGAAAAAAAACGTAATTTGCCATTTTGTGGTGGCGGCCATCTTGGATTTGAAATTTGTCATAGTGTATAGTATTCTACTAGTCAAGCCCTTTCATTTGATACCCATATTGAGGGAGTTGTGAAAAAAAAATGTAATTCGCCATTTTGTGGTGGCGGCCATCTTGGATTTGAAATTTATCATAGTGTATAGTATTCTACTAGTCAAGCCCTTTCATTTGATACCCATATTGAGGGAGTTGTGAAAAAATATGTAATCCGCCATTTTGTAGCGGCGGCCATCTTGGACCGATTTTCATCAAACATAGCTAAGAACACTCCCGACAAATATACCTTTCAAACAAAAAAAACAAAATTAAAATCGGTTCATCCGTTCGGGAGCTACGATGCCACAGACAGACATACACACACACACACACACACACACACACACACAGACACGTCAAACTTATAACACCCCGTCGTTTTTGCGTCGGGGGTTAAAAAAAGAATTTTTCAAATCGGTTGGCAACCGACGGAGTTATGCGCGAACAAACATAAAAAAAAAAAAAAAAATACAAACATTCGAATTGAGAACCTCCTCCTTTTTTGGAAGTCGGTTAAAAAGATAGGTTATTTTGAAATAAACATGAATAGTTCATCAAACTAAAATCCTGAGGAAGTTTATCATTTAGCAGGTTCAGCTGTTCGAATAGATTGCCTATAAATAGACAGACTACATTATTCCGGTCTGAAAACCAATAAAAAGTTTTATTATCATTGCTTTCGCCGATGATATTAAAAGTTTTCATTGTTAGCTGTGTCCGCAGGTTTCGTTCCCACTAGGCAGGAACATAATTTTACTGTCGGAAACACGCCATTAAGCTGCCACCACCGACTTTCTTGTGGATAAACAAATGTGAAGACAAGTTTCAGTAATTATCTAATGGTTGCGGAAGTTTTTTGTTCAAGAATTTAACATAGGAAGGCATAATGTTAGGTATTAACACATCTTTTGTCGCGTATGGTTATTTAGTTATTTTATTTAAGTTGCGTCTAATGTGACTGTGTCAATCTATACTAATATTAAAAAGGGGTAAAATTTGTGAGTTTGTATGTCGGGGTTAATATTCGGAACTATGTACTGATTAGATTTTTTTCAATGGCAAAAGTAACATAGTGAACACACTATCAGCTACTGTCAAGCTTTACGGAACACTGCATTGTTGCTCTCTTTATGCTGCAACCCTGCCACATACTGCCATAATTGGCAGGTAACAGACGCGGTACGCCTTGTCAGAAGTTTTCAAAGTTACATAATAAGCCAGTTAGTTCAGAAGTATACGAAACAGTTCACGCGTCGTGTATGTTACGCCAATTTGCTCAACTATTTGAAAGAAACTATGCAGTAACCACTTAAAATTTGGAATAGGTATGTATTTTGAGCCTTAATTCTATCACAGATAGTACAGTTTTCATTGCTGATTAAGATTTATCACCTCCTGAATTTCATTCGTTCTTTAACTTGACTTTGGTTTGTGTTGCTAGGTGCAATAACAATGATACAGAAAAAAGAAAGAATGAAAATACGTTTATTTGCGGAAAACATGACGCAAAAAAGGACACAATAAAAATCGAATCGACAAATGAAGGTATATTAGACTTTTCTTGATCTAGACTGTGTCCCAGCCACGGTTTCAATCTATATTTATGACGTCACAACAAAGAAACAATACAGGGTGGCAGGGACATCGACGCGCAAACTGTAACCATGGATTCAGCATGTGAGTTTAGACCCCATAGCGTCGAAATTTTTCGTCGGTTATTAAAAAAAAATTGCTTTTCCATACATTTTACATTTTGACCGCGTAGGTATTGCACTTTTCTATGAAACAGAAGATTTTTATTTGATTACCAACGAAAAATTTCGACGCTATGGGGTCCTAAACTCATGTGCTGAATCCATGGTTACAGTTTGCGCGTCAATGTTCCTGCCACCCTGTATAGATTTTTTTTTTAGTATTATTCGTATTCGGGTTCAAATTGTATTTTTTTTTATTATACACGCTTTTATGTGCAACTAGGTAGGTATTCAAATAATTGGTTTCTAAGTAACACGATAAAAGTTTCATAAAGTAACATAATATTTCTAAGTATTTCCATGAAACATATTTTCGAGATACCTTACACGTCAACATCAGCTACTTGAAACAAACTAATAGCTTACTAATTAAGGGTTTTCCTTAACGAGATAGTTACGGCAAAACGTTTGAGTCTTCGAGCGTTTGCAAAGCTGTTTATGGACAAACATAAACGTCACACTTATGTTCTTCCGAAGAGTTAAGCCCCTTTTACCCAATGCAAGTTTCTTACCTCTTGCATACAATAAAATTGTGGCAACAAATTACTTGCATCGTCTAAACACTCAAACCAAATCATTTATTTATTTGCAAACATGGGTAAATAATTGGTACCTACTTATATGTTGTAATAGAAGTTGGTTCTCCATGTTCTTCCGTCACATGGGCATGCAAGTCATAACCCTACTTCCTACCCTACTATACAATACAATAGTATTGTATGGATGGATGGATGGATGGAGGTTTGTTACTCGTTAACACAAAAACTACTGAACAGATTTGAATGAAATTTGGCCCACAGATGGTTCATAACCAGGATTAACATATAGGATATTTTTTATCCCAATATTCCCAGGGGGTCGAAACTTATGCGGCTGAAACCGTGGGGCGCAGCTAGTACATACATACGCGCCTTCTTTCCATGGGTCTAGGCAGATATTACAGAACACCACCTGCTTCGTTCACTTTCATATTCTTCAGAAAGCCAATTCCCGTAACTTAAAACGTTCAAAATGTAGTCGCAGTCTCAACTCGGCGACAAACAAATGTCAAAAACTTGTCAAAATGTAGGGAAATTAGACATATTTTTGACAGATTGAAACTGAGTTCATCCAAATCCGTTCAGTAGTTTTTGCGTGAAAGAGTAACAAACATACATCCATCCATCCATCCATACAAACTTTCACGTTTATAATATTAGCAGGAT
The DNA here is from genome assembly GCA_951799955.1 of Apamea anceps. Classification (NCBI taxonomy): domain Eukaryota; kingdom Metazoa; phylum Arthropoda; class Insecta; order Lepidoptera; family Noctuidae; genus Apamea; species Apamea anceps. The sequence goes on from OX637512.1 coordinate 8,210,089, forward strand.
AGTAGGATGTAAGATGGCAGTAATGGATAAATAACAAGTGGTATAAATATGACATATATTATATTATTCATTGTATGATTTGCGAAAGATTTATATTTAATTCATTGATTATTTTGATTAATTTTTTTTTTTTTTTTTTTTGTTTAAGTCTGATCTGTAACTACATATTAAATTTGACTATGACTAATAATAATCGTATCGATAGCTGTATCTATAGTACTAATTAATTCAAACCTAATATATGTTGCAAGCCGTAAGGTAAAATGTATCGGGACACTTAACAAATAATCCAACTTATATGTATACCTACATTATCAGCAATAAATGATTTCTTTCTTTCTATGAAAGTAAAAATAAACTTTAATAAAATTCAAAAAGCACGTATCCAGACACTATATAAAAATATTAAATTACATACAGATCAACTATGATGTCGTAGACGCGCTATCTGAATTTAAAAAATATCTTCTTACGCGACGTGGTGCTAAGAAAGTTAGCGTCAAGAATGTCGCTGTACGGACTTCAAAGTAGAGGTAACTGACTTTCTTGGGTAGATAGTATAATACTTATATGTGAATAGAAAATATGTAAAATGTTGCAATATTGCTCTGAATAATGAAGATTATTACCAATGAGGCCAATTATATAACATACTAACATAACATCACGTCTGTATTCCTCGAACGGTTAGGCAGAAGTGTACCTATAGTACACCCACATTTCGCTAGTGATGTTTAATTCCCATGTAATACGACACGGTTGGCGCAGTGGTTAAGCGATTGACTGCTGCGCTGCGAGTCGTGGGTTCGATTCCCACACGGAACAAATATTTGTAGGACCTACAAGTAGTTGTTCCGGGTCTGGCTGTTTGTGTATGTGAGTTTAAATGTTTGTAAACGCACCCACGATACAGGAGAAATTCCTAGTGTGGGGCAACGAATTTATACAAAAAAAAAAATAGTAGGACGAGCCTATTGCCACTAACCGGGCACAAATCCGGAAACCAGACTGCTACTGAGAACCGGACACCGCGCTGCTACTGAGAAATTCACTTAGTGACGTATAACGAAGTAATTAATTGAAAACTATTAGAAACCACCAAAGAGAAATCACACTCCCTTAATTTAATAATAACTGAAAACCCAAATTTACAATAAGGAATTATTTCTAAGTGAACTATATAAAACACCCCGAGGCAGTCCCATAAACCACAAAGTACAGTCAGAATTAATTATCTTTTAACATTGTACACTAAAGTACGTACAGTATTAATTGGTACGGAATTGATGTTATTCAACAAGTCGTTTAACATTCATATTTCTGTTTAATTAACAATCAACACTGTAGAGGTAAAGGCATTGCGATGGATGTACTAAGTAAATATGAAGTGTAGGAGGATGGATGTATGTTACACCGTCGTGTAATATCCTGTATATCGACAAAAACAAGCAATCGTGACACGATGAACCTTAAGTACCTCTGGATAGACGTCGTTGTTAAATGTCAAAAACTGTTGAAATAAATTTGCTGTTACCTAGAGCCCAGCAGTATAATAATAATAATTTTATTTCAAGTAACAAGACTCATAGTGTTAGTAACAATATACTTACAACCTATGTTAGTAATACACTTACAAAACAAAACCAAAAACAGAAAAACAGATTGTGACATCACTGCTGCACAGTGACAGGCCCAGCCGAAACCCTGCAGCAGTGGTTCACAAACGCACAATCAAGCAATAGTATAGCAACTATCGATTCGTAATAATATTTTGTATTTATTTATTTACCAACTTACATCTATCATTACAGAGTAATACCTAATGCGATACTATACTTATCTTAACTTATAATTAACTTATTACTATTATTAAATTTTGTAACTTATTACAAACAATTAATTCTTTATAAACTCAGTCAGAGAACAACAGAATAGATCCGAGTCACTAGCTATGAAGTTATGAGTGCGAAGACGGTCTTAAAGGCTTGTTCGCACTCACAGAGAGGTATTCTGTGCCCAAGCAGTGAGAACATTCTAATATGCTGAGTATGTTTCTGCATTAGCAAACATCAGAACGTCAATTCCCGTAATTAAAAACGTTCAAAATCTAATCGCAATCTCATCTCAGCGACAATCAATGTCAAAAATGTTGGGAAATTAAAGATATTTTTGACAGATTAAGGGCTCCCACACATAAACACGATACGACGTCGCGTCGTAAAATGCCATTACCTTGTGATCTCGCCTTCAAGCATATACAAGACAGCATGATACATGCCAAGTCTGTCACTAGCAGCCGTCCGGACAATCGTTGACGGTCACCATCTGACAATGAATGGTGGCACCTTTGTTATGAAATCGAAAGATTTTACGACGCAACGTCGTATCGTGTTTATGTGTCTGCCCTAAGACAGACATCTGACTGCGGACGCTCTTAAAATTACTACAATTGCCCCTCTGATGTAGGACCGTCTGTCTGTGTACAATATTTATGGCAAGTGGCAAACCTATAAAAAACGTACCCCAAGCTTTGGTCAAAAGATCGAAGATCCCAAAGCTGTAACCGTTTTATTACAAAACAGTTTTTGAAATCTTCAAACCCAGGTCTAAGCCATTGAACCATTTTTTTTTTAATTTCTATTTCTGTCTGTACTCCAACTATGGTAAAGTTCTGCCGATCGATTCTGATCACCTTTGCATCTACATGACTCAGTTGTCAGTTTTTAACCGACTTCAAAAAAGGAGGAGGTTCTCAATTCGACTGTATTTTTTTTATGTTTGTTACCTCAGAACTCCGTTATTTATAAGCCGATTTGCAAAATTCTTTTTTAGTTGCAAGGATATACTTTCAGATTGTACCCATAGAAATTTTATCAAAAACGGTTCAGTAGTTTGGTTTTAAAACCAAAAATTACTGGTAAAAATTACAACTTAAATGTGAAAAATATAAACTTTTTTACAAAAAAATAACAGCTAACTTCCAAAAAAGGCACTACAAAGTGAAAAATAACTTTAATTTTGGAACTCGGTGGCAAACAACGAAAATGCGAACCAAACGACACCGACTTTCGAAATTAATGTTATTTTTCACTTTGTCTTTTTTGGAAGTCGGTTGTTGTTTTTTTTTTTTTGCAAAAAAGTTTTTTTGCGTAAAGGACCGTATTTGTATCCCAGCTAAGTTCTTATTACAAAAATCTGGTTCGACCATGTGTGATGGTTCAAACCTGTTTGGAAATTTCTTCAGAAACCTTACCATTCAGTTACTCTAATCTTATTTTATAAAACACAACTCCTCCCACAACTTTATAAAACCAGTAACACAATAGCATCACCTTCCGGATTCAAGTATGACCTCGGTGTAACAGACATGCGTTGTTCATAACTCCATTGTGCACTCCGGTTATGTTCCACAGCATACAACATTGTCGCGACGTCTCACTTGATTTGTGATAAAAGTGTGTCGCTGCATGCACTTACTGTGAATGAACGGTGAATGTGGCACGCTTGTTCGAACACTTATCGACGTTAGTGTTGTTTCGCGAATATGTCGAACGCACTTTATATGTTGATTTAATTGTAGGGCTTTAAAAATTTGGGAAAAGAATCGATTTTCTTATACCTATTAATTGTTGAAGTAAGAACTTTTTTGATGAGATCAGCCACTTTTGTGTTAATATTGCTTTGCACTGTATAGCCATCAACACTTTTATACCGATACCGATTTATTAATTCGAACTCAGTAATCAAAACTGTATATATTTTTTTGTGTTCGTTTGTGTGACTTGGCTATCGCATTAAGTTAAGGAAGAGGTCTTCCTTAACTGAATGCCTTAAAACTATCATTACAGGTGTAATGATAGTTTTAAGGCATTTAAATAAATAAATAATGAATAAATGTTATGTATTTTTGTGGTGTACAATAAAGTATATTATACAACTAATAAATAAATAATCTTTTCTAAAAAGTTGTATTGTTATAAGAATACCACATTGCATCTAAAATGATTCCTATTTATTTTTAAAATAAATAGGAAGCATCTTGGTTGCCTAAAACGGTAGTTTTAGGCAACCAAGACTTCATACCTAAAGGATAACTACCAGCATACTACGTAGGTACTAGTAACAATATGTTGCAATCGCCAATCCAAAATTGGCAAGCCAAGCGTAGCTCCCTTACCGCAACAATTAATTGAAGCGGTCTCATGTTAATAAGGTTCATGTTAAAGCAGTTGGCGTTAACGCACTGGTGATAATTAGATGAGATAATACCTTTTGACATCAAATCCGTGCATAGAATTAGTAAATAGGCGTTTGCCACACTGTGCCTAGAATTTAAAATGCTTGGAAGTAGTAAAAACATATTAAATATTAATTAAAATATAATACACGTATTTAATTAGTAAAATTTATTTTTATTTATTTAATTTTGAAGCCCGAAAGTCTGACAACCAGTCTTACCAAGGGGTATCGTATACCCAGTAACTGGGTTGTGGAGGTCAGATAGGCAGTCGCTCCATGTAAAATACTGGTATTCAGCTGCATCCGGTTAGACTGGAAGCCGACCCCAACATAGTTGGGAAAAGGCTAGGCAGATGATGATGATGATGATGACATGTATTTAATGTATGCAATATAAAATATTTAAGCGAATAATTAAATAAGCAATATTAATATATAATTAAAAATACATAAATAGATTAACTTACATATATTATATTCAGAGAAAAAATGAGTGATAATATATAATAACTAATATTATTGTAAAAAACAGATAGAAAGGAAATAAAATAAATAATATTTAGTATTTAACCAAAATTATGAAAGTAATAAGTGGGAGATAAGAAGATGTCCTACTTATTTAAAATTTGCTGTGTCCGACAGGGTCCATATTTGTTTATATTGATTATTCCTTACCACTTGTATGTATACATTATGGATTTCAATAAAGATTAATTGAAGTAACATTTGGACGTTCATTATTATGGTGTTTGGTAACCCTATCGCAGTTAATATTTCTATAAAAATACATAGGAACCGACGTCCGGAAGTACAGACGCCAGCAAATCAAGCTACTACAATCTGTCAAAGTTCTTTAATAGATTTTCAACTTTATCGTGAAAGCATTTAAGGTTCAAGATTGATTGGGAAATTTTTATAGTTTCGGGTAGCTTGATGGGCTGGCGTCTGTACCAGTTAGGGGTGTAGGTAGAGAGAGGAACCTTATATTTTTATCTATTGCTATTCTTTTTCTTTGTGCTTATTGCTTCACGTAATTAATTTTGTAGATATTGCAAATTCAAACTTATCGATATTTCCATACTTAATATTATAAATGCGAAAGTAAATCTGCCTGTCTGTCACGCCTACTCGTAAATCACTGAACTGATCGTTATGAAATGTGACAGATAGATCGCTTGGGACCTGGAGAAGGTCATAAGCTACAGAACTTTCCATCCTCGATATTATTTGTTAAAAGATGATAAAATACAAAATACGACCAGGTAAGTATAGAATTAATAACAGATTTCGGTTCATAAACTGAATTTCTAACTTTCTTCTTTAACGTTTTTACGTGCTAAACTCTGTCATTTTATTGTTAGTGGGCTTATATCCTGAACCTTATCAGACAAAAAGCATTATGGTACTTTAAATAGGCCTTGAAACTTACCTGACAGTAATAACTATTGTTAATGGTCGTTAACACTCCTTGTGTTCAATGGCGTGATTTTACTACGGATATAATAATTATAGATTGCACCCATGTTTGAACACGATTGTGTAAACACTACTTACTTGTTAATGATTACATCTAGGCATTTTAAAAGTATTTAGATTTCTTGAAATACATATATATTTTCTCGTCACTGGCGATTTTATCGATACCTAACAAATCCACCTAAAACAACATTTTACAAAAATAATTATGAGTCTTACCAAAAGCTTCCGTCATAATTATGAACTTTGACGTTGATAAGAAATCGTTAATTAATAAGTCCTTCTTATCTCTCTAAAAATATTGAAAAAAAATTTAATGTTCCCGTATTTTAATCGGAGATCAATCAATTTATTTTCAGATATTAAACTGGCTTATTAATTTCTTATGATGATAAAATCAAACTGTAGAAGGTGACTAAGGAAAGGATAGTATCACGGCAAGAACGGGTTTCCTTATTGCCGTATATAGATTACTGGAAATTTTAGGGCAGCCCTTAAGGGTATTATAGGGTACAATTGGCGATTGCCCAACTTATCAAGTGTCGAACTGGCAAACGATAGGTTACACTGACGTGAAGTTTCCCCTGGCACAGGCATGATATGTAACTATAAGTAAGTTCATCATCTGCCTATCCTTTTCCCAACTATGTTAGGATCGGCTTCCAGTCTATTAATTTACATGGAGCGACTGCCAAACTGACCTACACAACCAGTTACTGGGTAACACGATATCCCTTGGTAAGACTGTCAGACGTCCCGGGCTGTAACGACTGTCAAAGATTCACGAATGACAACCGGGACCAACGGTTTTAGCAATATTAAGCTTAGTTGGAGACTTGGAAAGGTGATAAAGTAAGGCGGGATGGTCGGATATTTCAAAATTCCTACAGGCTAGGGAATATCGGCCGGATAAAGTCACTGGCAAAGCGTTAGTGTATAATTATTAATTAGTTACGAGTTGTAATGTGAGGTCACGATTCCTACAAATATGCCCATTTTACTGCTTGTATGTTCCAACATAACTTTTATTATTTTGATCCTTATCTAAGCACGTAGTAAAAGCCATACGTGGCTGACTGTAAGGGCCGGTTTTTTGATCCGTAGCTAAACTCAACCAATTATTAAAAATAGTAAAAAAAAAATTAACTACTAGGTTATTTTTTTGCAAAATGTGTTTTTTGATCAATTGTTAGTTTATCTAATGTTTATTTTTAGTAATAGTTAATTATTGGACTATTAGCAAATATGTAAAAATACCCTATAAGAAGCCGAGAGTCACTTGTTCTTCCCGTTATTAAGATTTTTTTTTTGCACTAGACCATACCTGGGAACTTTCTGGTTATAAAAAAGGTATATAGTATGGCGGTTGTAAGGTATATATTAAAGGTCAAATTTCCAACTTTTTTTTGACATTTTTTTTACGAAAACTAGTTTTCGATGACGATCGTACGTTCGACCGTTCATACGTTTTGTGTGTTCCATAACTTAACTTTAAATACTCCAACGATTATTGTACCGTTGCATACACCCATAAGCAAGCTTTTTGTACGTTACATTGCACACTATCGCGAACAAAGTCAATTTTAAAACCCGAAAATTGTTACCCAGAATTTTTTTTTTTGCACAAAGTTTCCTAGCTTGATGTACAGAATTCGTAGATGACGGCTTCGTGATGGGTGTTTTTACACCGTGTATAAAGACACTATGTTAATGGCCATTAATTTATACAACACTGACATAAGTCGTCCCGTGTTAACGCGATACTAGCGTGCAACGCTTGAAAAACTAATCTGGAATGCAGACTAACTAAACTCCATTTTACGTACGACATGTCCTAGAGTAATTAGCATTTCTCAAATTGTAGTCGGCGTACTGAAATCGAAATTATGTAAACACAGTTTAGGTATACGTCGCATAATTGACATTTGTTTTTTTGAACTAACATTATATACCACTGATCCGCCTCATGATCAGCCATGTTTGATGTTGGTTATGCAGTGTGTAATTGATACTCTAAATCGTTAATTTATTTTTTTTATTTTATTTTTATTTATTTATTTATTTCAGGCGACGCAGGCCCATAGGTATATACCTTAGCCTAAACATACATATTTTACTATAAAATAGAACTTCACTAGCTACGTAGTTCTTGTGCTGTTCTGTGGTACTTGTCCGAGGAAGCGACGGAACACCACATTAAATAACCACGTTAAATAACCCTCAGCCATTTTTCCATGGTTTGAAGATCTTAATTACTATAGTATATAAGTAACTTAAACTATTTACGTAAATATTCATACAAGGAGATTCTTATGCGATAATTAAGTAATCAATTAAAAACATAATTATTTATGCTTCAATATATTTTTTGACTTAATTTAAAATGTTCCCTATATAATCTAAATTCATGTTCAAACCATGTTCAGTTTGTGGCCATAAAGTTAGCCTCTAATTAAACTCTAGTCTGTCCCCAACTTTACACACATTTTCAAACATTAATATAACTTCGCAACTAAATATAGAAGTCATTACTTACCTCCCCTTTATGACGAAGCATTTAAGTAGGTTACCGTGTGCACTATTCAGTCACTGCCCTCCTCTAATGTCACTGAACATTGTTTCATTAAAAAAACACTGAAAAATATTATTTTACATTTTCATAACACTACAGACCTATTCTAAACTATAACCATAAACTGTACTTATTTTAACAATCGAACGAAGTTAACACGCGACACGTATAGCAAGCTACGGCGTAGCACTGCTACGGCGTAGGCGTCCGTACGCTTACTACGACCGAGTCGAACTGAATGAGTTTCCACAAGCATTCCTTTTAGTAGGCTTTTGAGTACTTATTTTCTGTTTGAGTCAAGTAATGAAGGTTGAAATGGCAAATTCGTAAATGATTAATCGGCGTTTGACAGATCGTTGAAACAAACCTTGAATCTGGTAACTTTGAGGATACAATGGATAAGGTAGAAAGTTGAAAACTGGGGAATATACTTTCAATATTTATTTTAGGAACTCTTTCAATTGATGAATTTCATTCCAAAAGTATTTGAGAAATTCTTCTGAATGTGTAAGTTTAGAACTTTTGGTAACCGTGAAAAAACGTGATCAATTTTCGAACAGGCCCGGCGCAACTTTACAAGGAGTTGTGTGCCTTATTTGTTTGCAGTAAGAATGAAGATTGGGAAGAAAAAAGGTTTTTTCCAACAGTGTAACGTAACATAATCCCTTCAAATGTGAAGAGTGGGCAGAACCTACGCATTGAAATTAATTTCGACAACAGTTTTACGTAGTTCCAGATATTTTCAACACGTTGCTAGGTACGAGTACTTGTTTTAACAGAATACTATTACTCGTACTAACAGTAATAATTATTTTATTTTTTGTACGTTAACGTACAAGTCACCTATTTGAAAAATTAACATAAAATTATAGACTAAAAAGCCCCACCCTAAGGCGCACATGCGGTTTAGTGCTGAAACTGTAATCATCTATAATTGAGTTTATTAAGCGATAGAAAAACGAAAATGTAGGCTAAAATTGCGTGCCTACAAAGTTTTTAGATTAGGCCTCAAAAGTACTCCTTAATTACATGCTAATTTGGTAAAAAAGTTTTAGCATTAGGCAAAAAGATTTTTGTAAATTTATTTTTCCTACAGATACGATTTCTTATTTAATTTTGATTTCTTATTCAAGTTGAACATTTTTTCTGTCAGTTTATCCGACTATCATCATAATCGTTTATTTATTTTCCACATCATAAAATCCAATTTGTTAGTAATTATACGAGTATACACAATTGTTTAAGTTGTGTATATAATTACTAACAAATTGTTTAACTACTGGTATTACATCCATAATAATTGTTAGTTGCATAGGGCTTAAAACTATGTTAGTATTGTTATACTAACATAGTTTTTAGCCCTTCTGTATTCTAATCTCTAAAGCTAATAACAAAACAATGAGATCAGAAAGCCAATTCTCGTAATTAAAAACGTTTAAAATCTAGTCGCAGTCTCATCTCGGCGACAAATAAATGTCAAAAACTTGTCAAAGATATAGGGAAATTAGTGGTAGTTTTGACAGATTTAGACTGAGATCAGACTGTGAACGTTCTTAAAATTACGAGAATTACACTTCTGAAGGTCAATTCTTGTAATAAAAAACGTTTGAAATTTAGTCACAGTCTTATCTCAGTGAAAATCAATGTCAAAAACGAGGTCTTTTTGACAGATTGAGACAGATTAGAAGGCGAACGTTCTTAAAAATATGACAATGGCCCCTCAGTTACTTATATTGTGGACGGATATACTGACTGATTAATAAAAATACCAAAATACAAATAAAAGCTAACTAAACTGTTAAATCAATACGTACTCGTGGATAACCAACACGAGGGGACAATTATTATGTCATCAACAAAAGTAGTAACAACACGAAATAATAATACTTTCCTAATTTATTACACTCGAAGGTCATTCGTTTTAAAATCCACTAAAAAAGATTACTCATCGTACATTTACTTGATTTATAATTCCTACTAGCTTCTGCCTGAGGTTTCGCCCGCGTGAAGGTCGGACAGTTCGCCATTTATGTTTAAAACCCATGTAATTGGGGGCGAGGCCTATTGCCAACCGGGAAAAAAACCAGACTCCAGGTTGCTACTGAAAAATCCTGACAGAAAAACCTAATAACACTTTGCCCAGCCTGGGATACAAAAGTACCCACGACCTCGTGCTCAGCTCTAGCAGTCTGCGACCGCTAGATCAACGAGACAGCCGTTTATACAGGATACATTTTTTTACCAGTGCGCAAACTGTAACCATGAATTCAGCACATGGTTCTAGACTAGTGTTTGGGTCCCGGGACTTTTCGTAATTTCAGTTGTCCCGAGTCCCGGGACTTTCGGGTCGAGACTCGAGACGAGACAAGATTATCGAAATTTTTAGATCAGATAATAGAATTACTAGATAATAGTAAAGTTATTAAGAATTGAAAAGATTGAAAAGTGAATCTGTGTGTGATTAAAAGAAATAAACAAAGCAATTATTAAGACTGGAATTAGCGCTAAAGTTACTAAGATTTAATTTTCTGTTTGATAAATGTTGATTTTTACAAAAAAATTAATTCAGGTGGGATCGCAGTCAAGCACAAGTTTATATCATTTAAAAAAAGTTGCCTTTTTTTAATAGGTTTCACCAGAAATTAACTCAATTAAAATTCTTCAAAAAAGGCTTACCCCTCTTAAAAAAGAAACAAATATTTTTTTTCTTAAAAGTCTGGAAGTCCCGGGAATTCCCGGGACTTTGATTGTAGGTTGTCTCGTGTACCGGGACTTTGAAATTGTCGGGAATTCTCTAACCCTATTCTAGACCGACATGTGGCTTCCCTGGCACCTCATTAACGGCATAACTACGTAAATGTGTATTAACTGCTCCCAAATTACGATGTTTATTTATTTTTTATATACTTCTTTGACATAATCTTTTTATTATTTGACATTATATACAGACAATTCTAGTTTCAACTCTTTATTAGTGATTGTAATGGTAGTCACGTCACTTGGTTTTAATAGGTTTTTATATTTTATCTGTCCTTTTGATGGATTCTTCTATATTTTGTAAATATGAGGACTTTTTAGGCCTTGTAGACTTTAAATATGTAGACCATTTTTTTATTTTATCAAGTACCTGGTACTTTGTGACGGGCCTACGCTGTCCTCCCATACCTACTGTAATTTGAAAACATTGTAAAATCCAATTATTTTTAAAAGAGTAACCGTTGAGTTTCTTGTCGGCTCTTCTCCATAGGAAACGACCAATTGGAACCGTGCACCTAGCTTCTGACGTTTCATAAGTGCCCATGTTGGTTTATGTGAAATAAAATATTTTGATTTTTATTTTTAGCGAAGAAATATTTCGTCGGTTATCAAAAAAAACCATTGTTTCCTAGAAAAGCGTAATACTGACGCAATCAAAATGTATGGCAGAGCAATTTTTTTTTTAATACTGCGAAAATTTCAATGCAGGTGGATTCAGAATCATTTGCTGAATTCATGGAATCGGTTTGCGCACTGGTTAAAAAAATATCCTGTACCTATAGCTCATATAAATTATATTTGAATCTGTTAAATATTGATACTCAGACATACAGACATGTACGCCTACGAGTATATTATTAGTTAGGTATTCAGTGGATGTAGGATTGCGTGTTCACTATATATTTTAAACTACGGCTTGTTTACGTGTAGTAGCGTGGGCCATGCTTAGTCACGCACTGGCCATGCATGGCCAGTGACCGCGAACTCTAATTAATGTAGTATAAGCTGACCAAAGAGGGTAAACTTAAATTTAACTAAAGAACTTAGCTTAAACATAGTCAGCCTATAATGTCCCCACTGCTGGGACACATGTGGGTGTATGTATATAGAAATATATATAATAATATAATATACCTCAGTTATAGATGCCTCTCTGCCTAACTCTTCGAGGAATACAGGCGTTATGTTATACTGGGTCACACCTCTCAGTAAGACAAAGTGGGCCATAATCCACCTCGCGGGCCCAGTCCAGGTTGGTGGATGTCAGATGTCGTCGGATTTTTGTTCTAGCTAGTATTTTGTAACCACAAGTAAAGCGCTATCTGCTTCGTGAGATAATAATACTGTAACGCTAAAATAATTTAAATAATCATGCTATTTCATACAATTGTTTGAAGTTGACAAAGACAGACTGATGTTTTAAACACGTTGTGCGCTAAACGTATTTACTGATTTGTGGTGCAAGCATGCAAGTTTGAAGGAAATCATTTTATTCTTACAAGTAATAAAAAGCATAAGTCATGTCTTCCTTTATTCACAATCGAGCTTCGTATGGCGGTAAATACTTGGCACTCAATGCCTCTCTCTGCATGATGTATGATCCTCCTGAGATGATTCATGAGCAAACTGGCAAGCCATAACAATCTCTTTTGACGTAGCAAGCGTAAATCCGAACATAAACCTTTCACATTACGATGACGTGACGGCTTTGATGATGTTAGTTAAAATGCTCTTAGCAAACCTTAAGTACTGATCATGGGTGTATTCTATGCAGATGCACAGGCACGTCAGAATAAAATCATTATAAGTGACGATACAGCTGGTCTATTCTGTAAAACTCTCACCGTGAAAATGTAGGTAAAGTGAGCTGTCATTCCACATGACGCTAGGGATAGCTAGGGATTGACAGCTCACTTTAAGCTCACTTCACCTAAGTTTTCACGGTGAGCATTTTGCAGAATTGGTCGGCTGGCACACTCTGGTCAGTAAAGCATTGGTTTCCTGGGAGAGCGGATCTGTCAAAATATGACAGATCGACGAACGACTGTCATGAAAATCTGACAGGTTTCTTAAAAGAGCGGTGACCGCTATAACGCCCGCAGTGATGGCTGTCTTGAAAATGATGACAGCGGCAAAGATTTAAATCGCTAGATACGCCCTACCGCGTCGAAATCTAGTCGCGTTTATTTCGTTTAGAAACCTCTGATGTGCGTGTGAACTGAGGGACCAAACTGGTATTTCGGAAATAAAAATCGGATCGGATTTAGTAGTAGACTTAAAACAATTGTAGAACAAATCTGGGAATTTGTAAATAAATATATTAAAAACTACAGCCCTTATAGTGCGGTCCCTCAGTCCTCACACACCATCAGGCAGATCTCGGAAAGTATCTGAAAAATTAAGGTATTGTGACTACAGACATTTAGTAAAGAATTAGTAAAGATATTTACTGAATAATAGACCACAAAAGAATCAAAGATAAAAAATATACGACGACTAAACTGTGGTCCCTCAGTCCACACAGGAAAGATAAATATTTTAGTGAATATTACCGAATCAAATAAATATAATCTTTCTTTTTCTACATAGAGTTTTAGTAGGCAACTTCACACATTTTGTAAAAAAGAAATGGAAAAAAAATATGTACGCAATTTGAAGATAGCGATTATTAAATCTGGTCCCTCAATCCTCACCTCCACTGAATTATGCGCATGTACTATTTTCTAGAAGAGAATAATGTCAGAAACTCTAGTGGACCTAACTTTTAGTAAAAAGTTTCTACTAAATAATAGGTATCTAAAATTGTGTATTTCTTACCGCTAAGCTGAAATAATATTTTTTTAAATCTAATGAAAATAGATAGAGTAGTGTGACCACACAATGAAATAAAATGTAGACAGTACTATTATACTTCATTTAATATAGCATTAGACGAAACGAAAACAAGGTTGTACGGTTAATTTAATGTTATATTACATGGCGTATGTGTATATTTAATAAAAAGTTTGCGTTCGGAAACAGCTTGCTAATCAAGTTAGCTATTTATAAATACGAGTAGCAAAAAAATAGTAATAATAATTGAAATGCTATAATAAACTAGATCTTACTTTATCAAAATAATTGTTCGCGCGGCTTAAGCTTTGGTTTTTAAGAAAGCGGTGAAAGGTCACACAACTACGGAGCGTTTTTTGACACCCTAATGTCAAATACTGATGAAAATTACATACACACTAATATTATAAATGCGTTAGTAACTTGTGTCTCCCTGTCGGTCTGTGTGTTTGTTACCTTTTCAAGCTGAACGGCTGGACGGGACTGGAACACCATGACCTGGCTTAAGACATCGGATACTTTTATCTCGCTAGTACGATAAAACATTACGCCATAAAACATAAAAATCAAAATAATCACTTCTGAAAACTTCAAGCGCCAATAACAAAAAGGTTATGTATTCCTTTGTTTCACATTATGTGATACAGTCACGAATATTTTACCATAATTGCTGCCATAGAACTCATGTTCGGTTCGACTATTCGTGACAAATTTCTGAACACTTATAAAAGGCCTAATTGGATAGTTTCATTATTGTGTACTACCATATGCCCGTGAATTCGTCCACGTGAATTTTTTTTAACATAAATTATAAGCCATAACACTCGGCAAACTGCTTCGAATTAGTGAAAGAATTTTCGGGATCGGATCAGTAGTTCTGATGATTACCTACCCCCTACATACAAACTCACAATAACCTATTGAGCTTCGTTCGGGGTTCGTTTGGAAAAAACGTATTTAAGTAGTAAGGCCCTCTCCGGTCGGATGAAGGGCTTAAGGGTTTTTTTAGTTTGACGATTATTACGACAAATCAACATAAAATAATATAAGGGCTTGTATCTTTCAGAAATTTATTAGCTTGTACTGGCTTTTTCCTGGGAAAAGGCCAGACTTAATACTTTTAAAATAAAAAATCAAGTTATTACCAATTTTGTACCCATTGGTTTGTAAATAAAAGTATTTCAGAGCGTACTACAGACCTATAGACAGAAACCTACTTTTAAAGCCATATATTGTCAGTCTAGTTTATGGTCACGTAATCTTACCATACGTTCACGACAGGTTTTCAATTTGAATTTGATAGTGAAGCCAATGACGAAAAGTAACGTATGATCAAGTCAAAATTCATCTACTAAGCAATTTAAAAATAATCTCTACTTCCAGAATTTAAAATTAAAATTTCTTTGCACAATAATCTAAACTGTAATGAAAAATCTTATAGTAGTCGAACATTTCGTTAATTGTGTAATTACACAATCCCAAGTTTAACGCTCTCAAAAGGGATCGCAAACGCAAGTAAAAAACGTTTAAGACGCGCGGCCCACTCAAATAATGTTCTCCATTTCGATACTAAAAAGTGCGAAAGTATCCGTACTTGTCTCAAAAAGTACAAAGGCCAGCAAAAAGCTGCAATTCCTCTTATTGAAACAATTTATTCTATATGTTTTCTTTATTTATTAAGTACAAAGGCCATTAAAAAACTATGATTCCTCTTACTGAAACTATTTTTTTTTTCTTTATTTATTTAAAGAGGATTTTAATCTAAGCACATTATGCCTCCCTCATTGTTACAAATCAACTTTACATATTGCTACACAACTCAAAATCATTTTACATTACCTCAGCGACGAATACCAATGTTTACGAGCCTGTGCAGCATCCTAGCTGCTTCCGAAGGAGGAGCAGTAAGGACGCGTACCTATCCCCCAATTTCGCACATACTATTAAATACCATTTACGACGCATATTTTCCCACAACTTATTCTTTTTTGTATTCTTTATCTGCGTCATGTTTGCCGTAAATAAACGTATTTTCTGTCTTTCTAAATCTCGCCTTCCCGGCTCGATCCGGACACTCCATGATGATATGATAAAACAGCTTCAATTCCATACAATTTGGTGACTCAACTATACCCATTAGAAATGCAAAGTTATTAAGGGTATGTGTCCGAAACGAAATACTACAGACAATTCTACACTGTAATGTACATTGTAGTGTGTATACTGTTACCGTGCGAAACACAACTTAAGAACTTTCACCATTTCTTTCTACAACAAATAGTAGAGGTAAAACCTACAGCGTGTTACCTGCATGTCCTGTGGGTGTACTCCTGTACTGTAGCTGGCAGTTCTCAGCCATTTAGCCAGTGCACACTTCCACAACACGGACGGAACGCCGACACAATTATACGAAACACTATAATGTAGGAACTTTGCACTTTTAGAATTACGTGGACTAACAAGAATAGAAGTACGGGAAATGCGCTGCTGCTTACCTAGGTATATAAAAGAATTTTGTATCATTCCCTCAAGTCAGATTGAGCTAGTTTGACGGGATCTAATGGGATGAATGAATGAATGAAGATATTACAAAAAAGTGTCCTGACACAGCTAGAAGGCGTCGCGGCAGACCCCGTAGAAGATGGTGGAATGAGCTGGACAAAACAAACGACCAGTGGCCCACTTTAGCCCTGGATCTAAAGAGCTGGAAGTCATGAGGAGAGGCCTTTGCCCAACAGTGGGATGATGCAAGCTAACAGTAATAGTAACAGTCCGTATTTTTCAGTAATATGGAATGCTTGGCTCAGTCAAGGCTTCTAGGAGGTCTTCTTCTTTCTTCTAGAAATTTTTCATGTTTTTATTTAACATACGCTGATTAATTACTATTTTTACAAGCTAACACTAAAATATATATACAATTATATTCAAGTATCTGTATAATATGAAAAAATATAGAAAAAGGCATCGTCCAAGGCATCACTGGGCATCAAAAAATCCGTTATTTCTAGAAGTTTTTAATTTTACATATAATTTTATATATTTAAACTATAATTTTCAAAACCAGCTGTAAAATGTTTAATCATAATACTATCATTACATCACTACATATTTAAAAAAGAAGTCCCCCGCAGCGTCTGCCTATCTGTCTGACCGCGATAAACGCAAGAACTACAGAAAGGATTTTCTTCACCAAAGGACGGAATGATTCATGAGGAAGGTGTAGATGTATAATTAATTAAGGTTTTCTGTAAATTGGCTGAAATATTATTATTTATTTATGATCAAGTAACAAAAAAAGACTCATTATTTGGCACACAGTTTAAAAAAAAATATGACGATGGCGAAAAAAATCATACCGACTGGGAGCTTTACGTGCGCCGCGCAAATGAATGGAGTTATATGATAACAATGTATTACTGAATCAGTACATTGTATACCTGTTAACACATACGGTACTTTTAATCCCTGTAGTACATTCCCTGGAATATTTTCCGACACCCACGCGGGCGAACCCGCGGGAAAAAGCCAGTAATATCTATAATCCGCTTTTTAAACTCCGCGAATCCGATTTGTAAAACTAAAAAATAACGTTTTACTTCCTGACAAAGGACTTACCTATTTGATACGATTAAAACTTTGAAAGAGTGAACTGAAAATTTAATTAATCAAACGTCTGTCCAAAGGTATTTTTAATAATGTTACAATATATTTTGAACGGAACATAGTTTCGACGATACGGTTACCTAGGGTTTTATGATAAAAATATATTGTATTTATAATATTGAGGTCGGACAGAAAGAGGCAGCGGAGGCCTTTGGCCAACAATGTGGCATTATGGGTGAGAGAAAAATGATCGAAGAGGGTGTTAACGCAAGCATGATAAAATAAAGAACATATTTATATTCTTTGAAGGCTATAAGGCAGAGGTGAAGCTATAGTACACACTCATTTCGGTTATGTTTAAGTCCCACGTCATAGTGTTGTGTAGTTTAATTTTGATTTTAATTTTTTTTAAACAAAATTTTATTAATTTTTGATTTTATAAGTTTGTGATTTTATTTTATTTATTCTATATTGTACTTTTAACTATAAATGTTAAATTTACCTATGAATATTTTCCTATATATATAAAAATGAATCCCTATTTTCCTTGGTCACATCATAACTTGAGAACGATTTTACCGATTTCATCCATCTTTTTTTTAAAGTTTTCTAATACTTACTTTGTAGAAGGTTCTTACGGATAAAAAAATAAGAAAGTTGCTTCACGCGGACGAAGTCGCGGGCAAAAGCTAGTCTGAAAATAAAAATGATTTTATTTTAATTTTAATAGTGAGCTATCGTATTGTCATCAACCGGGCGTAATGACTCCTGGCTGCTACTGAGAAATTCCAGAAGGAAAAACTCAATAAACCTTTGCCCGACCCGAGAATTGAACCCAGGACCTCATGCTCAGCAGAAGCACTTGTGGCCACTTAACCATTGAGGCAGTTTAATAATAGACCTCATCATCATCTGCCTAGACTTTTAGCCGGTTAGTTGCGGTCGGCTTCCAGTCTAACCGGCCCAACCGGTCTAACCGGATTCAGCTGAATACCAGTATTAAGTAAGTTTAACAAAAAATGAAGTTGCAATCCACAAACAAAAGTGTAAAGTTAACGAAATACAAAAGCAACTTGATAGGACCTAGAGTGGTTTGTAAGCTGAAGTTAGTGGAAAATAATTACAGTGCACAGTCATGAGCTTTACGTTTTAGGTTATTTTGCATACGCCATTATTTCAACCTGGACGGCCGAACTGACGTGAAAAGGCTGAAAACTGTGTATAGAGAACGGTTTTACACGGGCTATTATTTTGCACCTTCTTTTGTTTTCAACCTTTTTTACTAACAAAAGATACGAAGTGGTTTTTGTTCCGTGACACAAGTAATTAGGACTGGAACCGCAATTACATCAATTTTACTTTCGGAATTTGAAAATCTAATAAAAATATCTACCTATTGCGTAACAGTTTGATTTAACAGATTGTTAATAATAGTACATTACTAATAGGAAGAATACTTATAGTAGACCAGCTGCGTCTCGCGGTTTAGCCCGCAAGGTTTGTATCCCCTAGGAATATCGGGATAAAAAGTATCCTATATGTTAAACCTGGTTACAGACTATCTGTGTGCCAAATTTCATCCAAATCAGTTCATTAGTTTAAAGAGTAACAAACATCCATCCATCTAAGCATACAAACTTTCGCCTTTATAATATTAGTAGGATTACGTAAGTCACACGTATCGTACACTATTTTATAGCACGTGTGACCTAAACCCGCGCTTAAGTAACGCTTTTCTGTGTAAAAATGGACTACTTAAGTCACAGAAAAGCGTGACTTAATTAAGTCAGTCACACAGTGTTATAAACGCATTTTATTTTGTGCGCATTTCTATCTTTTATTACTAGCACAATCATAACCATACGCTATAAGCATTTTCATTCATTTCTGTCTATTCAAGCCATTCAAGAATTGCTTGATAGACTGAAATAGAATCCAAGGATAATGGTTCTGCTATTTAAGACCAGCCATATCAATCAAACTATTCAAAACTAGGTACCTATACTTGATGGATTTCCAAATTGACGTAAAACTTCAGACAGAATTTCCACCGTTAACTCTGCAGCTTACCTATAAAATAATTACGTTCCTAAATTTTCGTAAAAGAGAATATGTATTTAAGGAGCCCGTTCCATTTTACGCTGTGTGCATTTCATGTAGAACAGTATATTCTTGTTTTAGAAAATCGCCCCGTCTGCAGTGTCTCTATTACAAAATATCATGCTTCGAGCTGTAACACTGCTATCTTGGAAAAATGCTGTTGAATAAATAGGACACTATTAGATGCACGCGAACGGGAAAAATAATCGGGATACATCCTTAGAAACACTGTACTTAAATGTTTAATGGGTATATTGGTATAAGGGTTATAGCACATTGGTATAGAGTGGCTAAGTTATAAGAGCCGCACGGGTCGATCGATCAGGTTAAGCCACACTTGCCGCGGTTGGTCCGTGGATGGGTGACCATCATTACATACCAAGACCCCTCCGTGCCTCGGAAAGCACGTTAAGCCGTTGGTCCCGGCTGTCATTCTTGTATCTTTGGCTGTCGTTACCTACGGGTCATCAGATGCCCGAAAATCTGACAACCAGTCTTATGAAGGGGTATAATATTACACAGTTACTGGGTTGTGGAGGTCAGATAGACAGGCGCTCCCTGTAAAACACTAGTATTCAGCTGCTACCGGTTAGACTGGAAGCCGACCCCAAAAGGCTAGGCAGATGATGATGATGATTGTACCTACATGAAAAACTATTTTTTTTTTTGTTTTGCGCAGCTCCATTTTTTAAACTACTGAAAATTAGACAGGTCACAGCAGTGGTTACAAAAAGACCTTCCTTGAAATCATGGATTACCTTAATCCGAAGGGCTCTCAGATTATTTACTACTAGCTTCTGCCCGCGGCTTCGCCCGCGTGGATGTCGGAAATTATCCCACGGGAACGTGCTAACAGGATAAAATGTATGTGCTTCCCCAGGATGCCATCTACCTCGCGGGCCCTTTGTGGCTAATTACAATAGAAAACCAATTGTGTCTCATTAGTGGTGATTAAGAGGGTACCTATATGATATCCTTACCTAAGTACCTACATAATAAAAAAAAAAAACTCAATAACAGAAAATAAAATACCTACCTACCTAAATAAACCTATTTCTGATGATAACTAAACTCAATAAATAAGCAAAATCCCTAAAAACTAATATCTATACGAATGACTAATCTTACCTAACAGTATTATAAAATAACCTACGGTCACTACGTACACTATCAAATATACTACCTATACTTTAAAATTAAAATCTATACCTACGACTTATAAAAATAAACCTAAATAACTCTAAAAACTAATAGAAATAAAAAAGGTCGCACTGAAAAACACGGTTTAGAATTGCAAGTAGCAGTTAAAATAAGAACGAACGCTCGCCACTCAACACGTCCGTTCAAATCAAAGTTCAAAAAATATCCTTATATACGGTAGCGATCCGTGGCGGCCGCGCGCCACGCGTGTGCTGCGAACGGTGCAAGCCAAATTCAACCTTCAGCACTACATTTAGAGCATAACTTTAGTGAACTCTACTGCGAGTAACGTAACCTACGACAAACTTATTATTTGCGGTTGGTACAGTAATCGGGTCTAGGGATCGAACCGCAAAATTAAGTTTGTTTTTTATTGTATATACTTTTCCGGGATAAAAAGTATCCAGTGTGGTGCCCAGGATATTAAAGAATAATTATACCAAGTTTCATCGTAATCGAACCGGTAGTTTTTGCGTGATGCCTGAACAAACAGACAGACAGACAGACAGACAGACAGACAAAAATTTTTTTAATCACATTTTTGGGTTCGGTGTCGGTCTAGTAACACCCCCTGCCATTTATTTTTTTGATATTTTCAATGTACAGAATTTTCACTTCTACAGATTTATTATAAGTATAGATAGATTAAGGCTCTGTTGTGGTTCCCTCTAGGATGATGAAAACAACAAAGGGGCAATTCTCGTAATTTTAAGAACGTTCACAGTCTGATCTCAGTCTCAATCTGTCAAAAAATACTTCTAATTTCCCTACATTTTGACAAGTTTTTGACATTTGTTTGTCACTGAGATGAGACTGCGACTAGATTTTGAACGTTTTAAATTACGAGAATTGGCCTTCAGGAGACAATGGGATTTCGACCTTTTAAGTGGGATTCTATGTTGATACACTCCACCGGGGAGAGCACAACATTAATTTTAAAGTTTAATATGGGCGCACCGCAACGACTGTGTGAGGGCATAGGCACCTTTTAATTATTCCGCAGGGTATATGCGTGACAAAGGAAAGTTATACAAAAAAACTCGCTTGTAGTCTAGTCTGTGTACATATTTTAGTACTACGTTTAAACTTTTTGAGCTGGGGAATTAAAGAAATATGTAGGGTGTGATGAACTATACTGTGCGTTTTATGTAAGTATTTGAAGAATAAGGGAATTGTTGTAATATTAAGTGGTTTGTTCTGACAATTACCACCAATGGAACCAAATTAGAGAATCGCTTCAAAAGATCATCATAATTTCAGGCCTCCAGGGACCAAACATCGCCACTTCGACCGATTCTGTGCTTCTAGCATCCAGCGGAATCCTGCTGACTTCACAAACTCATCGGACCGCCTTGTGGGAGACCTTCCAATGCTACGTCTTCCGATACGCGGTATATACCTGACAATTTCAACGCAGACAGCTATATCATAACATACACTTCGGTTGCTTATAAATAGAACGACTTCGACGAAAAAATCGAACCACCTTTAACCCTGCTAGCCTTCAAAACAAGAGCGAACAGGCATCTTCTGAGCACGATTGTTCCATCATAATACTAATAATAATCTTACTTATCCATCGCTTGCCACCAGGAGTGATCGAGGTCAAGAGCGGGTCCATACAGTAATTAAAATAAAATAAATAGATGGAACTTCATATGGAAATAAAACGGAAAAAAGAACGAAAATATTTTAGTTCGCAGGCAGATGAAGAAAAAGGCTCTAACAAAACCAAAGTCCGCACTTGAGTCTGCTAACAGGCAAAGGAACGAAGGAACTGGGTGTCAAACTCACAGACCGCACCATTACACCGTATCATAACATGACGATAACAGTATTGCAAAAAATATATTATTTGTATATTATTCTATAATATACTCGTATATGTATAAATAAATTGTCAGCCGTTAGTTTAGCAAAAAACTCGACAGTGGCTCGACCGATTGTGATGAAGCTTTGGTAAGGTATGTGCGCGCCGGTTCCTAACAAAAAAAAAATTAAAAAGGCATTGCAACGCATGCCGTGTATTAGCTAGTTTAATACAAAATGATGTCCAATAGACCGTTCCGTCATTCACACAGACAAAAATCACGAAACGAATCATTATTTCTGAGGCGTTCATAGCATGGTATGGTATCGTCCACAGACTTATATTGGCTAGACGACGCAAGTGTATGTACTTCGCGTGTAAAAAGGGAGTAAAATTGACTTCCTTCAGCGTCATTTCTAATCAGTCCGCGCTCGAACGTTCTTGATGCCAGACGTCAAACAAAAACTAAAAAATGCCAAATTGTGCGGTATTGAGCTGTAAAAACTACACAAAAAAAGTGGGACGAGACAGTGGAAACGTTTCCTTTCAGCGGTAAGTCATTTTGTTATTAAATTGTGTGTTTTTTATTGCAAATTCAATTATTTTGTGTTCATCGTGGTCGTACAATGAACATTATGCAACTGAGTGTGTATCGAATAATTCATGATACATTGCCGTTTTTAGTTACAAGGTAGTACATAGGACTTGTCTGTTAAAACACGCAATGAAAATCAAAATGATCGATATTTTCACTTATCGCTCAGCTTCGTGGTACAGTAGCTATTCTCATTTTTCTGTCAAATAAAGCAAATAGTGTTGTACACACAGTTTGTTCTCGATTCTAATCGATTTTGGAAACAGAGGAATGATAATGTTTGCGTTGGGTATTTTGTGACATGTAATTTCTTTTTACTGCAATGTTTCAATTTAGTGATTTTGTTTAGAATATTATTAATTATATTTACAGATTTCCAAGTGATCCCAAAGTTAAATTATCACTGTTATCTTGCAAAAATCGATTAGTAGGTACTCGTTTCATTCTAAATGTAACGGGTCGGAAAATGTGGACGACTTGACGCTGATATTAGGATTATTTAATAGTTAATTTCGTGTTACAGGACATTCACCAGCCGTCTACGTCAAATGAGGATACATCGTGTAACTTGAAGAGCGGCGAACTTAAACAATAACATGCAAGCGGAGGGGTGCGCGCACGCGACCTCTCGATCCAAAGAGTACTGGCGGACGAGCGAGGCGAAAAGCGGATCGTTTTGAATCGTTTACTCGCGGACAGGGAGTTCCCATCACTAAATCGCTCATGTGACGTCACAGTAGGTAGAAAAATAATGGCACGCTTGGTTTCTATACAGACGATGAGACTTGCGTTATCTAGCCAATATAAGTCTGTGGTATCGTCTATAATGTATTAGGCAAACGTTCTGCAGACATTCGGGCAAAATCATCACTTTGTCTTTATCATGAACAGTGGATGCTCGATTAATATTTAAGTTAATGTAACATTTACGTTGATATACGCAAGGCACAAAATATGGTACTTTTTTGTATGAACATTGAGTGTAGCGATTGTTTGAATGATCATACTCTGCATGTCATCTGCAAACAGAAGGCCAAATTCTCGTAATTGAAAACGATCAAAATCTAGTCGCAAGCTCAACTCAGCGACAATCGATGTCAAAAACATGTCAAAAACTTGTCAAAAATGTAGGGAAATGTTTGACAGATTGAGACTATGATCGGACTGTAAACGTTCATAAAATTACAAGAATTACCCCTCTGCTTGCATTATAGTAATTGCCCCCATGAATTGTATTACAGAAAATAGGTTAGCCGTTAAATAAATCAATATATTGTATGTAAATTATTGAATAATTTGACCGCACGCGGCCAAATAAAATCTAGTTGATTAATTAATTATCCTTCTAGCACGCGATACCTTAATGGGTACTCATTTGATGAGTGATTCATAATTTGAGGGTAATTAGTTAGTTGCAGTTATATAATTTTTGTTAGGGATGCCACCTCTGATTAATCGTACCCATCAGCGCGGTGGGATGACAAAAGTTGTATATACAGTGCGGTACACACGACATATCAAGCTATACATTTCCAGTTTTAGCTGACCTCGCATTGTATAGACTTTTCGTACATTAAGAAGTTAGCTTATACTAGAAATGTATAGCTTGAAAAGTCATTGTGCGTACAAAAGTAATGACTACTAATTTATTTGGCGACATTTATTGATGATTAAACGAACTTACCTGTAAGTGAAGTTCTATCATAATTATACGAAGCGCCTCGTCCGAAGAGATTAGTAGTTACATGTAGTATCGCATAGATGTCGCCACTTCAGCACTAGTTGAGAATATTCATTTGCCTAGTTTTTTTTTTTTGATGTGGGTAGGTACTCATATTACCCGGTGACCGCTATTACGCTGGTTCCTCATTTAGTTTAGAGTGAGATCCGTATATCATTGATGTATTTCCTAAGAGATTAGTAATGGGATGGATAGGGCGGGCGGGCGTTTACTAATCTCTTCGGACGAGGCGCTTCGTATAATTATGATAGAACTTCACTTACAGGTAAGTTCGTTTAATCATCAATTATACTTCACGCCTCGTCCTCAAGATTAGTAGTTACATGTAGAATTTGAGAGTATGTGAGGGAAATATCTTCAATGATACAACCTTCTATATGAAAAGAGTAAACGAATGTTTATTTTCCAAAAAAAGTGAGTATGTATACATATAAACCTCCTTATTTTATTTTTACAAAGTAAAAATTTTTAATAATCACTTCAACTTAAAGATAAAAGGAATTTCTTCTGCCTCTCATAACATGAATACAAATTATTCTTATAATAATCGTAACAGTTACGAAATAGTAATGTAAACAATTTCCTACAAATAAAGAAATAAGTTTTTAGTTATTGATAATCGAATGAGCCAAGGATGTACAATCATTGTTCAAAATCGTTCTATTGTAGAACCTCGCAAACACAGTTGAGTTGCCACTCCAGCCGGCTGTGTTGCGGATAGCATCGACGCTTACACCGAGTGAGTGCGCGCGCGACGTGCTGGCGTGCCTTGTGCTGTGCGCTGAGAACACGGACGTGTCGATCCCGCACTCACTTAGTGTCGTTTTTACCCAGCGGCTGAGGGTTTGGGTGCCGACTGCTTTGTGCGGCTTTTTTATACCTACGAACAACAGGTCAGACTTTCTTAAGGGCGTCGATTTATTTGTATAGCAGAGCAATGTGGCAGCGGGACAAATTGCACGTTTTTGATTAAAGAATGGAATGTAAAGCATTGGTTGCTTGGAACCTGCTTTAGAAGTTTTGATGATATCTGGGATTCTAATAGTGATGTGATTTGTTGCAACAGTAATGTTCTTTATATTTATTTTGTATAACGTTTGTAATCTATGGGCGGTTGTAAGTGCTAGTAATGTGATTGTTTTCCTAGTTAATTTATCAAATGACAGCTCTTCATTTGGGTACCATTGACTAAGGTGTTCAAGTACGCAATTCGTGTCCCATGTGTAGCTATACTTTGGTAAAGATGGTCGAAGACGAAACACGCCTTTGAAGAATCTCTGTATTCTGTCATCTTTAGATATGTTTGATCCTAATAAAATTGCGAGAGCCGACCTACAAGAATTAAGGGTACCGTATTGTGCACCCTGATGATATTGTTGGGTCAAAAAATGTATGACAGTAGGAATAGACGCAATAAACGTATTGGTGTGAGTATTTATACAGTAGTTCCACCATTTCCTCAGGCAAGTGTCGTATTGCTTGAGGGAGTTGGTCGATAATGACGCCATCATTATTTCCAGTGAAGATGGTGGTACGCTTCTTCTTGATAGTGCCTCCCGGATAAGACAGCAGCCTCCAGGGTAATCGTCTGGTGTATCCGACTGGAACTGGAATGCGAGATTAAAGCTCGTTTGTGAGGTGGAAAGGATAAAACTTTAGAGACTGTAAGGGCTTGAAAGACTGGATACCACGGCTGGGTGGGCCATGACGGGACAACTACAATACCTTTAGATTTTTCGGCGATTATTTTCCTGAGAACTTTTAAAATTATCGAGAAAGGGGGAAAAGCATAGAAATGCGTTTTTGCCCAGGATACTGTGAAGGCGTCGATAGCTACTGCATCAGGGTCCCTATGCCATGAGATATAGGATTCACATTTTTTGTTGATGCGGCTTGCAAATAGGTCAATCTCGGGTGAGCCAAAAAAATGAGTTATGTGGTCGAAGGCCCGATCATTTAACTCCCACTCAATGTCTGGGTGGTTTCTCCGTGACTCTGCATCTGCCACGACATTATTACTAGATTTTATATAAGATGCATAAATGTACAATCCTCGATCCTCGCACCATTCCCAAATTTCTGTTGTAATTTGTGTAAGGTGCGGGTACTGAACACCACCCATCCGGTTGATATAGGCAACTGCAGTTGAGTTATCCACGCGCAAAAGAATCTGGCAGTCGGACAGGTCTTTTGCAAAGATTTTTAGAGCAATAAAAGCAGCCAACAATTCAAGATAGTTAATGTGCTTTTTGCGCTCGGTGTTTGACCAACTACCACTAGCTGTGTCGCCCATACAGGCTGCGCCCCACCCCGTCGTTGAGGCGTCAGAGAATATTTCAATGTGATAGTCGTCACTTCTTATGTGACGTACTGAATTCAAAATGTGATTAAGCCACCATTGAATATCTATCTGCAATGAGTCGGGGATGTTTATGATTTTTTCATAATCATCATCGTTTTTCAGGTTAAGAAATTTGCAGCGCTCCAGCTCCTTGGTGTGGAGAAGCCCGTATTCTATTCCAGGGCAAGCTGACACAAGTAAACCCGTTAATTGAGCTAATTTCCTAACTGAACAGCGACGCAACTTCTGAAAGGCTTGTAATTCGGAACTGATGCGTGCCCTTTTTTCTTGCGGCAAGCTTAGGGTAAGCTTGTGGGAGTTAATGATCATGCCTAAAAATTTACATTTCATGGAGGGTACGAAAACACTCTTTTCTTCGTTGATAATGAAGCCAAGTGAAACCAGTAATTTTTTGGTAAAGTCAAGGTTTAGTACACAATCTGAAGAGGTACGTCCCATTAGAAGCCAATCATCTAAATAAAGAGTCGAGAGCAAACCAGCGGTTCGGAGTAATTTAACTATTGGTTTGGTTATTTTCGTGAATACGAACGGGGCTGTATTAAGCCCGAATGGTAGCACGTTAAACTGATATAGTTTTTGGTCATAAATAAATCGAAGGTATTTTTTGGATTCGTCATGAATTTTCACCAAGAGGTATGCGTCCTTTAGGTCGACGGTAGTCATCCAACAATCTTGTGTTACAAGTTTAATAGCTGTACGGAGGTCTTCAAGCTTAAAATGATCAGTCTTTATGAAACGGTTAAGATTTTTGAGATTTAAAATAAATCTATATTTTCCACTAGGCTTGGGGGTAAGAAAAATGCTTGATATAAACTGGCCCTCGCGCGGTTCACATAGGGACACCGCACCGATACGTAATAAATCACCTATTGCCTCATTAAACTGTCTTTTTACTTCATTGGACTGTGTTGGGGTAGACGGAATATAGTTTTGAGTTGGTGGACTTGAGAAGGGGATTTTATAACCGTCAATCCAAGAGAGGACTGTGCGGTCCTCTGTTATAAGTGACCATTGAGTTTTAAAAAGATGTAAGCGACCGGCATACTCAACTGTATTTACAGGCGCCGTCGAGTTTGAGCAGGGAGCGGCGGCTGCGGCGGCGGCTGCTGACGTGGCCACGGCCTCGATGAGAGCGCGGGCGGCGGCGGGGCTGCGCGTGCTCTCGGTGCAGGCTCGCGGCTCCTTTGCGGAGGGCCCGACTGCCTGTAAGCCGGACCGGGAGCCTTCCTGTTTAAATTCCTCTGGTTAGGGAATTTTGTTCGCTTCGATGAGTTAGGTTGGTCAGCTTTAAGCTCGACCCCAGATTTATTTATTGACTTCGCTGCCTTTAACGTGTCCGCTAACGTTTCCCCAAATAGAAAAGCGTCAATCTTTGTACTTGAAAGATGTTCCGACATGTCCTTTTTCAGTGAAAACAATATAAAGTTTCTTCTCGTCACTGAGTCAGCGTGCTGAACGTCGCAAATTAATCTGCCAAGATCTATCAATTTTTGAAGTAAATCCTTGTCTTTATTTTCGGAGTTTAATTGTGCTGTGATTATAGCACCCAGGCATGATATTGCACTTGCCACCTGCTTTTGTTTGGCCTCAATGCCTTTATCGCGTTTTATGAAGCTTTCTTGCATAGCGGCTTTGACTTCCGGATTTATTTTAGGGGAGTCAATACGAAGACAATTTCCAGGAGGCGGGTACTTTAACATTAGCTCTTTTCTGGTGTCTTTGTTTAACCCCTCTGAGGCTATATGTCCAAATCGAGAAGCTATTTCTTCATGGATATCCTTTCCACGTTTTTCCGCTAGTGAAGGGTCTTCACCGAGGATTTCCAGAACTTCAGTGTCTAAACACGTGTTAGACTGCGCTGTGACTGTGACCTCCTCTTGTATGGGTGGCGCGGACGTGCCTGGCTGTTCTGGAGGAGTCAGTATGTCGTTTTGGATATCATTCGTTGGTAATGATTGCTCAATGACATTGGTGTCTATGATTTCGAACGTTTCCGGTTCGTGTTCATTGCTCAGCCAATCCGATGGCGCTAGCGCATCAGGTGGGTCTAGAAAAAAACACGAATATCGGTTATGATAATCGGTTTTATTATATCACTAAGCGTGTGGTGAAATAGCCCCAACGGCTATTCAGGTTACACACTTATTATCATCGCAACGTAAATACGTCGAATTTATAAGGTACATTGACTTTTTTTTTTTTTTTTTTAAGGGATAAGAACAATCATTGAATTGATTAATTAACTTGAAAAGACTACAGAATTACACATATTTGATAACAAACGTTATCTTGTTCGGGTTAGGTAACAATCCCCAATGAATTGAACGCCAACCGTCACATTTAAATTGCAACGAAAAAGCCCCAATGGCTGATTCTGGTTTGCATTATGTAGGTACCCATAACAACACGCTATAAAGTTATCACTTTCACTTTTGCAAATATTAGTACATACCTGTTTCAACGCCATATGCGGTTCCCGGTAATTCCTCGGTTGGTTCGTTGGTGTGAATTTTCTTTTCTAGTTTACGCAATTTGCGCATTAAATGTCCAAGCTCTTCTTCAGACGTCCTAGATGCTTTACGTTTCGGCATAATTGGCACGAAATAATGGTACTTGAATTATTTAGGACGATAGTGTCTTCAGTGGCCGAGCACTAAATTGCGAATGAGGAACCAGCGTAATAGCGGTCACCGGGTAATATGAGTACCTACCCACATCAAAAAAAAAAAACTAGGCAAATGAATATTCTCAACTAGTGCTGAAGTGGCGACATCTATGCGATACTACATGTAACTACTAATCTTGAGGACGAGGCGTGAAGTATAATGGCAAGGTCATCAATAGAGAAAGCAAAAAAGTGCTGGACCGGAAACACTAGTAAAATGGTGGATGTATCTCGTTGTCATTAATGATGTTCATGATATATTAACACAGCCGGTAAAGATCCCACGAAAATATTTAACACCTCTGAAAGAGAAAACTTTAGCTTAACAAAGTTGTATCAAAATGCAACTGCGTCCTGTTCCAACATATCCGCCGAAAAGGGGTTTTGTATTCATGCAGTAAAATAAACGTTGGTAACGTGTAGCGAGCCGAGACAGGTGGCAAGTGATGTATGACTATTACATGTTCTTTGTTCTACATTCGCGAATTCGTAAATTCAATTTTTGCATAACAAATCCTTGGGCTCCAAAGGCGCTTGTCATGGAGAATATTACTACATGTTTTGTTGGCGAGTGCTGAGTTATTGAGCCTTTGAAACGTGTTTTATTTTCATGGCAAAGTTTTGGAAAAGATGGCGGCTGACCTGAAGGAATGTGGTAACCGCCACTAAGAAGCACCAGCAATATGAGAGTTTGTCGATGCGAAGCTACTGTTGCTAACATTAAGGGATCATGCAAGCTACGCTTGCCGCGGTTAGCCCATGGATGGGTGACCATCTTTACATACCAAGACCCCTCCGAGCCTCGGAAAGCACGTTAAGCCGTTGGTCCGGGCTATCATTCGTGAATCTTTGACAGTTGTTACGTGTCGTCAGAAGCCCTAAAGTCTGGCAACCAGTCTTACCAAGAGGTATCATATTATCCAGTTACTGGGTTGTTGAGGTCAGATAAGCAATCGCTCAATGTAAAACACTGGTATTGAGCTACATCCGGTTGGACTGGAAGTCGATGGCCAGCATAAGCCAGCAAAGATAAATACAGGAAGTTATGTCAACGTACCTACCTATTTCTCCTTAATAAAATTTAATTTTGAATACTGCGTCTTGTCAAAACTATCTAGAAGAATGACGTATCTATCTTAAGGCCGGTTGTTTCAAACGGTCGGTTAACGAAACATACGTACGTCAAATAATAACGATTACGTAGGTACTCGTTATTATTTGACGTACGGCAAGGCCATAATTTTGTAATTGTAATTAATTAATGAATTTTTATGTAATGGCAATAAACGCATTTTTCTTTTCATTTGAAACAACGCTTTTTGGTTTGACGATAGTTAGCGCCATTTTTGACGTTTACGCGTGCATCAACTGGACGTGAAACAACCCGCCCTAATAAGTGAACACAATCCCGTAATATCAAACAAGAACGCATAAAATTGACAATTTAAAATATTCCAAATTCCAACAGTCGAATCCTATAATCGAACGCGACCCAAAACTTTTGGCGTACCAATTTGTATGAACAACTGAACACGCTCACCTCCCAGCCAACACATAAGCCAGATAGTAGCGAAAATATACCACAATAAGCAGTGTCAAGCTTTATTACTTTTGTATAACAGCTGATGTTATGGCTTTATTTTGAATAAGAGAGTTCTTAAATTAAAATAATGTTGTAAGCTTACTAAATTCTGCATAAAGTTCGCGGTATTTTTTTAAGCTGAATAGTAATCAAGAGTAGAATCTGCTAAACAAGCGATATTCAAATAAAAGTAATTGAAACAGCTATTATCTGCACAGTAGCTAAAGTTTTTGCATTGTCCTGTATAACATATTTAAGCAAAGCAGTTAAACAGCAAAACGCTGAATATTAGACGAAATATTTTCTTTGAGCTGCATAGTGTACGAAATGGTACTAATTTATTCAGATGCTGAATATTTTGGATTTTTTCTTCTTTACACAGCTGACTTCTGCATAATTGAAAATAAACTCCTTGTTTTACCTAACTTATAGCGCTATAAGCGTACAATTGTCTTTATGTTCAGCTTAAAACGATATCAGTTACAAATGTGGGTATCTTAAGCAGCAAATAACTGATTAGTTGAAGATATCGTATGTTTATATCCAGATATTTCACCATTTCATGACAAAACTGATAAATGCTGCATAAACAATATGCCTCCTCAGAAAAATAATAACAAAAGCGTAAATGATTCATGGAAAAAAGAAAGAGAACGGGAGGAATAAGAAGAAAGTGTTCACGAGAGTATGTAAAGATAAAAAATAGTATCTGTGCAGTAATAGAAAAGGGTTTGACAACTGATACAAAGGCCCGGGTCAAGTGCGACCAATACAGTTGAAGAGGGTTCTGTACACGATGATTGTGCATCACCATGCCATCGAATTAAAATCTTTCAAACTCAAACTCAAAAACTCAAACTCAAAATATTTATTTCAATTAAACCATTACAGGCACTTTTGAATTATCAAGGGGTCGGTCAGTCAGAAAAATGAAGCTAGTTGCCCATCCCAAAGCGT
The DNA here is from genome assembly GCA_951799955.1 of Apamea anceps. Classification (NCBI taxonomy): domain Eukaryota; kingdom Metazoa; phylum Arthropoda; class Insecta; order Lepidoptera; family Noctuidae; genus Apamea; species Apamea anceps. The sequence goes on from OX637512.1 coordinate 8,242,580, forward strand.
AGGTACCTATGGAGAAGAACGGGCAAGAAACTCCATGGACACGCTTTTAAATCAATATAATATGGTTACAAAGTATTGGGTTACATCATTCATGTTAGAAATTATGCATGTGAGAACGATGCAGAACGTTAATAGCGTCCGTAATGAAAAGTTTAAAAAAATAAAAATAAGAACAATTCAAATATTAAATTAAATTAAAATAAGCCATGACAGCAAAGAGATGACCAGTCCCTACTGACGGCGCCCGTTCACGAACATGACGCATGGATTAGCACCATTCAGCTCAACCATTTTGAAGGGAGCCAAATGATCCAACTCATGCGCCACCATCAGCGAGACATTTGAGTGAGCATGACATACTCTCTGCTGCCAGGGCACCTTCAAGTCAATGAAAGACGTACCCAGTAAATGGTAGCTTTATAGTATGTACATAGTACTCACTCATGTGCTATACAATTATACAATACTAGGAGATTTATTTTGTGAAATACGAGAAGATGTATTAACGCGTGGATCTTGTTGTTGTTCGTAATCCGTAGGTATCAGTTCTATTCAACATTTGAGATAATTCTTCCTCAGCTTCTTCAAAAGTTTTGAAATGATTGCCATTTTTTTTTGGCCAGTATAACTTTCCATTATTCTCCCAAGAAGCGGGCACTGTTGATAATTCAACCCGGCCTTTTTTGCGAGTCGAAACGAATTTTGAACATGTTTCTGAAAAAAATATATAATTTTTATATAACACTTCAAAAATACTACAACACTATTACAAACAACAACAACACTATTATAAATACTAACTTTATATAATAAATCTCGATGTTTACGTTTGTATCTTACTTATTGACTACACGAGCGCGACAAGGAAGCTACGATAACGGGGACCTCTCTATTTAAAGTTACAATTTCGAATGAGCAACAACGCAGCGAGCGTGGCCAAGCGCAAACCGATCGTAAGCCGAGTTTAGCCGAGCGCCCATTTGAAGTGTTGTGGTGGGAAAGGAAGCGCGATACTTTTGGTTGCGACTACCTACAAAGTGCTGTGTATCTAAATGTATATTTTAGTTGGTAATATAAACAATTGTCAAATTGTCAAACAACTAAATATTACGCAATGCGTCATTCATAGTAGTACTGTAGATAACTTTAAAAACCTAATAGTGGGTCCTACCTACATTAGTATAGGTCCAATCAACCTCAAATATTCATGGATTTATTTTATATAAAAAAGAACCCTAAAAAGCTGAATAAGAGTATACTGCATTATGTAATTTAAGACCTTTCTCTGAGAAATGTATAATTATTGTACTTTAAACCAAATAATTTCTGGACATGTAGACGTATGTGAACTATTAAGCAGAAATAAGCAAAATAATCACTGAAATAGACACTTTTATTCAAATTGGCCGTCCGCCATTAACTAACGTTCCACATAACCTCTTTTTATAAAAATCCTCAACATTTATCTTATGAAACACTTTGTTTAGTGAGTAGGAAACATTAGCAGTTATACAAAATTTGATTCTCATTATTTTCTGGGACTGAAATTTGATAAAAAGTAAAGATAATTTAATTTAAATATTATTTCACATTTGTTTACCTTTTAAATTGTAGCTTTATCTTAAGGCGCTCAAAAAATGTATAATAATCATATTGATAATTCACAGTAAAGTGCCATGCGTTTATATAATTCACCTTAAACTTACTTAAAATGTATGAAACAATTTACTTACCAAATTTTTGAAGACGTGATCAGCGACCATTACAATTTTTTGAACACAAAATAATTTCGTCACAATGAAAAATACATTTATACTTTTTTTACTTGCATAATTTCTTTGTAAAACTAGTCCTGAGATCGGAATTTTGAATATCATTTGAATATCTGAACTCACAAATTAACAACTGCATAAAATATGTATAATTTCTGGACTAAAGAAAAATCAGAATTTATGCAGAAGATATTCAGTGTGTTGTACATTTATTCAGCTGCTATGTGGCTATTAATCAAATGTTATCCAAATTGAAGCAAGATATTTTGTGCCCAAATTGCTTGAATATCATCTGTATAAGCGCTTACACAGAAGTTATACAAATACTTTATCCAGCTTAAAGTCAAAAGAATTGCTTTTACGCAAAATTTATTCAGCTAATCTGTGTTGGCTGGGCTACATATGACACGATTATAACATGCTATGTATGTGTGTATAACAAACATTTTCGGTGGCAACGGTCCAGTGTAATCGACACTGTAGCAGCTGGCGTGTCGTGTGATAACCCCGGATATTGTGCCAGTTAGACGACCGACTTCGTGCCCGTCCGATACATGACGTGCAAGTCAGATAGTTCTCATTTTTATTTTAGCCCTAATCGATAACAGGCAAACTTTGCAGAGTTAATTTAAGTAAAACTTTCCTGAATCACTAAATATTTATAATATTAAACTATCGCCTATAACTTTCTCACAGCTAGGACATAAGCCTCCTCTGTGTGAAACGGAGTAGGGCGTAATCCACATCGCGTAGGGGTTGGTAAATGTCACATGTCTTCGATTTTTTTAAATTTCCTATAAGACATACCTAAGACATATCGAAAAAGCTGGAAGTCATGGGGAGCGGCCTTTGCCCAACAGTAAGATGATGCAGGCTAACAGTAACCAGTAGTAAGACATACCTAACTTCTAAAATGATGATAATATGTTGTAAACTCTGATTTTCAATTTCATAGACTAAAGAATAAGCAGCGATTGAACTTTTTTTGTCAACATGACATTATTTACTATATTATATACTTATTAGCTGTCATTTTAGTCCAGCAAATTAAAGATCTGAGAGCGACTGAAAACGCATTCTGCCATTGCCCTAGACAAGTTTTCCAAGGCCCAAGGCCTCCCTCACCTTCCACCACTCTCTGTCCAGAGCTGCCAAGGACCAATCTTTATTAAAGGAGTGCAGCTCATCCCGCCATCCCCGTCTGGGCCTGCCGCAATGTCGTTTCCCATTGAGCGGGACCCACAGGGTCGTATAACACCTGGACAAGTTAATAAATACAAAAACTTATTGATAAAGCTATTTTATTTTTAACAATAGAAAATTATAAATAGGTAACTAATTATTATAACAAACTTTTCAGTTTTCTTTTTATTACCAAAAAAAAAGAAGCCTTGCCTGTATCAAGAGAACAAAGAAAATGGATTGATTTTGATTTGAGTGCCGTAGGTATACCGCTTTTAAATGTTATAAATAAATATCATATTATACACCAACAGATCGTTGGCAAATACTAGCGATTGAAACAATTGCGAGCCTTTGAGTCAGTTATGGTTTTATTTCGCATTGGTTTCAGTTTATTAGTTCTTTAAAAAATGGAGCATACTTGCATTGTCCTCCACTCACACAAATCCTCTTTTCTTCTTAAAAATAACGTAAACTCTTTTTTGCAGGAAAATCTGTAATCAAAACTTCATCATATACAAAAAGACCAAGGTATAAAAACACCCATCACATAGCCGTACACTACGCATTCTATATGATATACTATGGGCTGATTTTTCAATCGACAGATAATCGTCGACGTCTGACATATTTTGTATGGAAGAACAGTTAAAAATTCAAAATTATTCCTCGGATAAAATTACCTAGCGTAGGAAAAATTCCCGCCCTTCCAGCCTTTAGTAACATTGCACAAAACTAATTGCTGGGAAACGACTTTTATTTTTCGTGTAAAAATTTGCTGTTTGCGGTAGTGCGCAATGTAACACGCATAAGACATTGTGCTTATGGGTGCATGCAACAGTGCAGGGGTCAGGGGGTTTAAAGTTGTGTTATTATAACATTAAAACCTTGTTTTCATCAAAAAACCTCAGTAAAATTTGAAATTTTGACCTTCAATAATCTCCGTATCCAGAAGGTTGCCAGGAATGATCCAGAACAAAAAAAAAATTATAATGACGGGGACTACAAGTACAATCTCGGCTTCGTTAAGTATTCGTTCAGCAAAAATAGTTATATAGGTAGGTAAGTTCTAGTCGGGAACTAATTATGCTTACAATAGTAACTATGACAGAAACTGTGTTTCGATACTTATAATAATTTATGGACATAGTCATAGTCTCAATATTTTTGCCCATTATCCTTCTAAACACGATCTTTTAGCATACGGTAGTTTATTTTACCAACATAACGATAAGACTAACAATATTGTACCTACGTCTAACTTTAAACATACCGTTCCGATACTCGTTCCAACGAACGTTTATAAGTATGTAACCAGTGTATCTCATTCTAAGTGAATATTTATTTTATTCTGTTTTTGACAAATAAATGTCTTAAACCATAAAATTACCTGAAGCTTAGACTTCGAATTCGAAAACACAGTTTTTCTCGAAGCCAGAACTAGTTTATAAATGGTATATCATTGCACGTTGAGTTTATAATAACATTGGTGGTTCACATCTTGGTCACCGCCTCCTTCTATGTGAACTGTAAGGAAGAGATATTCTTAAAGTTCATCAATAATAATCTAATAAAAAATAATAGTAGCTTTAGCGATGAGAATTATTTCCTAGAAAAGCGGTGACCGCACATAATGGCCGCAGTGACAGCTGTCATGAGTTAATTGATGAGTTATCAGTATTAAAATACTAAATCACATGTTAAACGGTAGATTATGAGGTCCTCTTTCACCTTACTTAAGATAACGCAGTAGGTACAGTCAATGAATAAATATGTTAAGCACTTTCAGGTAAATTTTTACTTGCCCCTTATTTACCGGCTGCGTTATTTCCAACATTTTGAATGAAAATGCAGTTCGAAAAGGCACGCTATTTGGGACAGGGATTTGTTTGAAAATAGCTTAACATAATCGTTCTTTGACCGTACGTAATACGACTCTCCAAAGCTTGGTCTCGCTGGCTACAGAATTAAAAACAAAACACTAATGAAGATAAATACAAAACAATTATAAATATTTACGTCAGAGCTCTGTGAAGAACTTCGATGTTCTTGAGTTTAATAATTGATTTTGTTTCAGGGTAGGTAAGTATAGAAACTTGGACTGTTCAACGGATATTTAAATTCGTATACTTGTTCTCGTACGAACGATGTCAAATTTTTGGGTTTCGGGCATAAATATGTTAAATCTGTAAAAATATATAATTATTGAACTGAGTATGGAATTCAAGGTATTATACATTTATAGATAACAATATAGTTGTATCTCCGCGATTAATAAATATGTAGTCAATAATACATGACAGTGAGCCATATAATAAAATATTATTGACGTGTAAAAGTGTTTGTACAAACCTACTTACAAAATAACGGTGGTAACGACCGCGATTTACAAGTTGTAGGTCGTAGGTTCGAACCCAGACAGGCGCTTTACTTTATGTAAATAATTTTTATCACCACTGCTCTCAAAACGGTGAAGTCGTGTGGAAACCGGCATGTCCTATAACCAAACATTCTAAGAGAATATGTGACATCTACCAAACCGCACTAGGCCCGTGTAGTAGATTACATCCCACTCCCTGCCACCAAGAGGAGGCCTGTATGTTCCCCAGCAGTGGGAACATTACAGGCTGATTACTTACTTACAGGCTTACTTTGGTCACATGCCATTGAAACAATGTTAGCAGAAATAGACTGAGATATGGAATACATGAAATTGACATGAGGGTAGATGCGACCAAGTTTGATATCTTCATCACGGACATTACTTGCCAAAGTCTGTAAAGATTACAAAAATGAAATTGGAATTTCATTAAATTACAACAAAGTAGTTATTACAATAATATGATGTTAGGCTAAAAAGGCTGCCAGGGTAGCGGGATCGTCCGAAAGGGTTACCGCTGCCCTGGAACATAAAGGGGAACACGGGTGGGTTTTAGTCAGTAAGAGTCTGACACTCCCTTCCGCTCCACCCAGAGCGGGAGGGGTCATTTGATGATTTCCCATCCTCAAAAAAAAAAAATCACTCGCTTGTTGCACAACAGACATTAAAACTAAATTTTAATGTATTACCTACAAACGGGGTGAATATGATGCAGGGCTGGATCCAAACGAAACTTTAAAATGGATTTTAACGTTGAAATAATATATTTTGTTGCCAACATTTAAGCGTTGTTTATAATGCAGTAAACCCATAAGAGTCCTTTTCGGCAACAAACTATATTATTTTAATGTTAAAATCCCTTTTAAAATGTCGATTCACCCCTTCGACGGTGCTATAGGATAATTTTGTAGCGACACCTATACGCCATTAAAAGTACTACATAGTCAGGCAGTCAACTCAAAGATGTTGATGGCGCCACAAAAACAGACGGCACAGAGTTCTGCATCGCGCAAACAACATTTGGTAGGAAGTTGTTTATAAAAAAGATGCCAGATGTCGGACAGTGTCCCTTCGAAGTCAAATTTCAATTCGAAAAGCATTATTTTTATTTAATCTACGCTCCACTGCATTAATAAGGCAAAGTGCATCCACATTTCCAGCTCTGTTATAATAATAAAACCTCTATTTACTTACAACCCTCATCATTGTTAAGCTGCCACTTAAGGGAAGAGTGAGACAGCTCCGACCAAGTACTTTTGTAACTTACTGGGGCTGCCTCAATTTATGTATGACACAATGTTTAAGTTGCGATAAATGTTCTTATATTCTGTTTATAAGTTCCATGTAATAGAGTGCATGAGCATTGCCATCAACAGTCCAGTCTCGGAAGCTACTATCGAGAAAATCACCCAGGACAACGCCTCGCAGTCGAGCTTGCAAAACTAGACTAACGAGGCATTCAAACTAATACACCAGAATAATATATGATAGACGATTAAAAACTATTTTACCTTGGCAGCGCTAAGAAACAGCGTCAGTAACACGGAACACATTTGCTGCGATCATGCCCAGTGCTATTCCAGGAAAGATGTAGTAGTTGTTAGCTTGACCAGTGAAGTACCGCTGACCTTTGTAATTGACCGGAGGGAATGGAGAGCCTGAAGCGAAAATGCAACGACCCTAGGAGAAAAATCATGAAACATTTTATAGTTGCTAATTTAAGCTTAGAAACACAGATTTTATTTATTTATATATTATTTATTTATATATACTTTATTGTACACCACAAAAATACATAGTATAAAAAATACATGGCACACTACACAATACATACATACACACATCATACATGGCATACATTTTATACATATTTAAGCGGCTGACGCATGGGCAAAACGGTCGTCGAGCCATAACATACCATAAGTACATATGCATCCATGCTCGTACGTTTATCGCTCATTGACTTAGTAAAGGAGCGTTAGAGAAAGATTTTTAAAAATTCGTCCCATAAATGGGTTAAATAAGGAATGAAAGTTTGTTTGGAAGTTCGTCATATTTGCCGATAGGAAATCCCATCCGGCGCCGTTACAAAAAAATATATTTATATTGCACAAAACATCACACACTTAATGAAATTACTAGATCCAGTATGTAAGTTTGTTTTAGCGTAGATAGGAGCTTACCATGGGTTGAGCAAAATTATAAAAATACAAGATAATTTTTAAAACAAAACGTGAACGCATAAAATTTACCGAAGGCTCCGTTCTTAAAAATAAATATTGAGATATGGGCAAGAGAATTGTCATGAGGATTAGGTACAGACGCCAGCACATCAAACTACCTGAAACTGTCAAATTTTCTCAATCAACTTTGAACCTAATGCTTTAGCGATAAAGTTGAAAATCTATTAAAGAAATTTGACAGGTGCTTGTAGCTTGATGTGCTGGCATCTGTACTTCGGGAACAAATATACACATTCATCCTTTAAAAATAAAAGTTCATATTCGCATCCCTATGAGGTATCATAATAGGGATGCGAATATGAACTTTTATTTTTACAAACAAGTACAGTACAGTACAATACACACAAGTAGGTATACTTGTGTGTATTCATAAGCCTCTTGAGTAGTACAGACGCCAGCACATCAAGTTACTACAATCTGTCAAACTTTAAGAACTATTTGGGTTCGACAACGCAAAGATCACGGGTCTCTCGGTATTTTTAGCCAATTCCTTCAACACAGCCGGTGTGAACACACCGCGGGATGTTGACGTACAGACGCCAGCAGGTCAAGATACCCGAAACTGTCAGATTTTCCCAATCAACCTTGAACCTTATTGCTTTAGCGATAAAGTTGAAAATCTATTAAAGAAATTTGACAGATTGTAGTAGCTTGATGTGCTGGCGTCTGTACCTGAGAAAAAGTTCCCATTTAAACCATAGACAAGGAAGTTTGTTTCTGAAATGAAACAAACTTCCTTTCCTGTATATGGCCATCAAATCCGATAAGGCGGTCTATAATTTACAGAGTTTATGGTAATAAAATACTAGATCACAATGTTAAACGGTAGATTATGAGGTCCTCTTTCACCTTACTTAAGACAACGCAGTAGATACAGTCAATGAATAAATATGTTAAGCACCTTCAGGTAAATTTTTACTTGCCCCATATTTACCGACTACGTTGTTTCCAACATTTTGAATGAAAATGCAGTTCGAAAAGGCACGCTATTTGGGACAGGGATTTATAAGCGACTGAAATACAATGTTTTCATATAACATCACGCTTATATTCCCCAAAGAAGTTGACAGGGGTTATTTCGTTTATCTACCCCAAAAAATCCATCACATGGAGGACACGCGGGAACGTATGTCCGAGGAATCACCCAGAGTCTAAGGGCTGATTTTTCAAACGCCAGATTATTAAAATTTATCGGAGGAATAATTTTGAATTTTTGACAGTTCTTCCATACAAACAAAATCTGTCAGACGTCCATTTTATCTCACGGATAAAAATTATGTGTCGATTGAAAAATCAGCCGTTAGTTGGATAAACCAAAATTTATAGGCTTATATAGGGTGGATTCTTGGACATGCGTTTCCGCAAATTTACCTTAAGGTAGATTTTTTGGTATGGATAAATGGAATATCCAGTTAACAGGGGTGAATGTACAATACATCCACATTTTGCCAGTTATTTTTAAGTCCTATATACACGGGTTTCCAGTCTTTTAACATGAACCGAGTCCATTTTCAGGCTACTATAATTGAGAAATTCGTAATGCTCGGTGTGTTGTTAGCTCAATAACACCTTGCCCGACCTGGGGATCGAACACAGGACTCCGCGCTCAACAGTCGTACTTGTGCAAAACCAATGAGGCACCAATTTTTATCACACAAACAATGAACCTGCCATGTTATCACTCCAACGCCCTTGGTTGACTGGCGAAGACTAGAATGCCTAAACTTTAGGCATTCTAGTCTTCGCCAATGTCACACAGTTGTGTGAACTTAATGCTTTAGGCCCTAAAGCATTAATACCGCCTTTGTACCTTGGTAGTACACAAAGTTTCACTTACCAGATTATTGGTCCCAGTGTCGAGGCAAACCGGCAGACACTGATATGGTTTAATACCAGCAAGGGCTGTGAGCAGTATTGTCTTTCCCTGGGATACACCCATACCATGTGCCCCAAGGTCGCCGAGACCCAGCACTCTTTCTCCATCCGTAACCACAATCACCCTGACGTCACGTTCAGGCCTAAAATGGTTATTGAACCCTGAGTCATGCCAATGAGTAGTATAATTTCGTATTAGATTTATCTCATTTGTAGTCAAGATTTTAAAATAAACTAGCACAGGCTGGTATTATTTCCTTTGATGGGACAATCGAAGCGAATGACATGCGAGCGGGCGTGACGAGCAAGGCGAGCGCCACATTACCAATCTAATGAATTTCTTTTTTTAACGTATCTTAACAAAAAATTTAGAGGTACGTACATGCAGGAGTGTACTTCTTAGTGAATGACATAAATCCCGAGAAAGCAGAGTGTAATTATAAATCACCACAATTGGTAACATGGGCATGGGTGTATAAAGGCATTTCATACTTACATATCAATATTAATAAAGATCACAAACTAAAGTCACTAATCCCTTTGCGGTAGGTATACCTACCAAACACTGTTTGGCACTGTCCCACTAATAGATCTGTGGTCTCGCCACTGTAGGTACTTGTTACGTATAATCAAGGTGTAACGTTGCCTCGATTGCTTTTGGTAAAACGGACCAAAATCAATCATCTCAAACTAGGCCAAGTTAAATCCATAAATTACAGAAACCTCAAGACTCACCAATTCTTCAAAACATCAATGACATGTCCTCTATCATGTATAGTTACAAAAAGACTTCTAGGTCTTTTGTAAATAAGACCAAACCTCTTGCATGCCATCCCTACAGTTGGAGTATTTATCAACGGCATGTATTTGTCTATAATCTTGATTTATTAAGCAAAAGAATAATGTTTCATTGTTATCCTGAAATGTAGAAAACACGGAACACAATATTAACGCCGTGTCCTCGTGGAGGTGATTGGCAGCGGCGGTGACCTCTCGCGCCCGGCCCTGGTTCAAGCCATGGTCCGGGGCGAGAGGGAGTGGGAGGCAGTCACCTCCTTCTGCGAAGCAGTCGTGCTAGCGAAGGAGGTGGCGGAATGGATGAGCGACAGGACCTCACGCCTCAGCCGCCGCGGGAGACGATCCGGGCGTCGGGAGCCGCGTGACGACTCCCGGGCACCGTAGGCGCGGGCCTGCGGGCGGAGAGTAATGGGTAGCTCACCGTGCGATCAGGACCAGGCCCGTGCCGGACGGCGCGTATGTGTTCCACGCGCGCATCAAAGAGATGTCAGCACGAATGACGGGGCCCGATAGGGCCGAAGCCTGCCAGGGTAGCGGGATCGTCCGAAAGGGTTACCGCTGCCTTGGAACATAAAGGGCTAAGGAAGGAACACGGATGGGTTTTAGTCAGTAACGAGTCTGATACTCCCTTCCGCTCCACCCAGAGCGGGAGACCCCTCCCGCTCTGGGTGGAGCGGAAGGGAGTGTTTCGATTTGGAGTTATTCGATGATTTCCCATCCTCAAAAAAAAAAGGGCTGATTTCTTAATTGACTGATAATTTTTATTAGTGGAATAAATTTGACGTTTGACAGTTTTTGTATGGAGGAACTGTCAAAAATTCAAAATTATTCCTCCGATAAAATTATCTGACGTTGGAAAAATCGTCCAAAAGCAGTGCAGTTCAACTTCTGCCCTGAAATAAGAGCTGGTGGTAAGCCCCCTGAATAACAGTTTTTTACATGGAGCGATTGCCTCTCTGACCTCCTCAACCCAGTTGCTTTGTAACAATTAAAGCCCCCCCCTCTGACTACATAGTACCCGTAATGACTGTGAAAGATCTACAAATATTCCCGCTGCATATCTTTTTATTATCCGATATTATCCTTGGGTACCTAACTAGTTCTACTTCAGCATGACCTAATAGAAAGCAAGGTATTGTTCGATTTTTGCGGTCAATTTTATTATTTATATACCATTTATATACCTACACATAAATAAACAGACAAGAAAAAAAAATTGGTACAAAGTTGATGCTTATTTCATAAGAAATCTCTTCCAGCATAACTGCGATAGGACAATAGATAACCACCTTACCTCACTGATTTTACCTATAAATAGGTAAAATTCATCGCATCACTTGAAAACGGCAGTAGCGATTTGGCTGGTTTTTGTTTAAACATGTTCGTAATAGTCCGAGTTATGTATAATGAAAAGAAAAATTAAGTAACGTAAAAATTCGGGAAATACTGAACGACTTTTTTTCTATGGGATTTTTGTATGAACTATTGCTATTACATTATTGAATGATGACGAAGAGGTGGTGTAATATGTAGGTAGAAAAAATCCATTATTTTTGAAGGTCTTAAAAACATTAAAAACATCTCTCTAAGAAACCAGAAACAAAATCTACATAATTTATTTTTCATTTAAATAATTCTTTGAAAATTATTTAGAATAACATGTTCAAAACGCGAGGGGAGGATTTATTTCACATGAGAAATGACGCATGTGAAACCAATCTCATTAGATTTGTTTTTTTACATGAAAAACAGTCAAGTCCAGCTTCTACAGGAATTCGGCCATTGTTCTTTGGACAGAACAACGTCTGTTTATTATTCAGTAATTATCAAAATGAGTCAGTCACCGCATTCCAGTGGGGAACCAAAGTTACGGTATGTCAAAGTAGTAAAAAAAAAAAAACAAAAAAAAAGTAAGTTCCGGTGTAAGTGATCGGTTATGATCCCTATATACCAACATCTTAATACTACCTTCCTTCAAGCACATCTGGTGGCCAAGAAAGAGGTGCGATCTCCATTTCCTTGTCACAAGCTGCCCTGCAAGGTTATTACTTTCTTCTCTTTCTACTTTCAGCACAACATTGTCACACACACTATTCAAAACTTCTAAGTAACAATTTTTACTGTAAGAAATCAGCTCGATCATCACGCCATCTCCGTGTAGTCCTGCCGAGATGTCACTTACCATCAAAAGGGACCCATTGGTTTGGAGTTTGGCCCATTGGTGGTCCAATGGAATAAATATTTTAAATAATGAATTCAATCATTTTTTTATTGAAATTAACATTTATTTCACCGCACTAGTTGATAATGACACTATAGTACATGGTGTAGAAATATTAGCAGCGTGAAAAACAGGAAAAAAATACCATTATACCATACGGTTATTTTGGACGCGGACTCGGTAGTCACACCTGGGTGTGACTACCGTGTCCGCGCCCAAAAAAATCTTGTAGCAGTGTACCTTCTATTAAAAAATAACAATATAATAATATGATTTATGTGTTGCTTAAACCTAACAAATATTCTACTACTATTAAAAAAATAAGTGTTATAAAATAAGTAGATAAGTAGGTTATAAAATAAGTAGGTAATTTATGTGTTGCTAACAAATGTTCATAGACTGACAAAAATTGTTTCTTTTTAATAGGATTCTACATATCGGATGTAACAATCGGATCGATCGACATAACGTCTAAATCACATCTTCAAAATTGCAGACTCCATATTTTAGTCGACAGATAATTTTTATTCGTGAAATAAAATTGACGTCTGACAGATTTTGTATGGAAGAATTGTCAAAAATTCAAAATTATTCCTCGGATAAAATTATCTGGCGTTGGGAAAATCAGCCCTTAATTAAATTAGGTTTAAATATTGTTACTTTTCTGTGTAAATATTTGTATAATCATAATTTACTATTATATTATTAATAGATTGATAAAAGTCTGCAATTTTAAAAACTTCGAATCTGCATCTACGAGTATATTCACCTAATTCTAAAATTAAACACTTAAAAATGGTTGAATCATGAGTTGTATTTTTCTATAATAAACATAAAATAATATATCAGGGCCGTCTAAAATTTTACGTATACTCAGCATAGTATTATTCAACAAAATCTATTTTCGTGTGTCTGTGCGTCCGATTAGGGGAACCGGAAGGAATGCCGTGCATCTAATGGCATATGATCTACGGTCTACCGGAGAGGTTTACCTGCACAGGTAAATCTCTCATACGACCCACATGACACGTATACACACGTATGTTTCAGGAACTGAACAGGTCTATTCCAGTCACGGATATCTATGATTCCAATAGACGCTCCGGTCTTCCTACAATACTGGTAAATCCCAACCGTATCGTGTATGTATAGCCACCAAAAAACTATTATAATAAAATTATGTACCAATAAAAAAAAGTCCAATAGTTCTATATCAGCTTTTATACACAAAACGTATAAAAAGTTTTACCAAAACCGTAGAAAAAACCAAAAATAATAATCAGTGATATTCATAAAACTTCTAGTGCGTCATCAATCATTGTTATTAAAAAACACTTGCTGTTCGCCAGAATCGAACGGCTGAAGTTCTATTACTTTGCAATTTTCTTACTTTCTTCGGGGGTGTAGACAGTCAACCGTCTTGCATCTGTTGATCTATGTAACAAGCATGGTAAATAAAATGCCTGATAATTACATACTCATTATTGATAAACGTAGGCGGAAATAGACGTCGAAGTCTGGTTGCACCTTATGCAACCAGACTTCCGTCGATCGACGTCGACTAGTCAGCAACCAGACTGCCATCGATCGCCGTCGACTAGCCGGCAACCAGACTGCCGGACTGCCATCGGTCGACGTCGACTAATCGATATTGATGGCCTCAAAACATAAAATTCAAAATGAACCTTAGACTATGTTACAGGTGAATGATAAAAGTCACCCACCATCCACCATTTCAGACTTGTATTAACTATACCCATTAAGGGGGTGCTATGCCAAATCGAATGCCAAATAATCGAATATCAACTGATCGACCACTATAAATCGAACATCTAAATACTCGAACGTTTTTAATATTGAATGGTTAATAAATCGAAAATTCAATATATCGTGTACACTCAATACATCGAGTGTTCAAAATATCGAATGGTTGTTTGATCGAATATTCAACGCATCGCTTAGTTCATTCGATCGATGATTTCCTTCACCGATGTCAGTAATGTCCAAGATATATTAATATTTGCCCGAATTTGAACCTTGTGCATAGAAAGAAAGAAAGAAAACGCCGCCGCCTTAACCGCTGGGCCATCATGAAATGAGATGGCGCCTAAATCTCCGAAACGTATTTACTTAAGCCTGTCACTAACTTAAACATGATTACTGATCAAAAATGAGATGGATACCAACCTCATTCACTGTATCCGTGACATCATTGAAGTAGTTCGTTAAAATAAATTGGAAATGGTTTCTTCGCATTTTATGTATTCACATTTTTTTACTGAAATAGAAAATTATCGGTTAATTTGCCCAATCATTCGACTAAGTGTACTCAATACTTTACCTGTATTCCACAGTGTGTACTTGGTGTTAACTTAAAAAATGGGATCATTTTGTACCCTGTCAGGCATAGCAAAATCGTAGGAGAGAGTAGGCTTTGAAAAACTAAGCTTATTTTATTTATTAATATGTGGCAAGGAATCGGGACGCATTATCGCAATAACGTATCTGATATTATCGACCGATAATAACGCGCATGTGGGGGCGAGCTTTTAACATATATTTCATACAAAAGCTGTCAAACCGCAATATAAATTCCTCGGATAAAAGATATCTGAATATTAAAACTTGGGCTGATTTTTAAATCTAATATTATTAGGTATGTTTTTTAATTTTATTTATTTATAGTAGCTTACTGTAGTACCTACTAATACTTACTACCTATATAAATAAGTACTTACTGTTCCTTAATCATGTCTTCTATCGATTTGACCTGAATTTTGCTTTTCGGGTAGTCATAAAAATCTGGTTTGAGGCAGTCATAATCAGTTTTGTAAATATAATCAGCTACAAACTTGTCTAAGTCTTTTGGTTTGGGATAAACACCGGCAAGCTCTGTAAAATAATAAAACGCAAGTATTTTCTGATGATATTTTCAATTCTGTAGCTGGAAGTCTACTAAAAGTTTCTACACAAAAAAAGGTTCTTGGGGTAGACCACCAAAAACCTTCTTTTTTTGTGTTAATATTTATTGCAAAACAACAATATGTCCCCAAGTGCCCGGGACGTCAGCTGCTTTGCTGGCGTTGACGGGCGCCGGCTCAGCACTGAAGTCAGTGGCGAGGTGAATCTCTGGGCGAGACCGATTACAAATGGATCAAAGTCGTCACACAGTGGGTGCCTGAAGAGGGACGTCGTCACTGAGGCAGGCCTAAGAAACGCTGGCGTGACACGGACTCGTTCCTGACGATTGGACGGAGAAGGCATAGCACAAGGAAAGGTGAAAGAATATGAGGCCTTCATTAATAGGAGGCCTTTGCCCAGCAGTGGGACAATATAGGCTAAAGGAAAAACAAAATCTTTATTATCCCACTGCTGGGCAAAATAAGTAAAAACCGGTTCCGTAGTTGGGATGAATTTATTCCAAGAACAAACTTGACATTGTAGTTGAAAAACGTGATCTCCCATACATTCCAAATGTAAGTTGGTCGACTATTATTCGTTAACTTGTAAAGCCTACCTACTTAGCTGTGATAGTTTTTCTTTTGGCTTCGGTATTCATTTACAGGATAAATTTCGAACCAGTGCGCAAAATGTAACCATAAGCTCAGCGTATGATTCTAGACCACAGCGTAGATTTTAGCCGGTTATCAAAAAAAAAATCGGCTGTTTCATAGAAAAGTGCAATACCTACGTGGTCAAAATTTATTACAGACCAATTTATTTTTTTTTATAAATCGAGATTCTGAACTTGTTAAAATTATATAAAAAAAAATATTTGCTGTTATGCATTTTGACTACGTAGGTATTACAGTTTTCTATGAAACAGCAGTATTTTTTTTTTGATAACCGGCTAAAATCTACGCTGTGGTCTAGAATCATACGCTGAGCTTATGGTTACATTTTGTGCACTGGTTCGGCGACGGTGAACCTCAATATCCTTCGATATTGAGGTTCACCGTCGCCCTGACTCCAAAACAACCTTCTGTGGCACAGCCTTTATTAGGTATTCTTATATTTAAATAAGGGCTGATTTTTCAATCATCTGATAACTTTATTCGAGGGATAATTCTGAAATTTTGACAATTATTTCATAGAAAAACTGTCAAGCGTCAATTTTATACCTCGAATAAAAGTTATCTGGCGACGGAATAATCAGCCCTTAATAAGGTAACAGTGAACCTAGTTTATACGTACTTTTTTCATAGGCATGCTCAATCACGGCCGCAGCTATTTTTAAAGATAAACTTGGGATGCTGTTGAGAGATGGGTAGAGTCGGCCAATCGCTAAATCTGTCTCAGTAACGTTTTTCGCTAAACTCTGGAAAGAAAGTACTACGATCAGAAGGCACAGAGCCATTATTCAATTTGTAAAGATTCCGACCTTAAAAGTAAAACAGAACCTTAAATGTAACATGACCCCTTTTTGTCTATGCGTAAAAGGAACTCTTGTTAAAATTTTCAAAAATCCTGATTTTTACTGTAGATCACCTATAAAATACGATTACCTCATGGTGCATGTACCATGAGGTACTCGTATTTTTATATTATTTTTTGCCATAACTAGGGAATAAACCGAAATATTATTTTGAAATCGACCGCGTTTCGGATTTTTTTCATCGAGCAAATTACAATTTATCGTGTTTTGAACCGTTATTTCCTTAAAACAAGGGTGTATCTATGACATCATATATAATCATATGATTCTAAAAAACAGACAAATTCGGATAACCTCCAGTTAATCCTACTATATAATATTATAAACGCGAAAGTTTGTGAGGATGGATGTTTGTTACTCTTTCACGCAAAAACTACTGGACGGATTTGGATGAAAGGCACACAGTTAGGCGACATAAATAGTTATAGTTGTAGTGCTTTCTGTGACGACCTCCTTCGCAAATAGCTCAAATACCTATGTACCTACTATCTACTTACGTAAATATAATAATACGTGAAAATACGAAAAAGCGTCTTCCTCGGGGAAAGACGAGGGAATTACCTGAGCTGCGGCTAGAAACATGGTATCGGGAATATGATGAGCGCAGCAAGTGAGCACTCCGAGCGCTACTCCCGGAAATATGTAGGAGTTGTTACCCTGGCCTGTGTAATATTCCTTCCCTTTATATTTGACTGGAGGGAAAGGTGAACCAGAAGCAAATATGCATCGACCCTAAAACAATATTATCTATTAAATAAATTCTTATTTTTACCAACACACAACTTCGAACGCAGAGTTCAAAAATACCCTTAACGAATCCGAGAGTCAATTGTTCTTTTCTTCCCGTCGTTCGGAAGGCCAATTCTCGTACTTAAAACACGTTCAAATTTATGTCGCAATCTCATCTCAGCGACTATCAATATCAAAAATGTATGTAACAGATTGAGACTGAGATTAGATTGCGAACGTTCTTAAAAATACTAATTGCTCCTCAGATCATTTTTTTTTTGTACTGGACTATCATAGCTAACCACAAACATTAGAAAGGTTGTCGAATCAAAAATGACAAATTTTCAATTGCTATTTTGCCTGCACGATGGCCATTGTTACACCCAGTATAACGTCAAAGCAGCTATTTATATTATAAAGTATTTTACCTCAGTATGGTCATAAGCTTGCTGAGGTGTGCATTCTGCTTTTTGTGTCGGATTTGAAAGTGCAAAGATTAACGGTCGTTCACAATTTTTGGCCATTTGTTGCAAAATTTCAGGCGTAAAGGCACCACCCATTGTCGAAGCACCTAAAACATTATGTACTGAGTAATAAGTATTCTGAGATTGGTACATAGAGACTCGAATATACACTCAATCTTACCTACTTACTAAATTCCAAATTGAAAAAGCGAGCTTGTAATGTTAAGATGACAAAACGGTATACATTATCGTGTCAGCCATGCACAGTGAAGGGTTCCTTAATTAAAATTAATATTAACGCATGCGCAGTATTGATTTTATCGACCGTAAAAATAAGTTTATATTTCTCGAAAAAACTATGAGAAACTTAGTTATTACTGCGGTTGTATAATTTGACCGAAACTGCTATACCGCGCCTTAGGAATGCGCGGCGGTTGAATTTTCAGGCCGAATCAGATAATTTTTATGAACCGTTCACGAAACGTTCAAAATGAACAATTCTAAACAAAAACAATATCCTTGTAATGCCTTGTAAATATGCTTACAAAATATGTACAATATTAATAGTTGTAAATTTATGGAGTGCTGTTAAGTATTGAACCTACAGAGCTGGTTCTGATCTTAAATTGTAGTAATTTTAGTCTACTTTAAAAACGGATAGATTTTGTTTTTTTTTAAAACGTATTGTTTAGGACTTATATTGAGAAAACCAAAAGGCGGTTTTTTGAGTGCTGCAAAGTTAGCACAGGTATTTCGAAGCTGAAAACTTGGATATACGCTACTGGTAGTGGTCCTAACAACATATTAAAAAAATCAGATCTAGCCGTTAGTTTCAGATTTTAATGTTCGATATGACTGGCCTAGAACCGCATTCACAATTCACAATTTTTCGTTTAAATAGAACAGCTAGCTATAACCACGATATTTACTTACCGACAAGTGCAGTTGCCTTTATAGTCTTCACGAAATCTCCAAAATCCTTCGATGGTGGTAAATCTTTCCCGAACTTAGCAGCGTGCGGTGGTATTCCACTTTGGCGCTTATTCGACAACAAACCATCGAGGTCAAACAGGTAGATTTTCTTTACAGCTTCATCCATTGATACGCCTTCAAGTACCATCGCATCGCATATCAAATTTGCAATGCCAACGCCTGCCTGAAGATTATAACACAGGTATATGTACTATTCCAACAAGAATACTTATAAACCGTTGATTTCATCCGCAACTTATATAATTATTAAAGGCCTTTGCCCAGCACTGGGACCTTAACGGCTAATAAAAAAATAAAAATTATTAAATAACTAACTAATGACTAGGTCACATGATCAGTGAATTAAAGGTAATACAGACAGAGTAACCCGGATCTCCTAGTTTGGGAGTCAGGGTTACTCTATCTGTATTACCTTTAATTCACTGATCATGTGACCTAGTCTTTAAACAATGTTGAAGGTTTTCGTATAAATAAAGATTTTTATTATTATAATTGTCAGTCCAAGCGAAAAGGGTCCAGTGCGCGGCATTTAGTTTCCGAGATATAAGAGGTTTTGTAAAGTTGGGTATAAAAATTGCATTTCGCGATTTTAATTGGTTATAAATAAATGCTCAATTATCTACAATTTCATATAGTAAATGACTATATACGATGTTTCTAAGTACCAGAAACTTTATGAAAAAAGTTTACTAAAAAGGTACCAGTGGGTGGCATGTCGATATTCTGGGAATAAAATACGTTTCAATACCCCGTACTGATCACTTCTAATAATTTAATTATATTTTAAGATTAAAATGTTGAAACTACGTGTAAAAGGTCCCTTAAAGCGGGGAACTCCCTGCTACTATGCAACTACTAAGGGGATTTACTTTGCTTCACTTCGACATAGCGGGGATTTCCCTGATCGTTTTTTGCTACCTACGTGTCCTATAAATAGATCTGCCTGTGATGCAATAATTTATTTGTCATTTGACACCGGAAAGGAAACAATATCCGACAGTCTTTGTGTAAATATAGCAGTTTTTATTATCTTAGCTGTTTTAAATTGAGTGAGTGAAAAGTGCGCATAAAAATGAATAAAGGTAAGTCTTTACGTTGTCTATTATATCTACTAATACTATGTTTGTTGTTACGTGTTGTGTTATGTATCGAATAAGCTCCAAAAGTACTGAACCGATTTTGAAAATTCTTTCTCCAATACAAAGCTGCATTATTCAGTCATAGGCTATAATATTATTAACGTTATTACGCTTAGCGGGGCCGAGGTCGAAAAGCTAGTTCTATAAACCGGGGTATCGGAATGTTACGGAGTTCTTGTGTGTATCTACAGCTGTTACCTACTTTTCATATTTAGACCTCGACAGGGGCGAAGCCTCCTACAGACAGCAGTCGTCTTTAAATTCGATTTTTTATGGATTTTAGAGATTTAGAGATTTATGGATTAAGCGTAGATTACGTTACGTTCCTACTTATTTATTACATTTTAAAAGAGAGCAGCTTTAATCATAATAATTCGGCTGCATCCACATAGACTGAAAACTGACCGCGACAAAGTTGATAGGCTAATGAATCTCAATTAGTCATAATTTCATCCCATTTATACTAAATTCAAATTTGTTTTTAGGTAACATAATTATTGAAGATTCAACCGAAGGTTCCAGCTCTAGTGATGAATCTAAGCATTCTGATGGACCTGTACCACTTTCTATGGAGGTGGAAGTAAACACACTACCTGTTTTGGCCTCGACCGCAACAACGCCGGATTTACCAACAGAAGAAGAAACCGTTGCACCTTATTCAGGTACTTACAACTTAGAAAATAATTTCACAGAGTCGACATCTGAGATGGATGAAACGGATCAGTATTATGAAAAAAGCACTAATACAGAAGCAATCAGTGAAGATGAAATACATGAGTGTTATGATTTTGCTAAAATAGTTAGCCGAGCCTTGTGTAAAATCAAAAAAGATCGACGTGATCATTGTATGCATGCAATAGTACATATTCTTTATGACTACAGCAAGGACTCTAATACCAATTAAGAAGTTGTGTTAGGTACTTATGTCATAGACATAGTATGAAAAAATGACCTGTGTAGTATGTATATTTCAACTATTTGTTTTCAGAGTTTAGCTATTCAGCGTCTGTAGAACATGAAGACTATGAAAATTTTAATTTAGAGTTCAAAAGTCAACGGGGTACAGAATTATCGTGTGACATCGAATTTAGTGCTTGTGAGCCGCTCGAAGAGCGGCAAATTGGTAATATTTTACTAGATGATGATCCTTTAATTCTAGACGATGTAACTCAGGCCTCATTCTTAGATACTGGCTGTGGATGTAATAATAATTGTGTGTCCAAATTTCAAAAAGATGTAATATTAAGTAGTAGGTTAGATTGTATCGAATTAAATTCACGTTGTAATGAAGGAGTCAATCATCATCACTTGGTCTTGAAAGGAGCTTTAAATGCTCTCTTACGTACAAGTGAAAATACATTACATTCAAAAAACAGAAACTTGCAACGAAAAGAATACACGGTAAAGTATTTCTTTCGAGGTGTTTCAGTATGCAAGATTTTTTTCCAATATGTATATGCCACTGGTTTGAAAAGGTTAAAAAATGTAAAAAAGAACTTTCTGGACAGCGGTGTTGCTCCAAAGGTCCACGGGTCACGTAAACGACCTTACAATTGTATTAATTTGCAAACTAGATCAGACGCAATCACTTTTATAAGACAGTTTGCTAATGAAAACGGTTTAGTATTGCCGGGCCGATTACCAGGCCACCAATTTAAATCTGATTTAATAATTTTACCTTGTAGTATGTCTAAAGCGTATGTGTACAACAAATATTTGGAAACTATAGCTTTACTCGATAAAACTCCTATTAGTAGAAGTAGTTGGTATGATCTTTGGGAAGATTTTTGTCCATATGTCGTTATACAGAAACCGAAAACAGATCTATGTGCAACTTGTCAGAAAAACGTGACCACGTTGGGACGAATGGGTGGTTTAGATGAAAAGGAAAAAATACAGCTTGTAGAAAAGTCGAGGCAGCACCTTGATTTAGTGCAAAATGAACGAAAATATTATAACAATGTAATCAAAGTTGCGACTGATTCAATAACGGACTCTACTCTTATTCTTGGACCTCATGAACCATGTTCTTATGATGGCGTCATGCATTACTCTTTTGATTTTGCCCAACAGGTGCATTTGCCGCACAGTTCACAACAAATTGGGCCACTGTATTTCTTGACAGGATTTAAAGTCAGTTTATTTGGTGTTGCTGCAGAGCCTTTGAGAAAGTTCGTTTTGTACGTAATTCCTGAACCCTGTGCTACTGGGAAAGGAGCTAATGTAATAATTTCAATGCTACATCATTTTTTCGAAAATTTTGGTATAGGCGAAAAAGATGTTGTTTGTCATGCAGATAATTGTGCTGGACAAAATAAAAATAACTATGTCATGCAATATGCAACATGGCGAGTTTTAACAGGCAGACACCGAAGTTTCCGTATATCTTTCCTTCCCGTGGGTCATACGAAGTTTGCACCCGACATGTATTTCGGTCTATTCAAAAAAAGTTTTAGAAAATGGGAATGCAATAACTTAAAGGATATTCTTGCAGCTGCTGTTCAAGCTTGTCCGAAAACAAAATCTATAGTAGCTGTTCTAACTGGTGATGAGAAAGGAGAAACTTTTGTGAAAACTTACGACTGGGCCAATTTTTTTCAACCTGATTGTGTAACTATTAACCAACTTCTGCATTTTAGTCATTTTGAAACAAATGAAGATAATAGAGGGCACATGTTATGTTACAAAAAATATACTGACAGTCAACCAACTGTATCAAAGGTTTTGAACCCGAATAAAGTATACGGTTTTCCTTTAGAAAAATCCCCTGCAGGCATGACGTACGAAAGAAAATCGTATCTTTATAATAAGATTCGTGAATTTGTACGTGAAGAATCTAAAGACATTTTATGCCCGAAACCCATTCCAAATGTTGATGTTGACCACAACTCTGTCCCAACAACATCTGTCGAGTACTCTTTTCAGAAACCATCAATTGAAAAGAGTATTCGACAAAAACCAACATGTTCGTACTGCAAACAGGTTGGTCATAGGAATCAGGTGCGAGGAGGAATTTATTTTTGTCCAAAACGTAAGTTGGAGTCCCAAATAGAATAAGTTTTATTTTTATGTTTGTATTGGCTTTTTTCAAATATTATTGCAACAGAATAATGATTATTTTAGCCACTGGTACCTTTTATGACATTACATAAAAGGTACCAGTGGCTAAAATAATCATTATTCTGTTGCAGTAATGTTTGAAAAAAGCCTGTCTTGTTATTTTGTTAGTTCCTAAATAGAGTAAGAATACTTAATTTTAGTTTTTTATTGTTAATTACTATCGCAATAACTAACTTTTTATTAAATATCGGCAAGTGGACCTTTTTTACTAGACTGTGTATCCTTCTTTTATTTTGATAATAATTGTTTTAGTTTTGATGTCAAAAGTATAATTATAAGTTGATTCTATGGAAAACATATCAATCTACAATAATGAATAAAAATCTACGTAACAAGCAAGTAAAAGTGTGTTTTTTTTTCACTCAAACTTTCAAAATGCTTTTTCTCAAATCAAGCTTTTTCAGAATTTCAACTTCAAATGTCTGATAAAAAAAAACGTGTGCTACTTTTTGATTATTTTTTCAATCCATACTATCAATTGACTATTCTAGATACCGAATCCAGTCTTAACTCAATACCCCACTACTGGACCCTTTATGCCTGGACTGACACATATTATTTTATTATTAAAGTCTAGTGATAAAACATTTTAAACTGCAATTCGTTTTTTGTAGGTACCTAATCTACGCCCTTTTAAAACTATGTTTTGTGCCATCCATACTCGAAATAATTAATTTGCGGATGACATCACGGATGACTCTTGTTTTATAGATAAAGGTATGGATGTAAAATATTATGTTTTCTTTTTCCGTTAGCCTTTGTTATCCCCTGGGCAAAAGCCTCCCCATATTCTTCCACCTTTCTTTGTGCTGTGCCTTCTCCATCCAACTCCTCTGTCTCGGTGACGACGCCCGTCTTCAGGCACCCACTGTGTGACGACTTTGGTCCATCTGTCTGGATGCATCCTAAACGTGTGACCCGCCAGTCCCACTTCAGCCTCGCAGACCTGCCGCCAACATCGGCGATACCAGCTGACTTAAAGCGTATTGTAGTGTTCCGAACTTAGTCGGTGAGTTTAATTTATAAGATACTACGCTCCGTCTCTCTTTGGCAGACCTTGAGTTTGGACTTCTGAGCCTCTGTTAAAGACCAAGTCTGAGTGCCATAGGTTAGGATAGGCAGGATACATATGTCGACAAGCTTGCGCTTTAGTGAAATAGGAAGATCGCCCTTCATTAGCGCCATAATAATATAATAGAAAAATAGAAAATAGAAAAAAATAATGATTAAAGTTATAATGATTAAAGTTTTTAAAAAAATCTTGCAGCACTATACCCCAGGCGTTGGCAAGACTGATGGTCAGAATTTTGGGCTTCTGACTACCCGTAACGACGGTCGAAAATCCAGAAATAACATCCAGGACCAACGGCTTAGCGGATAAATGAATTCCTACTACATATTACTTAAATAAAACTTACAGAACCGGCTCCGAGAAACAAATATGTATTGTCACTAAGTTTTTTCTTGGTGATTCTGCAAGCAGTGAACATACCAGCGACCACAACACCCGCAGTACCTTGAATATCGTCATTGAACGTACAATATTGACTTCTGTATTTGTTAAGAAGGCGAACAGCGTTAGACAAGGCGAAATCTTCAAACTGTTAACAATAATACATTACATATATGTAGATGGTATCGTTTGATCAGTAGTTTTCTATCTATTCGTATATACTTAAAAAATGCAGAGTTCGGGCACCAACTTCAAAGGATATTAGTAAAGTGCTTAGGTAGGTACATAGAGGGAATGCAATATCTCGAAAACAGGGAGAAGATTTCGGGCCTTTTCAAGATTTAATCTTGTGGGGAGATTTAATCTCTTCTTGAAATCTCGAGATTTCGAGACTGAGCGCGCGCGACTTAGCTTCTTAGGAAGCCATTTGGAGCATACAAATTAGTGTTCGTAATGTGTGTGCGGATTTGTTGCATTATGTAACCGTAGCACAGATGATTATTACTTAAATAAGCGTAATTGTTTTCTTATTTACAAAATATAACACACCTCCCCTAAGTAGGCGTAGTTTTCATTTTAATAATTTTCGCTTTAAAAAAACGCATTATTTATATCTTGATTTCAAAAACTTCGAAAACGAATGACCAATCTCGACGCCAGACTTAGTACGCGAGATCTCAAATTTTCAATCTTGAATAGAGATTGCGTTCCCTAGGTACATAGGTACGGATGCGTCAAATGAATAAGGTGTATAGGAACATAGAATTCGTAACGAAACTAAAAGTTACTTGTATAAGTATGTTGTGGCTATATCTCTTGCAACACGCTTCCATGAACTCTTCAACAAAATCATCGAATTCCTGGCCTCGTACTCGCTTCTCTCGAATGCCTATATACAACGGATCTTCTAGCAACTTCTGAAAAGGTATGAAAACACTTATAAAAAATTACGGGTGCCCTGATTTTTATGTATTTCTTAAAAACTGTGCTAGTTAGAAACACCCGTTTTTATTTATACTGTAATATTTAGATTCATAAATTTGTCAATCAATAATTAACTCAGCCTATTGCAGTCCACTGCTGGACATGAGCCTCTCCCAGACTGCGCAACAACACCCCTTCCTCCGCCTTCCGCATCCATTCTGTCCCAGCCACCTTCTCTAAGTCGTCCGTCCATCTACATATATAACTGGGGAACGACCCATACTACGCTTGCCAATACGCGGTCCTCACTCCAGGACTCGTCTGCTTCACCGGCCATCGGTCCTTGACAAATAAAGATGGCTAACCCACTACCACTTCAGTTAAAACGTGTAACAAGTAGTTATTCTAGACTTTTTATTTTACAGGCATTTTACATGAAGTCCAAAACCTCACGGTCTATTATTTTAATCTATCTATCTATATAAATAAAAATGAAATGCTGTCCGTTGGTAAGCGCATCACCTGAGAGCTGCTGGACTTATTTGGGTAGTTTTTGTTTTAAAATGTTCTTAATAGTCCGAATTATGTTTTGATGAAACAAAACGGAAAGCTGCCTGGAAAATTTGAAAATTCGGGAAAGCCTGAAAAGCCTTTGCAATGGGATTTTCGAATGAACTCAAGACCATATGGAAATTTTGAAAGGACGACGTCTGGCGGATCAGCCAGTTTTTATAGGCTATTCATTTCATTAGGACGAGCTGGTACACATGCGTACCACAAGCGGTTAAACTAGCTGTTAGTGCTCGACGTCGCCCGGATAATTCTCATGTCTCTCTCTTCATTGGTTTAAGCTCTGCGTTGTCTGTGAGTCAGTTCGTCGAGAAGGCATTCATCCAACCGAATCTTTCCGTGAATGTGTGTGAATTGAAACAAAACAATTTGAGTAAGATCGTGAATTTGTTTAAATGAAATAAAATTGATTATCCACTGCAGAGTGATGACGATACAGACTGTCATTGCCTGTGATTGTGTTAGCCAACAAATCACGTGGATGTGGTGATCACAACTGTAATAATCAGTTGTGATCACCACATGGTTCATGAATCATATTCGTCGTCACTACTCCATACAACTCTGGATCCGTTTCCGAACCAGGAATTTCTGCGCAAAAGATGGCGTCGGTTTCATCCTGTCTTATTTCTCGATCTACTGGAGAATACACGCATGAGGCAGTCCTCTTTTCCACCACTCTGCAGAGTACATCCCACATCTTCGTTAATGGATTAATCCTCTCGATCAAAAAATGTCCTTATTCCAATCTATTTGGGATCGGCACAACATATCTTCTTTTCCCATACTTCTCTGTTACTCGTCATCTCGGTAATCACCCCCATTCTAACCATATGTATCATCATTCATACAGTCCATCCATCGTTTCTTAGATCGTCCCCTACTCTTATAGCATTCATACTTAAAACATTCTTCACGACATTTTCCTCATTCTTCCGTAGCACATGGGCCATACCATAACAACATAGGCTAAAAATAAATAATGAATAGTAAGTTACGTTTTATAAGATTTTTTTAAACCAATCATGTTAGCAGAGTGGCAGTTCTTTGTGTGCTGTTTGACAAATACAAAGCTAGCTAACTACATGTACATGTCTACAGTGTAGTTATAAAAAAAATAATAACCTGATTATTGGTTCCCACGTCCAAAGTGATCGGTAAGCAGAGGCCGGGAGGAATCCCTGCTAACGCGGTGTACAAACACAGCTTACCAACAGATATCCCCATTCCGTAAGCACCGAGGTCACCCAGACCCAAAATTCTCTCTCCATCAGTAACACAGATAGCGCGCACGTTCGCCACAGGCCTTAAAAAACGCAACATTAAAAATAAATTGAAAAAAAGTAAAATTATAAACAAAAATAGTACAGCCGCAAAAAAACTTGAAACCACCCGTCCAAAATTTAAAATAGAGAAAGCAGTTAAACAGGGCGACCCACTATCACCTAAACTGCTTCACCAGTACCCTTGAAGAAATCTTCAGGAAGTTGGCAGCCGAATGGAGGGAAAGAGGCATTGTCCTTGGCGAAGCGAGACTGACGAATCTACTTTTCACCGATGAAATTGTTCTCTTTTCATCCTAAGCCACTGAACTTGAACAGATGCTCCAAGAACTTAGCAATGCAAGCCTTTAAGTTGGACTGAAGATGAATATGGCGAAGAGTAAATTTATGTGCAACAAAACACCGAGAAGCATTAAAGTAGACGGGGAGATAATAGAACAAGTCCAAGAATACCTTAACTTGGGCCAAGTCGGCTCTTTCCAGGCGAGGCAAGATCTCCCCCGGTGGGTTCCCGCATTTTCGAGGCGGGGGGGCTCAGTAGCCGTGGCTGGCTGGACCACGGTGAAGCGAAGAGGAACCCCAGCGGGGGCCGCTCGTCAAGGCTTTGCGGCTTAGCCAACGACGTAGCGGCCGTAGGGTAGGTTGCGGTGCCGCTTGGGCGACATCGCAGCCTACCTGAGGCGGGCCGCGGTGTCCTCCGTGAGGGAGACGTCGCGGCTGAGGATTGGAGGCCGCGGCAGGAGAGGAGTGTCGGTGTTTCGTTGCCGCTCTCCCTACCTTCCGCGGCCTTGACGGGGCCGCCACCGTTGGATGGCGGACGCGGTGGGGCCGCAGGGGAAGAGGATTGTCGGTGTTTCGTTGCCGCTCTCCCTATCCTCTGCAGCCGTAGCTCCCCCAACCTGGGGGGGCATGCGGGGCCTGCCTCTTAGGCGGGCGTGGAGGCCAGCAGGCCAGCGGGTGCGGGGGCACCGTTGCCTGTATTGCACAGGCCTCCACCAGTGTGGGACGGGAATGGCCAGGTGTTCTCGGCCATTCCCGTAGCCCCCCAACCTGGGGGGCATGTGGGGCCCGCCATACCATCTTGGCGGGCATGCGTCGGAAGGGCTGTGGATGTAAAGGCTATGCCGGATTCCCATGGCCCTCCCATCACGGCGACGCGGGAACACCGCTGAGTTTTAGTGGGTATACTGTCATTCCGACAGGGAGTCCCACATACCCCGTCTCGTCCCTCGGGAGGCGGGGATGCATAAAGCATTTCTCAGTGACAAAAAAAAAAGGCGAGGCAAGATAAAGAAATCACAAGACGAACGGAAAACGCCTGGAAGAGCTACTGGAAAAAATAGAAGAGCTACTGATCCTTGAACCAACTATTTAAGGGTGAGTTGCCTATGGCACTAAAAGGCAGGCTCATGATAAATGAGAAATGATTTTATTTTGTAAGTAGGTTTGTACAAACACTTTTACACGTCAATCATATTTAAAACTAGATGAGGTCGGCGTTTCCTATCTTACTAGTCTGAGAAGAAAGGCCGAAACAAACTCGACGTTACAGTCTCTTTTAAAGTCCAGACATAATCTTGGTCAGATCATATGAAGACCATGTAGGTCGATGTCTGAGATGGTCTTTTGAGGAAAGAACCACACAGATTGAGAGGACCTGTCCAGTCAGTGCACGCATATGTCAGAAATCATGCAGCTCAACTCAAAACTTAAGGAGCTCAACTCATGGACATGTGTATTCTTCCCGTCTTAACCTTTGATGCACAAATTGGTCTATCTACAATTGTTACACTGTTTATCCTTAAAATACAAGCAATACGAGAATACAATACAAAATTGTAATAATTGTGCAGAAATAACGCTTACAGCACTAGAGGGTAGTTTTGGAAAACATGACAAGGAAAAAAAATAAAAAATAATACAAAATGAAGAAAGAAAAAAAATCAGTCAATTGTGTTGGTTACTTTTTATGGACTTAGCGCTTGAATTTTTGAAGTGATGTGGAAAAAATATCTATTGATTCATCGCAATTATTAAGAAGTTTTGTACGGGACAGTTAATCATTTTTTCGAGATTACGATGTTGGTCCCAAGGAGAAAGTTGTTCAGTTTGATGGTCTGTACCACATCCTTAAATTTGACCACACATTTCTGATACATGCTGTATGTACAGTAACCGCACATCAGTGGTGACAAATAGACATTGACAGCGCCGTAATGTCGTAGCAGTAAGGGCAGTTTTCGTAGTGAAAGTTTTATGTGTGTTTGACTGTACCTCCATCATATGAAACAATGCATGAGTGATAGGTTTCTTTATTTTTTTTTTTAATTTTACTTTATTTGGAAGAAAAACATGCATTAACAAACTTAACTTATTTTAGGTAGGTACTAACTGACAGAGATTATTTATTAAATCCTGTTCAGTTAATATGAAAAAGCAATTGTAATGTTATTATAAACTTACCAATTCCTAAGAATGTGGAGAATTCGTCCCTTATCATGTATCGTTATGAAGAGACCTTTAGGTCGTTTGTAAACTAGCCCGAATCTTTGACACGCTAACCCTACAGTGGGGGTATAGACTAGCGGTAAATATTTTTCTATATCGGAACCTAGTAATTTGTAAAATAATCTTTCATTTGTATCCTGAAAAGAAAAAGGAAAATAAAATTCAGCTTTTGTTTCTGGACCTTCAGAGCAGGGTTGTTGCGAATATCAGAATCAGCATCCGCGGATTATCGGCATTGTTTTAAAAATCAGAATCAGCTACAAACGATGCTGATTGTTAATGCTGACAATCAAATCGTAACGTGTTCGTTGAAGGCAGGACTAGCGCAAGTCACGTGGAGTTTTAACAAATCATAGACAGTTATACAAAATAAGCTGCGACCTGTTCCCATCATTCAATTGTTTTGTCAACAAATTGGTTGGACCCTAGTGAATTATTGTCTGACGTGTGTAGTGTAACAACAACTAATAAGTAATCCATAAACCATATTCAAATTCATAATTTCTCCTCCAATGAAAAGTTTAATATGGAAATATTTTACGTTAATAGATAAAAATATATTAATAATATATTAGGATCAAAAAATATTACAAAAAAAAAATATTTCTATTATTATTATGTTGATAACAAACATATTAGTTAGATATTTTGTTAGCAAAAAATACTTAAGTAACTTCTCTTTCTCTCTTTTATTGAAAATAATATATCAC
This sequence comes from Apamea anceps, assembly GCA_951799955.1. Taxonomy (NCBI): domain Eukaryota; kingdom Metazoa; phylum Arthropoda; class Insecta; order Lepidoptera; family Noctuidae; genus Apamea; species Apamea anceps. The sequence continues at coordinate 8,273,379 of OX637512.1, forward strand.
ATTTGGTAATAATTTTATAGTAGGATATGTTTTAACTTAAGTAATTTATTAATATAAGCATCAGCATCCGCTGATACAGTATAAACCTGCATCAGCAACAACCCTGCTTCAGAGCATTCTTAGGGTTCCGACTTTAAAAAGTTTTTCCTTCGAAGGTTGGAACCCCAAAAAATGTTCGATTCATCTCGCGAAAGGAAAATGACCAAATCGTACCTGACGACGAAGTGGTGGCGTCTCGATATGCCATATACAGAGGTGATATATGAAAAAAAATGTTATTTTTTAAGGTCTTAAAATACATAAAAAATATCTCTAACAAGTCAGAAAAAAAAGATCAGAATTTTTTTCTTAACTTAATATTTTCTGAGCAATAATTATGCGAACCCGATTTGCTCTTGGCCGTTAACTTTATAACAAATTGTTTACCCCGAATAGATCATGCAAATAAACCTTTAAATCTTTCCGAGACAAGAAATCCTTGCAATGTAGCACAATGCCGGCTACGACGCCGACGTAGCTTGTAGCAACGCCGTCGACGTAGCATTTTGAGCGATCAACCAGGAGCAGTAAATATAATACACATACTATTCAAACACATTAGGTACTATTACGTACGTACGTACGTACGGTAGAAAAAGAAGAACTTCTTCTTTCTTCTTTTTCTTTCTTTTCTTCTTCTTTCTTTCTTCTTCTTCCATATAAACTATTCTCCCTACTTTCCTGTCAAACATTTGACGTTGGTCCTTTCGGTACGGTAGACTCGGTCCAATCGAATTGAAGCACGTATTAAATAAAGCGTTTTGAATCGACAACATACATATATCCACATTACTCGGATTATCTAGGATTAGTAGGTTAGGAGTAGGGTAGGAGTAGGGTAGAAGTAGGGTAGGAGTAGGGTAGGAGCAGTGTAAGAGTAGGGTAGGAGTAGGGTAGGAGTAGTGTAGGAGTAGTGTAAGAGTAGGGTAGGCGTAGGGGGTAGGCCACTACGCGAACGAAGTAGCGCCGGGCAGCTAGAAATAATTTATATGGCAAAACAACGTTTGCCGGGTCAGCTAGTCATAAAATAAATATCATAACGCCCTCTGCGTGTAGCATGTTTACAATTGCACCAAAAACGTTCAGCAAAACACGAATAAAATAACACAAAATACAAAGCTCAACTTCCTACTTGTGCATTCTACCTACTTCTATGCTACTAAACTCAACAACTAAAATTCTGCGTGTCTGCTGTCACATTTCAATGTGAAAGTAGACACGCAGAATTTTCCAAAAAAGGCCACCTTTGACTCCCGTCACCGCTGTGATATACCGTGAACGATGCGTCACTTCATGTTAGCTCTCTTGAAGGAATTGATAGCTGCGTATAGATATTGAGAATAGTAATTCGTACGTAATAGTACCTAATGTGTTTGAATAGTATGTGTATTATATTTACTGCTCCTGGTTGATCGCTCAAAATGCTACGTCGACGGCGTTGCTACAAGCTACGTCGGCGTCGTAGCCGGCATTGTGCTACATTGCAAGGATTTCTTGTCTCGGAAAGATTTAAAGGTTTATTTGCATGATCTATTCGGGGTAAACAATTTGTTATAAAGTTAACGGCCAAGAGCAAATCGGGTTCGCATAATTATTGCTCAGAAAATATTAAGTTAAGAAAAAAATTCTGATCTTTTTTTTCTGACTTGTTAGAGATATTTTTTATGTATTTTAAGACCTTAAAAAATAACATTTTTTTTCATATATCACCTCTGTATATGGCATATCGAGACGCCACCACTTCGTCGTCAGGTACGATTTGGTCATTTTCCTTTCGCGAGATGAATCGAACATTTTTTGGGGTTCCAACCTTCGAAGGAAAAACTTTTTAAAGTCGGAACCCTAAGAATGCTCTGAAGCAGGGTTGTTGCTGATGCAGGTTTATACTGTATCAGCGGATGCTGATGCTTATATTAATAAATTACTTAAGTTAAAACATATCCTACTATAAAATTATTACCAAATGTGATATATTATTTTCAATAAAAGAGAGAAAGAGAAGTTACTTAAGTATTTTTTGCTAACAAAATATCTAACTAATATGTTTGTTATCAACATAATAATAATAGAAATATTTTTTTTTTGTAATATTTTTTGATCCTAATATATTATTAATATATTTTTATCTATTAACGTAAAATATTTCCATATTAAACTTTTCATTGGAGGAGAAATTATGAATTTGAATATGGTTTATGGATTACTTATTAGTTGTTGTTACACTACACACGTCAGACAATAATTCACTAGGGTCCAACCAATTTGTTGACAAAACAATTGAATGATGGGAACAGGTCGCAGCTTATTTTGTATAACTGTCTATGATTGGTTAAAACTCCACGTGACTTGCGCTAGTCCTGCCTTCAACGAACACGTTACGATTTGATTGTCAGCATTAACAATCAGCATCGTTTGTAGCTGATTCTGATTTTTAAAACAATGCCGATAATCCGCGGATGCTGATTCTGATATTCGCAACAACCCTGCTCTGAAGGTCCAGAAACAAAAGCTGAATTTTATTTTCCTTTTTCTTTTCAGGATACAAATGAAAGATTATTTTAGTAAATATAATACACATACTATTCAAACACATTAGGTACTATTACGTACGAATTACTATTCTCAATATCTATACGCAGCTATCAATTCCTTCAAGAGAGCTAACATGAAGTGACGCATCGTTCACGGTATATCACAGCGGTGACGGGAGTCAAAGGTGGCCTTTTTTGGAAAATTCTGCGTGTCTACTTTCACATTGAAATGTGACAGCAGACACGCAGAATTTTAGTTGTTGAGTTTAGTAGCATAGAAGTAGGTAGAATGCACAAGTAGGAAGTTGAGCTTTGTATTTTGTGTTATTTTATTCGTGTTTTGCTGAACGTTTTTGGTGCAATTGTAAACATGCTACACGCAGAGGGCGTTATGATATTTATTTTATGACTAGCTGACCCGGCAAACGTTGTTTTGCCATATAAATTATTTCTAGCTGCCCGGCGCTACTTCGTTCGCGTAGTGGCCTACCCCCTACGCCTACCCTACTCTTACACTACTCCTACACTACTCCTACCCTACTCCTACCCTACTCTTACACTGCTCCTACCCTACTCCTACCCTACTTCTACCCTACTCCTACCCTACTCCTACCCTACTCCTAACCTACTAATCCTAGATAATCCGAGTAATGTGGATATATGTATGTTGTCGATTCAAAACGCTTTATTTAATACGTGCTTCAATTCGATTGGACCGAGTCTACCGTACCGAAAGGACCAACGTCAAATGTTTGACAGGAAAGTAGGGAGAATAGTTTATATGGAAGAAGAAGAAAGAAAGAAGAAGAAAAGAAAGAAAAAGAAGAACTTCTTCTTTCTTCTTCTTCTTTAAATGTTTGACAGGAAAGTAGGTAGAACAGTTTATATGGGAAAATGAAATTGTTGTTTTTACTATCTTCCTCGCAATTATTCCATATTTTCTCACCGTTTAAACCTTCCCTGGACTACGAGAAACATTTCAAAACCAAAATCAGCTAAATCGGCCCAGCCATTCTCGAGTTTTAGCGAGACAAACGAACAGCAATTGATTTATATATATAGATATATATCCATATTTTCTCATCGTTTAAACCTTCCCTGGACTACGAGAAACATTTCAAAATCAAAATCAGCTAAATCAATTGCTGTTCGTTTGTCTCGCTAAAACTCGAGAATCGCCGTCTCGAGTTTTAGCGAGACAAACGAACAGCAATTGATTTTTATATATATAGATAGATAGATAGATAGATATATTTACCAGTAACTCAGCCAAATAAAGATATCTATTCAAATCGTTTTTAAATCTATTCAGTGAGTAAGTGCATATTGCCAATTGTTCTTCTTGCGTTTTAACACAGCCTGCTAAAAGTCCTTGCAAGCCAAGCGTTTGCCGCTCTGCCAGTGTGAATGCGAGGCCCTGGAAGTTTTAACTCTGTATTTCATTTAGATATCCTGAATTTAATATATAAACTATAAACAAACCAATTGACGCTTATGAAAAAAATATCCGTTTTAACCTGTAATTCACACGAAGGAAAAAGCTATAAATATGTGCGGTAACAACCATTTTCTCTAAGTATTTTTTTCTTTATGTGTGCCGCGATAAAGGAGTTAGCCCAGGATCGCATAGGCGCGGTTTTCCCGCAGCGATTTTTTTTTTCGCGCACTTCTCAGCGCCGTGAGTTCAAAATTCAACAGTGTGTTTCTTTGACGCGCTGAGATGCGCTCTGTTTTAAGTATTCTCAACATCAACATCTATTGGCTTATCAAAGGAATATTTCTAAAAATGTAGGTATTTTATATTCTATTAAGGGCTAATTTTTCAATCGATTAATAATTTTTATTCGTGGAATAAAATTGAAGTATGACAGTTTTTGTATGGAAGAACTGTCAAAAATTCAAAATTATTGCTCGGATAAAATTATCTGACGTTGGAAAAATCAGCCCTAAGATTACTTTTATTATTCCTTAACGTACCTTGTTGAGATCTGGTGATTTTATATGGTCAATGCCTCTCAATGTATTCGGACAGGTACCATCGTCGGAATATTTCCGAATATTTATCATAATGGGCTCTGCAATACTGTTAAAGACTGTTTTTGCTAGACGATTGAAAACTACAACCCTTATGCTGTGTCTGTGCAAAAAAAAAGAAAACAGTCATACAGTAATTAAGTAACTACATGAAGAAATGGTAGCTACAATAAAAAAAAACAAATTTAACCAGCAGTTCCAAGTAACTTCATTCGCATACAACCTTCATCACCCTCAAAAAGTTATTTCAGAAGTCAACCCAAGGCACACTTGCTTTGATTTTATAAGTCTAACTGGGGTTTGAAGTCAGCTACGTCACAGGGATAGTGCAACGGATGGGGAGCGAACTGGCAAACACGATTTGCGGTTCCATTTCAACTATCTTCCTTGACAAGGTTATTTTCCTAAGTTCAACTCAGTAGCAGAGCGGGGCACAAGTTTATATCGTATTACTCTTCTGAATAAACAAAATGTAAGAGACAAGATCTAGATACTAACAAATTAAGAAGTAAACTTTCGGACATTTTTGTATATGTAAAACAAATATAAGTATATAAAAAATAAATGTTAAAAATATCAGTCCAACTGCCCTATAAAATGACAGTGAACTAGAATGACATAGATCATAGACAGGGAAACTGAGAAATTTTCACGACGCGCCATACTGGCCAGTACTCATTCTAAAGAACATTTTCTAACACGCTATTGATACCTCTTTCAGTCTTTCAAGTTATTTATTGTATTCTGCCCAAGACAGAAGAGTGATCGATCTTCTGTGATAGAGGCCCTGTCCAGTCAGTGCAAGAATTTGTCAGTAATCGTGTGGCTCAGCTCAGAGCTTCAGGATCTCAACGTCTCGACGAACAATGCTAAAGAAAGGACATTTAATAATAATAATAATAATAAAAAGTGTACGTTATCCCTATAGTTCTCTCCACGACTGGCGTTATTCCCAACCATCTTCTCCGTAGCCTGAAACTAATAGATTTAGAAGAATCCGTCTATATTAACCTTCAGAAAGCTGCCATCTTAAACACCTGCAGAATAGTTAGGAAGTTCATGCAGTTAGAAGAAGAAAACACACCCTCCTTAAATACACACCACACGCTGCATTTACTTGGCTTTGGCCCGTAAATGTAGCAAAAACCAGCTTATGAGCTGAGAAAAAAAGACAAACTCAAAATAATAACAATATTTGGGTGTCAGACCATCATTAAAACTGAGAAAGACACTTATATAATTATGTTTTCTATTTGCATTGATGTCAGCTATCGATTTATATAGTTTACATGCGTGGCTACCTTTTTGAAAAAAAAAAAAAAAAAAATGGCGGACAGGGTAGGTATGCCACGGATCTTTAAAGCCCTTTAATGAGCGTTGTCATTTTTTCGCTCAGGAGAAGATTATTTACATTAGGTAAGCGAATGGACAACTTTAGACAGTGCATCGTTAATTTATTTTATCTTTCCTATTTTAATTTTTTTTTTAATAGAAATGATAAGATTGAACGTTTCCCCACACTAGGAATTTCTCCTGTATCGTGGGTGCGTTTACAAACATTAAAACTCACATACACAAACAGCCAGACCCGGAACAACTACTTGTAGGCCATACAAATATTTGTTCCGTGCGGGAATCGAACCCGCGACACGCAGCGCAGCAGTCAATCGCTTAACCACTGCGCCAAAAGTCGAATTTTTATTCAAAGATGACTAACTGACGTTCGATTTGAGAGAAGAGTCATCTGCTATTACTTAATACAATTTTGTGATAATCCCTTATGTGATAATTATAAGGTAAGTCATTTACATAAATTTGAAGCAAGAATGGATCTACAATTGATCTGCGGAACGCCCATGGTGACCGCAGATCCTGCACATCTTGTGTAGATAGGAAGTCAGTCTCGTACCGTGGCCGCGCCATTGAAACGGACACCCGTAGTGGTAGTTTCCTGATGAGCGTATCATGATGTACGCAGTCGAATGCCTTGGACAAGTCTCAGAAAATGGTGAATGGTTCACATTAACAAAGGTGTTCACAATCATAGGTACGGTGACATACACCTCTCACCGCCTAAAGATGGCCAGCCAGATGCACATGCATTTACTTCGTAGGTATACTATATGGCAGCACTCAATGGTGCCGTTGCTCTCGTTCACCAACTAAACTAGTCACACACAGTCAGCGCGAAAATTAGAGCTTTCTCCCCCCTACCACTTTACCGAGCACGACAGGAGCCATTTTTTTTTTATTCATTATTATTGTTGATAGCACGCGTTTTACCACTACCTCACCTGGTTGAAAGCGATGATGTGGTCGACGATGGTGCACGCTTGCCTAAAGTAACTCATTCACGTTCGCCTGGAAGACTCCCAGGTCCATGACTCTGGTGAGGAATATCACTCCTTAGCTGCATGCATACTGAATGTAACCCATAAGATCCTCTCGAAAGTCGAGAAACTCGTCTGCGTATTTAACGGAGGGTATTTTTTTTTACCCAGTGTTAGAACAGCTATTCTAGGACCAGTATCTCACCCGATTCCAATAAACCATCCATATTATAAATATGTGAATGTAACTCTGTCGTTTATCACCTTATTTCGATGTTCAGCACACCAATAGACTAGGACCTAAGTTAGGACATAGGATACTTTTTTAAATTCCAGTAGTACGTTCCCGTGGCATCATAAATAAAACAAAAATAAAATATCTTTGGAACATGTTTAATGAGTAACATCTATAATTTTCATTTTAACAATCGCATTAACTAATCCACAATAATGTTATTTTTATTTGTAAGTAAAACTAATGATTACTATAAAAAAAACAAATATCCGAAAGCTGCATTACATTAACGACGTGACACATTAATTGACGCAATAAAATCAGTGTATAAATAAAATAAAACCCTGATTTTAAATAGTATTTTCAGATAATTGACCAACTTACAAAAGATGCTTCCAAAACATGACCTATGTTCCGTTTCATGCAACATAAAGTCAAATATTTAACATGTACAGCGGGATAAATTTTATTATAAATCGTCACAGCAAGGTAAATCACATAATATCACCTGATACGTTATATAACATAAATAACTGACTACTTAAAATAAAAACATTGGATTTTATTTCGCTCTGCGAAAAATTCGTCTCACTATCATTACAATACTGAACTCAAAAATAATACTTGGTCAAATTTACAATGACAAAACCACCGAGTTACGTGTTATGTTTTATTCGTACGTAGTTATAAGGTTATAACTATAACTTTATAACGGTTATCTTCTAAGTTGAAAGATAACCGTTTTTTTGGCATGGGTATAATGAGGAGGGATGAAACGCGTATGACTAACTATGCGTTCGCACCAGAAAAATTATACAATGCAAACATTTCGAAACTTGTAAAATGGAAGAAATCTCACAACTTGTTTCGTTAAATTTGAGTTCGCACTACATGAAACCGAGTGTTTTTCTGGACAGTTTTCAAGAATTACTAGGTAAAACATGTCAAGTGACATAAAACGACAAACAAGTTTCAGTTCGACAAGTTGTGCGGCAATGCAAACGCGGGTCCATACGTTAACAAAAACAGAAATTTAAAGATGCTATGATATGAATGTTTCGCCAGTACGAACGCACGGTTACGAGTCAGAGAGTAATGAATATAAAAGTAATTATAAGCGGTGATGGATGGAGGGAAAGAGGGAGACCAGAGAATTGATGCACATTTTGCGCTGACCCCAAGAAATATGGAACATTGACAGGAAGTAGTTTATAACTGCAGATTTGCATCTCATTGTATAATTGTTTAGTATTGTTTTATCGAATTCACGAGCATTTTATACACATGCGGATACATTGACATAACAAATGGATACCAAACCGTCCAAAAACATAGTAATAATGTAAAATATAAAATAAATGCGTGTAAAATGATGTGTGGTATTATTGAGTAGGTATTTATTACTGTAACTGAATTACAAACTTCATAAAAAATATTTTTAAATGGCGCCACTACTACATGTCAACAATAAATCCTAGACATTCTATCCGTTTAGTCTCTAAATGTCTTTATTATATTTTCGTTTGTATTTCCTTTTCTAATGCTTATCATAATTATTATAATGATGTGAAATGCATATTAAATAGATGACCTGCATTTTGATGCTGCGGTGACTAGACTTTTCTTAACTTTCATCCCATAAATTGTATTATGTGTAATTATTTTAAATATTCACAACATTTAAGTAGGTGCATCCCATTTTGCTAAACAATTCATTTACAACTTAAAAATAATGTTAGTTATATGTTACTAAATAAATAGCTCGCCGCATCACAAAATTAAATGAAAACTAAGAGATGCAATAAATTACTATTGTTATAATCTTGTCGAAGTAAAGTAAATTGAAAAAATTTATAAGTCAATGTCAAAATATATTTTAACCGGTATAACACTACTCTAATTTTAAAGTCGAAAATCTAATAATCCGAACTACAACTGTGCAACATTTAGTGAGCAAAGCTAAAAAACAACGTTAAAAGGCCACCGTGATTATTATTTCCACTCTGAAGACTATAGATAACATGTTATAATATTATTATGATAAAATGCTCAACTACTTGCTACTTGCACACGATGAATACAGTCGAAGCACTACATTAAATGTGGATTTAGTCCAGTCACTCCGTGAGTTTCTAACAGATTGTACAGTGGTCTGTGAATATATTCTGAAATACTGCTTTAGTAATAACGCCCATTGAAGAAAATAAAAAAAAACTTACAGATAATACTTTTAAAATAATACCTTACCTAACATTACAGAGTAAGCACAACAAGAGATTCGAGTAACTGGACGTTAAACCCAACTGTAATATTATAATATACAAAGATTTCTAATTTGAACATTAAATATTTATGTATAATACGGAGGTATAAAATACTTTGTGTAAATTAATTATTGTAATAATAATACATGGACAACATGAACATTCCCATTAAAAGGCGTTGTGCACTGAACGCGTCTTTATTGCATTTACTAAGCAACATTCCAAAACGAACATTCCGTATTTAAAATTATTTATAACTTGTCTATCAACTGCACGTAGGCTGAATATAAACCCATCTATATACTGCCTGGCTTTTAATAATTAAAGTCTGATGTGTATAAGATACGTTTAATGATTTAATTGTCTCATTTTGATTGAAGAAGTAAAACTACGAAAATTATGATAAAAATAAAAGTTAATTATTCAAGGTGACATTCTTGTCTTTGCTCTCCGCGTATTACATTAAAAGTCGAATGCCGTCGTTGGCAAAACGTGGGTATACAATAGTACATCTCGGCCTAACGTTCCGGAGCATAGAGGCGGGATTTTATTAAATACTTTCAGTTAAAAATCGACTATCTGTAAAATTACACAGAAGTTTCTATTTTCATACAGTAACTACATGGATTTTTACGATTGAAACGAGCGAACTTTCCTATTAAATTTGACACATAACCGAAACAATTTAACGAATACTGATTTAGATGTTTTTCGGAACAGGTTCTATGGGCCTTACATCGAACTTCTCTTCGGGTTTCCAGTCCCACACGATCGGCATAGAGCATTCGTAGTGATAGCTATACATCTGGTTTTGTATATGCTTCATCAGGTCTTTCGGCTCGGGGTAGACTGAAGCTAAACCTGTGAAAGAAAATAGACTTTAGTGAAAAGAGATAAGATTCAAATTTGATTGCAACGACTTATACTGAACTAACTGATACAATAACGATGAAAGTTATTTGGACGGCTCTAAAATATGTTTTGTAGAGCCCTACAGCATGTTGTTAAGTAAAATTAAAAGAAAAACAATATAAAAATATTATTAATGTTGAATTTTGCGCGAGCTCGTAATACCTGTATCTATCTGTAATACGGGTTATATACCCGTATTACAGATATGGGTGCGGTCAACCGCACGTCAGTATTACCACTTTAATTACGAAAACCGCCCTTACTGCCACGAAATAAAGGCACCAAAAAGTCAAGCTCTTACCATGGAAATTTACTCAATAACATTTGCAGTATTTCTAACTAGGCCAACGCCTTATAATGTCCTTACAATGTAGGGTTGCCAAAGGTACAGTAATCGACTGAATTTAAATTCTAAATACACCAATTTTGTTTTAATGACTACACAACAATAGTTTAGGTCCTACAATGTACATTATTTTTTCTACGTCACAAAATACAATAAACTTGAAATTGTTTCAATTATTCTACTCTAGTTTTTGATGTATTATTGTCTACAAAAACCCAAGGTCGCAGTTGCCTCGTTTTTATTAGTTATGATAAAATTTGTGGTTTTAAGGTTCCAGCCTAAAAACGAAAAATGTCATCCATATAAGATAACTTCTTTGTCCATCTGTCACAGAGGATTTTTGAGAACTATGCAACGTAAGAATAAGAATTCTGACATCGCCATTCAAAGACCAAAAATACGAGCGCAAATAGCTCTTGACTCAGTTTTTTTGTAATTTTTGTCAGTATTATTTTTGATGACTTTTAAAACATGAAAGAACCCTCTGAACGGCGTAAGTGCGCATTTGTTTAATTTAAGTCAAAGGCGATGTACAGACCCTTAAGCGGAGCATTTCTTGTACACAATAATTAAATACCAACCCTACTTATTTTGTAAGTACATATGTATATTTCTTACTCGAACTCTAGTCTAGTTTTTTTGTCACATAATATCAAAACTACACGAACAACAAGGCTCTAAAATATACAATCGATTGAAGCAGGCCTTTGGACCTTTTGAAAACGACTTACTACTTCCTTCGGCCATTCATACTGTTCCGGTATGTGAATTACGTATCGAAAGTCATACCGACACCTTAATATGTGCCCTCTTAAATCTTTTGGGATTGGGTATACTGATCCGAGACCTAAGGAAATAACGAATCCACGTAAATAATGAAAAAGGAACCATGCTTTATTCCTGTCCACATTTAGTTTATACTAAACCTAAATGTGCTAAAAAAAATATTAATTGAATGTCTTCTTCTTCTGACCATCCATTTCATACCGAGACCCTTTTGTGCCATAAACCATGTTAAGTCAGAAGTCCGAAAGTTTGACAAACCAAGGGGTACTGTGTTACCAAGTAACTGGGTTGTGAAAATCAGATAGGCAGTCGCTCCACGTACAATATTGGTATTCAGTTGCATCCGCTTAAGCTACGGTTTCCTAGGAGAGGATTTCCGTCATATTTAAAACGAACGTCATGAAAATCTGTTATTTTCACCAGTGTTTGACATTATAACCACTCTGACGTCCGTGGATAGTACGGTATCCAAGAAAAAAGTAGCGTCATACGCCCATGGATACTATAGTATCCAAAGCGACGAGTTGTGTTTAACGCCCTCTAGTTTAAGTTCAGTTGACTCGTTTGACGCGCGTGTTGTGAAGTGTTTTTGTGAGTGCCAACAATTATGTCGTAAGTACTACAGTTTTGTTTTATTTATCTTGCAAGTGTTATACATCAAAATAAACTAGAAGATTTGTGCTTTACGATGATGTATAAATATCACAGTTTTAGCTGATAAATCTAGTCTACTTTTAACTTCAAACGATTGTTGTTTCGAAAAAAATGGCCGGTCGTATGGTGTCGGCCACTTTTAGTTTTGTTTATACATATTTTACATACTTTGCATTACAATAGTATATAAAATATCGAAATACATTTCGTAATAAGCAAAATAATACATTTTTCAAAGAGAAATATACTAAATTCACTGAAGATTCCATAATAATGTCAATGTGTTCCTCAGGTTTTTTGATGTGGACTGTTTGGTATCCACGGACGTTACATGAAACGTGATAAATAAGGTTCGCTATACACGGCAAAATATGTTTGCATTATTTTTGTTTTGCTAGTGGTGGTATAATATTTTGCTTGAGATGATACTAATATTTAATATAAAATGCACTTTTGGGTTTTGTACTAATATTCATCATTTATTTTTCGCTTGGTTTCCGTTGGATATGTATAATGTTCTAATGGTTTTTTTTGTTTTGAAACATTAATTACATGTTTGTTCGTGTTGATTAATTTCCGCTAAATGTAAAAAATTGCACTTGTGGATTTGACTACCTTTCTTTTTTACTGTTGCCCTTGCACGTGTTGCATGGTCGCATATATTTTAATGCTTCGCCAAATTTTATTTTATTCTTTTAACAATACTAATGTTTTAAATTATTCATGCAGATCACCAAATGAAAGCTTTTATGTTGAGGGAAATGGGGGAACTAGGGGACGTAGGGGAAACAGGGGACGTGGGGGAAACAGGGGACGTGGGGGTCGCGGTGACTGTGGCAGTCGTGTCAGCACCGTCATTTTCCGGTTCGAACCGGCTTCAAACAGAGTCGTTGTTGGATGTGCGCACAGAGAAAGGTCACTGCTAGGACCATATGGAAGTGTCTACAATGCGACGTCAATCTCTGCATTGAAAATTGTTTTATGGCTTACCATATATAAATGTGTGGAAGGACTAAATTATTAAATTATATATTGATTTTTTTATTTGCTTTTTATTTAAATAACCAACTAGAACAAATAAACAACTTCAAAAATACAATTATTGCATAAAACTAATTCATAAAATTATTTAAAATATTTTATTAAAATTACATCGTGTGTGGGAAACCTTAGACGGGCGGCCATATTGCTATTATTTCGCCTTCTCGGACGAGTCAAGGGCGCTCGGGACATCGCGGTAAAATTACGAGGAGTAGTGTTTTGTTTTGATTTAATTAAAATACTTAGAGTTAACCGAATGTCATCGTATATACATCAGAAGAAAGGGTAATAAGTCTAGTTTGTTGTAAAAATATTTTATTGATAAAATATGCAATAGTTGTGCCTTATATTCTAAAAAGGTAGAAATAATTGTGTATTTTTTTTCTGAATTACATGTTTAACCCGGTTTTTTGTATCAAAGATTATAACTTACGATTTAAAAAAATCGTTAAGATTGATCAGTATTCTTCAATCTTTTTTTTGGTATTTTTTTCTTTATTCTAGCCATTACGGTTCAGTAGCTATATAGGTTTTTTGTTACGACGAACTTGCGAGTCGCACGCGGTTCGGACGCCGCGCGCAGCTGGACGTTAGAGAGATAAACGGTCGCGCGGCCCGGACGTTAGAGTGGATAAGGTATCAAAAAAGCTCTATATTTGGACATTATGGCCTAATGTGGCGGTCACCGCTCTTCTCGGAAACCGTAGCCTTAGACTGGAAGCTGACCCCAACATAGGAAAAGGCTATACAGATGCAAATGATCTATTCTGTAAAAACGCCATCGTGAAAACTTAAGCTATCATTCCGCCCGATTCTAGATTTTAACAGTGCGATTTTTACAGAATACGTCGGTTGAAATGCCTGTATTAATGCGAAGGTTAAAGTTAAATAACGTACCTTCATCGTAGGCCATCTTTGCGACCTCCAAGGCGATATTGACAGAAATATCTTTGATTTCCGCGAGCGACGGGTAAATACGACCGATGGCGAGGTCATTCTCGCTAACGTAATCAGCTAAGGTCTGCAACAATATGAATACAAATTTAGAATAGAATAGAAGTAGGTTAGGCATATAGGTACCCTCTTATTCTAAAAGTTGCTTAAAGTTAAGAGATATATAAACGTCAAAAATGTATGTTTACCCTTGCGCTAATAAGCAACGTAACTTTAAGCAATGTTTATAAATAAGGGGGATTATCTACTTTAGCGTCATGTATTCTGAGTTGATTTTTGAGTGACAGTTCATAAAAAAAAGATCCTAATAATGTTAGTTGCAATGGAATTTGAACTTTGTCATGTATGACATTAAATTTCTTGTTCCAAAACTTGATAATTATCTCGGATTCTGTATAAACCAAATAGAGAAAAGTGAAAAATGTCCATAAAGAAACAAGTAAAGTGTTACAAAGATCTTTTGAACCGCTCGAATGACGTTGACGGTGGGGTAAAATTATCACAGAAATTGTATTGAAAAAACAAGATGGCGGCGTTAGTACCGATTTTGGCCACGCGACAAAAGATCCTTGCGCCGTTATATTTGAATAGGCTTTACATACCCTAGCAGCAGTCAAGAACATGCCCTCGGGTATGTGGTGGGTAGCGGTCGCGATGACGCCGAGAGCGACTCCGGGGAAGATGTAAGAGTTGTTGCCTTGTCCGGTGTGGTACTCCTTGCCCTCGTACTTCACGGGAGGGAATGGAGAGCCGGACGCGAAGATACAGCGGCCCTGCAATGTAACGGTAATATCTAAGTATACATATATCCAGTGACGGTGCTTGGGGGATGCCTATGTCCAGCAGTGGACGTCTTTCAGCTCAAATGATGATACATATTATAAATTAGTCGCTTGTCGTGTCTATATATTCATGACCACGTTGTTCTTCTAAACTACGCCACGGATTTTGAAGCAATCTTCACCATCATTAAGAGATTTAATTCCGAAAGATTTATGTGTATAATACATTTATATTAAACTTACATATAATAAAGACACGTCGAAAACAAATTCAGAACGCACTGCACTTTTATATGGAACAGCAGGGTTTTATTTATATTTCAGAGTCGATCCTATAGTAAAATTCGTTCATATTCACGAATACTGCATTTTGTTTGGACTTTACATAAAACGCACAACAAAACTCCTAACACTGTAAAACCTCCCAACATAGGCCTCGTACAGGACTTTGTTTTTATCCAATTTTTTTTTGTTTGTGTTTTGTTAGTTAGCGTTCTTCCTGTGCGAGTTCCCATAAATACTTCTTCTTAGCGTGTCGATGGCAAAAATAACATTTGCTTATATGTATAATAAATACTTATTCTTTCTTTTTTTTTTCTAAAACATACCCCTGTATTGTCATAGGCAGCTTGAGCGGTGCACTCAGCTTTACTGGTCGGGTTTGAGAGCGCGAAGATGACAGGTCTTTCAGTGTTCTTAGCCATCTGTTGTAGTACCTTCGTTGTGAACGCACCGCCGACCGTCGAGCATCCTGTAACACGAAATACGTTATTTTAATTAAGAAAGAAAATATATTTATTTAAGTAGAACATTTGGCCAGCCCACTGCCGGCTCTTTTACATTAATTTATTTATTATTTTTTACAACATTTTTTTTTTAACCTTCTCTAAATTGTAATTGAAGAATCCTCTGCATCATCATGCCTGTAAAAGGTTTAATCGAAAAAAAGCTTGAATTTTGAGTTAGCGTTGTAACTTACCAATAAGACAGCTGGGCTTAATCTTCGCGACGACAGCTTCAAAGTCCTTTTCTGGTTCGATATGCTTGCCGAAAGCTTTCGCGTGTGCCGGCACTCCTCCCTCGCGACGGGTGGACAGTAAGCCGTCAATATCGAACATGTACACTCGATCTTGAGCCTGTTTCTCTGTCAGACCTTCAGTAACCATGGCGGCTACCGTCAGAGTGGCAATGCCGTTGGAAGCCTGGTTTGGTAAAACAAAAATAAAGTTAGAAAAAAGTTGAATTAAAATAAAAAATAAAATAATAATAATATCCCTGGACATTTCACACAGGTTGTTTTCATTTCATTTCAATTTATTTAATTATTTAAACTTTTCGCTCACACAAAAGGTATAGAGGCGGAGTTCGTGCCTTAGGCATTCTCTACCAGTCAACCAAGTGTGGTAAATAAATTAGATGGCAGGTGCAGGTGCTGTTGGACTTTAAGACCTGCTTGAGCCACAAATCACTAAATGCGCACTAAAACTATCTAAACCATCGTACTCTTTTAATGATTAATGATTTATATTCTGTAAGTAAGTTTGTACAGACTCCAGCAGGTCAAGCTACCCGAAACTGTCAAATTTTTCCAATCAACCTTGAACGTTAAGAGCGTTTACAACGCACGGCATTTACAAGACAAGCAGGATACATAGGTCTAAAAAGTCAGTTAAGAACATTGTCGAAATCTCTTTCTAAAATAAAGATAATTGGAAATCTCTGTTTCTATGGAAAATTTAAAATCGGTCGAATTTAGCTGTAACACTATTTTTCGAAAATGTTCTCAATTAACTTTTTAGACATATATCCTGCTTATGCGTAGGAAGTTTCATTAAAATCGGTTAATGCATTTCGAAAAACAAGGACTTGAAAGTTTGTATGAAATGCCGAACGTTGTAAACGCTCTTAATGCTTTAGCGATAAAGTGGAAAATCTATTAAAGAAATTTGACAGATTGTAGTAGCTTGATGTGCTGGCGCCTGTACCAAACACTTTTACACTTCAATCTTCTTTTTTTAAACTAGATAACTTCGTCATTTCCTATCTGACTACTCTGAGAAGAAAGGTTCTTGTCAATCGTCTAGAATATGACAGACAGAAACATATTTTAAATATTTTTACTCGTTCGTCTCCTCGTTTACACAAGGAGGGTTTGTCTATCGAAGAGACACTCCCGCGAGAGTTGCTCAAACACGTGTGCGAAAAGTCACGTATGCACACTGGATTTGACTTCAGGTTTAAAGATGTTTTTAGGCATAAAGTCACAATCGTCGCTGCATTTAGTTTTTAGGAAGAGTGTTATTTGCGATTAAATATTCTGCTGATTCAGTTTTGAAGTAATTAATTGACTTTAAATCGACTGTTATCGTGCTGGCTTTTCTTTTCTTTCAGAATAAACAAAATACAGCTTTATACTCACAGAACCAGCTCCAAGGAACAGATAGATGTTTTCACTGAGCTTCCTCTTGGTGACTCTGACAGCGGCCATGAGACCTGCGACGGCCACACTGGCGGTACCCTGGATGTCGTCATTGAAAGTGCAGTACTTGTTACGGTACTTCATTAGCAGACGACCAGCGTTTGCCAGGGCGAAATCTTCGAACTGAAGGTAAGAAAAAAAAAATATTAGTAATCAACGACCAGTCTACTACGGAGAGAGAAAATTGCGAAATTTGGCTAAGTGCGAGTCGAACTGGCGCACTAGGAAGTTCGAAACCATTAAATGAGGACAAGGTAAGTTGGATTGAAGGACAAACTTACCTTGTGGAAGTGTTCTGCCATACAATACCCTACTACTAACTGCATATGTTAGTTTGGAAATAGCAAAAACAATTTTTGTAATGTAATGCTATTTTCACAGCAATGTGCATAAATGTTAATTTTACTGTCTATATGTAGAACAAGTTTTCTAACAATAAAAATAGGTACATAATTCGATCTATGAAACATTTAATTAAATATGTTAATGTTGTTGTAATGCGATAAAACTGGAAATTATTTCCACTAAAAGGCTGGGTCAATTAATTTTCAACATGGAAATTCTTAAGACCAAGTAACACATTTTTTTTTTTTTGCTAAAAATGTATATAACATTACTACGGGGACAGAATGTGGATTATTAGGCAAATCGAAAGGGTCACAGCAGATTTTTAATTTTTTTCAATACATTGACAATCGTGGTTGACATCAAACTACTTGTCATGTTTGCAATTAAACACTCTGATAATAAGGTTCATTATCGAACGTCCTAATGTGTGCGTTGAACATTATAATGACAGAAAATGTACCGATAAAACCTCAATTCGCTCAACTCGCTTAGTTAACTAGTAAACAATGTGCGTTTAGTCACGCTTAGCCGTTCATGTGGTAATGAGAGCGCAGCGCAATAACCTGTCCATTGAAATAATGGTTGTAATACCCTGGTAAAGTATTTTTATCTCACTAAGTAATGCTCACTTTACTTGTGGTTATCAAGTGTACAAACACGCTGTGAACGTGTGTGTAAACGCAGGAGCTCTCGGTACCAGCCGAGGCAATGGCGAACTCGGAAGTGTGTGTTATGTGCTGATGCTACTCGTCTTCTAGCACACATTCAGTTAGTTTGTACACCTGGTTACCACAAGTAAAGCGCGCGTCGCTTCGTGTGATAAAAATAATATATGCAGAATATTTTAGACACAAAATTAGTGCAATGTAGAAAGCTTTGGGCATTTCGCGAAAACCGTTTTTATAGAATGGTAGAAACCAGTCGTGTCGCTATGGTCTGTCATTGCGATTGGGCGGCGTTGCCGCTGCGATTGCGAAAGCTCTTTTTACACAGTTTCGGATCAGTACCTTCCGGGCTCCGAGCCATCCGAGCGCCGTGACCGTGTATTTAAGAAAATGCTCTCCAGATAATTCCGAGAGCAGCCGTCTAGAGTAATAATAGTTTATTTATAACTAGACGTGCTTGTAACCCGGACATGTTCATGCAAAATGAATGCAAGCAATCTTTTTCGTCCTATCCCTGACAGGTCATTGACCGACCTTGACATTAATAGACATTTACCTTGACCTGTACTGTGTTGGTTAGAAATAAAGCTAAAGATTACGATATAATCTGGTAAGCGCGTGCCAAGGACACGCTGACATTAGAACACCGAAAAATATTATTAAAATCATAACGAAGCAGTAAAACTCTTTTCATTCGTAAATACAATATTTTTAAACATTCAGAGTGATTATTTCTAACATCTATGCAACAAGATATAAGATAGTTCAAAAAATATGTATGGCACGTGATCCCCTTTGAACATTAATATCTCGGAAACATGACGCTTTACGAGGTTTGGTCCTTTAATGTTTTCAGTTTGCATTGATAGTAGCTATCGATTTATATAGGTTTCATGCGTGGCGGCCATTTTGAAAAAAAAAATGGCGGAAAGCAGGCATGACAGGGAGGCTCCATATAAACATCATCAATACCCTTTCATGCTTCTAGACCCAGTGGTTTAGTCGGTGCGTTGTCTGTCAGTGAATGAATTAATGTAAGATTTTTAGTAAGTCGAAGTTTAAGTGTCAATTCTTTATACATTAAATCACGCGTCTATTTCCAGAAGGCAGGCAAATGTGAAATCCTGCTTCAACTGGCGTAATAACTATTACCGGGAAATAGGTACCGAAACTTAAATAAAACTGAATCATCCGATGCTATCTGAGTAATATATCAATACGCTTTGTACGGTCATTGAAACCTGACTTCCTATGATATCATCGTTATCTTTTCAACCCAGTATCACCCACTGCTGGGTATAAGCCCCCCCTTTTTTCTGCTATACTTTCCAGGTAACCCCCCCCCTCCCTTTTTTCTGCTATACTTCCCGGTTCCGTGTGCCCTATGATATACAGTGTGTAAAAAGTCCCGTCATGAAGCCGTCATCTACGCATTCTGTATCAAACTAAGTAACTTTGTGCAAAAATAATTTGCTGGGAAACGATTTTTATTTTTGCTGTGATAATTCGCTGTTTACGGCAGTGCGCAATGTAAAACACATGGAAAACATTGTGCTTATGGGTACATGCAACGGTACAGAGATCGTGGGATTATTTAAAATTAAAAGATACATATAATTTAAATTTGTTTTCAAAAGTCTTCAAAAGTTTGAACTTTGACCAACATCCCGTAGGTAATCAGAAAAACAAAATATCATAATAACGGGAAGAACAAGTGACTCTCGGTTTTATTAAGGGTATTTTTACACGTTACTAAGTAGGTATGTAATTTATCTAACAGGAGCGATCAACCCGGTTTCAATTAGTGATCATGAAAACCGCATACAAGTTCATAAATTAGCATGCATTTGTTTTACTTGGAGATACATTATGGACATTGAGGTAGCGAGCTAAAGTGAATCTTCGGCATGTAATTATACGCTTACGCATAAGAGGTTTAAGAACTATCATTTACATCCTAACATTAAAATTGAAAAGTCTACAAAATTGGATAAATTTGGTTGAATTTTTGTATGTGAAGTATTAAGCATTAGCTTAGTACCACAGGTAACGAGAGATTAGAGAAGGCATATTGTTTACCGTCCATTGCCCGTGACATTGATGTAAGAATCAGCTGGTTAAGAAGGTGTGAAGCCATAGATGTATCAACAATAGCAATGACATCAGTACGGCGAGCTAACGTCACTCGACACCTTGGTTTTCTAAGACCCTAGTATGCCATATCGTGATCACACAATTATATTGCGTTAAACTGCTAAGTATTAGTAAGTATTAAGTGGATTATTTGAGATGAATTTTATTACAGATATTCATGTTTAAGTTACTCGTCAAGTAGGTAGGATGCATTACTCGTCTAAAATAATTTCCTTTTCTATAATGTCTTTATTTAAATTTAATTGTATGGCATATCTGTTGAAATCTCTGATTCACGGGCGATTAGCATGATGAACGCTTTGTTTGCATGATAGTGCGTAGAACACGATTGGACATGGCGGTCTGCTGTTATTTATTTAATGAAGAATCGTTGCAAACTTATCAATAATACACCTGTAACGAATAAAACTTTCTAATAATTGCATAGTGATATAAAATATTTTTAGATTTGAAACGTCTTATCTAAACCATTATACCTACTTGCTGTTAAAGGGATAAATCTAAGTCAATAACTACAAAGATATCGGTGCCATAACAGCTTTATTTGGAAATTATCAGATGCCGTCAAATCGTTCAATTCATAAACGATTTTAATCGGATTAGATTACGTTATGTAACGCACGTTTGTGTGCAAAATGCGCACGGTATTATCTATTTCCTCATTGTGTTTAATGTTCCATGCAAAAAATAATAAAACGGTAATGTTATGGATGTCCGTCCGTCTGTCACTAGCTCTCTAAAACTATTCTATTATCTGCCTAGCCTTTTCCCAACCATGTTGGGGTCGGCTTCCAGTCTAACTGGATGCAGCTGAATACCAATATTATACATGGGGCGACTGCCTATCCGACCTCCACAACCCAGTTACTGGGTAACACCCCTTAGTAAGACTGGTTGACAGACTTTCGGGCTTCTGACGACCCGTAACGACTGTCAAAGATCCACGAATGACAGCTGGGACCAACGGCTTAACGTGCTTTCCGAGGCACGAAGGGGTCTTGGTATGTAAAGATGGTCATCCATCAACCGCGGCAAGCGTAGCTTAACCTGAACGAACGAACCGTGCGGCTGTTATTATTTAGCCACAAGCCCCTTCTCTCTAAAACTATTCGACGTTATAATTTGAAATTACAAACAAAACGAGGTAGGACGCGAGGCTAGGTGGAGCGACGATGTTCGCAGGGTGGCTGGTAGCAGCTGGATGAGAGTTGCCGAGAATCGAGCTGAATGGCGTGCAATTGGAGAGGCCTGTGTAGGCTCATGGTGATAATTTGAAACTGATTAATTATAATGTCATATTTGGATAGGTTAGATTGAGAAAAGAAAGTATCCCGGGTATGGTAAAACTCACGACCCCATGGAACGAAATGGCAAGAGTCATCGCGGCAGGCCCAGACGGAGATACAGCTCTAGATTGACAGTAGTAAGGGATGAGAGTCCTTTACCTTCTAGTCAGCCAATAGGGGCTTGGCGAAAGCGCCAGGGTAGCCCGCGAAATCTAAATTTCAATTTTTTTTTTTTATTTCGCGGGCTATTTTAGCGCTCACCCTTAAAGGGACCCCACTATAGGTATTTTTCTTTAAAAGAAAAAAATGTGCCGAACACTTTCTGTGCAACTTCATCATCGTCATTTCAGCCGAAAGACGTCCACTGCTGGACATAGGCTTCCCCCAAGCGCTTCCACTTCGACCGGTTCTGTGCCTCTCGCATCCAACGGGTTCCTGCGGCTTTCACAAGGTCGTCGGTCCACCTTCTGTGCGACTTATTCTATCTTATCTTTTCATAATGCAGTGTTTAGACCTCCTAATACGATATACCTATAATTTTAATTACGTCAATAATTCAGTAACTGATTTAAATCAAGGGTTAAATACGCTCAAAGATAACTTAATTGCAAGATAATGAATTGATAAAATCGATATGAATAAAGTTATCAATGTCCTACTCGATTACTATGGAAAGAAAGAAAGAAAATACATTTATTTAGCACATACTAAAAGACACATAATACACCAGATACATACATCAGATAGCAGCAAATAAAAATCAAATAGAAATTGTAAAGGCCGATGTAAAAAAATAGCAGGAAAGTGTGCCTCACGGCTGCACCAAAAAGGCCCAGTTCAGCAAAAATGCCAGACAACTAGTGCCTGACGCTGGTTTTCAACTGGACCTGATGTGTGAGGTGACGGATGACACAGTTTTAGCATAACATAAATGGCGCTGTCGCCTACTGGGTCCGACTCATTGCCGATGGTACAGACACCAGCACATCAAGCTACTACAATCTGTCAAATTTCTTTAATGGATTTTCAACTTTATCGCTAAAGCATTAAGGTTCAAGGTTGATTGGGAAAATTTGACAGATTCGGGTAGCTTGACCTGCAGTGGCGTCTGTACATTTGCCATCGGCTCGAAAAGAAAGATAGAAGAACATTACTTATCATCACGCTTGTAATTCCCAAAGGGTTAGGCATGTAGGCCCCGGGACTCCTTTTAGTATTTTTCGCTGTATCGAATTTGGTCAAGTTACAAAACACAACCCTGTATCTCACACAAACCCATACCAAGATTTTACTTCGTAAAGATAGTAAAAACGTATTAATAGCTCACCTGTAATAATGTATTTTGTCCATATCTCAAGACGACAGCTTCCATAAATTCATCGATAAACTCATCGTATTCTTTGCCTCGTACGCGCTTCTGTCGGAGACCAATGTACAACGGGTCCTTTAGGAGATCCTGAAAAATAAACCTTTTATCAAAACACGTAGAGTTCAATTTCCTAAAATATTATAGCTGCAGCTTTTGCTACGCGCGTGAAACTATTCTGAAATTGTTTATTTAGTTACTCAGTCAATGGAAGCACAGTTCTACGATGATCGTATTTTATTCTTTTTACTTTCAGTTTTTCATTAATCGCACTGTCGCGTCGTGTCGTTCAGATGGTTTGGTATGGCTCTCTACTTAAACATAACATTTTTCAATGGATTCTTTATGCAAAAAACACTGACTGAGACACTTTTGATCTTTTAAAAACCAGTCCTAAATATAATTGGAATCAACAATTTAGATTTCCTAACGTACAGAAAAAGAATCATTCATTCACCTTTTTTAAATTCCAATGTAAATCAAATCCAAAAGAACGAAACAAGGAAACTAAAATACTTACTACAAATTCTCAAAAATAGACACTGGTTTGGCCTTGACATTATAAAAACGTAGATACATAAATTATACATTACTCTACCTCATTATCAGTGCCCACGTCCAAAGTGATGGGGAGACACTGGTGGGGCTTAATACCAGCCAGAGCAGTGTATAGGGACAGCTTTCCCACAGGAATACCCATGCCATATGCACCGAGATCCCCGAGACCCAAAATCCTTTCTCCGTCAGTGAAGACTACCGCACGGACATCGGGTTCAGGCCTAAAAAAAAGTTACTTTTAAGATTGCGCTAAATAAAAAAGCCCGGTTTTTACATCGGTATTTTTATTTTTGTAATGTGGCAATTATCCTCTTAACGAACATTTATTTTTGTGAATGGTGTGACGTCATAAAGTAGTCCACTAGGCAATCCTGAAATCTACGTCCCGTGCACCAGGAGTCCTGCAACCACCTTACCTGGCGAATATTTTAATTTTATTTTGTTGCTGATTTTAGAGAAAGAACAAAAAAACACAAAGATATCTATCAGTCATCTAGGCTCGTAAGATCGAGAACCGAACGTGGGCTCAATACATTAAGCGGAATATAGGGGATAATTCTTAACGAACATTGATTTTTGTGAATGGTCTGATATCATAAAGTAGTCTACTCAAGGCTATCCTTAATTAAATGTACGTCTCGCGCACCATGAGCAGTCAACCCTGCTACCACCCATCGCGCAAGCAGTTTACTGCGCGACTAGCATAATATACAACGTCCCGACATTAATCGTCGAGCAGTAGCCCACCAGACACAACACCCGTCTGCTCAGAGGATCCTTTCCTTTTCTATGGAGAATGAGTAAACTTTACACCCTGTTCCTCTTACTCTATAAGTCATCTAGGCTCGTAAGGTCGACTTAATAACACATTGAGCGGAATATAAAGGATTTTACCATGATCAACTGCGCTTATTGGCACAGACGGATTGTCAGTTGTAGTATTCTGTTATTTATTAGATCATCTTGATATTATACTTTAGTTGCTTTTTCGGACATCCATAACACGTTTCACCATTTTGGGAGTAGTGGTGATGAAATTATTTACTCAAAGTACCGTGTCTGCCTAAGATCGAACCTAATACTTGTGAGTTGGGGCCGTAACCACTTGGCCAACCACTGCTTCATTCATAAAGGTTACATTATTTTTAGATGTTTTTTTTTTAAATAAAAATGGCCCTTTTAGGTGTTCAAAATAGGCTATAAATCATACAGGCTACTACTTTAAGAGCTGCCAAAGGCATAGTAGATCGTAAAAACCATAGATATAGGAAAAAAACAAAGGAATTACGATACAATTTACGTACATTCAACTTAAGCTTTGTTTACATACGATAGAGTAACGTTGAAGTATTGCTCCGAGTTATTTTCATACGATGAAAAGAAGTTGTTGCTTTATTGTTTTATAGGTTGAGGATACAGAATTAATAACGATATTGAATGCCATTACTGTGATTTACATAATGTTGTTCTCTTTTTGAAAAAGAATTTCTATTGTTCATTCTAAAGGTAGGTTTATTTAAACCACAACAGAACAAGAGCATTCAGTTCAGTCAGTCGTTTCGGAGATAACCCAAGCAGCACACAAGCGTTTTCAACATCAATATACCAACCTATTTAGAACTTAGAGTTCTTTTAGAGGCGTACAAGAGTGTTATAAAATGCTTTTGTCTTTATAAGAGTGATTTATGAGTTATTATACAGCTCAAACTGTATAAAATCTTTATTGAGGGATCTGCGTAAGCTTGGGGTGCTTAAACAGAATATTAAAATTCTACTATACAGCTTTAAGTATTTTGTGACACTTCAATCTGGTTTCATCGTTAAAGCTGTATACAGGCTGTATTTTACATGTGATCACTTACTTATTACAACTCTAAGTGTTATTACAGTATCACTTGATACTTGTTTCTGTACAATGGTGTATGCAAACTCCGTTCTCAAGCTTATTTTTATGGCGTAATTGTACACTATTGTAAATACAGTGGTTTTATGACTTCTGTCTATGAGGGTGCTTTAAAACTAAAAAAATAAATGACAGCTATAGTACAGCTTTAGTCTGTATTACTGACACAGTCACTTGATTGCATGACGAATAAAATTAATGTTTTCACTGTGAAGAAATGCAACATGTGGAAAAAAAGAAAAAGATCTGGTGCAGTCAAGAGGAGGATTGAAAGGGAATATTTGAATATTACAAATTATCAACCAAGTAACAGTTATGATAGTGAACCATCATTTATTGAGGAAGCAAGAGAATCATTAATAAATCGGACAACCTACAGTCAAGCGTCAATTCCATCGACGTCCAACGAAGAAGGTTCCGTAGCAAAAACATTAAACAGTGATAATAATGATCATAACAGTTATATCAAATGTGTAGATTTAGGACAACCTTCGGAACCTGATAATGAAGTTTTTTCATTATGTGCGAAAATTAGTGTGATTTAAATAAAAAGGCAACAGGCACATGTAACGTGTATGAGTTTTTAATAACAAGTAAAAGTGACACATTAATGATGTGCGTACGAGCACATAACAAAAACATAATACATAGTTTAGGTAGGACGGAACACTTAGAGCTATGATCAATGTCGTAGGCGCTCCAACATTCCCCCGAGCGTTGAAAGTCGAGCTTTCAACCAGACTTCGATTCTGGTAATGGGCATATCCTGTTGAAGGCCCTCCGGATGACTCCAGTAGAGGTCTTTATATCTGCTACCCGGACAATTCCATCAGTACCTGGATGTATGGCGATGACTCTTCCTTCTCCACTTCAGAGGTGGAAGATTCTCCTCTTTCATGACTAGGAAGGCTACAAAAACAACAATAGAATTTTTTGTCTCCGGGAGAACCACAGCCACGAGATTACGTGTTTCTCTTAAATACTAACAAGCTCGTATAAACAAAATTTAATAACAAATAACATTTACATAAACGTTGTGACTTAAGGACAATGGACAATCAAATTAACATGATTATTAAGTGTTTCCCTATGAAAGGTTTAAAAAGTAAATTAACCTCTTGAAAAGATCACCCTATAAAAGTTCATTATTGTAAAACTAACAAAGAGATTCCTCCTCCTCTTCTTCAATAATTTCTTTTTCGCCTGTAGCGTTTTTGTCGATTTTACCTTTTTCACCTGTATCCATTTTATTTTGATTCCTCTCGATTTCCCTGATCTGATTCATTTTCAGCTATATTTTTTTTAAGCGCATCTTTTTTGGTTCTCATACTTTTAGTTGCTCTTTCATTCTTACTGAGTTTCCTCTTCACAGAATTTTTCAAGACGTTTCTATGATTTTAAACGGCATATTTTCCTGAAAATAAAGTAAAACAGATATAACATACATAACACACTAATAATACTTTGCAATAAGTTTACTTAGGTATAATAATGTTACAAAACAATGTATTTTATATGAACGAGTTATAAACTCTACTTTTCACTTCGATTGCGAGTAAATCAAACAGTGATATAGCAAGTTAACATATATTTTAGTTTAAATTAACAATTTTTGGAACAATTTTTCAACTTTTTTACCTGAGTAAATAAACATTAGGCTTGTGTGTAGGAGAACTATACTGCCAAATCACAAGTGCGTTTTAATAAAATATTATTGATAAAGTGAGGAACGGATCAAAGTAATTTTGAGCTCAGGGTTTTTCATTTCTTTAAGCGTAACTCTAAAGAGCATTATAAGTTATGCATAGAGAACTAATATACAGCCTAAGTAATAAACATATTCTATTATAAAGCTGATTAAAAGCCAATAGCTGTACAATGTAATCCATGACTTACTTAGTACAGCTATTCAGACTATAATACTCTCCAAATATTATGTAGGCTGCTTAGCTAATTGTCGCCATTTTCGAATGTTTAATAACAAAATTTAAAGTATAATTAAAGGATTTTTTTACAAAATCTTAAGCCGCATCATGATAATCAGCTTGAATAATGATCACTGTGCCCTTATATCTATTACTTTAAAATTATTTTTTTTATTCTAACCTTAAAAACAAACATTTACTTACCGTATTTAGTATTTTTCTTTATGTCAGCTCGATTATTTTGCTGGCGCGTGAATATTTTGAAGGAAAACATACACAGGTTCACAATAAATTTAATTTGCACTTTCAATTCACCAAATAACAACATCAGATAAACAAGTCTACGGTTATCTTTTACTTCTAGTAATAAATATTAAATAATAGTGTCGCCATTTCTACTACACGCATAATGTCATCGAAAATAGTTTTGTTTTATTTTTATTCTTTTGTAATCCTCTTCAAAAACCTATTTAGAACACTTTTCGTTACAAAAGAATTATAAGATAATATCTGTAGTATAATGGTTTCTTTGTACACCGAATAACAGCTTTAATACAGCTATTGTACAGCTTCTCTTTTGCTTGTACAGCTACTATACAGCTCTAATAACGACAAAAGCTGTATAATATGGGCCCTTTTTTTACTTACAGGGGCTGTTTAAGCGCTTAAACAGCCTATATACAGCCTGAATATGCAGCTTCTAGTATAAAAACCAACTTAAATACAGCTTGTATACAGCTTGCAATGCTACTTGGGAAGCCGTAACAAACAGACAGAGAACATTTCTTAAACCCTTTCTTTGTTATAAGTACCGTATAATACTTTCATGTACAAACAGACACTTAAATTTTATATAATAGTATGTATATTCATATTTTAGCATGGATAAACCACGAAAGAATGATCTGGTCCCTGTTTATATAAAAATAATTCGCTCGAGTGCGGATCGAATGTGAACCGTTTTGTGTAAACAGACCTTAATAGTTTTGTAAATCTTGACCTTTCTTAACCCGCAATGGGTGGTGCGATGGCGTGTGAAATAGTAGGTATTGATATTAAATTCAATAGTACAAATAGTACTGTATATGGATTAGAAAATTAGGTTTGAAAGAAACGTTCACCCAAAATTTTAGAAGGACGTTTAGTTGTACAACGAAAAGCGGTATTTATACAATACTCTGTTTCAATACTGTTTAACAAATATGTAAACAGACCCACTTATTTCAGAGTTACCTCAGATAATGATGGCAATTTTTTGTGAAATTTACATAGCATAATTAATAATAAAAAAAAAGTTAAACGTTAACGTTTAATTTACATTTTTTACTAATTTGAATTTTTTAATCCTTCGCCCTGATTGCGTAACATACTATCAATCTCAATCTGAATAATTTTAAAGGATATTGCTAACTCATTGCTTCATAATATATTATGTTCGAAAACGTTGTCTGTTCAACAACGTAAATAACGCAATGAATGTTGTTGAACTGTCAAAATGTAAGCCATTACTACTGATAAGTAGTGTGTTACGCAATTACCCCGTTTGTTTTAAAATGCCTGGGAAGCGCCTTTTTATTTCATGAAATAGTAATTCAATAGGGTTGTAAGAACTTAGGCTGCCATCAGACGGACTGTATCGCAGCAACCACGCGCAGTCGATATATTCAACTGCATGCAGTTGTACGTTCGACTTCGTACAGTCATGATATCAACTTCACGCGGTCGGCTGCAGTCGTGTGAAGTCAATATTAACTGCATACAGTCGTGTAGTGTCGACGCACGCTGTCCATCACTAACCGCATACAGTAAGAGAAGTAAAGTCTGTGCTTCCATTTCGACGTCAAATCTTACACTGAACTCCTGGGCAAGATGCGTGGCGTCAACTGCGCAAAGTCAGATCCGACTGCAGATAACTGCATGCGGTTGAATATATCGACTGCGCGCGGTTGCTGCGATGCAGTTCGTCTGATGGCAGCCTTAGAGGGCCGTATTGATGATTTTAATGATTATAATTCTGTAAACACATACCTACTTGTTACGGTCGCGAATCATATTTTGTTCAATATACAACCTGACACTGAGCTGCAGATTGCAAAGACCTTAAAGACGTTTTTCATTTAAGAAATGATGTTACTTAAATTTATTTCATAACCTTAGTATGCTTTGTTAATATTACCGTATAACCCTGTTCTATTTTATGGTTTCTATTTTGCTTTGGAATTTCCTGATCAAACACCGATCGAGACTACAATAGACTTTAAACTACAGTATGAAGTTTATTGAGCAATTTAAAGCCATGTCATTCGGTATTCGCTCTTGCTGTCTATCGATTTTCTCTAGCCTTCACCAGTCTAGGCCAATCCAGGTCGACCTAGACTGGCTTAATGCTTTTAAGAACTCAATTATTTTTCAAGATAACCTGTTTACACCGTATATTCAGGTATCTATCTATAATGTAGTAGGTAATAATAAAGCTGAAGAGTCTGTAAGTATGTTTTTTTTGTGTGTTTGTTTGAACGCGCTAATCTCCAGAACTGCCAGTCGGATTTAAAAAAATCTTTTTGCATTTGATACCCAATTCTTGAGAAAGGCTATAGGCTAAATAATATCACGCTAGGACCCTTAGGAGTCGAGCAAAAAGTAAAAAACCAAAAGGCAGAAAGAACGCTAAAAGAAAATGTTGTAAAAGTGACGGCGATACGATACGATGAGTATGATAAAATTGTTATGTACCATTATGTTATGAATTTACATCACAAAACCTATTAAAACTGTCATAGTTCAATAATTGTCTTGATCTAGAACAAGCTTGTTTAAATAAACAAGAATATAGGTAAACGTAGACGCAACATGTACGTACCTAAGGCTAAATGTAAACCGTTTCTATTCATAGCCGTAAATTAAATTAGAATGCTTTGATCCTAGCGAATATACCTTATTTCGAAGAGACTGATAAATGCTTGACACCAGCAGGATTAATATTCTATCGTCACTTAATCAGTTATTTACTTTAGTGAAATGTATTGTAGGTTGATTTTTGAGTGAACACTTCTAACAAAAAGGTCCTTATAAGTTTTGGTTGCAATGGAATTTGAACTTTGTTGAGTATGACATTCAGTTTGTTGTTCCATAACTTGAAAATTATCTCAAATCTTGTTAATCAATCTACTGCTAAGAATAGACTTGTTTACGAAAAAAAAAACAGTCAATTGAAACACTTTTCTATAAAGAGAAGATATAGAAGAATAAGGGTTTTAAGTAGCCCATAGTCCGTAGACAACCATCGCGCAGCCTAGACGAGTTCATAGACTACTCATTTATTAAAATCCATCGGGCCGTTAGGATTCTTCGAGAGTATAGAAACTGAAACCCACATACAAAGATACGTACAAGGTCAAATTAAATTAGCTAACGGAACTCCGCAGACGTGATCGGTATCGATATCTAATGGCGATAAAACAAACCAAAAAAAACTATAGTCCTCATTTCAAAAGCCTGACCTGACTAGGTATGATGGTTAAAGGCACACTGGTAGTGTAGTTAGTTGTAAATATGAGTTTATAAAATCTTTTATTTTCGTTTTTGCGTCATTGGATAACGATTATGATACCCGTCACCTTTGGGGAGTTTCGCTAGCTAATTTAATTTGACCTAATAGATATATGATTTGATTTGAAATAATATTTTTGTGTTTGCACGCATATGGGTAAAAATGAACACTCACCAATTTTTAATAATGTTGAATACATGCCCCTTGTCGTTGATGGTGATGAAAAGACCTCTAGGTCTTCTGTAAATGAGACCGAACTTCTGACACGCCAGTCCCACGGTCGGGGTGTATACGATCGGCAAATACTTCTCAACGTTCTCAGCAAGAAGCCTAAAGAACAACTTCTCATTTCTGTCCTGCAATAATTCAATAAAATTATTAAAAACATTGCCTTGTTTATTTTGGAAAAGTTTATGGTGTTAATGCCAGTAAATTAAATTATGTCTACTGCCTACTGCAGTCCACTGATGGACATAGGATATAAATCTCTTCCACATAGTGCCCGTTATTGGTTGCAGTGTAAAAAAAAGTACAATCATTTTTAAACCAATTGAAAATAAAAACGGACTTGTCTTTGAAAATTGAAATTATTGACTGTTTCAAAATTATTAAGAGAACCACAAATAAATAACTTCTGTTGTTTTTCCAAAAACAATCTTGGCTGATGTGTTTTTTTTTTTCAATTACCAATCTACTAAACCAAAATACGTCGAAATCTGCTTGAAAATCAGGCAAACACAAACATCAATTTTAAATAATAAATGAGGCCTATTATGTAATAGGCTTTAGAGGTAATAGGTGCCATTAGCGAAATTATACAGCAGCGCACAACAAACTTGACAACAGTCCTTTGTGCATAATTGAACAAATCATCCGCTAACCTGCTTTAACCATACATACACTAAAGTCAGCTTGCACCACAAATGACTAAATGCGTTTAGGGTTAAACGCGTTTAAAAATCGTTCTGGTTCTGTCAAGCGTTTGAAGACGACAGGAACAGAATAACATTCTGTTTCTTTTTTTAGCGCTGAAAGCAATTAGGGCGTTGTGGTGCAAGCGGGCCTAAATGTTTAGGGACAAACATGCTTAATTATATTTGTGTTAGCTAATTGCACAATTTACAACAAACGCCCTGTCCAATCCGTAGTTTATACTCGGTCATAAGTTCTGTTACGTTTAACAAAAAAAATCACATACTTAATACTTAAGTAAACATTTACGTATTTTACAGGGTCAAACAGCAATGAAACTCCTGCATAAGTAAGTATGCTGTGACCCGTTTCCGCAGCCATAGCAAAAAAGTTGCCATTTGTTTCAATTTAGGCCATTTCAGACGATAATTTATTGACGGTCTTCAAAACAGACACACATTTAATTTATTCATCATTGTACTTCGGCGTACATAAAGTTGGTATATTAAATTTATCAATGTGTTTTTCAAATTGGAGTTGGACAGAGGTATTATAATGTGCTGTACAATATTTTACACGATTCATACACACCAATAAGTTCATATACAAGTTCCTATACACAAAATATTTAGTTCTTTAAAGGCCCTGCATTCAAGTCCTCTATTTCAATACCGAAACATACCGTTACACACAGGTTTAGCAGGGTCGATGACGAATTTAGGTCAAGGCCAACACGATTAGCCAGATTGCTTATTGCTGTGGTTCAGGTAATGGCAGTTTAAAAAATATTAGATTTATTATTATGAGTAAATTAAACGAAATGATTGTTCACACCTTTTAAACATTCCTTTCACCACCAAAAAAAAACAATTTTATCCAACCAGTCAATGATTTTCCGTTGTCAGTCATAACACCCAAAACTAAATTTAAATTCAAGCCATAAAAATACTCACAGTATAAAAATCCACTCTTCATGTTTAATACATTAATTCAACAAATCCAATAAGCATTAAACTTCATACCTAAAACTCCGATCTCAAAACTAGAATTCGTACAATAACCACCCTATACCAGACCCTGTGTCCAAAACCCAGTTTCTATAAATAACTTCACAGAATCAATGGTACCTGTATCATGTTTAGTCACCTGTAACTCGACGAGATAGAGATATTTGTTGAGGTTGTCCTCATATCTGTCAATGGAAATAGTACATATTTCTAGCTGTTCCTCTTGACTTTTGAACTTGGCTGCCAAAAGACCATGGATCCCAAGCGCCTGACGCTCTTGCAGCGTGAAAGCTAGACCCTAAAAAATAAAACACGTTATGTTATCATTCACTATAATCTAGATATTACATAAGTGAGTTTTTCACGAATAAAAGGGTTATCTTATCTAATCGTGTGTGTAATTTTACTATCACGCCAATAGGGTCATTTATACTACCGGGAAAAATATTTACGGAAACTAATTTGGAAATCATATTGTTATTCTAACAAAAGGTATTCAAGGCACGGCGGCGAACGAGAGTGCATGGGACGCCGTCACCTCCTTCTGCGAAGCAGTAATGCTCGCAAAGGAGGAGGCGGAGCGCGTGTGGGAGAGGCAATCTCTCTCTCTCTGCGCCTTCACGCCCCTAGTCGCCGCAGGATATGCCCTGGACATCGAAAGTCAGCAACCGACTCCCGGCCACCGAAGGCGCGGGCTTGCGGGTGGCGACCAATGGGCAGCTCGCCACCCGGTAAGGACCAGGCCCGGGTCGACGGCGCGTTGTTCCACGCGCGCCTCAAAGAGAAGTCAGCACGAACTGACGGGGCCTGTTAGGGCCGATGCCTGCCAGGGCCGCGGGTTGTTCGAAAGAGATACCGTGGCCCCTGGCATAGGCAACGGAAGGAACACGGGTGGCTTTTAGTCAGTAAAAGTCTGACCCGCAAAAAAAGGTATTCAAGGCAGATATGTGAGTGGAAACGCCGAGAGGGGACGCCCTAGAAGGACATATAGTGACCTTATTGGAAGACCTTTGCGAGGCCAACGCTAACGCTGTGGAAGTGGTCGAAGCTTATTTAAAATTACTAAAAAGGGAATCATGGATACGACGAAGAAGATTGGTGATGTTCTTAGGAAAGGTCAGGTGCGTAGTACTCGCAATCGACGGTCATGTATTACCAAATGTTTGAACGTAAATGAGGCAAAAGGAGTACGTAAGGATTGAAGCAGATGGCGTTCTGTAGGTTCTGCCTACCAACAAGGGAAGAAGGTGTGACTTTATGTATATGTATATTATGATTCTATAGAAGTTTAAGTCTTAGAAAGCCCTTAGTGTCGATTGTATGTTTCTACAGTATCGATCAATTATTTCGCTTACACAACCAATACTCGGCTCCTGCCAAAATTTCTAAACTATTAACTAAGTTCTCAATGTATTTTTATTTAAATCTATTTCAAAACGAAGCGAATTTCATTGCTAGTATGCTGTTGTAATAGTCAATGTCATTCGTTTTTCCTTACATTTAGCTCAATAGTTCAATACCGACTTTGAGGAAAAACGAGGGAATCTAAACAAAAAGGAAAATTACAGTTGACAAATATTCCGGTTTGATCTAGTGTACAGACATAAAAATTATATTGGTAGCTTATCGCCCCACTCAAACAGTGGACGGGCTAAGTGGTCTAGGAGTTACTGAACCCTATAAACTACGTATGAGACCAGAATTGTATACACGTTTTAAAAACAAATACTGTCCGACTTACAGTTCGGATTCAGTCGGTTTCTACCAGCGTTGCCAGACGTCCCGATTTTGGCGCGACGTCCCGATTTTTAGCCTAAAATTAAATGCCCCGCGCGGGACAGACTCAGTCCCGCTTTCCGGGGATAGAAAAATAAATAAGTTATTCGTAAGTGTATTAATTACTTATTTATCATCATTCTCCTGTCCTTATCCCAATTTATTTGTGGTCGGTGCAAAATATATTTTTCTTCCATACTTCTATATTAGTCGTCATCTCGGTAATCACACCCTTTCCATTTTGTATTACTTATTTATATACATTTATATTTATATACATTCCGCTGAAGACTTAACTGCCTTACAGGGTAAACTAAACAGATATTGTTATTTGAATAGTAAAGTAACATATTATTTTTGTTAAAATACGACTATCTATCATCATTGTCAACTTAATTTGAAACTCAAGTAAAATAATAAGTAGTACAAAATCTACAGTGTCAGTGTCAGCCGTCGAGAGAATGCGTTCTTAACGCCTGTCAGTTACATAAACGAATACGTGTTTTGCGAAATTGATCTTTATTAGCTACTAGAATTGTCGCAATGATAGGTGTAAGGAACGCATTCTCTTAACGTACAATTAATTACATTTTTTTTTCTTTTGTCCGCTTTCGACGAGTGTCCCGCTTTTTATACTAAAAGGGCTTCAAAATCACGCTTTGCCCGAAAAAAAATCTGGCAACGCTGGTTTCTGCACAAAATAAGAGCTGTAGCTGAATCCAAAATTACATTTTCGTGGTTCTGAGTTTTTGTAGCGTACTTGGCATACGGTGCAGATGAAATAAACTGAGCCCAAAACCGTAAAAATTAAAAAAAAAAACAAATGGCAGAGGCTTTAAATAGGTTATTTATATTGCAACTTGTGGATATTCTATATAATATCATACCTTATTGAGACGAGGATCTCTCAAGTGGTCGATGCCTCTGACTACATTGGGGCAGATTATGTTGCCGGTGACCTCGTGGTAGTCCCGGCTTTGTAGTGACACTGCTACTATGGATGGGCTCCTCGCAAGAATGGACGCCAGCGCCCTGTGTGGGCCTATAGCGGTTGAACAACATCTGTAACAAGAATGCAGCTTAAAAATTGCACATGAACAATGAACTAGCTCACTCGGTCCGCAGGCCTTAATAGTCACCTATTTTATTTAACACCTCTAAAGGGGATCAAACATTTTTCTATGGAAGATGGCATATCCACCCGCCGCCATTTTTTTTTTAGATCTTCACCTCCAAATATATCGCCAATGTGACACTTTAGGATACCATATTACTTAACATTTATAGTTTGTATAAATGTCCTCTACAAATATAAGTAAGTAGGTATTGTCATACGAATTTTGACTCTTTTATTAATTTCTCCTTGCTTGATATAAGGGACACTGTGGAGCTGGCTTGTAAACAAACAATATACGTTCAAAAAAACCAATTTACAACAAAACTCGTAAAAATTGCTCATTTTCCTGCACCCTGCCAGAATTCCTGGTGTTTGTACATTCACGAGTGCGTCATAACCGCAGTTCGCGGTTATGTAACGTATAGTTACACAAGAACAGTATAATATAGGCATGCACCTACTTCATAATATTGCACTTCACACATGTTGTTTTCCTAAACACAATTTATTATGAATCAGGTACCTACTTATAAGGTAGGTTTGTCATAGGAATTTAATCTATTACAGCTTATGTTTTGATAGGCAATGGCTGAGATTGAATAAAATAATAAAGCTTTTCTTTCCATTATAGGCAAAGTCAGCCACAAAAAAATTATATACATCAGCAAAAATTTATTTAATACTTCTTTGTTCTATTTTGTTTGTATTACATAATTTCGTTTCAATGTTAAAAAGGAAAACATTACACTGTTACACAATGGGTACATAATTGTAACTACACATTGATACAGTTCATAATTATGACGTAAAACTACATATATGTTAATTCAAATGAGATGATAAAATTAGTCCTGGCGACATATGGTGATGACATATAATGTTCATGTTCTTGATGAAATATTTAAAGGCTTCATGATTCTTATTATGAGGAAATTGCGTACCGATATGAACAAAGACAAAAACATTTAACTGAATCACACGTTGTTGCAAACTTTCTTGAATCAAAATTCACCATCGTAAACTAACAACTTCAATCAAAACAGAAAGTCATTAGTTGTTAATTTCTAATAGGTACATCAATCATGCATATGGATTATGTATTGTCAAAGCTAATACATCAAAGCTGTGCAAACAATAAACTGTTCCGATGTCACATGATTCAAATTTCATTACCGAACATAAAACATGAGTATTTACAGTCAATTGACACAAATCACGATCAGAATAACACATTGAATTTCTGTAACAGTAAGCTTATTAAAAGTTCGAAGACATGTGACATACACCAACCCGCACTGGCCCGCGTGGTGCATTACGGCCAGTGGGCCGTAGAGGGAGTGCCCTCTCACAGTAATGAGGCCTGTGTCCCAGCAGTGGGAACATTAAAGACTGATTATGTTAAGCTATTACCACAAGGAACGTCTTTTTTTAAACGTGATTAAAGTTATAAACAAAAAACTCTTTGAATGCTAATTTATAAGGCAATAAAACAACTCCAAAACTAGGAGTGTTTGTCGATATTGAGGCACTCATAGGATCGTATTTTGCTTGAGCACTGCTCAAGAACCAATCGATTGAATTGTGTTCGAGTTGTGTTGAGAACTTGAGATTAATACTTAATAGACAAGTTTCACCTTAAGTGTAGCCTTAAAGAAATCAACACAAAATAAGGAAATTAGAGTTTCTGTAGTCAGTTTGGGAAATTCTTAATCTATGAGGAAAATCGCGATTCTCACCACATGTAGCAAGAACAGCAACAGAGCACTGTGAGCGATTTAGTATAACATCAAACTTCCGATGAAAACGATGACTCACTGGCTAAACTGTGGGCATTGGATATAAGAACATTAAACTCGGGCAGTGACGGAGATTTCCGTGACGTAGACCTCGACCGGAATTTAGCAGTAATACAGGTGACACTCATTCGGGATGTGTCAAGGCCGTGAATGGTATTAAGATTAAAATAGTAATGGCAAAAACCCAAAATAGCACTTAACTAAATTTTTTCCATGACGACGAATGTCGTACAACTAATCACACATTTCCGACAATGTGCAGGACTATTAAATCTATGTATTTTGACACTGGTCTGATCTTTCTCACGTTACCCAGTCACAAGATCGAAACTAGCATCTCATCACTAATGAAAACCGTAAACTCAGTGATACAACCTGATCGACCTTGTGATAACTAGTCCAAAAGCAAGTAGCCTAAACCAATATTCGCCAATTTAGTAAATTGAACGTAAAGACTAAAGACAAAAGACACCGCACTGCTGCAATAAGACACAATTACGTTATATTTCAATTAAATAGACGGATTAAGATTTACAATAGATACGTTTCGAAGTCCTCAGACTTTACAATCAAACATCGATTGAAGAGTAAATTGATACCCATATACGGCATATGAAGCAACCATTACCTACTCAAGACAACAGACAAGACAGCACAGCAACAGCATAGAGATATTTATGTATACTCGAGCAGAAACTTGATTCGGAAATGAAGAACGTGACCTGAGAAAGTTAAGAGCATGATGACTTTAAGTAGAGGAAGACCAAACAAAGGATGGATGGCGTGAAAGATGACAAGGTACAAATTAGGTGAAGATTTGACAGCTGTTAGGTTAGAGATATATAAAAGAAGAAATTCTGCTACTCTGACTCCAAATGAACTCCAAATGAATGAGGTTGATGAATACATAATTATACTTGATATTAGATAGGTATAGTGAGAACCTGGTTTCACTAAGGGAAGCTAAATCCGGACAGCAATCGCGTTGCTTTAAATTAATTACTTGAGACATAATCGATGAAGGAACGGAACGACGACGTTTAAAAGCAAAACGATGGATGTCAGATCGGTACTAAATTGTGTACTGATCTTACTTTTCTCCTTAACGGTGCAAATAGGTACACGTTCAAAACTCGTGTTATCATATGACAATAGACATTCAAATGTAAAGATCGACGATAATAGTGACAGTTATTTGATTGCTTGTCGATCAGCTACGTTATTTGCCACTGGGCTGACGCTAACAAAAGATAAAAATCATCGTTGAAAGTTACAGCTTTGTCGGAAATATGGATTACGCTTATCTACATTAATGTATCAGAAACTCAGCTAAAAATAAATGTGTTCCTACACAAATGGAACCTACGCGGTCAAAATGTATGGAACAGCTGGTTTTTTTTTTAATAACCTACGAAAAGTTTTAACGCATGGGGGTCCAGAAATATGTACTGAATCCATGGTAACAGTTTGTGTGTCGATGTCCTTGCTACCCTGTATAATACATTGCGATTCATTAATTCTTTTGAAATAAACCTTAACCATTTGACAATTTGTGTTACTTCTTGTATCAAGATGAACATTAAATTCATTTCGATGTAGCATTACTTTGTAGGCGAAGATTTAAATGCTTCTCGTGCCAGATTTCATAACATTCTACGCAGTGTTAACGTGCCAACAAAAAATTGAATCGGCAAATGTAATGTAAGGTTCATGACCAGCCGTGCTATTCTGTAAAAATATCACCGTGAAAACTCAGGTGAAGTGAGTTGTCAATACTTAGCTATCCCTAGCGCCAGGTGGAATCCGTCGTCACTTCACTTTAGTGTCAGCTCACACCGAGACGCGATGCGACGCGACGCTGCGCGCACACTTTAAAAGCGACTCAAAATATAACTTCATTTTCTACACGAAAAGATACACATTTCATTGTGAGAATTTAGAATACGTTGTATCATGCAGCGCTGCGCCTCGTGATGCCTCGCGGCGTCGCGTAGAGCGATGCATCGCGACGCAGCAGTGCATCGCCGGTACTCGCGGCGTGCAAGAGCGGCGCGCGGTGCGCCTCACGAAGCCGCACGACGCCGCGAGGCGCCGCCGAGGCGTCGTTCTAAGTCGTTTTCATGCGCTTGCAACTGGTAGACTGCGGGTGGACGCGGGGCGGGGCGGGAGCACGTCGCGAATGTAGACACGTTCCGCTGTGCCGCGCGGCGTCTCGCTGCGCAGCGAGGTGTCGTGTTGCCAACGATTTTACTATGCGCCTCGCGACGTTGTGCGATGCGTCTCGCGGACTCTCGCGGCGGCGCGGCGCGGCGCGCGGCGCTGCGCGAAATCACTGGCCTCTTCGAGTATCGTCGCGTCTCGGTGTGAGCTGACCCTTAGTTTTCACGGTGAGATTTTTACAGAATAGCACTGCTGAGATTTAGACGACTTGAACCGAGTATGTCGGTGATGCATTGAGCACCTAGAACATTTTTCGCCAGACAAACATGTCGCCAGATTATTTATTCGGGAAAATATTAAAATACTTATAGATTAATAATTTAACATTTTTTGGCAACCATTCACAAGTTTTGAATTAGTTGAAGCTCTGTCGTGCAGAGCCGAAAATATTCACCATACCTCAATCAAATCTGAGTCAAAATATGCTTTGAGAGACATCAGATTTCAGAATATGACGAGAGTAGACACCATGGGAACACATAGAGACGGTTTCCAAGTGTTAGTCATCATAATAGTATCGGTAGTATAGCGTAAAATAACACATACGGATGGAATGGGCTCACTCAAATCTCGCGGCGAAACGATAACGGCTTTATAAAATACGAACCGTAACATCGATAATACATCGTAACACTTTAGATATCAACATGCAACAATGGTAATCGATACTTGAGGAAGGAACCTATTCAATGTCAGCTTCGGTGTTCAAGTTTACTATTACATTGGACGAGCCTCGTGCAAAAGTAGCATCGCAAATTGTGAACAATAATTAACTCTTTCCGTAACTAGTTTTTATGATGTTCGCGTTATGTAATTGGCTGGTTTTAATAGTCGGATCATAACGGGTTTGAGGGGCGTTGCCCTCGCCGCTGGCCCAGCCTTGACATTACCGCAGAAAATATAATACGAGAACATTGCAGGTAACTGCAAACGGTTCTGACTCGGTCTGAGACTGTTCTGATGGCTCGCAGGTGAAAGAACTGATTGCTCGGGTAGGTATGTAATGTACCTACAAGATTACAGGTTTGTATCTGGCGAATATCAAAGAGACTTTCAATTTCAGTCAGTTAGTCATGACTTCATGAGTCATGACACATTACTGGCTGGCCAAGATAAAGGAAAAATATCATTAAATCCAGATCTATTGTAATCACTACTTAAACAGTTTCTTTCATTACAACTTTCCTGAGACATATGCGTCCTAGTTAAATAGTTACTATTGTTTCACGGATATTCAGTTCGATTTGCGCTAAACGGACGAACGCGAAATACCGAAACGGTTGTGATTACAGGTTTGTATCTGGCGAATATCAAAGAGACTTTCAATTTCAGTCAGTTAGTCATGACTTCATGAGTCATGACACATTACTGGCTGGCCAAGATAAAGGAAAAATATCATTAAATCCAGATCTATTGTAATCACCACTTAAACAGTTTCTTTCATTACAACTTTCCTGAGACATATGCTTCCTAGTTAAATAGTTACTATTGTTTCACGGATATTCAGTTCGATTTGCGCTAAACGGACGAACGCGAAATACCGAAACGGTTGTTGGTTTTAATGATAAAAGAGATAATTACGTTTTAAGAATACTCAGATGAGAGTACAAAGCTGTTAGGCCCGGGGAATACTTGAAATGAGATCATGAACACAACACTCAATAACTGCGTGTATAACGGGACGAGGTACGCAAACCGTGGCGAGAGATTGATGGCGAGTAACGAGTGAGCGAGGATGCGAAAAATGCATCCTCTATCAAACGCCCCGGCCATACAAACGGATAAGACATACAATTATTCTATAGAACACCTTACTGACTGTTGGCATGGATCTATTCAGTTAAAATTATCCGAGTGTGAGGTAATTTACGTAATAACCACGCCCACTGCGACGTAACGAATGAGAATGGCCCAGACAATTTACATACTGTAAATACAAAATTAAGACTTTCATTTGTTTTTCTTGATGTTGACACTGAAAAAAATGTGACCAGATACACCAAATCAGGCAATAAAATACAAAATCAAAACTAGCCACTATTGAGGTGGTAAAATTAATAGATGATAAGATTTTGTCTAGGAGTCAGACTCTTAATCAATCAAGACATCATATCATATCATTGATAATGATTTAAGTATTGTTGGTAAACATCAACATAGAAAACTGTTGGTGCAAAATGTTTTGTTGCTCTGGCCATCATCCCATAGTATTTTTAGGTACAAAGCTTCTGTGCCAACTCACAATATATCGGGACAGACTAATAATAGAAAGTACTCGTAATTTTTGTTGTTGAAGAATTTCGGATAGTAAATGTAAACACTTAGTGTTCAAAATTAAACAAAGCCATTGACAGATGATATTTAGAGTGGACATTAGGGTCGAAGAATACAGGTTGTGGACCCCAGTATATTTTTTCTGAATCAAAGTCAAACTCTGTATAAAAATTCATTTATTATGGACTGCAAATTAGTAATAAGGATCAGTAGTTATCCTAATATATATTGTTTGCAAATAAATATTATCAATATTTTTATTTAAATTATTTTTAAATCAGTGCACACAATTTTAAATTATTTTAGTTACGTATTTATAGCAGTCATCAATTCAGAAAATTCCTGTCAGCTTAATTTGTAAGGTAAGTACCACCCTTGTATGTGTCATTATTTGGCACAAGAGTAAGGGCTGATTTTTCCAGATAACTTTTATTCTAAGACTAAAATTGACAGTTGACAGTCTTTGTATTAAATAACTGTCAAAATTTCCAAAATATTCCTTGAATAAAGTTATCAGGTGATTGAAAAATCAGCCCTAAATTAATAATATTACTTTCTCAACTACGAGTCTTCCCACTGCTAAATAGGTAATTTTATGATACTACCAGCCCATGATTGTCCCACACAGGAGGGTAAAGACCTCTCATACAGAGAAGGCACAAGCATTGATCACCACGCTCATCACGACTGGATGGTATTTTAATATATCCTCCTTAGTTTAATGTTGAAAGGGCTACTTTAATACAGGTATTTTATGAATGACACTACTACACTAACTAACTGAACAGACAGCTGTGCTGCTGAGGAGTTTGTTGCGCCACTTCTTCTTCCCAGCGATAGCACTAGGAAGTGGTGAAGGGCGGGCGTTTTTGGGGGACTATATTTTGTAATTTTGACATTCTAAAAGTGCTGATTCTCAGCCTAATTTGAATAAATGACTTTTGATTTTGGTATTATATAAAATTGTGTTAAATCAATTTGGACAACACCACAATTTATGTAGCCTCAGGAAAACCCTCATTTAATTTAAAGACACACCTTTAAAGACAAACCGTTACTAAACGAAAATATAAAATTTTACACAGGAGTTTAAATTAAACAAATGCACGCCTTTTTCGCAATAGAAATAAAATCATAGTGCTTTGAGGCATCTTTTGCGGTGATAATGATGGGTATTTATTAGCACTATAACACAAAATTCAGAAAGGTTATTTTTTTTTATAGAAAAAAGAGAGAATATTTATAAAATTCGTTTAGTAACGGTTTGTCTTTAAAGGTGCAATATCTATTTGAGGGATTTTAAAGTTAGGTCTTTTAGGATTTCTCTTCAGTCTTCACTGTTAGCCTACATCATCCCACTGCTGGGCAAAGGCCTCCCCCCATGACTTTCAGCTCTTTCAATCCAGGGCTAATGTGGACCACTGGTAGTTTCTTTCAGCAAAATAAAAAGGAAATGTAATGCAAATATTTTAACATTAAACATAAATATGTAATACATACTTGATTTAATTATAAATCAGGTGGATGTGTACAATTCATAAATAAGTCCTAATCAAAATGTTAACATGAGAATCTGATATGAAGCGATGCGGAAAAGTCAGATAAGGTGGCACTGATATGTTTTACAATGTCAATGACAATAATACTAAATATATTCTGGTGCAGAAAATCATTTCAAAACGATTTTGGATCCTTGGTCCCAAAAAATTTTAATTATAGAAAATGTTTCTACAGGGATTTTTTTTTTTTTTTGCAAGTACCAATATTTTAAGGACTTCATAATCACAACCACTTACTTTCTATTTTTAGCAAATATTATTATGAAATATTTAAAAAAAAAAAAGCTCAAGTGACAGTGCTTTGGGCACTGCTATTCAGCTTTTATTTTATACCCATAATTAGTATGAATTATTTTATTTTAAGCCTATAATATCCCACTGCTGGGCAAAGGCCTCCAAATAATATGAATTTTATTTAAGGAAATTGGTGACAAAACAAAGGCCGTTTTTTAATGAAAGATAGAGAAGCAACTTTTTCGGATAGTGACAGGACGATG
This sequence comes from Apamea anceps, assembly GCA_951799955.1. NCBI lineage: Eukaryota > Metazoa > Arthropoda > Insecta > Lepidoptera > Noctuidae > Apamea > Apamea anceps. The sequence goes on from OX637512.1 coordinate 8,317,679, forward strand.
AGTATGAGCTCCACCCTTACGACGACACTCTTCAAAAATCAGTGATAATGAGTTGACTAAATATTTAATTATAAATAGAAAGGTATGTATGGCCACAATATAAACGAAACCTTGAGAATATCACAGCGACGAAACACCTACTTCCTTTACCTACTTGTTCGTTATGGGGAACCGGAGAACGAAAGCTAAAATCAATCGTGCACGAATAATAATACCATTCGGCATTTCGTTGTTACCCGTAGCTACTGAAGCTATTATTTATTTCATATTATTACTATTTCACGAATGATCGGTGTGTGACCGTCTCAGTACTATGTAGCTCACAATTTGTTTATAGATCCCATTTATAAAACAGCTGTCACGTTATGTAAAACTCCCGAAAACTTCGAAAATAAATGAAAAGGTACTCACATTAAAGATTTAGACGCTGTGGTAAACATTTCAAAAAGTATTTTTCATCTACACAACTGAAACCCTCAGGAAAGAGCGCCGCTTTCGTGTAGTTTTTATTACCGAATATTAAAAATGCACTAAATAATTTCAGTGACGCCCTCCATCCATGTGGCAGTAAATTTGACTGAAATTACTAGAGATGTACACTAGTATCAGTGTTGCCATGTCCAAAATCTGGTCAACGGTGATACCCCTCAAAAAATACGGTAGATTCTAGGAAATTACGGTGATAGGCTCAGGAAAAAAACGGTGTTTATTACGGTGCAATTACTTTAAAGAAAACAATAATTTTAGAAATCACATTAAGTTTTTATTTGAAAAAATAAACAAGAATGTAATTCTTATGTAAATCAGATAAAAATTACACAGAGTAATAAAAAAATCAGTCTGAATCTGCCACCATCATTTCCTCATTCTCATTTTTGTAAATATTCTGATTTAATCTTTTTAACATTTCATCATCCGGCTTGAAATTAAGGCAGTTTTGGCCTTGCCTTTTGATAGACTGTTGTGTCAAAAGATTTCCTCTTCTAGACTTGGTTATTAATTTGTTCCTTTATTTAGTTTTTATATCGTTCACTTTACTAAATATTTGCTCACATTTTGCATTAGAATGCGGCAATGACAATATCGCAATCATAAATAAGGGTAATCTCTTAAAAACCTTTTTGTTCTCATTGCCAATTTGGGAAACTTCATGCCAAAATTTGTCTGGTGAATACTGACATGCATCTAAATCATTTGGCAAGTGAAGAAGTAGCCTGCGCCATTCGTCGTCAAGTTCTTTCTGTTCAGTTAATGTCTTTGGAATCAATCTGGGAAGTATCGGAAATACAGATGCAAGGCTCTCTGGCCTATTTTCAGTTGTTCTTTATACATTTCTTGACAAATGCAAATTACGGTAGATTTTGTCACCGTTGTTATGCTCTAACGGTAGGTGGTAGATTTTTGCTGAGTACGGTGCATTTACCGTAATTACGGTGCACATGGTAACACTGACTAGTATTACTCAAAGACCTGTCAACTAAAAGACAGTTCTGTCAAGCTAAGAATGTTATAGTTCTATTCTTTCATTTCAGTACGAATGATAATAATTTCAAGTACAGACGTTTACTAAAACGACTGAATTTAAAAATAACTCACTAACTTGTATAATGGCTAATACTAATTAGCCATTATATAAGATGGTATGGTAGTGATTGTGACTGCACTGACTACCCAGTGTTCTGTGCGCTCATAGAGGTTATTATTATGCTATGTTCCTCATCGAAGTAACATTGATATGTTGAATGTTTTTGGTGAATCTTCAGGTAAATAAAACAAAATCGCTAGACCAATAGAAATCATATCTGTCCCTTTTTTATTTTTACTATTTAACCGATTAATTAGTCGATTTAAAAAATATAAAATTTTATTGATTTTCCATAGACAGTTATACATACCAAGTTTTTAAATTCTGGTAACACAGTTACAGATGTCTTATCACTCTATACTCTATGAACAATCGAATTTCATTGATGACACTGACACTGACAGACAGATTTGTAGAATCGAAAAAAACACGGTAAATATTCAGGTTTGATCCGAATAAGTTAGGCTGAAGAACATTATCATAATTGATTGTGACAAAAACCAATGCCATGATTCGTGAAGATGATCCTCAGTTCCGGATCACTCCAGTCCAGCAAATGGCATCGGCATGTTCCGGTGCACTTATAACCTCGTTATTCAGTAAGTCTTCACTTTCTGTTTTTGTGCAAATATTTATAGTTTCATAATATGTTAAACCTTTTTGTTCACTGTTTTAGTGACTCCTCTTGATGTGGTTAAAATAAGGCTGCAAGCACAACAGAAGGCATTGCTGTCGAATAAATGTTACTTGTATTGCAATGGTCTTATGGAACACATATGCCCCTGTGGAGAATCGCCATGGTTGCCCAGACGAGTTCATTTCAGTGGAACGATGGTAATATATAACATAGTTGTCTTTTTTTACCAATTTCCCATCACTTCAACTTCGTCTGTCACAAAGGGGAGTAGGTCAAAAGAATTAGGATGGTGGGAACCTCAACACCCATGTGTATGTGAGTTTAAATGTTTGTAAACACATGATACAGGAGACATTTCCTGGTGAGGGGCAACATTTAAAAAAAAAAAATCGGTTATATGGTAAAAATCCAATTTTAGTCTCAACTTTGTAACAGCTCCATAATTTATAAGGTCTGCATGCTGTACAGTGTATAATCTGATCTCTATATTCACGAAATGTTTGTATGGTTTCAGGATGCATTTTATAAAATAGCCAAAGTAGAAGGAGTTCCTGCATTATGGTCAGGATTAAGTCCTACTCTAGTCCTAGCTCTTCCATGTACAGTAATTTATTTTGTGACATACGAACAACTGAGATATAAAATGAAAACAACATACAATAATTTAATGCTTAACAGTAAGTAATAAAACAAGTACTAAAATTATATATTTTTTAACTATTATAAATAATTGATATGGTATTTTTTTTTAATTATACATTTTATACCTCACCACACAAACAAATAATATTTTATTTCCGTCTTCTATTGTTCTCTGGATTGATGACAATGATAGGAGATACTAAATACATAGGTAAGTACATAATGTATTGCCACCTACATAATAAAAATATACACATTATTGTATCACATCACTTGTCGAGTTTCCTCACCTTGACTTGAAGGTGAAGCAAACAACTTACCTTAAACTATTAGTTTTTAGTGTAATGATAATGTTGTATGTATTTATAGTGTTTTAAGTTATATTAATATTGTATTGTATGTGTTTATATGGGCCTTGATGCCTGAAATAAATGGATAAATAAAAATAATAAATAAATATTCACTATTTTTTTGTAACTATGATTTGGCACTTTACACTTTTTTGTACTTATAGTGTATTTCTTGCAAGTTTTCTGAACATACAAAAATTCTGTACACATTTTCTTTTAAAAATTGTTGATCTGCACAAAAAATCTACTAAAGGTTTACAACCGATTGCAAGACAAACAAGGGATTTTTTTTGTCTTTTTGTCCCTTTTTTTACTAGCCATTAATGCCCCACTGCTGGGCAAAGGTGAACTGCCAAGGACCAATATTTATTAAAGGAGTCCAGCTGTCCACATGCAGATTTGTCCAGCTCAATTCTATTTCAGCATGGCAGCTTTTCGAGTGGCATTAGTCATTGTAGTGATGGAACAGATTGTTGTATTCTAACGGAGTATCCATAGCTCTATCTTTAGGCAGGGAAAATATCTCAAAAAGAAATCCCAAAACTTTGAATCTACAAGATACCAAGTTGACAATTCCTCAAAAATAAATAGTATGACATACTAACATAGGTTAAGGAATACTAACAAATTTATGGGTTCTACCTGAATTAAAGATAAATAAATAAATACATAGTAGTACATGACATTTCTGGCATTAGCCTGTTCCCTATTGCACTTGGTAAATAGATGATTATCACCAAGGTTTATCATAACCAAATCACTTGTTTTTTTTTTTCAGTAATTAATAATATTATTGTTATGATCATGTATTGAAGTGTCAGTAGGTCAAAATATCTACTTTATCTTTGACATTATTATTCCTGTTCGTTTCAAAAGTTTATCTGCAAATCTTGTAATCTGTAAATCAGTCATATGCCCAGGTACGCACAACCGGTTTTTTATCGTAGCGATTTTTTTTCGCGCACTGGATTTTGAATTGTCAGTTTTGAGCCGAGGATTGAGAATCCAACAGAATGCGCTCTGTTGGATTCTTAATACCCGGCTCGGATAAAAATGTGTTTCTTGACGAGCTGGGATGCGTTCCAGCTCGTCAAGAAAACACATTTTTACAACACATAGCGTAGCGCATAGCGTTGCAAATCCAGTGCGCAAAAAGAAATCGCGCCTATAAAATACACCCGTGCGAACCAAAAGTAAAAGGATCATTAAATTATTTTTGTTCATATGGTAATTAAAACTATTCTTATATATTTCAGCATCACAACCACTATGGATACCAATGATAGCAGGAGCCACAGCAAGAATGTTAGCCGTAACAATTGTCAGTCCTCTAGAACTAATAAGAACAAAGATGCAATCCAAAAAGTTGACTTATGCAGGTAAACTTGAAACTTATGCTAAAAAAAAAGGTTCTCCGTTCTGTATTATATATTAAATAAAAAAATATTAAAATTAAATTTTTAGTTACTTATTAATTTATTATTTATTATAATTTTTATATATTAATTTTTTTTATTTAATATATAATAAAATAACTTATTTTTTTTAATTGTTATACTCAACAAAATTATTAATTTTATTTTTATAAATATATATTAATTACTTAATTATTAATTTTATTTTTATAAATATATATTAATTACTTAATTATTAATTTATTAAATTTTTATAATTAATTATTACCGTGCGGAAGGTTATTATATGTACACGGAGCGTAAGGCGAGTGTAACGCACCCGCTGACACCTTTGACCTCGTCTAAACACTTCGCCGGGTGGGACAACCGGCGCTTCCGCAGCTACTCAGACGCACAGCCTATTGCAACCATTAACCACTAAAATATCGATTGATTTAACTTGGTTTGGATTTGGGTGTGGTACTGTAAAGGTTGTCCGCCGAAGGCAACCTTATGTAGTGCAGGCCGGCTATAATTTAGTGCGGGTTCTATTCGAACATTCAAGCAAGTTTAGAATAACGTGTCAAATATTTAATTAGGATTTTTGTTCAGGAAATGTCAGTGCTAGTTTAGTCGGAAATATGTAAAGACGTTCTGGAACTAAACTAAACTTGTTTAAACTTAGAGGAATCGCATCGTTGTTTGATTACCCCGGTACCTTGAAGGGCTCGTCGTCGTTAATGAATTTAAGTTTGAAAGAGACTTCCCCAGTTTCCCTGTACCGTTAAGTATGTGCAGTAATACAGTTGAGATCATGATGAAAATATGCAATATTCTATGAATATGATTCATTTATAACGTTATAGCTTATATTGAATTCTGAGCATGACAATTGTATAAATATCCTTCTTGGAACGATAAGAAAACATTGTTCTAGTTCTGTACGAGTATAATTATGCAGTAATTAGCGGAACAGGATTAAACTAATTAACAACTTCCATTCGAAGGTTTTATACAGAACTTCTTCTTAGCGTGTCGATAACAATCTAAATGGACTCTGCCCATAATTCGGCCACTTGTTTGGCGCCATCACCAGCGTCCATCAGTTCCTGTGACGAATTTCTATACAGACCTGTATGATATTCACAGTTGTTTACTCATCGAAAGTGTATCATACATAACAGAGTCAAGTTATAATGTTACTAATCTGGTATGCTGGTATAGAGGTATGAGGAACAGGGTGTAAAGTTCGCTCATCCTTCATAGAAAAGGGAGGATCCTCCGGCGAAACGGGTGTTGTGTCTGGCGGGCAACTGCCCAACGATTGATGTCGGGACGTTGTATACATATGTATATGTATGCTAGTTTCGCGGTAAACTCTGCTTGCGCGACGCAGGATTTTACGTGGCGTCAGTATGACGCGTTGTTCACATGTAGCGTTGTGGATACCGCTACACTGGTATCTACTCAGGCCCTCTGTGAGAGGTAACGGGCTGTAAATGTAGAATACTTTAGACTGACATCTACATTCTGTCCGGAAGAGCGAAACAAAAAAACACGATATTCAATGTTTTCACTGATTATTAAGTAAGGTTCAGATAAGCCATCATATTAAATTGTTTATCAGAACCTTTGAACCCTATAAATAGGCGAATAAACCAGGTATCCCCTATACTTACAATAGATAATAATCTATTTATACTGATATAATATTTTAAATCCATTTTCAATCCATACATAAATTTTTATTCCATATCCATTTTAATTAGTCTTTTAGACATGGATGTAATTATGGAAGAAAAAAAATATAGGTACCGGTATATAAAAATAAAAAACTTGAGAGGTGTCAAGGGACACCCGGATGGAACAAAGTTCCTTTCGATTAATTTTATTAGTGAAGGAATTGTAATAAAATTTTATTTTTTTTAAGTTATAATAATATTTTTATTTTCAAAAATAATCGTCGCGACACCACACTTTTCAATGCGAAATAGAAAGACGAAACGAAAATAACTGGCTTGCTTTCTGTAAGAGAGAGAGAGATAGACAGAGAAACATACGCACGCCGCACGGCTTACAACTATAGCAAAAAGTGTCGTTACAACTTTTGGACTTAATTTTTCCGTCTAGCCCCCTTTCGCAACGCGCGATAAGGAACTTCGTTCCAAAAAGACTGAAGTAGTGGAACAGAGCAGGGTAAAAATAGAAAATAAAGTATTAAAATGTAGTAATATATTTATCCTAGAACCGAAAATTTGAAAACTGACTTCCACCAACCCGCACTGGGCCTACCTGGTGGCGCACGGCCCACTCCCTCTCATCGAGAGGAGAGGTCTGTGTCCCAGCGGTGGGAAAGTTATAATCTGATTATGCTTATGCTTATTTGATAAGTAGTTAAAAACTGTAAAGCCCTTTTGTTTTCAGAAATCTCAGATGCCTTGCGTCAGGTTGTAAAATATGAAGGTTTAAGAGGAGTCTTCCGAGGTTTGGGCTCGACGTTATTGAGAGATGTACCATTTTCAGGTAATTATTATATATTCTGCTTAACATACACACATGGTCACAAGCTTGGCTATCCATACGCTAAGATCACAAATAATATTCTTAGCGTATCAATGGCAAATAAGATTTTTTTTTTCTAAAAATTAAATATTGTGTTCAGCCACGAAAACACCGTTCGCTGACGCAGTCTTTTTTTATGTATCTCGTTCTCGTGTTTCGTAACTTGTGATTTGATTTTAATATGGGAGAACCTGAAATAAATTGATTTTATTTTATTTATTTTATAAGATCCTCAAGTGTACAGGTGACAGCATGCAGCGCAAGATGGAAGGAGGATGATTGTCTGCGATGCTTCGTGATGCTAATTTTGTAAACATGTGCAAACTGTTCTACTTCTTGTCTGAATAAGTAGTTAATAAATTGAAACACATGTTTTCTCTTCAATTACTGAATTAAAATACTGAGAAACATCGTTTATTAACGAGTCGACTAGTCGAATTCGTAGGCCTTGTAGATTTTAGATTTGTAGACCATTTTCTATTGTGTTAAATAGGTACCTTGTACGTGTTGACAGGCCAACACTGTAATTTGAAAACATTGTAAAAGCCAATTATGTTTAAAAAAGTATCCGCAGATTTTCTTGCCCGTTGTTTGCCATAGGAAACGACCAATTTGGAAACGTGCACCCAGCTTCTGACGTTTCATAAGTGCCCATGTAGGTTTATGCGAAATAAAATATTATGATTAATTAAAGGTTGAACGCACGAACTCGAAACTAGTCCGTTAATCCCGAAGTACTTAAATAAATGTTTTTCTCACAGATATTAAAAATTTTATCGTGTATACTTCCAGGTATATATTGGACTACATTTGAATCAACAAAACAGGCGTTTAACAAACCGGACTCGGAAAAGAATACATTTTTGTTTAACTTCTTCTGTGGATCAGTCGCGGGAAGCGTAAGTTTTCCAAAATAATATTCATGTATTTTACTCTAAATATTGTGATCTGTGAATGTGAGTTCATTTATTTTCAACTTTATTTTAATAAGAGCAAGGTTGATATTGGTTCGGCAGTGAAACACGCGTTGCGATGCGCTTCGCCAGGTCTTCGGCTTAGTTCAAGACACTCTAGCGCCAGTCTGTTAACGCGCAAATGATATGCCTCCTAGTGACAGAGACAAATTCATTGATAGCTAACAGTTTAAGATAAAGAATGGCTCGTCTAGATTATAAAGTTACTATCTTACGTGAGGTTAGCCCATAAGGTAGTACACAAGTAGGTAGTAAACACTTAAATAATAATACAAGTTTGATAGTACTTACTAAACTATTTTCTTATGTTTCAGCTTGCGGCATTCATAACCCTTCCATTTGACGTTGTTAAAACACATCAACAAATAGAATTAGGAGAAAAAGAAATATACACAGGTTGGCAACATTTTATTTTGTCCGTTTGTGAAATCAGCGTCATAAAGTGTAAAGTTGTACGAACACCGACGCTGATGGCAAACAGCTCCTTCGGCACGCTTAAAATAAGATTTATTATTCAATCTCAGCTCCTTTGCGCTCCTGCCAAGCCTTATGAGGCTTAACGTACAACTTGACTCGGCGGATCTTGTAATCATAATTTTGTAATCTACTCGCCTTATCAACTTCTAGCGAATTATTCTATCATGACCATACAAAACATATGCTGCGACAAGCGCTATAATAATGAGAATTTAAAATTAGCCTCAATACACTTCGTCTTAATAATTAGCCCACATGCATACTAGAAGTCAACTGTGGCCAGCTAACAAACCAAACCGCTTAGCCCAACCGCCAGACCGCTAGTGCGTATGAGGGCTAAACGGCTTACAGTCCGGGCGTCGAGAGAATGCGTTCCTAATACCTGTCAGTGCGACAATTCTAGCAGTTAATAAAGATCAAATTCGCAAAACACTTATTCGTTTGTAAGAAACTAATACCTAGGAGTCAAGAACGCATTCTCTCGTCGGCCGCAATATAGTTGCAAGAACTGTAAAATAATCACTAATTCCCGGCAGACTATTTTGTTTTGGTTTTTTTGATGTGGTTACTGTTTCAGATGGTAAAGTCCGTCAAAGAGCTTCAAATATGAAGGAAATAGCGCGGACGATATACATCAATCACGGATTTAAAGGAATGTTCACGGGTCTCTTACCTCGGATATTTAAAGTGGCACCGGCATGCGCGATTATGATTGCGACATTCGAATACGGAAAACAATTTTTCCAGAAATACAACACACAAAAATATAAGGAAAAAATGCAAAGGTAATTTAGCAATTTACTTTTTTTATATGACGTTAAGGTATTTGCTATTTGATGTTCCATAATACTTCTGAATTCTATGAGCATAAACAATTATTATTAAAATATAGAAGAAATAGAAAATGCCTATGGCATTAAGTCCGCCCTGTACATGTATGTGTATGTGCTTGATGTATTAAATAAATAAATATAACTATTTATTAATATTTAACACTTCAAGATTAGAATTTCGATTATAACTTATTCCTGTAAAATCATACTAATTTCAGACAAGGAATAGAAATCGAAATAATTACAAATGAAGATTGATAGATGGATCTTTATGTTAAAGGTATTGGAAACCCTGTAATTAGGGTACTTTTACAGATAAATTGCAGTAAAAATAATTGTCAGTAGCTAGTTCTGTAATTATTTTAAACAGCTGTGTGTAATTGTTAGAAGTATTGAGGTAACTCGAATATGTTAGGCTCCTCATGAGCACTTGGGACCATTTCTGTCGCTGGCAAGAGTTAAAGAGCAGTCACTGTCAGATTGCTTAGAAAAGAAAGAAATGTGCAATGACACAGCGTTTGTAATTTATTCCAAAACATGAAATTATAAAAAGTGGGTTGAGTAATAGAAAAAAAATAAAAAGACAACCAAGTTTTGCATTCAAATATTATACATTATTGTTATTATTTTAGCCTATTTGAACAATTTGGCTCTTGTCAGACAATAATTGGCGCCGATTCCCTTATTCACAAACTAAACTAAATTTAAGTTCAGTGCATCTTTTTCTATCTAAAAAAACTACTAAACTAATATTTATCTTCTGTCCTTTTCTTAATTAAATATTGAAAAAAGGACAGAAGATAAATATTAGTTTAGTCCTGTCAAATTAAGATACTCCATAGACAGTTTAGACGTGATTTAAAAACATGGCGCCTAAAAATACGTCAATTCACGTCAGGCGCTGACTAATTTAACAGGACTAAACTAATTTTTATCTTCTGTCCTTTTCTTAAGGAAATAGAAAGAAAAATATGCACTGAACTTAAATTTAGTTTAGTTTGTGAACAAGGGAATCGGCACCATTATCTAGTCTTTGTACATTTGTCGTAGATATCTTCTCTAACTCATGATTTTTATAAGTAATTCCATTATTTTGATTTCAGGCATCAAGAAATAGTGCTGGTGAGCCAATCTTCCAACAATGATTACTCATAATATGACAAATAGGAATAATCATAGTTTAGCAAAATATCAGAATATGATGATAAATGTGATAGAACTGTAGTACAGTTTAAGTATTTTATGGCTGTTCATGTCTATTGTTTATAGTTACCAAATGTGAACTAACATTTAAAAAGTTTACCATATCCGAATATTTGTTCAATGTTGTAAGCTTAGTGAATAATGACAACTAAGGGCTGATTATTCAATCGACAAATAATTTTTATTCGCGGAATAAAATTGACGTCTGACAATTTTTGTATGGACGAACTGTCAAAAATTCAAAATTATTCCTCCGATAAAATTATCTGGCGTCGGAAAAATCAGCCCTAAGTGTTTAGGAATTAGATGACTTGCATCCAATGCATATGGCAGAGTTAGCAATAAGAAACAATTGCTGTAATTATTGACACCCTGACTGTATTCTCAAAGGGGTACATATTCCCCTGAGAATGAAACATGTACAGCCAGAACCACATAAAAATTGCAAGCTGTCAGTAATATGGCAACTAAATAAGTCTTAGAAAGTTAGACAACTTCACACTATGGCACTTGACAATAAGAAGAAACTCAGTTGCTATATTTGGTATAGCAATGTGTTATGTGTATCCTAACTGGATTCTTAAGGGGGTGAGTCCCTGAGAGTGAAACATTTCCAGTCAGAAGCACATTAAAATATCACAGGCTGACAATTGAAGTATTTGATGTGCGTGACACCTTTTCATACTGTTTACTGCTTTAAAATAAGATGTTGCAGTAAAGATCATGACCACAAGTGCAATATAATAGTATTGACAAATTAAATTATGTATACATTTAATCAGTGACTAGAAAATGATTTTGACGATCCTCAAAATTTTATCGAATATTTCTGTAATTCATTTTTTTGACTTATTTTTGTTTTCTTTATTGTTTTGTTATTTACTTTATTTTGTATAATTCGGGACTGTGTAAATAACACAACAAAACGAAGTTTGTAAATATTTTACCGATTGAATTTGTAAATAGTATGGAATAAAAGCTTTATGTTAATACATTTTAATTGTTTCATTTTAGTAGACTAAACTTTTGTAATCAATTTCTACAAAAGGGAAAGATATTGTAATACTTCCAATATTTCTAATAACAGCTCTAGAGCTTTAGACAATCATGCTTTACTAGTGGTATCTAAGTACACAAACATGCTGTGAATGTGTGCATGAAGATGTCAGTGCTTAACACACACATGCATGCAATGTTTGTACACTTGGTAAACACAAGTAAAGAGCCCATTACTTTGAGATACAATAGTATACTAGGAATCAAATAATAAAAGTTAATGACTAGTTTTTAGGGTTCCATACTTCAAAAGGAAAAATGGAACCCTTATAAGATCACTTCATTGTCTGTCAGTCAAGACTCTTTTTCTCAGGATTGTCTGGAGTTATCATGTTGAAATTCATTTCAAATACTCAGGGCTGCAATCCCTGGAAGCAGTGAAACAATCAAACTTTTAACTCAACGCAATCAAAAGATACAGTATCAGGCACTAGTCTGGCATTTTTGCTGAACTGGGCCATTTTGGTGTAGCCGTGAGGCATACTTTCCTGCTATTTTCTTACATCGGTCTTTATACTTTCTATTTGTTTTTTAGTTGTTGCTATCTGATGTATGTATCTGGCGTTTGGTGTCTTTTAGTCTGTGTTAAATAAATGTATTTTCTTTCTTTATATGGGCGTTTATGCTCCGAAATCAAAACCTATAGGGTACTTCCTGTTGACCTAGAATTATGAAATTCGGCAAGAAACAATCTCATAAAGCACAAGTAAAGAAAAAAATCTGGAAACCGTATTTGTAGTTACATTACAAAATTAAAACTATTTACATACCTACTCAATTTATTTTATTTAAAAATAATTGACCAGTTGAATGCTGCATTCAAGATGCAATCAAACCAGTCTCGCATAGACCTACCCTCTGGATGATACAATTGATGGAACATCAATTGTAAAATTTGCATTGCATTGCATTTGTTGGACAAAATAAACACAATTAGTACACAAAACTTATTTATTACATATCCTTAACAGTAACTAATGTACAATAGAGCCCAACGGTTCTGCTTTTATATTTCCAAGGTCTAATCTGCTATCAATAGATTCATCTATTTGGCCGACGATCGCGACATTGTCACCACGTATTATATGAAGTCCAAGCACCACCTGCGCCACACCAGTTGAAGAAGAGAACACTCGTTCATGTGATTCATCTAGTATTATATTAATTGTTTGATCAAAACCTTTTAAAGTTCCAATGAAGTTTCGACCATCCGAAGTTATCACTGACACTGTTTGATTCACATAATTTTCTAGTCCCGAAGCCATTGCCTCACAGTTTTAATTGCTTTATAAAGAAATAATTGCCGGTTAATACGATTTATGCGTGAGGTTGTTTCATAAAAGATTGAAAATGATATGCAAATGAAATGTTATTCACATACACGCCGTCAAATCAAAACAACATGACATTGACGACAGTTAGATGACATGACAGAACTGACGCTAGATTTTAATGCATTGGCAACATATAGAGCGAAAGCTACGAATTATTGCAGAATGAGCTTTCTTGACACTACTTGTGCTACTTGACGCACTGATAATGATGACGTCATGACATTTGTCTTTTCCTGCCGTCGCTGTGTGAAGTGTGACAGTGTGTGTGTCTAACTGAACCGTCAATAATTTTGTATTCTTCTTTCTTCTTAAATTCTATTCATTTAAGAAAAACATGTTATGGTTGTAATGCTTACTGTATATAACAACTTAAACTGAACTTCCGAGCAACGTTTCTCTATAAGTTTCTCACAGTTTTCTTGCCATTTATGTAAATAACCTATTGGTTTAAAAAAGCCGAGCTGTTGTTAAATATAACTTAGTACATTATGTCTAACCCAATAGTGCAATACATCCTGCTACGTACTGATTTACTGAAGGAATTAGGATGGTCGATAGGATCAGTGGTAGCTCAGGCTTGTCACGCATCCACAGCTGTACTTCACTTGTACAAAGATGATGAAAACACTATAAAGTACCTAGATGATATGGATAATATGCACAAAGTTGTGCTAGAGGTACGTGTGTTACGTATAACATATAGATATTTAATGTGGGTTTTCTGAACTCAAAGTTTTATCAATAAATAGCTTACTGTACTTAAATGAAATATCCTGACCAAACTGCTTGACATATTGCTATGCATCTAGATTAATCTATTTAATAAACAGTTGGTATGTCTATTTTATATCAGCTCCAGTCTGTATACATACACATTGCTGAGCAAACTAACCATAAATTCAGCACAAGATTGTAGACCCCAAGCGTAGAAAATTTTTGTTGGATATAAAAAAAAAACAGTTGTTCAAAGAAAAGTGCAATAGCTACACGGTCAAAATATATGGAACAACTGATGTACCTACTGAATCCATGATAACATATTGCATGTCTCTGTCATATTGTATTGTATAACATATTTACTTTGTGTCTTCACAAGGAGGTATTTCTTACCAATTTAAACTCATAAGAATTTAAATTGTGTCCAGAGAAATTTTGATTGTTTTCTTCATATTAATTACAGGTGCCAGATGAGGAGTCACTGAAAAAAGTAGCAGAGAAATTAAAAGAAAACTTCATATCACATAAATTATGGATAGAACAACCAGAAAATATCCCGACATGTTTAGCTCTCAAGCCATATCCAAAAGATGAGGTTAAAAAGTATGTAGGAAAATTTAAATTATTAAAACTTCAAATGAATGCTTGAAATAACAATTTGTTAGTATAAGTAAATAATAAATAAATAATTTATTGATAAATAATTTTGTATCTTATGCTTAATCATTTTATAACCGTAAGGACCGTATTTTAAATCTTCAGATAACTTTTATCTTATGATTTACAATTTTAGTGTGGTTTGATAGCTTTTGTATAGACTAAAATATGTCACAACGCCATATTTATCTCATATATAATATATATAAAAGTTATCTATCAATTGAAAAATCAAACTAAGTTTAGCTAAGAATAAAGTTAAACTATGTCTTTCGTAGGTTTTTAAAGTTGGAAACATAAGTAGACTCATACACTATTTGGTACTAGCACCTTTCAGTGAAAGTAGTGAGTAATAATAATAATAATAGTCCTTCAGACCGTTTTTCGGTCATGATGGTCAATCTAGTGCACAAGTGTATAGGCACTTGGGCAGACACAGGTGTACTCTCCCTTCCCTCACTCTCATAGTCTAATGGGATGGCAATCTGACACGACCGGAGACATCAGGCGCAGGGCCGATGGCCTAATGTGCTTTTCCAAGCACGGGGTTATCACACCGCCAACTTCCAAACTCCGGGCTGTTATTGAGACATTCCTAATGGAAAACCTAATAACACTGTCCAACTTGGGAATCGAACCTAGGACGCCACGCTCAGCAGTCGCGAATGCAACCACGAGATTAATAGCCTGAGGACGCCCTACCACTCAAGACTATGTCTACCTCAATCATCATTATCACCGCAGGTCATCTCGGTTTCACAGCAAATATCGTCGGCCCAATGCCACTTCAGCTTGCCACTTCAGCTTCTGAGAGATAATTATGTCAAAAACAGTTGTTGAAAAAAGAAAATAGATTAATTTAATAAAACGATACACATACACATTGACAATTTTAGAGCATTACCTATAAGCCTCGACATACAACAACTAGATGGCGCCACGTAAACACGTGATATAATCAAAAGTGCATAACTATTCAATTCAGAACAGTTCGATACGCTTTCGAGTAGGGTTACCATATCTCAGGATTTGTCCTGAGATCTCAGGATTTTTGGACTCTTCTCAGAATTGCGCCTGGATTTTTTAAATATCATGAAAGGACTTTTAAATTTTCATTAAAATACAGTTACATTTTAAAGATCTCTTTAATAAAAGTTAAACAAACTAAAAATAATCTTCCTTTGGTAATAATTGCACAAATATGTAATTTATGTACAGACGCCAGCAGGTCAAGCTACCCGAAACTGTCAAATTTTCCCAATTAACCTTGGAGCTTAATGCTTTAGCGATAAAGTTGAAAATCTATTAAAGAAATTTGACAGATTGTAGTAGCTCGATGTGCTGGCGTCTGTACGTAGTACGTATGTAATATATATATGTACGTATGTAATGATATATGTAATTTAAGTACGTTTGAGAGAAAATTCTCAAACTGTAACAAATCTCAGGATTTTTCAATGGAAATCAGGCCTTTTCCCCGGACTTTTGATTTTTTCATCTGGTAACCCTACTTTCGAGCCGAATCCAACATCAATCAATGTTATCGAAGAAGTCCTCCAAACGCTGTTCACAAGTTCAAAACCCGAAAACTTTGTCAGTTTAAACCAAATACCACGGTATTTGGTTTAAACTGACAAAGTTTGGTCACGAGTTCACGACCAAGTACAACGACTGCTATTTTGCTGTCGGGAACTAGGTATAGGCAAATCAGACCGGAAATGTGTCATTGGATTCGGAAGCCTGTAGAATACTTGTAAGAAGCTATGCTGGGCTCACCCCATGGGCCATCGTGTACCTACCTATATTTGTGTAGTCGACCTCAGCCTAAGGTTGAATGTCGCTTGCACTTCATAAAACGACAAGGTTTTTTGTCAATGTGACGATGAGACAGTTTCACCCATAATGTAGTCCCAGTTTGATGGGAATTCTTATCAAAAGTGCAAAAGCAATGACCCTGGGTCGCTCAGGTAACTATACAAAATAATATCAAAACAATATCAAATGTTTGCAAAACAAGTGTTCTGTAATAGGTAGGTACTTATAAATGCCAAACGCATCGAGATTTCTCCGTACGTACCTACATAAGTACTTACATACAAATTATATCGCAATCACATAACTTTGCCCTAATGTTTCTCAATGAATAAATTGCTTTAACAGAAATCCATCATGTGCAAGTGACTACAGGGAAATGTTAAGCAAACTACATGCACGCTTTGATTACCCAGTATTTTATGAAACCTTGAGAGATGTTTTATGTAGGTCCATAATTACCTATGTGAATTTATAATAGGTTGACAGGTTGACCGTATATCAGTGGTAACACTTGCACTACGAAAACAGCCCTTATTGCTACGACATAAAGGCGCTATCAATGTCAAGTAGTTACTCGTACTATTCTATCAATGGTGGTTAATTGGTCATAACCCAATCTAATCATTATTCCGAAATCCGAGAGAGTTCAGTGAACCTTATTCTAAAACACGAGTTTAGATTTGTTACGACAGCCAAAGTACCTAACGATATCGTAATGAGTAATAAATAAAGCCGCCGTATCTCTACGTTGACGTCGTCGTGGTGGGGCTTGCGCGCTCCGAACTCTAGGTCTGTGCTGGAAGAGTTTAGGTACTTGCCGTATCGAGTCATGAGTGAACTTTACACCTCGTTCCTCATACCTCTATCCAGACTATATGTAGACTATAACGTGTCACACAGTAGAATGATTTTTCTATAAGCCATATGAATAACGCTGTTTTAAATCAATAGATTAGCAGTTCCATATACGATTTTGGTAGTTCAAAAACCACGATCACGACGACAGCGACGACGGCTCAACGGCTCAACGGCTCGACGGCTCGTACGTCGATCACCCACTTTACGGAAACCGGTTTTGCGTTCAAGGGCCTGCACGCGCCTGCTTGCAGTTTATAAGTGTCTATGCCTACTTGTATCGCTATGCTATGAGTAATAACGACCGGTTCCCTGCGCCTAACAGAAGTTGACAATTTGTTGACGAGGGTATGCGCTAGATTGTTTGCGACTTCTACTGGCATTTTCACTGCTGATTCTGAATGATTGCATATGCCTATTATTTTCATTATTTGATTCCAATGTAATGTGGCTATAATTTGGTACAGACGCCAGCACATCAAGCTACTACAATCTGTCAAATTTCTTTAATAGATTTTCAACTTTATCTATAAAGCATTAAGGTTCAAGGTTGATTGGGAAAATTTGACAGTTTCGGGTAGCTTGACCTGCTGGCGTCTGTACAAAAGTAACTGGACTGCCTCGTTGGACTAGTGGTCGCAATTACTGCTAAGCATGGGGTCCAGCACCCTGCACCCTAATTGCGTAAAACACTATCAATCTCAATCTGAATCATTTTGAAGGACATTAAGTATATAAATCTATTACTTCATATGTTAGAAAAATTTGTCTGCTCAACAACGTACAGACGCCAGCACATCAAGCTACCCGAAACTGTCAAATTTTCTCAATCAACTTTCAACCTTAAGTTATAGCGATAAAATTGAAAATCTACTAAAGAAATTTGACAAATTGTAGTAGCTTGATGTGCTGGCGTCTGTACATAACGCAAACGAATATGGTTTAACGGTCAAAATTAAAGCCATTCCTACTGATAGTGTGTTACGCAATTGCCCTGCTAATTATACAAAATTAAAAGTTAAGTTAATTAAAGAAAAGAAAAATATTTTATTCTTCACAAAGTAAAACATGATTGTATAACATTAATTAGTATTTACCTAATACTTTCCAAGTTGAGATTTTAAACTTTGATCTGGTGAACTGCAGTGCGATTCTGTAACCATTTCACCGTGAAAACTTAGATGAAGTGAGCGTGGAGTGAGCTGTCATTCCAACTAATGCCAGCGATTAACATTATTGACAGCTCACTTCACCTAACTTTTCACGGAGAGATTTTTACAGAATGGATCGGCTGTTACTAAGCAGTTGACATTATGAAGTGTTCAGATTTTGAATCGTTGGTCTTACGGTGTTGATGTTTTAACTGCTGATGATCTTAAGTATCAATCCCAAACAAAACGCACAGTTACAAATTAAAAATAATAATAACAAACATCAGATACACATGGTTAAAAGACTCGTAGTCAAGCATAAAAAAAAAAATAATAACCGGTTGAATGCCGTAATTACAGAAACGATTAAATCCAGCCATTGTGCCTCTTTAAATAAACTCGGCCTTAACCTGCAGTTTTTCTCTAAGTTTTCCTTACGAAAGTAAATACATAAATACAAGCGTAATTGCAGATGCCTGCAATTATTGTAGGTTTTATCAGGGGCCCCTATTTCTGTCTGCAACGTTTCAAGGAACCTAACACGAAGGAGATGACGGGGGCTCGTTCGCTTGCTTTGCTCGCTCACTTGAGCCCCCGCCATCCCCTTCGAACCTAACCTGTCCGAGTCGGGGTGCCCCATGGCCCGAGCTCGCTTCGCTCGCAAGTGAAAACGGGTACCTATACATTAACGTATAACAAAATAGAGTGTCCTACATGAAAGTATACCTCAGAAATATAAATATACCTATTAAGTAGATTTCTACATTCGCTAGGACTTACCACTACTCGGCAATATATAAACAAGCATTTAAGGTTAATATTAAAATAAGGACATCCTATCGTCCTACGTAGTTAATTAGGTAGCACCTTTTTATACTTGTAATGAAATGATTACCCATTACATACCTATCATTTCATTGATTTGAATTTACCCGCGCTCATTCACGTGCGAGTGATTATTAGAATGATTGATAGGATGGATTGTGTGAATAAGTATAGGAATGAATGACTGACTGACATGAAGAGTGATGAGAGTGTGTTGTCATGTTGTGTATGTCATTGTGATATTTGGAGGTTATAAACTATTGTTAGATAAAATACTTGAAGATTATAAGGGATATTCGTGAAATTATAAGCGTTGAATGTTCTTTCGTTATTTACAGGTAAAGTCACAGGGTAAAGAAATATTTTGTACCTACTTACTTTATAAAACAACCTTTTGTAATAATATGTACCTACAATAAAAAAACTTTATTTTCAGAAACGCAACTGAGTTTATTTACGGACGTCGGTTACCCTAAATAAGATAACTTATATACATAGTATACCTACAAATTATTAAAATAACTTCTGTATAAGTTTAATTAAATCTTTTATTTTTCATATTCTGAAGGAAATTCAACTCATTTTAATAAATCTAAGGTACTTAACCTTTTGATCAACCAAAAGTTGTCATTATTAGGCACTGACCTTGAGTCCATTTGCCTAAGCCCCCTAGTCTCCCTGGCTATATTACTACTAGTGTTACTACTTAGGTTCGGATAAAAGGACTCAGTTCAGTGCCTAATAACGATCTATCCGAACCTAGTAGTAAAACTAGTAGTAATATCGCCAGGGAGACTTCAGCGAGAAAATATTAAGTAATCCCGGAACGACTACTATTTTCTTAAATAAAAATTGCATAATAAATTCTATAAGTAATCTAAATGCTGCTCATGGTCTTTTAAGGAAATAACGAAAAGGCTGGTTGACACTTCCCATGACCTAACGGCAGGCTTTTACCTTGACCAGAGGCTAACCATTACCATACAAACTGGTAACACCGCCAGAGTAAATTACGCGATGCGATGCGGATACATTTTTTGACGCTATTAATCTTTGTGAATAGTTTTAGTTAGGATATAATGTTGTTAATTAGGTATTCATTGTTATTTACTTACATGTTATTCTAATACATAGACACCAGTAATCTAAACAGATTCATTCTACAAATAACCTCACGGTTCATTCTATAATTAACCTCATGGTCACGTACACCCATAATACTATCCTACTTTCTACTACCTACTTAATATTATTATAAATGTGAAGTTTGTATGGATGGATGGATGTTTGTTACTCTTTCACGCAAAGACTACCTACTGAACGAATATTAATAAAACTGTACAGTAATATAGCTTATATATCAGAATAACACATAATTATGATAGTTTTTATCTTGATGTTCCCACGGGACCGAAACTTATATGGGTGAAACCGCGGGGCGCAGTTAGTAGTTTAATAAAAATGCCAAAATAATGTTATTAACATAATTTTTGGTCTTACAATACTTACTGTAGGTAGTAACAATAATAATTATTAAAGAAATAACCGTAGACGCGAAAGTCTGTTGATTTCGGACTACATTTCATACTTCAATCCTTTAGGTAACCCCTTCACCAATTCGTATAATTTGTAATTTGCTGGTCAAGAACATTGTCTTTGATTTCAAAAATACCAGTTTACCCAAAAAAAAAATACCTATCTATAGTCATCACATCACTACAGCTTGGTTTCTTTGTTTTTGCGAACTACTACAACGCTACTTCTCTTTTTCCACGGCAATATTACTGTGAGGTAACATTGGTTCAACGCGAAGCTGACTTGGGACAGATGTGGCTAACTGACCAGCCCAATCTCACTTCCCTCACGCAACCAGCACCCTAATTGCGTAACACACGATCAATCGGAATCGGTTTCATTTTGACAGTTCAACAACGTTCATTGCGTTATTTACGTGTTGAGCAGACAAATTTTTCGAACTTATGAAGCAATGGATTAGCAATTTGCTTCAAAATGATTCAGATTCCGATTGATCGTGTGTTACGCAATTAGGGTGCAGGTCTATTATAAGAATAACTTTAACTAACAATAAGTCTATACTTAACCAATTATCTTTATTTTGGTAAATCGTGTTTCATTTACACTTCATAAGTTAAACCTTCATCCATTAATCTATCAACTATATATATATCAGTTCTGTAAAACGCAGCTCCGGGCATGAACTCTCCAAAACATTATTCAAAAAAAGACTTCGGAACTTTTTAGTAGACAAAGTTTTATAGTGTTGCAGATTTTTTATTGGGGAAAGAAATTGTTTGACTATTTTATGCAGTAGCGCTGTCTTAGCTGGCTGAACACGAATTTTACTATTGTCCCGGCGATTCTGTATTATAATGACTAGGGATTGACACCATTAACAGCCGATCGATTTTGAAAAATCTCACCGTGAAAAGTTGGGTGAAGTGAGCTGTCAATAATGTCAATCCCTAGCATTAGTTGGAATGACAGCTCACTCCACGCTCACTTCACCTAAGTTTTCACGGTGAGATGGTCACAGAATCGCACTGCAGCTCACTCTAAGTTCACTTCACCTAACTTTTCACGGTGAAATTTTTACAGAATCGATCTACTGTTTTGTACATACAAACGAATGCATACGTGAAAGTGCCGATCCACCGTTGTGGGCTCCATGGGCCCACAACCCTAACAGACTGGTGATCGATAGGCTGATGATATTATGCCTTAATAAAAATAAAAAAAATACAATGAATCGTGCGTAATTCGGAACGCAGCAAACTACTAAGGTATAGGTACCTATTCTTAAAAATATATCGGTTCAGTACCTAGTTTACTCTAAATGTGACATTGTGATGTGCAAACAAACACACATTTACTTTTGTAATTTTCATGAGCGAACGTGCTTAAATATTTGCATGTCTGTCCTTGGCGAAACATGTGAGAAAAAAAAATCTATTTTTTAAGACCTTAATGTATTCGTACCATGTTTTAAAGCAAGTAAATATATTCTATTCATATATTTTCATTATAGGCTTTTAATTAACACGGACCTCTTTTCAATAAGAATTTGAGGTTTTCTTTAGCCAATATTATCCGAATTTTTGCTTCTCACACGTTGCGTCGGGGGGCCCCTGTTGTTTAGGGGGTCCTAAACAACAGGGGCCAAATCTACAAATACAATTTAAATTAATGATGTTAAAAAAATCAGAAAGTAGGTTTGCTATATCAGGTGGAGATTGCGCTAAAACTTAAAAGGACCAATATCACATTCATCATTATTCTTCATTTTCCTGTCCTTATACCAATTTATTTGGGGTCGGCGCAACATGTCTTTTTCTTCCATACTTCTCTATTACCTAGTCGTCATCTCGGTAGTACCTACCAGTCATACCATAATATCATATGAATTCACTGTTATCGTAGTCAATAGTGTCAGTGTTTGTCTGTCTCTTTCCTTATCTTTTTTACACTTCTTGGCCCTAATTCACTATCCAACTTAACGATTCCTTAGTTCGAAATCACCTCAATTCCTTAGTTAATCACGAAACGTATTCTCTACTAGCTTCTGCCCGCGGCTTCGCCCGCGTGGATGTCGGAAATTATGCCACGGGAACGTGCTAACAGGCTACAATGTATGTGCTTCCCCAGGATGCCATCCATCTCGCGGGCCCTTTGTGGCTAATTAGGTACAATAGAAAACCAATTGTGTCTCATTAGTGGTGATTAAGAGGGTACCTATATGATATCTTTACCTAAGTACCTACCTAATTAAAAAAAAAAAAACTCAATAACAGAAAATTAAATACCTACCTACCTAAATAAACCTATTTCTGATGATAACTAATCTAAACTCAATAAATAAGCATAATCCCTAAAAACTAATATCTATACGAATGACTAATCCTACCTAACAGTATTATAAAATAACCTACGGTCACTACGTACACTATCAAATATACTACCTATACTTTAAAATTAAAATCTATACCTACGACTTACATAAAAATAAACCTAAATAACTCTAAAAACTAAAAGGAATAAAAATGAACTCCATTGCGGGTGACTTAACCTACGACAAACTTATTATTTGCGGTTGGTGCAGTAATCGGGTCTAGGGATCGAACCGCAAAATTAAGTTTGTTTTTTATTGTATATACTTTTCCGGGATAAAAAGTACCCAGTGTGGTGCCCAGGATATTAAAGAATAATTATACCAAGTTTCATCGTAATCGAACCGGTAGTTTTTGCGTGATGCCTGAACAAACAGACAGACAGACAGACAGACAGACAGACAGACAGACCGACAGACAGACGGACAGACAAAAATTTTTGTAATCACATTTTTGGGTTCGGTGTCGGTCTAGTAACACCCCCTGCCATTTATTTTTTTGATATTTTCAATGTACAGTATTTTCACTTCTACAGATTTATTATAAGTATAGATGACGCAATGGCGTGGTTGGATCTGTCACATACCTAATATACATGTTTTCCGTACGGTTGACATTTCAATTCCTTGCCGATAACGTGGTTTGCACTCGGTAAGATTTCGCAGGGAATACCTAATACAGAATTGGTTGGGGCCCTTATGTAGGTATGTGTAACAATTGAACATAGATGGTGAACAGTTATCTTCTACCGTACCCCATAGCTCCCAATCGAGGGAATTCACATTCTTCATCAAAAAGCCAAATTTACGGAATGGATAGCATCCATTCCGTAAATTTGGCTTTTTTTGGCGTAAAATAACGCTTTGGTGCTCCAAAGCGTTATTTTTGAAGCAGAACAAAATGTTAACTACTCTTTTCTTTGATAGCAATTCTCGGTATAAATATATGATACAAAAACCAGTTCGGTGTAAAAAAATTAAAGGTTCAAGTCCATCTGACGCGCGCATGCATATTTGGCCACGGTAGGTAGGTTTCAAGTGGTTTGTCTGCTTTTGTTTTAAATTGATCAGTAGTAGAATGAAACTGTAGAAGTGAACAACAATAAAATTATCACCAAGATAAAAGAAAAATTGTGAAAAATAAATATGGCAAATAAAAGTTTGGACATAATAGTGTTGGGTGCTACAGGATTCACCGGAAAATGCACTGTAAAACATCTTGCGAGGTTGACAAAAGAAAAATATTTGGATGTTACTTGGGGCATCTCGGGTCGCTCCAAGGACAAACTGCAGAGTTTGATAACGGAACTCAATGCAACAGGTAAGATTAATTATGGTTCAGACTAATTATTATTTATTTTTATAGTTTTAAAGGAAGGGTATATTAAGAAAATAAAGTTAGTAAACCAGATAAAAATAACGTATAAGTAGTACGTAACGTAACGTAAGTTGGCAAGAGATTTTGTAATGGGGGAAATTCGTGCACGCACAATTTCATACATTTTTAACCGACTTCTAAAAGAGGAGGAGGTTCTCAATTCGGATGTTTGAATATAAAAAAAAAATGTTTGTTCGCGCATAGCTCCGTCGCTTGCGAACCGATTTGAAAAATTCTTTTTTTGTTGGAAAGGGTATACTTCCCAAATGGTCCCATAGAAATTTCATCAAAAACGGTTCAGTAGTTTGGTTTATAAAACAAAATTACTGGTAAAAATTAAAACTTAAAAGTGAAAAATAAAAACGGAAGTCGGATGCTTTTTTTTCAAAAAAGTTTTTTTACATGCGCGAACTTCCCCCACTACAACATCTCTTGCCAACTTACGTGCGGGTAACTATACCTAGGCTGTTGAAGGCTTCAATGGCAATAGCATTTGACGGTCGATTTGTTAAATGAAGGGTTCCAATGTCGTTCATATGTATATGTTAATTACATTTTATTATTAAAGTACTTTACTGCCATTAGCCTATGTCCAGCAGTGGTCTGCTTAGGCTAATGGTGATAGTTTAGATGATAATGATGTAGAGTTAAGTACCAAACGCATCAAGGATTATATTCGTTTTCACAGATTTCCTGGGTTTGGATTTAAGTTTTCGAGATTAAGAAAAACTTAAGGAATAAAGATGTCCTACTTAGTCAGTATGTTTGTTTTACAGCTCTCATTTTATCACATTCATAGAGTACGTAAATCAAAACTATATCTAAATCTCGTCACATAAAACTTTACTTATCGATGGTTGACTACGTGTTTTTCTTATTTACAGGATCGGATACAAAAAATGTGTCAATAGTAGAAAGCAACATCGAGAATCGTGATTCATTGAAAAGACTATTGCAAATGACGAAAATTGTCATCAACTGTACTGGACCTAACACAATCCTTAGCCCGCCCGTCGTGGAAGCTTGTATCGAATGTGGAACACATTATGTTGACATATCTGCTGAAATGTTTGTAAGTTTTTATTAATTTATTTAGGTTTTATTCGCTAAATCTGGGTCTGCGCGTTAATTGCATAACATACTATCAGCAACAACGGCTTTCATTGATGCTGATAGTCCAACAACATTCATTGCGTAATTTAAGTTGTTGAGCGGACAAATTTTTCGAACATACAAAGCAATGGTTTAGCAATATCCTTCAAAATGAGTCAGATTGTATGATTGTATGAAAGTATGATTGTGTTTTAGTTCCAAGACTACTTTTTCTAAAGGACTATCATTTTTATGTACCCACGCGATAGAGATTTATTTGAAAACCATTTTGTTTTAAACCTAGGTACAGTCTGTAAATCAGTATAAGTATATTGAAACTCCTTACTACGCCAACCCAGCTCAAGATCAAAGTGTTACCAACGACGTGCTGTCAACTGTACATACTAGAGAGCTATATACTTAGGTACAGGGTGTAAAAAGACCCATCACATAGCCTTCAAGTACGCATTCTGTACTTCAAACTAAGTAAAATTGCATTAAAATAATTGCTGGGAAACGACTTTTGCGCAATGTAACACACACAAAACACTGTGTTTATCGATGCTTGCACCGGTTCGTGGAGGTATTTAAAGTTGTATTACAACATTAAAAACTAGTTTTTGTAAAAAAAAACGTCGCTAAAAGTTGGAATTTTGCCCTCATTCTCCGCAACCGGTTAACAGGTATGGTCCAGTACAAAAATAAAAACCGGCCAAGTGCGAGTCGGACTCGCCCATGAAGGGTTCCGTTACGTTACGATTTATGACGTATTAAAAAAAAAACTACTCACTAGATCTCGTTCAAACCAATTTTCGGTGGAAGTTTATATGGTAATGTACATCATATATTTTTTTTAGTTTTATCATTCTCTTATTTTAGAAGTTACAGGGGGGGGGACACACATTTTACCACTTTGGAAGTGTCTCTCGCGCAAACTATTCAGTTTAGAAAAAAATGATATTAGAAACCTCAATATCATTTTTGAAGACCTATCCATAGATACCCCACACGTATGGGTTTGATGAAAAAAAAAATGTTGAGTTTCAGTTCTAAGTATGGGGACCCCCAAAATTTATTGTTTTTTTTTCTATTTTTGTGTGAAAATCTTAATGCGGTTCACAGAATACATCTACTTACCAAGTTTCAACAGTATAGCTCTTATAGTTTCGGAAAAAAGCGGCTGTGACATACGGACGGACAGACAGACAGACAGACAGACAGACAGACAGACAGACAGACATGGCGAATCCATAAGGGTTCCGTTGCCATTTGGCTACGGAACCCTAAAAATAAACGGGTAGTGCACGTGGTCGCGGCTTCGTTAAGTGTCTTTTTACACCCGTTTTATATGTCACCGTATAATAATTATGAATATCGTCAGTTTATAATCTACCCCGCGAAATTATAAATTATCGAAAAAATTTAAACTGTACCATCCTACTGCTTTCAATATAACGTATTAGGTACATGGTAACCTGAAACTATGAGAGAAGAGAGAGAGGGCTTGTCATCTGACATTATGCTGAGCTGAGGCCCTTTTGGCATTATAATCTTTGTTTTCGATTTTTATAGTTTTAAGGTGTACTTATTCATTTTGTGTAATGCCAATAAACGAATTTTTCTTTATTTTCTTTCTTTCTTTCTTTATTCTTTCTATATATAATAGGGGCGAATAGTAACAGCCCTCACGATTTGCTATCCGATTATAATTATGGTCACCATCCGTCCAGATTTATCCGAACGTGTCCGGCTTTTGGGCTCTGTCTGGACTTTGCCGGCCTTGTTATTTGTCTGGACTTTTCAACTAAAGTGGCTTTTATAAAAAAAAAAAAAAAGTTGAATGATTTCTGAAAAACAAAAGTAACAAATACAAAGTAAACGGTCCGGCTTTTTGTCACGACTTTTTGTATTTTGCTGCCTGGCTTTTTTAACTACAGTATCAGGGCCGTAATTCTCTATGACACAATAAAGAAACCGCGCGAAATCAATGCGAGATTAACGGGATTAGCTAAGGAATTGACTTTGTGTCGAATTAAGGAATCTTTAAGTGATAGTGAATTAGGGCCCAGCGATATCCACCTCGAAGTAGTTGGTGCCTGTATGAGAAAAGCAGAAGATAGTTATGCTATGGTTTTTTTCTGATTTATTTTTCTTTTTCTTACAGCATATTCTTAACGTGTACCGAGACTTCAATAAGGCTGCGGAAGGCGCAAATGTTCTAGTGGTACCTAGCTGTGGATATGCTGCCATACCTACCGTGACCGCTATGATATATCTAGAGAGACAATTCAAAGGTACGCATTGATTCATCTACTCGTATATCAGCATCATCATCATCTGCCGAGCCTTTTCCCAACTATGTTGGGGTCGGTCGGCTTATTGTATAATAAACTTTTTTATTATTTTTAATTTTTTGCCCCACACTAGGAATTTCTCCTGTATCGTGGGTGCGTTTACAAACATTTAAACTCACATACAAAAACAGCCAGACCCGGAACAACTAATTGTAGGCCATACAAATATTTGTTCCGTCCGGGAATCGAACCCGCGACGCAGCGCAGCAGTCAATCGCTTAACCACTGCGCCAACCGTGTCGTCGAATTTTAATTTATATTTATAATTTAAAAAAAAACAGAAAAAAAGTGTTAATCAGATTTATGAAAAAAACGAGGCTAACCACGTTCGTTATTTATATATTATTTCGCTGCATTGGCGAAAAACGCGCTATTACGATGACGTTGCCAAGATTCACACAATGTGAGACGCCGCAGATTTCCGCTCAGCTTTGTCCCTTATACGAAAGTGTTTTTAGGTGTAGATTATTTTTTGAGTAGGTATTGACTGTTATAGTTTGACCAAAACCGCTGTACCGTTCCTTCGGCATGTGCGCGGCAAGACGGGGGGGGGGGGGGGGGGCAGTGCAGGCCGCTTATTCGTCATCGCTCATGGCGTCGCGCCCCCCGTCTCGACGCGCATTCCCCCCGCCTCGCCGCGCATTCCTAAGGCGCGGTACAGCAGTTTCGGTCAAACTATAAGATAGGGGCTTGCCTTTTTTCTGGCACGCCACTGAATTAGTTAGTTACGACGATAGCCTATCAACAATGTATAAAGACAATCTATGTTTTTAGGGACACTTAACACGGTAGAATGTTACACCGAACTAATAATACCAAAGAGAGCGTATATTCCTGGTCGAACTCTTCTACACAATGGAACATGGACATCGCTCGTTTATGTGTTGGAGAAATTCAAAGATCACCTTGCTTTATGGAAAGAGCTATTCCCTACTCCTATTGAGCCAGAGCCTGAAGAAATGAAAAGGTATGATATGTACCTTCACAATAACGACGACAATACAACAAGATGCTATTAATGAAGTGTTAAATAAATCCAGGGCTTTACCACTGCTAGCAACTTAAGAGGAAATGCGGGTGGTGTTTTTTCTATAGAGACGCTCTCGCCTGTTTTCTTTCTGGTTAATGACCATATGGCTATGATTTTTTACAGAATAATAAATGTTAGTTACTTGTATGTCCATAAGTTTTCCTTTTTGATAATACATAATTTTTATAAGCACTAGAACCCTCAAAAAATGCTCAAAATTGCCTATTTAGACCGCTGTTAACAGAGGCCTAGGGTACAAATTTGACAACTATTAATGATAAAAGGAAAACACGGCGACACAGTATATATCCTTCTTATCCAGTTTATGAAATATCTTTTAAATTGGTTCAATATTGGTGGAGAAAATAGGCGAGAGCCAAACTTCGAAAATGTGACTTTTTACTTAGGCTATTCAGTCGGATCTGCAGTTGTCCTTATCGCACGAATAGACGAGAGATAGCAAGACAGAGCGACAGCGATAGTTTCTTCAAATACCTTTCAAAAGTCTTTCCGCCCGCATTTCCTCTTAAGCTATGATACACTTTCTGTAATCATCAGTTATGAACTGAGTAAACGAGAGGAAACATGAAGACGTCTTATTTTTCACTTTTGCCACGAGGCATTTTAAGCAACATACAATTTTTTGCTGAATCTTTTTTGTTTGCAGATCATTTTTCCATCGCCACAACCGCCAAACTTGGTTCCCCTACCCTGGAACCGAAAACGAAGTAGTCAATATGTCCCAAAGATATTTGCACGAGAATAGTCAGAAGAAACCCGTTCATTTCAAGGCTTATACCACAGTGCCAATGTTCTTCCATTTCATACTAGTTCCAGTAATATTCCTATATTACTATTTGAGCTACTTCAAGTGCTTTAGAAAACTATTAATTAATTTCCCACGCCTCGTCACGTGTGGATACGCATCACAAAAAGGGCCTACGGAAAAGATGAGGCAGGAAATGAAGTACAAATTCATTTTGAATGGTAAAGGCTGGGACCTGGGAGCAGATTTGAATTCGAAGCCGACGAAAACTATGTCAGTTAAGGTAGGATGTACTACTTGTGTTACTTTAAAAAATAAATAGGTAAATCGTAAAGATAAATGATTTTATTTCTGTAAGTAGGTTTGTACAGACGCCAGCACATCAAGCTACTACAATCTGTCAAATTTCTTTAATAGATTTTCAACTTTATAGGTTAATCGTTAAGGTTCAAAATTGATTGGGAAAATTTGACAGTTTCGGGTAGCTTGACCTGGTGGCGTCTGTACAAACACTTTACTCGTCAATCATATTTTTTAAACTAGATGAAGTCGGCGTTTCCTATCAGACTACTCTGAGAACAAGAGCTTGCAACAAGCTCAGAAGTCACAGTCTCTTTTACAGTCCAGACTAAATCTTGGCTACGGTCATGTGAGGACCATGTAGATTAGTGTCTGAAATGATCTTTTGAGGAAAGAATCACACGGATTTGAGTGAGCCTATCCAGGACCAACTATTAGAAACTTTTTGCCGCCGCGGGTTCAGTGATTTTTAACAACAGCGGGGATATTGCATTGTAACACACTATTAGTAGCAATGGCTTTCATTTTGACAGTTCAACAATATTCATTGCGTTATTTACGTTGTTGAGCAGATTTTTTTTTCGAACATATGAAGCAATGGATTAGCAATATCCTTCAAAATTATTCAGATTGGGATTGATAGTGTAACCTAGAAAGAAGATACTCGTATCTAGAATGAGCAAGGGTTGCCTAATCTTATTAAAACCATGACATTTTTTTTTTTTATAACTTTGCCCCCCTCTAGTAATTTCTCCTGTATCGTGGGTGCGTTTACAAACATTTAAACGCACACACACAAACAGCCAGACCCGGAACAACTACCTGTAGGCTATACAAATATTTGTTCCGTGCGGGAATCGAACCGCGACACGCAGCGCAGCTGAGTCAATCGCTTACCCTCTGCGCCAACCGTGCCGTCAACACGACGTGTTTGTTAAACAGCTCACCTCTGTAACTCACCTATCCTGCTATATTTACAGGTATCGGGCAGTGATCCAGGTTACGACACAACAGCTGTTGCGATTATCATGAGTGCAATCACAATACTTAAAGAAAGCTCCAACATGCCCAAGTAAGTTACTTATAATATACCTACTTTGGTCATTGAAAGATAATTCTTCAGATCCCTGTTATTCCTGGAATGGTGGGTAAACCCATAGTGAGAAGTCAATTTATGATAGTGTTTGCATTATTCAGTAGATCTTATAAACCTACGTATGTATCCTAAAGTGAATTAGTCAAAACTGTACATACATATTTAAAAAAAAAAATTAAATGCTACGAGGTGTGGGACCGAGTCTGACGCCAAAAATATAGTTTTTAGAATGTTTGTCTGGATGTATGTTCCGGATTGGCGCAAAACCGGCTGAACGGATTTGGATGAAAGGACATCATTCAAGCGTCGATCATGTTATACTCAAAAATTAAAGCTGGCCAGAAAAAAAAGTACTATTTTCTTATGGGAAATAACATCTTGTCTTCACACATGTTGACATGTTGTCTTGTCTTCTGGTTTTCAGTCCTAAGCCTGTTACTCCATAAGTAGTCCATGGTAAAAATAGATACGCTGATGTCTATTATGACCTCGGTTGCTGCTCTCATACAATGTGTTTGGTGTAACTTGTGTAACCACACCAAATGGTGTGGAGTTATGCAAGACATGAAATTAATATAAGGCCAAACACAAAAGGGGTAAAAACGTTATTGTAAGGACTACCGAAATGTAATAACAAATGTGTTAAAAAATTATAAAAACATTCCCCTCAATCTTTTGGTCGTTATTTTTTGGTTGACCTGAAAGACTTTAATTGAGTACCTAACACACTTTCAATTACAAACAATCTTTATGATTTTGAAGGATATTGCTAATCCATTGCTTCATATGTTCATTGACTTTGTTTGCTCAACAACATAAATAACGCAATGAATGTTGTTGAACTATCAAAATGAAAGCCATTGCTACGAGGGCAATTGCGTAGCATACCTATTTACAAGTACATATGTTACGCTACTGCCCCGCCCGTTTCAATAATATTGCTACCACAAACTACTTACAAAAAGCAGTCCCCCCGAAAGTTCACGAGTACGAGAATAAATGACTTTTGATTTTGATTTTGGGTATGCTCACTGCTTACCTTTTTTTTTCTTTTTCAGAGGCGGAGTTGTCATGCCCGGAGCTGCGTTTTACAAAACTGATTTAATTGATAGATTAATGGATGAAGGTTTCGCTTATGACTTTTAAATAAAACATAATTACCAAAAAAAAATATTTTTTATTAAGTAAGTATAGACTTATTGTTAGATAAAGGGTTATTCTTATTATAGACTTATTATACATATTAGACTGGCTGCGCGAGGGCAGTGGGATTTGACTGGTTTTTTTTTTGGGTAAACTCGCATAGTTATGTATAATAATAATAATATCCCTGGACATTTCACACAGCGCCATCTAGTCCCAAGCTAAGCAACTTAATGCTTGTGTATGGATCAAAGACAAGGTTCTTGACCAGCAAATTACAAATTATACGAATTGGTGAAGGGGTTTTGGGATTGAAGGATGAAAATGTAATCCGAAATCAACAGACTGTCGCGTGTACGGTTACTTCTTTAATCATTATTATTGTGACTGCAGTAAGTACTGAATAAAAATTATGTTAATAATATTATTTTAGTATTTTTATTAAACCACTAGCTGAGCCCCGCGTTTTCACCCGCATAAGTTTCGATCCTGTGGGAATATCGAGATAAAAAGTATCCTATGCGTTAATCCTGGTTGTAAACCATCTGTGTGCCAATTTCATTGAAATCTGTTCCGTAGTTTTTGTGAAAGAGTAACAAACATCCATCCATCCATCCTCACAAACTTTCACGTTTATATTATTAGTATTACATATTATATATCATCATCTGCCTAGCCTTTTCCCAACTATGTTGGGGTCGGGTTCCAGTCTAACCGGACGCAGCTGAATACCAGTATTTATTACATATTATATTATAACACTGTTTATGAAGTAAGTTAGGACGAACAGTCCTAACTTACTTCATAAACCGCATATCAGTGGTAAACACTTGCATTACGAAAATCCTTACTGTATAACATAACATCACGTTTGTATTCCCTGAAGAGTTAGGCAGAGATACCCCATACTCTATAGCATCAATTCGCAAAAGGTGGCCGGCGGAATACCCCCAGTATTCCAGCATTCCCGCGGGCAAAAGCTAGTGTAGAAATACAACGTCAGAATGGCTGGTTGCTTATGGCAAGCGGCTCTGAAAGTATATTCAAGAATTGCTATCCAATTGTTTATATTTGCTACATTTCTTCAATAATTGCTACATATGATATATTCAAAGAAATATGAATATTCTTTTGACCAGCCATTCTTACGTCAGGATGGATGGCCTCCGTGCTCAGCGTGAAGGACGCAGAATTTCTAAGTTTGTTGTATCAATAATTGCTTACTAATCGCTACTTTCACGAATTTAAGATTAGGCTTCGTGCATCCATTACCTAGGTAAAAAAATATACTTAGGTTTTATTAAAATTTGTACGAAGAAGTGCCAAATAATTTGGAAAGGCAACAGTCTTTTTACTACAGCATCTTGTTCAAATCGTGCAGGCGTTAACGTATTCTCTATGAAGCAATGGCGTGGTTTAATCCTTAATGCATGTTTTCCGTACGGTTGACATTTCGATTCCTTGCCGTAACAAGACACGATAATGTCATGGTTTGCAAGTGGTAAGATTTCGCAGGGAATACCTAATACAGAACTGGGCCCATATGTAGGTATGTGGAACGGTTGAAGATAGATGGTGAACGATGATGATTCGAATTCACGATGAGAATTCACTTTCTTCATCAAAAAGCCAACTTACGGAATGCGTAGTAACAAAGCGTAAATTTTGAAGCAGAACAAAATGTTATCTACTCATTTCCTTGATAGCAGACCTCGGTATAATTATATGATACAAAAACCTGTTCGGTCTTTAAAAATTGAAAGGTTCAAGTCCACATGACGCATTTGTTTTAAATTGATCAGTAGTAGAACGAAACTGTAGAAGTGAACAACAATAAAGTTATCATCAAGACAAAAAAAAAGTTACTTATTAAAAAAAATAGTGAATAATAAATATGACAAATAAAAGTTTAGATATAATAGTTTTGGGTGCTACAGGTTTCACCGGAAAATGCACTGTAAAACATCTTGCGAGGTTGACAAAAGAAAAATATTGGGATGTTACTTGGGGAATCTCGGGTCGCTCCAAGGATAAACTGCAGAGTTTGATAACGGAACTCAATGCAACAGGTAAGATTAATTATGGTTCAGACTAATTATTATTTATTTTTATAATTTTAAAGAAAGGGTATAATAAAAAAAATATAGTTAGTAGACTAGATAAAACAACATAGATAGTTAAGTAGGTAGCTACCTACTGGAGAGTTTTTTGAGCCCTGATACCAGAATGGTACAGACGCCAGCAGGTCAAGCTACCCGAAACTGTGAAATTTTCCCAAACAACCTTGAACCTTAATGCTTTAGCGATAAAGTTGAAAATCTAATAAAGAAATTTGACATATTGTAGTAGCTTGACGTGCTGGCGTCTGTACCATTGCCAAGCGATACACCTGATACGATAGACCTGAAATTGGCGCTGGTTGAAGAATGGGACACTTTGCCTCAGGAAATGATTGAAAGTGTCATCAGAAGCATGGCTAGACTTATCCAAGCCCTTATAGGGATGCGTGGAGGCAACACGTGCTACTAACTCATTTTTTTAATTTATTTTTTTTAAATTTAGCTCTGTTCTTACGCATTAGGAAACATCAAAAATTTTCAGTCGAACATTTTTTTATTTTTTATTAAATAAATCCTAATAAACTCCACTGTTGGTTTTTTACTTGCATAAAATAAACGAACAGACTCAAATGAAGCAAAAACATTAAATGCCGAATAGACATTCAATTTTATTTTATCTTATTTTTTTGTGTCCCTCAAATATTGCCGGTGTGTGTAGATATATAACTACCTAACGCTTCATTTACAATATTTAAACTGAAATTCGGTTGAGACCTTGAGTGATTAAATCCAACGATAGTGTAGTACCCAGGTACCAGGATAATAATAGGTACCTACCTAATCATTTTTCTTCCAGCCTGCATGATGTAAGGTTCCGCTCCGTTAAGGACCGCTACTATTTTAAACTTTAAGAGAACGTTAGGCTAATAATTAGAGCGGTCCCCTGACGGGACAACATTTTATCAAAAAAATTCATACGTAGGTACAGACGCCAGCACATCAAGCTACCACAATCTGTCAAATTTCTTTAATAGATTTTCAACTTTATCGCTAAAGCTTTAAGGTTCACGTTTGAGTTGGAAAATTTGACAGTTTCGGGTAGCTTGATCTAAAGTCTACAAGGCCTACAAAGACCTCACATTTACAAAATATAAAAGAATATATCTATCAAAAGTGTAAATAAAACATAAAATATAAAAACCTATTAGAATCAAATGATATGGCTGCTATTACAACCACTGAGTCTTATCTCGGCAATCTTTAAACAAGCAGATAAGGTTAATATTCAAAATTAAAACAAGGATATCCTATCTTTCTACACAGTTAATTAGGTAGCACCTTAAAAATGATTTAAATAACTTCCATATAAGGTTAATTAAATCTTTAGTTTTTGATATTCTTAAGGAATTCAACTCATTTTAATAAGTCGAAGGTAACCTTTTGGTCAAGTTCGTTTGCCTAATAACGATATAGGTATTATAATACTAGCTGCGCCCGCGGTTTCACCCGCATAAGTTTCGATCCCGTGGGAAAATCGGGATAAAAAGTATTGTATGTGTTAATCCTGGTTATAAACTATCTGTGTGCAAAATTTCATCCAAATCCGTTCAGTAGTTTTGACGTGAAAGAGTAACACACATCCATCCATCCATCCGTCCATCCATCCAAACATACTTTCGATATGGTATAATTATCTGAATCTAGTAGGTAGTAACATTAGTAATTGACCAGCAGTGCGATTCTGAAACCATATCTCACCGTGAAAACTTATGTGAAGTGAGCGTGGAGTGAGCTGTCATTCAAACTAATGCTAGGGATTGACACTCGATATTATTGACAGCTCGCTTTAAGCTCCCTTCACCTAAGTTTTCACGGTGAGATTTTTACAGAATCGATCGGCTGTCCTTTTCGATGCCGGTCCCCAGTAGTACCTAATACCTATATCCAGGGAGACTACAGCGAGAATTTCATAATGAAATCTCCCTAGTAACTTGTTTTAATTGTGTACCTTATTATAATAACATCTCGTAACATAATCACACATCTGAATGGCAAGCGACATAGCGGCCGGCCCAGACGAAGATGGCGGGATGAGCCTGGACACCTTAAATAGAAACTGCTCCTTAGAAACTTTACATAGAGTCTCTTGCATAGAGTTAAGTGGTAAGAGAGTAGGGAAGCCTTCTCCCTGCAGGAGAATATCATAGGCTTTTAATAATTAATAAATCCTACTAATATTATAAACGTGAATGTTTGTGTGGATGGATGAATAGATGGATGGATGTTTGTTACTCTTTCACGCAAAAACTTAAAACGATTTGGATGAAATTTGGCACACAGATGGTTTATAACCAGGATTAAACTAATGGATACTTTTTATCCCGATATTCTCACGGGATCGAAATTTATGCGTATGAAACTGCGGGGCGCAGCTAGTTAATAATAATCAAATCTCTTTCTATTCAACATTTAGAAATCTAACTCAACATTAGAAAAAATCTTCCAAACCGGTCCACTGCTTCAAAGTGACCCCTTTTATTTTCTTGTTTCGACATTATTAAATATTAAAGAAATAAAGAAAGACAGAAAATACGTTTAGGCAGGGATTTGCGGCAAACATGACGCATAAAAAGAACACAAACAAAAAGAAAAAAAATATCAAGTTGGGGGAAAACATACGTCTTAACCCACGCAAAACGGCCATCGCTCAGCATAATGCTAGACCGTATACGAGACAGCCTCAGCGCTGGTTTTTAGCGACAGCCGGGGTTGACGAATAAGTTGATCGTTTTATTTCATGCCAGACGATTTATGTAATAACCGGCAGAGATAAAATGCATGCATAATGCATAATTTAATGCAATGCATAATTTAATTGGTTTAAGTAATCTCAATATATTAATTCTATAACCTCATGGTTACCTAATCACCTACTAATTATATAGAAGGTAGCTGAAGGCGTATCAAATTGCAACAGCATTTGACGGTCGTATTGTTAAATGAAAGGTTCCAATGTCGGTCATATGTATGTTGATTACAATCCTACTATATCCTACTATCCTCTTATATATCCTACCAATTTTATAAACGTGAATGTTTGTATGGATGGATAGATGGATGGATGGATGGATGGATGGATGTTTGTTATTCTTTTACGCAAAAACTACTGTACGGATTTGGATGAAATTTGGCACACAGATGGTTTATAACCAGGATTAACATATAGGATGCTTTTTATTCCGATATTCCCACAGGATCGAAACTTATGCCAGTGAAACCGCGGGGCGCAGCTAGTACTAATATAAATGCGAAAGTTTGTAAGGGTGGGTTGCATGTTTGTTTCTCTTTCACGCAAAAAGTACTGAACGGATTTGGATGAAATTTGGCACACAGATAGTTTATAACCAGGATTAACACATAGGACACTTTTTATCCCGATATTCCCACGGGATCGAAACTTAAGCGGGTGAAACCGTGGGGCACAGCTAGTTTAATATACTCGTAAAGGTACTGCGATGCAATAATGAGGTGTAGGTATATCCACGTTGGTCAGCGGAGTAATTGTGTAACACGTGTGTTACACATTTATGTAGGGTGCTGCTTAGGCTAATGTTGATAATGTCACTTTGTTAGGCTAGTTGTTGATAATATGTAGAGTTACCAAACGCATTTAAGCTTATAATTTCAGATTTCCTGAAAAATCTAATTTTGCTTGGTTTATAAAAAAATCCTGCTTAGTCAGATATACTTATGTTTCAACTATAATTTTGTCAATTATTGATATACGTATCTTCTACTCTTTCATTATCATCATCATCCACAGTCCGACTTCGCCCACTGTTGAGCATACGCCTCTCTTTTCAAGTGCCATTCCCTGCGCCCCTGTGCCAGCCTCATCCAGCCCCAGCAGTCTCGACATTCATAGCGATCGCTTTACGACCGAATTCGGTGGCAGTCCCGAATTGACAGGTGAAATATACTTATGGAGTGATAGGACTTTGCGACCGAATTCGGTCGTAAAGCGATCGCTATAAATGTCGAGACTCCTGGGCCAGGTTCTACCCGCGATGGTAACAATGTACCTACGCGTAATGATTGCGTTTTGATTTTCGTACTCTTTGAATAAATCAAAACTGCAGATGCGATGCAGTACCTATTTATCCGAATCAAGCGTATGGCAGGACTTTTTATTAAATACATTTGTTTTTCATTACAGGTTTGGGCACCAAAAATATGTCAATAGTCGAAACCAACATTGAGAATGGTGAATCCTTGAAGAAAGTATTGCAAATGGCGAAAATTGTAATCAACTGTACTGGACCTAACTCATTACTCAGCCCGCCCATCGTGAAAGCTTGCATTGAATGTGGAACACATTATGTTGACATATCTGCTGAAATGTTTGTAAGTTTTTATTTGTTAACATCTCCCTACACCGATATTTCAATTTCAAACGAGAGTTCACAAAAACATCTAACAAAAATTCAATTTGAACTACTAGGCTAGTAGGTAAGTAAGTGTTTCGTACAAAAACTAAAAGTACTGGAACCTGTGAAACATTTCAAAGGCCAGATGACTTTAAAAAAAAAATGATAGCCTTTTACTCCATAAGCAATTTTTTGTAAACGACTATAATTTGTGTAACCACGCAATAGATATTTAAAACCAATTTTGTTTAAAACTTAGGAAGGTACTGTAGGTCACAGGTCAGTGGTAACACTTTGCCCTTGAGCTGGCCTCGTGTAGGACGCAGTTCCAATAATAATAATATATTTATTAAAAAAATTATAAGGCATTAAAATTAGTACAGTTTTGCTTAAATTTAAATTATATTTCTTATTCCAATGTAATAAGAGGCCAGTTTATACTTTGTTATAAATGAGGTACAGGCCGTACCTCAGTTATAACAATAACTAGAGAGCTATGTGATATGTCCCTGGTAAGTCGAAACTATAAGAGAAGGGGGAAAGAAGGAGAGTAGTCAGACAATACAGACACTATGTTCTTCACCACTGCTCTCAAAACGGTGAAGGAAAGACGGTTGGTAGGGGTTTTACTTCACCAATGGTTCACGATGGATCTAGGACATTCCGCCGGTCCGGCATGTCCTAGAACCAAAACTTTTTACTACGGACTGACCTAGTAACACATAAGTAGCACGTGCCGTACGAGAGAAGCAGAAGAAAGAGGCTATAGTTTTTATTCTTATATTGATTTTCTTTTTTTACAGCATATTCTTAACGTGTACCGGATCTTCAACAAGGCTGCGGAAGACGCAAGTGTTCTAGTGGTACCTAGTTGTGGTTATGCTGCCATACCGAATGAAACCGCTATGATATATCTAGGGAGACAATTCAAAGGTACACATTGATTAGTATAAAAAAGGAACCTACAGTCCAAATTTCGACGCTAATCGGGCTGGGGGATGATGTGACATTCGGGACACTTGCTTTTTATATAAATAATTAAGTATATTGTAATTGAAAACATTGGGGATTTTGTTTGCATGAATTTCTTAACGCGCGGTTCAGTTTAAAACGTAGTAGGTACTTATGTGGGTAGAAGGGCCGTTGAAGTTCCAAGGAACGAAATTCACGCAGACGAAGTCACTAGTTAAGAGCTACTCACAAATAAAATAGAGTGATTCGGCATTAAAATTAGTGTAATATCGGGCTGGAGTTATCTTAGGGCTAAAACTGAGAGAAAAACGCAGAGAAACGCGCATGTAATTCCGCTTTGTTGGCGATAAACGCGCTATTACGATTCGCGGAATGCTAAACGCCGCAGATTTCTGCTCAGCTTTGGCCCTTATTCGAAAAAATGTTCTTTGTACAGACGCCAGCAGGCCAAGCTACCCGAAACTGTCAAATTTTCCCAATCAACCTTGAACCTAATGTTTTAGCGATAAAGTAGAAACTAAATTTTATAATCAAATTAAGTCTAAAATAATAATACATATGTACAAGTGAAAAAAAAAAAAGAATCATAGGGCATCAAAAAATTCGTCCGCATCGCTGTCAACAGGAACAGTGCCCAAAAGGCTGGCAGCATTGCCACGTTGTATGGCGATGCTAATTCTTTGGCCAAGAAACAGGCCAGCCCTCTGGTCACGTGAAGAGTCGACTAACCGCTTGGCGATATCTCGAAACACCAAGTGGGCACTCGGACCCCATGGCCCTAGTGTTTCAACCCCAAACGGCTCGAAGATATAACTCCCAATCAGGCTGGAATATTTTCGCCGTTTGAGGTTTTCTGCACCAGCAGCAGCCGCTCCAGCACAGCCCACCGTGCTAGGAAGATGGGATGGCGCAAGGGTGTCGACACATGTTGCATCCCACACCAAAGGTCTGCCTAACTTCCAGGGCATTATGGTCATTCCATGTGGTCTCTTCTCATCGTCGCGTGCCAGGCCGTTGGGTTCTAAAACAGCTGGCACCCCGGCGGTGACAAGAGCACGACGGATGATGTCGTTAATGCTGGCGTGCCGTGCTATCCGACCTGCGCTCCTACTGCAGGATAGACCATGGTGTCCGAGGCAGTCGACAGCTTCACCGCACTGACAGCGATGCGGAGCCCCGCAAGGAGCACCCAAACGCAGACAGGTAGCGAGCCGGAAGGTGGTGTCACCCAGCATAGTGCCTATGTTGGGTGAAGGGAGTGCTTGGAGCCACAGCCCCGACTCCCACTCACCCACAGCCAGCAGGCGGGCACGCTCAGCAGTATTGGTGGACGTATTGATAAGTTTATTCCGTACCAACCTGCAGAGCGGCTCATCCCACTGTCTCTGGGAAGATGGGTCGGGCCGATAAAGTTGAAAATCTATTAAAGAAATCTGACAGATTGTAGTAGCTTGATGTGCTGGCGTTAGTTCGTATATTTTTTTTAGGAAGGTGAGTCTTAGGGCCTTGTATATTTGCTTGCCTTTTCTGGCATACCATCAAATTAATAAGTTACGTGATACCATGCTGGAGCTAACTTAGACCAAAATATAATTACAACATTACGTTTTTAGGGACGCTGAACACGGTAGAATGTTACACCGAACTTTTAATACCAAAGAGAGCGTATATTCCTGGTCGAACTGTTCTACACAGTGGAACATGGACATCGCTCGTTCATGAGATGGAGACGATGAAAGACCGCCAGACTTTATGGAAAGAGCTATTCCCTAACCCTATTGAGCCAGAGCCTGAAGAAATGAAAAGGTACGTATTCAGAAAAGTAACAACGAAACAACAACGAAATGAAAATAAATAAATAGCAACGAGAATATAATTAAACACCCACTATTAATCAGGCTTTAAATAAGTTCAAGACTACTGGGTCTCGTGTACTTGCTAGCACCATATGCTATAGTATCTACTCTTTCTACAACACTTAAGGATCATTGCAAGAAAAAGAAATAAAGAAAAGGAAAAGAGATGGAAGAGTAAAGCCTATCACAAAGTGGTCTTATTCACCCAAAGGTAGCAGGAAATATGTTTGAGTGGTGAACCCGCCTGTGTATAACTATTGTACGTCATGAAGTTTAAATAAATATAATATAATCAGTCAACTCAGCCTATCGCAGTCCTCTGCTGGACATAGGCTTCTCCCAGGCTGCGCCACAACACCCTGTCTTCAGCCTTCCGCATCCAGTCCGTCCCAGCAACCTTCTTTAGGTTGTCCGTCCATCTAGCTAGGGGGCGTCTCACACCATGCCCACTCCAGGACTCGTCTGCTCCACCGGCCATCGATCCTTCGACAAACATGGCCAGCCCACTGCCACTTCAGTTTGCTTACTCTGCAAGCTATGTCGATAACTCCGGTTGTTTTCCGGATAATTTAATTCCTGATTTTATCCTTCAAAGAGACTCCGAGCATAGCTCGCTCCATAGCGCGCTGAGCGACCTTGAATTTGTGGACCAGCCCGACCTTCAGTGTCCACGTTTCGGCGCAATATGTCATGACGGGGAGGATGAGGACGCACTGGTTGAAGACCTTAGTCTTCAAACACTGGGATAGGCGACGAGAAGACTTGACGGAGTTTTCCAAATGCTGCTCAACTCAACTGAATCCTTCTGTCGGCTTCTTTCTCAAAGTTGTGTCTACCGAGCTGGATTATTTGCCCCAGGTAGACATAATCCTTCACAACTTCGAGAAGCGACCCTTCGATGTGGATTGAACTCGG
Source organism: Apamea anceps (assembly GCA_951799955.1). Lineage (NCBI taxonomy): Eukaryota > Metazoa > Arthropoda > Insecta > Lepidoptera > Noctuidae > Apamea > Apamea anceps. The sequence continues at coordinate 8,360,039 of OX637512.1, forward strand.
CAAGACGTGCGAATTGTACATGACTTTCGTCTTGTCCAAATTCATGCCGAGGCCAACCCGGGCTTCTTAAGGCCATGCAGCCTATTTCTGTTCCAGCGTCTGTGCCATTATGACGATGTCATCGGCAAATCGAAGATGTGAAATGTACTCGCCGTTCACGTTGATACCCAGTCCAGTCCAGTGTCTTGAAGACGTCCTCCAACGCATTTGTAATCAGTTTTGGGGATATTACATCTCCCTGTCTCACCCCCCTGAGCAGTTGGATGGGGCTGGTTTTCTGGTCCTGGAAATGGAATATAAATAATGAAATTAAATAAATAAAAAAATATTCTATAGTGTTATAACATAAGGTATGAATTTAACTTACTTTTTGCAGATCATTTTTCCATCGACACAACCGCCAAACCTGGTTCCCTTTTCCTGGCGTCGAAAAGGAATTAGTAGATATGTCCCAAAGATATTTGCACGAGAGAAGTCAGAAGAAACCCGCTCATTTCAAGGCTTATACCACAGTGCCAATGTTCTTACATTTCATTGTAGTTCCCATAATGTTCCTGTATTACTATTTGAGCTACTTCAAGTGCTTCAGGAAACTATTAATTAATTTCCCACGCCTCGTTACGTGTGGATACGTATCACAAAGAGGGCCTTCGGAGAAGATGAGACAAGACACGAAGTACAATTTCGTTTTGAATGGTAAAGGCTGGGACTTAGAAGCGGATTTGAATTCGAAGCCGACGAAAACGATGTCAGTTAAGGTAAGTTGACCTTCTCAACATCTGCCTAGCCTTTTACCAACTATGTTGGGGTCGGCTTCCGACATGTTTGTGTAACATCTTACCTATGTAACTTACCTACCCTGCTATTTTTACAGGTATCGGGTAGTGATCCAGGTTACGACACAACAGCTGTTGCGATTATCATGAGCGCCATCACAATACTTAAAGAAAGCTCGAACATGCCCAAGTAAGTTACTTTAAATATACCCAGTCAAATATGACTAAAAACGCGCAAGAATTGTTTAATTTATTTATTTATTTATGTAATTAATTCATGCACGAATTAAGTTCGGTGGCAGCGGAGGATGCAAAAAAACAACGATTTTATTTAATAAAGTTTAATTAATAATCACCAAATTACAATTATAGTTTAAATCTAGCTAATAACTAGTTATGTACTACTTAGTCAACGATTGACCAAAAAGTACCGTTCCCATGAACGGCTCGTGGAAACGGTGTCAGCTTCGTTCGACACGAGGCAAGTGTGCTGCGTCAGCTACTAGGTATTGCGCATTATGTTATGTGGATTCAGGGCGATGCATACTATAGCGATTTGCCTCGGCTATGCTTGCGTAACACACGTGTGCTCAGAATGAGCTTTAAATAATATAAGTACTGGAACCCTGAAATCCAGATTACATTGGCCAGCGATAGGAATTAAACAGTTGCAGAAAGAGCGGACTCTCCCTCATTACTAACTGGCTGTTTAGAGTAATACAGAGTGGAAGGTTTACATGTGTGCGTTTGTGGCTCGACCTCACAGATGGCCAGAAACAGACTGTCGATCTTCTGTCTAATAGGTCATCATTAATTTTATTGTAATTAATAATTTGTCACATGTTACTAACGGAATAACGGCTACCTGGTACAGCGAGGTATTTGTTACGGCCGCGAATCATAATTTAACCTGCAAATTGCAAAAAAAAAGTGAGAAATATTTATTTATTTATTTAAACTTTTCGCACAAAAAGGTATAAAGGCGGACTTAATGCCTTAGGCACAACGCGCAGGCGCAGGCGCATTTAACTTCTTTTTTCTTTTAAAAAACCGTAAATTCGCCTTTTAGATATAAATTTGCCTTATGTCTAAATTGCTTACCTATATTTTTCATTTTCAGAGGAGGAGTGATAATGCCCGGAGCTGCGTTTTTCAGAACCGACATTGTTGATAGATTGATGCATGAAGGTTTGACTTTTGAAGTGGTTGGAAATAAAGTTGTATAGTTAATTATATAAGATAGGTACCAAAATAAAAATAAGCAGTAGGTAATAAATAGAGCCATTCTTAACATAGCCACATCTGTTGCAAGTCAGAGTCTTCGCAGTAAAACAAAGTTACCTCACATCGATGTAGCCATAGATATCTGTGGATATAGCCCTCAACAAGAGAAGAAGCTGGACAGGTTAAGATTAAAATTGTTTATTGAAATTTAATTGTTTATTAAAATTGAAATTGTTTGTTAAAATTGAAATGGTTTATTGAAATTGTAATTGCTCATTGAAATTGAAATTGTTTATTAAAATTGTAATTGCTCATTGAAATTGAAATTGTTTATTGAAATTGAAACATTGTTTATTGATTTAGGGCTGATTGTTCCAACGCCAGATAATTTTATCGGAGGAATAATTTTGAATTTTTGACAGTTCTTCCATACAAAAACTGTCAGACGTAAATTTTATTCTACGAATAAAAACTATCTGTCGATTGAAAAACCAGCCCTTACATAATAGGTACTTGATTGAAATAATTGATTTACTTACATAAATATTTACAATACCTACAATGAGATGAAGATGACAATACAGTGGATTTTTTGGGTTAAATTGTGGTTATGTTTCCTTAGGAAATCAAGGGCAATGTTTATGTCCAGTCTCTGGAGTTGGAGAAATGTTGCAATATTCGCGTTGGTGCGTAAGCTTCGCGTTCGCAGTACCTAAGCCTAATCTTTCAGTAAATAGGTAGGTGTAAGGTGATAGGTAGGTACTCAAAGTGGTGATACCTACCCAGATTAATTATTTTGTGTAAGTTGTAACTAGACTAGTATATAAATGGTCGTGAAAGAAATAAAATTATAGCATTGAACTTTGATTCTAAACCGGCCTAAAAAGAAGAGGTATTCTTGTTTCGACCCGGTAGGTATGGTACCTACCTATGACGAATTATCGACCTAATATTAAAATTATAGGCTGATGGGACACTGGCATCCTCTCTTCAAGAGGGACTGTAGGTACTTACAGCGTCTACGTCTTCGAATTTTTGGTTCTAGGACATGCCGGTTTCCTCACGTTTCCTTCACCGTGTTTGAGAGCAGTGATGATGAACTTATTTACACAAAGTAAAGCGCCTGACTATATAGCTGGGTTCGAACCCACGATCTACAACTAATAAGTCGGGGCCGTTACCATACTGGGCCACTGACTGCTCTCAACTCGATCTATCATACTTAGCATAATTTAGATCTTTATATTAATTTTCCAATCATTATTAACTCGTTTATTTATTTAAGGCTGATTTTTCCATCGTCAGATAACTTTTATTCGAAGAATAAAATTGACGTTTCACAGGTTTGGTATGAAATAACTGTCAAAATTTTAAAATGATTCCTCGAATAAAGTTATCAGTTGATCGAAAAACCAGAACAAAAAATATATAATAAACATTTAAAAATATATCAATCATTAGGTATTATTGCTATCGTACCTACTGAATAAAAATTAGGTATGTTTTTAATAAGCTATATTTTCTTTATTATATTCATGCTGTTTATGAAGTTTTATAAGCAAGTACACTCAACCGCACATCAGTTGTAACACGTGCAGTTCGAAAATCGCCTTTATCACTATGACATAAAGGCGCGTGTGTCAATGGCAACTTGTTACCACTGATGTGTGGTGAACCTCCTCATCTATAGATATGTTACCAAAATAAATACCTATAGCTACAGTTTTTGTTTTTCCTTGTCTACGTGATTTGAAACCTGCTTCCGAGGTCATTTGATACCTATTATACCAGCAACCGCATTTATATTTGTATGCCAGGAAGTATAAAAACAAATAAATTTTTATTATGTGTTAATAAAAACTTAAAGTAAGTATTTACCTACTTATTCCTTTTCTTCGATCAAATTGATTGATATTATTGACTACCTATATTGATCGAAGTTTCTTTACAACTACTTTTTTACTTCATATTAAGTAATTGTACTTAGATGCAGAATATGCAATACATAATTTTAATTATCTACTAAGTAACAATTTTATTAGTAGTAAGTATCTAATTTAGTAATCATAAGAATCGTTCAAATCTCACTATTTCTAGAGAGACTTGAGTCAAAAGACTCGTTTGAATTTCCCGCCATAATTAGTTCATAGAGACAAGTTCTTTCAAAGTTATTTTACCTCTGACAGCAGCAACCGAACAGCAACCTTATTACAAGCACGATAAAGATCACTGTGATTTTGACAGACTTGACAGTTGGAGCAACCAACAGCAACCATATGACATGACAGTGATGCAAAATCAAAAAAAGTAAAATAACTTTGAATGGACCCATACAGAACGGCGCGCGGGTGTAGTGTATCGTCAGTGGCGTAATCTAGCGTAATTCCCAACAGAAAAACTTTGCATCTAAGTAGGTATGTTTATCATCTCAGTGGATATTTCATAATGTTATGATAGATTAAGTTATTCTCACAGAGTAACTCTGATCTTTGTTAATGTTAGCAGTTGGTACTGTAGGTACGAGTGTGTGCTAATTATTTAATTTTGGAAGAACAAAGCTCAAAAGTGAACTCAGTAGGTACAACAACTGCGTGATAAGTGATAACGGTCAGTGGGTCATCTTAGGGGCGGAACACTTTATTTTCATCATGGTACTAGGTAACTACAAATTAAAATGTGTTTACCTATGTGGTTTGTTTTTAAGTTTGCTAAAGCAATTTTGGTCCGTTGTTTAGCATAAAATTTACACCTCATTGAATCCTCTGGACGTCTCGGTACTAATTAATTACCTACCTACCTATTTTATAGATCTGGTCGAATTTCAGACATCGCTGTCGATTACAACGGAGACCAGCAAACCTACGCAGGAAGAGGAGATATCATAAAGAGCTCAAAAGAAGTTTACCTAGTGTGTGCTCAAACGCAGGTGCACTCTCTTTTCACAGTTTGCTCACTCTAACAGTCTGATGGGAGGGCAACCCAGCACGACCAGACAGAACTCAGCCGCAGGTAGGTGTTGCCGTTTTCTATTTGAAAAGTAACGCTTTTCCTATAAAAAACATACGTCATAAACTCACGCCTTCTTCCCATGAGGGTAGGCAAAAAACTTTAGAAGCTGCTACGATCCTTACATACTTGAACGTAAACAAAGTTACGAAGCAAAAGTAAGTACTTCGTCACGCTCACATATCTACACACACGCCGCCGCCACGCCGCCGGTTGCGAGTAACGTCATGCGTAGCTGACCTTTCTGAACAACAAAAAACATAAATCATTAATGAGTTTCGCAAGGCACACGTTTCCACGGCATTTATTCTGCTATCATGATGTCTCAATTAGACAGGAACCTAACAACGTTTTAAAAGTAGGTTCAGACGAGCTTCTGTTTTTCCCTCATGTAATTCCCATTTCCATTTCAATCAATATTCCTTCTCTGTTATTTCAGGTAAACAAACCGCAAAAATGATGGATAACCCAACCAGTATTCTTCAAAAGGGTTTAGACATTCTTACGAAAGCTGTAGAAGAAGACAAGAATCGAAATTATGAAGAAGCTTTACGATTTTATGTGCAAGGTGTAATGTACTTACTTCATGTTGCCAAATATAATACCGAATCTCAACAAACAAAAGATGGTATAAAAGAAAAGTGTGCAGAATACATAGTGAGAGTAAACAAAATAAAGGCTTACCGTAATCAGATTCATGGTGTGGGATTGGTTGATAATTTGGAAACACTATCAGACAGCAATGTATTAAATATGGTAACTGAAATAATTTGTATGTGCGGAAATTTCATGGAGCTAAAAAAATCTAAAAGTGAAAAATAGTATAAATAAACTAAGCACGTACAAACAAGTATTTTTATTAAACCTTAGTCTTTTTTAATCGATTTCAAAAAAGGAGCTTTAATTTGTATTTAAGTTGACTGTTTTTTTATCTAGAATGTGTCCTGTGAATTTCTTTGCCAATTCGTCTTTTTTTTGATTAAGCAAATGTTGCTAGGAATAAAATAACTATTCTGCAAATTTTTGCATATATTGAATTTTAGTTAAAATTTTTAATAATTTAATTTATTTCTGTTTAAAATCATCATTTCGTCGTATTATTTGTGTTCTTAAAAATTACTCGTAAAAATAAAACGAAAGCAACAGTTGACGGGATTCTAGACAACAACAGTTTTCTTTTTTTAATGTGGTAATGCAGAACAATATGTCAATTATGTCATTTTATGTGACTAACAGCGAATTGTCTGTATTGGTATTTTAGTTTTTCGTCGCAATTTGTGTGATTAAAAAAGGATTAAACTCGAGTATTGCTTTAAATTAAGCATTATTACATTGCCGTGGATGGTAAGCCAGTATTTTAATGTTTACAACTTAGTTGAAACACCTGAATTCCATGGCCGTTTCGTCCGTGATCTCATTTGGCCACCAAATTCGTCATTGGGCAAAGCCTAACAAATAGACACATTAATTAAGGACCAGCAGGCATAAATTGGCAAATTCTTACATAACAAGCGTTTTATTGTCGTAAAGCAATCCAATTTTTTGACGAAATCTTGCAAATAGTTTTGCTGGTCATATCCATACAAACACATAATAGATACTTGCACAATCGTGTTTTTTCCTCCTTGTTGTCATTAGGCGTGTTCTCACACTTACCGTTGGTTACAATAGATCTATCTTTGTGTGTATGAGTATAATTTCGAGCCTAAATGGAACCAGATGGCATGTTCAACTGTTCAAGAGTGTAATATTACTGCTGGGCAAATAAATTAAAAGGCTGTCATTGGCCATTGCTGTCACTTTACTAGAGCTCAATTAAAACTTGCAACAACAGCTAAAACCTTCAGACAGTAGAGATAATCTTGTTAAATACAAACAATCAATAATTATTATGTTTTATAGGTGCTTTTTGGGGTTTTGTGTTACTCAGTAACTGGGTTGTGGAGGTCAGATTAGGGTTGCCAACCCTACTATATAATATAGTATCCTAGTGTATTAGAGGCCCGACTATGATATTTCTGAAAAAAGTATATAGTAGGTGAAACTACTACATTATTTGGCCCAAAACGCACTAAGCAATAATATCTATTTCTGTACGATTCTGGTATGTCACTTTGAGTTTGACAGATTGTCAATTTTGCACCTCCTCTGAGTTTGTGTTTTGGAAATAGCTACTTAATGATTTGTATATAGAAATAAATCAGATGAATAAAATTCTAGATATTATTCTTCCTGATGAAAAATTTCTTCAAAAAGTACAGCTGAAAAACGGCAACACAAGTTTTGAGTGATGCAGATTTTTCAAATATTTAAAAAATATATCAATTCCGGCAACATCCGCCTGTACAGAGCGTATATTTTCTGTAATGAATGATAAATGGCGAGATGAGCGCAATGGGGTCAGTATAAAATTAATTAAAGCTGAGCTAATCGTATTTAGTCATTTAAATTTAAATTGCACTAATAGCTAGGAAGGCTCAAAGTAACAAAAAATATTCTTTTAAGAAATAAAGTATTTTAAAACCTACTATATATTTTTTTTTCATTTTTACGCTATCTACTATATGTTTTGGGTAATTATTTTAAAACCAATATTTTTGACTGAGAGTTGGCAACCCTAGGTCAGATAGCCAGTTGCTCTTAAAATACTGGTATTAAGCTGCATCTGGTTAGACTGCTGAAGCTACAATTAACAAAATAATAAAAAAGTATTGTGTCACATCCAAGTTAAAAATAGTGATCAAAACCTTAACTTATGACAAGATAAAAAAATCCTACTAATATTATAAATATGAAAGTTTGTATTGATGGATGGATGGATGTTTGTTACTCTTTCACGCAAAAACTACTGACTGGATTTGGATGAAATTTGGCACACAGATGATTTATAACCAGGATTAACACATAAGATACTTTTTATCCCGATATTTCCACGGGACCGAAACTTATGTGGGTGAAACCACGGGGCGCAGCTAGTATTTAAATAAATTTAAGTGTAGAATATTGAATCTCATACAAAAAGTATTCAATTACTTAAATACTTTACTTCTGTCTCGGGTGAGAGTGGATAGAAGTAATTTTTCTTTGGTGTTCAGGAAATTGTAGAGAAACAGGTAGCCTGTGTATAATTACTTAAATATATTTCACTAGTATACAGAGTTAATATTTGATGTCACAACTAAAATTGTACCACTATACTTACTTATACCAAAGGAGGGGTTTGTGGCTAAATAATAACAGCCATGTGGATTTATCTTCAAGTAAGCAACACTTGACCATCTATTACATACCAAGAACTCTGCCTCGGAAACCGCATAAAGCCATTGGTCCCGGCTGTCACTTGTAGGCCTTTGACAGTTATTATGAGTAGTTAGAAGCCCAAATTCTGAAAACCAGTTTTACCAGTGTTAGCTAGTAACTGGGTTATGGACTGGTAGGTTTGATAGGTAATTGCTTCATGTAAAATATGTACTGGTATTCAGTTGCATCCGGTTAGACTGAAACCCGACCCCAACATAGTTCGGAAAAGGCTATTCTATTCTAATGGCAGGCCAATGACGATGACTTATTACCTATACCAAAAAGAAAAATTTTGTTAAGAAAATAACTCGAACTTTGAAGTACTTAAACAAAGAAAATCTTTTGTCTTAAGTTTTGTCAGAGTAAAAATAGGGTTATTTTTAATGTGACACAAACACTATTGTTTTTCCTCAAAGACGTAATGATATGACTGGAATGTAACATGTTTTCATAATTGTTTTTCAGGTAAAAATTTGGTAAAGCAGAATGGCATCTTCCAATACTTTGCAAAAGGCTATTGACCTTGTCACAAAAGCTACTGAGGAAGACAAGAATAAGAATTATGAAGAAGCTTTACGTTTGTATGAACATGGTGTAGAGTACTTTCTTCACGCTGTAAAATATGAAGCTCAAGGCGAACGCGCTAAAGAAAGCATAAGAGCAAAGTGTCTCCAGTACCTCGATAGAGCTGAAAAACTCAAGGAGTACCTCAAAAAAGACAGTAAGAAAAAACCTGTAAAGGACGGAGAATCTAACTCCAAAAGTGACGATAAAAAGAGCGACAGTGACAGTGACTCCGATAATCCTGAGAAGAAAAAGCTTCAAGGGAAACTTGAAGGGGCTATTGTAGTAGAAAAACCACATGTCAAGTGGAGTGACGTTGCAGGTTTAGAGGCAGCTAAAGAAGCTTTGAAGGAAGCTGTAATCCTCCCCATCAAATTCCCCCATCTCTTCACTGGCAAAAGGATACCTTGGAAGGGAATCTTACTTTTTGGACCTCCTGGTACTGGTAAATCTTTTTTAGCAAAAGCTGTTGCCACTGAAGCAAACAACTCAACATTCTTCTCTGTTTCATCTTCTGATCTCGTTTCTAAGTGGCTTGGTGAATCTGAGAAGTTGGTAAAGAATCTATTTGAACTGGCTCGCCAACACAAACCAAGTATCATATTCATTGATGAAATTGATTCTCTATGTTCATCTCGTTCTGACAATGAATCTGAATCAGCTCGACGAATTAAAACTGAATTTCTTGTACAGATGCAAGGTGTAGGCAATGATATGGATGGCATTTTAGTTCTCGGAGCTACAAATATTCCATGGGTGCTCGACTCCGCCATCAGAAGACGTTTTGAGAAGCGTATTTACATCGCCCTACCAGAAGAACATGCGCGTCTAGACATGTTCAAGCTGCATATGGGGAACACAAGACATCAACTCACTGAGCAGGATTTGAAGGTGCTAGCTGCTAAAACTGAAGGATATTCAGGTGCTGATATATGCATTGTAGTTCGAGATGCATTGATGCAGCCTATACGTAAAGTACAGTCAGCCACACACTTCAAAAAAGTATCTGGTCCTAGCCCACTAGACCCTGACGTTATTGTCAATGATCTTTTAACTCCATGTTCACCTGGCGACCCTGGTGCTATGGAGATGACTTGGATGGATGTCCCTAGCGATAAATTGAATGAACCTTCAGTTACAATGTCCGACATGCTTCGGTCCCTAGCAATATCGAAACCTACTGTAAACGATGAAGATATGGTCAGGCTTAGGAAGTTCATGGAAGACTTTGGTCAGGAAGGATAGATTTGATGCATTTTACTTATTTGAAGATATAAGATTTTATTGGCTGTATTTACTGGAGTTTATTCACAGTGCCTAATGTGTTGCAAATGTAGTCTTTTTATTTTTATAAAATTTTCGATCTAGATTAGACCACACAACGTGAATAGCTGTATACATTTTCACAATATTATTGTTAGTTGGTAATTAATTGTATCACATATTCACATGTTCAGCTTTTACTTTCATTTCACCATGATTGTTGGGTGGTTTAAATGTGTGGTGTGTTACAGCTTTAAGAATTTATGTCCACAATAATTTTGATAGTGTTAAATGTTTAAATAATCAAAATAATGCCTTTACCGTATTGCACGCAATAAATTAGTATACATTTCTAGGTAACTTTTAAGAAATTTGATCCATAAAGAGTTAAAATGTTTTGGCTGAGGCATAATCGGAGATGTTTTTGACATTTGTTAACAGGGGCACAGAACTACGAACAGAATGGCTTGCTGAGAGAATTGTTTTTGGATTAGGAAACTAACTACTTCTTGTATTTTACGGTTTTACCACATGCTTATATTCACCCAGATTTTGCAATTAATTGATGTTCAATAGTTATTAGTATGTTTAACTAGATGAAATAATATTGCTTTCTTCAGAGTTAGTTTTATATACATATAATAATAACAAAGTATATTTCTATAAATTATGAACTGTTTTGTAATGTGAAAGGCTTCATATTCCCCAATTTTAAAATAGAGAATAAAAATATCTTAACTATGGCAGTATTCTTGATTGTTCACTTGATTTATTTAACTTTGCAACATATGTTTTAGGCTACAGGGTTCAAAACATACTAGTGAAGCGCATCTAATTGATTATTTCGATTGAAATTGACTATTTCATCATTGTGATATTGGCTCGCATTTTTATTTTTTTAATGTTAACTTTTTAGAATTCTGTACATAAAAGAGAATCTTCCATGTTCTTATTCATAGTTTCATTTAATACTAAAATATTTTTGCACTTTCATAATATCTTAGTTACTATGATTTCGCAAACTATCGTAATATTATTTTTAATTTTGATCTTATGTAGCGTAAACGTTTTGTTCGTTCATTCTTTTGTATATTGTTAAAAATAAGTGATTACATATTATAATGTTCTAAAATATTGTGTTTATTATTTCGACTGTTGAGAGTAGGTATATTAAAACTGCGTATTACAAATGAATCTTTATTTACATTAGGTATATTTTTAAATATGAAACTATCACGATATCTTAACACAAACAATGTTGAGCGTTATCATTATTAGTAAACTGAATGATTTGTTCCAGCTTGAAGAGTTTATTTCTGAAAATAAAGTTAACAATTTGGTTAATATTAGACAGTAATATGCAGTGGCAAAATGGGTCTTGATGACCTTTTATTTTATTACTGCATACTGAATTGTATTGAAGGCGAGCAACTTTCAAGCGACACCGAATCTGAGGTAGACGTTATAGGAAATTTATTACGTATGTATGTATCGCTATTTTGCAGAATATAGGTGGACATCGACGCGCAAACGCGCAAAGTAGGTAACCATGAATTCAGCACATGATTCGAGACCTCCTGGGGTAGAAATTTTACGTTGGTTAAAATAAAATTTCCTGTTCCATACATCATTCAGTTTCCGGTTTTTATAAAATAGGAGGGTTCAAAATCATGTACTCAATTTGTGGTACAGTCGATCGATTCTGTAAAAAATCACCGTGAAAAGTTAGGTGAAGTGACCTTAGAGTGAGCTGTCAATAGTGTCAATCCCTAGCATTAGTTGGAATGACAGCTCAGTCCACGCTTACTTCACCTAAGTTTTTACGGTGAGATGGTTACAGAATCGCACTGCTGGTTGCGCGTTGATCTCCTTGCTACCTGTATAATAGTTATTTGTTATACAAGAGTGCAAAGTTGCTTTTTAACCGCGTGTTCAATTTTGATGACCGAGCAAGCGAAGGATTCTAAAATTGAATCACGAGCGCAGCGAGTGATTCAAAATTAGAATCCTGAGCGTTAGCGAGGGAATCAAAAGAGCACGAGGTGAAAAATCTTTGCACTCGAGTGCAACACGTAACTTTTCATTCCACCTCAGCGAGGAAATGACTAAATGCAAAGGCGTCAAGCAAACTTCCTCGTCGCTAGAATCACTCATTTTAGTTTTTTCACTTGTTTTCAAGTTTCTTGTTTTTAATATAAGGTTTAACAATGACGTGAAAAAATGCCGCGTAAAGAACCGCGTACAAAGCAAATTGAAAAAAGAACACCAAGAAGGTTCCGAGTCTGAGTTTTTAACAAATTAAAAAAAAGTTGTATGATATATTCGGCACCATAGAGGTAGCAGTAAATAGGTTTAATGTTTTTTTTTTAATTCACAAACTTAGTGCACACGATGTTCTAAATTCAATTTACTTTATCCTCTAGAGAATAAAAACGGCTTTTCCACTCAGATATTGAAGATTAAAAATACTCTTTCCGAGATGGTGGGATGAAAATATGTATTTATGTATCCACTGGGTAGGTAGGGCAGAGTGCCCTGCCCAAAATATACCCAGTGGTTTCGTAAACTGCTTGAATTGATTGCCACTGCAGTAGAACTCGTAATTCTTAGGTTCAGAGAAAATATAAATACCCTTGTTACCAGTTTTTACCTACCTATAACGACAGTGCGTTCCCTTCTATGCGTTCCTATAGTGGCGACGCATTTGAGTTTCATGCGAGGCTTGGTGGGTGCCCTAAGGCCGAGGGTAGACACCAGCAGTCCCTGTGGTGCAGGTTTCGCCCCAAACGCGATAAGCCACGATCTATCTGAAATCTGGAAGAGAGAAAGCTGGTCATTAGTAGGTATGCAGGTATTAATTATAGGTACATGTATTTAATCGATCGGAGGGACTCGTGGCTAAGTAATAACAGCCAGACGGGTCGATTGATCAGGTTAAGCTACGCTTGCCGTGGATGGTCTGTGGATGGGTCTTTTTATAGGTACCAAGATCCCTCGCGTGCCTCGGAAAGCACGTTCAACCGTTGGTCCTGGCTGTCATTCGTGGATCTTTAACAGTAGTTACGGGTCGTCAATAGCCTGAAAGTCTTGACAACTAGTCTTACCAAGGGGAATCGTATTACCCAGTAACTGGGTTGTGGAGGTCAGATAGGTAGTCGCTCTATTTAAAATACTGGTAAGCTGCATCCGGTTGGACTGGAAGCCGACCCCAACATAGTTGGGAAAAGGCTACGTAGATGTGTACCTACATGTATTTAATTGAACCCCAAATAATTCCTATTTTGATGTCCTAAAAATATAAATAGGACACTAGTATAATAAGTGTGCCTCTTTTTGTACGCCTCAAATAGGTGATTTCCATTTTGTTGTCCTAAAACATCTGCGACCAACTTGGACGTAGTTTACATTATTAGAAGCAAAAAAAGGTTTTTAGAGACTCATTTATTACCAAGGCTATCTACTTTATTAGAAGGCCAGTAAGTTTTTAGTTTTTTTTTTGTATTTTCGAGCTTTTTGGGGTTGAAACCCTCGGGCCACGGAGTCTGAGTGCTCATGGTCTTTTTAAGGAAATTTCGAAACGGCTGGTTGACACTTCCCGTGACTCAAGGCCTTGCTTTTACCTTGGACATACAACGAGGGAATTCCGCAAGTCTCTTGGGTACATGCGGATGAATTTTTTGATGGTATATTTTAGTTTGTGAATAGTTAAGTAAGGACATGATTTTATTATTTTTTATTAATTAATTAGGTTTTCAATATTAAGTTAAATTCCATTAGGTTAAAAAAATACTCTTTTAAGGGCTGATTTCTCCACCGCCAGATAACTTTATTCGAGGAATAATTTTGAAATGTTATCTGGCGATGGAGAAATCAGCCCTCAAAGGATCAACTAAATATTTTTGTTATTAGGTAGGTACTCAGGTACCTATGCCTCCTCTTATGAGATAGAAACGGTCCAAGACTCACTCCATAGTTTGTCCCACCTTGTGAGATATGTATCAGCAGGAAGGAAAAACGGGACACAACAGGAGCTGGCTACTAGTAAAGTTTAGTTATTTTAGGGTTTGTTGGAGATTTTTCAATCGTCGGCAGCTTTTATCTGAAGAATAAATATACCTAGCGGTTTAACATAATTTCGATACAAAAACTTAATTTGATTCCTGAGATAAAAGTTATCAGAAGTTTAAAAAATTGGCCCGTAGACACTTGTCCCACTGCCCCGCGCCGCGCCGGCGAGAAGCGGGTAGGTAGAGCTAGCAACTAAAAACGAGTTAGCACGCAATGAGCAACAAATGCGATACGGTGACGAGCAATTACTCGCTGGTATGCGTATGTACTTATTTAACAAGCTTGAGTCTCTCAGCGAGTGTTCTGCCCGCCAAGCGAGCGTCGCTGAGCGAGATACTTTCTTTGATAGCTTTTGACGCTGCTAAAAAAGAGGAGGTAGGTAAAGTACCTACTCTCCGGGCGGTGTAAACCGTTAACGATCAACTATTAAGGTGGATGCTCCAAGGTAGCCCGCGAAATTCAAATTTTCTTACGTTTTTTGCAATTAGCTGGTCAGTACTAAGTTGTACGTTGATTAAAATATGTTTCGCGGCCATAACAAATATGTATTTACAGAATTATAATCATTAAAGTCATCAACACAACTCTCTAAGATCAAGTAATCCTACTGAATGACTACTTATTTCATGAAATCTTGACATTTTAGGATTATGCTAACCTATCAAGTTGTATTACTGATTCTAATGATTATAATTCTGTAAATACATATTTTTTACGGCCGTGAATGATATTTTAATCAACGTGCAACTTAGTACTGACCAAGAAATTGCAAAAAACTTAAGAAAATTTGAATTTCGCGGGCTACCTTGGAGCATCCACCTTAATATATTATACTAGTTATACTATATATCTCTTTTATGTTTCGGCTACATTGTCACGATAACGCGAACTACACTTCGCGTGCTCTTTGTTTCTCAAGCTACGGCTACATTGGCGCGATAATGTGAATTACACTTCTCGCGTTCTCTATTGTACAGGGAGAGAGAGAGAGAGCGGTGTGCGAGAGAGCGCGCGAAGTGTAGTTCACCTAATCACGACAATGTGGCCGTAACATGAGATACAGAGAGCGCGCGAAGTGTAGTTCGCTTTATCGCGGCAATGTAGCCGAAACCCCGAAACCTACTAAAACTCACACGCACGCATGAACTTCGGTTCTCCACAATCCCGGAATCCCACTCAATTTACGAGCGTGATTATATTACTACCGAATATGGCATACGGAATCCTGGTATCCAAGTACTTACTGCATGCCCTAATACTTAACTCGTATCTCCTTACTTAGATGTTGGGCAATCGTGTAAACACCTGCCCACCTACTTAAGCCGTATTACCTTTATTACCATATTATATACTTTATTACAATAGATAGGTATTACCTTTTGCCCATCAATCAGCCACTGCAGGTCTGGTGCAGGAAACGACTTGGCTGAAGAGCAGTTCACGTCCAGTGGTTCTTGTAGTTGGTACGCTCGCTCATGACCCGTGATGCGTGGGGTTTCGCGGGGGAAATCTGAAATGACGATGTAGGTAGATTAGAGAAGTTTTTAAGTATTTTTCATCGCTAGAAATTCCTCACGCATCCTGACCGGAGTCAGGATACGTGAGGGATTTCTATTTCAAATAAGTACCTAGTTGGTGTAGGTTCCGACCTACACAAACTACTTATTTACCAACAAATAGTTTGTGTAGGTCGGAACCTTACAAATATTTATTCTGTCGGCAAGGCCGCAAGTCAGTGGTAGGAAAACCGGTATAACTGCCTCATATCCTATTGAAAATTTGAAAATTCGTAGTACGCTAGGCGAGCTCAAGGTCAATGTGTTATCTCCGACGTGGGGTCTGTACGACGCCAACTCTGATAATAAAGCTGAAGAATTTGTTTGTTTTAACGCGCTTA
This sequence comes from Apamea anceps, assembly GCA_951799955.1. Taxonomy (NCBI): domain Eukaryota; kingdom Metazoa; phylum Arthropoda; class Insecta; order Lepidoptera; family Noctuidae; genus Apamea; species Apamea anceps. The sequence continues at coordinate 8,376,137 of OX637512.1, forward strand.
TCTTTCGAACTACCGGTCGGATTTTAAAAAAATAGTTTGCATTTAATAGTCTAATTCTTGAGGAAGGCTGTAGCGATGGCTAATTATTATTAACATCGCGCTAGGACCCTTAGGAGTCGACCAAGAAGAAAAAAAGTCAGAAAGAACTTTAAGCAAAAACGAAGTAATAGCGCGGGCGGGCAATGCGATGCAACGCGGACGAAGTCGCGTGCCGCAGCTAGTATACGCCGTTAAATTTTGATCAAATCAATTCTGTAGGTAAGTGTGCCTAACCTTGGAATTTTAAGAAATTAATTCGGAATTCGCTACCAACCCTGAAATCGTGAAAAAATATCAGTTGATCCATACATTATGTCGAGTTATGCGAACATAAATCTATGGATTAACTGATTTCTTTTTACGATTTCAGGGTTGGTCCCATAGTAAAAGTTATTCATAATGATGAGTAAAATAAAATGACCCCTTTTAAGGATTAAAACGAACAAAATTTAACGGTGTATTAATAGTTAGCGAATTCCGAATTAATTTCTTCAAATTCCATGGTTAGGCACACTTACCTACAGATTTTATTGGTGATAGCATGAGGCATGATAAAGTAAAACCGAATGTCATTATTGCTGTGTTTCAATTTTGTTAGAATTGAGTTTGGGTCGTTTCACGTCCTTTATATTTAAACAGACGTATCAAATGAAATGTGTTTAGGTTCTGGGTTTTTATGAGTTCCCATTTAATTTGAAAGAGGTGAAACGCTTAAAAGATCGAGGGTTTATTCTGTAACATTTTATACTAACCTTTGGGTCAGTAAATGTCTTAATGTTAAAAATCCTACTAATATTATAAACGTGAAAGTTTGTATGGATGGATGGATGGTTTGTTACTCTTTCACGCAAAAACTACTAAACGGATTTGGATGGAATTTGGCACACAGATGGTTTATAACCAGGATTAATCTATAGGATACTTTTTATCCCAATATTTCCACGGGGTCGAAACTCATGCGGGTGAAACCGCGGGCCGAACCTAGGAATATATATATTTACTAGTGCCTATCAAAGTAGGCAGGTATCTACAAAAAATAAGTTTCTTGAAAAAATATGGAGGGTCTTGGCATATCACTCGCACAATCTAACCCGAGATCGAGAAACCATTTTTATACTTGTAAGGTAGTTTGAAATCTATCGACCCGTATCTTAGGCTAGACTGTAAATCCCTCACGCTGCATAGTTCAAACTTTTTGAGTTGCGCTTTCGTGGACGTGAGGCGAGCTACGTGCTTTGAGCTAACGCGCAGAGAAGGTGAGCATCCCCGGTTATCCTATTAGATACTTTATAAGTTTATGTAGACATTCAACGAAGCTATGGGTTATGTAACAGATTTTGGGTACTTCTTCGTTCTAAGGACCTGTCCTTGACTGCATGTCTCAAGATTGCCTTTAATTTATTAATCGGCATAGGTAAATAGCCCTTTGCCATCCCTTAGCGAATTGAAAATAGGTACTTTTTTACTTACAGTAGACTTCCATGAAAGCTTCGGCTTGCGCTGAGTGGAACGAAGGAGCTTCCTCTGAAACCTCACAGCGGTATAATCCTCGAGATTTGAGCGTCAGTTCCCGTAAGTGGACGCGGCGTGCTGTTGATTTCTCCAACTGCGGAATATGTTGTGTCACTTAAAGTTGGTTTAACCGGTTGAATGCCGTAATAACAGAAATAATTAAAAACCCATAGTGTCTCGCGTGGATCCACGTTCCGAATACTAAATACGAAGTCAGTCAACGTAGCACACGGCGAGCTAGCTTGGTAGTTTTACCCAAAACTAGAACTAAGTATGGCAAAAAAATGCTAACCTTTGAAGGAGCACAGCTTTTTAATAGAATACCCGCTAGTATAAGAAATCTGCACTCTTTCGATGCATTCAAAACTCAACTTAGCCACTATATAATGGCGGATCGAGCACTTCTGGAGAAATGAAGGCATTGAATGGGTATAGTCTAGTTTGTAACTGATGACGGCGAACTTTGTGTAATTTATATGTATGTTTTAGTATTGTTCTCAAGTGAGTGACATTCGTCTTTATTGAGAATAAAGTTTCTTTAAACCTAAAAGTGTTAAAATGTCACCTTGTAAAGAAACTCATTTTGGTTGATCACTGTTGATATTATCATCGTACATCAGGTATTCCCAATTTATTTGAGGTCAGTGTCTTCTTGTATACATCTCTGTTAGCTGTCATATCCGCAGTCCCCTTTCAGGCCATACCTATCATCTTTCACACAGTCTATCCACCGTTTCATTAGTCTTCACCTACTCATAAAGTCATAAAAAACACACATTGATACTCAAAACTTCCTCACGACGAGTTCCTCATTCCTCTGCACCACATACATCAAAATGTGGAGTGTGGAAATAAAGTTGTGTGACCACACAACTTCAGTCATCAGCGAAAAGCATGTTACGCCGTAGGTCTCGGCTGTCATTTGTGGATCATTGACAGTCGTTACGGGTCGTCAAAAACGGGAAAGACTGACAACCAGTCTTACCAACGGGTATCGTATTACTGAGTAACTGGGTTGTGGAGGTCAGATAGGCGTCTGATTAGACTGGAAGCAAACCCTAAAATATTTTTAAAAAGGCTTGGCACGTAAAAATATTCAGTCACCAGCGCCACTTTCAGACGTCCTCTTACGTACCTACTCATTTTTAATTCTATCCATTCGCGTAAGTGTGGTGTTACGCAGATGGAAAGAATTAAAAATGAGAAGGTCCTAGACTGACACTCCCCTTAGCATTCTCATCTCAGCTGCATTTTAAATGCAAATTCTTTTCAGACATCCCTTTAATACAACATGAGCTATTCTCAAAACAGTTCTTGTCAATATGAAACGAGAAGTATTCATAGTCTTTAAGCTCACGTCAACTTTAACCCCATCCAGTTTATGTGCATGCTGCGGCGGTCTCAGCCGCGGCATGTACCGATAGAACTCCTCATTGTCTCGGTACCACTTGACGGAGTACAGTCTTCCCCCCTCCAGGTCGTAGTCACACGTCAGGGTGGAGGACTCTCCCCGCTGCTTCAGGGTTGGCACTGATATGCCGACTATGCGGAGGCAGATGCATACTGTGGAGCATAAGAAAAATTACTGGAGTAAAATAAAAAAATACTAAAGGAAAAATGTATGTATGTTTTTGTTATCATTTAATTGTGCTTTTATGTGTTGTGTTATATCCTTTGTGTGCACTAAATAAATGGTTTATTTATCTATCTATCTATCTATGTTCTCATACAGAGAAGTAACGCCGATTTATCAGCAAGCTTACTTCTAAAGGCTTAACAGTATCACTATTATAAGGCAACGTTTTCCAAGATTAACATCGAACCATAATTATTTCCATTCATAATCATAATTAATCCACGAACTCGCACTGGGCCCGCGTGGTGGATTACAGCCCGGTCCCTCTCAAAGAGAGGAGGCATGTGTCCCAGAAGTGGAGACATTATAATGTTCCCACTTCTGGGACACATTCCTACATATTGGATTGGGACATATTGACAGTAATGCATAACACTTCAACACTGTTTAACACATCATTAACAGTATTTTCTTCTCGTTTATAAACAAATACATAAATAAAATAAAAAAACCCCAAACACAAATCCAGAGCCAGAAAAAGGGAATCAGAGCGATATTTCTATAATTTAATGATAAAAAACATAAAATATTGATAGTTAAGTATTCTTTAAACTGAAAAGATTAAACATCAACAAAACATACATTAGAACAATACAAACACCAATATTATGATAGACAAACGTCGGTACCTCATGAATATAATGTTAATCGTGAGTCCACAATACGATGCGATACTACGAAACTGAATGGAATATTTAATTGCTTCCGAACTCAATGTTTGTGAATTGAAAGCTGAATTTGGAGTCAATGGAAATATTAAATTACTTTTAGTTTGGAAATATTTTAGATTCATAATTTTATAGATTGAATAAAATAAGTAATCGTTTTTGCCTCATTGAAATAATGTTAAAACAGTATAAATTAAGACTATAAATCGTCTTATTTCCATTCCATAAGTAATTTAATATAAAAATCAATTTGAAAATAAAATAACCGTACCCGTACCGTAACCGTACGGTCTACCGAGCAAGAAATTAATAAACAACGCAATATATAATTGGTAAAAACAGAATAAAACATGCTATAACGCATTTAAAAATCACACTGTTACCTTTTATGTAAGAGAATAAAAAATAAAACACAGTCAAACTCCCCATTTTCACTTAATTGCCACAATCAACACCACACTTATCTTCATTCCATTAAACTTTATTCAAATATGAAGAGCGTCACATATTTTACATAAAGTAATTTCAACAACTCCAATTGAAAGTAGGTCACATTGTTATTCGCAACTTTCGTAGCTTCTCAAAATTTGATATTCCGTAGAGTGCGCCCGTTTCGTAGCACGTAGCGGATGCAACTGTTGCTACGCCGCGTGAGGCGCTACGAGACCGACTCGTAGATCCACGTTCGTAGCACACACGAAATAATTTACGCCGGGAGGTTTCTATAAAACAATCTACGCCAGACCTAATGTCATAATGAAGCTGTGGGAAAGGGACGGAAGATTACGAGTGTTTACATTTGGTATCATATTTTGGTACTGAGCGTACGGCGTTGTTGTGTATGTAAATAGAATGGTTCAGTGTATTCATTCAAACATCACTCGTGCGTTCGTAAATCAGGATAAAAATATTGTTTCAATAAGCTTTGTGACTAAAGGTGAGAGAGACCTCTTAGTTTCAAATGGTAATAAGTACTGGCAGACTAATAATAATTCATGTTCAGACTTAAAACTTAATCATTTCAGTCTATTGTTCCACTGCAGGGAAAAAGCCTCTTCTCATACAGACACGGCATGAGCAGTGAACACCACGCTTGCTTAAGGCGAATTGGCAATTTCAGACTTATATCTAATCTAAACTAATCTCACTTCCTACTAACATTATAAACGTGAAAGTTTGTATGGATGGTTGGTTTCTTACTCTTTCACGCAAAAACTACTGAACGGATTTGGATGAAATCTGGCACTTTGAAGCCGCGGGGCGCAGCTAGTCTATACTAATATTATGAAAGGAAAGATTTGTATTTTTGTGTGTATGTTTGTAATGAATAAACTCAAAAACTACTGTGCCGATTTCAAAAATTCTTTCACCATTGGAAAGCTACATTCACCCTGAGTGACATAGGCTATATTTATTTCTTATGTCCACCCGTGCGAAACCGGGAGGGGCCGCTAGTATTATAATAAAGAGAAAATATTTAATTTTTTGTATGTTTGTTTGTTACGCTTTCACACTAAAACGGCCAAACGGATTTAGATGAAATTTAGTACATGGGTAAACTATACCCTGGATTACGACATAGGATAATTTTTATCTCGATTTGCCCACAAGATGGAGACTTACGCGGGTGAAACCGCGGGGTGCAGCTAGTTAATTATAAGTCCAGATTTCCTCACGATGTTTTCGTTCGCCAATATCAGTGATGTTCAAGAAAAAATACACTACTTACTTTACCAAAGCTCAAGTTGAAACTCGAGCATGTTTGATTATATCTAGTAGTTATCTATATCTAGTTAACTATCCGAGAGTCCGCTACTCCTTGCTTTATGAGGTACTTAGTGCCAGATAGTGTTTATTACGAAACATAAGCACTTGAGTGCCACTCGTAACTATGTACCAGCTAGAAGTGATGTGCATTTATGTATGGTTCGTAATTGAAATAACATTGTATGAAGGAATTTTAGATGCGAGGAAGGTATTATTATCTGTATTCCTTTTGTTTCGCTTAAATACTTACAAATTACATTTTTAAATATTTATATAAACAAAAAGTAAAAAAAAAACATTTAAAAATATAAAAAATAGTACCCCACCGGTATCGGGAACAGGTTCCAAGCTACCGGCAGTCAGGGCTCCAGAGAGAGGAACTTTCTGACAATGAGAGCCGTGTCCAGAAGTATCGCTTTCTGAATCAAGCCCTTGATCCAGCTGCCCAACGAGAGCCTCCTCAGGTGTTGGTCGAGGCTCTTGGCTATTAACCCATTGGCTGGTACGCTTATCTGTATTTGTTATTAATAAGTTTAAATTGCGAATAGGCTTCTACTATAGTTATTGTAGGTAAAAAAGTCGAAGACATGTGACCATTTGTGTGATGTGTGTTTACTAACCCGCAATGTGCGTGTAGATTGATTTATCCTCTCTTCAAAAAAAAAAAAAAATCGAGGAAGATTTAGTAAAAAATAGTTAAAACATTATGGCGACGTAAAAAATTTGTTAAACTGGGTCCGCGTGGTAGATTATGGCCCACTCCCTCTCACAGAGAGGAGGCCTGTGTCCCAGCAGTGGGAACATTATAGGCTGATTATGTATAGTTATTGTTGTGTGGGTTTTAGTTTGTGTTTGTGTGCTAAATCAATAAAATCAATGTACTGTCTTTCCTTATATTTATTTTTTATAACAGCTTATACTATCATTATAGTCTGACCATGTCTGTACAGAGCGATTGGAATTCTTAGGCTCAATGTGTGATGATAACTATAAATTACATATAGGAGTTTCCTTAAAATTTTGTATGATCATATTCTACTGGTGAGTAGAAATAAGTAGTAAAAAAAACTTCGTGTGATCATCAACTCCTTAATAGTCTAGAATCTTTAACACGCGGTTTTTAAGCATGGTGATCAGAAGGCCAAATTCTCGTAATTTAAAATGTTAAAAATCTAGTCCCTGTATTTTGACAAGTTTTTGTCATTTGTTTGTCGCCGAGTTGACACTGCCACTAGATTAGAGCGTTTTAAATTACGAGAATTGGCCTTCTGACTGTGATCGATCTTAAAATTACGTGAATTGCCCCTCAGAACTCTTCATTTAGCCGAAGGAAAAAAGGCTATTTCCCTGCAGCGATATAATAACAGGCCTATATCATAACAAGCGACCAATGAATTCTTTAAAAACAATAAGCGGCCGAAAATAAAACCTTCTTGGTAATAACGAATTAATAAAACTGATATTTTCATGACCACCCTCGTAATTTAATTAAACATTAATACTAAAGTAATAAAGCGTTGGATAAACATAATTAAAAATGCCTCTGGCAGGTACTGGCGTTCACCAAATTACCATTGTAATACAATTAATTAAAATTAATCGCCAATTAAAGTGGCGTAATCTATTATTTTAACGGCAGTAGAATGGATGCGGTTGCGTTGTACACTATGTTTAAAGGTAGTCAATAAATAATTATATGTGTAAACTTCCGACGAACATGAACTAACTAATAACTATTACAGGGTACCTAATTATTACAAGCGTATACAAAAAATATGTCATCATCGTCATTATTATATCAAATATTTTAGATTATTGTTTCTCATATTTTCATATCCTATTGTATGTAATTAAACCTACATTTACGAATAAATTTGATTTGATTTGATTCATCATTTCATCTAAAAGACCGGCATCATCATTTCTGTTAGGCCTCCCCCAGGCACCTCCATTTCGATCGGTTCTGCGCTTTCCGCATCCAGCGGGTTCCTGCGGCCTTCACAAGGTCGTCGGTCCACCTTGTGGGAGGCCTTCCAACGCTAAGTCATCCGGCACGCGGACGCTACTCCAGAACAAAAAAAAAATATAAACACCTTTAAAAGGGAAACCTCTTAATATTAAAACATGTAATGTGCTAGTAATGCCAAGAGTAATGTCAGTTTAACCACACATTTTTTGAGTGGTTATCTTTTCATGGCTGCCTCAGGAGCGTGGGGACTGGCACAAGAGAAGATAAGCATATATTCAGCAGAGGGCGAAGTCGGGGTGTGGATGACGATGATGATGTTATTTTGATGATGAAGAAAAGAGCAAAAAGGATTTTTTTATATCAGCTAGCACAAGAATCCGAACACAGAATCAACATTCCAAGATACACTACCACTATTTATATCTTCAGTGACGTAAAATGTAACAACATTATGCAAAAACATACCCATCCGCAGAGATCGTTACGGAGTTCAAAGGAATTCTCCGGCACCAATAAATTCAAGTTGAAACTCTGTACTAATGCTGCCTGCACTTCTAAATTGGCGGAGACTTTGTTATTTTAACTCTTCTTTTGTGGTATACCGAATGCTCCGTGTTTTGTGAAACTTATTTAGTGTATCAAGGATAAATAATTAGGGGATAATTTGTCAGAGTGTGACAAGGCCTATTAGTAGTATATATTTTAAAAGTATCTCATAAAAGTGGAAACAAAACCCTATTTAGGTTAAGTTCTTACGCAATCACTAATTAAAGGAAATTAGTGACACATTCATCTGTATCAAGAAGGTTACATTTTGGTACATTACCACTTTTTCCAACAAATATTGTTTGAATAACATTATTAAACAGTGTTCGAAAAATCGTCGTTGAAAATTGAGGTTACAAAAATTAACCTCAATTGTCAAATAAAATACCTCTTTGTAGTGATTAAAAAAACCGGCCAAGTGCGAGTCGGACTCGCCCATGAAGGGTTCCGTTACGTTACGATTTATGACGTATTAAAAAAAAACTACTCACTAGATCTCGTTCAAACCAATTTTCGGTGGAAGTTTATATGGTAATGTACATCATATATTTTTTTTAGTTTTATCATTCTCTTATTTTAGAAGTTACAGGGGGGGGACACACATTTTACCACTTTGGAAGTGTCTCTCGCGCAAACTATTCAGTTTAGAAAAAAATGATATTAGAAACCTCAATATCATTTTTGAAGACCTATCCATAGATACCCCACACGTGTGGGTTTGATGAAAAAAAAAATTTTGAGTTTCAGTTCTAAGTATGGGGACCCCCAAAATTTATTGTTTTTTTTCTATTTTTGTGTGAAAATCTTAATGCGGTTCACAGAATACATCTACTTACCAAGTTTCAACAGTATAGCTCTTATAGTTTCGGAAAAAAGCGGCTGTGACATACGGACGGACAGACAGACAGACAGACAGACAGACAGACAGACAGACAGACATGACGAATCCATAAGGGTTCCGTTGCCATTTGGCTACGGAACCCTAAAAACAAGTGTTTTAGGTTTAAGTATTGAAATAATTAAATCAAATTGGCGTCCACAGGTACGTTTTCTGATCTATTTGTTTACATTTTCATAAGATACTTCTAAAACTGACCATACGTGTAAATTGATCACTATTGTATCTTTGTTTTCCACAATGAACAGTAAAGAGTGGTATCATAAAGTCTGCTATCTCCAATAAACCCGTCACTTTCACAACAAAATTTCAATCAATCCAGGTGTATTGTCGTTCCGGACGGACACAAAGGTCGCATACGTTTATGTTATTAGTCCCTGATTACATTATACATTCATCGGAAGCCAGATTTACGTAAACAGCTTATTATGTGGGACCTCGACGTAAATTGCATTGCACCATTCAAACATGGCCGGCCCCGTGATATTCACGATTTAATTTACGCCAAAATTCGGCTTTTACGCTTTATTTTTCGAGCGAGTTTACGCAAAAAGGTTTTAATCAATTTACATTATTAAAAATGTTAGGGCGTATTGTTACGCGTATGAATTTGTGATCAGATGCGCGTATCTATCATTTCTCGCAGAGTTGATTAATGTCGAGTTTTATGATTAAATATTTAACATACTCGTATAGTGGATTAATTAAAATGTTTGATTACATTAAGAGGTTTTAATCGAAATTGCAGAGTTGAAAAGAGTTTCTCTTAAATGCATTAAAAACATTTATATTCCTTGTCTTGTCAGTTGTTTAACACACACACACACACATACACTACAAAAATATTTTCAAACTAAAATCTTTAATAAATAATAAAAAGACTAAGCGCCTGCTCTTGATAAAGTTGAATGCAGGTAGAATATACGGGTGTAGGAAGCCATAAGGAATGGGTAACGTAATAACTGTCAGACGGACCCGAGTGAAAGGCAACAGGTAACCAGTAAAAATAAGAGTATCATGTGCAGCACTTTAGCTGTGCGATATACTGTAAGGGTCAGTGTATCGATACCTGGATTATTAGATTGTTTTCTTTTGGAAAAAGGGCGAATTTGACCCTAACTTTTTTACCAAGAATATGCCTTATCCTGAGAGTGAGAATAAAATGGATTTTTGCTTACTAGAACTGTCAGACGTCAATTTTATTCCACGGGTAAAAGATATCTGACTTTGGTAAAATCAGCCCTTAATAGTAAAGTATCAATTCAGAAGAATAAATATTTTATTTACCTACATGAAAGACTTGGGGAGTGGGAAAATATCTTGAAGCATTGTTTCATGCTGTGTGAAATGTCCAGGGATATTATTATTATTATGATATTTTGAAGGCTGCAGGAACCCGTTGGATGCGAGAAGCACAGAACTGGTCGAAGTGGAGGTGCGACCCATCTTGAGTGATTTATAACAAACTACGATAACATTATTGGAGTTGCTGTAGGTAACTCCACAATAACAGCAACCTCAGCCGTAATCGCTGAGTTCCCGTGGAATGGACTAGATTCACTAGACAGGGAAGACCTGGAAGAGACTCGTACATACCAGGGAAGCATGGCACAAAAGAGGAGGCCGCCAATGAAAATGAACGATGGACTAGAATCTGGGTATCTAATCTGTTAGAGCTCAGACACAAAAAGGTTTTACATCTTCAACTCCCCATATCTTCAAATCCAATCAACCGTCGACATTCTAAGCTATCTAGGAGACGCAGCTAACAGCATCGGGGGTCGGCACTATCGCTGTTGTCTGTGATCAAATTAACACTTCATAAAAAGGTTTCTTGCACCACGCTGTAATACCACGAGCTGGGAATTCCTTTGTTGTTCCACACAAAGAACAAGACAGCTTTATTGAAACTATACTCTTAGATTAACGGCACGCCACCTCTATATTATATAACTAGCCTGTGCCCGCGGCTTCGCATGCGTCGATGTTTGAAAATATCCCGCGGGAACGTACTACCGGAATTAATAAGTACCCTTTGTGTTAATCCAGGTTATAAACCTGTGTGTCTAATTTCATCCAAATCCGTTGAGTTATTTTTTGCACTAATCTGGAACATACATCCAGATCTAGACAAACAGACAAACCGGCAAAAATTCTTCGTTGCTATTTTAATGTATGTATAGATTTTCTTGCGAGCAATACTTTTAGTTCGATTGTGTAAAATTGCAAGCGTTATTTTTTATGTTTATAACTTTTGTGAGTACCCTTTCTTGAGCATGCTGTGTTCGATCGTAAAACTAGTGGGGCTATCCCATAGGATATATTGTGTTTGTTTGTTTTGAAACCTTACACAAGTCTTAGATGTTGTTGTTATGTTTCTGTGTATTTGTCTCTTCTTTCGAAAACAATGAAAACCCCTTTTTTGGACCACCTTCTAATCAATCTGCCAAGTGTGTGTTTGTTGGCCTATGTGGTAACTATAGTTTAGCAGAAGTGATTACAAGAAAGTCGATCATGACAATTGTTTTAAAATATTATTTAAACCAGATGGCATGTTTATTCCATCACCAAATCAAAATGTTCACAAATAAAATCCTCTAAATGTTACTTTAGGTTTACGTTTAGCTACCCGTCTAAAGGAAGTATAAATCACTTCTTGGTAAAATATAGTTCGCCCTTAAAGACTGATGAGTCCCGTTACCTTAGTTTCGGTACTTCGGTAAACTATTGGGAAGCACTGAACGATTCTCCTTCCGAAACATACTGTGGGGAGGAGACTAATGACTTTATGGCAGATAAACGGGAGGTTTTGACGTAAAGCGGCCGCGGGCGGCTTCAAGTACTATGAAACGCAGAGTCTTTCTGTTTGTTAGTATGCTTATATAAATCTCTAAAAATTATCGGGAATTATTTAATTGGTTTGGTTTGTGTTTGTGGTTGTTTTTTTTTCATTCAAAGATATATTATAGATATATGCTGTATGCTTTCTTGATTGGTGTTATACAGAGTGTCCCGAAACTCAACGATAACCTGGTACCGGGCGAGAGGCCAAGGTATATCATCATCTGCCTAGCCTTTTCCCAACTATGTTGGGGTCGGCTTCCAGTCTAACCGAATGCAGCTGAATACCAGTATTAAGGTAAGGCAAGTTATATAAGTTATGAAAAAAATAAGAAAAGAAATCCATGTCACTTAGTCAAGCGATAATACTCATTTTTCGAAAAAGTTGATAATTTGACACCCTTGGTCGCATTTTTAAGTACTGTGATCACCATTTTTTATAATTTTACAGTGATTTTTTTAATAATGTCAAATAACAGTGCTATTAATCGCAACCACAAATCAAAGTAATAAACATTGTTAACTAAGTAAAATAAATTAAGTTTTGACGAGTTATGGTTTACAAAATTATTGTCAGTTAACTTTGATACTCCATGTTGGAAAAAAAATGTATACACTACAATACGAAGTAGCACTTTCATTGACAAGAAAAGTGGCAAGCGTTGTACCATTTTGACATCTTGACTAAATGGGCCATCTTTTGAAATAACTTGCCAAGGGTAGTGTGGTACATTTTTTTTCCGACATGGAGTGTCAAAGTTTTACCAGGTTATCGTTGAGTTTGGGGATCTCCTGTATAGTGATATTTTGTTACGTTGGGCTAAGCAGTAAGATAATAGACTCAGGGCTATGCAGCGTACCCACGACGACATATCAAGCTATACATTTCCAGTTTTAGCTGACTTCGCATTGTATAGGCTTTTCGTAGAATGAGAAGTCAGCATATACTGGAAATGTATAGCTTGATATGTTCTCATGCGTAACATCATTAGAAAAAATAAATTATAACTTAAATAAAGTATATAAATAATGAATCATTGCTTCTTAATGTGCAACAATGCTGGAAGCTTTTGACTAGATTGAACTTATTTGGAATATATGCACATTAGACGTTTGCATACACTATTTCACTATCCACATTCGACTGGTGCGGTACCGGCTTCAATTAAACTTAACCCATTGAACGCAACATCACGTGCATATACCGGCACAACACTACTTTTTAACTAGTTCCTGCTATCAGTAAGTATACGGGTTAGTGTAATTGTTACTAGTCTGTATATGAATTCTATAGTTTTGTAGACATATCGACGGCCTGAAGTGTAGGTTGAGTGCAACCAAACATCGCTTGCATTATGAGCAGTATAAGTATGGGTTGTGAGCTGTCGAAAAACTTATATATTGAAGTCGTTGCATGGCATGGAATTAGTATGTACTATATTGGTTACATGTCGTGGATGAGATGGCCAGAGGGCCTAGATATAGTGACTATCTGCGATAACGATGGTGTAAAAATTACAAATGTATTGCATTGACATAGGCTATCAGAAAGTAGTTGTAGAAATATGTTGTATGTATATTATTGAATACCTAACTCACTCCTTTCCTAATTATCTTTCCAAAGAAAAGTCACTTTTGAAAGTAGTAAACAAATTGTTTACGACGCGAGTTAATAATACTATTTTACGGAATTGTAAATTTTAAAGATTACGCTTTTGACATTAACATTTGTCCGTCACGGCCTAGTTAGCAAAACCCGCCTTATATCCTGGTTTATAATAAACATAAAGCATCTTGGCGATTTATGCGAGTGTAAAATCGTTTCTCCCTTGTGTATTTTATTTATTTTGATAAAATATTGCTCATAAACTTTTAACATAAAACAAGGCGGTTTTATTGGCTCGCTCCGGCCAGCGATGCAATAAACAGGATATCGCCTCATAAATTTATGTGGATTGATACTTTTGAATTGATACCGTCCGTGGACGGCATCTAACGGGCTTTTGATGGCCAGTTATGTTTACTTCGCTATCTGTAGTTTGGCAGCTGTAAGGGTCTTTTCACAATAGTATTTAGTTGTATGGGGGAGCCAATCATCAACTGGAGTGGAATAGCAAGTTAAGTATAAAGAGAGGACACTGTTGGATACTGATGTTAATAGAAAATGCACCATTTTATCGTTTTCCTGCCATTTAATTAGTGTAAGTATTACTTTCCTTTCTTTCTATTATTATTATTATCGAATCATCGTGCCTATAAATTTAGATATATTGTGTTTGTTTGTTTTGAAACCTTACGCAAGTCTTTTCGATGTTGTCGTTATGTTTCTGTGTATTTGTCTCTTCTTTCGAAAACAATGAAAACCCCTTTTTTGGACCACCTATTAATTAGTCTGCCAAGTGTGTGTTTGTTGGCCTATGTGGTAACTATAGTTTAGCAAAAGTGATTACAAGAAAGTCGATCATGACAATTTCTTCAATGTTTGGACATTGAATCAGCACTCCGCCTGGCTTACGCGCGGCCCAGTTAAAATAATGATTTGGTTGCATCTTACACGCATGGGACACATAGATTTTGTATAATAGTGTGTGTTAAGAAAAAGTAGTATATAAGCAGTATATTGTAAATAAATTAAAATTTTATATTCTTGTCTCATTACCCCTCACTGTGGCCAAGACACCTTTAGCCACCTCTGATCAGTCTCGTGAGTCTGCGGGACTGGCAGTGAGTTCACCCGTTCCGAACCTGGAAATCCTGTCTACAATCCGTCTGCAACCTTAGGTCGCATGGTGCAGACATCCTGAACTTATTTATATATTTATTTATCACTTACTAGGTATATGACAGGTTAGGGCTGTAAGGCTTATAGGGCTTAGGGTCGTAGGGACTGTTAGGCTGGTAGGTCTCTGTAGGTTCCTTTAACTTATCATATGTTTTCATGTACCGTCACACCCTTGACTATTTTGCGGCCTTACGTGACGTCTGTTAAGGGTGGACGTACACAATTGTTTTAAAATATACCGTTTTACCTGTCATTTAATTAGTTTAAGTATTACTTTCGCTTCCTTCTATTATTATCATTGAATCATCATGCCTATAAATTTTTGGCCCCATCGGTCATCTGCTCTGCGAGCGATGTGCCCTGCCCACTGCCACTTAAGTTTGGCAATTCTTCGGGCTATGTCGGTTGCCTTGGTTCTCTTACGAATCTGGAGTGGTAACCGCGTCCCGGAAGTCGTAGTGTTGGAAGGGCTCCCACAAGGTAGACCGATGACCTGGCGAAGGCCGCAGAATATCACTTGATACGAGAATTACAAACAACTTTTATGAAAAAAAAAATAACCGACTTCCAAAAACGACACTACAAAGTGAAAAATAAATTTAATTTCGGAAGTCGGTGTCGTTGGGTTCGCATTTTCATTGTTTGCCACCGACTTCCGAAATTAAAGTTATTTTTCACTTTGTAGTGTCGTTTTTGGAAGTCGGTTATTTTTTTTTTCAAAAACGTTTTTATTTTTCACTTTTAAGTTGTAATTTTTACCAGTAATTTTGGTTTAAAAACCACACTACTGAACCATTTTTGATGAAAATTTTATGGGACCATTTGGGAAGTATATATACCCTTTCCAACGAAAAATTTTTCAAATCGGTTGGCAAGCGACGGAGTTATTTTTTTTTTTAACAAACAATAAAAATACAAACATCCGAATTGAGAACCTCCTCCTTTTTTAGAAGTCGGTTAAAAACTCGTCGAAGTGGCGGTGCTTGGGGAGGCCAATGTTCAGCAGTGGACATCTTTCGGCTGAAATGATGCTGATGATGATACATTCTTTGCCATGTGAAATTGGTTGTACCATATTCTGTGCGCATCATATTTTGTCCGCCCCTGAATTTCTCCTTTATTATCTTTCATAGGAAATGTTTTCCCCAGCTCTTTTTTGTAAGATAAGCACATTATGACTGTAGCAGGAGCACGCAACAATTTATACATTCCGGTTTTTGCACTAATATGCTTTGCAATATATCAGGGGAAAACACAATAGTAAAGATAGAAAGCACTGCGAGCAACAGTTAACCTAACTGTCGGCCATTTGTGCCGGCATGAAATAGAATAAATCGGTCTGGTATACTGCTCATATGCAGTAAACTAATTTAAGTCCTATTACCACTCTGACAGCGACTAGAATGCGTTGGAGGTTTATAAGTGGTTGCAACGTTCTGGTTGCCTTGTCTACTTGATCCAAAAACCTCGTGTTTCAATAAAATTGGACTGTATGATAAGTTGTAAGGGTAGGGATTGCGTTGCGTTCGTTCGCAGTAGGTGCGTAAAAGCCAATGTGATGTCTATTCCGCTAGAGAGTTAATGGCGCAAGTGTTATTGAGCCAGATATTGCCCTGAAATTTAGAATTGTATACACATTAGGCCGAATGTTGCGGTGAGGTCATTTAGTGTGGCCTCATCGGTCTGGATTTGAACGTACATAATTAACTGGGCAAATAATTGGACCTGCGTCGGGACGTGACGTATTACTATCGAGGGCTGGATGCGGGATGTGGTGCCTAATATTCATTTCGTAGTCTGTTAAGTTTGTACGTTCATACTCTATGCGTCTGATTTGATTTCGTTAGACGTTATTGCTTAAGTTGTGGCATGTTAGAAAACAAGATGCTTTGAATGATTTTTGGTTAAAACCGCGAAACTTGAATGCAAAGCATAATCAAGCTGAAATAAACCAGATGCATTCTATAAAACTTTTATCACCAATAATATCGTACCGACGACGCCATAATACTTACAGTTTTCCCATGAAATTTCTGTTTAATAAACAGGTCAGTTGAAATACAAGGAAAAAAAAAGCAAACTTGACACTGAAAACTATCTGCTATTATTTGTCAAACAATTTCATTTCAACTTATTACAAAAGGCAGGACTGCAGAAAGCTAGTCAACTAAATGTTGCACTTAGAGCTTCCCATACATAAACACGATACGACGTCGCGTCGTAAAATCCTTCGATTTACATAACATTCATTGTCAGATGGTGACCGTCGATGATTGTCCGGACGGCTGCTAGTGACAGACTTGGCATGTATCATGCTGTCTTGTATATGCTTGAAGGCGAGATCACAACATAATGGCATTGTCTAACATTGACATTGTACGACGCGACGTCGTATCGTGTTTATGTGTGGGAGCCCTTAGCCACCTTCTATTGTTTTACATTTAAGCACGGAAAAGTTTTTCGCCTGGCAAAAATAACTGAGGACTATTTAGACCTCTAATTACATCATGTTATTTCCATCTTTGCAGAGTTTTGCGGGTGTCGATTCTGTTAGTTAGCTAAATAAAATAAAGTTGCCTTTTTATTAAATGACTCACAAAAAGCGACGAAAGTGCGAGTCGGACTTACACACGAAGGGTTTCATACCACAATACAATATTTAACACTACATACTTAAAACATACTACATACTTAAAATAATTTACTAAAGAGCAAAAAAAAAGACGGGTAAGGGTATAGCCCCTTTAAATTTTAACTTTTTTATTTTTATAATTTCTTGTTATAGTGGCCATATTGGTACAGCCCTGTGACAGACAGACGGACGGACGGACAGCGGAGGCTTAGTAATAGAGTCCCGTTGAAATTAGCACTCTTGGGTATGGAACTCTAAAAAGAAAAAGATGGTAGATATTAAATTAGGAGCTGTCAAATAATGAAATTGTGGGTGCGTTATTGAAACCATTCATAACAATGAACCAGCTATCGGTTAACTCTGGTTTTTGTCTTACTGAAAGCATCTAACCAATCAATTTGAACAGCTAATATAAGATCAGACAGCAGATTATATCCTTCAGAAATCGCGACGGGCGTCAAAATTTAGTTTTACATACAAAGTTATGTAGATACTACTATAGTGGAATGTATTCGTGGGCTTACACTTGCGAATCGGCACCAGTATCAAATTCAACAATACTCCTGCATTTTTCAGTGGTGTAATTTCTGTGAAAATGAATGTTGGAAGTGTAGGGAAAAAAACAAAAGACGTTGGACCCTCAACCCTCGGATTCTAGTAGAAATGAGACCTCGTTGTCGACTCTCTTCAGTCACTGAAGTAGTTAATAGCTACTTCGGAAGACACTTGTTACTTGAACAAAAGGTGAGGCATAGGTACAGGTTGATTTACCTCATAGAGAGTGAGGCGGACTTATTTTGTTGTTCTCTGACTGAATTCACAAGGAATGTATGTAATTAGTTGTAGATGTTAGTATAGATTAAGTTTGTATAAGCGCATTTATCGCATTGAGTTCCTATCCTGTAACAGTAGTTATAAGTAGATGTAGATATATATAATATATATTAAATAGAGTGTTTTTAGCGATGACTTAATATATTTAGGTAGGTTTTTACCCACGAACCGAAAACAATTATGTAGCTCCAATAATATAAACGAACTGAGAAATACTTTTTTGTTCAATGGTGAATTAATTAATTGCGTAAAATTCAGACAGTGCCTTATTGCAATGTATGTTCATTCATGATGGCTTGTGATTGAGAGTAAAAAAAAGTATCTTTATTAACTTCAGTTGTACACAAAACACTTATCTATACACTATGCAGCGTTACAACAAAGGAAAAGTGATTTCGATGAACTCTGGCAGCCAAAGTAAAATTTAAGATTTAACAAAGAGTACACCCTGTATAGAAACGATTTTCCAGTAGTGGCTGTTGTAGTAAGTATTTGTTCTTAGCGACACGACAATACGACAATTGGTAACGTTAGGGGACAAAATACGGAAAATTATTAACATACCTTTCCTATTCATACTATTTCTCAATAAAACATTTTATATAATTTATATATCAATACTTTCTACTTCTCTGACAAAACACGTGTTTCGTAATAATCACAAACTGTTACAGCTCTTAAAAAACTTAAACATTAAAATAAACAAATGAATTCGGGCTGCACCATTCTTGATTCATTCACAAAAAAGTCGAGAGGAAATACTCGGGAATAGCATCCAGTTTGCAAGCTTCTCATAATACCACAAATATTATATTGTAGCGTTTAATTTGAGAGGGTTCCCTGCCTCGCAGAATAATATTAAAAGAGGTTGCTTTGTGAGGTGCTAACAAATTGGCGGTAAAGTTTGCAAGCGGACGCGGACGCTCGGCCAGTGGGAAATACACACGGACGTACATTGTTTCATTTAGCACGTAAAATACTTAAATTTTATAGTATTATTAAGCTCACGTTCATATAAACTGGTTTAAAATTGCTAAGTGGAATTTTACTAGGATTTACGAAGACGGACAGAAAGACAAGTTGGCTGACGGAGAAACAGACAGGCGGGCGTGACGAAATGATAAGGGTTGTTTGGTCAACTACTAGATTTCTCAAGAAGTTTTTTACTAACTATTTATGTTGATTGTAGATGAAAAATCTTATTATGTTATTGGTTTTACATATAAAGTAAGTTAATCACGAGTTTCTCTTCACCCAACCCGCACTGGGCCCACGTGGTTGATTATGTCCCACTCCCTCTCATAGAGATGAAGTCTGTGTCCCAGCAGTGGGAATAGTATAGACTGATTATGCAATCAGTTTCCTGTAAAAATATAGTGCTTTATTTAATGTTATCAACGCAAATGCGGTTCAAAACAGAGATCGGTGTGTATCCCGTAATGGAGGAATATTTGAAAAGAGCCCGCGCTACCGCCCGCCTCCTTTGTTCTCAAATCGTTTGGCTGACACAAGCGTGCGCGTTACGTTTCAATAAAATGTAGTTAGGTACGAGCCTTTATATGTATGCACGTACAAATCATTCGATACTAATTCGATTTTGGTCCATACTCCCAGATATTCCTACTGCATTATCGAAGAAGTCTGATAGTTTTACTTGATGATTAGGTAACGGATGGTTGATAGTACCTATACCTAGTAATTCTCTGAAAGTTGAAAGAATGTGAGTATGTGAGTGTTAAAATGGTTTCAAGTAGTTCAAGACCTAAGGTTAAATCCCTGAACCTTGCAAGAGAGCACTGTCGTCGACATCTCAAACTCAAAGTAGAAATTTCAAATAAAACAATTACAGGCACTTTTGAATTGTCAAGGGATCGGTCAGTCAGGCAGACCCATTCCATAACGTAGTAGGTATCTATGCAGAAGAACGGGCAAGAAACTCCACGGACACTCTTTTAAATCAAAATAATACTGTAACATCACTATTGCCGCGGCAATTTTACACAATTAGAACAAATTTGAGCCCCCAAATTTGCCCATAGTCATGAATATGAACCAAAGTAAACACATACGTTGACGTGTTCATAATTTACCGAGAGCGAATCGTTCCGTCCCTGTAGGGAACGTCGAACTGTAGACACGTCTCGGTAGTGCAAGTGTTGAATAACTTAGAGTAAGTTCTACTGTACTTCACTCACGGTACATTAATACCGAGTGTGATACTGTTTGAGTTGTGGGACCGAAACTGGGTGTCGGTGGGAAGTTGAGGGTTAAGATTTTGGGTGTGGTGTACCTATAGTTATAATATGTATAATGAACTTAATACTATGTGTTATTTGAGTGGGTCCCTTACCCTTGCTTATAAAAGCATGGCAAATATTAGGTATACGAGTACTGCACACTTCACGCCTTATCAATTAGCGAAGACTCAATATTTTAATTATGTTCGTTATAAACATGAAGGGTTATTCCATTTATCCACCCTAAAAATCCACTTTAAGGTGGATGCGGAAATGCATGTCTGAGAATCCACTCTAGGTCTAGTTGGAGAAACGGAATTTATAGGCGTAGGATGGATTCTCGGACAACAATTAAAATAATCAAATAATCGTATGGTGCACTATTTGACGTCATCACGTCAACGCCGGCTGTCGCTGAAAACCAGCGCTGGGGCTCTATGTCGTATAGGGTCTTACCATTATGATGAGCGATTCCTTTTTGCGTGGATGTGTCGCTTGTTTTCCTCCAACTTGTTTTTTTTTTTTGTTTCTGTTCTTTTTATGCGTCAGGTTTGTTGCAAATAAACGTATTTTATTTTTTTATTAAATCATTGGAATGTCGAACTATCCCCAATATATTTGGTATGTTGCATGGCTGAGATTGCCGACTGCGAGAAGATTGCCCATTACATTTTCATTTTAACTGACTTCAAAAGAAGGAGGAAATTCCTTGTTTTTTCTGATTGTAGTCTCCAGTACGCATTCGAAGTACGCAAACCAAAGTATTTATCTAGTCTATTTATATTTACTCATTTCGCCACAACACAGTAAACTGCAGCCACTTCAATTTCATTCATTTTCCTGTCTCTTTTCTAGAAGATTGTTGTAGTGAATTTACGAAAAGTTCCATAAATATGCAATAAGCAAAGAGGTGTATCAAAATAAAAGGTTCTTTCGTCTGACGCATTTTCCAAGTTTCAACGTATCTACATATATTTCCTTCGTAGAAATAGTTTTTGATTCTTTCAAGAGATAGGATATATGATAGGATTCTTTGAAATGATCGTCGTTATTAATTTAGGTAAAGTTAACATTGTTTTACGATATTGGACATACCCACATAGTTGTCTGGTGCGTCTAGTGGTTAAATCACCGCGGTACCAGCCAGTCTTATTCTGTAAAAATCTCACCGTGTAAACTCAAGTAAAGTGAGCTTGATGTGAGTTGTCAGTAGTGTCAATCCCTAGCATTATCTGGAATTACAGCTCACTCCACGCTCACTTCACCTTAGTTTTCACAGAATCGCACTGCTGGTCGCGTGATTAATTTTCAGAGGAAAAGGTAGTTTACAATGAAATAGTATAGTAGTTTACAATGTTAACTGCGACGGCGTTAGGCATAACCTTGAAGCCCGGTAATAAATGGTAATGGTGGTGGGAACTCAAAAACGTATGTCCGATAATCCACCCTAAAATTCCGCCTATAAATTCCGCTTATCCAACTATGCCTAGGGTACAATCTCGAACATGCGTTTCCGCGTATCCACCTTAGGGTGGATTTTTTGGGGTGGATAAACGGAACAACCCAATTTTTCTCCGGCACAAAATATGAATAAAGCAATGACCCAGCCATACTTACTCTTATTCGACGTTTTCGGTGATTCCAGTAACTTCGTAACAAAACTAGGTTGTGCCGTTTCCTGCACCGTGATATAAAGCCACATATTTATGTTGCTTTATATATTTATATCAAACCTGTATATGCCTAAGTACAAACAACTGAGCGGTACTATAATGGTCATATTACTTGTTAGCGCAAACCCTTTGACGGCGCATAACCGGATCCGAGTTAACACCTGCGTTTGAATCGCTCGACCTATATTTTAGACCTACATACACTTTTAAAGTTAGATAAAAATAGAATCGGTAAATCTAACAATTCATTTTCTTTGAACCTTTGAACCTAAGCTTACTTTCCATCAAGTTTTTATCGATACTTTTATCCAAAGTTAAAAGTTGATTTTGGTATTAGTATTGTATTAACTTTCGATTTACTTAATTATCGAAAATCCTGGGATGTAATAAATAAAGAATAATATATTTATTTTTATTATTTAAAAAGCCTAAAAGAATAATATGTACAGTCGCCAGCAGGTCAAGCTACCCGAAACTGTCAAATTTTCCCAATCAATCCTCCAAAACCTTAATGCTTTGGCGATAAAGTTGAAAATCTTTTAAAGAAATTTGACAGATTGTAGTAGCTTGATGTGCTGGCGTCTTTACAAGTATATAAAAAGAAGGGGAAATAATCAAAGGGCATCGAAAATTCGTCCGCATCGCTGTCAATAGGAAACGTGCCCACGTTGTATGGCAATGCTAATCAGCATTGCCATACAAATTGCTTTGGCCAAAAAATAGGCCAGCCCTCTGGTCACGTGAAGAATCGACCAGCCACTTAGCGATGTCTCGAAATACTAAGTGTGCACTCGGACCCCATGGTTTGAGGTTTCAACCCCAACCGGCTCGAACATATAAGTTCCAAAGAGATTGGAGTATTTGCGCCGATTGAGGTTTTCCGCACCTGCAGCCGATGCCCCAGTACAGCCCACCGTGTTTGGAAGATGGGATGGCGCAAGGGTGTCGACACACGTTGCATCCCACACCAAAGGCCTACCTACCTTCCAAGGCACTATGGTCATTCCGTCTAGTCTCTTCCCATCGTCGCGTGCCAAGCCATTGGGTTCTAAAACAGCTGGCACCCCGGCGGTGACAAGAGTACGACGGATGATGTCATTGATGCTGGCGTGCCATGCTATCTGGCCTGCGCTTTTACTGTAGGATAAAGAAATAAAGAAAGAAAAAGTATTTATTGCGACTCGCACAGGAAGCTCATAAAACTAAACTAAACAATCAAAAATAAAAAAACCCAAATTATATAAAAAAGTAGGTAACAAAACCAAATTATATACAAAAAAAAAAATTAAGTAACAAAAAGAAAAATGAAACAAAGTCCTATACGAGGCCAAAAGGTTTCCATCTCAGCATGATGCTACGAAATTTAAAAAATAAATGTCGCAGCGCTGGTATTCTGATAGGACCAGCTTGTGATAAGCCATGGTATAGGATATAGGAGATATAGGATAAGTCATGGTTTCCGAGGCTGTCGACATCTCCACCGCATTGGCAGCGATGCGGAGCCACGCAAGGGGCGCCCAGATGTAGACAAGTAGCGAGCCGGAGGATTTTTATTATTGAAGAACTTTTGCGCTTTGCTTCGCTTTTAACCTGAACAACGGGGAAATTGCGTAGCACGCTAACAGTACAAATGGCTTTCATTTTGACAGTTCAACAACATTCATTGCGTTATTAACGTTGTTGAGCAGACAATTTTTTCCAACATATGAAGCAATGGATTAGCGATATCAAAATGCTTCAAAATTGTTCAGATTTTGATTGGGTAGTCTGTTACGCAATTAGGGGCTGAAAAAACTCAGTATAAGACACTAGAGCTTAACAAACACAACATCGACAATACCTATCACATCGTATCATCATACTTTATCAAAACATAAAATAAGGATACTGCGTTCCGTTGGACGCAATAAAAACGGAAGCAGACATTCGCCTGATGATGGATGTTGAAGTTAAACGTTGTAATTACAACGTCGCCTGCGACCATTGTGCGTTTACATTTTAATGGCAATCGCCATTTTTCATTGGCCCCATACCGCTCACTTGATTGATGCTTATATTTTTATTAAGATTTTTTTCGCGATATGGGATTTTGTTAAGATTTATTTTGCTGGGTATATAAAAGCCCAAAAGTATGACAGCCAGATAACATGATACCCGGTTACGGTTATCATGTTATCTGGTTGAACCAAGGGGCTATGTTATCAGGCTTAAAGGAATAACCTTAAATAATGCTGGACTAGAGTTACTGGGAAGGTACTCAAGGATAATATCGTGTAATAAAAAGATGCATCGGGAATATTCGTAGATGGTTTTACTCAGTAACTGTGTTGTAAAAGTCAGATAAGCAGTCGCTGCATGTAAAACTGGTATTCAGCTGTATCCGGTTAGACTGGAAGGCGTGCATAGTTCTGAAAACGCTAGGCAGATTTATTGATCTAGCTGTGTATAATCTGGAATCACCCAGCAACCCATTTTATGCAGAACAGAACCTCGGATTTGAAGTAATTGCCAAACTTAAGTGGCAGTGGGCATAGTGAGCACATTGCTCGCAGAACAGATGGCCAATGGGGCCGAAAGGTTCTGGAGTGGCGACCGCGTACCGGAAGACGTAGCGTTGGAAGGCCTCCCACAAGGTAGACCGACGACCTTGTGGAGGCCGCAGGAACCTGTTGGAGGAAAGAAACACAGAACCGGTCGAAGTGGAGGTGCTTGGGGGAGGCCTATGTTCAGCAGTGGACGTCTTTCGACTGAAATGATGGTGATGAAATATAACGTAATTCGTAGAAAATATTAAAGTGACATTCTTCTAGTCAAAGCTAAGTTTAAAAAAAACTAAAGAAGGCGCATCTCGGTTGCGGAGAAGCTTCTGGAATCTTCCATGCTGACGTATACCTCGTATACATATATGTGCATGCACTTTCACATATGTATATGCGAGGCGTTAACCCTTATCTCTTTTTACCGACCGTACCTACTGATGTTCGATGCATTATTTACTATTATAGGTAGTTAAACTGAAATGGCTGTACTTAAATAATAATTGTGAACTGATAACGTTTTATGTAATATTATTGACTTTTCTTATATAAAAAAGTTGACGAAATTTTTACTAGCCATAAAACCGGCAGGTATAAGTAATTTTATTTTGTTTTCTCTGGGAAATAGAATTGTTGGAATTAGTGCAGGTTTTTCTACGTAATTTATACTAATAATAAAGCTATATCGATCCTATCCTACTAATATTATAAGCGTGAAGGTTTGTATGGATGGATTGATGGATGTTTGTTACCCTTTCACGCCAAAACTACTAAGCAGCTTTGGATTAAATTTGGCACATAGGTAGTTTATAACCAGGATTAACATATGGGATATTTTTTAATCCGATATTCCCACGGGATCGAAACGTATGCAAGTGAAACCGCGGGGCGCAGCTAGTACTAATAATAAAGCTCAAGAGTTTGTTTGAACGCGCTAATCTTTGGAACTGCAGGTTGGACTAAAAAAAATATTTTTTGTATTCAATAGTCCAATTTTTGAGGTAGGTTATTTTACATCGTGCTGGGACTCTTTAGCCGAGCAAAAAGAAAAAAAAAACTCAGAAAGAACGCTAAGCGACAACGAAGTAAAAGCGCAGGTAGGCGATGCGATGCGACTTAGAACAAGAAATTATACGCGGACAAAGTACCGGACAGAAGCTAGTATGTTATATACGTATTTGAATGTCAGGAGGGGTCTGCTGAAACCATCCTACTAATATTATAAACGTGGAAGTTTGTATAGGTGGATGGATTGATGTTTGTTACTCTGAACGGATTTGGATGAAATTTGGCATAAAGATGGTTTATAACCAGGATTAACATATACCTAGGATACTTTTTTATTCTGATATTCCCACGGGATCGAAACTTATGCAGGTCAAACCGCGGGGCGCAGCTAGTTAGGAAATAAACAAGAAATTAACGGTTAAATCCGTTTATGGTCCAGTTAAGACGGATTCCAGCCAATAGTACCTAAGTCACCAACTTAAATTGCTCGGTCAGTAAAAAACTTTGTAATGTAACAAAGTTCGGTTCACACTGCAGAATGGCCCAATTCAGCCAATTTGCTTTAGTTGGAACAAAACCGGGGCTATTCTTTGGCTACACAGATTTTTGCTATAAAGCTTTTCACTGAAAACTTTTTCGCGGAAATGTTTCGTCACGTTTCGGGAGGTTTTATGAAAGCACCGTTTTTTTTCTTTGTCTGGTTAAACAAACATGTTAACAAAGTTGTTAAGGACTAGAAGGAAAATTCTCGTAATTTAAAACGTTCAAAATCTAGTCGCAGTCTCGTCTCGGCGACAAACAAATGTCAAAAACTTGTCAGAATGTAGAGAAATTAGAAGTATTTTTTGACAGATTGAGACAGATCAGACTGTGAAAGTTCTTAAAATTACGAGAATTGTCCCTCTGTTCTATTGTTGATACTTTATGACATTCTGATGTTCTGCACACTTTAAAAGTGGGTTTTTTTTAAGGAGATTCTGCCCGCGGCTCCGCTCGCGTGGATGTCGAGAATTATCTTAAGGGAACGTGCTACCGGATCAAAAAGTAAGCTATGTCCTTCCCTAAGATGCCATCAGCTATCTCCTTAACAAATTTTATCGAAATCTGTTCAGTGGTTTAGGCGTGAAAAGAAAACAGACAGAGTTACTTTCGGATTTATAATAATAGTAGTATGGATTAAATTTATTAAATAACTTTTCGGTTCAGCTAGTCGAGAAAAAAAAGTCGCCTGTGTCCCACTGCCGGATAAAGCCCTCCCATTCCCTTTTCCACTCAAGCTTACCATTCCAAAAAATATTTGGAATAGTTCACAAGTGAGCAAACCAAAGCATGACTCATATCTGACAACAAATGAATAAATGAGCAGCAACCAACAACTGTCGAATAGTTTCTAGTACAGTCGCGTTCAAAACTGCGTGGGAACGAGAGTCGAATTCACTCGGTGAGAATGAAAGAGGAATCGTAAAAGGCTTTTGGATTGAGAATGCTGAATCATCGCGGTGTCGAGTGGCGGGCGTCGCGCCGCTCTATACTAGTGATGACGTGCAATAACGAGCTAGTGATGTGCTGGGTGTCGATAGTTTGCACGTTAATATTTAATGGGCTTTTAAAAGACATAAGCAATTTATTTATTTTATTGTTTAACAGTTTATGTACACATACAAAAAGACAAGACGAAAGGAATAGAAAAATGGGTGCGTTTTGTAAAGTTGCGAAATATTAAATGCCGACTTGGGGGTCAAACCTTGGTTCTGCTTATCTACAAAACTACAGACTACTTTAAATGTATGTGGGATGCTAGTTAATCGTTGAACTTTTGATGGTTAAGACAACTGATTCGTTAGAAAATATTATTAAGTTTCATTTATCTGAAATCCTATGCTTTCATTCCTAGGCTTTAAATGTTTTCTATGAAAATTTATTAATAACCCATTAATGTGATAACCATCTGCAGAATGAGTTTAATCGCAATGCGCTCGGTAGTTCGATACATTCAATTCCATCGATACATATTTCGGCTTACAATCTCAACACTCTTGCTACATCACTACGGTCACACCATAAGAACTAGTGCCTAATCTTGCGCGGGATCTCAAAAGGAGGGTTTGAAAGAGGCACACTGGTGTCTGTTGCCTGATGAAAAACCGGCTCAAGTGTCACAGCCCTTTAATATTCACCCCGGTTCTTTGTTTCGGGCGATTGACGAAAATCGCTACCGTGTGCCGAGCCTGGGGCACTACCGGCCTATGTTTACATACATTGCAATTTGTTTGCGTAGGTCCACGTGAGCGCATTTTCGGTTTAGCACTGTGGACTTACCGGTTTACGTTTGGTTTTACTCTAATACTTGGACTACAACGTTTACGGATTACAGAGCGAAGTGAAACACAAAACGTACGTGTACGTGTTCGGGAATATTTACTTTAGAAACGCGTTAAGTACCTGAATTATAGTATGGGTTTACGGTTTACTTGTATTTTTAACGCAAGTTAAGCATGTAGATTAGGCTTACCTTTAATTACATTCGCAACTGTAAACTAAGCTCTAATCGTATTACCCAGTAAATGGGTTGTGGAGGTCAAATAGGCAGTCGCTCTATGTAAAATACTGGTATTGAGCTGCGGTTAGATTAGAAGCCGACCCCAACATAGTTGGAAAAAGGCTAGGCAGATGATGAGTATACTACGCTACAATGTTTAACCGTACGCATGGTGAATAGATAACGTCTATTGAGCACTGATCAAAGTTTTGCTTGCTGCATGCAGTACAAACTGAACTAAACTTACAATGTTAGCGTACCTAGTAGACACAGTGAAAAATAGGAAATATTGCGCAAAAATTACTTTTTGGAGGCATGAGGAACAGGGTGTAAAGTTCACTCAACCTCCATAGAAAAGGGAGGATCCTCCGACCAGACGGGTGTTGTGTCTGGCGGGCAATTGCCCCGTTGTTCGCATGTGGCGTTGTAGATACCGCTACATCACTCCTCTCCGGAGACCGGAGGTCGATAGTGGGCTGAATCTTGTATCTTTCGATGCTTGCCAGGCCAGCTGAGGTTCCAGTGAGTCGGAACCGGTAGTCGCATAGTTCACGGTGAGTCGGAACTGTCTGCGGAGATGTCCCCAGTGAGTCGGGGTGGCGCTGCGTACAGCGCCGGATTGAGGCTGGCTGCTGCGTCGACCAGGAGAGGGTGCT
This sequence comes from Apamea anceps, assembly GCA_951799955.1. NCBI lineage: Eukaryota > Metazoa > Arthropoda > Insecta > Lepidoptera > Noctuidae > Apamea > Apamea anceps. The sequence continues at coordinate 8,404,911 of OX637512.1, forward strand.
CTGCTTGTTGACCGGCCGAAGGTGCAGATATGGTGCTATTTTAACGCTAAATTAAAATAAGAATCCTGAATTTTTTTTTCCTCTTCGTGTTGCTGGCATGACAAACTGTGTTGGCCCAAAACTTCACCACTTCTACAGCCCTTTCGATGGCAGCGCAGAGGTCACTGTGGCTGCAAGTTTTGGGGCACAAAGGGCAGGATAGGAGGTGTAGCATAGTTTGTGACACAGCTCCACATCCAAACCCTGCTGCCGTTCCGTCGAAGTAACCTGACTTTACGAGGTTCGATTTACACCTTCCCATTTGAGTATGGATACGGTTCAGAGGTTTCTGAAAATGAAACTGACGCCAAATCCCATTTAAAACTACTTCTTTCAGATAGCACAGTTTTCTAAATAGGGGATTTTTTTTTGTCCTTTGTTTTCTTCCCCAGTAGATGCAATTCCTGTTATTGTAATTACAGAAAGCCAATTAGCTCGCAACGAGAGATCTCTTGAGCACTCGATATCTGAAGTCAAAGAGCGGTAATTGAGCTTTAATTTATAAGATGTTTGTCTTTGAAAGAAGTTGTTTTGTGAAGTGATTGTTTGTAAACCAGCGCTGGGACTCTGTCTCGCATAGGGTCGTAGCATTATGCTGAGCGATGGCCGTTTTGTGCGGATGTGACACATATTTTGCCCCAACTTGTTGTTTTTAACCGACTTCTAATAAAAAGGAGGAGGTTCTCAATTCGGATGTTTGTATTTTTTTTTTTTTTTTTTTTATGTTTGTTCGCGCATAACTTCGTCGCTTGCCAACCGATTTCAAAAATTCTTTTTTTGTTGGAAAGGGCATACTTCCCAAATGGTCCCATAGAAATTTCATCAAAAACGGTTCAGCAGTTTGGTTTTTAAACCAAAATTACTGGTAAAAATTACAACTAAAAAGTGAAAAATAAAAACTTTTTTGTAAAAAAATACAACCGACTTCCAAAAACGACACTAGAAAGTGAAAAATAACTTTAATTTCGGAAGTCGGTGGCAAACAATGAAAATGCGAACCCAACGACACCGACTTCCGAAATTAAAGTTATTTTTCACTTTCTAGTGTCGTTTTTGGAAGTCGGTTGTATTTTTTTACAAAAAAGTTTTTATGTGTACTTGTGATTATGCAGAGACGTCATATTTACTGTAAATAAACTTATTGCCTTTTTTTTCTTATACATATTATGAATTTGTTAAAAAGAGTTGGACACAATCTTAATCCTTTAGGTAATTACATTGGTACGAGAGTAATGTTTATGCACCTGATATGGTTATTTTGGGGAAGTCACTGACGCTGATCAACGAAAACAGTATCTAAACGGTACCTATCTTTTTCATGAACTAAAGTTATTAAAAGGTAAGGTGTTGAGATTTTGTTGTATAATTTTAATTATTACATATTGTGTTTGAACTTTTTTCAGAATCAAAGGATGGCATGGATGTGAACCTGGCGAGGTAGGGGATCATGGAAGTGATTTGTTGATTCAAATCACTTATCACTATGAACAACTGTTGTTATTTTTTTTTTGTGTTCTTTTTATGCGTCATGTTCGCCGCAAATAAATGTATTTTCTTTCTTCTTCTTTAACTGATTGTCAAATCTAAAAATGTATTAAGTAATAGTATTAATAAGTGGGTAGAAAGCTTTGATTATGATAGAGAAAACACATAAATAAAACATCGTTACCTGCGACTTGTAAAATGCAACAACAACTAAGTATCTATAATTCCGTTAGTGCACGCATCATTTGAGAATTGCGTATCCGATTTACGTGTTTTTTCTTTTAATTTTCGCAAATACGGGTTGACCCAGGAAATAAGTATAACTCATTTTAAAAGTTTTAAAAAATTGCGTTGAACTAATACGTTACCTCAGCTTACCAAATGCTCTAGGTAAAAAGCTTAAAAATTTAAGTAGTAAGTAAAAATTCACAAAGTGCTTTTAATGCGGACCTGACCCGAGGTCGTAGTCCTCTGGGGAACTAAAGTAACTCATTGTCCAAGAGGTGGACTCTTGGACAGTGAACTACTTTATTGGTTGTTTAGAGAAAATAAATGCACGAGAATGTTTCTAACTACATAGGTGCACTTCAGTTACATATATCGACCCTTGAAAGCAAAATTGTCTAATAATATTTAAATTTACTAATGAAATTGCCCAATAAAGGCCTACGCAGACCGGGACGGCATGGCAAGGGGTTTAAATTTTTACTAATGGACATTCAAACGTATCGATATAGAAATACGACATAAATTGCTATGCCTTAAAATGATGCCGTGGCATCGAAAGGGATTTCATTGCACGGCATTGAAAGACGCGCCACGGGCTCCCGTGGCGGGATGCCATGGCGTACTGCGGTAGGCAACGGCATGCCAAGGACTCCGGAGCTCGTTTTGACATCAACACTCGATCAAACGCAACTGAAGACTAAAAGTGTATCGGGCAGCAGGAGCTGCCGAGGCGTGCTTTGACGTGCCGCGACACGCCGTGGCATGCCGTGGCAAGGCGCTGGAATGCCGCAGTATCTAAGCGGCTAATATGCGCTGACTGACGGCAAAATCCCTTGCCATGCCGTCCCGGTCTGCGTAGGCCTTAATGTAAAATTGATGAATAATTTTTATAATTTTTTTCTAAAAAGTTAAACTTTAAACTGTTCTCCTGTAAAGTAAGCCCTATGTCGCTTAGTCAATTTTACCTTTTAAGCCGATATGGTAAGTACGTAATAATATCAGGGTAGTCAGATAGGCTTCCTCATCGCCGACTACATCTAGTTTTTAAAATATGATTGACGTGTAAATGTATTTTTACAACCTACTTACAGAAATAAAATCATTTATCTTTAAAAAAAAAAGGCTTTGACATAGGTACGAGTCTTGTGCTATAGCCTGTTATTGTAAGCTGTTGACGGGGATTCACTTTTATTGGGTGAACCGATATTTCATTGTTCTGGAGTATTCATTTGTTTTCATTTATTTGTGCTTTTTAACCGATTTCTAAAAAAGGAGGAGATTTTCAATTCGGATGTCTGTATTTTTTTAAAAATTTTTTTTTAATGTTTTTTCGCGCATAACTCCGTCGCTTGCCACCGATTTGAAAAAATATTTATTTGTTAGAAAGGTTTGTTCCCAAATGGTCCCATAGAAATTTCATCAAAAACGGTTCAATAGTTTGGTTTTTAAACCAAAATTGCTGGTAAAAATTACAACTTAAAAGTGAAAAATAAAAACTTTTTTTGCAAAAAAATACAACCGACTTCCAAAAACGACACTACAAAGTGAAAAATAACTTTAATTTCGGAAGTCGGTGGCAAACAACGAAAATGCGAACCCAACGACACCGACTTCCGAAATTAAAGTTATTTTTCACTTTGTAGTGTCGTTTTTGGAAGTCGGTTGTATGTTTTTGCAAAAAAAGTTTTTATATAGATAACTTTTTTTTTTTCGCTGTGTTCTGAGTGCACTGAATAAATTGTTTATCGATCTATCTATTTATAGAACGGTACGGAAAAGCTGCACTGCTCTCAAAACGGTGGAGAAAAACATCGTGAGGAAACCGCCATGTCCTAGAACCAAACAATCGATGAAAATCGTTATTATAAAGAACCCGGGGATCAAAGTGTCTTCCCCTTATCATAAAGTGAATAAGAAAGACGTTACTGGACGATCTTTATTTTATAGCTACTTAGCAATTTAAGTTATATTTAAATTACTTTTAGCTACTGGGTCAATAACGCTGTAAATAATGTGAATTACAGTATAGCCAAAGATTTTTTTATTAAAGCCAATATAAAGTTACTTATGCATTTATTAATATTAAAGATTCACCGGCTGAAAGTTTAGCATATCTGACACTTATATGTATAAAGACAGCCATATACCAAGACATTCGTGCTAATCAAAGAGCCACACACATCATTATCGTCGATCTATACCCCAACGTCCAAGCACTTGATTTAGCAAAGAGGGGTAGGTAATCCCATCAAGATCCAATTGTGGCCTGGTAGCAGCCACCGCAATGCAAGCATAATGCGGCCCACAACTCGATTAAAGTTGAAATACCCTCCAGTCTGTCTGAGCACACTTCAATGATAACTTGCAGTACAGTTCGACGGACCAGAATAGAGTTGGTTAGTCTGTCCATGTATTATTTGTGTAACTATGAAGCTGCTTCTTGTTAATGTGGTTTATTAGTTTCGTTGTGTTTGTAGATGAGAATGAGGTCAGTTGATTAGTATAAAGTCAAGCTATTTTGACAATAGACCGAAGGTTAGGTGCCATATTTACAGGGAAAATATATTTTATATTCTTTAAATTGCTTCGATTCTAGTAATAGTTTAATTCATTTTAATGAAGGGAATTATGTTCAATTAAACTTTTACGTAGAACTATTATTTTGCGCGTGATCAATTTATTACATTACGTGTATAATTAAAAAGAACCTACAAATTCAGCAAATACAGCACTTGTTATATTCGGTGAAAATTGTAATAACTGCAATTGAGAAATAATTGTTATTACTTTAATCGCTTACTGCTCCCAATTTTCCACGCAATCTTGTACGATGAAGTTTCAAACGCTGTACGCCATCTATCGGGCATTTCCAAATTTAGTACAACGAGTGGCTTTCGGGCGAAGCGGAGGAGAATGGAGCAACGCGTTAAGCAATGGAGTGACATCTAGCGAGGGGTAGGGAAAAGTTTTGCAATGGAAGTTTATTTTCCCCACGTTTCATACATCTTATTTTCCTTTCCGGACTCCGATTGTAGTTCCTCCTTTTCCCTCAAGACTGCGCTTTTCAAAGTTTGGAAGAAGGTACATACGTTGTTACAAACTACAAACGAGTACATGTAGTTTGGAAGTATGTAGTATATTGGTCTCCGGAAAGTTTCCAAAATACCTTACTTATGTGTGAAAATATTCGTTCCCATAAAGTGACTCGGCAAAACCTTTGGTCATCAAGACCTTTCCACTGTCTAAGTATGTATCTATTATCAGTTATTAGTCTGTAAGGATTGATTATAATACTGTGCCATTGTCTACAAGTAAACTTTATTTCGGTTAATTGTTATTGTCCAGAGACTAATTTTATTCCTCTAACTTTAAATAATTACCGTAATAATTTGAAAATATAAATATTTACCCAAAAATAAATGCCCATTTCTAACACGTACCATTTGATAACAACAGAGGCGCAATAATTATCTGGAATTAACGAAGGACCAGTTTTTCTCATTTTTTGTCTCCCGCAATAATAAAACGTTGCTAAATGAGGGCTAAAAATTACCGCCGCAATTATTTCATGGGTCGAATATTTTATTTTAACAGACGGGGTACTTCTGAAGGCTCAGATCTGGGCTGAGACAAAGAAAAATAATAAAAAAAATACATCGGGGTTTTCACAAAGGGTCTCTTAACGCTTTTTGGCGCTCAAGGAGGTCATGGAAAGCGGCTGGTACGCATTAAATATAATTTTTCTTTCTTGTTATTCAATGTTTTTTCAGTCTGAGTATCGTTCGCGAGGGGGATACCTACTTACAATTTATGGCGTAATTTTTTCAAAAGGCTCTTGATGTGAGAGTTGTTATTCTTTTTTTATGCTGGAGTTTTTAAATTCGTGGTAAATAGAAAAAGGATCATTTAAGTAAATTTTATTAAGAATGGAGGAAGGAGTCAGACATGCTTTTGTTTTCATCCCATTTTATTGAACATGACATTATGTTTCTGCCCGCGGCTTCGACCGCGTGGATGTCGGAAATTATCCCACGGGAACATGCTACCAGGATAAAAAGTATGCCCTTCCCCAGGATGCCATCAATCTTTTTGCCAAATCAGAAGTTCAGTGGGTTAGGTGTGAAAATGTAACATGCAGTGTCAAGTTCAAATCCTCCCCTTAGAAATCGAATTATTCCTTTTTGCCCCATCAGGGGTCAATTTTCGACAACATTACATACTTATTATTAATTATTTTCTGTCAAAAGTATTAATACTGAGATTTAATTGGACCACGCATTTAATTACTTCCACACAAACTTCAACATCTCTATATCCCCCTTTGAGGGGTAGTTTTGAAAAACTTATAATGATAAACTTTATTACTTACTCAGGCGAGTATTCTTGAAAAGTTTCAAGTTTATTAACCTAATGAAGATTATTCAAATAGACTGTATCCCCCGCTTTTCACCCTCACAGGGGTGGAATTTAAAAAAATCGTTTGGGTTATATTCATAACTTGACTCAATGATTATTTAGGCTAATTTTCGAGTTAATCAAGCCATGCAGTAAAATCCTCCGCTGTAAAATTGACTACCCCTTTTCAGCCCGTCAGGGGTAATTTTCGAAAAACCCTGATACACATTATTCTTTACTTTCGAACCTAGGTATAAATACTAAGTTTCGAGTTAATCGGACCGCGCGCTAAAATTCTTCCATACAAACTTTGAAACCCCCAACCCCCTTTTAGTTTAGAAAAATATAACATGGCCACCTTCATAATTTACTTAGATTAGTATTGGTGCCAAGTTTCTAGTTTCACTCAAGGAATAAGAATTTCCATACAAACAAAATCCCCCCATTTCACCCTCTTAGGGGTGGAATTTCGAAAAATCCTTTCTTAGTGGATACCTACTTTTCACGAAGAACACACCCTCCAAATTTCATGTCTCTAGGACCAGCTGTTTAGGCTGTGCGTTGATGTATCAATCAGTCAGTCAGGACTTTGAATGTTATATATATAGATAAATTGCCTTTCAAATTATCTACAGAATTTCATCTTGGCATGGTAAACTTATATTGATTTGATTGAATGTGTTAATAATATATATTAATGAGTCTTTATTAATATAGCTAAAACTGTTTGCATGCCTTAGTTAAGGTAGTTAGTATAAGGATAATTTTAAACTTATCATCTGTAACTTGTACCTACTTTCTGTGCAAAAAAGAACTGTTCTATTCTATTCGATGCTGTATTTGATATTTCATAAATAGCAAACAGTGAAAGCAACGGTGGCTCAGTGAAAACGGCCGCGACTTACGAGTTGCAGGTCGTAGGTTCGAACCCTGACAGGCGCTTTACTTTGTGTAAATTATTTTATCACCACTGCTCTCAAAACGGTGAAGGAAAACATCGTGAGGAAATCGGCATGTCCTAGAACCAAAAATTCGAAGATATGTGACATCTGCCAACCCGCACTGGGCCCACGTGGTGGATTACGGCCGACTTCCTCTCACAGAGGAGGCCTGTGGCCCAGCTGTGGGAACGTCATAGCCTGATTATGTTATGCTTTATGCTTAAATAGTAAACTTCGTGTTCGATGCTTCAGAAATTTAGCGGACGTACTGTAGATAGGTAATGAACGTACTAAGGAAGCTACTGGGGAAGCTTAATCGACTTCTAATATCAGTTTAATGTCGCGTTAACTGGGTCGTTTCCACAATTACTGTCACGTAATTAAGAACGTTTTTAACGGTGGTTAATGTGGCAGTGGTAGGTATATGAAATTCTGGTAGTGAGAAAGGAGTTGAAATCGTAGTAGAAGGAATGGATGGTATATTGCCCGATGAAATCTGTAAAGAAAAAAAGATATCATTTTGATATCCACTTTGTTACATTGTTGGAAATGGGTTGTACGGATCAATTTGTGGTCAGCGCAACATGGCATTTTCTTCCATACTTCTCTATTAGTCGTCATGTCGGTAGTCCTCGTTTCTAAGAAAGAAAGAAAGAAAAAGTATTTATTGCCACTCGTACAGAATCTAAGCATACACACACACACCACACACACTGTCCATCCATCGTTTCTTTGGTCTTTCCCTACTCTTATAGCCATCGACATTTTTCTCAATCCACCGTATCACATGCCTATAACATGACAACCGATTTCCACACAACTTTTCAGTTACCGGTGCCACTTTCAGACTTCCTCTTAAGCCGCGTCTCCTGCGCGTGTTTTTGGAACGAAGTTCCTTATCGCGCGTTGCGAAAGGGGTTTAGACGGAAAAAATTAAGACCAAAAGTTGTAACGACACTTTAAAAATAAAATAAAATTTTATTACAATTCCTTCACTTAATGTCACCCACCCGGATGATCAATGGTCAATCACCCGGATGGAACTTCGTTCCATCCGGGTGTCCCTTGACACCTCTCAAGTTTTTTTTTTTCGAAACATTACACAAAAAGCCTTACACATAAACATTTGTTTTTATACACAAGCTGTCTCCTGCTCATTAAAATATTTTAGATTAATGTCAATTATTAAACTTTAAAAATGCTAAATGTTAGATGTGCGCGGTGCGCGTGGCGGTTGAAAATGCGGCACTTCACACGCGCTTCACCCGCGCGGGGAATGTTTCCATGAAGCTCGGAAAACAAAAACATCGTATTTGCATACACAAAAATGTGTATGGCCACGCTTCTTTGTTTTGACGTTTTTTTGTAAGGTTTCGAAAAAATGCGCGGGAGACACGGCTTTATGTACTCATTTCTATCATATCGTATAACACCACACATCCCTCTTAGCATTCTTATCTCAGCTGCATGCAAACCTTTGGGTTATACGCCTATTAAATGTTATGCCACATTACGCACTGCTAAAAATAAAAAAATAAAACTATTACATGTTTGGATAACGAAACAGCGCACTGGCAGTCAAGCACGTTCATTTGTTTTTTATGGTCTCCAACCATTTGGGGGTTAGCACAATTGGCTGCCCAGCAGTGGGTGAAGTCGAAATGTGGATGATGATGATGATGAATGTATGAATGTATCTAAACGACTAAAGTCCGGTCACGGAGCAGGAAGAATTTCGTACAGTGACCTCTTTGCCAACTGACAGTGGTCACACACATTTTTGTATTAAGTGCGGTTTATATGAAATATTTAATGGAGAAAAAAATATATTTACTGACTTATTAAATAGTTATTAATATATAAATTATTTATTTTGATTTTAGTATGAAAACAGTTATAAAAATCGAGTTATAATTACTTATTTGGTACAAATAAAAAAAAGAAAATTCAAAAATCAGAATCCGATTTCTCTGTATCGGAAAAAAATCAAAAGTCATTTATTCAAATTAGGCTGAGAATCAGCACTTTTCGAACGTCAAAATTACAAAAGACAGTCCCCCCAAAAACGCCCGCCCTTCACCACTTCCTAGTGCTATCGCTGGGAAGAAGAAGTGGCGGAACAAACTCCCCAGCAGCACAGCTGTCTGTTTAGTTAGAATATAGTTGCATGTATACAATACTAGGAACCTATGTTCAGTAATGAAAATTACAAGAAGCTTAAATTATTTGCCATATGTCAGCTAGCTACGCCAATATACCAACAAATATAATAAAAACTATACGTACTCAAGCTAAAAAATAATTAATTAAAATAAAAATAAAAACTCACTACCTAAATAAAAGCCTCCAGGCATAAAGGGCGTGACAGCTTACATATTTATGCATTGCTGGGTTCGTCACATAGCTGTCACTTGCAGTCACAGGTGATGAACTAAGGACCATCGATGTGAAATAAATAAGTGAGTTAATACTAATAACAGTAACCTGTCAGTACCTAAGCTAATTCTGGAGAAAGAACATGAACATTGTCTTGAGTTAATTAGGGCGACCAACTATTCTTATCGTGTAAGTAGTCGTTGATGGAATAGTAAGCCTTTGAACAAAGGTTGGATTTTACTTGAGCTTTAAACGCATTAAAAGGCAAGTCTAGCAAAGAAGAGGGTATCTTGTTATAAAAGGTTATACCAAGCCCAACAAATGAGTTATGAACCTTATGAAGCCGGTGAAAGGGGGAACGTAGTTTGTCCTTATTTCTAGTGTTAACACTGTGAATATCACTGTTTTTAGTGTACAAATGCAAATTGGGGAGTGAGAGGAGTTACTGCTTTCCGACAACGTCTCGCCTGTCACATTTATTACAAAAGAATCAACAGTTTTGTCTACAATAATAAATCTAGTCCAAGTCTAACAAACCTTACGGTCGCAGGTAAAAGGTTTACAATCCCTGAAGACGGCGGTCATTGCATCTATGCGAGCGGGGCGCATTATAATTACGCGGGAGTGACAGAGACAAGTAATAACAGGTTAATGTACAGACGCCAGCACATCAAGCTACTACAATCTGTCAAATTTCTTTAGTAGATTTTCAACTTTATCCTTAAAGCAATAAGGTTCAAGGTTGACTGGGAAAATTTTACAGTTTCGGGTAGCTTGACCTGCTGGCGTCTGTACGAAATTCTCCGCGACCGGACTTTATGTATGGTGTCTGTTTGTATTAAATCATTTTTTTGTCATATATGTTTTAATAGTCTCCAACGTATTACTGACTCTTTTACTATTAGTTATTTTGACTACAGCATATCAATGTTTTAAATCAAAACCAGCATCCCAAACTTTAGCAAAAGCTGCAACTGTGCACAAAGCAGAAACACATTTGTTGATTAAACAGATAACATCAGTACAGAAAACATCGACATCAGCTTTTAGCGAGATAGTGATGTTCCAAATGTTCCAATCCCATTCACCCATCTGAAACTACATAAGTTTAATAAGTTGGCTCATAAACGGAGCTAGTTTTACGTTCGTATAAGCCGCGAGATGTGATCGCTTGATAGCCTGGGTTATAAGCAGTGAACGTAAACTTTGCATTGGGTAATTTTGTGGGTGACCTGATGGTATTACTTGGTGCGTTGTACGGTAACGTCATCTGTAATAAAGAAAATTCTTATTAAGTAAAAAGTTCGGTTTTGGATCAGTGGTAGCCCAGTGGTAAAGACCGCGACTTACGAGTTATATGTCGTGGGTTCGTAGTTCTCAGGCGCTTCGCTTTACTCAGTGTAAATTATTTGATCACTACTGCTCTCAAAACGGTGAAGAATACCATCCTGAGGAAACCGGCATGTCCTAGCACCAAAAATTCGAAGACATGCGAAACCCGCCAACTCACACTGGGCCCGCGTGGTGGATTAGCGCCCCAGCAGTGGTAACATTATGGGCTGATTATGCTAATTAATATCAGTTCATTAGAACTGTGGGATTACTAATTAATTATATCACAGATGATAGTGATGCGAAATCAGAGGTAAAATAACTGGGAACGGACTGTTGTAGTGACAGAATTCCTTTTTAGTTACCACAGATAATAATCACCGCTGACATTCTCGGCTTATATATTTAACGACGTGGTATTTTAAACAATATTGTATTTTTGTAGTAATCATTTATTTACCAAAACCTTTGCCTAGGTAACATCAGTGTCGTTTCAATAAGGGAAGGGTAGCCCGGGTAACTCACCGTCCGATCAGGACCAGGCCCGTGCCGGACGGCGTGTTGTGTTCCACGCGCGCCTCAAAGAGATGTCAGCATGAGAGACGGGGCCCCATAGGGCCGTAGCCTGCCAGGGTAGCGGGATTGTCCGAAAGGGTTACCGCTGCCCTGGAACATAAAGGGCTAAGGAAGGAACACGGGTGGGTTTTAGTCAGTAAGAGTCTGACACTCCCTCCTGCTCCACCCAGAGCGGGAGGAGTCATTTGATGATTTCCCATCCTCAAAAAAAAAAAAAAAAAAAAGGGAAGGGTAGCCCTTATTACAAATGAGTAAAACCCCTGCCCTTCAAACTAAGAACATTCTATATCTTGTCATTGAATCGTTTTTACAAAATATTTATAACTGCGTACCCAATACGTTCTGATGTTAACATCTAATATACAGGATATTTTTTTATTCAGTGCGTAAATTTTCACAGGGTATTCTACCCATGAATATGAACAACTTTCACTATGGGACCATCTCTGAAATCACAAAAAAAAATCAGCTGTTTCTTATAAAAGTTCAATACCTATTCGACCAAAATGTATGAATCTGCTGATTTTTTTTTCGTGATTTCAGAGATGGTCCCATAGTGAATGTTGTTCATATTCATGGGTAGAACACCCTGTAAAAATTTACGCACTGAATAAAAAATAATCCTGTATAAAATTCTCGTGTCACAGTTTTCGTTGCCATACTCCTCCGAAACGGCTTGACCGATTTTGATGAAATTTTTTGTGCTTATCCGGTATCTATGAGAATCGCCCAACATCTATTTTTCATCCTCCTAAATAAGGAAAAAAAAATTATTAGGAAATTATTTATATGGTAAAACAACGTTTGCCGGGTCAGCTAGTAATGTATATATTGCGTGGGTTTAATGGTTAATTGTGAGGAGTGTTTGTGTGACTGTGTTGCTGTAAGTTAAACTGGTCAGCAGTGCGATTCTGTAACCATCTCACCGTGAAAACTTAGGTGAAGTGAGCGTGGAGTGAGCTGTCATTCCAACTAATGCTAATTAAGGGATTGACACTATTGACAGCTCACTCTAAGCTCACTTCACCTAACTTTTCACAGTGAGATTTTTACAGAATCGACGGGCTGTTGAGGTTTTTGTGTGACTGTGGGATACTTAGTAAAAAACAATCTGTCAAGGAAGTTAAAAAATGTTATTTTAGTCATTATTTCGTGGAATAAATGAGTTCCAAATGTTAAACTGATTTGCAGTTGCACGAGTAAAACTAATCAGCTGCTCTTCCTCTGAGAATAATCCTTGCAATTGGTAAGTCACTCACAGAAACGGTGGTTTATTAGTTGCCGGTGACACGGCCCACATTACCACACCAGCTGGCAAATCAACTAAAGTTTACGGTTAGCCGAATATTAGCCCATTTGCCGAAACTCCGGAACGCCAAAACCAGCCATGACCCTAATTAATATATAAATTCAATATAACGTAAAGTTTATTAGCCAATTTAGGTTTAAAGATATTTAAATAAAATTATATCAGTAGGTATATTTATATCTCAAAAAAGACACAAAGTCACTTACAATGCTTAAAATAAATTGTATGAAGTTCGTCACAGACATCACGGTTGCAATAATGTGTATCATTATTGCATCCCATCCAATGCATTTAGCTTTTAGGAAAGATGTTATTTGCTATTAAATATAAAATCTGGGAACTAAAGTTCCCAGCGACAATCTACTGGATATGCAGCTAATTGGGTTTTGAATGCATCGAATGAGTGTAATTTTTTTATACATGAAGGTATTTTGTTCCTTCACAAGTCTATCTAGATTACCTATATGCATCGCTAGAGAGTACCTGAGCATCAAGCACTAGTGCTTACGTCAACACTGCTAATTGGCATCTGACTGCAGATCGATTTAATCTGCTGAGGCAACCATGTTTGATTTCAATTCAAATCCACTCGCATCCATGTTAGTTTTCGGACGATTCGTATAAAATACTACGGCGTAAAGCCAAAGTGATGGAAGGCAGGTTTATTTATTTTTGGTACATAGTTTATTTTGGTTTACGTGTTGAAAATGTTTGCGGTACCGTCGGATTAGGTCTTTCGTTGATTTTGTTTTTGGTTTAAATGAACGGAAAAGTTTCGGTTGGGTGTTGTTGATCTTCTTCCTGCTTTTATTTAGTTTTTTTAAGGGTGTCTAACTTTCTAATAATAATAATATCCCTGGACAGTTCACACAGCGCCATCTAGTCCCAGCGCTAAGCAACCTAATGCTTGTGTTATGGTAACAAGATGGCTGATAAACTACTTATATACATTTTTTTTTTGTTTCTGTCTTTAGGTACCATAGTTTATGCAGTCTATAATGTTCCCACTGCCTGGGACAAAGGCCTCCTCTCGGTGTCAGGGAGTGGGTGTGTAATCCACCACGCGGGCCCAGTGCGGGTTGGTAGATGTCACATGTCTTCGAATTTTTGGTTCTAGGACATGTCGGTTTCCTCACGATGTTTTCCTTAACCTTTTGACAGCGGAGTGGTGATGAAATAATTTACACAAAGTAAAGAGCCTGTCGGGGTTTGAACCTACAACCTACTCCTCGTAACTCGCGGCCGGTACAACTGAACCACCACTGCTCTCACCTAGTGCTTGCCCAAAATTGGTTGTAATGAAATTGACGACACGGTTGGCGCAGTGGCTGAGCGATCAACTGCTGTGCGTGTCGCAAGTTCGATTCCCGCACGGAACAAATATTTGTATTGCCTGTAGGTAGTTGTTCCGGGTCTGGCTGTTTGTGTATGTGAGTTAAATGTTTGTAAACGCACCCACGATACAGAAGTAATTCATAGGGTGGGGCAAAGATTTAAAAAAAAAATGCTAGAGCTTCAGGCGCCTAACAATATCCATTTTAATCATTCTGGTAATACGAATAAATGGTTATTTTCAACTTTCGCTTTCTATTATGTACCAGCGTGTCTTTGTGATGTGTAAATACCACTAGCAAAAGTGTCATACACAAACAGAACAAAATTGTTGTGCGGAAATTGAACTCATAAGAGGGACGCTCCACTAGGTACTCTCTAGGATGTCATAAGGTTGTCATAAATGTGAAATGAGTCTCTTTTTAGGAGATGTGGGGAAGCACCCTTTACGTTTGGACCCCCTAAGCACTTGTTTGGGGCACGGCATGGTCTTTCCAAAGGCTCGGCCGTGCACGCTATTCTCAAGTCAACTCTGATCATTCCATTCTTCTATTTGTGATCTTTATAATGAATGATATACAGCATGTAACGGAAAGGGTAGGGTGGCAGGGAAATCAGCGCGTAAACTGTTACCATGGATTCAGTAGGTATGCACAGCGCCAAAAATATCGGGACGACCAAACTGTTCAAAATGATCTCAACAACTAAGAAAATTAAAATTTATCTCAATTGGATAAAGTTCTTGTCAGAATGACAGTTGTCGTGTACTGTCTTCATTCTGAAACATTCCTTGTGTCATTGAGTTAATATTTCATTTTCATAGTTGTTTAAATAATTTTGAACTGTCTGTTCGTTCCGATGTTATTGACGCTGACTGTACCTACATGATTCTGAAACCTGTGATGAAATTCTTCGTAAGATATTTTAAAAAAATTGTTGTTTTGTATACTTTGTCCGCGTAAGTATTGATTAAACTTTTCTATAAAACGGCTCACCGTAGGTTCGAACCCAGATAGGCGCTTTACTTTGTGTAAATTATTTCATCACCATGCGCTCAAAACGGCGAAGGAAAACATCGTGAGGAAATCGGCATGTCCTAGAACCAAAACTTCGAAGATTTGCGACATCCGCCAACCCACACTGCGCCCACGTGGTGGATTAGGGTCCCAGCAGTGGGGGAACATTATAGGCTGATTATGCTAATTAATATCAGTTCATTAGAACTGCGGGATATTTAATTAATTATATCACCTGCTAAAAGCTTTACTACGAGCACTAATTTAATGACACATATCAATGTCTAACTGGTATTAGTTTTGATGCCAATCAATATTATTCGCAATTAGGCATTATATTATATTATATTACATTATATTTTATGTCTATCATTCTATTCAGTAAATGAGTATTTAGTTAGACTTTAAAGAATAACACTGTCATCTTGCTATTATATTTTGACAAATACTTGACATTATAAATTTAATAACTATGATTTACTTATGTACTTACCAATTTTATTAGCTTCATTTATTTATTAAATGTAATCAATAATTTCGTATGCCAGTAGATATTATTAGAAACTGTAAAAAACCTGACTATCTATAATGCAAATACAAATTCACAAATGACACACTTACAAATTACAACAACAATTACAAACTTACAATTACTTACAAATTCTTGCCAATTTTCATTTTATTTCATCGAGATATTTCTACGTAGCACTAGTACCTACTCAGTTCTAAATCAAGATGAAATGTAACTACTAATGAAGGTAGGCTTGAGAACTTGCTTCATCAACCAACGTAATATATCTTCGCAGATAGTTGCCGTGATAAGTCGGATTGTCCTCATATCTTAGCAATTATCTAGAAACGCTGCCCTTTCATTCCTTCTAACGCCTATGCTCATATAGAATGTAATCTTGTAACTTTGGCAAACAATGAGATGTAAATCTGAAGATATCGGCAGGTATTCATAAGATACTGGTAAAGATATTTGGAAAATGGGCTTTCAGTTAGTGAAATAATTAGATGGATATATTCTTTTTATTAAGTACATCGTAAAGATTACAGATACATGTAAACATATAAGGTTTTTTTTATTGAAATTAAAATGGCATCCAAAATTTTAATTTATAATTTATTATATAATTTATGTTGCTGAGAGAAAGATGTAGAGACAATGAATAGGTACTTTGCTCTTCGAGAATAACAAGATTTTTTGTAAGCAATATTTGGGTAACTTTAATCCGAGAGCTTGAAAAATTGTGCTGAGCCATGAATCTCGACCACTTGAAAAATGATAAGGCAAACAAAGAAAAGGAAAAGGTATGCAGATTTAGGTATATGTAAACCGGCTATACGAAAAACATCTAGGTAGGTAATTGGGGTACAAGTTTTGATCACGAATACACGACACAGACACACAGATTCTCTTTATTTTATTTTTTATTTATTTGGGAAAACAAACAGTGACACATTACATTTTATAGGAAGAAATACAAAAGATACGGCCAAATGTGTAACCAACAACATTTTCCACGGAATACACATAAAAAATAATAATATTTACAAACCATGCCATTTAAACTAAAACCTACAAATTACAACAATTCAAGTTAAGAAAACTTTTCTTTTTATGTTTACCATTTCGGGGCCTACTCTATCTGACCTCGATCACACCTGATGGAAAGCGATGGATGAGATCTATGATGGAACGAGCGTGCCCGGAAGATGCCTGTGAGTTCACTCTTGCTTTGAAGACTAAATGTGTTACCTAAACCTATTTCAAACTGTGTTTTCCGTTAGTATTTGACTGACAAGACAGCATTGTTTTATTTTGACATACCTTGGTCACACCACCAAGGTATAAAAATAATAAAACAAATTCAACCATGGTCAAAAACTACAGTTGCAGAGCCATCAACAGCATTGACATACACAGATTGCAAGTGCAAAAAAGATCGTTTATATTTTTAAAGGTTTTGTTACAAACATTGCAAACGACTCGTATTTCGCAACTGCAGGAATTTTAACACAGAAACAAGGTAAATAAACATCAAATATAAACAAAAAAAAGTAAATACGCTGAAGGCTTTTTTGCTTGATAAAAAATGGTACGAAAATCACTCGCTGTGCTGCATTCCTAGTTTCTAAAAGGTTTGTAACGTGTACAAAATAAAACGTCAGTTCGCATAAACCTCCAAAACTGTACAGTGGACTGTAGAGTAGACTACATGGTACTGAACTCGTAGTTAGCTGCAGTTTCGCCCGAGGGCCATAAAATAAACCTTTTTACTGATACCTCTGGAACCTTTTTACGTATGCAGATAAAACAAGATGAAGTGCATATTGAACTAAAGGAATATATCGTCACCTTTTCGTGGGGTGTTTTTTCCCAAGGGGATTTTAAATAAAATTGGTGCTGGCATGTTTGTGTTTTATTTTATTGGTAAGTATAAAAATTACTATTTGGAAAGTATCTGTTTCTTTTTTTTATTGTAATGGTTAAATAGCATTTAATACAGAACCCTTGTAGGATCACTTCGTTGTCCGTATGCCTGTCTGTCAATACCCTTTTTCTCAGGAACGCGTGGAGGATCATGTTGAAATTAATGTCAAATAGGTAAGTCTACGGTCCCCTGGAGCTCAAAAAAATCAAACTTCTAAGTCAATGCAATAAAAACATACGGCATTTATGCAACATATTTTGATACTCGCAAATAAATAAAAAAACCTATAGGGTAATCATAAATCATGTTTGGCAAGAAGCAAGGTCTCACAGCACAAGTACAAGAAAAAGTCCGAAAATCGTTAAATTGTAGTTCTATTACACAAAAAAAAAAACATTTCTGCGATACAAACTCACATTTTCAGTTGGGGAATTGATCGTGACATATATCTATGTATGTAAGAACATGTTTTTCAACTACTATGTTAAGTTTATTCTTGGGATATATTAATCCCAACTGGGAACCCTTCTTTGTGCGTGGTCCAAAACGCACTTGGTCGGTTTTTTTACTACAATATATTATATAAGTAGGCATTCATTTACATCTAAAAAAAAATAAACTTACGATGTCCCAAATGTAAGTGGTTTTGCAAATTTTTCCAAGCTTACAGAATTCTAGAGCAGGGTCGGGTAATATCTCACAGTTTTAATCGCCTTAACTTAACAGCATTGCACAGATCCCAGTACTGAGCATAATAATTTATTATCACTGACCTACTGTTAATGTTGATACTTTTAATCCCTCAAAGCGTTCGCATATAAAATAACGCTGCAAAAGTTTCAATTACCTACGTTGTTTCATTTTGAAACTCATTAAAACGGTTTTAATATAAATATCGACTATACTAGATATGTACTTATGTTTCACGCTTGAGACTTGGTGATTTGAACATTCGTTATATTTATAGTTCAACGTCATTAAATGTATGATGGATGAGCAGCGGTGGCCCAGTGGTAACGGCCGCGACTTACGAGTTGTAGGTCGTAGGTTCGAACCCAGACAGGCACTTTACTTTGTGTAAATTATTTCATCACCACTGCTCTCAAAACGGTGAAGGAAAACATCGTGAGGAAACAAAACTTCGACGACATGTGACATCTGCCAACCCGTACGGGGGGGCTGATTATGTAAATGTATAATGTGATGCAGTTTAAAAGAAGATGTAGTGTCAAAAATTGAAAAGAGTATGCTTTGATGGTTAGGTCATGTTGAGAGGATGAGTGAAAGGCGACTAACAAACGGTATTTATTTACAAGGCCGAGGCCGGGTCGGGGGTGGGGTGAGTGGAAATGCCGGGAAGGGATGCCCTAGAAGCACACATAGTGACCTTATTGGTGATGTTCTTCAAAAAGATCAGGGCTGTCGCTGAAAACTACCGTTGGGGCTCTGTCTTGCACAGGGTCGCAGTAAAATGCTGAGCGATAGCCGTTTTGCGTGGAAGTGACGCATGTTTCAACCATTTCTTATTGTCTTTTTATGTGTTTTATATTCTTTTTTTACGTCATGTTTACCGCAAATAAACGTATTTTCTTTCTTTCTTTCAATTTATGAACGTAAACGAAGCAAAAGCAGTATGTAAGGATCGTAGCAGTAGTTTCTGCCTACCCCTTTGAGAAGAAAGCGTGAACATGCATATGCATGTATGTCATTAAATTGATAATACCTAAGTACATAAATTACGGTTAATTTTTTGTGGAAAGATAATATCGAAAGTTATACGGGAATTGAAGCGGGTACGGTGTTTAAAACTGTAATCATAGATCACAGTCCGACGTTACCCACAGTAGAGTATATACCTCTCTTTGCTTGCCAATCTCGTCCAAAACTACAGGCTGCTTGAAAATCAAAAGGCATTGTTTCCTCTGGCATTTGAGTAGCTATACAATCCCGCTATCGACTGTTGTTGTTAGAACAAGTTCCGAAGTAGATCAACATGGCTGTCAGGTCAGCTGTCCATTTCAATTCTTCTGTAAAAAGTTTCAATTGAATGAAGTGTTGGAACAGTGAGTCTCTCGGGGTTATTATGAAGTGAATTAAGTTCTTTACCTTTTGTTTTTGTCAAACATAATCTCAAACTCAAAGCATTTATTTCAATTTTTGAATTGTCAAGAAGTCCGTCAGTCAAAAATATGAA
The DNA here is from genome assembly GCA_951799955.1 of Apamea anceps. NCBI lineage: Eukaryota > Metazoa > Arthropoda > Insecta > Lepidoptera > Noctuidae > Apamea > Apamea anceps. The sequence continues at coordinate 8,424,572 of OX637512.1, forward strand.
GATAGCTGCCCATTCCAAAGCGTATGTAGGTACCATCAACAATGTTTAATTTATGTAAGTAAATGTGAGAATTATTTACAAAACGTAAACGTTAATAGCATCCAGAGTACAGCAAATATAATTTTATTTTTATTAAATAAGCCATGGCACCTAAGAGATGACCATTCCCAACAGTCGGCGCTCGATCACGAACATGACGCATGGGTCAGCACCATTCGGCTCAACTATTTTGAGGGAAGCTAAATGTAGCGTCACGTTGGACATCTATAGGTTGGCATTATGCTTAACAGATAATAATGATATGCGTATTATGTTGCATTGAAAAATATCTATGTTTGGCTTTGTCATTTTGTAGGAGACACGAAATAACTCAATCAGTAAGCAAGGTAGAGCGTTATCGAATGCTTTATTGTAGGCAAAATCAATATGGCGAACAAAGTCGCGAATAAAAGTCAGCACACATATGTATATGATGTGTATCGTAACATTTTTGTTGCATCGGCTTGATCAAGTCCTTTGTTCCAAAAGCCATCAGCCGGCCCAATCAAGTAAGAAATTGGTGATCTCGGATGAAAGCCGGTCCCTTTCCAGAGCGCTGTTACTAAAGATAAGCTTCTTAGGATGATGTGATGGAAATGTCCCCCGACGCAGAAAATGTACAGAGAGAACAGATTGTTAACATTTCGTGAGTTATGTATCTTATGTGAATGCTTTTGATATTAAAATAATTGAGCAACAATAATAAGAAGGTCTAGAGGACCGTGGACGTTGATAATGGCTGGGTTGGCAATGTAGGTACGCAAGTCTTGACAAGAATTTAATATTGTATATAAATTCTTTGAAGATATTTAACGACAAGTCTCCAATTATCAAATGTTTATAAAATTGTTTACTAAATTCGTTAATTAAATTTAACAGAAATTCAGGTTACGATTAAATATTATGCTTTGGTTGAGTTCACACGATGTTACTAAGATTTAATCATTGCTCCAATATAAATTTTAAATACCTATTGACTTAATGATCAATTCCCCGTCACTCTCCCTCAGGACTATTACTGCCGTTATTGGCCTGAGGGGTAAAATTTTAATGAAATTATAACACGTCAAGCTCGATTACTCATAGGGAAATACCTTGATACCCCATGGAGAATTCCCCTCAAGTTATTTTACGGTATTCGTCATGGTACTGCATTTGCATGGATATTACAAAAGTGAGGCATAGTGTTTTTCGAGAGCTTATTACAGAAATGTCGACGGATTTTTTGAAATATCTTTCTTTATTTTCATTTTTTCCTGACACGGATCACGTTTTCTTTAAAATCATAAATCAAAGTGAGTTTTCCAAGCTTTAACTTTTATTAAGTGATCCATCTACATTGTTGACAGGACAGTAACTGAGGATAGTAAAAATCTCGAACGCTAAACTTCTCACGTGTTTGTATAAGTTTTAGTTTCCATCATCCTTAACTTTTGAAAGGCGGAAAATGGAGATGAAAATTTGAAATAGACGAGCTCAGCTATCCAACGAAGCGCTAACTTCGGCCATAATCTTCGGAAACCATGAGCAAAAACTTAGTTCTCATCTTGTTAAACTGTAACCCCATCTTCCAGTGATTTGTAAGGCACCGTCGGCGACCACTCACAGTTCGTATGACTACGGTCACATAGTTTCGCCAGCGTGGTAAAGTGGGCACTAGATGTGTCGAGGGTCTGGCTAGACGCCAAGCGGCTACCTCCGCATTGTAAGGCGGTGTGCATACTCTGTGTAAAAGAAAAGGGAAAAATGTAAAAGTGTCGCGTTGTTGTTTTGTTTTTTGCGTGCGCATTTTCTTGGTTTTAATGAGCTGGATTTGTGAAGAGGCTTTTGTTTCTTTTTAGGTTTTAGTCAGTAGTAAGTTTCTGGAACTTATCTTTTTGGAACTATGGGATAATACCTATCTATCTAAACAAATAAATAAAATAGTGTCTGTTTCTAATGTCAAAATAACAGCTTTTTACTAAATGCATATGAAAGTATATACAGTACTTATAACAAAAACTTTTTTTTTCTGTCTTTGTCTGTTGTTTGTTCCAGCTAATCTCCGAAACTAATGGACCGATTATGACGGAACTTCACTGGCAGATATCTGATGTTATAAGAAGTAACTTAGTATCTTTATTTTAGAAAAAGAATTAAGGCACCCCGCAAAAAAAAAATCCCATGAAACTCAATAATTATTATATACAATACAAATATAATAATTTCCTAAATTTTCACGCAAACGAAGTACACAGCACAGCGAGTATGATAAGCAACAAGGAAAAGTATTTTGAAGTGCCTCGTATATTCAAGTACCTACCTTATGCATTTTAACCCATCAAAGCCTCAGTACATAAAATTATATGTATCGAGTTTTTAATAACGTTACTCCTGACGTAAATTCATACAGTTTATTACTCATATGAGCACGGTGGAAAGGTATCATAATCATCCAAAATTGATGAAATTCCGCTCGCACCTGCGGATTCACTGCGTGTTATGTTTGCATATTTTACCCGAAACATATGCGTACATATAAGTGGTGACTACACCATCACCAGTCGGAGTGGCTCGTGGCTAAATGAACGTACGGCAATCTCCAAATATTAAGCTGCCAAGGTTCGCATACCAAAGCCCCTTAGCGCCTCAGAGAGCACGTCAAGTCGTGACCCTATATTAGATGTATCTTCATAGGTACACCTACATATCAGTAATTATTACGGGTAGCCGAAAATCTGAAAGTTTCATTAGATAGTCAACTGTTTCATATTTTGATTTGGCCATCTTTGCGAAGCGCGTCAATAAGTGATATTTGGTCTTAGAATTACTTATGCTGAGCGTTGGCCATTTTGCGTGGATGTGATGTCCATCAACTTGTTCTTTTTTGTGTTCTTTCTCTGCGTCATGTTTGCCGCAAATCACCGCATTTTCTTACTTTCCTTTCACTATCGGCTTTTTTAAATCATGGCCTTCTCATAATGAATAAGATGCGATGTGATTTAGCACCAAAGGACCAGAAACATTTCAGTTTTAAAATGATAAATATCTTGCCAGTCAGTCGCTCGTGTGCCCCAGCCTTAAAGGACTAGTACTGTCGGTACAGGATGCTGATTCAGCTAAATACCGAACGATAATAACGTGTTCAAGTAAACGATGCCAGACAGCTGACGTCACTACCTTTGTGTACATGTATTAATTGCTGAATTAAATCTACTAGAGAGAAAATACGCTCTGAGTAATTTTAGTTAAATACCACGAAAGTTTTAATGTGTTCTATCGAGTGTGCGTGTAATTAATGCTAACACTTTCTTAGGCAAACGAAGCAGTGTGTGGTCTGATGATTTGAGAAATAAGGGATTTTGAAAGCTTGTGGGGGCTTATGAATTATGCAGGTGGTGAACGAATTTAAGAACAACGGTTTAAGTGTTTTGTACATACCTATTGAGGCACATTTTGACAGTAAATAATTGATATAGTATTAAAGCATTTTTGACGTGATTGAAGAGATAATTGTTATGGTTTCCTAGTAGGTATAAATAATGTAAAATATGACTGATAATAGTGAAAACATGGCCCAATTGTGACTACAAAGCTTAACTTTAGGTTCCATAGAAATTCTCTCACCATCTTTTATCTTTAAGTTTAACATCACACAGACTGGATTTTATACTTACTTTTATGTACGTGCCACGGATAGGTACCTACTCACGCCAGCAACAATATTTTATAACAAAGTTAGTGAGCCGCCAACAGCTTGGCACACGTTTATAATTTATACACTAAAACCTTTCTCGGAAAACCTTACAGGTCTGGAAAATCCTAGGCACTAAAATTGAGACTGAAATTCTCGAAATTAAACCGGTGATGGAGACTGCGGCTTAGTTTTGCGATGTGAAATTGTAGTCATTAACGAATATATGCTATAAATATTTAAATTAAATATGTCCCATGAGGTTGACTATTTTAATACTTATCTTATGTATGACGAACAAGCTGCACCCCGCAGTTTTACCCGCATAAGTTTCTATCCCGTGGAAAGATCGGGATAAAAAGTATCCCATGTGTTAATCCTGGTTACAATGTAATATAATGTACAAACTCGTATTTATTATTATTATTCCGTTACTGTTAGGCGCTGTTCTCACTGTCTTTTACGACACCAGGCTACGTTATTTATCCACAATCAGTACACAGACACAACCCTCAACTTTAAATACACAACACACACTATATAACTTTAGATTTCATTGTATTTTCAACATCGATATATATGTAATAACTATGATTTTCAACATTTATATTATATCATGACAGTTTTGACAACGCGGTTTACTACGTTGCCATGATCAACATTCTTTCAAATTATTGATGGCCAGTTAATTTTTAGACGATTAAACGTTCATACTTCTACAAAAATTACACATGGCCACTAACACATCTGAAATTAATATTTTCGACATGATATTATTTTACGAGTTGACATGATAAATTCACGCATAGCTAGGGTCAGTTCCCGCTTGGCCACTAAAGCGAATACCGTAAATAGGCCTGATTCTCCAGGGCCACCTATCTTGAGAACACCCATCAGCGTGCCTCTTCTAAAGGCTTCTATAACTGATGGACTCTCACTGCGCCTCCATCCTGCGTCCTCCTGCGTCCTCCTTGAAGACATCCGGTACCTTTCGGGCCACCAGCGCGCCTCACCGGAAGACCCTGAAGACCCTGAACGCCCTCCTGTATCTGTTTGGTCACGCCTCATCTGAAGGCCGCCTCACGTGGCGGGCTAACAGCGTCCCTGCATAAGCCCGCCGCGCCGTCCCTGTCGACCAGCCAGCGTCGCTTGACTGCAGCCGTGGTTCTGGTCCTGCTGCGTGGGCCCCTCCACGAGTACCTTCCGTGCCGCACACACGCTCTGCTCCGCGCGTGGCCGTCGAGTCTACATGCCTCTCGTCGGCCTCTACCTTCAATTCCACCTTCTCAACCCAGCTGTCACGCATCTTCATCCTTCCTCACCTAAACATACTACACCCCACTGTCCAGTCCATCTCCATCTTTTTATTTTGTAAATAAAACTGTAATTGACTTCAACTTCCCTTTCTTTTAAGTCCTTAGTTTAATTTAAAGTTAGGATTTTCTTGTCGCTACACGACAACAAACTATCTGTGTGCCAAACTTCATCCAAATCCGTTCAGTAGTTTTTGCGTGAGTAGCAAACATCCATCCATCCATCCAAGCAAACTTTCGCATTTGTAATATTAGCAGGAAGTAGGAAAAAGTGGCAACCGTGGTGATAATTGCTGTCTGAAAAGTGTTTGTTGAAAAGTACCTCATTTCTTTAGACCTATGTTTAAAGTAATAATTTACGTAAGTCATGAAAAGTAATATAATTTTCAAGATTCGCTCTTCTGACAAGACAAGGGCTCTCAATTTCAGCTTCACATTCTAAACAAAACAACGTTAAACGGATATGTTATTTCGTAACACACGAGACGCAAAGAAAACTAATTAAAAGCAGCCCGTTACTCGTGTCATTTCCCTTCTTATTATATTGTTTGCGTACAACAAACAAATGGCAAATGAAATTGTCGCACAATTAAGCGTAGGTACTTCATCGTTCATCCGACTTGTCAAGTTTGTACTTCACAACTCTGAAACTCGTAATCATTGTAACTTATAATTGCTCACTTAATATTATCAAAAACGTAAATCCTCAACATTTAACGTAAGTGAATTCAGCGAATAATGCGATCGGGCATAGCGTCGTCCTATCTCACTGATTACCTACGCCAGCGCAGAAAATAAAGTTGTAAGAACTCCTTAATAGAATATCCTTTGAATAGGTTGCTGGAGTCGTCTTGTAAATAACGTTAGAGGGCTCGACGGAGGTGTCAGAAGTTGGCCAAGTTGCCCGAGTACGCCGAGAACGCCGAGTACTCCTGTAGCGTGGGAGTTGAAAACACCCAAACTTGAAGACCCCTCTAAATCTAAACTTTTCTTTCGTTGACAGCGCTTGAGACATGACTTTCGAGTTGTGCACTCACATATGTGAGAATTGTTCGAGATGTGGGTGCTAAAAATTATCTGAGTTTGTGTCGAGAACATTTTAAGTACGGAAAGTTTGTCTTATTTCAACAATACTTGTGTAACTTGTATGTGCTTGCTAACCTTCTAACATACGAATTTCTTCGTTGATATTCTCAGCTCGTGTCGAAAGAGTTATTTATTTGTGATATGATAACTACATTATTACGAAAAGTAGAATAATTATCGTTACCACGTCATCTGTTTCCCTTACATTATATTTTAAGGACCAAAACTCTCGGGAAAAGGTACTATTTCCAAAGCTTATTTGTTATTAAGCTTATTATTAAGCTTATTAATTAAATTCGCGCTAAATATGAGAGATTGGTTAATGTGTAGTCTGGGACTTACGCAGCACTCTCATTAAACATACTCGTAATTAATTAGCAGTGGCGAAAATTCTGATCAGACTCTTTTGTTTGGAAGAATGTTAATTCTAAAGTGTAAAGAAGAAAAGAAATGCGAATAGTCCTTAATCGTCCTTAGGTATTGTTACACCTAAAGACTGTTTGGCTTTCTCATAATCCCACTTAATATTATAAACGCGAAAGTTTGTGAGGATGGATATCCATCCATCCTCACAAACTTTAAACTTTTTCTCTCGGTAGTACGTTCCCGTGGGATAATTTCCGACACCCACGCGGGCGAAGTCGCTGCTAAAAGCTAGTAAATAATAATGTTTTAATAATAATAATGTTCTGTTCTTTTGTTTCTAATAATAAGTATAATGTTCACCCTTTCCCATCATACTGCAGTATAACGTGGGAAAAGAGAAGAATTAATATAACACCACACCTGTAATCCCCGAAGGGTTAAGCAGAGATGAATCTGTAGTAAAACCTCGTTTCGCCAGTTATATTTAAGTCCCATATAATAGGGGGCGAGCACAGGTCGATCGGTCAGGTTAAGCTATGCTTGCCGCGGTTGGTCTGTGGATGGGTGACCATCTTTACATATCGAGACCCCTCCGTGCCTCGGAAAGCACGTTAAGCCGTTGGTCCCGGCTGTCATTCGTGGATCTTTGACAGTCGTTACGGGTAGTCAGAAGCCCGAAAGTCTGACAACCAGTCTTACCAAGGGGTATCGTATTACCCAGTAACTGGGTTGTGGAGGTCAGATAGGCAGTCGCTCCATGTATGCACCATCTGCTGCATCCGGTTAGACTGGAAGCCGACCCCAACATAGTTGGGAAAAGGCTAGGCAGATGATGATGATGATGATGATGATAATAGGGGGCGAGCCTATTGCCATCAACCGGACACAAATCAACACTCTGGACTGCTGCTGAGAAATTCCTGGTGGAAAGTACTTACACTTTGCCCAATCTCGGTATCGAAGCTAGGACTTCACGCTCAGCAGTAGCGCTTGGGACCACGACACCAACAAGGTAGAAGAATTCAGTCTGAAAAAAAGTTGCCATTTCCACAGCAATTCGTAGATGGTTCATAATTGTGTTTTAAAGTATTATTGTCTACCTGTAAGTATTGGTCTACGCCACTCCTTTCTTCCTTTCCCGCATAAGACTCACGTAGTCTGCTTTTCTCGTCTTCTCTAGCTATGCATTAGTTCCTTATATTTCCTGTGACAATGATGTCTTCACAAATCACATAAGGCAATTTATTTACACGTGTAATAATTACTTATAAAACAATCATAATAAACGCTCAACATTGTGTCTATCCAGTAACCTTTAAGTCAAAACATATGTCGTAATGTAACAAACATAATAAAAGCCAACTCCTGCAAACATAACACAAAAACCAGTCATGAATACAAATACTTTAATATCAATATTTAAACTTCGGTATTCGGCTTAATAAGATAACTTCGCAAAACATATCAGTAATTTCCTTTCATATATGTAGGCGAGGGACAAGGGTCGGTAAAGTAACATTGGGCTAAAGTTTATTAATATTTTGGAGGGCAAAAATTTTATTGATATTAGCCATCCTTAACAGAGGGCAAACATTGACCACAGCCTTCCTTATTTAAGAGGGTAAAATGTCCAATTTTTTACACTTAATGGCAAAAAAATGTATAAATTCAGACATTTGTATGGAAATACGTTCAAGGTTTTCGCCTTTGCACGATGTTGGGTTTGCTTATTTATTCGCATATGATATCATTACGTAAGGTTTACATTGCTTCTACCGACTCTCTGAAAAAATCGAATCGCTATTCATATTACTGTCCCTTTACGGTTTTGGTAAAACATGTTTTGTAAAAAAAATATAAATAATGTAAAGATAAAAATACTAATTAATTTTTCAGGCTCGCTACTTGGAATTCTTAAACACAATTCATATAATGTGCAAAAAGTTCGTAATTAATTAAATCTTCAAATAGATATTCTCGCAAATGTGATATTTCCAGCAAAACGTCATGATTAATTAGTCGAAAGGTATGCTTGAATACCTCTCGTCAAAATAAAACATTGAATACAGAATTCGTGCGAAAACGTGCCAGTAACATGGTTCTCGCTCGTATTCATTAATAGGGAGTTCGTGTACCTAAATTAAATTTTCAAGTAAATTCCAGTAGTGATTTGTCGATCAAATTAATTCGAAGATTAAAGCTACGAAATGGCGTTACTTTGATGTTATTTTATTGCTTTTTCTAACATCTTAATGTCAAAACGTGTCAATTTTATTGAGATCGTTCTTAGCACCATTAAAAATACGATACGAGAACGTCGATATGAAGTGTAGCTGTAGGTATTTCTTAAACAACTTTGCAGATACTATTTTACCAGAAAAGGTGTTAGAGTGATTGTATTACCAGCACCCTAATTGCGTAACGCACTAAAAATCTCAATCTGAATCATTTTGAAGGATATTGCTAATCCATTGCTTTATATGTTCGAAAAATGTGTCTGCTCAACAACGTAAATAACGCAATGAATGTTGTTGAACTGTCAAAATGAAACCCGTTGCTACTTACAGTGTGTTACGCAACTAGCCCGCTGGTTCTTTTCTTACCACCAAGTGGAAGAAGTATTGTCACAACAATGAATGATCTTCAGTACGAGCACCTGACACATTGTGGAGTGGTACTCGTCCTTTTCCTAGGACGTCACTTTGTTGCTATTTTTTTAAATTATTTTTTTTTATTTATTTTTTAAACTTTGCCCCACACTAGGAATTTCTCCTGTATTGCGGTTCCGTTTACAAACATTTAAACTCACATACACAAACAGCCAGACCCGGAACAACAACTTGTAGGCCATACAAATATTTGTTCCGTGCGGGAATCGAATCCGCGACACGCAGCGCAGCAGTCAAACGTCGTTTATGTCGACCTCAGACTAAGAACACCGAATAAATCTAGAGTGCCATCGTGTTGAAGTTGGTAAAGAGTGACGATTTCTGCATTTCTGTCCTTTGTGCTTAGACATTGAGGTAAATATAGTTCTCGAGCATAAAATGAAGAGAAAGATGTCGACAAAATTCCGTCTTCGCACTGACCAGCAAGGATATTGCACGTCTATTAAAAACTGGCCGCACCCGCATACAGGAAAATAGTTAAGTGCCGGCCCGCATTTAGTTTTTGACCCGCATACGGGGTGCGACCAGTACAAGGTATGTTACCAACACTTCGAAAGCATGTGACATCCACCAACCCGCATTGGGCCCGCGTGGTGGATTATGGCCCACTTCCGCTCACAAAGAGGAGGCCTGTGTTCCAGCATTGGGAACATTTATTGGCTGATTATGTGCGTGTGTGCAAGGAACAAACCTGCGTGCGTGAACAAATACGCATGACTTTTAAAACACCATAACTGAAAAAGCGTCAGACGTCGCATGACTTTATCGCCACTGCTTTTTTCAAAAGTTATTGAAATAATTAATTAGTCGCACGCAATCCTTTTAATTCCTAATAGGGGTGATGACTGGGCATATAGAGCGAATCAAAGTGAACCGTGATGAAAGGGGAACTAACGATCCATTTATTCAGCATGCGTGTTACTGATTCACTCATTAGTATGACTGCAGAGTAGGTCTACTTTATATGGATACTAGCTACCCGTACTTCGAACGGAGTTTTTAACGCGACAAAACTTCGAGATTTCATTATTACCTAAACATAAACATAAACAGCCTATAATGTTCCCACTGCTGGGACACAGGCCTCCTCTCTGTGAGAGGGAGTGGGCCTTAATCCACCACGCGGGCCCAGTGCGGGTTGGTAGATGTCACATGTCTTCGAATTTTTTGGTTCTAGGACATGCCGGTTTCCTCACGATGTTTTCCTTCACCGTTTAGAGAGCAGTGGTTTTTTTTTTTACAATCTAGCCTAACAGACTAATAAGCAATTTTACTCTAACTTAATATTTTAAGAGATAGATTATGTTATAACTAAGAATAGTGAGCGAGCAGTGGTGATGAAATTATTTACACAAAGTAAAGCGCCTATGTGGGTTCGAACCTACGACCTACAACTCGTAAGCCGCAGCTGTTACCACTGGGGTAAGTTTAATATCAATGTATTAGACACATAAGCCTTCGACGTGAAAACCGCATCGAAATCCGTTGGTAGTTTAGAAGAACAACGCGGTCACACAGACTGACATAAAAAGCGACTTTAAATTATAATATGTATAAATGTTCCATTCATGTATAAACTTCATGACGTTCCTTTGAATAGCACTACTTCTGTCGCTAAGGTGAAATAAATGTTTAGACGTTTTTAAGCCGCAAAATTAGTATTTATAATTTCAAAATATCCCATTAATGAAGTACAATCATTAGTACAGAGCATCTAATCATAAACAAAAAATGAAATAAGATCAGTTAAAATATAAGCATAAGAAGACACTCACTGTCAAAATCTATAATTCTATATCTACTTTGCCACAGAGTATAATAACCAAAATTGGAAACTTGGGCTGATTTTTCAATCGACAGATAATTTTTATTCGTGGAATAAAATTGACGTCTGACAGATTTTGTATGGAAGAACTGTCAAAAATTCAAAATTACTCCTCGGACAAAATTATCTGGCGTTGGAAAAACCAGCCCTTTTTTTTGGTCAATCAGCTCATACACCACTAATTCCGCAAATAAAACCTAAGTCAAGTAAGTGATAACATAGAACGTAAAAATATACAAACAATTTCAAACTTAATTAACCATGAAGTTTCCACTGGGTATATAGATTTTAAGAATACCTTTTAGGGGGCGTCCTGCGACCGTTGTCATGGCAACCTAAGTCAACGAAGTTCCTCCAGACAGACTTGAAATATTAGCCTAAGCCTTCATAATTATGCAGATCTATGTAACTGGAGAAACCTCGACCCCTGTCATAACAGGATGTCCCAGGGGTCGAGACCACATTGATGTAACATTTCCTATAGTTTTGGAAATAATAAATATGATTATTATTATGAAAACATGTATATATATATATATATACAAAAGAAAAAGAAGAAGAAGAGAAGGAGAGAGAAGGTATGCCTGTCTCTCGTTAACATCAGGCATATTTTAATTACTGTGGGCATACTATGGGTAGTGTTGGTAACAGCGCAATAGAAAAACGGTTTGCCGTTCAAATCAGATTATAATTTACGAAAAAGTTAGTCACACAAGCGAATCACACACTGTAGGTACACAACTCAACGCTACGGAACGCGAGACAGTTTCTAGTCACATTTTGCTCGTACGATGTCCAATGTTTCGACGATCCCGAGAGCTCTGCTCACACCGCTCTTGTATATGTCGCTCTCGTCCCCCCACGAACTCAGGCTAGACTCTGTCGAACGCCACGAGATGGTGCTGGCGTTCCGAATAGTCAAACGAATGACTCCGACATATACATATATACATAATGGAAGTCAATATACGTTATGCAATTTTTATTAATATTTTTTTATGTTTCAACTTATTTCTGTCCCTAAGTAGGTAAGGTGTAAATTTTTAAATTGATGTACATATAGATAGAACTGTTTATTAATCTACTCTGCTTTTCTATCTAACTGCTCACCAACCTAGCGTTATAAACAATATCTGAAATAGTATTTTGCAATCAGAGTATATTTTGCGTCAAAAGAACCTTCCTATCTATCATCCTTCCGATGTCTCCAAGGACGAGCAAGTTGTCGATACTTAAGTATTTATATAGATTTTACTGCTGAAATGATCAATAGGATAAGGTAAATAAGACCTTTACATTAGTTTAATCGCGAAATACCTTCAACATACCACTTTAGTTTTGCCCCGGATATTCCGCAGAGATTCCCCAAAGTGATACAAAATTATTAGTGGACGGAAGGAAGGAGTAGGCCATGCTATTCTGGTCGCTTGTCGCTGTATCACCCACTCGCCCTGGGGAAATCTATGCGAAAGCGAAACCAATGAAATAATGTTTTCATTATTTGTTATATTTCATACTCATACTTCTCACATGTAGCTAATCAAACTATCTAAATAAAACATGAGTGTTGCCAGGCGCGAATTTCCCTGAGGGTCGAATTATTTAATTTTGTCGTCGGGGTGAATACTTGACGCCGATGTAATCTTGCTGCACTATGTAGGGTTGCGTCCTTCACCGAGCTGTAGTTACCTATCTATATAAATAAAAATGAATCACCGAAATGTATGTACGCGCAGAACTTCCGATCGACTGCACCAAATCGGATAATTCTTTTTTTTGTTTGTTATTGTCAGGACAAGGTTTGTATAGAAGTAACTTAAAAGAAAAAAAATATGGCGGTACGACGTTCAGTGTCGGGTCAGCTAGTTTATAATAAAAAGAATACATATAAAAAATTTTCGAAACGAAGAGAGTTTTTAAACAACCCACTGGAGATTTTGAGTAACCTAAAGTTACTCAAAGAGAGAGTAAAATTCTTCAGTTTTAACCGTTAAGTATATAAAGTACCGGCAATCCCATCACAGGTATCTCTCTCTCGTATCTCGTTTTGATTTTATTTTGCCTCGAAATAACACCTAAAAAGTAACGACTTCACGCTATTAGATGCAAAGCGTCGTCATTCAATCGTACTGTCAAGCCTGAATTGAATTTTATTCTCTAGGTAAATCTGTTCTGTGACTGCGAGTGATTGATTGCTCCAGCAGTTACGACCGATGACCTACGGAATATGAATACGATTTCTATCTCGCTCTATCTCTACCAACTTAGGTACTGTGATGAGCATAGTGTGGAATATTGTTTGAGGGCGTTAAAATTATATAACGTTATAATTATTGCGTTTATTCCTAGCAAACGTGTTTACATGAACACGTCTAAACTATCACTGGTTTTTCAAACAAAAACCTTATATAAAAATTTTAAACCTCATTCAAAATTCGCTTGACTCTTTGAATGCAATCAGAAATACTTATTGTACTGCCAGCACTACATAAAGTCCGCTTTTCCAGACAACCTTTACAGTACACAGTACATACACACTTTACTTTACAGTACCTACCTACTTTCAAGCTAAAAAGATTATCTAAATAAAATATAAGCATTAAAACAATAATCAGAGAAGACCAAAACTAAAAAGAGTCATGTTGAATTCAGTAAACACGATTTATGTAAACTGAAAACAAAAACTTTTACAAACCAAAAACAGAGTTTTAAAAATATGAGCATGTGTACAAATGTAGTCTTGAATATTTGTGTTTTTTACGAGAGAGAGAGAGAGAGAGATTAGAGATTTACGAACTCGCCATCTTGATTTTTCAGTACATTTAAAGATCCTTAACCCTTCGTGCGAACGTGGATCCACGCGAGACACAATTGCTTTTTAATTGTTTCTGTAATTTCGGCATTCATCCGGTTAACGCACTGTACTGAAGGCCAATTCTCGTAATTTAAAACGTTCAAAATCTAGTCGTACTTTCATCTCGGCGACTAACAAATGTCCAAAACCTGTCAAAAATTTAGGGAAATTAGAGGTATTTTTGGCGGATTGAGACTGAGATCAGAGGGGTACTTAATTCTCGTAATTTTGAGAACGTTCACAGTCTGATCTCAGTCTCAATCTGTCAAAAATACGTCTAATTTCCCTACATTTTGACAAGTTTTTGACATTTATTTGTCGCCGAGATGAGACTGCGACTAGATTTTGAACGTTTTAAATTACGGGAATACGGGCCCTGATTGTGAACGTTCTTAAAATTACGAGAATTGCCCCTCAGACTGTAAACGTTCTTAAAATAACGAGAATTGCCCTTCTTATATTTTCCTTGACGTTTGCACAACAAATTAACCGATCAAAGTTTGTTTGACAAATTGTCTAAAACAAAACACGCATCTGTCGCCATCGACCGTCGGTCGAACGGCTGTAAAAGTCCATCAACAAGTATTTATACAGGACAAGGGGTCTGTTTGCACGGCCTATTGACGCTTTGTACCGAAGTGACGGTACTGACTAGGTATATATCTATCGCAATTAAGTTACTCTTTCGAACAAACACCGGGATGAGCCAATTTATGTATACAAAATAAATGCGAGGAGGTTGTTTTTATAAGATTTGTTTGTGTTTTCAATGTTCAAACTGAATATTTTTTTGTTATTTAAATGTTTTTGGGAGGATGTTGTCTAGTTTAAATTTTAAAGGCCGGTTATTTTAACGTTCTTAGATAAATTTGATCATTATTTCATCATGTATCCTTTTTTTTTGTTTAGGAAAGAAGTTTATGTGAATATTTTAATATGAATCAAAGTAGGTACTTCTACATTCCACAGAGTTACTTATGTGACCATTCAAAACAATCATTGTTCACTTCGTTTTCGATTTCAGCACATTAACTTGTTCTCTTTTCTAACCTGATTTTTATTGAAAATAAAAACAAACTTTAAGCTACGCAGGTATGCGAAGCTTCTAAAGTCGTAAAAACTTTTTACGTTAAGACGCTAATTTCTTTTGAACATTTCTAGATTAAGAAATTAAAACTGAACTACAAAGTTCTCTAAAACCAATTAGGTACAAGTAACCTTCAAAGGCGAAATAAATGTTTTGATGAGAGAATCTCTTAAAACTTTTTCAAAAAAACGATTTTACATTTGAAGGGTATTGTCTTCAGATGCTTTAGACAGTGCAAATCACTTGAAGTTTTTGAATCTTTTAGATTAAAATTAATTAGTCATAATCAGTCCAGCTAACCATTTCTTTTTTGAGCAGCTCATAGTTTTCGAAGGAAAACGTTCTTTTAATATAATTTATACCTACATCTTGACGAGACAGTAGCACATGTGCTTCTAAGCTGCCCGGTGGTCACCACGTACAGGCGTACTTCGGTATCCCAGATACCTACCGTGACACGGCAGTAACAAGGCGTTGCTGGCCTTCCTTGAGGTGCTGGTGTGGATCGAATAATCGATTCTCCCTCCCGTACGCAAAATACACGCCTTGACTTAAAGTTGCGGGCACCAGCCCGTATTACGTATTACCTACTTCATGTCGAAAAATTCCCATTTAATGCTGCATCTCATAATTTTATCGCTTGTATATTTCATTCAAAATGAATGTAAAGTGCTATCTCGTAGAACGCTGATAGCTGTCACACGCAGTAGTTAACCGCGCCGACATAAAAGAGCTCTCTCAAGAAATTCAATCGCAATAGTTGAGATGAAATTGGCTTTTTTCCGATCAAAATACTTAAGTAACAGAACTTATTAGGTACGGTAACGTACAGAAACTTATCAAAGTTTACTGACGCATTGGGTTCAAACTCTTTCGCTTTATATTTTTTTTTTCAAGCATTCGTAAATACGTAAGTTATTCGGTTATTAGAAAAAGTTTGCATCTGTAACTTGTGAGACGGGATTTCAGCAAAAAATTCAGAAACGAATTCCAGTAAGAAGGTACTTATTCATAAATCGGGCCCATTTATAAAATTGATTTTTTGTGTGCTAACATTGAGGTAGTTTATGACGGTGATGTTATATTTAAGAGCCGGAAAGAGCCGTTGGTCCTATGCCTGATATCTCTCCGGTCGTGTCGGATTGCATGCCGTCCCATCGGACTGTGAGAGTGATAGTGAATATCTCCCGCGCCGAAAGCTGGTCTCCGCTGAGACTGATCACTATGGCCGAAATTCGGCTTGGAGGACTTTATTAATAATAATAATATCCCTGGACATTTCACACAGCGCCATCTAGTCCCAAGCTAAGCAACCTAATGCTTGTGTTATGGTAACAAGATGGCTGATAAACTACTTATACACATTTTTTTTTTTTGTAAATATACAGGAATAATTTTTATTCAGTGCGCAAACTTTGACAAATTAAACTTAAATGAGTTTTATTAAACACCTATTTTTTATTTTGATAAGTCTTAGTACAAAAAAATAAAGTTATCGCTAACGAAAGATGTCTATTTTGAAATTGATTTTCTGGCCACTACGCGTCGCCCGGCAGCGCTCGGTCGTTTTTCGTGCATAGGCGTGGGTAGATAGATATTTACGTGGGTTACATACAATGTACTGATCGCTGATTTTATCAGGTTCGAATTAGACTTTTTTAAGATTAGGCCGTGATCTGAAGTTATTTGAAGAGTAATTCCAATTTTTCCTTCATACTTTCATGGGCTTAGGACCATCAAAATGCAGAAAATAACGCATTATAATCAATTAAATTAAGGCACTTTTAAAAACTTAATACTTACATTTACCGCCAGTCGAGGTCTGCCAGACCCTAGTGCGTGATTTGGGGTCCTGAACTGACCGTGATCAAGCAGCCTCTGAGTGGCTGCTAAAATGGTCCTTTCATTAGGGACCGTGGGGTCCTTACCCCTTACCCCCTAGCATACATTCTGCGACCTGCTCGTAGGCTTTCACCACATAATAAATAGACCCGCACCATCACATTACTAAAATCCGACATCGTAAGTACGACACACGAGTACGCGGGAAGCGACTAGACGCGACGTAACGACAACGCAAGCGCAGACTGTCGAGCGCCCGGCCGGCCGCCGCCGCCTGGCGCCACCCTGCCGCCCGGAAGGGGGTTTCACCCCCTCTGCAACATCACTCGTAAGCCGCACGGCGCCCGCGTTCATTGATATTATTACGAATAGATAGTGTCCATATTTTGCTGATTTAAAGTCGGATAAAAAAATATAAAAAAGTTTTGAACAAATAATGGAAATGTGTTCTATTACTGATACTGAACCACCAAAAATTTTTTGCGCAGTGCTTAAAAAATATTCCTGTATACATATTATAGATAGAAAAACACCCAGACTCGGAACAAATACATGTAGGTCATACAAATATTTGTTCCGTGCGGGAATCGAACCCGCGACACGCAGCGCAGCAGTCAATCGCTTAACCACTGCGCCAACCGTGCCGTCCGTATTTATTTTATATTTGTAATTACGCAGCAAGACGATATCCTCCTTTTGATAAGATAACTCAATTGTATTGATCGCGGTTCCTTTAAGTACTGGGAGGCCTTAACAACAATGAAGCGTGTCCTTCGTTCAACAAAATAAGCAGAGAGAAATAATCTAATTATTCTAATAACTTTCTTTGTGTTAAGGACGCTACAAAAAGATAAATAAACGCGTTAAGTGAATGAAATAAGCAGGTTCTTACAAATGTTTGTGGTGAAAAGTGACTCATTATGAAAGTTGTAGGCCCTTTCCTGGATTTAAATTTATTCAAAGCAAGCATTTTCACAATTTAAAATCCGACAAACTCGACAAAAAGTTGACTTGCGTCTACAATTTTCCGCAAATTGTAAACAAAATAAGCGAAGCGACAGTAACAAAAGGGAAAGAATTTAATATCCACCGCGGCATACGGAATGTTTGTTACAATTTGTTTTCTTGCCGCGAACATTCTTTTTTTTTCACAACATATGTTTAAGTGTAACACTTTGTAAATTATTTAAATCCGCTGTACATGTGTGAATGTAAATAATATAAGTGGTGCCCGGCTAAGATTTAGCCTCAAGGCTGTTGCCTGTTGCATTTGTACTGAAATACTGCTAAGTACCTACCCATATTATATTCTGTGTTTCCTTCCCGTAAAAAATATTCCATTTATTATTTCTTTAGCATGGTGTACATGTGCCTGGCATGTACGGATTTTGTGCATACGTTATTTTAAAATGTTGAACGAAACATTCTGCTTTCTGAAAAGGTTTAAAGCCTGTCCTTTCACTTAAAAAAAATAAACTTGAGAGGTGTCAAGGAACACAGAGACAAACAGAGAAACACGCGCACGCTGCACGGCTTACAACTATAGCAAAAAGTGTCGTTACAACTATAGCAAAAAGTGTCGTTACAACTAATAGCAAAAAGTGTCGTTACAACTATAGCAAAAAGTGTCGTTACAACTATAGCAAAAAGTGTCGTTACAACTATAGCAAAAAGTGTCGTTACAACTATAGCAAAAATTTAATTTACTACTACACTTAATTTTTTCCGTCTAGCCCCCTTTCGCAACGCGCGATAAGGAACTTCGTTCCAATATTTTCACTTCAGCATAATACGTATTGTTGCGAAATAGAAGAGGGAAATCTTCGCATGAACACGTTTTAATTTTCGTAAGTAAAATAAGATAACACCAATTGATAGTAAAATAGAAAAACTTAGTGTTCGGGCGCCTCCGGCAATCTTCGGCTGCTGTCGTGAGACAGCGGAAGGCGGCCGGCGGGCGGCGAGAAGTGCGGCGTGCGGGACGCGGGCGGCCGGACCACTTCGCTTAACCGATCTCGGACGACGGTACGCGCGCGCAGTCTATACGTTTACCAACACCAATATATACCTTATTTGGATTATATTTCTCTTAATTACAGTCCATTGCATTTCACTTCAAGTCCTTAGTTACGTCCCAAACAAATGAAGATTGCCGGAGGCGCCCGAACACTTAGCAAAAGACACATAACGAATATTATTAAAGGATTACTGAACGTCTTTGGTGCTCGAACCCTTTATTAAATTTTGTATATTCTTGTTACGCGTCGATTAAGATTCGTTTGCAAACGTTCCTAAACGTACGTAACTAAATAAATACAAGTACGTCTTAAATGGGTGATTGGCACCAAGTCAATTTGTTATTAGGAAGCTAGATAATAATTTAAATAACCGTTTGATCAAAATTGTAACAATGCAGCCAATTGGTAGGATATCAATAGGCACTACTAAAAACTAAACTAAAAAATATATGAAAATCCGGTCCTGGGCTCCACGCTGACAATCGGAAGGCTCCTCGCTGGCCGGAATCTGAATCTTCTTAAACGTGCAGGTCGCGCGCAAGGTGTTATGTTGGGTTCGATTCCCAACAGGAAGCTTGTAGCCGTCTGGTACTAGGGTGGCGGGTAAGGCGAATTTTAGATCGCCCTACAGTCGTCGGACAAATCGAGTCTTCAAGAAATGTGACTCGCCTCGAGACAATTTTTAGTGATGTATATTTCAGTAATACAATTCGTTTATTTCCGGGAACTCTGCCCTTGGATCCAGTGGATGACCGCACAGAACTCGTTCGTTCAAATCGTTATGGTTTACCGTAAAATATTTATCGACACAATTTCATAATATATTTGACTTCCGTCCTGTGTCCAAAAAATCCTTCAAATGAAGTCTCAGTAAGACAAAAGACATAACACTTTTAGATTCAAAATTCAAAACCAGTATGAAGAAAAAAACCTTTCTGGTTAAAAATAAGGTTGGATTTGTTATAAAAGAAGGTCGTTCGTGATAAAATTATAATGTAGCATTTGTTAATGCTGCAGTAAGTATACTTAGGGCGAATTTTACCAAACTATTGTCGCTAGAATATTAATTAGTCTTATCCTGAGAATAAATTTTGAATTTTCAGTTTTTCCATACTAAAATTGTCAGACGTCAACATTATTTTAAGGATAAAAAAAATCAGCCCTTAAATAAGACATTTATCTTCTTGTGTTTATATATGAAGGCAAAACAATTAATCTGTTCACTGCACACTCGTTGAGTCGACGACAAAATCCGTCTGTGACATCTCTAAAACTTACCAGATAGGTTTATTATCAGAGCTCCGGGCGTTAAATTGCGACATGACAATATCAGATACGTTCTAATAGAAAGGATTAGAAACATAATAGGAACCGGGTCCTCAAATATCCGTCTGTCTTGGGATCAAAGGGAAAGGCCATCAGTCTATTAGTAAGGAGGTTGTAATAGTATTGGGAACGTACTGGATTGTGAGGATCAAAGCGTGTAACTGTCAGACACGAATGAAGCCTTAGATCTGCTGCCTTTGATTAATGCTGGCAACATTGTGCTGGGTGAGTGCGGTGCTCAGTAGATTAGGCCTTTGGTATCGAGTGACGACGCTGCATTGTTCGTAAAAGCTTTCATTCACCTTGAAAGTGGATAGGCTGCTGTTTTCGAAGTGAGTGAAGATTGTGAGTTCTGATTGGTCTGTACTCTGTAGCAGTAATAAATGGTGCCAGTTACTTAGGAATAGATCGGTATTTAAGTGAAATCGTTGTAATTTTTAGCGTGCTGCGTTATAGCAATTTTATTTTTAACTAGTTACCCGCCCGCCCCTTCTACTTACGGTGTTTACTAATTCAAAAAACATCGAGATTTCTTTATTAATGTTAGTTTCATCTAGATGTACATTGTACACTGGCCTGGCGCAAAACTAGGTACTACACTTTTAAAATTTCAATTTGTATAAACTATAGAAGTTAGAGATTTAAAATAAAAAACGTTTTATAGCAAATTTTATCAGCTTTCTTTGAAACTAGTAAACTATACATTAGTAACATCTTTAACTTAAAAAAAAAGTTAAAATAATCAAAATAGCCACTTTTAGCTTAGTGTCAAAAAACTCAATTAACATTTATATGATTTACATGTTATTTAATTTTTAATGACTGGTATTGCCTCCTCGAGCTCTGAGTGCTCTGACTACAGCGTTGAGCTGGTTTGGCATACTGAACACGAGGTTTCGGAGCAGATGTTGGAGAATATTCTCCCATTCTTCAATCAGGGCCTGTTTTAGTGCCCTGAGGGTGGTAGGTGGTGGTCTGCGGCCAGCCTCCCTAACTCACCCTAATCGGGTTGAGATCAGGACTTCTTGATGGCCAAGCCATCACGCTGATACCAACCTCCTGAATATACTTTTGCACGACCTGAGCCGTGAACCCATATTTGCTAAATACGGCCCTGCATACTTGTTGAGAATCTTTTGGGCATATCTTTCCCCAGTTAGAGTGCCATTTTCTACGGCCACTAACTCTGTGCGACCTTGTGATGATATGCCAGCCCATACGTGTACACTGCCTTCACGTACTGGACTCTTTTGAGACGCAGTCTTGAAGGTATCGCTCACCAGGCCGCCTGTAGACACTTTGCCTTCTAACAGAAGTGTAAAGAGAGAATCGACACTCATCTGTGAACAAAATTCTTGACCACTCGTTTTCATCCCACTGTATGTGTTCACGGACGTATCGCAGTCTCGCTACTCGATGCTCTCTCTCGAGTTTGGGGCCACTCGCTGGTCTTCGGGGTTTCAGATTTGCTTCAGCAAGTCTTCTTCTCACTGTACTGTCACTAATGTAGTCCCTTCGGGTCTGAAGTCCTTTTTATTTTGAAAGTATATCTTGTGTACTTAAAAAGTTATTTCAATTTTAAAAGTGTGGTACTTAGTTTTGCAGGCCAGTGTATTATACACATAAACCTTTCGGAATAAATTCTCGTGATAGCGAAAATCGCATCAAAATCCGTTGCGTAACAACGACATGAAAAGTGACTTTAGTTTATAATCATATGTTTTGACTGTGCAATTTAAGCTAAGTTACATTTACAGTGGGTATATTTTGTAAGTGAAAATAATGTGCTTCGGTATTGAGAGACATATAAAAACGGGCTTTACACAGGTGTCGATAGCCGAAACTAAATGGCAATTCGGGTAGGCCGCAAGTGACTAAAATTGCAAGTTCCAAAGATTTCGGCTTTGTCGTGCGGCGACAAGTCGCATGTGGCGGGTGGCTAATATCAGCCGAGAAAATGCACAGTCGCAGGCGATCACCAGCCGCATGAAGGTCGATATTTTGATGTAAAATGAACTAGTCACCTGCGATTTTGATCGACCTATGTAAATAAGCTGGCGATTCGGCTTGTGAGGCGATTTAATAAGCGACCGGCTGATCGCTTACCAAATGCACGGCGATAATCGACCTAGTATAAAAAGGTAATGGGGTTACCTAATATTTGTGAAGTCTATTTCGAAGATCTACATGTAGTGGGACAGTACTTATTGATAAACAAATGCTTTAGAGAAAACTTTAATATTTTTTTTTTTAAATTAACATAATTTGATGGTTTTGTTGCATCTCGAAACTCTTAATTTTGCCTTCAGGGCTTACCTTTTGCCTTAGTTTTGATCAAAAAACGAATTCCTAGTCGAGCTAGCTAGGTCCTGATCCAATAACTAAGACTACCTATAGTAAGCTAAAGTTATTTATGTGCGTAGTCGAGTTCTACGGCCTTCAGTGTCTCTCGGGTTTTAACGAATGAATATAACAGTGACTCTCGCAGTTCGGAAATTCGTAGACACCACAAATAATATTAGTAGAGATCTACTTGGATTGTTATTATTACGAATGTTTGTATATCTAATTGAGCTGGTACTGTTAAACAGCTGAAAGGGTCGACCTTCAAGGTAAAGTTACGCTTGCTGAGGTTGATCCGTGGATAGGTTACCATCCATTAAAAACCGAGTGTCTCGGAAAACACGTTTGGGTTCTGGCTGTAATTTATAGATTTTTGACAGTCGTTATGGGTGACTAACCAAGACAGTCTTGCCAAGGGGTATCGTGTTACCAAGTAACGGTTTTGAAGGTAAGATAAGCAGTTTCTCGATGTAAATGCTGCAACCGGTTCCCTAACCAGTTGCAGTATTTATTACAGTGTACAGCTTAGTACAGTATTTATTTACTTGATGTGGCTCTGGAGAGTAGACAGTGTAGACACCCTTGTATACTCACCAAAGCCACACCAAAGCCGACTAACCCACCCTTAGTTTGGAAGCCGACCCCAACAAAGTTTGGGAAAGGCTGGGCAGATAATGATGAGCTTTTATTGTTTAGATAAAATATAGTTGAATGAAATCTGAAATATACTTACTGAAAATCTCTAAAACGTGAACACGATTTCTTCTGAATTCTAATTTTCGTTTTTTTTTCTGACAGAAATATGACAGAAAAGGATTTTTGCAATAATTCATGCCCCTTTTTTCAGAAAAAAAAAACGCTTGAACTCATCCATATAACTACTACTCACAAGACATTTTTCAATGTAGACTAGTTGCAGCCAAAGCGCGTTGCAAAATTATTACTGTGATAAGTTTTAAAACGAAATTAAAAAATAATCCAGTTACTTACTGACTGGAAACGCGCGTAATTAACAAACTAAAAATAATTTTCACTCTGAAATAATTCGAGCCGCAAAATTATAAATTCATTGTTTCTTTTCGCTAACAAGTTAAAACTAAATTAAAAATTATTTATGGTGAAAGTGACGTTTAAAAAAAAAAGAAAACTACGCATGAAAAAATAGAATTTCCAGAATTACATTACAGAATAAAAATAATTGAATAAAAAAAATGCGCTTGACTGTACACGTGATAGAAAAGAAACTTAAAAAAGAATAAGAGAGATTTAGTGTGAGAGACAGAGAGAAAGACTAATATCTTTCTTCTCCCTCATGTAACGAAATGTGCCTAAACGTGACGCATTCTTGAAATTTCACTCTTAATTCTCGTCTAATATTATCGAATTGCCGCCTAAGTATTTTCACTTCAAAAATAATACTCAATATTATAAACGAACGAACACCTTATATGAAACTTATAAAGAAAACGAACAAAAAGAAAATTAGTGTAAACTCCATAATTGCTAGACTTATTGTACTTTAATTACAGTAATAACAATTAAAAGTTTGACAATTACAGTGAAATTTCAATGCGGTCGGAATACATTGGTACGAAAGTTTTGATTAGCTTGTAATTCATTTAGTATACCACACGGGTTGAATTTTAGGGTTGAGGTTATACTTTTTCAGTTAAGTTATTATTCTAGCAACTTTGAACTATGAGAAAAATTTTACGAGTTTGGTAATAAAATCAGCCTTAGTACAGTTAAGAAGTCACTTAAAGAAAGCTGCAATAAAAGAGAATCTAATAATACCTGTAATTATCGACAGCATATAATTTAATTAAAAATGGCGTCATGATGTCGCGTCGCGGCGTGACGGCGGGCCGCAATCGAGTGTTTAGTAAAAGGCGTTCCATGAGTTGATTGGCCCCAGTCTGCTTGTAGTTCTCAATGAGTCCTCTAGTATTGACCTACAGCCTGTGAAAAAAGGTAACAAGTATTAACGTGTTCATAAATCCTATCAGGCGATCGATTCTGTAAAAATCTAACCGTGAAAAGTCAGGTGAAGTGAGCTTAGAGTGAGCTGTCAATAGTGTCAATCCCTAGCATTAGTTGGAATGACAGCTCACTTCGCGCTCACTTCACCTAGGTTTTCACGGTGAGAATCGCATTACTGGGCCCTAATTCACTATGACCACTTAACGATTTCTTACTCGAAACCACGTTAATTCTTCAAGCTAATCCCGCAAATATCGTGTTTATTTCGCGCGGTTTCGTTCATTGTGTCATAGAAAATAAGGCCCCAGATCGGATCGGATCAGCAGTTGCGAAGATACAAACTCACAAATTTTTCCTTTTATAATATTAGTATGGATAAAGATGGTTTTTTAACACATACAGACAAGCAGACCGCCGGTGTTTAAGGATAGAATATAATTATATAAACTTTATTTATCAACTAAACCAGACCCAGACTTAGTTATTACAAACCATTTAGTATATTTGCTAAACTATCAACATCATTCTAGACTAGAAACTAGCTACAACAGTAAATATATTTATTTCTGCGGAACCCAGTGGCGTCTGCGAGTTGGTATCGTAAACATTTCCGTAACAAAAGTTGTGTTTAGTTGCAAATACAGGTAATGAGCAAGTTAACACAACGCTTCCACGTGAGACTGGGATGTTTACTAGTGTTATTTAACTTTTATATTAAATTTTGTAGTGTATGATAGTGTACGGCCACAGGTTTTCATGCCGTATGTTTAAATTTGGAACATAATATAACATCAGTAAAGGGCTTGTAATAGTTCAGTTGAAATTCATATTTTGCCCCCACTTCCCCGCGCCATGTATCACTCTATCCCACTCGCACTGTCAAACTGATTCAGTTAGGGTGAACTAAACTGTTGATGGACGTAGGCTTGTTAATAATGAAAATAAAATAATTATTACATTATGATTCTTGTTTATTAATCTATAAAAAATGAATTACAAAATAACCGATAAAGATTATTGTTTGAAAAGAAAAATAAATGTCCTAACTCGAGATTGGAACCCAGACTAAGCGTTCAATAATCCAATACATAAGAGATTAAATTATGATTATATTATTATACGAAATCGATGTCTTCTGTATACAATAAAATGGGAATACTTATATTGAAAGTTAAATTATTCATTAGTACATTATAAATTAGCTAGCAAATGGTCAATCAATAATGTACTAATGAATAATTTAGCTAATTTACCAAGGTAACCTACGTACAGAGGGGCAATTCTCATAATTTTAAGAACATTCACAGTCAACAGGCCAATTCTCGTAATTTAAAACGATCAAAATCTAGTCGCAGTCTCATCACGGCGACAAACAAATGTCAAAAACTTGTTAAAATGTAAGGAAATTACATAGAAGTATTTTTTGACAGATTAAGACTGAGATCAGACTGTGAACGTTCTTAAAATTACGAGAATTGCCCCTCTAATCTCAGTCTCAGTCTGCCAAAAATATCTCAAATTTCCATTCATTTTTGACAAGTATTTGACATTGATTTTCGCTGAGATGAGATTGCGACTAGATTTTTGAACGTTTTTAATTACGAGAATTGGCCTTCTGATGTCCAACCAAAAATAGGCGCTTCGAAAATCATCGTCTATCTTGTAAAATACGAACGCGCGATGATGATCAAAATCAAAAGTCATTTATGCAAATTAGGCTGAGAATCAGCACTTTTCGAACATCAAAATTACAAAAGACAGTCCCCCAAAAACGCCCGCCCTTCACCACTTCCTAGTGCTATCGCTGGGAAGAAGAAGTGGCGCAACAAACTCCCCAGCAGATGAGATCTAATATAGAGTTGTAACAACTCTCAAATTGATCGATTAATTGACAGCTCTCAAATTGGTTGTCAAATAGACATGTAGGGGAACGCGGGGCATTGAGAGCGGTCGGGCAATGGGAGCTATGGCGTTTGAATGGAACGCAGACACATTTGCGCGTTCGTAGGTACTCGGCTACTTCCGTCAACAATCGGCAAACTTCGCCTGACGCGCTCGAACCGTTAGTGCCATTCGTTTAGTCACCAGGGACGGTTGTGTGTTTTTCGCTCCACGCTTACAAGAAATTTCCGATTGTCAGGATCAAGGTAAGCATGAAAACATAATCTTATTTTATTGTAGTTATGCTTATTATATCACTAGATTCGTTAACTAACAAGTACAAGTAGTTGAATTGTGATTGAGAATACAATTACATATTTATGTTATTACTTTTCAAAATGGTGGTCAGCGGCTAATGGTAGCCTAGTTAGGCTCTTATTACCCGACATCGCTCCCATTACCCCATTTAGTCAGTTCAGAGATATAAATGCTTATTTTTTCTTTTAGATGCCACGTAAAAGAACTCGGACAACCACAAAAGCTTCTTGGACAGTGGATTCATTAGAAAATGCGGTATCTGTTCTGAAAAGAGGAGGAATTTCGGTGTACAAAGTATCGCAACAAACTGGTATTCCTTACAGCACTCTTAAGAAGCGATATAATTTAGCGAAAGCCGACGACAGTAGCTACAAAAACTCGCCTAAGCTGGGAAGACGTACTGTATTTAATGTTGCCCAAGAAGAAATACTGGCTAACCACCTTCGAACTATGTCAAGCAAATTTTATGGTTTGACAAGAGAACAGTTTCGCAAAGTATGTTACAGTGTAGCAAAGCAACTAGGTATTGAGAAACGGTTTAACCAAGTCAATCAAACTGCAGGAAAAGATTGGCTGGCTGGATTTTTGCAGCGTCATCCAGATTTGAGTATTAGAAAGCCTGAAGCCATCAGTATCAACCGAATCCTTGGATTTAATAAGACTGAGGTAACGCTTTTTTTCAATAACTTGGAGAAATTAATGGAGCAACATAACTTCGAGCCTCATATGATTTACAACGTAGACGAGACTGGTATAACGACCGTCCAAGAGACTGAAAAAATTATAGCTCCCAAAGGACAAAAACGCATCGGGTCTGTAACGTCATGGGAAAGAGGTAAGACGGTCACTGTTATATGTGCTGTAAGTGCTTCCGGATCGTTCGTTCCTCCGCTTTTCATATTTCCCCGTCAACGTCACTCACCACAGCTGGAAAAAGATGGACCAGTGGGAGCCGTTTACACATGTTCACACAATGGCTGGACTAACGAAAAGATATTCGTTTTATGGCTTCGTCATTTTATTAAACACACCAAGCCTTCTGCTGAAACACCCGTATTACTAATATTGGACAATCATAACAGTCATGCTACTCTCGAAGCTTGGGAATTGGCAAAAGAGAACCATGTCATAATGCTAACCATTCCTCCACATTCGTCCCACCGTCTACAGCCCCTTGACGTTGCATTTTATTCCCCGCTTAAAACTGCTTATAACAAAGAATGCAACTTGTATATAAAATCAAGAAATTTGATAAAAATTACTCCTTACGACATTGCTGGACTGTTTAATAAAGCTTATACTAGAGTTGCTTCTATAGAAAAAGGAGTATCGAGCTTTAAAGCAACGGGAATATACCCTCTGAATCCTGGAGTTTTTTGTGATGAAGACTTCATAGATGTGGAATCTAGATCATCTGTGCCGGTGGCTGACGCACAACAGCAGCCAACTAATGTTCCTCCTATTCCATCAACATCACATCAAGCTGGGCAACCATATGCTAGCCCTGCAACAAGTCCATCTATTTTTTGTGATCTGCAATTTGAACCGGAAATTATTCAGAGGGAAGCTGCTGTAACCCCCGCTCCAATTCCATCCACATCATATTCAACACCAGAACTGCCTGCAATTCCGGAGACACATACCGTCACATCTATCGCAACTCCATCTAATATTGACTTTGCTGATGCTGTTTCCATTGTCAGCCCACTGCCTCAACAACTCATATCTCAAAAACAAAGACCGTTGAAGAACAAACAGCATTCTGAAATAATAACAAGCACTCCAATGAAAGCAGTATTTGAAGAAAAGAAGAGGAAAAGAACTGAAAAGGAGAATAAGGCAAAGGCAATTAAGAAAAATAAAGGAAACTGTGGTAAAGAAAATTGTGTCAAGGGAAAATGTACCAAAGGCAAATGTATTAAGAAGAAAAATACCAAAGATAAAGAGCTTAAAAGTAAGAAAACTACAACCAGAAACACAAGGATAAGAAAGGCAACAAAGTTTTTGTTTCAAAGTGATGTTGAAGACTCATCAATTGATCAAGTAGACGAAAATGCTATCTGCGACGATGAGTCAGAATATTCTGAAGAGGATAATTTATGTGCCATTTGTTTAGATACTGGAAAAAGTGGAGAGATGTGGTACCGATGCAGAAGTTGCGGAAACTGGGCCCATAAGGAGTGTTCTGGCAGTGATAGTCCAGATTCTTATATTTGTGCATTTTGTTTGGATCCTTAAAGTCGGGATCTTTTGCTTTTAGTTATTATTTTCATATTTTATCCCCGTTTAGTTTGAATTTGTTTTCATTTTAACTCGTGTTACCAAGCGTTTTATTATATTGATAATTGTAATAACTAGATCTCATGCATAGTACGTTTTGTTATTTTTTTTTCTTTAAGAGTAATTATAATGGCTTCCATTTTCCGTATGAGCGTTAAATGGGCTCTCATTAGCCGCATTTGTCGGGTAATAGGAGCGACTGACTTTTTTAGTAAAATGCTAACTGTACCTTTTTACGTGTCTGTAGTTGATTATAACTGTGATTAAAATATTCTCTAATAATTAAACTAAGAGTTTATAATAAAAAAATACAAATATCTCGACTAACGTGACTTTTATTAAAACTTTCCCTTAATAGGCTCTCATTACCCAGTTCTCCCCTACCTACTTCTACAAGTACTTTTGACTCTATCGAGACCCGGTCTGTTTTGGAGTCGCTGCATTGAACTAAACATATCATTTCATCAGACATTGCTCTGCGCCCATTCATTGTTCGCCCTGGAACCAAGAGCATCGGAAAATTATGTGCTGAATTGTCGATCATTAGTAAACTCCTATAAGATCTTATTTGTAAATCGGACTAGCTGCGGTATAGATATATTTAAAAAAAAAGTATCAGATTTTGAGGTTATAATCGAACCATAAAAACGAATATTAGGTATAGTTTTTTATAGCTCCGAGTGATTTTTAAGAAACTAAAAAACAATAACATAATACATTTAGCTATTTGTGTACCCTACGAGTATACCTAGATAATTAGGTATCTATGCAGTTTTTTTCTAAAGCCTAAGTGTTGAACATTGCAACGTTTAAATGCATAGAATCTACTTAACATAGGTACCTGTATTCTTATCATTGGTTTTGGAATGAGATCAAATTTTTGTGTATTAGGTAATGTAAAAATAGAAACAGTGCCATGTTATCGTTTGAGCGGTACACAGTTCCGAAAATCACAGCCAGGTAAGTCATTTTTGAAAGCAATCAGAGCCCGTTAAAATAGTCAAGTCGTAATATTCAATACAATTACAAAGAGCAATCGACGCAGTGTATACAGCAAATGTATACAGGTGGATATTTGAAAGGATGCTTCGTTTCAAAAATCCACCTGTATACATTTGTGGTAATTGAAATATATTTCCATTACCACAAACCAAATAAAATTATTTATAAAAAAAGTTTTGCTGAATATATTGAAAACACCATAACAAATGTGGAACTGTCTAAAATAGGTATGTTTACCTCCCTAAATTTTTGACAATGTTTTGACATTGACGTGAGATTACGATTTTGAACCGTTTCAAAGATGTTTTTATAAATGAAAACTACAAAATTTGGAAAAATAAGAATACGGGTGCCTTATTTTTACATCTATATTAATTTTACATTATTATATAATTTCTTCAGAACATAAAATGTTGTCAATCGGGTCTTTTGAGCGCAAGCGAAGTGACACGGATTCCCCGTCTGATAGCCGAAGTGGTACTGACCACAGACTACAATATAATGTACTGCCCATCCCTATATATATTGTAGTCTTTGGTACTGACAAGTACTGAATCGGGTTCCTGTCAGGGGCCGGGCGGCAGAGCGGTTCAAGGTGTGAGTGGCTATAAAGCTTGATATTTCCAATCTCATCTTTTTACGTTAAATGTAACGATTAAAAAATTAAAACGAATAGACGACACCTGCTTTATGCATAGATCGATTAACCTGCAAAGTTTCATGACCTAATTTGTCTTCTTTTATTGCACGGTTTAGAGGTAACTTTGAGATTTCTTTGTATCGAGAAAATTGTATGCAATCGTGTTTTCGAAACAGACGACACCTCGCAGGAGTCCTCGTTTTTATTGTATATTAATTACAAAGTGAATACTGAAGTATTGTTGAAACTAGAGCCATTAATGCTAAGACAATTTCCGCAATCTGAGGTATTAAAGGCCCTTCTGGAGTGGCGAGCGCGTACCCGGCAGACGTAGGTAGCCTTGGAAGGCCAAAAGGTCAACAAGGTGGACCAATGAGCTGTTGAAGGCCGCAGGAATCCGCTGGATGCGAGATGCACGGAACTGGTCGAAGTGGCGGTGCTTGGGGGAGGCCTATGTCCAGCAATGGACGTCGTTCGAAGTTGTAGTTTTTATCTTTACATTGTTTCTTTTTTGTCAATTTTTGTAAGTTTCTCGTGTTCTATGTATTTTTTTTTGTAGGAATGTTCAGTTAAACTTTTGCTGTACAACGCCTTAGATTTATTTAAATTTTGTATATTGTATACGTATATCTTAATAAAAAATCTGGAGAAAAGAAACTTGCACTTTTCCAACGTCAACATTCGACTTTGTATTTTATCGGGTCTGAATTTTCCATGTGAAAGCTACATAATCTTCGGGGTAAAATGCCATGGAACCTAATTTGATACATGCTACATACCGTTTGGAAAAACAGCACCACGAATCATTACGGTTAAATTTTCTGAAAAGTGATAACATGTACCTGATACCTCATACTTGGCCTAAATTCACATGTTTTGTTCCATCTTTATAAAAAATATCCATAGAAATAAATCACAATAACCATCAATGTTCACACATAAACTATTCTATACAAGCTTGCTCTTTGAAAGAGCGTTGAACGTTCCAAAACGTGGATAAAGGCGAAACTGATATGAAGAACTTTGTAAGGCATATCGGTCTGTCGCTTAAGTGTTCGCAATTTCGTACAGGCAACGACGCCATTTTGTATCGAATGTACTCCTAACGTGTTCTTTAACTTTTATAGCCCTTTTACTACGTTCCTTTAGCGTTTTTTCTGCTTAAGTAATCGTACTTAGAACCGATGTTAATAACTTTCGAAGAATGAGTCGTTTGCTTGAGCAGGGCAATGGGGAATTACACGGTTAATAGTTCAACGTATGTAGTTATAATAACTGCATACGAATTAATCCTTAAATAGACGTTTTAGCTTTGATAACCTCACTTGTTTTTCTGTGAAAAAGCCATTAAGTTTTTATCGTCAATTTCATTGGCACACAGTGTAGGTATCAACTTAACTAAATATCTAGCTGCTGTGTTTTTCCCAAATTAATCGAGGAACGGGACTAGTGACATGGGCTCAGATATAGATGAAACCCTGAAACGAGACTTCTAAATGGAGCTGCCACTCAAACCAGTAACATCTCAGGAAATAATCATCATCTGCCTAGCCTTTTCCCAACTATGTTGGAGTCGGCTTCCAGTCTAACCGGATGCAGCTGAATACCAGTATTTTACATAGAGCGACTGCCTATCTGACCTCCACCTCAGGAAATAATAATACAGATAAAAAGACTCAACGATAAGAAAGCACCTGGGTATGATCTTATTACAAAGAAAGTAGAGTTGCGAGGTAAAGCACTGCTAGAAAACAATAGCCTTTTACGAGTATTGTTTTCTAACAGTGCTTTTTCATGTAATCCTAAGAGTGAGCTATTTCCCTTCGCAGGGGAAAATATCATATAAAAATGATATTTAAGCATGGCAAACTAGAGAATGATATCTTTTCGTTTGATGGGCAACGGGCTGATTCGTCCGTACAAAGTGATCTCATTCTCTGGTTTTCGATGCTTGTATATCATTTTAGCACAGAAAAACGTGATACCTGATCATCAGTTTGGGTTCCGTGTGAGGCATTTCGCAATAGTGCAGGCCCATAGAGTGTGCAACAAGATATGACAATCACTTGAGCTAAGAGAACATTGTGTTTCTGCATTTTTAGATGTGCAACAGGACTGTATATGGCGTAAGGGAGTCTTCAGAATAAAAAAATATGTAATTACCTCACATTTACTATAGAATTCTCGTGTCTTAACTAAATGTTCACCCGTTCCAAGTAAGAAAAAAAGGATAGCTACTGTGTGTTTCATGAAATAAGAACAGGAGTTCTACAAGGCTCTGTTTTAGGCCCCGTTCTTTACACTATCTTTACAGTAGATATACCATAAATTCCATATGTTATAATCGCTACATTTGCCGATGACTCAATCAAGAAAATCGAGACTTTTGAAAGGTCCTTGTTACAGTATACCTGCACATGCCATCGACTAGCTAGCCTTTGAAGTCAGGATGTTACGATAACATAATTTCTCCAGGCCGGTAACAAGCAGCGAGGCTACTATTTCCAGAGCCTTGGCTAACTATATTAACCTACTAAACATCAGACTAGGTAACAATTTTTTCCGTCGTGGAAAATACGAAGCTGCATTGACAGGAAGTCTATCAAAGAGCTATGGTACGCTAAATTTTAATGTACAATGTTGACCAAAATTCCATAGGCAATCTTACAAAGCAATAGCTTGACGTTTAATTTGACTTACGTCCTTCTAGTTTCGAGAAAATAAACACATTGTCGTCAACAAGTGATTGTACTTCATAATTTCAGCGGTATAATATGAGTCAAGATGGCCTAGCGTTTAAGCGCGTGCAGATAGATGCGTGAATCAGCGAGCCTTGTGTTCGAATCTCACGCAGTACTTCGACTTTTTGTAAGTTTTTACTCGATTCGAAGTAATGAGACAGAAATATAATATTCTTTATCTTGTTCGCTTTGTTCACACATTTCGTAAAGTCAGAAAGGTAGATTATAGAAAACAATAAAGGAGTCAGATTTCTGTGAAGTAGACATGAGTTTTATGAATAGTTAACTTGATCGGAATAAACGTTGTCGTTTGGCTGTAGTAGTTGGTTAGTGACGTGTGATTTGATAGATAGGTATTGTATTTATTCTCGAAATGCAGGCAAATATTAATATTGAGGCGAGGGCGACTATTATTGCGCTGCATAAAAGTGGTCTTAATAGAACAGAAATATCTGATGAAACCGGACTGAATGTGAGTATTATATTTATGAATTAAAACTTAAACTTTATTTGAAATTTTACCTAAGATTATTTGGTGACATATGGATTAATTCTTTTTATTGTTTTTTAAATCCATCATGAGGCCTAAAAGATAAATAATTAGTGTTTATTATTGGATTTATAAACGCAGAGTTTCAATATTACATTGTTAGGTATATTAAATAACTATTCATATTTTATATAAAAATGAAGTCACTTTATATTTTTATTGTAAAAAAAGTGATATTAGGCAGCTGCTGCCTAAAATCACTTTTTTTTTTGTTTTAGAGGAATACTGTAAGTCGCTGGATCAAGAGATATGAGAAAGAGGGTAGCCTTGCTAGTCGACAGCGACGTGGAAGGCCGTCGCTTATTAGCGATGCGCAGCGACGACATATGGTGAGCGAGCATGCAACAAATGGACTAGACAGACAGCGGTATTATTCGACACCTCATTGCAAACTGTTCGCCGTGCCCTCCACGCTGAAGGCTTGCATCACAGAACACCAGTTAATAAGCCGTTCTTGACAGAAAGACATAAACTAGAACGATTACGTTTCGCACAGGATTATTTAGATTTTGACTGGAATACTACCATATTTTCAGATGAAAAGACCTTCGAATCTAGTCAAAAGGGTAGGCTTCATTTATGGCGCAAGGATAACACTCGGTGGTGTGATAAAAACGTAATCCCTAATGCAGACTCAGATTAAAATTAATATGTGGGGATGGATGAGTGCAGCAGTTCCAGGAGAACTGCTTTTTATTCCTCCACGCACCAACAGTTCTACTTATGTAGAAGTATAAGACGATGTCATGCTACCTACTGTGCTCAACATTTACCCAGCTGATCAGTTGACACAAATATAATTTGTCCAGGACAATTGTCCTATTCACCGGGCGAACACTGTGCGTGAGTTGTTTCACAATCACCCGGAGATAATTGTTGTTCCATTGCAAGCGCGATCACCCGACTTCAACCCCATAGAAAATCTATAGGGTTTGATGGTGCAAAGGTGAGAGTCACGGGATGAGAGGTGTATACCACAATTAAAATCCCATTGCATGGAGGTGTGGGAAAATTTAAGAGGAACCGAAATATGTGGTAATATTGTAGGGTCCATGCGCAAACGTCTACTTGACTGTATTTAAAATAATGAGGGTTATACAAAATATTAATACCTACTTAGATGTTTTCGTTTTAATAATTAGACGGTGTAACTAACTATTTTAGTAATACCTATTGATATATCCATAATTATTTAATGATCTTAAATTGAGGTTTAGTTTCAATCTTCTTTTCGAAAAAAATCAAGAAAATGAACACTTAAGCTATAACCTCAATACATTCATTGTGACGTTACATAAAAAACATGTTCATAAAGTCTAAATCATATATTAATAAATTTATTTACTCAAAATTAGTTTTCAAACTCTGCTGAATACCGATACATATAATAAGTTGGTATCAACAATTATATTTGTGTTATTAGAATATCCTTTCCTTGTTATGTTATTGTGGGTATACAACAAAAAATCTTATGAACCTTACAAGAGAACTTCTTTTATCTAGGCAGGAATGTGACGTCACAATTCTCATAAAGTTTGCTAATTTTATAATAGGTATATAAAACGAATAAACATTTTTGTCATCATTCAGCACGACTTTTTTATTTCCACCTTCCAACACCGAAAAGATTTAAGTAAAATACAACATTATCACATAAATAGTTAAGTAATAATACAAAAACCAATATTTAACTTCTTATAAATAAATAATAAGCATGAATACATTATAAATAAACATAAACATTACCTAAGAAGTTTTTGCTTAAAATACAAATACTATTATGGTTTCAAAGAAACCAAAAACAGTCAAACATTGTATTTAAGATTCGAACTCAGTCAATCAATCAAAAGTCATTTATTCAAATTAGGCTGAGAATCAGCACTTTTCGAACGTCAAAATTACAAAAGACAGTGTCTTCATTGACCGTGAATCCATTGCTTAGCCTAAACAGCTAGTAGCATATGTTACCTTTGCGCGAATTTTAGCAATCCAATGGTAAGAACAGGTCGCCACTATGACGCGTATTCTAAATGCAACAGAAATATAATGTTACCTATTTCACTCATACACGCACACGCACTGGTTGTATCGTGCTATTTTGTTGTTGAGAGAAAAATAAGTTTATCAATGAACGACCGAAATTGTCTAAATAAACTCTTTGACTTCCTCTAATTTACGTGAAAGTCTTTCACATTATATTATCTGTAGTAAACAAAGGCAGATACAGTTGTGTAACGTTTATAGACTGGCAGTTTGTTTTATGCACTCTTTAAACTCCAAACTTTATCACCGTGGGTAGTTTGAACAAGATCACGCTGAGATACGAATAGTAAAAATTTTAGGTTAATGACCTTTACATACTTGCGACAGAAAAGCAGTGTACGTATGTACTTACAAGGAAGAGGGTTTGGGTAATAGGGGTCAGAGCAATGTTAGCAAAAAAGGAGTATCTACCTACTTACCCAGAATTTAAATGCGCGTCCAAGGTGAAGACCTATAAACGGAATTCTTAGAAAAGAACAACTTTCAATTTAGTTTAGTGGAAGCAAAATGGCGGATGTGACGACCATGACAGTAACTTTGCATTGATTGAATAATAAAATGCCGCATGGCGTCCGGAGATCGGATTTAGATAGTAGTTTGTTAATAGAGAAAGCACATATTTTTTCTAACCTTGAAATGTTAATGTTCTAAAGCCCGCTACGAAAAACCAATTTACAAATTTGAAATTAATTAATATTTTGGTAGTATCTCCAGTGGAAAATAACATTTTGATAGACCCATCCATTATCTACAAAATAATTGGATTCATTAATTTGAATTTAATGTTCCAAATTGAATATTTCCATTTGGAAACTTTAAATGGAAAATAAAACTACGAAACTACCAAGTAAAGGTTCGTTTTTATTAAATAATTGAGTTTTGTAGGTACACCATTGGTTTCCTTTTGTGAATACAATGACATGTTTTGAATTTATGGTCATATTTACTGAAATCATACAAAACACAAAAACTTTTATTGGCAAAAAGAAAAGGATACAGACAGTCATTTTACATAAACACAGTTAAGCTTGTACATCAGAAATTTAAAAAAAAATATCGCTGCTTGATCGACACCTCACGTACCCAGAGGGCCGGGTTGTTCTTTGGCCAAAGAATTAGCATTGGCTAATTCTTTGGCCAAATTTTTTACAAAAAAAAAAATGTATATAAGTAGTTTATCAGCCATCTTGTTACCATAACACAAGCATTAGGTTGCTTAGCTTGGGACTAGATGGCGCTGTGTGAAATGTCCAGGGATATTATTATTATTAATTAAAGTCTGAAATGGAACATATTTTTGAATTATTTCTTTATAATCATCAGCCAGCCGCATTGCGATGGACAAAATAATTTACGCGTCTTTCGGCTCAGGATACGGCTCGATTTGTTACATACAACCAGCACCCTAATTGCGTAACACACGATCAATCGGAATCTGAATCATTTTGAAGCAAATTGCTAATCCATTGTTTCATAAGTGAGAAAAATTTGTCTGCTCAACACGTAAATAACGCAATGAATGTTGTTGAACTGTCAAAATGAAACCGATTCCGATTGATCGTGTGTTACACAATTAGGGTGCTGGTACCTACTAATTACGTATCTCTTTATCATTCACATAAATTATAATAGGGAAATGATGCGTACTTCTCAAGTGGGTACATTTATTAGTAATAGGTACTTATGATAATGTCAGTTGTATGTCCTTACGGCAATGTCAGCTTTTCATTTTTCTGAACAAAATTTCACATCAAATATTAAAATTCATGGTCTTCCTTTTATTTCTGACACTATGTTATTTAGCAAAAAATAATCCTTATGATGAAGCCAAAAAAATACCCTGTAGCTTTATCATACCGATCGAAAGATCGGTATGATAAAGCTACAGGGTATTTTTTTTTCTCGTGTAGCGGATTCGATTCCCGGTTCAACCATGTAATTATCTAAAAATGAATGCAGTTTAAATTGTTTTTTTAAATTAAAATAATGTTTTCTTTCAGTAAAATGTCAATGTAATCTACAATATTCAAGGTACTTTCCCTCCATGTGGCATAGCCGTGGAACAACCACTTTGTCACCGATGTTTCCAAATTTAGAAATAAAATTGTATTGATACTTACTTCTTAACTAATGAAAATAGAGAAGGGGAATTCTCGTAATATTAAAAAAGTTCACAGTCTGATCTCCATCTTAATCTGTCAAAAATATTTCCAAAATCCCTACATTTTTGAGTCTAGTCCCACTCTCATCTCAGATCTCACTCTCGGTCACCTGACCGTTTTTAATTACGGAAATTGGCCTTCAAATCTACAGTTAGAAAAGCCAGCTAGACAGTGTAGTTTTGGTATGCCAACCATCTTGGAACCGGTCTCTGATCTAGACACTAGACTGTAGAGTGACACTTTGCTAAAAATCTACATATATGGAGTTATCAAATAAGGCTTTTTTTTTTTTTGAGGATGGGAAATCATCAAATGACCCCTCCCGCTCTGGGTGGAGCAGAAGGGAGTGTCAGACTCTTACTGACTGAAACCCACCCGTGTTCCTTCCTTAGCCCTTTATGTTCCAGGGCAGCGGTAACCCTTTCGGACGATCCCGCTACCCTGGATCAAATAAGGCTTAGGGCCAATTTAAATTAGAAAAAAGTATGTTGTATTTCAGCATTGACTTGCAACGTGTATGACAAAAGCAAACGAATTTATACTCAAAATGAATTTTACTGAAACTTTTTGGTCTCGATTGTTCATGTTTCTTAAACTTTAATATTATTTCTCTTAACGTCAGCGCGACAGCTGTAGAGATTTATGGCTCAACTTTCTGAGTGCAAGTTACTTAAATTAGAGTCTTAAACTATTACACGAACAGTAGATAGTGAATAATAATCTATACTTATAATAAATCTGTAGAAGTGAAAATTCTGTACATTGAAAATATAAAAAAAATAAATAGCAGGGGGTGTTACTAGACCGACACCGAACCCAAAAATGTGATTAAAAAAATTTTTGTCTGTCTGTCTGTCTGTCTGTTTGTTCAGGCATCACGCAAAAACTACCGGTTCGATTACGATGAAACTTGGTATAATTATTCTTTAATATCCTGGGCACAACACTGGGTACTTTTTATCCCGGAAAAGTATATACAATAAAAAACAAACTTAATTTTGCGGTTCGATCCCTAGACCCGATTACTGTACCAACCGCAAATAATAAGTTTGTCGTAGGTTACGTCACAGTATCTTAGCCGTGTGCAGTGTCCCTAAGTTATGCTCTAAATGTAGTGCTGAAGGTTGAATTTGGCTTGCACCGTTCGCAGCACACGCGTGGCGCGCGGCCGCGCGCGCATTACGTTAGTACTTATCCTTACCTATGGCATTACATTTTTTGAACTTTGATTTGAACGGACGTGTCGAGTGGCAAGCGTTCGTTCTTATTCTTATTTTAACTGCTACGTGCAATTCTAAACCGTGCTTTTCAGTGCGACCTTTTTATTCCTTTTAGTTTTTAGAGTTATTTAGGTTTATTTTTATAAGTCGTAGGGATAGATTTTAATTTTAAAGTATAGGTAGGTAGTATATTTGATAGTGTACGTAGTGACCGTAGGTTATTTTATAATACGGTTAGGTAGGATTAGTCATTCGTATAGATATTAGTTTTTAGGGATTTTGCTTATTTATTGAGTTTAGATTAGTTATCATCAGAAATAGGTTTATTTAGGTAGGTAGGTATTTTATTTTCTGTTATTGAGTTTTTTTTAATTAGGTAGTTACTTAGGTAAAGATATCATATAGGTACCCTCTTAATCACCACTAATGAGACACAATTGGTTTTCTATTGTAATTAGCCACAAAGGGCTCGCGAGATACCTAGATGGAATCCTCGGGAAGCACATACATTTTATCCTGTTAGCACGTTCCCGTGGGATAATTTCCGACATCCACGCGGGCGAAGCCGCGGGCAGAAGCTAGTAATACATAAAAGTTTTAGCTAAATTCTGTCTAGTTTGTGTTGTTTTTGCAATCAATGGAATAATCATTTCCCTCTAATTTTGGGAAGTAATTATTAGTTACTAACTTATCTCGAACTGACAATAATTATTATTACGCGTATCACTAATTGGCAATTCAAATATATTAATTATCTAATGATCAATTATTTCATGAAATTAGTTTAAGTTTAGTGGGTATACCTATGTCTGTAAACATAATGATTTATGTTAAAATATAAAAACCATAAACATAACTTTTGAAAACCCCAAACAAAAAAGCTTATGTATTTTAACTTCAAAAATAATAAAAATGGCTCACACAATTTTACATTATCTACATATTTTATGAGCTAACACAACACTGGAAGCAATAACATCATTAATTCAAAATCTCACGCGTAATGGTTACATTTGTATGCGTATATAACCGACGTAGGCTCTGCACTCAATGTATGGAAATTTATTTCACGGGCCTGTAAAGTTTTATAACCCCGCGGTTATGACTGGGTTTATTCGAGCAGATTTATTAGTGACCCACCTCTAGGACCCTGAAATCGTTATCTGGGAACGTTAATTCAGCTGTGACTGCGTGTCATTTTACGACTACGGGGCCCAGGGGCCGGGGGTCCGTTGTCACGTTGTCGAGGCCTGCAGCGTTTTAGTGTTAACTCGTGTTTGAGTGAGCACTTATGACGTCTATTAAAGTAACCAATTATATTTGTACAAGGTGTACAGTTACAAGAATGTGTTTTGTTTTAATTTAATTTTATAGTTTTAGTATTGTTTTGTTTTATTACGAGTGCCGTGCTTTATTGTAGGTTTTCCGTGATTTATTTAAAGATAGACGTAAGACTTTGTAATCATGGAAATAACTTAATTTAAGAGTTTTGTATATCATCGATCTTTCCACGCGGTGTGATCAAGCAGCGATTTCATATTACTTTCCGATTCCGTACTCTTCCATATAAAAGGGTCCGAAACTTAAAGGACAAAGAACAGGAAGAAGAAAATCAATGCATTCTAAAAGTTCTGTACGAGTTGCAGACGCATGCGGAAGGAAATAGTTATTGAGAAAGTTTGGGAACTCTTGTGTTATAAAATGAAGGTTGAAGGTGCCAGCCTGCACTGGAAACATATTGCTCGAATTGATAGTTCTACTTGCGTTTTTATTAATAATTGTTGACTTCATTCTTAAGTGTGATTTATGGTTTTATTGAGGGCTTGGGTTAGGCATAAACATAGCATAATCAGCCTATAATGTTCGTACTGCTTGGACACAGGCCTCCTCTCTTCGAGAGGGAGTGGGCTGTAATCTACCACGCGGGCCCAGTGCGGGTTGGTAGATGTCACATGACTTCGAATTTTTAGTTCTAGGACATGCCGGTTTCCTCACGATGTTTTCCTTCACCGTTTTGAGAGCAGCGGTGATGAAACAAATTACACAAAGTAAAGCGCCTGCCTGGGTTCGAACCCACGACCTATTATAACTCGTAATTCGAGGCCGTTACCACTGGGCCACCACTGCCCCTTGGGGAAGGGGATCAGGACAATGTGGAGAGACATTTGCAATATGCATACGATAGTACCTATTTAAAAAAAAGTATAGAACATATTTTCCCCTTGTCCCGTGTCACGAAACAAGCTAGTCAGGGAGGTCGATAGTCTTAAACAAAATGTAACATGCACCACATGTTTTCTACTTAGAATAATGAGTTTAGTAAATCTGAAGGCCAATTCTCGTAGTTTAAAACGTTCAAAATCTAGTCGCAGTCTCATCTCAGCGACAAACAAATGTCAAAAACTTGTCAAAATGTAGGGAAATTAGAAGTATTTTTTGACAGATTGAGACTGAGATCAGACTGTGAACGGTCTTAAAATTACGAGAATTGCCCCTCTGTTTTACTGCTTTAGCGTCATTAGAAGTTTGTGAAGTTTCACCAGTTAATTAAATTTGATCCTGTATACAATAATGTACCTACTTGTAGAATACTACACCTTTATTATTATAACAGGGAGGAGGACCAAGGCAACCGACATAGCCCGAAGAACGCCAAACTTAAGTGGCATTGGGCAGGGCACATTGCTCGCAGGACAGATGGCCGATAGGGCCAAAAGGTTCTGGAGTGGCGACCGCGTACCGGAAGATGTAGCGTTGGAAGGCCCCACACAAGCTGGACAGATGACCTGGTGAATTCACCAGGTCATGCGAGAATCACAGCACCGGTCGAAGTGGAGGTGCTTGGGGGAAGCCTATGTCCAGCAGTGGATGTCTTTCGGATCAAATGTTGATGATGATTGATATAAAATAAAATATAATTATATGTTTTCTGTTGATGACAACCTTAGAACCATCAATATTTGCAAGCGAAAAGCGAGAGATAATTCAAATTATGTAAATGCCGATCCAATTATGATGAGATGATTTCACAGCTGTGCATATGACGTCACCGTTTAACACTAATGTCCAAATGCATATTACAAACAACACATTATGCACAATGCCGGCCAAATTCACATGAACATCAAATCAATTACATTTGCATACAAACTTACATTCGCTTAGTATTTGTTTACTTTGGCAATACTGTTAATTTATGCCTATTTGCTAAAATAATAGGCCTATTTTTGGTATTATTTGAGTTAACATACACAGCTGGATGAGTGAACAGTGGATTATCAGTAAAACCGTTTTGGTCTTTGTTTTAAGTAATGGTAACCCGTTACCATTACTTAAAACAAAGACCAAAACGATTTAGAACACAATCATTAATTAGCGTTGTCTTTACCCCGGTAAAGACAACGCTAATTAATGATTGTGTTCTAAATTTTTGACTTGTTTGTGAACTGGCGAGTGTCAATCTCGCGCGCCGTGCGTGAGTTGAGACCTTCCGATTTTACCTATTTTTTTTTGTCGCCAACTCGCTCGCACATAAAAAGTATAGTCAAATAAAATCGGATTGAAACCAATAACTATAAATAACTAGCTATTGCCCGCGGCTTTGCCCGCGCTGGCTGATTCGGTTTAGCACCGACTAGGTATCTACTTAGACTTCGGGATACGTTTAAGCCTATGTTGGAGGTGAAAGATGAGGCGCGGGGGATGCGGCCGACGACGCATGATACACAAGCAGGCTAGCGTTGCTAGAATGTTACTTTTGATGTTACAAAAGTTTACGAACTAACTAAATACACGGCATGTAGAAAGTAGGTACTTATTATTGATTTACGATATCGTTAAGAAGAATAAGAATAAGAATATTTATTTGCCAGAAACATGGTATAAAATATAAAGATGGTCATAGTGTTTCAAAGTGCTACAGACATGTTTCACCGCCTAAATGGTATGCAAAATTAATTTAAGTAAGTCTATCTAAGTTAAAAATGTCAAAATACATTAATTATTAATTTAAAATATTATTTCAATTATTATTACACACGATTATTTCATACACAATTCGACTATTACATACACTTATTATTACATATTATTCAATTTAGAGCAATCTCAATGTCAAAATTATATAAAAAAAAAGAATGTCACAATTATATTATATTTAATAAATTGAGAATAAATTCAATTTGGTAATTTATCTGCTATAAAATCGGTTAATGAATAATAACATTTATCTACAAGTAATTTTGTAAGGTACTTTTTAAATTTATGTAACGGTTGTTCTCTTATACTATGGGGTATTTTATTATAAATAGTGGGTGCCATACAAATCACACCCTTTTTTAACAGTGCTGTATTATATGCACCTGTGTACAATAGTTCGTTCGTTAATCGTTCGTTAATCGTTGATAATTATTAGGTAAATAAGCAGTTTTATATTATTGTCATGTTGATTTATATTAAATATCTATCTCAAAAATGATATTTGTTTTAGTTTAAAGTCAAGTTGTATACTTATGTCTTAAAAAGTGGGTACCTATATTATACATTTTATAAGACGTTTTTGTAGCTGATTGTACATAAATACGTCAAATTTTCACGGTCGAGCGAGTTGACGAAAAAAAAAACAGGTAAAATTGGAAGGTGCCAATTCGCGCGCGCTCGCGAGTTTGACACTCGCCAGTTGACAAACAAGTGAAATTTTTTAGTTATGAGCTGCATGAACTACTATGGATTACCAACTGAAAAAAAATGTATCTGGGGATACAACATAAATTAAAGTCGATTTTCGTGTCTGTCTGTGTGAGCGCGTCGTTCTTCTACACTACACATTTTAATGCGGTTTTCGCTATCATTTGGCCGGTCGCTAGTGCTTTTAAAAATGAGAACGCGATAATCCTGACACTCTGAAGATCTCCCATATTACAACGTTCACAATCTCATCTCAGTGACGATCAACGTCAATAACTTGTCAAAGATGTAGGTAATTTAGATGTATTTCTGACTGATTGGAACTGAGATTAGCATGTAAACGTTCTAAAAAATGTTAGAATTGGCCCTATGGGATTTTATATAATTTAAACATGATCTTCCTATCATTTTGGTCTAGTGGTCGCAGGCGTTACTGCTGAGCATGAGGCCTTGGGTTCGATTTCCAGGGCAAGCAAAGTGTTATTGGGTTTGGAATTTCTCAGTAGCAGCCCGGAGTCTAGATGCTGAAAAGGCTCGCCCCCAGTTACTTGGGAATTAAAAAAAAAACTGGCGAAAGGCGAGTGTACTATAGGTACACCTCTGCCTAACCCTTCGGGAATACCGGTACGATGTTATGTTATGTTTTCATAATAAAT
Organism: Apamea anceps; assembly: GCA_951799955.1. Lineage (NCBI taxonomy): Eukaryota > Metazoa > Arthropoda > Insecta > Lepidoptera > Noctuidae > Apamea > Apamea anceps. Next base: position 8,469,172 of record OX637512.1, read on the forward strand.
AAGTAAAAATAATCTTAAACATCGCTCATCTGAGGGGCAATTCTCGTAATTTTAAGAACGTTCACAGTCTGATCTCAGTCTCAATCTGTCAAAAATACGTCTAATTTCCCTACATTTTAACAAGTTTTTGACATTTGCTTGTCGCCGAGATAAGACTGTGACTAGATTTAAATTACGAGAATTGGCCTTCAGATTAGGATACGTTCAACCCAAACCACAGCTAACATAAAAAAAAAACTTGAACATTTGAATTCAGAACAAGCCGTAACCAATGGAGTACAATAAAATACATTAATAACACCACATTGATTACTTACTTTTACTCAGGCAAAGTTTCCCTTATCTCGGATCGTATAGGAGAAACAACATCAAAACAATATAAATTATATTATGGCCACACTTTTACGAAGTATTTTGTGCTTATTTTTCCTTTACTTTTTATGCTGATTTGCCTTTGCTTGATGGGCTGTGCAAAGAGATAGAGAGGATACAGTCTATGGGCGATAATACTGTTTTTATATTTCGAATAGCGGAATAGCTCTTTGAATTTTTCTTTTTTTCCAATATGTTTTTATTTCTTTCTGAGTTTATGTTAGTTCAACATGTTCTGACTGAGGTGTTAAGTCAGTGTTTGTCATTTAAAAAAGTTAAGATACTTTTATTTTTGTGTATGTATACTATACTGTGAACTGAGTGCTCACTAACCAAAATATTTGTGTTATAGAAGAATCTCATATAAACGATAAATGATGATGATAAATTATATTTATTTCTGTAAATTGGTTCAAAAATCACTTTTACACGTCAAAATTAAAGTTCGTTGTTTCCTAACTGAATATTCTGAGAAGAAAGACCGAAACAAACTGAGATGTCAGTTTCTTCTGACAAAATCTTGGTCAGGCCATAAATGACAACTATGCAGGTTAATGCCTGAGATAGCCTTTTATGGAAAGAACCATACAGATTTGAGTGGACCTGTCCTCTTAGTGCAGGAATTTGTCAGTAATCGTGTAGCTCATCTTAGCGCCTCGGCGAACAATACAAAAGAAAGGACATTTGGGTAGGCCGCATAAAGTACACAAACTGTCAGATTATCACATATAAACTATGCGAGAGAAAAAAAAAATTACATGTAAAAAATGGAGCATCTCAATCCCAAGCCTTTTTGTCCGCAATATAAGCTTTAACGGTATAAAAGGCTTTCTGGCACAACTTACGTTTATTGAATGATTTGAATTTATTGAGGCTTAGATTTTGAACGTGGCTTGAAAGTTTATTATAAAAGCTTATATATTGACACCTAAACGAGCCACCGAGCCTCTAGAGGAAGTACACCAAATTAATTGTATTTTTGCCTAGTTTTTATATTCTGGTTAGAAAAAAACGTGTTTATCAAAATCCAATAAATCAACACTTCGACGAAAGGGTGCCTTCAAATACGTTTCTGGGGAAACTGGGTGTTTTCGTTTAATTAAAATTGCTATTGGTTCCGCGAACATTACCGCACGACTACACTTTTGGCGTGATACTGAGAATTATTGAAATTTTACTACGGAAAATGTAAAACCTTCAAAAGGCGCCCGGGCTTTGAGGATAAGACCGGAAAGTGTGGGATTTTTACCTCACTAAAACCACCCCGGTGGCCACCATCTGCACATGAAAAGAAAATTAACAAAAAAATTAAACCGCCGAAAAAACTGAAAACCAAAAAATAATAAACCTTTTTTATTTAACTTTAATAACTAAGTTCTTAAACTAATGTAAGTATACTTAAGTAATTTTGCGTCGGCGCAAAACAATCAATAAACAAAGATCACTACTAGCTAAATTGCCTTAAATTTAAACGGCGCCGACTCAAAATTATTTAGGTATACTTACATTAGTTTCCCCAACGGCCTGGAAGCCGTCAGGTTTCCTTCTTTGATAGTCGTTACCCGTAACGACTATCAAAGATCCACGCGGAGGGGTCTCGGCATGTAAAGATGGTCACCCATCCACAGACCAACTGCGGCAAGCATAGTTTAACCTGATCGATCGACCTGTGCGGCTGTTATTATTTAGCCTTGCTCCTTCTTTCTTATGTGCAAGTAGGCAATGTTAAATTAAAATGCTTATAGTGGCAGTAAGTACTTCACTGAGCATACTCTACCAAAAGGAACCCTTCCCCTAAGTTAAATATTAAAGCAGGCGCACTCACACACACGTAATCCTTTGTTAATTGCAAAAGTTGCTGGTGCTTATCTCTATGCAGCTAATTCTGCGTGCACAGAAACTGCGGCTTAGTACAGATGCAATCATGCATACCACAAATTAGCATACTCAAGCAATACCTCTTCTAATTTAGGTACCACTTAGAGATAATAGAGTGATAACAAGAAACGATTAGATTTGCGTAATAATTCGTATAATTTGTGTAATTTGCAAGGGTTTCGACGGAATCGTTAAATTGAAGATTTACCTTCAAAAAGGTTCTTACGTTATAAAAGCAGATTAATTTAAATGGTTACGGGTAATCCTGCCACAGGATCTATGTTCGGTGGGGATAAAAATAATGTAGACTTACTTACAAGACGGGCAATTCTCGTAATTTTAATAACGTTCACTGTCTGATCTCAATCTGTCAAAAATACCTCTAATTTTCCTTAATTTTTGACACGTATTTGACATTGACTGTCGTTGGGATTAGATTGCGGCTAGATTTTGAACGTTTTTAATTACGTTACGTTACGTTTTTATTTTAGGTTCTCACGCTGCACAGGTTCAGTTAAAATAACCTTATTTAAAGCTTACTGTCAAGTATTTTACACGTGCAGCCTTTGGTCCAGCTTCACTCTAAAGGCTGTTAATGCTCTTCGAGTCCAGTACAATAATTCATTCAGGATGCTGTTGGGGCTGCCACGCTTCTGTAGTGCCTCAGGGATGTTCGCGGACGCCCGGATTGACAGCTTCGCTGCAATCAGGCGCAAGCGAGCAGCGTCCTTGTTGCACAGGGTGCGTGCCAGTAACAACGGTCTCCTGAGTGTCATTGCCAACAAACTGGATTGTCCTTTCACCTGGTACTTAAGTCAGCTGCATGCTCCTGTAAATATTGGTAATGTCTACTAACATAGTTTTTAAGTTTTTATGTTACTAACATCTTCGTACCCTTTGTAATGTTGTAATTATGGAATTGTATTCTGAATTAAAGAGATTATTATTATTAATTACGGCAAATGGCCTTTAGGTATTTATGCTATTGCTGCAGGTATTATGTAAATTATCTTTAATGTAAAGAAAACAAACTTAACTTATCTTTTATACAAAATAATTCATACTACATACAAATAAATGTAATTCAAGTGTCTGCTTGTACGAGTAATGTCAAATAACAGATTTTTACTCAATCCTTAAAATTTTTGTCTGTCTGTTTCGGCTTGTCCGAAACGGCGGAACCGATTTTGACGGGACTTTCGCTGGCAAAAGCTGATGTTATAACGAGGACCTAGGCTATTTTACTCAAACATTATAAGATGCTTTTTCACGGAAAGACAGAGGGTCATGACGTACAGATGCCAGCAGGTCAAGCTCCCCGAAACTGTCAAATTTTCCCAATCATCCTAGAACCTTAATTCTTTAGATATACAGTTGAAAATCTATTAAAGCAATTTGACAGATTGTAGTAGCTTGATGTGCTGGCGAATGTACACCTATTAAAATTTTTGTTTCCCTATTAATAATAATAATTTCCTATTATTATTAATAATTTCAATAGGTTAGGTTTCTTTTTATTTAAACGAGACCTATCTCGTATAAATAAATCACCCAAAACAATACCATTCTTATTCCAGACTTACATGTAGATAAAGTTAAAGTAGCAGCAAATAAGATAAAGACATGTCCCCCTATATGTATGTCAGGTGCCCCCGAATTTGGAGGGTCAAATCCTTTTTTCCGTTCCCAACTTTTTCTTGGAAACCCTTGATGAAGTTTGGCGAAATTCCCTTTGTAACCGATGAAATAGCCTGGTTCTTTTTGTTGGGCCTAGTAGATCGGGAGGCTTTAAGTAATTACATGGGTTACTTAACTAATTGTGATTGGATTGAAAGTAAAAGTATTATACGTTTTGTTTGTGAGATGTATTGGGTGAGTTCGGCTTGTACGAGTAAAAGGGATTCAGGGGTTTTATTAGATTAGGTTTGTATGTATAAAAAGCGTTACAGATTATAAAAGTTTCACTCTATACCTGAAGATGTAGATTTGCCGGTTTGCTTTCTGGTCGTGTTTGGCGCACAGACCGACTAATGCCCTAGGTATAGCTCGCGTCGATACGAAATAAAAACGTGACTTCACCATCATCTGCCCCACCTTTTCCCAACTATGTTGGGGTCAGCTTCCAGTCTAACCGGATGCAGCTGAATACCAGTATTTTACATAGAGTGACTGCCTATCTGATCTCCACAACCCAGTTACTGGGTAATACGATACCCCTTGGTAAGACTGAAATAAAAAACTTAGTTGTGCCAAATCAAGGACGTACATGAATTACCTATTTATGTATTTGTGTTTCTAGTTTTAAGAGTTTTTTTTATCACTGTCCCTCTCAAACAAAGCACCTGCCATCTAATCTCTTCACCACCCTTGGTTGACTGGTAGAGAATGCCTAAGGCATTTAATCCGCCTTTGTACCTTTTTGTGCGAAAAGTTTAAATAAATATATAAATTACTTTATTCATAATTTACCTGAATCCGATGAAAGTCGATTTGATTAAAAGTTCTCAGCGATTGACTTTCTATTGAATTCTATTAATAATTCGTTATAATAAATCATTCTGTTTGCTGGAACAGTACACGTTCCAGTAAACAGAATGATTGAAACAAAGCCATTCAGATATTTGGATTTACCTGATATTTGAACCAACAGATTTATTTGATCCGAAAGGTTATTAATAATTCATGGAATTATTACTAAAGAGACAGCTATATTATTATTTACCTGATATTTCCAAGGATTGCTGAATTGTCATGAACAAACACGTTGCTGCTGATAAGTCAAAATAGATGGCTCCTGGGGAGAATATTATATTTGATCAAATGTTTGAAAATGACAGCCGTAGTCTCGTGTTGTAGGGGAAGACTTGTCGTAGACAAAATGTAGTTTTTGGAGAATCTTATCGAGATTAAAATGATTTATTTATAACTACATTGTTTTATGTAGATAGGTAATAGCTGATTGTTGTGAAAGTGGTTCCAATGTTTAGTTAAAACGTTAGCCAAAATTAAAGTCAATAAGTCAATGTGAATAATAGTAAACGGGGGTTATTTTTAATTCTATGTGAATTTATCTTCTATTCATAATGTTGGTAAACTGACTGGCTATTCTTAAAAGTAAAATGGTGATTTGAATCCAATTTCTGTAGGTTCCGTAGGTTTTGAACCTAGAGAATAAAACAAGAGTATGTAAATAAGTAGGTAAAGGAGTACTTATTAATTATTATGGTCTCTTAAACTTATTCTCAGAAGAGATATTTTAATTACTGAATTCATTCAGATGTGAACTCAATCATTAAACAACACAAACAGTAATTACAAATATTAATAAAATGCATGAATACAAAATAATGAATCCGAGGTAAACAGATGTATCTGGAATATTAAATTAATTTCGTTTGTTTTAATTAACACCGCGGGATTACCGTTACGGGCACGCTTAATGAAATGAACATAATCTTGTTATGACGGCATGTTAGCATTAAATATGGGTAAATAAGGCTCTTAATGTAATGAAAGTAGCATACCGCATTTCGTGCGCGAGTGCCCGGATTACGCAGCATGCAATTTTTTACTGCTGCGGTGTCGAATTATGTGAGGTGAGAAGGCAGGTTCTAGCTTATATTTTCACATGAAATAAGCTGTAAATATGCACCGTTTATGTGGTTTTAACACGACTCTATGAAAATTTGTAACATGTTTTTAAATAAACATAAATTAATGATAAATTATGTATTTTCTGTAAGCAGGCGTGCATAAACACTTTTACACGTCAACCATATTTCAAAACTAGATGAGGTCGGCGTTTCCTATCTGACTACTCTGAGTAGAAAGGCCGAAAAAAACTCTGAGGTCTTTTAAAGTCCAGGCATAATCTTGGTCAGATCATGTGAAGACCATGTAGATCGATGTCTGAGATGGTCTTTTGAGGAAAGAACCACACAGACTGATTGGACCTATCCAGTCAATGCACGCATTTGTCAGAAATCGTGCAGCTCAAATGTAGTTTATTTTCCCTTATTCTGTCATATTACGAGAATATCAGTCTAATAAATGCATTCAATTTATCCACCCAAATATTTAGTAAACAAATAGCCCACATTTATATCAAAAGATTGATTAATCACGCATAATACCACAGCCTTAATTTCCTAAATGATTATTTGCTCTAGGACTGAGCGAACATGATTTGACAGTTATTATTTAGGCGCAGAAAATGGCGGCTATTCGTCACAGCTGGACACGTTTCACTCCGACGGCCGTCTATCACGAATATGGAAGGGTGAGTGCTGATGAAATTGTATTGAAATTCAGGTACTCAATTGTTCCCTTTGTGCTTATTCGCTAGACCGTTTAGGGCGCGTCAAAGCAAAAGGTCTAGCTTACCGATTTTCCTTTGCAAGTGATGCTATTTCATGTGTGATGTCATGATGTGGCTATATGTCATTTTATTTTATAAAGTAACCATGAATTATATAATTAAGGGGCTAGTGGCTAAGTAATAATAGCCGCACAGTTCGATCGATCAGGTCGTCCGTGGACGGGTGACCATCTTTACATACCAAGACCCCTCCGTGTCTCAGAAAGCACATTAAGCCGTTACGGGTCATCAGAAGCCGGAAAGTCGGACAACCAGTCTCACCAAAGGGTATCATATTACCCTATAACTGGGTTGCGGAGATCAGAAGGCAATTCTCGTTATTTAAAACGTTCAAAATCTAGTCGCAGTGTCATCTCAGCGACAAACAAATGTCAAAAACTTGTCAAAATGTAGGGCAATTAGAGGTATTTTTGACAGATTGAGACTGAGATCAGCACCCTAATTGCGTAACACACAATCAATCGGAATCAGAATCATTTTGAAGCAAATTGCTAATCCACTGCTTCATAACTTCGAAAAATTTGTCTGCTTAACATGTAAACAACGCAATGAATGTTATTGAACTGTCAAAATGAAACCGATTCCGATTGATCGTGTGTTACGCAATTAGGGTGCAGACTGTGAACGTTCTTAAAATTACGAGAATTGCCCCTCAGATAGCAGAGAATGATGTATGTTATGATTAATCTGGAAAATGGTGCGAAATGTCATTTCAATCAACAGTCATTTCCGTCACGAGTATTGCAGTTCCTTCAAAGAAAACCTGAAAAGCATTAAAAAAAAATACAATACTATGTATAAATACTTAAACTACCTTCTCCGCTCTACTATCATCTCACCGAAATCACAACCAGACATATTACAATCGTGTCCAAAATAATACCAAAGTAAATTGCTCTCATTCGAAATTGAGAAACTGCAAGTGTGCGCTTCGTGTTCAATTTGATCGAAACTCTGGCGCAAGCCAAGAACACTGTAAGTGGTAAAACGCCGGTCACGCACTAAACTTGGAAGCAACTGCTAAGACTTCTATCTTTGTGCACTGATCGCTGCCGAGTTTTCCAGCTATTTGTGTGTGTGTACTGTACGTGTGTTGTATTTCAAAATGTTGTTCCATTTGCATTGCAGGCTGTGTGCATATTGAATTGGTGTGTAGGTTGTAACTTTGGCACAATATCGTGCTGTGATAATAAGTGCTAATGAAGTAATAGCTTTTTAAATATACTTTTATCGTAATTTTATGGCTTAGCAGTTGACTTGATCATGACATAATAATACTCTATTAGCGAAATTAAGTCCGCCTTTGTACCTTTTTGTGTGAAAAGTTTAAATAAATATATGATAAAGTGCAGTGTTGCTTCAGCGATCGATACCAACAAATGTCCGAGATCCTTCGCATTATACGGGAGTGAGCGACACATGTCGCAACTCAGATAAATTGTATTCTACAGTTAACTACTTAATTTACTAGCATTTCAAGGCAGTTTTTCCAAGAATTATCTCTAACAACGGGTACAAATCCCACGAATGGGAATATGCAACAAGTCTGCAAGCATTAGTACAATAATCTGTTTCCATCAATTAAGTCGTACAAACTGCGCTAAATAGTCTATGGCACACTAACACCACGACAATCCTAGAGGATTTGAACAAATGGCGCGGGCTTTAACTGAACCTTAAGTCTAATCTCCATTGATCGGTGGAATTACGTATGAAGTTTTGTTTCTTTGTTCAATGGCTAATCGACGATGTCCTTTGTTTTTGAAAGCACGTTTCCTAAATTACAATTCAGGTTTGATTTACAAAGTCTTTAGAGCGAGGCTCATCATTATCATCCACATCCCGACTTCACCGACTTACTGGGCATAGGCCCCGCTTTTCTTGTGTCAATCACCATGCTCCTGTGCCAGGCTCGTGATGGCGATAATATCGTTTGCCCATCTCGCCGCCGGACGACCGACATCTCGTCTTGCAGTCCTTGGACGCCACTCTGCTACAGCCTTACTCGACCTGTCATCAGACCGAGGTTATTATGACGCAATTCCTACGCCATACTACCATACCTATTCATAGGTCGAATGGCTGTGTGTTTTTCTCACCAAATCATCATCATCTGCCTAGCCTTTTCCCAACTATGTTGCGGTCGGCTTCCAGTCTAACCGGATGTAGCTGAATACCAGTATTTTACATGAAGCGACTGCCTATCTGACCTCCACAACCCAGTTACTGGGTAATACGATACGTCTTGGTAAGACTGGTTGTCAGACTTTCGGGCTTCTGACTACCCGTAACGACTGTCAAAGATCCATAAATGACAGCCGGGACCAACGGCTTAACGTGCTTTCCAAGGCACGGAGGGGTCTCGGTATGTAAAGATGGTCACCCATCCACAGACCAACCACGGCAAGCGTAGCTTAACCTGACCGATCGACCTGTGCGGCTGTTATTATTAGGCCACGGTCCCCTCGTGTTTTTCTCACCAAATAACCTCTCTAAACGAATTAAAATAAACGAGGACCCCACCAAAAAGAAATGTTAATTATGTGTAGAATTCAGCCTACGCCAAGCTCGCCCATCATCATTCAAGTTTTGGAATTTTCGTCTATATGGTAATGAAATGAGAATGTCCGTGGCATTTAATTTCACGTTAAAGTGTAGGTGTTCATTAAATGCAGCTACATAACAGCACGTTGCCAGAATTCCGTACCGCATACGGTATATATAATACATTGATGGTTTCGTGGAAATAACAGTATTTCAGAAATTACGGCGTAAATACCTGTAACCGCTCCTTTCTATAATTAGATAGCGGGAAAAATTCAGTGTAATTCCATCGGCAAACGGCTACCGGTAATCATGTGGGGAATTATTAACGGAGGGCTGGAGCTGCAGTGTTGGTTAATTTATATGCTACTGCAAGTGAATTGAACTGAAAAGGTGAGTGGACTTGTTAATGGTTCTTACCCTCTATGGGATTGATTGAAAGCGAGGAAATGAATTAGAAGCAATTTAATGGACAGGGATCGTTTTTGTTATTTACTTATTAATTGGACACATATTACTTTGAAAGCCGATTTAAAAATACAATTCCATTGAGAATTCTTTTACTGTAGCTAGAATACCATAATCAGGGTATAATGGTCTCATTGCTGGGACACGGGCCTCATGTTTGTGATAGGGAGTTAAGAATACTGTCACAAATTGTTGTTACACACAACTTACACAATTTTCTGTCATAAACAATTTAAGACATATCAACGGTACAAATATTGTATTTGGTGAAAGCTACATCTTTAACATTATTCTCCCCCTCTCCGACCTCATAAAGAACTTGGAAACAAAGACACACTTTAATTATTCTCTTTTTTCTTCGCCGAGCGACCCATGCGGTATCACACGACGTTGGCACACACACAACTATAAATAATCACAATTTGCTGGCTCATCGCCTGCGAACACACACGAATTAACGTATTTCATAGATACTACGTTTCTTGTAACAGTTGACTCGTTATTTATGGGATAAAATACGGTTATATGTCATGTTTTGTTTTGGTCTTTTTATTTACGGCTGTTTATGCTTTATTGTTGGACTAAATTACTTTGTCGTAATTTCGCTAACAATGACTATAACTTTTGTGTTATAATAAATAACATATAGGATGGCAGGAACATTTAATCAAATCAAATCAATATTTTATTTCACATAAACCTATGGGCACTTATGAAACGTCAGAAGCTAGGTGCACGGTTCCAATTGGTCGTTTCCTATGGAGAAGAGCCGGTAAGAAACTCCACGGTTACTCTTTTAAAAATAATTGGCTTGTACAATGTTTTCAAATTACAGTAGGTATGGGAGGACAGCGTAGGCCTGTCAACAAGTGCCAGGTACTTGATAAAATAAAATATGGTTTACAGATCTACAGTCTACAAGGCCTACAAAGTCCTCATAATTATATAAAAGAATCTATCAGAACGCGCAACCTGTTACCATGAAATCATGGTTTCAGTTTGCGCGTCGATGTCCCTGCCACCCTGTATAATATTATGACGGTACCTTGCCAATTCATTTATGAAAATATTATGTATGTAAGAAAAAATCAACATCTTTTTAATAAAATAAGTGATAGACATAATTTTAATACTAGAAATAAAGATAAATTAGATCAACCTTTTTTCAGATTATCTAAAGTACATACATCTTTTATGGGGTACTGTGTTAAATGTTACAACAAAATACCTTGTGAAATATTGCAATTAAATGAAAGAAAATTTAAAACTTACATTAAAATTACACTTTGTAAGCAAGGATATTACAAATTAGAGGATTATATCCAAGATAAGAATGCTTGGAAACATGCTGGTCCTGCTCCATAGGACAATCTCTAGAGTCTAGACAAAATCAAACTGGTTGCTAATGTAATTGTATAATTTATTCTTTTTTTTTTTATTCTCTTTGACATTGATTTACATTCTGTAATTACTTAAAGTCACCCGGACTTATTACTCCTTATTATTTATTTATGAAAATAGTCTACTTTTGGAATGTTTGTAAATATGTGAGCACCATGTACCTATCACATAGTCAATTTATATGTCATGGTTTCATTAATTCATTTTAATTTTTTTTTTTTTTTTACCTATTGTGGTATAGTAATTTTATGTTTAGGTGCATCGTCTTCACATATAATTATATAATTAATGTATGCAAAATATTGTAAAACATTTTAAAAGAGTAACGGTGGAGTTTCTTGCCCATTCTTCTCCATACGAAAACTACCTTTTGGAAGGGGCGACTAGAATCAATTTAATTTTAATTTTGACGTTCAAAAGTGCCTTTTATGTGCCTATTTGAATTAAATGATTTGACTTTGACTTTGACTTTGACATTCATTTTAGAAGCTCGAACCCGGCCTTGAAAGATAAAATAAATGCTATAAAAATCTTTAGATTTATCTTTACATTTTTATTCGTTTGCTATAAATTTTGTACCTACCTTGATTTTTTACGCTAATGAAGTGTATTGTTTCAATTTGTCGTTAAAATGAACACAATACGATTATTGAAAAGGGATGACTTTGCGTCCAAACCCTGGGTGGATTTGGACGCAAAGTCATCCCTTTTCATTTGTCATTCATTTGACATCTAAATCCATGTGATATAGCAAAAGCGTCCGTTGTTTTACTGAGTACAAGACCATTTCTTCGTAATAGCTGACATAATTAGATTACATAAATTTAAATATTTATGTACGCCTTATTGTTTTCTCATAGAAATTCCTAATGACTAAAAACTTTTTTGGCACTGGTAACATTTCCTCCCCATGTTGTTTCAGACTGAGCTTAGTTCTACAAGAACTCCGTTTTAAATTTCCAATGTTTAAATGTTTACGTATTTAAAAGTCCAGACTTTTAATTAAATACTAGGTATTTGATGAAGAATTGATTTCATGCGTGGGTTGATTTTTGTGACGTTTTAATCCTTAAAAGGGGTCATTGTACTCATCATTATGAACATCTTTTAAAAAAAAATCAGTTGATCCATACATTATGTCGAGTTATGCGAACATAAATCTATGGATAAACTGATTTTTTTTCACGATTTCAGCGTTGGTCCCGTGGTAAAAGTTATTCATAATGATGAGTGCAATGACCCCTTTTAAGGGTTAAAACGATCCAAATGTAACGGTGTACATAGGTATGTAATTTGAATAATACCTAATCTATTTTCATCTATCTATACTAATAATAAAGCTGAAAAGTTTGTTTGTTTTTTTGGATGCGCTAATCTCTGAAAAGTTATTTTTGCATTTGTGTGTCCAGTTCTTGAGGAAGGCTATAGTCGATTTAACAACACGCTAGAACCCTTAGGAGCGGGGCAGAAAGAAAGAACGCTAAGCAAAAACGAAGTAACAGTGCGGGCAGGCGATGCGATGCAATGGGGTGGGGGAACAAGTGTGACGCGGACGAATTCGCAGGCAGATGTTAATGAATTTCATCTCATTCAGATTTGTTCAGCCATCTAGGCCTGAAATCGTAACTAATAAACAAACAAATTAATAAACAGACACACTCTCGTGTTTAGTACTGGACAGGATATTAATTGGGATAAGTGAACTAAGCATCACTTATTATAACTCACACACCACACAACCTCACTACTCACTCTCACTCACTCGTGACACACACATAACACTTACTCGCGCGATCTGGCACTTTTTTGCATTACGCTCATTCTTTTGCAGAGCAGTTTGTTTAATGTTAAGATACTTTTTTATTTTATTTATTTTATTTTTAGTCTTGCATGTTTACATTGTCTACATTTCAATTGCGTTAAAAATGATAAGCGGAAGTGCGGAGATTCCTAAGACAAGCCATCCTATGCTTAAAAGGTGATCTCCAAATATATGTATCTAAATGCCCATTGTAATTGAAATAAACATTTTTTTTATAATGTCTATATAACGAGTAGGTTTTGGAGTGTCCACCTATGTAGTCTTTACAGTAGTTTCGAATGTGACCCATGTGGAATCAAATTGGCCCTTTTTAGTTGTAATGGCTGTTTGGATGTAGTTAAGCTACACATTGTGTTAGTTTGTATATAATGGGAGTCTTTCTTGAGCGAAGAATAGGTCGGTTGGTAACCTCTTTGTACCCACGTGGTGCTATCAAAGGCATTAAACACGTAAGCGTAAATAAAAATAATATTTTTTTTTTAATAGAATTTGCATATTTATGTGCTTTAAAACATGGTGCATTAAGGTATTATTAATACAGTTATGATCTTACATTTTTCGCCATGGAATGGCATACAATTTTTTTTTTGTTATCCTATTCTGTCCCACTGCTGGGCAAAGGGCTCCCCCAAATCCTTCCCAAATAATTAAACATATTAAATGTAAAAAATGTTATACAATACATGACTTTGTTAAAATTACAATATGTTTAACAACATTGGTAATTAGGGTTTCGTAACTATTTGAACACTTAACAGTAATAGATAGATACATAAAGTTATATAGTTAAAACCCAGTATCATATATTTATCTGTTATTTGTTTGACTAAAAAATCTTTTTGCTGTAAAACAAATACCAATAAGCCATTTGTGTAGTTGGGATTTAAAGTGTTTTAGAGGGAGTTCCCGTATTTCTTTTGGAATATTGCTGTATAGGTAGGTACTTTAATTAAATTTAATTATCAACATATGCACAAGAGACTGCCCGATATACTTTAACTTTGTCTGCAAACTTATTATGGATAAAACCTTCTACTTCAAACTAATTTTCAAATTTAAATTCGCACTTTACCAAGCCAGAGAGATAAAAAATACGAGTAAAACAAACGAAGTAATATTTTCAACGATATTTCAGCGGAATATATAAAATTAAAACTTTGCCCAAGATAATTATGCCTAACTTAAGCCCTATTAAGTTAATAAAATGCCACTGGACGCCGTTCATAGGCTCTCGTATAATTTAAATTTAACATTCGCTGGGGCAATATCTTTTGTCTTATATTTTTCTAACTGAAACAATTACATTTAATGTGAACTCCATTGTGTTTTCTGAGATATAAAGTTAATGAAAATCTCAAGAGGCTTAATAAAGGCTGGCCAACAAATTTGATAAGCTGCGAGCTCGTGATAAGGGCGTTGATAGAACATTGTTATTCAGATCACATTCTCAACGTGATAAGGTTTTTTTTTGTAAAGTTACTTCGTTATGTTTTCTTTTTGGATGAGTTAGGTATTGACAGGGCTCTATTGTGCCTATGTGTGGCTATCGACAGGTCCCTAGAGAAGGGAGAGATTAGAACGTCAATAGCTGTCTATTTCGACTTCTTTGCTTTTAAGCTTTATTCTCTGTGAGTGGTAAATTGTACTCGTGTGTCGATAGGTATTATTCAATCCAATTATAAATACTTTTGTATTGGTAGATTTTGAGGTGTTCTGTGGCCGGTATGGAGTGTAATTAGACTAACAAGGTTAATTAATATAATTTTCTGAATTTGCAATGTTATTTGCTTTGAATAATGAATGAATTTATAATTATTTGATGTATACCTATTTATAATTGAAATTTTGAGGGGGCTCAACTCTGTAACTCTATACTTAAAGTAATTCATTATCATTCTCCTGCCCCAGCAGTCTCGACATTCATAGCGATCGCTTTACGACCGAATTCGGTTGCGAAGTCCCGAATTGACAGGTGAAATGTATGAAGTGACTGAACTTTGCGACCGGATTCGGTCGCAAAGTCGGTGCAACATGTCTCTTTCTTCTATACTTCTCCATTAGTTGTCATCTCGGTAGTCACACCCTTTTTAACTACATCAGCTACCCACCTAACTAAATCCCAACCTATACCTAAAGTAATTAAGGAATCAAAATCATTACCAACTTTTAAAAGGGTTTTAAGGCACCATGTTCATAATAATGTTTGAATTGTGTACTCTTTTTTATTTCTATTTTTATATAACTTAATTTTAATTCATAACCCAGCGAAACTGTTGCCTATTTTAATTTTTATGCTTTTCCTCTAAGGAGTAGATAATTGTATTCTTTTTGAGTGAAATAAATTATCTTAAACCGAAAACCGTAATTGTACGCCCTTGTTTTTTTTTTTTTTGGTTGGTAAATCATCAAATGACGTCTCCCGCTCTGAGCGGAGCGGAAGGGCGTGTCAGACTTTTACTGACTAAAACCCAACCGTGTTCCTTCAGTTGCCTATGTCAGGGGCCACGGTATCTGTTTCGAACAACCCGCGGCCCAGACCTCCGCCGTATGCTCCACCGTGTCCTCCGGGCGATCCACACAGTGGTGACACCCTCCCGCCATATCCTGAACAGGAATATTTGTACGCCCTTGAGGCAAAACATGACTGATTTAATTTAATGTAAAATCTTACATACCATGTGTTATACTCATGTTTTGGACAAATAAATTATCTTATCTTACTTAACGTTAAACTTTTTAGCTTTAAGGTTTTAATAAAATAATATTTAATATAACAACCTCGCACGTCATAAGTCTCACTTGGGCGCTCCACATTTTTAAGTGTGTGAAATATTTTAGTTATGTCGCTCTACCCGTATAAGTAACATCTTTTCATAAAATATGAGGCAGCCTAATTTACGTAAGTACCAATTTTGGCGTAATACGTTTTCATGAAGTTTTTATTCAACAGCAGACTAATGCTCTTTCATTTTTTTTATGAGGAATTTACTTCAAATTGGCTTTGTTAACTCTAGTATGAGTTTATTACGCGTCTAGACACATAGATGCTGATAACATTGAACTAAAGGGAATGCGCTAAGTAGCTCGCCAAATTGAAGTTTTCTTACGTTTTTTGCAATTAGCAAGTCAGTGTCAGATTGTATGGTGATTTAAATAAAATTCGCGGCGCAACAAGTATGTGCTTACAGAATTATTGTCACTAAAATCATCAATACAACTTAGTGAGGCACCCACAGACAAGCCCAGTTAAGCAACCTGCGAGATGCAATTTAGAAAAAAAAAACGGCCAAGTGCGAGTCGGACTCGCCCATGAACGGGTTCCGTTGAGTTGATTGAATGAAAGGTAAACTGCGGTTTCCGATTTATGACGTATTAAAAAAAACTACTTACTAGATCTCGTTCAAACCAATTTTCGGTGGAAGTTTACATGGTAAATCATCATGGTACATCATATATTTTTTTTTAGTTTTATTATTCTTTTATTTTAGAAGTTACAGGGGGGGGGGGGGGGGACACATTTTACCACTTTGGAAGTGGTCTCTCGCGCTCGCTCGCGCGTTCATTTTAGAAAAAAATGACATTATAAACCTCAATATCATTTTTGAAGACCTATCCATAGATACCCCACACGTATGGGTTTGATGAAAAAAAATTTTTGAGTTTCAGTTCTAAGTATGGGGCCCCCAAAATTTATTGAGTTTTTCTATTTTTGTGTGAAAATCTTAATGCGGTTCACAGAATACATCTACTTACCAATTTTCAACAGTATAGTTCTTATAGTTTCGGAAAAAAGTGACTGTGACATACGGACGGACAGACAGAAAGACAAACAAACAGACATAACGAATCCATAAGGGTTCCGTTTTTTGCCCTTTGGCTACGGAACCCTAAAAACACACACTTGGCGTCGAGGTGGCAGACTGACAACGACGGGCAGGATTTGCACGCTCTCGCTACTTGTCGCAGCGTCTAGGGGTGCGGTGCACGCGGACACCCGATGACAGTCGCATGCGACGGGTCAGCGTCTTGTTGTCGAGCTGTCGCAGTCTCATGTCGCAATTTCCGCGAGATGGTTTACAATACCTCGTAAAAACTTGGCTAGCTACAGCTACTTACCAAGAAAGTAATTGAACTGGCGTAAGTTTGACGTCATCTACTTTATAGTTCAGAGGAACCAGGAACGAGTACAAGCACCAGCAGTTCCGTCAAGTGTCAGTGGTGTAGACACTTATTTATTTATGACGTACATCGGGTGGGCTGGCCCATCAACGGCCACTATCGACTTGAGTGGAGTGGGGTCAAGTGATGCGACGGGCGAAATTATTTTGCGCCAAGCTTTTTCGTGGTGACGGTACCAAGTAGGTCTCGTGATGTTTACACGTTAAAGATGGGTCGAGTTGGTAGTTTGCTACGCCTTGTAGAGCAGCAAATACACGGGCAATCCGAAGTTACGTTTTTTACTGGGAATTATTACATTAAATGGTATAGCAATTACGACTGAAATCAAAGGCCGTAGATAGTTTATACTTGACTACGGCGAAGCAAAAAGGAGGGTTATGATTTTGACCGGTATGTATGTATGTTCATCTGTTCCTCATTAACGATACCTCATTTGACATATGGGGTATCGTTGGAAGCGTCTTGTTCGTCCGCTGGCTATGTGATGTCACATGACATTGAATATAGCGCGCGTGCTATTACTTCGTTTTCATTCATATGACCACGGCTTCTTGAACTCACTTTTTTATTAAATATTTTTTGCTGTAAGTAGTTGTAGTGTGAATGCTAAGTATTTTGTCGAGCAAATTGCTTGCCAGTGGCAGGACTCGATGGGCAGCACAACAGATCTTAGATTAATAAATCTAATCCTCGTGGTGATATTTGATTAAGGTAGTTTTTTACTGAGCGCGTTGGAAGACCTCTCTTTTCTTAGGTACACTTGTTTATTATATTCTTTTCAAACTCAGTACATAATATGAGGTAAAAGTTCCGAGAAAAATATTTCCTTGCCGCGGCCTTCACTTTGATATCTTGTTTTATCTTATAAACTAACTTTCCTGTGAAAAGCAAGGGAATAAAAATAAAAGAATTCTATTTCTAGGTAAAATAAGATAAACAAGGTTATTTAGATCAAGTACTTCATCCGAAGTAAATATTTGTAGACCTTTTGTACACACGTTCTTTGTACCGTGAAAAACTACGTTTTATTCGCCGTGTGTAGGCACGGTTCGTCCCCCCCCCCCCCTCTGGGGATTTTATTAGTTTCGAATCGGTAATGGAGGATTCTCTCAATAGGTTGAAATCAAGTAACAAAAGTATTATATTATGGGGAGATTTCAGTTTTAATATTTTAGATGTTACTCCATTAATTATTAGACTTCTCAATCTTTTTAGGTCTTATAGTTTAATTAACTTGTTTTTTGTACCTACTAGGATCACAGTTTGTTCATCAACTTGTCTTGATAATATATTTAGTGATTGTCATGCCAAAAATAAATTAGTGTTAACTGACTTAACGTCCGACCACTGTGGTTTATTAGCTAGCTTCCCCATGCCATTACATAAAAAGTCACATAAACTTGAATGCAGGCCTTATACAGCCAGTCGTTGCAAAATGTTTAAAAATAATATAGCTGGCTAATAATAAAATAATTTATAATGTTGTAACGCATAGAATTACACCGTCTTTTTTTTTTTTTTCAGGATGGTAAATCATCAAATGACTCCTCCCGCTCTGGGTGGAGCAGAAGGGAGTGTCAGACTCTTACCGACTAAAACCCACCCGTGTTCCTTCCTTAGCCCTTTATGTTCCAGGGCAGCGGTAACCCTTTCGGACGATCCCGCTACCCTGGCAGGAATTACACCATCTAAAAAAGAATATGAAAGTCTTAATGAAATTTATGGTGCCCTTTTTGATGTTGTGCAAAAAGAGTACCAATCTACTTTCAAGACCAAAACTATTAACATTAATGGATCCTCTCTTGGTTTTAACCAATGGGCTACTCCAGGTATTTATAAAAGTAGAGTGTGACTATACGAGTGATATGGTTTGAAAAAATACAGGGTTGATACTCCTTTCCTAGAGTATGGCAAAAATTATTCAAAAAGATAAAGCTTTTGCTAAATCAAAACTTTTAGGTGATAGAATTAAAAATTCTAATAATAAAGTAAAAACTACTTGGAAAATTATTAACAATAAATCGGTTAAACGAGAAAAACAACTTGAGATTATGGTCGACAGCAAGTTAGTTAACGCAGTCAGCTGACGTAGCTGAGGCATTTAATGAGTTTTTTGTCAACATACCGATAACTACGACTCGCTCCTTAAATTCGTCCCCGTCCAAAGCTGAAAACCTTTTGCATAGTAGTTTACCTAAATGTAGTCCTTTATTTAGTTTCGAACATGTAACCCCGCGTGATGTAGTAAATAATTTTAATACACTTAAGTCTAAAAACGCCGGTGATTATTGGGGCGTCTCCATTAAACTTTTAAATAATATAATGGACATCGTAGCTCCCTATTGTTACGTTGTTTTTTTTGAACCCACCAAGGGTTGATATAACACGGCTTCGTTACTAATACGTAAAGTAGCATTATTTACCTGTAAACATAAATTGACTTTGCCTGCATTTGATTGAAGGATTCATTCCTTTAACTGTATTTCGTCACGGGAATATTTAGTTTTCACTTTCTCATAATCAATCACTTTTATAAACCTATTTAACAAGTTTGCACAATAAATTAGATCAAATATTGTAATGCAATGTTTACAATCCTAATTCCTAATGTCATTCAGTCGAACGTCAGTTCTGACAGTTAAAGGCACAGACTATAGGTAAAGGCGACATCTAGTGGTCGCCGATTCACAGTTGTAGTTTAATCGATATTTTAATAAATTGATCGCTAACCATCGAAATAATATCGTATGGAGCAATCCCTAATGATTTTCAGCTTTCAGTAAAAAAAATCACAATAAACTGAATAACCTAATCCGGAAGTGTTATTATTTTTTCTATATAGACTTTTTTCTAGAAACATCGTTGTCAAATGATGGTCTTTGGTACAGTGTGGCAAAGTTGCAAATTCTAAATTTGCCGAATGAATATTCGGGGAGAATTATTCCAATCAGGACAAGTTTCGGTGTTGGAAGTCACTAATAATTTGTTTGTTGGTCTGGATCATGAAGATTATTTTTGTTTCAGCATTTAAGCGTGACGTTAAGCAGTGGTTAGGGATTTTCGAGAATTGTGTGTCTTTGTGTGGTGCTAATCTTATAACCATTTTACCCGGAATAGGGGAGATTTTCGGAATGCTCCGTCTAGTTCCGGTTTGTGATCGTTGACAGAGTTATTGAAGGGAAATGGGGTCTTTCGACCATTAATCACGCTTGAGTGACAATACAAATCTTGTTTAGTGTTTCAAAAGGTAAGGATTTTGTTGTAATGGTGTTAAGAAGTGGTCTGTGGGCTCTTCCCTGGTTGTTAAAAGGATATTGTCGTGATTATTGGATATTTATTACAGGATTCCAAACTGCGTACACGCAGACGACTATACAGCCAGCCGCGGGAGTCTGCATTTACGAATTAATCCCTGGATCAATTGTAAGTGTTTCGCCGCTAACTATTTGCCATATATTCCTCCGTGTTTACTTCGGTATTAAAGTATTGTTCTAGGCAACAAGCCTTTGTTGTGGAGTTGAGGAACGCCACGTGGGTAATCCTTATTCCTATCTGAAGCCATGTTTACCGGCTAATGCTTTAGCCTTCTAGATTTGAAAGCTCGGTCACCCCTTGGAAAGTAAATTAGTTTCCCTTTATATTATTCGGTCTCCGTATTGTCATTCCCAGGAAAGGCACCTCAAGAGACTCGTCTCGCCGCCAGGATCTAGAGGAGCTCTGGGGCCTGGACGCGAGACCCGTTCCTCGAGTTCGCTCGAAGCCTCTTGCAGAGACGGCTGTGCTGTCGGTTGAAGTCCGTCTAGCGATAACGCAGGCGGGACGGTTTTTTTTTTATTATCCCTTTTTTCTTTACTTACCACGGATTCTATGTGAACCCGTTGGCTACCTAAGTCCGGTTTTGAAACCGGTCAACTTATTTGAATTTAAGGATCTCGAGTTGACATGAATAGTTCCTCAAGAAGTGTTATGGACACCTTCGTCGGCTCTGGGATCCGGGACTCTTAAGGTCCCTGGCGCCCATTTAATATAATAGAATAACGTTTAAATAACTGGAAGGTTATACCTTAAATTTTGAAATGCATATTATTTAAGTTAAACATTTAAAACGGTACAGTACTGGGTTTATCTCCAACTCCCCACGACCCTAGCTCTTTATACTGGAATTTTAGCTGGCTGGCAATATTGAAATAGAATAATACTAAACTTAATTTTGTAACTTTAAGGTTAATAAGTAGTTTTTTTAAGGTACACTTTTTATTGGGTAAATTCAACTTATATAAATATACA